>OY282558.1:329464605-330871356 GCA_958295665.1 Tipula vernalis
ACGTTGAATTTCGTAGAAATATGCATTCGATGTTTTGTTTATTCACCACTAGTTTGAATTTCGCGCGTTAGGAATTATATTTTTCTGAGTAATGACTTTGTTGAATTAATTTGCATGGTAATCAAGAAATAAAATCTCTCTTCTGATCGAAACAACCGAATGGATAACAACAATTTTGGAAACATAATTTTTTGGTAAAATCTAATTTATTACAATAATTATATACTCTATTTAATCATTTATAATCATAACTTGAATTATTTTCTTAATTAAAATAAAAACATTTTTTTTTGATTATCAATAAATATAAATTTACTTGTTTAAAATAAAAAATCTAATTTGTTTTAAGTGAAAGTGATTTTACCGAGAACTTTATTCCCCTTCTCAATTATTATTAAAAAAAGTGTTGTGCAAATTGGTGATCATTTTTTTTTCTTACCCTTGCGTTTGCTCTACAACAGTACCCTCATATCCTTATTATTACGCCTCCTTTTCGCTGGCGGTCATGCAATTGGTGGAGATGGTTCCGACAACGAATTAATTAATTCGTCATCGAAACCGTCTTCAACAACTTCAATCATCTTATCAAAAGCGTCGTTTTCTGTGTTTTCAGTAGTATCTGCCGAGTCTGTGGTTTGAAAATTGCTCATCGTACTGATATTAAATAAATGTGATTTCAATTGTTTTTTTTTATTTTATGGAATTTTTCAAGATACATTTTGTCATAATATACATACCATATATAAAGTTATTACCATGGAATTTTCGTAAACTCGCTTAAAATTTTTAGGCTGTGGTAATGTTTCCACTTGGTAACTGTAACTGCAGCTGAGCCACTTGGTATACTTTGTTCGGCTTTAAATATGCGGCCAAATGTATCCCTAAGGTTGGTCCATTTTTTTTGACACTCGACTACTAAAATTTACAATCAAAATTTAAAACGTCAATTATTAGTTTACTTTGAAACTCTTCCTAAAATTAAAATTATAATAATATGTATTTATATTATTTAAAACTTTAAGTATAATTTTTGTTTACTCACCATATTGATTTTTACGAGTAATTAATTTATTGGTAATGAAATGAAATTTTTGGGACGAAAGGACAACAAATGAAATTTTTAATCCTTTCGTCCCGTAAACGTAAACAAAAAATAAAACAACTAAAAGTAAGCTACTAAGGACAAAAAAAAAAGCAAACAACACGAAGTGAATCAGAATGAAGAAAAATTTGGCCAAGAATTTGAGGGTGAAATCGGAATTCGTTGAAATGAAGCGATTAAAATTATACCATCTACTCACGACATCGTGAGGAAAAACGACAGAATTGAAAAATAAATATTTTTCAATTAAATTTGTAAAATTATTGAAGTTTTCGCTGTTTAATTGCTAATTGAAGTTACTTTATACCGTTTCTGTATAAGTTTTATTTAAAAAATCCTCTCTTTTAATCACAAATAGGAAATTCGTTACCAGAAGATTTTTCGTCACAAATATGTGGCAATGCCTTAAGGCGGATTTTTCGATGTCAAGTGAGCTCGGAAAAATCCGCTTCGAATTTTTTTTTTTTTAGTTCATAATAGGGCGGATTTTGTCGATATCGTTAAAATCCGAAATCGAAAAATTTCATAATAGGCCCCCAGAAGACAGAGTTAATAGTAAAGAACAGCTGTTTATCTGCAAGACCTACGTAAATTCTATTTTTTCTTATCTCTTCATTTAAACGTAAAATAGTCCTTTGAAAAAAAAAAAAATGTCGATGTGTTTGACTGGCCCCCATAAAGCCCTGACCTTAACCTAATAGAAAATATTTGGTTTATAAAGAAGCTAGATGTAGCAAGAAAGCGCCCAGAATAAAGTTAAGCTTTAAAAAAATTGTTGATAAACACCTAGGAATACATAACTTCTGCGACTTTGAAAAATTTATAAAATTCAATGAATCGGAGGTGTTGCAGGTAAAATTGCAGGTACATTTTTTTGGGGAAACCAGCGAGTCAGTAACAACTTTAAATAAGAACGCAATATACAGAAAGTGCATGTTACTGACCAGCGACCTTTTAAGAACTTTTGGACTATCGCTATATGGACGTTGTCAACCCACTCTGCATCGAAGTTCCCATATTGTGTTTGGTTGGAGATGTAATTCTTAAACTGTGTCTCAGCTTTCCTATATTCTCCCGTACACACCCTTATACATTTTCTTTCAAATTTCAAAAGCCTCTCCATATAACTTGCGCTACAGTTGTACCTTACTGGGCAACCATATGTTCTAATCAGCTTTATTAACGATAAGTTAACATATTCGTTTTACATTACTGTTGAGATATGATGAATAGAATATTTTGCTGTTACATACGAAAGCTTTTTTGGGTTTGGCAATTTGGATATGGATGTGTTGGTTTAAATATCCAAAATGATCCATATTTATACCCAATTTTTCTTTGTATCGGATGTCGTTACTTGTACTGGTCTTCTGAAAAGTTTTCGTTAATTCTTATGTGC
Source organism: Tipula vernalis (assembly GCA_958295665.1). Lineage (NCBI taxonomy): Eukaryota > Metazoa > Arthropoda > Insecta > Diptera > Tipulidae > Tipula > Tipula vernalis. The sequence continues at coordinate 329,467,107 of OY282558.1, forward strand.
CGTATTCAAGTTTGGATTTATTATTAAATTTTGTATGTACAGATTAAATAACACAGGAGCATTTATCATTCCTTGCTGTACTCCGTTTCCAACGCGAAACATGTGCTTTGATGTCTTCTCACCATCGGTGACCAAAATCTACTTAGGCCTATACATTTTTCATCGGTATGTAAATCCTGTATTTGTCAGCCATCGGTTTAGTGTTGTACCTCTTTTGTTTTCTACTCTGTTTTCCCAATTTGCATGTTTTGCATTTATGTCTCCCGCAATAATATAGTAGTTGGTTGTCGAAATTCAAGCTCAAATATTTGGTTCCAATCTGCTTCAAAAGCAATTTTGTAGTTTGTTAATTTTTACAGTTTCGTATTTTATTTTATGATTAATAATAATGACTATCGCACTTCCGTTCTTGAGCTTTGGTCGATCTTGTCTTATGATGGTGTATTTTAGAAATTCTATACCGATAGTCTAGCTTCGTTTCACTTAGTAACTGTATAACTGGTTTGTGGCATTCCTATTGAACTTCAAGGTTTAGACGTCTATGTATACCGACGATTGAATATACGTTAAGTGCTAATATTTTTAACAGATTCATAATCCTTGTATAGTTTTGAGAATTTGTGCGATTTGCTCACTTTGTTGTTCGATTATTGTTGCCATTTTATCTACTTTTGCAGACAATTTTTTGCACTGGCACTGCCCCTTCCGTGTCGTTTCTTAATATATTCTTAATATATTTGCACGTCTATTCGCGGGTTGTACGGTTTTTGCTGCTGATACATTTTCACGATTTTCTTGGATTTCTCTTCTTAGTTTTTCGATTGCTTTTAGGTATTCCGGGCAACCTTATATGACGCCGGGTGTCCACTTTCATTACAGTTAACGCAGAATATTTTGGTACTTTCTATTTTATTTTTTATAGTACATTCACCTGGATTGACAAAAGCCAACCTTTCGAAATAAAATATAAATTTACTATGTATTATGACTCTGGTGGCAGGTATCATAACCAAGAATGAGAATTATGTTTAATTAAACCCAATTTTTTTTGGGTTAATGTTTTTCTTGCGGGGATTTATTATATGCAATTGTTGTTGTAAATTTGTCAAGGAAACACGCTTAATGATGATAAATATATATATATATATATATATATATATATATATATATATATATATATATATATGTATATATATATATATATATATATATATATATATATATATATATATATATATATATATATATATATATATATATACATATATATATATAAATTAATACTCCTGGTCGAAAATATAATTTTATAATTTTGCAATATATTGTTTTTAACTCCAAATTTGTTTAATTTTTTAACAACGCATAATAACATCAAAGTGTTATGGGTTTCAATTAAAATTTTATTAACAGTCTTGCGGTTACATACAGGAATGTCGTTAGCCTTACTTCCTTACTTTGATTAGTTAGTACGATTGTTAAATTATTTAATTCAATATTATCGGGAAAAAATTCATCATCAATATCTACATTTTCATAGGTTTCATTGATTTCGATCTCGTTAGCATACTCGGATTCTACGCCACCGCTAGTGTATAATAAATCCTTAACCGCTAAATGTATTTTATGATTATGGCCCTGCCTTTAGGCTTTCTGCACTTTTTTCCATATAATTTTCATTCAAAAATTGAAGATAGTTTTGTAAGTTCAACCTTTCAGGTAGTCAAATTGGCCCGATTAAATTATTTCCAATTATACCACACTATGCATTAACACTAAAACGTCTTTGAAATGATGATTCTCGTTTAGCGTGTGGATTTTCTACTTGCCACTCATGAATATTGTGGAAATTTATTACTCTCTCTTATGAGTATGTCTGTCCATGAAAAGGATGACAAATATGAAGGATTATATTCCTTATTGGTTAAGAGTAAACGACAGAAATGTAGGAGTGTAGTCGAACGGGTGTAGATGGTTTCTTCGAAGTACCGTCCAGACCTTATTTTTGCTAATACCAAGTTGTAGTAAAAGACGTGTCTTGCTAATGGTGGGACCTCGTCCTACTGAATCAAAATTTGTTTGTCGGTATTGACTTCATGTTGAATTTGCCTAACATTTTCAAATTCATAAGGGAAAAAACAATGTTCCTCGTTCTCGTAATATTCTGTGAATGTGTGAACTGTTTCAAACATTCTATGATCTGGTACCAGCTTATCTGAATAACGGTTTGCGTATTCACGCTCTCCAGCTCGTTCATTGCCGTTACACAAACCAAATTAAAAATGATCTTTGAATATGTAGCGTGCCATTTTATTATTTCTGATTACAAAAGCACAAATAAATTATTTTAAAAAGGTTTGCAACGATTTTAGTTATAGGTGTAGTAATGATTAAAAAGTATTACCAAATGCAAAATTTTATTATTATTAAAATTTTCAAAAAGGTTTGCTTTGGTTTTTCTAACACATTTTTTACTTATAAGAAACTTATTTTTTCAACAAATACAACATTGTTGTTAAATTCCTTAACATTCCTGTTAAATTTAGCGAACCTTTTTCGAGACATCAACCCTGCTATACGCCCTACTCGTTTGGACTCATCCCAATAAGGTTTTGTGTCGAGTATCAACATTTTGGCCGCCTTGAATTGTTGGATTAAATTTATTGGTATTAGTACAAGCTTGTGGATTGATCACTTGAGGACTCCGGAGACTGTCTTCAAATTAAAAACTCTTACAAAATCGTCCTTTCCTGGGTAGACATCAGTTATTCGGCTTAACATCCCCTAGAAGGAGGCATATTTAGAATTCCTTTTCTACCTTTATTGTAACGTTTGATATTGGTTGTAAGGGATGTTCTATGATATAGTGAGTTGGTGTCAGGGAATTTATATCTCCACTAATTGGCTTGCATGTCGGCCTCGAATTTAGAACCGCTTCAATTTGGACGACAAGTGTTAACATCACCTCCAGAGTTAGAATAAACCACTTATTTTGTCTTCTAGAAGTAAATTGGAGATAGCATTAGAATTTTTTACGCCAACGAAATTGGTGCCATTATTGCTGTATACATTCGAACATAAGCCATAATAAACCACTTTCGCCAGCAGAAAGGTGTCTCTCGGCTAAGGAAGACATCCGCATTCTTCTAAAACAAGGTAGGCACTGAAATATTATTTGCCTTATCATAAGCATTGTAAGGATGTAATATTGTGGTGTGCCTTGTGTCAAATTCAGCCTGTGAATTTTAGCTCTTAATAATCCGTCGTAATGTATAAATGGCGTCAACGAGGGAAGTTTGTTACCTTTAGCCAAAGGCAACACGGAACCTAATTTGTGCATTTCAGAAAAAAAAATCTCGATGCTTTGGTAGAAAGGTGCACGACGACTGACTTATGTCCCATGTCTTGTTGGAGAATTTGATTCTTCTTTGTAATCGTAGGCCATGTGCTCTCTGATTTCTTAAACCAAGTTGGTTTAGTCCACCATAAACGAAATTTAGCAAGATTGCTAGGATTTTACCCGCGAGAAGCACAATTTGCTGGGTTACAATGAGGAGACACTTGCACTTTGGTACAAGGCAGTAAACTACAAGTTTAAGCACTTTTTGATACGTCGGCGAATCTGTGTATTTCTTTTCAACATTATTACCCATACAGCCATCTGGCGATTTTGATATTTTGTATTTGGTACTTTTCATTTCGAATTGTGATCCATTTTGATGAAATTTCTGCAAGCAGCTTATCGTCCCATTCTAGTTGATCCAACCATATCCGTTGAAAGAGAATTTAGATACTTAGACACTTCCTACAGAAGAGTCGAAAACGTTGGCTATATATTTTGTACCTACAAGTTTTCCAAGATAGTTGTAGATGCTTTTTAATGCTGTTGTTTGCTGTCAAATGACATTTAGTAGCGATGCGTTAATCAAACAAGGCTTGCCTGTACATTTTCTCTATATCAGCTGAGAACACGATCTAATAACATCTGAATGAAAGCAGAATATACAAGACTTGAATGAATTTTTTGGCCAACCATCAAGTAGTCATTCATTGATGGGCCCAAATTTCATTTGCAGGACTCTTATGGCTTATATTAAAGTCACCGGTGATTTTATCGGTAAATTTCTAAATTACGGGCCCAGGAGACTTCGGAAACCACGCATAATTAGGTCATTGAACTACTTTGCTTTATTATGCTATGATGTAGAAAAGAGTATTCGAATTCCAAAGACATTTCATTATCAGCTTTCTCAAAAATGTTAATAATTTCTAAATTAACATTCAATTGGATTTTTAAATAAAAGTTTCACTATAATACTTCCATCGGAGTTACTGATTTAGCTTTGTTCAAAATGCAGTTGGAAATTTTGTTCTTTTTCGATGAAAATTTTGGTTAAGACGACTTTTTCAGATTCCCAAATTCTTTTCAGGATCTGATCTATTTCTACTTCAGTGACTAAGCTGGTTGTCTGATCATGTCGTCTCATCCTGCCTTGGAACTTTAGCAAAAATTAAGGCCTAACTGTTTGTTTTTTCTAGGGCAATAATATAATCTTTTACAAGTTAGCAAAACCTTAAATAACCCTTGTTGCAGTAACGTATTGCGACAACTGCTGAAATTGGACTACCACTCGATATATTTCAGATCGATGTTTAAGATGTTTTTTGGCATCTCATTCTATGGAAATTTTATACTATACAAAACATTATTTTAGCCAGGTCCGTGATGATGTATCCCAAAATTACAAGAGGAATTTAAAGAGGAACAAATAGCACAGACGAAAAAAATAAAGTCTGCAGACAAAATTTTCGATAAAAAAATATTTAGTACCACTAGAATAATAAAGACATCATTCAATGCACTCGGTGGTCTTTTCTCTCTCATGACTGAGCCGGTCTCTCAGCAGGAGTAATTATTTCGGCAATAATTATTAACATAACAATAAACTACTAAACCAAACAATTAAATAACAATGACAATATTCACATACCTGATAAGGATCCTAAAATTCTTAACTCATCACAGACACCATATTTTCATTCATAAAAATGTTAAGTGCGCGTCGAATAAGAACAACACACCAATATAAAAAACAATAAACTTCAATATGGTCACATATAGCTATTCTCGTAAACATAAACAATATACAAGACTTATTCACCACAAGTAATTCAATCCACTATGTACTAATAAAACACAACATTGGTGCTTATAAAGAAAACAACAAAAAAACACTTGTTTCTATTTCATGTTTTTGTCTCGACACATAACACTTGAGACCTCCTAAAATAATAATTTGTTGTTTGTGCGTTTATGTTTCGATTTTGGTAACAAAAAACAAAAAATCAAAATTAAGAAGTTAATCATCCTTTGTGGTCCCTTATAATAATTTTATAAAACAATTTTCCATTTAATTTTAACTTTTTTTTATTTACAGTTACGTATTGATAAGGTATCTTCATCTGTATTACAACTTTTATATACAATTTCGTGTATGTTTGTAACAACACAACATTAAATTTAATCAATTTCAACATTTTCATTCTCTTCAATCATTTCACAATCATCATGCTGCTTATTACTATTTATACTATTACTACTACTATTGCTACTATTTTTATTTGTTTCTAAAATTTCATTTGACGACGATGAGATTTGATGAATTTCCACTTCACGTTTGGAAAAATTTAACGGCGGTTGTTGTACTATTCCGTTTGGTAGTAATTTGGATTGTGTTGATGCATTTGGTGATGTGTTGACCGGTAATTTTGATGAGTAAAAATATGGAAATGATAATGGTGGTATTGGAATTCCGTATGCCATTTGCATCTGTGCACATTAACGAGAAATTGCATTAAAAATATTATTATAGAGACTAATTATTAAAATGTTACCTGATGCCGATACATGTTAACAAGTGCCGGATCTAATCCCGCCGTATAATGTGAATTTTGTGCCGTATAATTGCCGTCGTCACGTACCAAAACTTGTACAGGTACACGTTTCGTTGCATTCAATAAGGCCGCTTCATGTTGTTGAATTTGTTTTCGTTTAGTTTTGTAGCGGCGATTTTGAAACCATATTTTAACCTGGGTCTCCGTTAAACGTAATGTTTTTGCCAAATCGGCACGCTCCGGACCAGATAAATACCGTTGCTGGGCAAAACGTCGTTCCAATTCAAATACTTGGGCATGACTAAATGCGGCGCGTGAACGTTTTTTACGATGTGATGATAAATTATCGTCTAATGATGTGCTTTGATTTAAATTATAGGACAAAGATGATGAGGATGAGGCGGCTGATTGTTGATGGGATGGGATGGCGTTTGACGATGGTGGCGGTGAATCACAATCTAAATAAGTCACTTTATTAATGCTTTTGTTGTTTGTGTATAAAGTTATATTTAATAACAATAAATGAACAGTTTTAATTTATGGGGTACCATACGTTTCGATGGTACGATAGACGAAAAACTTTTTTTTTTTTTGTCGAAAATAGCATGAAATGGTATCATCGAAAAAGCTTTTAACGATAATAGCAATATTAACAAAAGGCTGAAGTGAAATTATATAATTTTTCATGGAAAGTCATATTCAACTTAAAAAACTATTAGCTAATGTATTTTGACACGTGTCAATAATAATTTATCATTTTTTTTTTGTGGTTTGTTAAATTTTCATAAGGTGAGAATTTTTTCTAAACAAAAGATGAATTGTTATAGTTACCTGAATCGGTATTAATACACCGTCTCATATCCAATGGGGACTCCAAATTATTATTTATACTGCTACCACTATTATTGTTATTATTATTATTATTATTGTTAATTTTGTTATTACTATTTTTATGGCTATTACTATAATGTGAATGATGTGACGGATGATGATAATGATGATAGTGATTACGATCAAGAAAATAATTTTTTGAATTTATAATTAAACGATTCGCCGTATTATGGTGTTGCTCATTTTCACTTTCCACTAAAAAACAGTCCAAGGAGCCACGTCGTGAACCACTATGATTATTATTATTTGCACTACTGTAATATATTAATGAATTATCACGTAACTTTTTTGCATAGTTAAAATTTTCATCACAATTATGATCATCATCATTTTCCGATTTTGTCTCCATAATAATTGTGTTCGGTGATACAGAATTCGAACGATAATTTTTCTTATCATAACACGAATTATTATTATCCAATGATTTTCGCCGGAGACCGGTTGATTTTGTTAAAATATCATTAATTGAAAATGGTGTGGTGGATAAATTTTTATTTATCATTGATGTATCCATATTGTGAGGTGTTTCACTTAGATAAAATCCACTTTGCACAGTTTTTTTTTCTTTTTTGTTGATTTGCGGAAACACTTGTCACTTAAAATATATTTGAACGCACGATTTATAACTTAGACGTCTATTAAGTAACTAACGGAGTAACCAACTAACTACTAAAATAATCTAGTAAAAGAATAACGCAAACAAAAATTTGTACAAAAAAAATACGAAGGGGAAATCTCAAATAAAGTAAACACACAATTGATATGCCGTCGTCGCACAGTGTTTTTTTTTTTGTTCATTTCTATCATTTTATCTTTTTCAAACCTCGAACCGTTCTTATTGGCTAAGAAAATATTTTACTCATACTTAATTCTGATTGGTTAAGAGCTACTTTATAAATGGGTATAGCTATTTTTATTATTATATTATACTTTATTGTGAGGTAAAATTAACCATCATTTTTCATCATTTTCCAATCATCATCGGGAAATTTAGTAGTGTATAGTATTCTATTTTTTTTTTTTTTTTTGTTTGGATTTTTATACCACATTGATTGTTATCAATCAGCGTAAACACAGATGGAAATCTAAAATATATATCTTGTGGTTTTATTGTATGTACATAAAATATAAATTTAACTTGTTAATTTTAAATATATTTTGTGTGTTGTTTTTAAGATGAAAATCTTAAAAGATGATTGTTAACCAGATTTATGAGAAAATTTATTCTTGTGACTATTTATTGTATAAAATTTAATTATGGAATAATTTTGTATGTATGTATGTATGTGCGTGAAGCACGATTTATGTCTACACGAATCAATTTCATATAATTATAATGTATATAGGAGAGAGATTGGTAAATATTTATTGTGAAGGTGTTGTATAGTAAATAATATCTGGTAATCAATTTGTTTAGATTTATGTTGAGAAAGAACGCGATGTCGGGAAAATGATTTATGTGACTTTTTGGTAGAAATTTGAGGTATAGCGATCTGTTTAATAGCATGTTATTATTTTTTTTTTTTAATTATCTTCGGGGGTGGTAATTCTATTTCAAATGACTTTTTAATCTTAGTTCAAAAACGTAAGAAGTAAATGAACTTACTTATCGTGCGTCTGCTAAAAAACGCTTTGTGCAACAAATGTAGGCTCGTATCGAATATTAATTATTTAACAATACCTGTTTCTTTACAACAACAACGCAATAAAGAAATGTTAACGAACTTCCGTTACAATTGTTCGACATTTTTCGTTTAAATATCTTTAGGACGGTCTTAAACTACAAATTCTTTAATAAATCATAAATCTCAGATAATCCCTCTAATTTGTGTTATAATGCTTAATTTAAAATATTCATACAAATAACTGCTTAGATTTGTTGAAATGTATTTATTATTATAAATGGATATTTAATATCATATTTTTCTATTATTTATTTAGTAAATATGGTATACAAACAAAATTAAAATGAACAGTTTGGCAACACCTTAAACACTTTAAGTATAGTTGTTCTAAGTAATTTGGTAACAAAAAAAGTTCGCAAAACATTAAATCGGCCATACATAATTTTCAAGTAGAATTTAGATTTTAACGAACGAGGTTACAAACTAACCGTATTCCTACCGTTAAGCAACGTTAAATTAACTTAGCTGTTATTTGTTGCATTTAAAATGTTAGATACGGGAAGAGGTACCTGTACAGCACGGAAAAAAATAATTTGTAATATGAAGAAAAATCGCATTAGTTCAAGAAAACTTTTTTATAAGTGGCTAATTATAGACCAAATTATGTTTTAATAAATCTTTATAAAATTGTACCGAATTTTCATTTTTTTAACAACATTTTCAAGGAAAAAAATTTCACTAAAAAATATATATACCTTCGTTGGAGGGTACAAAATCCCGAGGGTATAAAATCATGAGGGGGCAAAATACCGATGGTACATAATCGCGAGGAAATCCCGAGGGGTGACATGTTATAACCGAGGAGGGTAAGTTTGTCCGCTTTTCAAAATCCCGCCTTCAAAATCCTGGTTTTCAAAATCTTGGTTTTGAAAGACATATTTTGTTTTAGGTCAGGCCACCCCTTCTGGTAAAGGAGAATTTTAATTTAAAGTAATATCAAAAGCAGGATATTTTTTGGGCGCGATTTTGATTAAGCGCGCGATTTTGAAATGCCGGATATCGTTACGAGCCCGTTATAACCATCAAATTTTTCGATGTTCGATTTTTCTTGTGTTTACAACTTTAAGTCGCAAGCGAAAATTGCACCAATTTTGCAACAACTATAGATTTTGGAATTTTCATAGGCTTTCGGGATTTTATATTCTGCGGATTTTGTACCCTGCGGATTTTGTATCTTCGGGATTTAGTACCCTCGGGATTTTGTCTCTCTCCCACCTACGTTATACAAAAAAAAAAACGTAAATGCACTTACAAAAATATTTTACATAACCTTTTATATAGAAATCTAAACTTCTTGTCACAACAAAAGTTGTTGTTATTGTTTTGACCAGACAAGGAAAGTCCTTGACCAAGACTACTTAATTTATTAATTTTTATAAACATCTGATTTTTTATATGTATAGTAAAAATTAATTTATATATGTAAAGTTCATTTCGCGAAAATTTTGATAATATGTTTGTAATCTGCTAATGTCAACTTTATAATTTACTGGATTTTTTTAATACTGTGTATCTGCGTAATCGTGAGTACTGAGCAGGAAGTTCAAATTGTCGGTGTAACATCAAAGACGATTGAAGTTCGTTCTGGTGTTCCTCCTGGTTCTCACCTGGGGCCTGTGTTGTCTCATTTATTCATTAACGATATTGTTTCTTTGTTCCAGAATTGCGAATGTGAGTTATACGCGGGCGATTTGAGAATAACAAAAACTGCTGATTCTCTGCAACAGTGTTTAGAAATGCGCAGAGTGATCTTGAATTGCTAAACAATTTGTACAAGTGTAAGACTATGAGTTTTTCAGGAAAAAAGATGTTATTGTTCATCCATATCATATTGACGATCATCAGCTAGAACGAGTAATGACATTTAAGGATTTAAGAGTTGTCTTGGATCATCAATTAAATTTTCGGGACCATATTAATTTAATAATGGCTAAGGCTAGCGGTCTACTTGGATTCATTCGTCGTGTCACTATTGATTTTCGTAATCCTAAGTCCGTTAAAAGCTTGTACTGTTCTGTCGTCCAGTCTAACTTGAAATATACGTCGATCATTTGGGATGCAACATTCCAATGTGGCTGAATAAAAAGAATTTGAGACCCTAATTTGGAATCTTTACTGGAAAGTCGTAAAATTGCTGCTTCAATGTTCATCGCTTATGTTCTAAATGGTACCATCGATTTGCTGGAACTACTTTCTAATGTAGGTATTCATGTGCCATGCACTGTGCGCCAATATCGGCCATTGCCAACAATGATGACAAGGGTTTGGCTAGCACATGGAATAGGCCTTTAAATTACCTAATTAAAAACCCTAATCCATAAGAATCGTTGGTTTAATAAAAGTTCTACAAAATTATATTTGTAAATCTCACTCAACTCTCAAGGGCCACTATCGGCCATTATTGCTAACAATGATGACAAAGGTTTTACTAGCACACGGAATAGGCCTCTAAATTACCTAATTAAAAAAACCTAATCTATACGAATCGTTCGTTTAATAAAAGTTCTACAAAATTACTTTTTTTAAATTTCGAGTGATATTTAGATTTCTTCTCAATTTACCATTTTTAAAATCTTATTGGAATACACTTTGATGAGTTTCAAAATGGTTCTATTTCAATAACATAGGTCCTGGGAATATCCTGGGTTTTTTTTTTTAGTACTGTCAATGTTTTCTCAAACAACATAAATAACAGCCAGCAGGGAAGTTGATAAATGTAAATGTAATAGCACTTAATCATTTGAAATATGTGCTTATATACATAATTATAAATTCATTCGGAGAATGATAATAAAAAAAATATTTTTAATTTAATTATTTTTCTTTTATTTATAATAAAATTATTTTACATGTTTTTGGTTTAAAAACTAATATCGAACAAACTTAATATTGTACTTTTTTTTAAAATAGACAAAATGTGTTGATCGTTGCAATTCTGCAAGATTGCATTTCCCATGATTTTACTCTTCAAACATGTTCAATCGTGTTTTTTGATGAATTGCATGTTTGATGGTTTAGTTTTTTATTCTGTGCTGATAACGACTTTGTTATCTATAATATGATCAGCTTACACCTTTTGGGTGGGAATATTATCTGACGATTTATTATGTGGGATCATAACATTTAGTTTTGTTTGATTATAGTTGTTATTATTAGTATACTTGATTTATTGTTATTATATTGTTATTATTGTTCTACTGGGGAGACTAGTTTATTCAGTATAAAATCGTCGGTAAAAATGATAAATTGTATACTAAAATTTACTGTACAATTCATAATTTCTTTATTTTAATTTTAAAAAATCCTTTATTTCTAATTTTTAATAAAATTTCTTTACATTAGAATTTATCAGTCAACTCTTCACCACTACATATAAAATCTATAATAATCCAATATAAACTCGTATAATTCTAATTAGATTCATATATGTACTTATACATACATATGGAAGAATCTATGGAAAACATCACGCACTCGGTTTTGTTTCGTTTGTGAAGTTTTATATCTAAAAACGTGTGTCCCGTTAATGTCTTCTTTTTCCACAGTTAATTTTAACTTATTATGGAATGAATTAAATGTATTTTTGATGTTGTCAATGTTCGAGTCGAAAGTTGATTGTTTTCCTAAAAATGGTAACTTTTCAATAAATAATTTTTCTAAGACAGTATCGGCCAAAATAGGAGATAACGGATTCCCCATTGCTACGCCAAATTTTTATTTATAGAAAATATCTTGATATTTGAAATAACTACTATCACACATGTATCTAAAATATTTAAAAATTCCTCTTTTGCTAAATTGCAGTTATATTCTATTTCACCGCACCTTTCAGATATTGTCATGATTTGGCTGTATTTGGCGACACTACGTCCATATATAGTATGCTAATACATCGTTATTAAATGAAATTTAATAAAAGCATAATTTGGTCTCTAATTAACTAACCACTGATAAAAAAGTTTAAAATAAAAGACCATTAACCAGTGATTAATTCAAGAAAATTTGTATATCATTTTTCAGCTAAACGAAATTTTTCTTACCACAAGCTTTAGGTTTCTCAATTTGAAATTTTTCTAATATACTAATATAGTCTTTATTTGTTTGACATGAGAAAACCAATTTCTGGACACAAGTAAACGTGATTACATAGAGAATATGGGTTTTCTTCATGGTTAGTTCATATTTCTTATGTTTAACAAAATCGGTTTGTTTCTAGAAACCGATTCTTTTGATTGAAAACTAGAAGTTTTTATGGTGAGAAATCACGTTTCTTTTCTGTAAATAAACAGATATTTTCTTGCTGGAAAACACATATTTTCTTGAGGAGGGCAAAAATGTTCGAATCTATTGTTTGGATTTTCTTCTAAGCATCCGTTTATTTCTTATATGAAACTTGCTAGTTCTTGACTAGAGAAATAAATTTGTGAAATAAATCAGTTTACTTCTTCCAGGGAACTTGAATATTCTTCACTAGAGAAACTCCTATTATTTCTTCAATTTATATTATTTTGGAGTGAAATGATTCTTTAAAATAGTTCAATTATATGAAAATTTATTTTAATGTTTGTTTATTTCACCATCAGGCATTATATGTACAGTGCTGGGAAAAAAATTGGCCAAACATATTTTATTACAAATTGGAGTCTTTTTTTGCTAAAATTATAAAACTTTTGAAAGCCATTCGCTTATTGTTTCATTTTAAATATATGTATGACCTAATTTTTTGAAAAAAAAAAAAAAAAATTAATTTAATTAATTTAATTAATTTTTTTAAATAAAAATTTTTATTTAATTTAATTTTATTTATTTTTTAAGAATATTATTTCTTACATGCATTTGAGAGTACATTGTTGGTTTTTGAAGTAACTGTAAAACAGATAACAACTATAAAACCGTTACCTCTGTTTTGTTCGTTATTCGTAATCTAGTCAAAAAAAATGTGTAATTTAAATTTGTCACTTAATTATGACCAGTAGTGAATAATTACAGCTTATAAAAGGTACGGTAAAAAAACTTTGTTAATTAGTCTTTATTTATTAATTTCAATAAGATTTTAGGAAAATGGGTAAAGGAAAGACACTTTAAGAGGGCGAAAAAGCAAAGGTCGAAGTTTTGAAGGAAGGAGGATTCTCAAATCGTGAAATAGCAGAAAAAATTGGTAGAGTGTAACGATATGACGTTTCACATCGTCACAAATTGATTATGTGTTATGGTCAGCTTGTATTTAAACCACTAAAAGGCTCTTGTTGAGGTAAACGGTTTTAAAGTTTTTTTTTGTTACCCCTCATTTATCTGATAATAAATCTGGTCATTGTTATTTCGGATATTGAACCAACAAGTTGGCGAAGAGTAATAAATTAAAATCAATAAATATTTAAAATATTTTTTTTAAAATAAAATTCGCTCTGTGTATATCCGACAACGCCATAACAAAAGATATAAAAGAATTAATTTGTTCGAGACTACCCGTCCACATCAAGGTCGTTAAAGTAAATCGAAAGACTTTTCGATTTAAACCATTTTTATTAAGGTACGAGTATGTTGCGCATATAATTTCTCTTACTGAGATTGTATTTTTTTTGTTTAATTTTTTTAATATCTGGTGTTAATTTGATCTAACATTGTGCTTTTGTTTGTCGAATTTCTATTTCTCTTAGAAGAAACCACATCTCAAAATCAAACGAGATTGAGGCAAAAATCGACGGCCTTTTTAAGTATAAATATAGATGCTTTAAGTGGAAATTCAAATTGTTTACGTTGGATATTCAGGTTGGATTAATGAATTTATCCATTTCGTCATTTATACATGGTGTATACTCCCGTTTTTTACTGCTTTAAATCGGATGTACGAGTCACAATCATCATAAAACAACTTGGATTTTGTATTTAATTTTTAAGAAATTGCATTCCATTCCATGGTCAATGGTATTGAATACAGTTTGGATTAATTGACAACATTTTTTTTTTAAACATATCGTGACCTGTGTTCTTGGAGTGTCAATTACGTTAACATTTTGGTTGATGACCAAGTTTATTTAGTGTTCTGTTTTTTTTCTTTAATATTTTTTTTTTCCTTTTTGCTGATTTAATTATTTAGAGTCAGTTTATTACTGTCAATTATTTTATTTAATTTAGTGAAAATCGTCAGTTTGAAAGTGAAACAAAACTAACTGTCGAAATCGTGAATGGGAAAGAATACCCAAATTTTTATTTAACAGGTACCCACAACGGGATCATGGAGGAAGCGCTTTCGACGTGACCTTGTGGTAAGTGATTTCTTTTGATAGATACATTTTATTTTGGGGTTTTGTTTTGCATTCTACGATTCGGTTTTTTTATTGTTTTTTTTTTGTTTTACTCTGTCAAGCTTTATTCTGTTTATATAGCACAACTATTATGAGTATTATAATTTTTTTTTTGAATTGATAATGTAATTATATTTATTTTCTAATTACTTATACATATATTAGCTTTATTCCACAATAATTCTTAATTATTATATTTTTCTTTTTATTAAGATATTGTTTTTTTTTTGTTAAATTAGAAAATTTATAAAAATTGATTAAGTTATTGAATAAATTTTGTATTATTTACAGTTTCGCTATAATTCCGGAGTTATTATTTAGTTTTGTATGATCCTCCGATAGAAACAAGTAATGTGTTAATTGTTTAAATACTCGTGCGGATGAGTCATGGACAGTTCAATAGTGAAGTGAGTGAATATATATTTTTTTTTCTCTTTCTCTCTGGAAGTGTTTTCTAGAATGAGGACCAGTAAATTTTTGGATATTAGTATATTTGTGTCTTAGTTATCCCGTGCGTACATTATATATGTATATGAAACAATAATCAACGACGGTTATTCAAGATCCTTTTCAAACTGTGAAAAAAACCCCGACCACCCTGAGCTTAGCCGCGCTAGTCAAACCGTCTCACAGTTCCTGAAAGGATATTCTACGTAGCGGTAACGTTTGGTTAGTGTTTTGTGTACTTTGTGTTTTGATCAAGGCTCCATCGAATCACCTCAAGCGATACGGTTACAAGAGGGAAACCGTTATTGAATCCTTTATCAATAATATTGGAAAATATGGTAAAAATAGAAAAGAACACATTGCGGAGGCTACAAACGGGCGATTATTCGGTCAGCTTCAAATTCATTCTTAGCAGCGTCAAAAATTAAGGCAAAAACCGGAGACAAAGCTAGCTTATCAACGGTTCAACGGATGATTAACAAAGTTACGCATCTTAAATTGAAAAAAACTCCAAAAGAAACCTCCTTTTAATGCATCAATCATGGAATAGTGGAACCGGGTTTCATTTTTGGACTCATGGAAATAAAACTTATGCCCGTCAGGACCATCAAAATTAATTTTTTTTTCGTCCGAAAATGCAACCTGATTCCATTCTTGCTTCCATGACACGTGTGGTTTTTGGCAAATTCCAATCGGGTTGCTTTGCGTGATGCATTCAGAAGAGGTTTCTTTTGGAGTTTTATCAATTTAAGATAAGTAGTATTGTTAATCACACGTCAAACCGTTGATAAGCTAGCTTTTACTCCGGTTTTTGCATTAATTTTTGACGCTGATAAGCATGAATTTGTAGTGTAACTTGCGTTGTAGTCTCCACAATGCGTCTTTTCTATTTTTACCATAATTTTAAATATTATTGATAAAGGATCTAGTAACGGTTTTCCCTGAGAATCATTCTTCCTTCAAAACTTCGATCTTTGCTTTTTCGCCCTCTGAAGGTGTCTTTTCTTTACACATTTTCGTCAAAGCTTATTGTTTTCATTGATAAATTTAATTAAAAATAATAAATCAAGACTAATTAACAAAATTTTTTTACTGCACCTTTCTTAAGCTCCAACTATTCACTACTAGTCGTCAGTATGGTTCTGCAGTCGTAGCGACAAACATTATAACAGTTAGAATTAATTTTAATTCTCCAATAACAAATTTTATTTAAAAGTTTAGATTTTAAAAGTACTTGTTAGCTATGTTAAGTAACTTGAATAATTGGCATCGTTATTATATGCTAAACTGTTTATACTATATACTAAAGTCATTTTTTATTAATGTTACTCTGTACGATGTTAGTAAAAGGAAAGTAGCTCGGTGTGGTGGTCAATGTTAGCATGGTTGTAGATGGAGTACGTGCACGTGACTATGTATAGAAAATATTTAAACACAAATTTCATAATTTCGATTATTATTTGTTTCACGAATTTAATTAAATAATTTAGACTTATAACTAAGCTTATAATATATAAGCTTAGATACTAATACCGAATACAAGTAAAATAGTGTTTAAAATAACAACAATACTAAGAACATAAAATTAAATGTTCATTAATTTCAGACTTTCAATTTTTGTTTTATAACTAAGAATTTAATTATCAAGCATTATGACGAAAAAATGTCAATACATCAATCTATTTGGAAGTGTGTGTAAAACAAATGATTTTAAATGTGTTAGTTAGTTTCTTGCCAACATAATAGACCCGAAGATGTTCATCGTACTTGACTATTCGAAAACTCTGTACTAATAAGAAAACTTTGTGCTGTGTTTAGTGTGCCAATAACTTTCAGCAGTTTCTTTTTTCTGTAAAATAAAGAAAATATGATTTTAAGGTAATTCTCTTGAGACTTTTGAATGTCGAGCAAGACGAGAGAAAATATTAAAAACATTTTTAAATATTTTCAGAAACCCATTTTTTCACTTTACATCACTTTGAATTGGAACACCACAGTTTAAAAAAATCTAAGTTTATTCACTTGAACAAAATAATATTTTCACAAAATCACACAATGACAATTTAACAATAATTTTCACATCTCAAGAAAGGCTTACTCAGTTGAAATATTTTGTTCTCTTGTTATGAGAAACCAGTTTTTCATATTAAGAAATAATTTCTTGTATTAAAAATATTCTCTCAGATTAAGAAATTTTTGTTCAAATGAAAAAGGCGGTTTTTTTAATTAAGATCGTTTAAGAGAAGAAAATGTTTTCTTGTCCTTAGAGTCGTAAAATAATAATATGGAGGGTCATTGTAAGAGCTGCAACAAGATGTTCATCATTCCAACGGTTTTGATTGGCTGCCTGGTTATTGTTCCGTCGAATGTTGGTGGCTTTAACTTAATCGATTAAACAGTCTGAACTCTGAACCACTTGCGTCGTTGATCACTGGCCTTAACATCAAGATATTCTTTCTCGAGACGTTGAACCTATGATTGTAATTTTCCTTCAACCTGTTGAATTTCCATTTGCAGCTCCCTCCACTTCGCCGTGTTTGTTAGTAGATAATTCGAGAATTTTATCGTCGATTCTCTTATGACCATCTGTAATTTGGTCTTTAATTTCCTCTCCTTGTTTCTCCATCTGGTGTTTCATTTCGTGGTTTGACTGGTTTATAGTCTCCAACTGTCGCTCGTTTTGTTATTCCATCTATTGTTTCATTTCTTGGTTTGACTTGTTCATTACACCCATATGTCCCACCGTTTGGTTCATAGGTTTGGTGGTTATGTTGTTTCGGCTGACGATGGTTTATGTCCTTCTTTCTGCTCTACGGTTGCCGCATCCGTTATTTTCTCTCTAAAATCATGATGCTCCGCATCTAGCCCTTCGTTCTCCATGGCGTTACGTAGTCGTGCTTGTAAAGCTGCTTTGCTACCATCAGTGGCCAAACCCCTTTTCGCAAGTTCTTATTCTAATTCTGGAACTCTTAATTCCGAGAGAATCATTTTTTTTTTTTTATTATTCACAATCCCACCGCCGTCACGAACTGTTACGTTTATGCCTTATCAATCAAAGTTCGTATCACTGGATTGTGAATAAAAACAAAACAATTCAATTTATGATCAACGAATTTATTTATGTCACACAAAAATTATTACAACACAATTAATAAACGATAATTCACAAAATCACTTTACTTTAATATTCGCACAATTTGACAATTTTCTGACCTCTTATAATTTTTAGTTCGCACAAAAACACTTTTTAGCTGTGTTTCTTATTTAAATCCGTAGATCGAGCAGATTGTGAAATTTGAAATCAGATCGATTTCGTCGATCTGAAATAAGAAACAGGTTTCAGATTTTTTAGATCAAAAAAATGTTCAACTGTCATCGAACTGTCAAAAAAAAATTATTTTCAATAGCTAGTGAACAACGCCAACGAGATTTAGTGATTTAAACAGTGGTTTTTATTTACCCATGCTTATATTGGACACGAGAAACCGCTACACGATTGATAAAATGAACGACTTAAAAAAGCAACCAGTTTCTGCTTTATTGCAAGGAGCTGAGATGATTATGTTCAACGACTCTGAAGAGGAATACGAACACGAAGGGAATACTAACGTACTAAATTAAGGAAATTGTACCACGAATGGTGGTTGGGCAGTTCAAACAGCATTTCCGAACGAACCGAACGAAACATTCCAACACATTTGCGGGTATTGATCGAGCTTTTGCACAAACACCAGAAGGACCGAAATGGGAATAGAAAAGCAATTGATGGTGACTGTGTGGTATTTAGCAAATGCAGAAACATTTAGGTATAATTTTTATTTTTTATTTTCACTTTTATGTTGGTATTTATGTATCAAGCATTACAGGACGATGGCTAATAGGTTCAACCTTTGCAGAGCATCTTGTTTTCGAGTGTTATATAGGACCTGTAAAAGGCTTTTGAAAGTCAATTTGGCCAACAAAATAATAGAATGACGATACTGAGGTAGAAAGTGAAGAAATGGAAGATGACAACTCATCGCCGCGAAATGAGCTAGCCGAATCATCGGAGACAAATAAGAGACAAATTATTTGTAATTCTTTATAAATTAATAAAAAATTCTTTATTGAAATTCATTTTAAATAGTTTTAAAATTTAGAAATATAAAAGAAAGAAAGAAATTTAGAAATTTATTTTATTACATTTTATTTACCATTTTCTCCATTAAATCCAAGAAGCGGTTTTGCCGTGACATTTTTTCCTCATGACGACGTTACACATCTGAAATTCGTTTTTCGCTGGAATCAGGTGAAACGTGAAGTTAGCTAAACTAAAAGTAATCTGAGAAATCGGAATATTTTTACAAATCAAAAAAATCAATCTAATCAATCTGAAAAAAAAAATAAGAAACAGCAAAAAAATTGATCAGATTGATCTGATCTGAAATAAGAAACAACATTTTAGTACTCAGATCAATCAGAGTGATTAGATCAGAAATAAGAAACACAACATTTAAAGCACTTTCCAATTGACTTTTTAATCCTTATACTGTCTCTTACCAACAACTAATAATCCAATTCGACTTCGTTCGCCTTTTTATACATATATGTATATGTTTATTTTCGTTAAGAATAGTGTAGAAACATTTAGAGCAGTTTTATCATGGAAAATTCCATTTTAGTACAGTAGAACATTGAGCTATTAATTTAACTTGTTCTGTTACACCCTAGGTCTCACCGTAACAATATCATGTCCTCCCTTTCGTAAGTTTTGTAGCACTTTTCTTAAGAAATATGTTTAACAGTGTAGTTACTATTAAATACAAAATATTTATCAATTCTTATTGGATTTGTATACGTACATACATATATATATGTTACTTGTTTTGTTATAAACTTCACTCTTGTACTTTGAAACCCTTTTTACTTTTATGTTTTGGATATCCATTTATCACTTTTTTGCTATTTAACATTCAAATCTTTAAATCGTACCATTACATCAATAACGCAGATCAGCCCTCTAAAAACTGCAAAACAAAGTCTGTGTAGAATGCTTCCAATATTGCTTTTCGGTATTGAGGAATGGAAAAGTTTAAAAAGCGCGTGTGTATGGACAAGTGGACAAAAGTAAAATATCTCATAGGCTGCAACAAAAATTTGCTATATGAAGTTATATGGAAATAGTGCATAAAAAATAAACACAAAGGAAAGATCAATACTTATACGTCCTTTTCTATATCCAGTCTTCGACCAAATGTCGCTTTATTTCTCTATCCTTTATTTCACCTCCACCTTACATTAGTATTACCATATGTATATTAATTACCTTTTAAAGTTGATGTTGCCATTCTTACAAAATACATGAATACACAACACCTCCCTTTTCAGGCTTAAGTTTAATTATCTAATTTCAAATTACAAAAAAATCTTTTATTTACTTTACTATTATTATTAATAATTTTTTTTTTTTTTTTGTTTTTTTTTGTTCTCTAAAATCTTCCTGTATTTTTGGCATCAATAAATTTTTGCTAATTGGAAGTTTAGTCCTAGCACGACAACTAAATAAAATTTCTGATGGTGAATATCTAGTACCGGCAACTGGTGTTCCTTCCATTTCTATTTCACTTTCAGCTAATTTACGCAACATTTGCTTACAAATGTGTACCGCTTTTTCAGCTAAACCGTTCGATTTTGAGTAGTTTGGACTTGACGTTTTAATATCAAAATTCCAATTTTGACTAAACTTTCTCATTTCATATGACGAAAACGGCATATTATCCGCTATTATAGTTTGTGGTATACCATGACAACTAAATATTTTCTTTATTGCTTCAATTACTTCGAATGAATTTTTAACTTTCATTTCCTTTATCTCAATCCATTTTGATAAATAATCGACCATCACTAAAAAACTTTTACCAGCAAAATCTAATATTTTTTTTTTTTTTTTTTTTTTTAAAACATCTTTATTGATATGGCTACTACAATCTTAAACATTATTAATTCATTAGTAAGGTTGACATTAGTACTTATGAGATAAGCATAAACTTGTGTGGGTCTGCTGGACCAGTATCCAGTTCCCTTAAGATTTAATATTCATACGGTTAGCTCATGTGGTTTGATTCGTTTGAGCCGCCTTATTTCGTTTGTACTGTCCAGTAGTTGTACGGCCTCAACGTTGGTGTGGTTAAGAAGCCTCTTCTCATGTTTAATGGCACATTCGCGGATGACGTCGTCTATCAATTGTATTTTTAGATCATTGTGTATTTCTCTGTTAGTCACAAATCGGTAAGCGTTGGTGACCATTCGAAGAAATTTATTTTGGCTACGTTGTATAATGTCTCTATTGGATTTATGAGTACAACCCCATAGCTGCGCACCATACATCCATATTGGTTTGAAGATAGTCTGGTAGACTAGTCTTTTGCAATACAGGTTCATTTTGGAATGATGCCCAATTAACCAATACATTTGACGTTGTTTTAATCGTATCTGTTCAGCTTTTTGTCTCACATGATGTTTCCAGTTGAGCCTTGAATCTAAATGCAGACCAAGGTATTTTGCCGATTCAGCCTGCGGCACTTGCACCCCATTGAGGTATATGTGTAGACTGTTATTTTTGTGTCGGAGCGTAAATGTCACATGGGTTGATTTGAGCTCATTAAGCACTATTTTCCAGTCAATTGTCCATTTAGTAACGTCGTTCATTGCTCGTTGAAGATTTTCCACTGCCCTTGGTTGTGATTCGTCTACTGACATAATTACAGTGTCGTCAGCGAACGTGCCGATGAACGTTTTATTCGTTGTAGGTATGTCCGCAGTGTAGATAAGGTAGAGGCGGGGTCCCAATACGCTTTCCTGCGGAACTCCCGCTAGAGTTGGATAAAAGTCAGAACATGTTTATTCATGGATGACTCTGAATTGGCGATCAGAGAAGTATGATTCAAGCAGCTGGCAATAGTTTTGTGGTAGCATTTTGCTCATCTTGAATGTCAATCCCTCGTGCCAAACTCTATCAAAGGCCTGAGATACATCCAGAAATACGGCGGGGCAATATTTCTTTTCTTCTAACGCTTGCTCTATTACCGTAGTTATTCGATGGACTTGATCTATTGTGGAGTGGTTATTCCTGAATCCAAATTGAAAATCAGGAACGTTTACCATTGGCTTTAGACGTTTTAGTAGTAGTTTTTCAAACAGCTTTAATAAGGTCGGAAGCAGTGAAATTGGTCTGTATGATGTTACTTCTTCATCTGGTTTACCTGGTTTCTTCAACATAATTATTTGAGCCGTTTTGAAGCATTTGGGTATATACTTCAATCTCATACAGGCATTAAATAAGTATGTGATCATGATGATTGCTTTGCGTGGAAGTTCCTTGAATAGACCCGGTGATATTTCATCAATTCCTGGTGCCTTTTTTTGACTAAGACTTTTGTCGATTTCTTCAGCAATTTCCATTGGCGTGACCCTTTTAAAATCCTGATTTGGTTGATAGACAGGTGTTACGTCAATGGTGGATTGAATGTCATGGGGTTGAAACACTGTTGCTAGGTGTTGAGCAAAGAGTTCCGCTTTTTCTTTGTCATGTCGAACCCAATTGCCTTGAGCATTTCTTATAGGTGGTACTCGAACTACAGGTCGTTTAAATTTTCTGGTTGCTTTCCATAACGAGTAGTCCTTATCCATTTCTGGACCTAGCCCGCTTAAGTAGTTGTCGAAGCAATCCTGTTTGAAGCTTTTGATTAGCCTATTGACTTTGTTACTTATTCGATTGAAGGTGGTTTTGTCAGCGGGATTTCTGGTGAGATGCCATATTCTCCTTGCATTTCTCCTTTCCTTGATTTGTTCCCTGATTTCAACAGAGTATTTGACTTCAATCTCCGCTTTGCCCTTTAATTCTGGAGTAGCTAGACTGGCGGCCATACGAGTGTATTCAATGAAATTGTTTGTTTGTTGTTCCAATTCTTCATTACTTTTAATACTAACTTTTAATTCAACTAGCTCTTCCAGTTTTTCTCTGAAGAGGTCCCAATCCGTGAATCTATTAGTAAGGTTTTGCTTCTTTTTTTTCTTGATGACTATAGCGCTTACTGACAACAGTACAGGAATGTGATCAGATGTTAAGTCGTTAATTCCTTCGACTATAGTGTAATTGGATGAAATACCTTTTATGATGAAGAAATCAAGCAAATCTGGTATTTTTCCTGCATCCGTTGGCCAATACGTTGGCCTCCTTGGAGACAGATATTCACATTTGTTTTCATGAATGGCATTGAACAAAGCATTTCCTTTCCCAGGAGAAATTAGCCTGGAACCCCAAGCTGTATGTTTTATATTATAGTCCCCTCCAATAATAAATCTTGGACCGAGCTTATTAAAGACGTTATTAAATTGTAACTTCGTTGGTGTATGCCGTGGAGGACAGTATGCTGCCGCAATATTTAGATCTGCGCCATTATATTGAATTGAGATAACAGTTGCTTGCATGTAGCTTTCTCGAATATCCTCTTGTTGATTATGTTTGATATTATTTTTAATTAGTACAGCTGAACCACCTCTGGCTCTTTCACTAGGATGGGTTGTCCAGTAGGAATTAAATCCCTTTATTCTAAAAAAGCTTTTGTTGGAGAAGTGGGTTTCTGAAATAAGTGCAATATCTATGTTGTTTGTATGGAGAAATATTTCCAGTTCTTGGGCTCGTTGGTTGAGCCCATTAGCGTTCCAAGCTACAATGCGTAGGAACGAGTTAGTCGTTTGTGTGTATGCTGACTTTATTTGCTAGGCGGATAGAAATTAATTTCTAGTTTTGCCACCCTTTCTGTTAAGTGACCAAGTGTCTGTTGAATTTGACTAAGCTTTTTAATAATTTCAAAGTTATTAGACTCGTTATTAACTTCTATATGTTTGTTGTTTTGGTTTGATTCATCAGCAGATAACTTGGTGATTTGCGCATAGGATAATCCAACTGTGGATGGTGTGATTGTTGTTTGTGGTTTAGCAGCTTTGGTTTGTAATCGCTGTACTACTCTTGTTCTATTATTCTGTTGACTTTTAATTTTGTTCTGATATACACAGCATCCTTTATAATTTGCAGTATGTCCTTATTGTTGACAAAGAGCACATGAAGGCGCGATATCTGGTTGTTTTTTGCATTTTGTCGTGTGATGATCTCCAGCACATTTAACGCATTTGGTTTGACGATAGCAAAAACTCTTGGTATGTCCAAGTTGTTGACAATTCGTACATTGTGGAATGTCCCTTGTCTTGTTAGGTGGCTCAATTTTAACTATACAGTACGCAAGTTTCTTGATGTTGTATACTTCTTTATTGTTGTCTTTTTGTTTTAAGTCGATGTAAAACAATGGAAAGTGTTTCTTGTCTTTTACACCATTAGTTGTGACCATTTTGTATATGTTAGTAATACCTGCGACTTCATGTCCCATTTTTTCTAAGTCTGCTTTAATTACATCGTGACTAATGGAAGATGGTAAGCCTCTGATAACTACTCTATAAGCCTTTTCGCTCTTCAGCTGATAGGTGTGATATTCTATATTTTCGGATTGGTTGCTGGGTTCTTTTTTTAATTCTTCCAGTAATTTTTTGACATTTCTGTAATCATTTTCATTTTGAAATGTAATTTTAATGTCACTATTTGAAAGCGCCTTAAAATTAGTTGATTCACTAGTGGTTTTTATTACTTTTTGTCGAAAAAGTTCGAAATTTTTAATATTGCTTTAATATTGCTTACACTTACCTGAATTAAACTTTACTTTAGTATACACACTAAACGGAATATTGTTGCAATCTGCACCCGTATCTAATTTAACTTCTACCATTACGTCATTTATTTTAATTTTACCTACCCACTTGTTATTAATATACTCTATTCTTTTAATTGAATCTATATACAAACTGCTTGTATCCGGTAAATTTTCACTAATTTGTTTCACCACATTCTTTCTACAAGCTTTATTAAAATGACCGCGAGCACCACAGGCATTGCAATTTTTATTAAAAGCAGGACATTGATTTTTTGCATGATATCTTTTACACCTTGTACAAACAATCTGATTAATATTTTTTTTTTATTTTCGCGATTATTACTAAAATTTATTTGATCAGGACGACAGTACTGAAAATTTCTACCTTTATTTTGTCCATAACTCCCTGATTCTTGATGATTTTTATTTCCTTGTTGTGGTTTCCCCATGGTTACTTTTGACATACTGTTTACATTATGTCCTTTAAAGACTTTCAGTTGCGCTTGTGTTGCTTCAGCTATCCGACAATATTCTATTGCCTTTTCATATTCCGCGTCTTCATCCTTTAATTTGATGATTTTCTCCTGTAGTTGCTTATCAAATAGCCCCATTACTATTCAGTCTCGTAAGATCGATTTCTCCTGTGCTCCAAATTCACAATCAATAACCAACTTTTTTAATTCCGTCAAAAAATGATCAAATGGTTCATCTTCGTTCTGCACCCATGTGTTAAACAAATACATACCTTTGATATAACAGATTTTCCTGGGATTGCAATGTTTCTTAAACGCTGTCAATACCTTCTTGAGCTCTTTTTTGTCCTCATTTTCAATTGTTAATGTGTTGAAAATGTCAATTGCATCTTCTCCCACCAAGTTTAAAAATATTGCAATTTTTCGTGCATCTGTTTCTTTGTTATAGTCCGCTGCTCCCATATATACTACCTTGATCAACAAGTTCCCGGAATAACTACCGTGTGGCGCTTCCATCGTTCCGATTTGAAATCTGTTCTTTTGTTAAGTTGGTACATCTGTTGTTGATATTCCCTCTAAATCTTAGGGTCATAGCTTAACATTTGCAAAAGTTACGCAACAGAACTCAAATCGGAACGATGGGAGCGCCATACGGTGGTTATTCCGGGCACTTGTTGATCAAGGTAGTATATATATTAAATTGTTGCTCAAACCGTTTCCAATTTTCGCATATATTGCCTTTTAAATTGAGCGGTGCTGGCTTATTAAAATTGGACATCGTGTTTTATAAAAAAAAAAAATTATTACAAATTTTGAATTGTACTTTACATAGATTATTATCATTCATTTATTTTTTTTTTTACATATTATTTTCTTAGTACTTTTCTAAATTATTTTAATTATCGGGTGCGCCATGTTGTATTTTATGTGTTTCAACCAAAAATAAACACAAAGGAAAGACCAATACTTATACGTCCTTTTCTATATCCAGTCTTCGACCAACTGTCGCTTTATTTCTCTATCCTTTATTTCACCTCCACCTTACATTAGTATTACCATATGTATATTAATTACCTTTTAAAGTTGATGTTGCCATTCTTACAAAATACATGAATACACAACACTCCGGATTGTTTTTTTTATGACACATACACAGACGATTTAATTATAATTATTATTATTATTTTTTTCTATGTTGGGGAAGCAACCTGTTTATCCCGTGTTTGATTTGTATTTTTTTTTTTTTTTTTTTTGATCGAATGATCAACGGTTCATAATTTTGGTATAAATTGGGATAACTTACAACGCACGAGAGAATTCTGACGGAGTATTTTGTTGAATTTTGCTGGACATAGTGAATCCCGAAATTATTAAGTTTTATTTTAAAATAACTTAATTTATTTTTATGTAAAAGTTTGTGAAATAAAGTTTGTGAAAAACCAATAAGCTTAAAAAAATATTCAAGCTCTGTCGATATTGGTCTTACATAGTGCTTGATCAATATAAGAAAAATATATCTTATGATGATCTAAGTTATCGTGAATAATTATTGATGTTGTTTATTATTATAAAGATATTAAAAACTGTTTTTTTATAAGTGCGTAGTAGTCGATAGTGCAACTCGTTGATAGCGTTTTTTTTTAGTGCAAAGCCTTGATACCGTAATTATTAATATGCGCTAATTCTTAAATAATAAATTAATAATCTCATGAAATACAAATAAAAACGTTAAAAACTAAAATAGATTAGAATTAGTGAAATCTTTAGAATATTCTACATTAATTAATTAAGTATTTGATTATGTTGGCGGTAATCAACTTTTTATAGTGGATTGACTTGAGGAAGTAACAAGTTTTCATTAGCTTCATTTATTTTTCTATTCTTCTTATAAATGGTTGGTTATGGCGAATATACATGACGTCACTTAGGTTTAATCCATTTAATAATTTATATTTTCTAATTTTTTTTTGGTTGTTTATTGATTGTTGATTCAATAATAATTTCTTTTATCGGGTTAAAGTATTCATTTGTTTTTTTGATTCACTTATGTATATTACGCTATTGTTTCGGTTCGCACGTAATTTTCTTTTCAGTATGAGCGATGATGTGCGTTAGGTGAGAATGTTATAGCAAAGTTGAATCGTTCTTCTACCTTCCTTTGTTAATTTTTTTATTTCGTTTTTCTTTCTGTTCCCCTTTACGGTCTAAACAGACATAGTCAAGCTTTGTAAATTCCCACCCCAATACCCTGAGTTCAAGCTGGCTTAAAATGACCGTACCAAAGCCTCTGTCTATGTAAAAATTTCTGATAACAGCCGATAGCACTCTATCGGTAATGTTACAATCTCTATACCTACTTTAGGAGGTTCTTTGCGTATAAAGAGTGACCGAGATGAGTTTATTTTTACTTCTCTTTTTCGCACAAAATACTCTGAGAATAAAATTTTGCAATCCCTCGATTTACGAAATTTCGTTTTACGAAATTTTGCTAAAGCGTAATGAAAAAATTAAGGCAAAGCCTCTTTTTCCAAAAAAATTCGTTCTTTACGTTTACGAAAACAGAAACTTTAATTTATTTTTGACATTAAACTATAACGAAATTCCGTAAAAGGTTACGTAAATCGATAGATTGGTCTAAATTGTTTATTTAAACAGCAAACATCTAATTATACAATAGCGTTTGAGTAAAAGATTAAAATTAAAAATGGATAAAATTGAATATCGGCCAGTTATTAAATTCCTTTGAAAAGATGACAAAAATCCTAATTATTTGTTTGGTTCGAGAATCATTAAAAGATGATTAGTGCCAAGGACGACCATTGAAAATGCAATTTTAGCATAGTCTCTTGTATTACATGACCCACGAGAGAGTATTAGAAAATGAATATCTGCATCTATAGGTGCAAAACGGAAACACTTTTTGCTCACTCCATAACAAAACAATGTCCTACTGTGTGTAGCCTTTTTAACTGATCAGGATAATTTTATGAAAATATTATAACGGAGGATGAAATGTGGATTCATCATCGGGATGTGAATTGGCACCAAAAAAATGTAAGCCTCAAGATTCAATAGGGAGAGTTATAGTTATTCAAACCAACACAATCGAAGAGCTTTTAAAAAATTGAAGAGTACTATCAGGATGAAACCTGTCGGTAAAGTAACAAACAAGAATTTTGATTCTCTACCACAAACTGATCTGGGTGAGTGAGGCTTTGACAAAATGCCTAGATGTCCAGAGATATAGCTGGGATACCTAGCAATTACTTCTCATTAAGTGAGTAATTTCTGAACTAACCGAAAACATGTTGTTTTTACAGTTTAAATACGTTACGTTGAAAAATAAAATAGAATTTTGTTAAAAATATGATTTTTCCTTATCGATGCAATGAATTGCCGTAGCATGAAAAGTCGTCCCTCAGCATAAAATAATAGTTGAGACTAAATCGTTTGCTGTAGTTTTCCTATTAGCTTCCAAAGAGCTTGATTTTGACATTTTTGACAAAATGTACGAAGACCTGAGAAGAATTTTTTTAATATCTACTCGACGTCAAACAGTCTTATTTTAAATACCAAGAAAGCACGGGTCGTTTTGAACAAAGTGTTGCCATTGCTGTCACAATAAAATTTATGAGGAATAAAAATGTTTAATGTTTTTTAAGAGTAAACATTGGTTTTGTTTGATATAAATAATGCCATACCGAAGATATATCAGCTGATGGTTGCAGCTAAGTACAAACTAAATATATTTGCGTCCCGAAGATTCTTTGTGAATTTAGGCTTAATAATTATAAATTAGCTTTAGTTGATAGATTTGCAGTTTAACTTGGGATGACCACACTATTGGACTTTGTTCCAAGTTAAGATGTTTGTTTTGAACGGTTTAAGGGTACCTAGAAAGATTTGCCCGGAATACTTAAGATTATATTTGCTTAAACAAATATTAGTCATTCCGCATTTTATCTCAAATAAACGTAAGATAAGTCAATTACCTAAAAATCGACCAAATACTTTAAACCTCTAAACTTTTAGAATAATTATATCTAAAGGTGCTCATTTACCTTCTTATAAATTTGAGTAAACACCTGTTTGTGCTGATTAATTGGATTGTAGATGGAAGAGATTGTGGTTTGCTGAAACATGTTGATATTAGTGGAAAACTAAGTAGTGCATTATTATTATTACTATTGAAAGCAATACCAACCCCTTGTTTGAACTCAGAAATTACTGCAAGAATGGCGTACGTCCTTTACTTGAAGTATACCAACATTTGTGAACTTCGATAATGAATATCCCTTTGTTGTTGCAATGGTGAGCATTTCATGAACAAACATTTTAATGTCTTTTGCTCCTCACAGCAGAATCTGCATGTGTCTTCCTCTGCGCTACCAATATTTCAAAGTTGATAACTGCAAGACTGCCATAAACCTGGAATTTTTTTCAAGATTCACTTCAGGTTTGATCCATTCCCGGACCTATACTAAAACCATAGAACAGATAGCCTAACACATTTTTTTGATTATACTTAGCGTGGCTTGCAGGTCTGCTTTGTCGCTTTCATATCGAGGAAATCCTAGTGTCCTAGCACTCAGACTTCAATAGTGGTGCCATGGTCCTTGTAAAGCATTTTTGATCTGAAGGAATTAACCCAGACTTTGAGGTAATTTCCTATTAATCAGACAGTATGCGAATACATGATATGTATAAAAATTATATTTCTTACTTTTATTTTTAGTGGGAGTTGTGAAGTCCACATTTTTTATCCAGTGGTAAATCATTATCTTACATCATCCTAAATACATGCGTCACCAATATTGATAAAAACAGGTCACCTTTTGAATTTTTTTTATTTGTATAGGCAAGCGTACTTTTTATTACAACATAATCACTATTGATCATATTGAAACTACTGTATTAATCAGTTTTGCCATGTTGGCGTTAAATGTGCTTGAACCAATTTCTTTGAATATTTATTGACGCATATTGGCAGTTTAGTA
This sequence comes from Tipula vernalis, assembly GCA_958295665.1. Taxonomy (NCBI): domain Eukaryota; kingdom Metazoa; phylum Arthropoda; class Insecta; order Diptera; family Tipulidae; genus Tipula; species Tipula vernalis. Next base: position 329,497,540 of record OY282558.1, read on the forward strand.
AGTAAAAAGTGAATGTATAAAATCAGCTCCGTCAGCGAAATTCTTTTTTCTCAAATTTAACAAGTTGTTTGTTTACCATGAGATACTTGAATTGAATTTTTTTTTTCTGCAATAGCTATTGACAAGTCACATCAATAAAATACATCTCCAGACATAACACTCTAGAGGCTGATTTTATACAAATTTTCTAATGATTTTTGGAAAATCGAATTTTCCGAGATTTCCCACGGGAAACTTGAACAGAATTTTTTCCTTCGGTAGCTATTGACAAATCACATAAAAACGATTCAACTTCAGATATGCATTCTAGAGGCTGATTTTATTCCAATTTTATGGATTCTTCATAAGAGATATTTCTTATAAATTTTATTATTTATATCCATTTATTCTATTTACTTTCGGCTGATAACTACTACATTTTTTATTTTCGGGTGGAATATTAATAACATAATCTGCATTATCGACTTTTTACTTTCGGCTGGGCTCACAAAATCTTCAGTATCATGTTTTTACTTTCAGCTGGACTAACACAATCTGCGTTATCGATTTTTCACTTTCGCCTGGCAACTTTCGGCTAACTTTAACAATACATATCAATAATGCTGGAAGCATTAGGACTTTTATGTTACGTTAATGGAACAATAAATAAATTGAAAAATTCTGTCGAAATAAATGGTTTGGCCAAAGTGCAGAAAATAATAATATCGACTGTTGCCGATGAACATAAACATTTATTAAAAAAAACACTTTCTTTTTGTTGTTTTGCACATATAAAATAAACGCATTTATTTTTATTTTAAATTAAATTAGAATTATGGTTTTTTAAGAGCTAACTTGTTTTTTGCTCCTTTACATACCAACACCATTAAACTACTGCCAAATTAGAAAACTGAAATGTCGAATTCATTTCTTTATTTCGTTTTCTATATTTATTTTTATTAAATTTTGCGATAGAGGTGACATCTATTGACATTTTATTTTTTGTTTATACATTTTTAATTTTTTGCAGATGGCTCTATATAACAAAGGAGAATATTATTATTAAATTATTTTAAGCCTAAACATCGGCCATAAGTAGACAATCGCTTATGCATATAATAAGTTGTGAACAGCAAAGTGTAATTTACTTCAAGAATTTTACAATTATTCATATAACAAAAACAGTGATCTCACTACGCACGTAAGCCATCTTGAAAATATTGTGCTTCGCCTGTGTAACAGCTTGGGATTCCACACAAGTCAATGACAAAACAAGTCAATCTCGTGACACCAAAGCGGATGAAAAATCAACCCGTAGCTTTCAAATCTTCAGAGAAGAAAGGTTTCATATGTAAAGTAAACCGTATTGCTCGATCTGTCCTAACCAAAATAACCCGAGAAATCAAAGTGTTTCATGTAAAATATGCAGAAAATCGAAAGGTCCAACCGTGCACATGCATACAAATTTCCGTAAACTCCTGTTTGTGCTTATTAATTTGACCGTAGATGGAAGGGACTGTTTTTTTTTTTAAAACATGTTTTTTTTAAATATAACCTATCACTGAGAGAAATGATTCGTTGGCATGAGGTCGCGAGAAAGCACTTTACATTGCCATGAACGAAATGTAGTTGTTAAAACATAATTTCGATAGCAGCAATTGACATGAGATTGGTACGAACCAACTACGGTAGGCACTAATGCACAGTTAGTTGCAACAACTTCGTTTCCAAACCTTCAACTCCGTCGATGCTAATTTTCTAGACATTCGTAGCTAGAACCGAATGAGCCTAATGGTTTTTAAAGTATCAACCTCGTTTCAATTGCTACAAACGTAATTTTGTTACATTAATTAAATGAGGCTTTCGTGTCAATTGCGAACCAAACAAACTGACTGATGCTGTTACGAGAACAATATTGTAGTCTAATGTAATCATATGATTCTGTCGTTGTACCAAAATATCAAAGTTGATTATTTAATTTTGGAATTCCGTTGCTACAACTAAATATTACAAGCGGTTCAGTTTCATAAACTCCTACGCGTTTATTATGATTGAAAACTTATTACCAAAAATGTTTAACACATACGATGTATGTTGTTGGAATATTCGTAATACAAAGTGAAGAGAGCATTATATGAGAAGAGGGTAAATTCACTACTTGGAAATATTTTCAAAATGATTTGTGGTTATTTTGCAAACATGGACACTTAAATACTAACAATTAAAAGTAGAAATAATATAATAATAATATATTTACTAATAGTTTGTTTATCAAAAACAAAATTATAATGTTAGTTTTACCAAATACAATACTGCCAATGTAGTGTAAGTTTTTTGTTTGATTTTTTTTTTTACGTACGGGATTCGAGACGGCGGTGCCATCCTACGAACTTTTAGTAACTACTGCAAGTTTTAGTTGATATATGAACCAAAACCGAAACTTTTGGAACTTAATTGGGTCTTGACTGAGTATATATTTTATTCAATAAAATTATAATTGAAAGACAAAGAAAAGTATCTACAATGTGCACCAAATCAAATACCAAATACATTATGCATATTTTGTGTGCTTGTGTGACCTTGGAAATAATACATCAAATTTTTTTTATTTTTACGTAACTATCTAGGAATATTTGCTGCGTTCCATTTAACATGGCAAAGTACACACAAGTACTTCTGACTTCACGCAGCTACTCTTGCTAAATTTTATAAGTAGTTTGCTTTTTGAATTTATAGCGATATACAGATTACCAATAAAGATGATCCGTTTTGGTATTCTACCGATAATGCTTGCCGTGATCACAGAATTAAGGCGTTGAATTACCTGCTTTTGATTTTAATTCGGAAAAATTGCCAATGGCTTTTAGATGATAAAAAAAAATATCAGTATAAATTAGATATTTTAAGTATCAATCCAGCAACAACTTGATGTTATTATAGAAAATTATTTAAAATAATATTTTGTCAATAGGAATTATTTAATAATTCGACATTTTTGTTTTTTTCAAATATAATTTTGGTTTATTTAATTTTAATGAAATTTGTTTTATTTATAAAATCCTAAGATTTAAATCCAAACTCTTGCATTAATTGTGAAGCAAAATCAATTCAAAAGACAATCATGTACTTACCATCATTTTCATCAAAATTGGTAAAGAAATAAGCAAGTTCCATTCTGAGTGGCTGTATTCAGAACTAAGTTTAAAAATCATTTTAGAATTCTATTTCCACCATGCAGTTCATTGCAAATCATTTTAGAATCCCGTTTTCATCACGTATTTTGAATTTTATCACAATCGGATTAGACATAGATAAATTCCATTCTAATTGGCCTTATTAAATAACTTTGTCTTTCAAAAAGTATCCAAGTGATGTAAACAGGATTCTAAAATGATTTTTAAATGAAGTTCTGAATACAGCCATTTGTGAAATTTGTTAAATAAAAAATATTTTTTTTAGTTATTTCCTTTTAGAAATTACGAATTTATTTGAATTAGTTTTTTATAATTTTATGTTAATTATTCGTGCCACTAAGGCCAATTCATCGAATTCACCGTCTATTGATATAACCACATCTCCGTGAATATTTAATAATGCCAATTCATTTAGTCGCTGCTCGCCGATTGTGTTTGTTAATTAATTCTTAAGACGCCTGAGCATCCTTGAACTCTCCAGTTGGAGAGATTATCCAGGTTAAGAGTCCTACTGAAAATCTGACAAATAATTTATGCTAACCTTTTTTATTATAGATAGAATCATTCAAGATCTACCTGATTGTCTTTTAAATATTTAGGTAATGTAATTTATATTTAATCTGGAAAAAAGGTTTACATAGATCTATAAAAAACACAGCTAATATTATGCCGCCTTGTGTCAAAAATAGGTTACGTGTATTATTCCTATAACAGGTACTGATTATTTTCCTTATATTGATTTTGATTCACAATTAATGCAAGAGTTTGGATTTAAATCTTAGGATTTTATAAATAAAACAAATTTCATTAAAATTAAATAAACCAAAATTATATTTGAAAAAAACAAAAATGTCGAATTATTAAATAATTCCTATTGACAAAATATTAATTTTAAATAATTTTCTATAATAACATCAAGTTGTTGCTGAATTGATACTTAAAATATCTAATTTATACTGATATTTTTTTTTATCATCTAAAAGCCATTGGCAATTTTTCCGAATTAAAATCAAAAGCAGGTAATCCAACGCCTTAATTCTGTGATCACGGCAAGCATTATCGGTAGAATACCAAAACGGATCATCTTTATTGGTAATCTGTATACATGAATCTACGTAAAATTTCTTAATATTTTTAAGATGAATATTATCTTTAAATGTTTGTTGAAAATAGCTGATGGATTTTCGACATATTTCAAAAAACTTATCACTTGCTGCGGAGTAATTTTCTTGTTTTTCAGAAAGCTTTTGTCTCAATAGATATTCTCTTGGAACAATAATAGATTTTTCTTTCAAGAGAATATCCGTGCACTCTTCACATTTAATTCTGTTAATTATTTTATTACAAACATAAGAAACAAAATACGTTATTGCATTGTCTGTTTGCATATCTTCTAATAAGTTTATATCTATTAAGAAATTCTCGTCTGAACCAATTTCATCGTTGTTTAGCTCCATTGCTTGATTAAGTTCTATATCAATGACATCAAAATTTTCTATGACAGTAGAATAGTCACTATTCTCAATTTCTGCATCAACTGAACAGTTTGCATATTTGATTGTCAATTTGGGTAATATTATTTTTTTGTTCATAATAAATTTAAGAGCACTATTGAATTGCATGCTGGATGGATTTCTATTGAATCCTCCTTTTCCTCGTACGAGGCTAAACATATTTTCCAAAATATCCTGATTTAACCGTCGTGTTGCTATATGGTTAAGGTCATTATATTGATGGAACAGATTTTTGGACATTTCTTGAATGGCTCGAATATTTTGCAACAGTCCTTTGAAAGCATAAAACGTTTTCTTACGTTTTCCCGGTTTAATGGCAATTTCGATATTTTCTATGTAATCTTTCATACTATTTAAAAATATCGTGCTCTCATCTAGTGTTAAGCGTGATAGAAAAGGGCTCAATCTTTGGGCATCTTTATTAAAAAAATCGAAAATATCATTAAAACTTTTGACGAATTTTTGAGTAGCTTGTGCTGATGGAATTTTTTCGGTTTCAAATTTATTTGTATGTATACACAGATCAATCGCAGCGGCAACCGAATTACTAAGAATTTGTGTGGCATAACATACTCTCATTTTCGCAAAATTATTTGGTTCCACATGATTAAGTGTAAGTTTCGGACACATTTTTATTGTATTTTTTCTATCTAAGTCGTATATTTTCCTTATTATTTCGAATTTGACTTCACCCTCCGTTGAATTAATATCATTTTCAAATAATATATTCCTTACGGATTTAATAAGATGTGGCGTACAATAAAAACCATATATTTTCACACCGTTATATGAAAAAAATATGGATTTTCGACGGCTAAACCTAACCTTCTAAATAATCCACGATTGTTAGATCCTTGGTCACAAACCAACGCTCTCACCGATATATTACGATCATGGCATTCATCCAAAATTCGCCAAATAAAAGTAAGCAACAAATCACTTTTAATACCAGAATTTGTTAAGACATGTGCTATAATTGAATTCAATGAAGATAAGAGTCCTCTAAGCATAAAAACGCAAATTTGTTTTCCAATTTCGTGTGAACGGGTTGTTCCATCGGTACAAATGCCATCAATTTCATCGGTTTGGATATTATATTCTAAAGCCGGTTTGATGTAAATTTCGTCAAAAACTAAAACGCATTCTTTTTGAAAAACGTCATTTACTTCTTTGAATTTTAAATTAATATTATTGAAGCTTTGGCAGTGAATTCCAAATGAAAGAGTTTCAATTGGAACCCAATTATTGATTGAACTCCTTGAGGGCAAACGGAAACCTAAGTCTCTCAAATAAGTATAATATTGAGGTGATTTGAAGTAGAGGGCTAATGCTACTTCCCTTTCCCGTTCTTCCCATATTTGTCGAATTGATTTGTTTCGAAGAACCATGGAACAAAATACTTTTGTTGTTTGGCTGACATTTTCCATTTTCTCAATTTCATTTTCAATTTTGAATTTTTTGGCCTTGTTTGGAATTTTAGTTAAGTAATCAATTTGCTTACTCTTGTTACTAACATTGGTTATGGTTTTGGTAAGTTTTGTCTTCAAACGATAGTATTTTTTCCACCAAAAATATACTTTGGACTTTTGAATTTCACATTCTTTACATGTTGCCGGTGGTATTACATCAAACAATTTAGAATGTAATTTTCGTTTTGTAGTTTCTGGTGTTCTGAGCCATGTAAGATCATCATAATCAATATTTTGTTCTTGAAGCTCTTTTTCAATAGTCCGAGGACCAGAATACGTTTTTAGTGCTATAACTTGGGGTACTTGAATATTCGGAATCATTTGGCAAGTGCTGTTTTGTTGTACCGGGCATTTATTTTTATTAAAATACGTTTTAACATTAGCACTTATTGAAAAACTTTTTGAACAAGGCAGTTCTGTCATTAAAACATCATCATTAGATGTCATATTTATCGATGACAAACTTGATGTAACATTATTGCCCAAATCAAGCGTTGGTTTTGCGTTTGAAGTTAATCTTTTATTTAATAATCCAAAAGATTCCCGTGCAAAATGTTTGCTACAAATAAAAAAAGTACCATGTCCGGGTTGAACATCAATCAGTCTATTCCAATTATAGAACTTTTCGGATCCGAATTCAGGGTATGTTATAAAAAACGATGACATGTCTTCACAATTTGGAACAATGCATTGTTTTTTCCTAGGCATCGTTTGAAGTTTGCAATTTAAAATATTTTACAATACTAATTAACTTAATATTAGGAACAGCCAATGCAAGCACTTAAATATTTTTAAGTGATACTGGGTACTGTAATTGGTGAAATCGTAAAACCATATATTGAGTGTGTTTAATTGCCTTAATTTCTTTTACATAAGAATGTATCTTCACAAATTTAAAATAAAAAAAAACTGTAATTAACGTGATAAAATCAAATATAACACGTATGTAAAATCAAATATACATGTAAAATAAGAGTCTATTCAATAGTTTAATTTTTGATAAAAATAGAAAAAAAACGTTTATATTATTCAAATCTATTCACAAAATAATTCGCACACAAAAAATTGAAAGTAATCAATTTAAGTAAACTTTATCTATCAAGCAAAATGTATTAAATCAAATCACATATGATAATAAAACGTTTAATAACTTGCATTTGTTTAAAAAAAAAAATCAAACAATTGATTACACACATGTATTTATTTGAAAGAAAAAATCAGCAGTTTTACCAAATACTGTTTTACAAAAAACAAATTCCAAACAGAAAATAAAAAAATTCCAAAATATAAAAAAATCATTCACTCGCCTAAAAAAATATTTTCATAAAACAATATTCCTAGATAGTTACGTAAAAATAAAAAAAATTTGATGTATTATTTCCAAGGTCACACAAGCACACAAAATATGCATAATGTATTTGGTATTTGATTTGGTGCACATTGTAGATAATTTTCTTTGTCTTTCAATTATAATTTTATTGAATAAAATATATACTCAGTCAAGACCCAATTAAGTTCCAAAAGTTTCGGTTTTGGTTCATATATCAACTAAAACTTGCAGTAGTTACTAAAAGTTCGTAGGATGGCACCGCCGTCTCGAATCCCGTACGTAAAAAAAAAATCAAACAAAAAACTTACACTACATTTGCTGCGTTCCATTTGAAGCGGCAAAGTACAAATAAGTACTTGGGAGTAGATGGTAAATGGAACGCAGAAAATTAGTTGCGAAAATAAAATTTAATTTAAAAAAATTTACGTGCAACATGGAAAGTTGGAAAATTAATTATTAATTTGAAAACTGATCAGGCATTTCTTACCGATTAGTTGTACTAAATATTCTGGTAACGAAGTCGGCATAAATTCAAAAAACAAACTACTCATAAAATTTAGCAAGAGTAGCTGCGTGCAGTCAGAAGTACTTGTGTGTACTTTGCCACGTTAAATGGAACGCAGCAATTGGCAGTATTGTATTTGGTTTTACCTAACAACAACAAACAATTTTGTAATTTTTGATGGAAATGTGGAATATAGGATAGAGAGAATTATTCTCAGTTTTTCATTTCTCTTTATAGTTTTTATATGAAACATTTATCTCAATCTTTAACGAAGTTGCGATGACCGAATTGATGTTGGGACGACTACCTTTTCGATTAGTACAAACGAATTGCGTTTATGGCAAACTCTGCCGCAATCATAATAAACAATTCAACATTGCGCTTTATTGGAGCTTTACCTTATAATAATTTTTAATACAGTTTCGTGAAGCAACAACCAGAGTGTAGACGTGATTTTATACTATATCGATAAATAAAAATAGTTTGTGCTTGCAATATAGTGTTGTTAAATAGTGAAAAAATTAACGTAAGTAGGTAATTGTCTCACAATTACAATTTAAGGTTAAGGTATTAAATTCAGTTATATTGTTAGTGTAAGAAATAAATGTGAGTTGGAAAGTTTCGTATTATTATGTTATCATGCCATCGAGGATTAGAGAATATTTTTTTTTCTAAAAAAATGTTAAATACTTAAATATTTCGAAATTGTTTTTTAACGTAAAGGTTTTTCTAATTTTTTTTTCTATTTGCAATCATTATATTCGAATTTCGGACGTATTTTTTTTTGTAGAATTTTAAATGTAAAAGTAAATGATGAGCAAAATTAAAAATGGCACCCAACTTAGATAAGTTTTTCTTACAACATATTGAAGAAAATATCAAACAATTTCTTTCTTATTTTAATATATTTAGTAAATAATATAGTTAATTTCCTTAAATAATGTAATTTAACGTAATCTGATTCTTACTAAAAATATATTTACTTTAATTTTATAAATAAAAGTTTACGTTCGGTTGTATTTCGTGGGTGTAACCAGCACGCGGAGGCCTATACATTTGAAAATGTGGTATGTTTGTGGGGCAACCTATAAATTTGTTTTTTATTTCGCATCGAGCATCAAGAGCTTTGCTAGTGCTAGAGTAAGGCTTACTTTTTTAAATTGTGGTCTCAACGTGCGGATACACCCATTATCTTCAAACGCAAAGAAATAAAGTAGGGCAAGATGACTCGGACAACCAGAACATTACATTTTTATTTATTTATACTGTTAACAAAATTTTATATAAGCTAACATTTCTTTATACAGAATGGTTTTATTTGTCAATGTTTTTTATCAAAATCGTGCTGCTGTAGTCAAGGTTGACTTTGATTCATTATCTAAAGATGACTTACATCGAGCTGGTATAAAATTATATTTCGTATGATTTTTATTTTTTTAATGTTATTATTATTTTTTTACAATTTATTTACAAAACAGTAAAAAATCATTTTAATTTACAATCGGATATCCAGTTTTACGATAAGCAGACGTCGTGCGTCATTTCTGACGATGATTTAGTAGCGTATATAAATCAATATAAGTCGTCAGCGGGATGGACTCTAGGAGTACTAGACGTTAAAATTGGATCAGGTTATTCTTTCTTTAAATCACATAACAAAATAACCATTACTATAAAGGCAGTGATAACCATGCAGTATCTAATACCATTAATTAAAAACACGAAAATTGAACTTTGTTAATTCTGCAGACAGTAATTATTTATGCCTCTACGGTAAAATTAAATCACTTAAAAAAATGACAGCTGTTCAACCAATCAACCAATCACTGTCTTAATTGTTTGTTTATTATGTGACCTCTGCGCAGGAAGCATATATTTTATTATTACTTTAATCGTATTCAGTATGATCACTGAATTAGTAAGCATTCGATATTCACATTCGATAAAATAATCGTTTTGGTTGCCTCTTGCCCTGAAACTGAAAACAAACGTAAAGGATACAACAATAAAGTGTACTTTTTTAATTAGCTCATAGAAGATGTCAGTCTAGCTAAAGTAATTCAGAGTACATGACTACGAAAGCAAATTATTAATTGGTTCATGCATTAGGGAATTATTATAAGAAGTGTATTCACAAATGTCCTTAACTAAACAATTTTTATGAAGTAGGTAAGCTTTAGCCCCCAAAGAACTTTTTATGTATCCTTTTCAGTATAATAGTGTTATACTTTAGGTGTATCAGTGTTAAATGTTATATTTGTTTTATGAATGTTATATCTATTATGTATGCTTAAAATGTTATATTTGTCCAAGTGTTATATTTGTTGTTTAATGTTACCGTCAACCTATATTTATCTTCACTCTATGGTTAGATGTAGAGTGAGGATAAATTTCCTAATTTGTTAGTAGGGCCTATGACGCCTCAATGTGCCCTCAGATGAAATAAGTTAGTGAGCTCGAAGACTCTTGTTCGCTTATTTCCGTGCTTTGCCATGCACTGGTTAACTGAGGTTCACAAAGGATAGTCGTTTGGTATATGATTTTGCCAGATCATGCTAGGTACCTTGGTTAGTAGATATTATATCGATTTTGCTATATCGATATAATAGAGGATAGGTTTATTTGGAAATGGTTTAAAACCGAATATTGGGGATAATATTCGATAGTAATACTCACCAATTGTTTTTAATTCTGCTGGTCAGATGATCTGCTACATCCGCTTCTTCTGGTTTTAATTGAAAAATTATTGTTGTGGATTTTTATTATTTTAAAGTTTTATTGATAAGGATTTCTTTATTGACTACAGAGATTAGATTTATGTCTACCCGCTGAACTAACCCATTCGGTTGTAATTTATAAATCGACTCATGATTAATTTCAAAAATCAATAGTTTATATACCGATTTTTCTTTATTGATTTACAATAACAATTTTAATATACTTTAAGTAACATATATTTTAATCTGGGGCATAAATATTTTATTTCACAATACGTACATGTGTGATGATATGCTTAATTAAATTTGTTCGTGTAATCATTTTCCATATTTTGTTAATATAGAACATACTAAATGTTTGCATTTTAATCCAGAGCATATATTATTCATGTACTCATATATTTTTGGGTTCAATGTAATATGTACACATTTATTTCTTACTTACTACGTAATTTTGTAGTACGTAATATGTGTCATGTTTGTTTTGATTTTGCTATATAGATATGTTATGCTTCCGTATTTTTAGTATTATGTATATTTTGTATTGTTTCTTCAATATCAATTATGTTTTACAATGTCATTTGAAATTAATTATGTTTTGATTTTATGCGTTTTTATGATCTTAATTCTATTAGTTAATTAGTTTCACAACAATAGGTATCCAAACCCAAAACGACTCCGTTTTTCCGAATTGAAATAATCGCACACTTCATGAAATATTGCACGCTTACTAATCCAATAAACATAGTGCATAAGTTCATATAGTATGTTATTGGTAGTTTGCTTATGTATTGCGAATGTGTTTTTTTTACATAAATTGTACAGAAACTATAGAGTTTGAGGATATTGTCGAAGAGGAAGTGATCGCATCCTCGCAATTCGCTGGTGAAAATTCAACTGCAGAATTAACATCATTTGTAAATTTACCGGGGCAACAGTTGGTGGAAGAAAACTTTGAAGTATTTACTATTCCTTATCCGACGATATCCTGCCATGCAAATGAAGAGTCCTCCAGGAATTGTTTGAACCCGCACGTGAGCAGCACCATAACGGCCGATGTAAATTAATATTTATAAGGGATTAAACAAAATATTGATGCCTTTTATATAATTTTAGAAACTACGAAATTTCAAAGCATTCGATTTTAAAATCGTATTAGCTTTGTATCAGAAAAATAATTGTATAAGTAATGCCGATAAAACCAAACTGAGCAAAAGTATCGTTAAATATCTTTTGGAAAATAATTTTAATTTGGAGTAAGTCAAAACTACAATAGCTTAATACTTATAAATATTATTTAACAATACCTATTTACATTTCAGATTGAACCGCCAGGACTTCATATATATTTCGGAAATTATTTGCCAAGTTTTTACGTGTGAAATCACAGAGCAGTACTACACATGTGCGATAAATGGGCAAAAACCATCAGGAAAATTGTACGACGCGTATAGTAACTGCCGAAAATTACTGTGTTCAACTGGCCTGATTAACCGAAGAACAACAATTCCAAGAGCGTCAACTCCAACCACCGGTTTGTATATGTACTATATTTCTTTAATTTTAGAACTAAAATATATATGTACCTATATTAAGGACCCTTAAAAACCAACTTAATATAATTGCATGCACACACACACCCACGAACAGCCAAACACACTCGCACATATACCCACGCAACTTTTACAAACATACACACATTCCGCACATACACAAAAACACACACACACACACACACACACACACACACACACACACACACACACACACACACACACACACACACACACACACACACACACACACACACACACACACACACACACACACACACACACACATATATATATATATATATATATATATATATATATATATATACACGCACACACACTCACACATACACACACAAACACACACACAAATACAAACACATATGCAAACTTACAAATAAACAATTATTAAAACAGAAACAGAAAGCCACTCTTACACAAATACAAATAACAAACAATAATTCACACTGATAAACAATATAAGTACGTATCTGCGACTGACAAAACGCGGCCTTAAATCATTTTATTTATTTGATCTAAAAAAGTATTTTTCCTGATTTCTTGTATATTCTACTTGCAGTAAACATTAGTGACAACATTAACGCAGATTTAGAATTTATAAAATGCAATGACGCTCCTTTTGAGATTATTATACAAAAATGGATCGCTAGTTTCAATCAAAGAGCAATAATTTTAGCAGACATAAATATTACTACCAGCGATTATTTGGCATTATTTCCAATTTTTCAAAGTAATAATACGCAAATATTTAAACTTGTAAGTAAATAATTTTAAGTTTATCTATAGATTAATACTAACTTAATTTTTTTTCCATTAAGTTTCTAGAGGATTCAAAAAAATTGCATCCTAGTATATCATGTATTGCTAGTTGGAGTAATATATATTTAAAAGTATTGGAAAAGGGAAACAATTTAAAGGACCCAAGTGTCATCAAATGGTTACGCGAAAGTGTAGACTGCCCTGAAAGTAAATTAATGGTTTTGTAAAATATACAGCTAAGAGTCTAAATAAATATTGGTCTTTTAGGTACTAAGATAGCAATAAGTTTCCTGGTGCTTCCCTACTTCTTCCCTTCTACCAATATTAAATCGACATTAGGTAAACGGTCGTTCAAAGCGTCGAAGATCGAAATTCAGGAAAAATTCGTTGCTTACTTTGAGGTAAGTTAAACAAAACTAAATATTTTATGTATGGTACAGTGACACACAACGGTCTGCTTAATAATTCCGCCAAGGTGTGTTCAAGCGAAATTTTCTGGTGGATGTAAGGTAGTTTCAACTCATAAAGTTGCAAAATTAACAATTTGGTATTAAATTGCAATTTTTTGCTAACCCTAACAAAAATGAACATTTTTTCACAAAAATGTTTTTTTTTTCAACTTGAACACCCTTTTCATATATACTCGTATGTATTCTTAAAATATAGTATTTAATTTAAATTTTTATTGTAGCGTAACATGAACCATTTTAAAAATTATATAAACAATAAACATTTTGAAACAAACAATTTTAATTTTGTTAACTTAGTTATTCTACTTTACTTTACAAAAAAAAAAAAATAATAATTTTAATAAATAAATATTTATGTGGAAAAATTAAAAAATAATTAATTAAATTAAAATTATTTATATCAAAAGTTTATTTTTTAAATAATTTTTAAAATGGTTTGTAGTAGACTCAATAAAAATATAGGTAGGAACTGTATATTATTATATTTTAAAGGTAAAATGCAGTTATTTACTCTTTATTTTTGTATTTCACTGTAAATGTACATATCTACAAATCTGTTTACACAGAACAAGCATACTAAATATTCATCTTTACATATTTCTTCTCAGACATTGGAAAAGGCGGACAACTCCGAGAGGAAAATCGCTGAAGAAAATCGTGGTTTGCAGCCTCGAATAGTGTTCTTTGGTCCGTTCAATTCGCTCCAGGCATATGTCACCTTAATTGATAAAAAATATATGTTCAGCGATCCTATAGAAGCCGTCGAGCAATGCTTCTATTTGTACCAAGCGTTGAACATTAAATATCCGCCGGAGAGCGCGGCTGTTTGGACTTTTATTCAAAATTATATTTATCAAGTAAAAACAAAATTTGACAAAAACAATTCGACCATCAAATCAATTTGGCATAATTTTCAATCAAATTGAATATCGAGTTTCACATGTTTCTTAATCTATAACATATACATATACTCGTATTTAATTCTTCTTTACTAATATTCTATAAATAATTTTTTTACTAACGATATTCTGTACTACACTGAAAAAAATAATTTAACGTACAGGATTTATTAAATGATAACCCTTAAAAATTAGTGAAATCAATTAATAAATTCATTATAACAACGGATACTGCGATGAATCTGGTTATCAATTAATAACGCATTTATTATTTTCATTTATTGATTATCTTTTCATAGCAACTCCTTAATTTATTAATATTCAATGTACGTTTTCATTGATTTATAAACTAAAGTACATACTAAAAATTACCTAATTTACAATTTTTTAAAGTATTATTCCTATTTAAAAGTAAAATATTTTATTTACAAGAATCAAACTATGCTTCCAAAAAATTATAAACTGAAGTATTAAAAACTAATTATAATTAGTAATTATAATAAATTTATTTATTAATATTATTACTATTATTTATATAAATTTATTTATTACTTAAAACTAGCGCTGTTCGTCGCAGATGTCGAATTTCATACTAATCGGTTCAGAAAGAGTCTAGTAAAAACCTAAAACTAGCCCTGTTCCAGAAACTTAAATAAAAATAAATTTTGAATTCCATTTTCATCGCAAATGGTGAATCTCGTCATAATCGGTTAAGAAAAAGCCATGTGCGAACCTAAAACTAGCGCTGTTCGTCGCAGATGTCGAATTTCATACTAATCGGTTCAGAAATACTCTAGTAAGAACCTAAAACTAGCCCTGTTCCAGAAACTTAAATAAAAATAAATGTCGAATTCCATTTCTATCGCAAATGGTGAATCTCGTCATAATCGGTTAAGAAATAGCCGTGTGCGAATATAAACCTTAAATCATTATGTTATCCCGTTTTCTATATCCATATAACCCTAACCCACCCATATTTTGGGTGGACGTACAAGTACAACAAACAAATTCTCGAAGTTATAATATCGTGTGGTAGGAGGGAGAGCAAGAGAGTGAGAGTAGGACGTAATAAATTGAACAGATGTTATATTTGGTATATGGAAATGGAAATTTACAAAAATAACGTAAAATATTGAGAGAGATTACCGGGTGAACCTAAATATTTTTTCAATGGAATTAATAAAAATTATCTTTATGTATTTTATTATAATTTAAATAAAAATAATTATAATGCTAATATATTAAGAATTCCATTAAAAAATATTATATTGTTGTTAAAATACCTCATAATATATTTATATACTATAAGTACAGTTTATGTATTTTATATTATATAATTTTGTTTTTGCATTCTGAATAAACATTTTTTTGTTTTGAACACGGCGGTGAAAACGACTTAAAATAAAAACGAAGGTCAAAAACGAAAAAAAATATAATTAGCTACAGCTGCTGGTATCAATTCGGTACAAAGTATCAATTCGATGAAAAGTATCAATTCGGTACAAAGTATCAATTCGATCAAAAGTATCAATTCGGTACAAATTTCTATTAATTATTATATTGTGACAACAATATTGCTTAGCCGTTGTATGACCATATATGGAATCGAAGAACAAATGGTTGGAGGACAAAATTCGTAGTCTTTCCTTTGTTGTGAGTGGTTGTGTTTTGTTATTTTGTGTTAAAAGTGTTTTTTTTTTTGAAATATAAATTTATTAAATTTAAAATCATTAAATTGCATTAAATTTTGTAAGTGATTTAATAAAGTTTTTATTTATAATTTGTTTAGTTAAATATGTATAATTGTACATTGAAACATTTGTGTGACTTCTTAGTGAAAATCAAGATGGTGTCTGTTTTAAATAAATTCCTTCTTTAAGAAAATGACTGTGCGTACCATTTGGCCTATAGGTTCGTTTTGTTTTATAAACAATAGCAATAAATTTGGTACAACGATCGGCATTACGGACATTTACCTTATTACTACCTCCCAAAAATAAGTATCCACCTATCGCAATAATAAAAAACAGACGTTTTTCGTAATATATTATTTATTTATAAACGTGATACTAATATCCACCGTGTCCACCGTTTCGTTGAGACATCTTGGCGATACGGTCTGCAACTGACAGAGTATATACTTCCTGCATTCCTCAACGATGCGTGGAAACTTATTTTTGCGAGGTAGTACATATATTTTATACAAATATCTCTATATTGTTTTTATTTTTAGGTACATTATGTTTTGTTATTTGTGCCACAATAATTTTTCGAATATAAAAGATTTGATCAAGCACTACAAAACTGAACATTGTTTAGGTAACAATAGTAATTATAGATGTCGTGATGAATTTTGCACTCAGAGTTTTTCTAATTTAAATAGTTTTAGAAAACATCTAAATTTGAAACACGTCGAAATTGCGTTAAACACTGAAAGAAAATGCAATCCACGTATAAATAAAGTAACACCGAGTCAGATCAACACTACTGAAACCAATAATTCATCCGAAACATGTTATGCGCAGTCAGAATCAATGCACCTATCAAATGAATCAATAAATGTAGAACCGGATGATAATTATGATTTTGAAAACTGCTTAAAAAATATTTTAAAATCGGTATCCAAATTTGCCTTGAAGCTACATAATAATGACAATTTTTCTCGGAAAAATGTTAATGATATTATAGAAAATACTGAAAAATTAATTATTGCTCCTTTGATTACAACACTTAAATTATTCGTCCATTGTAAACTGAAATCGCAATTCTCACTTAGTAATGATATTTTAAAAATCCTAACGAATTATGAAAGAATTTTTCACGATTGTTCTACAGACCACAAACTTCACAAGTGGTTACAGCAATATGGATTAATAAATGATCTGAAAAAATTCACTATAAATTCTGAAATTGAAAAAGTTTATCACAATGGTTACTTATCGTTTGACGAAAATAATGTGACAGGCGTCCTTCTACCATTAGAATTTCAATTTAGAACTTTCTTTGAAAATAATTCACTTTTAGATCATACTATTAACCATATGAAAGAATTGGAAAAAACCAAACGATTTACAAATTTTGTACAAGGAACATTATGGAAAAAGAAAAAGGAAATGTATGAAAATAAAACATTGATACCTTTATTTTTATACTTCGATGATGTACAAATAAACAATCCATTAGGGTCTCATGCCGCAGGTGGTTCTATATGCAATATCTATTATTCTTTTCCCTCACTACCTTTTGACGAGTCCAAGCTGCAAAATGTTTTTCTCGCAAGAATCGTTCAAACGAAGGACGTAAAAAAATTTAAAAATTCAAACTGTTTTGAAGCACTTGTAAACGATCTGATTTCGTTAGAAAAAACTGGAATTGAAATTCAAAATGGCGATAAAAAAGTTCGAGTTCATTTTGTGGTAGGGCTCGTGGTAGGGGATAACTTGGGCTTGAATTCAATTTTAGGTTTCAGGCAATCATTTTCCAGTAATTCTTATTGTAGGTTTTGTAAATGTTATAAAGATGAATGTATCAAGTTATGTAAAGAAAATAGTCTTCAGAAGCGTAATATTCAAAATTATAAAAGTGATTTGCAGCTTCAAGATTCATACTTAACAGGAATTGATGAGAATTGTATCTTTAATAAGATCCCTTCGTTTCATGCTGTTGAAAATTATTGTGTTGACGTTATGCACGATGTTTTTGAGGGAATCTGCCATTACGACCTGTCTCATATTATAAGTTATTTTATTGATACAATGAAGTATTTTGATTTAGAAATATTAAATTTACGAAAACAGAATTTTGAATATGGGCCGATTGAAATTGGTAATATTTCTGGGCCAGTAAAGAGACATAATCTAGTAAATAAGCATTTTAAGATGACGGCTAGTGAAATGATGTGTTTTATAATATATTTTCCACTCATGGTTGGTGATCTCGTCCCATCAGACGATGAAGTATGGGAGTTTCTAATTAATTTGGTTGAAATTATTGAACTTCTTTTATCTTTTGAAGTATCGGAATCATACATTACTCATTTAACTTATAAAATTGAATATCATAACAAAAATTATATGCGCCTCTTTAATGATACTTTGAAACCGAAGTTTCATAATTTAATACATTATCCTAATATTATAAGAGAATCAGGCCCTTTGCGAAAAATGTGGTGTTTTAAATTTGAAGGGAAACACAAACAATTTAAAATATATGCTAGAACAATTACTTCGCGTAAAGATATTTGTTTAACGTTAGCAAAAAAGTACGAATTAAAGTTTGCAAATCAAATTATAAATTCCGATAAATATATTTGTAATGATTTAGAAATGTATAAACAAAATGAGTCAACTAGTAATTATCTTAACTTTATATCTGAAAAACTTAAGATATCTAAAGATATTATTTTATGTTTTAGTAAAATTAAGTTTAAAGGAATTGAATATAAAACTAGTTATTATGTCGCAATGTTTATCAATGATGTCGAACTTTATGAAATTATTACAATAGTTTCCCGTAAGAATTATGAAAGTTCTGTTTGTCTATTTTGTCAAAAGTTAAATCAAAAACAATTTAAACCTCACTTTTTATCATTTGAAGTAGATCACAAAAGTGTAGGAGAATTTGCTATTTTACAATTTAGTGATTTGCTAGGTCCACCATTTACTTTAATAAAAACCTCCACAGGAGCAACTATGCTCAAAATAAAAGAACACTACACTTTACGTTTATAATTAACTAATTCCAACAAAGTTTTATATTATTAAATATAAAGTAGTATTAAACCTAAATTTGAAACATAATATTTTTTTTATTAAACCTTTTATATTCTCATTCATCAAAGTTGTATTAAAATTTCTTATCATATCAATAAAATTTGAATCTTAAATTATTTAAAAATCAAAAGGTGATTTGTTAAACGTGGCAGTATGGCAGGAATACAATCAGAACATGTATTCGATATTTCCGAACAAACAGAAGATGCAAGACTCAACAATTATACTACATTATCGGGATACCCTTACGACATTAATTCAGCGAACAATATTTCTCCATCCAGCACCGAAATTTTTGAAGAGATTGGACAAATCTCTTCCCAACGAACGGACAATATGCCCAAGCAAGATAATCACAATGATTTGCTACCTTTGCTAGATTCTTGGAAATTAGAGTTTTTGTCAACATTTCACATGTTAGTATACAAACCTTTTCAAAATTAAAAATAATCAATAAAAGTTTTTCGGCAGTTGAACAGGTTAACATTGATATTTTAAAAATAATTAATCTGCGCCAAGTAGAACGTCTAATGTCAAAATACCCTATGGGAACTAAAATATTATTTGAAAGTTATTTAACAAAATGGAGGGAAGAAATTGGATCGCCTCTACACGAAATAATGCCGCCTCAAACTAAAATGTCAAACTATAATACATCTTCATCTACAACGAGTGATTCTTTAGTTTCAATAAAAGCAACGCAAGCAAATGCATCTGAAATAACTTTGGCAGATATCTTAAAAGAATCTGGAAAAGGAAGTTTTATAATTCATTACTACGAACAGATTGGTAAACTGCACGACGAGCAACGAACTATTTTAATAAATATGATTTGCAAACACTTCTGTGATAGAAACGTAAACATGTCACTGACGATGAGTTACAGATTGGAGGAAGAAATTTGCGAAAGATTTAAATCGGAGAAGCCCGTAATAAAAACTTATATTGTTTAAATACTGGAAAATAAAATAAACCATATTTTGTTTAATAGGAATTTTATCGAACAGGCAGAAGAGGCAAACTGTATAACCGATGCTGCAATCTAAAAAGCAGTTTTAAACCGATTTTATTAGATGCGACACCAAAGGAAGTAGAACCGTTTAATGAGCTAAGTATGCTTTAATATTGGTTATATAATATTCATTTCTGTACAATATTTTATAAATAATATTTATTTTTTACTAAATAAACGTTATTGTACTAAATTTATGTATTTAGCTTCAGAAACAGATGCAGAAAATTGCGAGCGCTCGCTCAAGTTCGATAATCTAACAGTGGAGGAATTTGATCGAACTTGGCAGGCTTGTAGTAAATATAGACTCAATGAGATAAAAAATATGATTAATACAGGAGATATCTTGCAAAAATGGCCGTTCTATAAAAGACCTTCAGGATACCGTTTGGTATTTTTTGTTTATAGTACATACATTTATACAAGTATTAAAATAAAATAATATTTTTGTCTTTTAGGTCGACATGGATTTTAAAGTACTGTTTCCAGAAAACAATAGCCTTTTGGATAAGTGGGCAGAATACAGCAGTCATTTAAGCGATTTCCTTTACAAGGAAGGAAATATAAAAGATAAAAATGTAGCCGCGGTAATACATAAATTAAAACGAGGCACAGAAATCTCAGAAAGTAAAATTATTTAAAAACTTCTTTGTATGTAAAATTATTTAAAAACTTCTTTGTTCTATTAATAGATAGTCGCAATGCAGTAGTACTATGGGCATTGCATGCTTATTTGGTGCCTACGCAAAAAAGTGTCAGTAAGAATAACGCAGGGCAGAAATCTGTGATTAAATACACTATTCGCGATTCGCAGGACTCATTTCTATTTGTAGGTAAATCTTTGCAAGAGTTAGACGATCACATAATGTTTTTATCATCAAAAGTAAGCCATATTCAGCCATTTATTATGGCAACTGGTAGTAGTATCGTCGAATTACAGGAAATTTATGTCTATTTGGATGGTGTCAAATTTTCATTTTCCAATATTTTAAGGGCAGCAGACATTTGTTTTAAAATATTTCACGTTTTTAATCTGGAGTATCCCCTTGCTGCAACCAATTTTACGAATTTATTCAAGCACTTTTTTATGGCATCAAAAATGCTAAACTTAGAAACACAAAAATCGCCGTTTTGTTAAACGAAGTTCTTACGAAATAATTTTTAATTATAATATTTTATTTTTATTTTTTTCGCTGGTTATGATTTTATTGTATTTCTATTTTTTCGCTGTTATTGATTTACTTTATACAAATGAGTATTTGAAATGGAATGGTATAAGTATCAAATTAAATATAGTTAATTAAATTTTTTTAAATTGAATGGTTATAAATGTGATAAGATTCTCGTAAATGTGCATATTTGGTGGCTACAAAAATTACGGTGTACAACACAGGGTGGAAATCGACGATTAAATATTTATTCATCATCAAACTCGAGGAACAACGGACAATTATTTGATTGAGCGAGACAGCACACATTTGTTTCAAAATATTTCACGTTTTTAGTTTGGAGTATGCGAGGGATTGCAACAAATTTTTGCGGATTCATTCAAGAACTTTTTTATTGCTAGCTTTTGTGCAAACCCAAATAGTAAGTATCAAATATAATCCAATGAAATTTGGTTTTATTTTTTAAATTAACTTATTATTATTATTATTACAGATAAATGTGCATATTTGGTGGCTACAAAAATTACGGTGTACAACACAGGGTGGAAATCGACGATTAAATATTTATTCATCATCAAACTCGAGGAACAACGGACAATTATTTGATTGAGCGAGACGCACACATTTGTTTCAAAATATTTCACGTTTTTAGTTTGGAGTATGCGAGGGATTGCAACAGTTTTTTGCGGATTCATTCAAGAACTTTTTTATTGCTAGCTTTTGTGCAAACCCAAATAGTAAGTATCAAATATAATCCAATAAAATTTGGTTTTATTTTTTAAATTAACTTATTATTATTATTATTACAGATAAATGTGCATATTTGGTGGCTACAAAAATTACGGTGTACAACACAGGGTGGAAATCGACGATTAAATATTTATTCATCATCAAACTCGAGGAACAACGGACAATTATTTGATTGAGCGAGACAGCACACATTTGTTTCAAAATATTTCACGTTTTTAGTTTGGAGTATGCGAGGGATTGCAACAAATTTTTACGGATTCATTCAAGAACATTTTTATTGCTAGCTTTTATGCAAACTCAAATAGTAAGTATCAAATATAATTAATTAAAATTTTGTTTTAGTTTTTAAATTAAATTGTTATTATTATTATTATTATTATTATTATTATTACAGATAAATGTGCATATTTAGTGGCTACAAAAATTACGGTGTACAACACAGGGTGGAAATCGACGATTAAATATTTATTCATCATCGAACTCGAGGAACAACGGACTATTATTTGATTGAGCGAGACAGCAGACATTTATTTCAAAATATTTCACGTTTTCAGTTTGGAGTATGCGAGGGATTGCAACAAATTTTTACGGATTCATTCAAGAACATTTTTATTGCTAGCTTTTATGCAAACTCAAATAGTAAGTATCAAATATAATTAATTAAAATTTTTTTTTTTTTTTAAATTTAATTGTTATTATTATTATTATTATTATTATTACAGATAAATGTGCATATTTGGTGGCTACAAAAATTACGGTGTACAACACAGGGTGGAAATCGACGATTAAATATTTATTATATTCATTAATAGTTTTTCATTCAATTTTAAAATATATTAATTTATATATATATATATATACATATATATATATATATATATATATATATATATATATATATATATATATATATATATATATATATATATATATATATTATATATATATATATATATATATATATATATATATATATATATATATTAAAATATATATAATATATATATATATTATTAAAATTAATAAACTGAAGCTATTACCTTCCAAAACTTAAAAAATTAAAGTTGATTAACATTATATTAAATTTAAATTTAAATATTTTTATTTTATTAATTCTTGTTAAAATTATTAATCTGAAGCTACTAATTTCTGAAACGATATTATAATGATATTTTTTATGATTTGTTTCGATTTACATATATATATATATATATATATATATATATATATATATATATATATATATATATATATATATATATATATATATATATAAATATATATATATATATATATATATATATATATATATATATATATATATATATATATATATATATATATATATATATATATATATATATATATATTATATATATATATATATATATATATATATATATATATATATATATATATATATATATATATATATATATATATATATATATATATATATATATATGTATATACATATATATATGTATATATATATATATATATATATATATATATATATATATATATATATATATATATATATATATATATATATATATATATACAAAAAAATAAAAATAAAATTAGCAAAATTAAAGTTTAAAATATATTAATTTATATATATTAATTATTATTATTAAAATTATTAAAATAAAGATATTACTTTCCAAAACATACCAAATTAAAGTTGATTAACATTATATTAAATTTAAATTTAAATATTTTCATTTTATTAATACTTGTTAAAATTATTAAACTGAAGCTATTAAATTCTGAAACTTACAAATAACTATTTTAATTGCTGATAATATATAAGTACTGAACCTTAAACATTATATTTACGTTTTTTTAATAAAAAGTAATTAATTTAGAAACAATCTTGCGTTTTTATTATCTTATTATCCCAGTATATTCGCGTAGCCCATATATATAAATATATATATATATATATATATGTATATATATATAATATATATATATATATATATCAATGAAAATGTGTCATTGATTTTATTAACGAAATAATTGTACTTATGAATAATATACATTGGTTCAATTAATATTGGTATACATTCGTAATAATTATACGTAATATTTTATTTGAACAAAATTAATAATTACATTAATATTATTAATTTGTTATAAATCAATAAAATATTTATATTTATTATAATATTTTGCATTCTAAAATATTAATTAAAGATTTCATTAAAGATTTCGTTGAGCAGATAAACTATTTATAAAAAGAGAAAAATAGATATAAGTTGAGAATTTTTTTTAATAATATTAACAAACGTGGTTACAGGAAGTTTATTAACGTAAATATTCGCCAATTTAATTAATTTTTTCACTGATTATGCGTACTTTTTTTTTCAGTGTATAGCTTTTAGTTTTTTATTATTATTAAAAATGAAATGTTCAAACTGTATGATAACTTTTTCCTCGATAAAACTTTATGCGAACCACTTTTTAAATTCGCATCCAAATTTAAATCGATTCAGTTGTTCAGATAATAATTGTCAGAGAGTTTATTCTGTTTTGTGTAAACACGTTAACCATATAAAACGAGCTCACTCTGACAATCAGAATCGCACATCTGTAGATACTCAGGTTTCTACAACTCTACGACCAGCTGTAAACGACACTTCTATAGAATTGGATTTTATTGGAGAAAATATGAGTATGGTAGAACACAAGATAATTGATAATAATGATATATCTAAAGACTTATTGAAAGTAATTTTGAAAACACTAAATGACGATAGGATTCCAAGAAGTACTGCCATAGAAATATTTAAATCCTTATTTTCATTCTATGATAAATATATTTTAGAAGCACAGGCACTTGCCAAAGACGTTCAAAATAATTTTAATAAAGACATAGTTTCAATTTTAACATCTCTTTTAAGCCCAAAGTACCTTAAATCAGAGTTTTTGATTTTTAAAAAATTGTCAGATATGAATATTTTAGTTGATTTTCAGAATGTTAAACTAGGTTCCGAATTTACTCAAGTCAATTCTATAGAAAATAGCATCAAAATTGGTTAAAAATGGTTAATTTTACACAGTTATTTACAGTATTGTTTTCTCAAATACCATTACTGAAAATTATTGAAGAGTTTATGCTCCTCAACGCAACTTACGCCCCCGGGAACTTCTTCATATTCCGACTGCAAGTAGCAACTACAGCTTCCATGGCCCTATAGTGCGCATTCAACGAGATCTCAACGCCGTAGCAGATTGTTTCGATTTCAATATTTCGA
This sequence comes from Tipula vernalis, assembly GCA_958295665.1. NCBI lineage: Eukaryota > Metazoa > Arthropoda > Insecta > Diptera > Tipulidae > Tipula > Tipula vernalis. The sequence continues at coordinate 329,522,916 of OY282558.1, forward strand.
GGGATGAATTTAAAAAACGAATCGCTAAGATTTTGTTTTAAATGTCTTTTTGTTTTGTTGTTAATTGTTTGATCTATTGATGTCGTTATATCTTTTATTCTTTTATTGTATACATTTTTTAACTTTTTATAATGTTTTTTAATTATGTAAGCCATTTTTATATACATGCTGTTGGTTAGTAAATAAATAAATAAAATATCAGTTGCAACAAAAAAAAAATATTTTAATCCACAAAATGATTCGAATATTTTGCTAATTCCAATTCTAATTTATTTTAATGATTTTGAATATCTAAACCCATTAGGCTCGCATAGTGGGGTACAAAAAATAGGAGCGGTTTATATAAAAATTATGAGTCTTCCCGATTATATATCATCTAAATTATCTCATATTCTCTTAGCTATGTTGTTTTTTACAGAAGACAGAAAAAAATTTGGTAATGAACAAATCTTTAAAGTTCTAATAGAAAACCTTAACAGCTTACAAAATGGAGGGATCCATATTAACTACAAAAGTTACAGAATTATTAAACTAATACCTTGTGTAGTCACTGGTGATAACTTGGGCATGAATTCAATCTTATGTTTTACAGAATCCTTTAATTCTTTGCACTATTGCCGCTTTTGCAGAACCAATAATGATAATATGAAACACATAGTATACGAACAAAACGAACAATTAAGAAATATTAGTAACTATGAGAAAGACATAAATGTGAACAACGTAAAAGTTACTGGAATTAAAGAATGTTCCATTTGGAATTCTTTAACCAATTTACATGTGGTTCAAAATTTTAGTGCGGATTGTATCTATAGCCAGAATTTAATCGGTTGAATGAAACAAACTAAATCAGTTAAATCAACTGAATGCAATTTTATTCAGTTAAAACAATAACACTAATTCGGTTAAATCAACTAGCAACAATCCAATTCGGTTGAAGAAACCAAATAAATATAGTTGTGTCAACTACTTCTGATTATGTAGTAACCGAAATAGCATTGCACTAACCGTGCAAAGAAAGTTGCTTTAATAGCCAAGTCTATTATTATAATCGATAAGTGGTCACGACAACTATAATTTATAATATTTCTTAACTAATAATCGATTAACTCAACCGAATCAGCGATAACCTCAGCCGATTGTCGGTCATATTTTACAGTATATTTGGTTCTAAGTACAAGCTAATTCCTTTAGGCTAACTAAAAAGCGATAGTCACAACTTCTTTCTCCGTTCTGATAAACAAGTAAAAGAGGTCATCGTAAAGTTTAATTAAAATCTATACAGGACCGAATAATTCGGTAGGGCATTTTATTCGGTTGTCGCAAACGGGGTAGTTCTCTGAGTGTATGTAACCTTTTCTGAGGCTTAAGGCACTCCCAACTCTTTCGCAGTTCCCTTTTAGTAGTAGTCAAATCGATGTCATATGGCTATGGACTCGTTTCGTATAAACCACCTGAACATTGCATTGCTTCATGGCAGATTATAATGCTGATGTGAAAGGTGGGTCGGCCCATGCATTCTGCACTCTCAACTGGGGGTCATCGTTGTGTTCATTTAATTTAATTTTTTTATTTATTTGTCTATTTACATAAATTCTGTTTAGGAACCAACCCCATACTTACATAATCCTTTTTGAGCTGGAGTTCATTCATAAAAAATAAGCTAATCAGCATATAATATGCAGCTTTACCGTTCATGATCACAGTTCCACACAAACTTCAGTTAGTGGCAACATTCTACATTGTAAGGTCTCGAGGCTGTTCGTCGCAGCTTGTATTCAAGCGCAAACCAGATCATTATTCCCTTTATATTTCAAGAAGCATTTTTCAAGCCCTGCCAAACCGCCATCCGCACCAAGCAATTTCAGTGATAATTTACTCAAATTCCTCTTTCCATAATATGCCAGTGTACATTTTTTAAACTATTCCACAAAGTCAACCAACGCAACACATTTTCCGACATTTTGCTGAGAACTACTTCCCTGAGTCGCTTTCGATTGCATCACATGTCCCCGCAGTTCAGAGATTTCACCATAAAGCACAATTTGCACAATCTCAATTCAATAAAAGAAAAAATACCAATAATTATTTTTTAATAAAGTAAAAATATAAAATAAAAATAAAAATTACGTCTGCCTGACTCGAAAACGCAATCAGATGATGAACTTAATCACGGGATTCGGACTTCGTACCTCCCGGTCCAAACGTCACAGCTTTAACCACTTCAAACAAGTTGATATTATTATTATTACTATTGCAAAGCAGTGCAAACCTTAAATGGTAATAGCCTCTTATCATTCTTCCTCAAAATATTTTGTACCCCTTGTTTGAACCCGGAAGCCATTCTTTGGAAGAATTTCATGCTTCCTTTAGTTGAAAATCTATTGTCTTCGATAATTGATTCCCTTAAGTTTTCTACTCCTTTTTTGTTGCAATGATGAGAATTTCATGAAAAGTCTCGTTCTTCTTATAGTGGAATCCGCATATGCCACTCTCTGCCTTACTAATATTTTTTAGGTGGTAACTGCAACACTGACATAAACCTGGATTTTTTCCCCTTATTCCTATGTCCATATTGCACCTATGCTAAAAACGCAGAAAAGGTGGTACAATACTTTTTATTATACCTAGCTAGCCTTGTAGGACCATACTATATCACTGTCAATTCGTGGAAATGCTCGTGTCCTAGCACTTGGACTTCAACGACGGCAGTATGGTTCTGGAAAATCATTTTTGCAGAGCCCCCGAAGTAGGATTTCCCTTCAATTTCTCTTTTATGATTTTAACTACGGTTTCAATAGCATTGACCTCAGCCTGAACTATGGTGGCGTTTTATGTGAGAGGGAAATGTGGAGTCCACCTCGGGCCAATGCTTGTTCTTAGAACTTTTACAGTTTTTTATCCATTTGTGAATCAATACATCATCCTAAATATGTTCATGGGTCACCAATATTGATAAAAACAGGTCCCTTTTTTATGTTTTTTATTTTGTATAGACAAGCGCAATTTTTATTGCAACATAAGCACTACCGGTTCATATTGAAATTACTGTACCAATGAGGTTTGCCGTGTAGGCGTTAAATCGGCTTAAGCAAATGTCTCTGAATTTATATTGTTACGTTAATATTCACCATATAAAACTAATTGTCTTGTAATATCTGCCAAACTATAAAATACCAAAAGCAAAAACATTAAAAATATCCAACAAACATCCACCCAATGTTTGATTATCAAAGCACATGTTATCACATCAAATGTATATTGAAGATTTGGCACATATTAAATAACATTAATTTTTTCAAAAGTACAATAACATACTTACCATAACAAGCAACAGACTTGATGGCATCATATTTCTTTTCAATAATCGTATTAATCATCACTTGCCAAAATTCTCATGAGTTAAATCGCTGTTGGCACAGTAGTAAATATGTATAACTTAAGGGTTTTAAAACCATTGGTCGTGTGCGCGTTTGTAATCCAAAATATTACTTCCACTCGAATGATTTGATTAAGTATCGGTTGTGGTTATTTACTTACTTTGGTAATTTTATAACAATAACTCATTACGTAATTATCGTTGAATGAATTATTTTTAATTTAATGAGCATCCTTATTGGTTACTTGATGTCTGTATTCTCGATGTACTAAGAAGTAAATATACATTTTTTGTCTTAAACAATATTTTCGAGATAGAATATTATAGAAATACGATGAACAGTTTTTATTATTGTTTATTTTACGTTTTTATAGTGATGGGATGATGTCAATCATAGTTTCAGAACATATGCGAATATTTGTCATATTTGTGGTTATATATTTAATAATAATTAAAGTAAAATTCAGTGGTGAATATTTAACTTATAGCGGTTCATTGGAAAAACAAAATAAAATGATTTTGTTTTAGTTGGTTGAGTAATCGAATTTATTTATATAAACCATGGTGCTTAAGAAGTTCAAATCCCCTATTTTAAACCGTATTTATTTTCTTTTATCTAATAATAATAATATGACACTTCTATTTATTCAAGTGTAAAATTTTAGCCTGATGTGTGCAGGCAAAACATACACATATTGATTATGCTTAAAATAATAGTTCATTTATATTGGGTAACACTAACATTTTACATAATTGGCCTATTCACTATTTCCCGCTTCAATGTGTAAGGTGACGACGGTTTCTATTTATATTTTCTATTTATAAGTCATAACCGTCGGCATAAAAATTTGCTTAAGGCATTTTTATTATTCTACACATTTTTGAGTGACTCCTTAGAAATCAATATTTTATCCTCTTTAATTGATAAACGACTAAATATGTATGTATAACAACAAACTCGTTCATCTGTACCACTTGACAATGTCATTTCGTAAATTGGGACGGGGTCAGGGACAGCATCCTCACTTTTAAGTAGTGATAAAAAAAAAAATCGAATCATAAATAGTCTACATCATTCATTTTAATTCAATAACCCTAACAAGACGTAAATAAGTATATCATCATAATCGTATAATAAACATTTAAGTGGTCGTCTCATTCATCACATTAAAAAATAAAAAAATTTATCGTCGAAAAACAGAAAAAATGGGAAATATCGAATTTCATAATTTCTATTAAAAATTTATTTACTCAATAATAAACATTATGTATTTTATACATACAGATAAATATTAAGAGAATCCACTCCACTCATTAAAAATGATATATCTGTAAACACTTTAAAATATTTAATTCGTGGTCATTTAATCCTCTCCGCATTAATATCCCTCTTGATTTACATAGACTATAACACTACACAAATAAATGTTTATATTCATAATTTTATTGTATTTATGGCTCATTCAACATTATCAATCAACACACATTTGGGGTTAGTAGAAAAATCAAATATCAAAAACAGTATGTTATGTACATATAGTCAGTTGCTCACCCCTTATATATTTGGTGTTAATATCATAAAGCTTATTATGATGATTTGATTTAGAGACAATCAAAAAAAATTATGAAGTCATTTTATGGGTAATTTATGTACGTGAAATGCATCAAATCCTATTGAATTAGTGATTTGATATTTCTACAAGGGGTACACGTGATTTACGGATGAATTTGATTTAGACAAAATTCTGCATCAGGTTGTTTTTGGTTTTTTGATAGTACTCAATTTTTTTTTAACAGAAAATTTCGAATGCAAAATATTAGAGTCTGGGAGTTTTGAAAACCCCCTATTATAATTGAAAAACTAAAACTAAATACTGTTACATTTTTGCCTTGTCAATCAAGGTTCGAATCACTGGATTGTTTTTGCGTATGAGCGTCATCCTCTGGAAGACGCTCAAACGCAAAAATCATCACTCATCCAATAATGCTTGGAATTCACTGCCTTCAAACTTTTTTAGTAGTCTTCCACGTTCTTTGTTTCTCACGTCAAAATCACCTCTTTTGAATTTATTAAACCGCTCATGGCATTGTGATTTACCAAGAACATGCTCACCGTAATCTTCGACAATCATTCGATGTGATTCTGTAGCAGTTTTGTTCAAATAGTAACAAAAAATCAATGATATCCGCAAATCGTAATATGCTAATTGCGCAAATTGTATGGTTATGGATTGGATGTTGTTGACAGATGTCAAAAGAAAACAATGCCGCCGATGACGCGGTTTGCCGAAAGGTACATTGACAGGTGGCACCAATCACCATTTATTGGTAAATTCCGGTTTCATATATACACACTTGGTAAAAAGGCGAACGAAATCGAATTGGATGATTCGAATTTGGAAAGCGACAGTGTAACGTGAATTAAAAAGTGAATTAGTACGATAAAAAAAATTATAAGTGAACAGTAAACTTGTGTGAATATTATAAAAAGTGATTTTGTGAATTACTTTTAATAAATTGTGTTGTATTAATTTTTGGTGTTCAATAAATAAATTCGTTCGTGATATGCAAAAATTTAACAATATGTTCCTTATAGGCTTGATAAACTGCGGTTAGAATATACCACCCACTAATCCATTTGCGTTGAGATACTGGAGTTAAGATAAACTTAAAAATGCATGTACTGTTCGCACAAATCACTTACAGTAGGTTGAGCCTTGTGCACCATACTTTTTCGGTACATAAAATAAATACCTGTCAAAATACGTCAAATGAGAGTGAACAAATATGTAGACTTAGTAATTTGTGTATTCTGTTGATTTGATAGAGCGAGACTAGACCTAAGGGCTCTACAATAACTTTCAGTACGATTGATCGGATGAAGTGTCCGAAATAACGAATGAGATGCTATATTGATAAATATATACATATATTACGCTTCTACAGTTTAAAAAAGATAAACTATTTCATTTTAATGTTTTATTAAAACTTAATTTATGAAACAACAATCTAGCTTTAAATAAATTTTGCCGTTTCGGTTGAGATCCTTGTGTATTGGCGACACCCTTGATTTGGAAATATCAGAATCAACCCTAATGTTGTCTTTTTTCTTGTCATAAAAAGAGCTAGATAATAACATCTTGTCACTCACGTCATGGTTTTGTTAAAAAAGAAATTTTTAAATATGCACAATATCCATACATAGAGCAGCGTCAACAATTTAGCCGCATTTTAACGCTGGAGCCACACGAATAAGAAGGATGTAAGAATTTGGTTTGGGTTTTAACGAACAGAATCAAAACTATGTATTTGACTAAAGATATCGTTTTATTCATTATTTCATTCAATACCTTTGTATTGACGATTGTAAAAATAGAGAAAGCGCCTCTCGAGGAAAAAAGTTAAAATGAGGCAACCGCCAAAATGACATTTCTCATAAATGCGACGAAAGAAATTTTTGCAATCCGGTAATTAAAAATTGTTTTTAAAATCCAAAATTGGAATTACTTACAATTATTATCAATCTGGTAGGTAAAAATTGTGTTTACAGTTCAAAATTGGAATTGTTTACAACAATTTCAAACGTCAAATTAGCAGCTACCTCAGTTTAAAAATTTTCCACTAGGTGGAATCTGTGATGCTCCAATCGTCAATAGATACATAAAACAGTATAAGAAAACTAACTGCAAAGAACACAGTTTCTCTGAAGATAAACAGATTTTATAAATTATTTTTTTGTTTTTTAATCAAGATGACCATTTTAAGCAAGATTTTCTTTGAAAATAAAAAATTTTTGAAAACCGATTAGGATTTGTTACGTAGCTTAGGGTTGTTGGTTGATTGCACTGTAAGCAATGATGGGTTTATCGGGTGTAACTAAAACATTCCCTATCATTTAAATTATTGTTGTAATTACTTAAAATTTGTATAAAGTTGAAATGTGAAACTTATTCGAACTAGCTAAATGCATTTACTTTTTCCGTTTACATAGAAGAAAGAAGCCTAAAGTTTATCGAGTTTTATTATTATATACATATATAGTATAGTGCATAAGCATCTTAATAAATTTGTCCGATATTGTAAAATCCGATCCGCCGTGGATATTCCTTTTATAGAAATATGTGATCCGCTCAGTCGATCGGATTTTACGAGAATGGATAAGTTCACGTTAGGTCCCCACTTCTCAAGGGAAACTGCGACTGTTATAGCGAGGATGGATGGCGCCCGGGACAATAGTATTTTGCACACCCTTATAAAATCGTATTTGTTTTAAATTTCAATAAAGGAATTTAAACAGACTTTTAGTTTAAGCGTCGTATGTGGTAGCGTGGCAGTTATAGTTACTCCCAGAGTTATTAACACTAGAACTACCAATCCGTCAAAATGACGAATTGTACATTTATTGAATTCAATTTTTTTAATTATTATGTTAATATTTTTTCGGAAGTTTATGATGTATTTTAACATTGGAATACCTTGTTGTTATATTAAAAGTCATCACGGATTCCCACAAACGTATTAACATAATAATTAAAAAAAATGAATTCAATAAATGTACAATTCGTCATTTTGACGGGTTGGTAGTTCTAGTCAGGGCCGTTCTTATATATGTAGGCGCCCTGGGCTAAAAATAGTAGGCGCCTTTGTCGAAGAAAAAAAAGTTTTTACAGCGCAGAATCATCTTCTGTTTTAAAACCATTACATTCGATACCATGAAATTCTAGAGATACAAGACATGAAGTTCAAACAGCATTTAGAAAGAGAGGCAATTGCGTTCGTTACGTTATTGGAAAAATTCCCAAATTTCTTTTGATTACGTTATTACGTTATTTAACCTTAAATTATGTGAAACGTTACGTTACATAACGTTATCTAGCATTAGTTAATGTTTTTAACGTTATAGAACAAATAACGTTACCTAAAGTTAAATGAATTATTAACTTTTGCTTTAGTAAGGTTTTAACACTAGAACTACCGACCAGTCAAAATGAGGATTCAAGAATGAGGGGAAAAAGTGAATTCAATAAATGTACAATCAATCATTTTGACGGATCAATAGTTCTAGTGTTAAATTATGCTATCAGGAACAAAAACATTTTTTATGAGGTTATTTTATTTGGTTATATCAAAATTTTATAAAGTTATCTGTTACGGTTACGTTATTAAATAACCTAATAGGTTTGGTTACGTTTTCTTGAAAATTTTCGCAATTTTAGCGTTTTTTAACGTTATTCGGGTAACGTTATATAACGTTATCCGCCCCTGCCAGAAACGAAAAAAAACGTTATGGCTGTATGATACTCACTTTTTTCCAAGTGCAATATAGTGCTGCAAAACTAGTAAAGCGAAACAGAGTAGGGTAGTGTAGACAATACTATATGCAAATATTTTGAAGTTTCGGATAAACAAAATATGTAAGTGCAATCAAAATTTTTTTTGTGTTGCACCATATACATATGTATATGTAATTATATTTTTGTATTGACAAATGTCTGTACCATCTCAAATATTTTCTGAAATTGTTAAGGTGGCAACCGTAAAGATCTCCGATATAAATTTACGTCTACAACTTCTATTTTCTTTAATTATTTGTGGCTAAATCCTTCATTTTCGTGATGAAGTAGCCATTTTGAAGAATATTTATTTTTTGGTTTTTAATTGATTTTTTACGTAAGAAATATGAGGCCAGCGCATAATAAATTTTCATTAGTTGCCGCAATTGATTGCAGCGACATAATTTATATGTTAAGTTAATTTATATATTATTTTCTTTAGTACACACATAATAAATCTTCTTTGGTAGAAATGTCAGAAAAAGTATCAAATTCAATTCCTATTTTGCTATATTTGCTCGATTAACTGCTAGAAAAATTGATCTACCTTTTTTTAACGTTTATATATTTTTTTTCAAATATGTGGTGTATAAACTCACTCTCAGAAATATGTTGTATATATATTTTCTCTCACTCCATTTGCATTTCCTAGTCACTGAAAAAGTGGGAAAAAAGTGAGTATCATACAGCCATTAGTGATTTCATATAATTTCCTTTTTTATTTAAATCAAGCTTTTAAATTAATAGTATATTGTATAATTAGGAGGAAAAGTACTGCATTCCCGTACGATAGTGGAAATTGACCACGAGAGTCCGGGAATGCACTTTTCCTCCGAATTGTACATACTATTTTTTCTCCGATCGGACTTTAAAACGAATATAAACCCAAAATAATTTTTAGTATTATCAAAGCAACCTTGATTATACAAAGCCATAATCTAAAAAACACAGCTTTTATAAAGGAATTAGAAACGAGGAAAAAACCGAACTTTTCATAGTAAAATACACAAAACATTTGGGAAATCATCTTTTTTCCTAAGACAAATTTTTAAATGGAAACGTTATAAACTCTTAATTATGATTTCTGAAATACTTTCATAAATATTTGAATTTCAACATATGTATATGAATGCCGTTTAAGTAAATCGTTTTCATTTTCTTGTAATAATTGAATTATTTAAACCAAAATAAATAAAAAACAACAACAACAGCATTCTGGTCAAATTAAAATAAAAGCTTACTACAATTCATTTGGTCATTAAGTCAATATACATTAGATAGATGGCAGTGATGGCAGTAAAAATTTGGTAAAATTGTACCAAAAATTACCACCTGGGGAAAATTCAAGTTCAAAAATTGTAGGAAAAGCAAAACAAATTCACAAAATATAGGAACGTTCTTTAATTTTATGATTAAATAATTTTTTTTCGTATTTTTCTGTAAATATTTTAGACATCTTACGTACCCTAGTAAAACTGAAGATAAATTTAGCAAATATTATTTTAATTCGTCAGAACCAACTTTGATGTATTTTTCAAAATGAAAGTTCGAAAAATATATTTTAGAAATAATTTAATTTTAATATTTCTGCAATTAATATTTATTTAACACCAATATATCCTTCTTGTAAATTGTTGCTGAAGATATGTAGACAACTTTTATGTAAACATTTTATAATATTTTTGCTTTTTTCATTGAAAAACTTGCAGCTAAAAAACACCATTTTTACTATGGATTCCTATGGAAATCAGTGAAAAGTTATACCACTAAAAAAGCTTCTAAAAAATACGTCATTTTGATTGTGGCTCTATACTCTAGAAGGCTCTGGTATTATTCATTAATTATCATTGTCCAGAAACATCAATGTCCATGGAAAACAAATCCTAAAATAAAACATACAAATAATTATTTTGTTAAATTATAAATTTGAATTATATAAACTTTATACTTAGCTTAATATTTTGAAATTTACTGCAAAAGTTTAATTCCTTACTTCTGAAATCATATAAAAAAACTTTAAACATTTTATGTAAACAATAAAAATACTTACGCAATCTCTTTGACAGTCGAATAGTCGATTATTGTGCTGCAAGTTGACATGCGATGGTTGTTTTCATTTAGCATTCTGTTTTCTGTATTATCGACAATGATATTCTGTATAAACAACTCCATCTACTTTACAGTAGATCTAAGTAACTTCATTCAGCGTTTAGTACAGAATATTAATTGTCGCTAATTTCAATTTATTTCCGCCCTTTTTTTGGCTTAAGTCATTAAATTATATTTTTACTCTCGTTCACTTACTTTTTGGCGAGCATCAAGAAAACAACCATTGAAATTACAATTTGCATTAAATTAATCAATTTGAAATTTAAATTAAATAAAAAAAAGCAAATTACATTCGACTTTTTTTGGGTATTTGGAGCGTTGTTTTGAATTCGTACATGGTCCTTCGAGCCGGATTGCTAGACGTATAGCAACCATCAAAAACCAGCACAACACAACGATCCGGAGCTTAGCAATAATTTGCACACCGCATTTAATCACAGATAAGTAAACGCCATATTAATTTATATTGATAAACCTAAATTACCGGTTGCTAAACTTGTGCAAATATTGAGATTATTAATCCAAATTAACGCGGAATCTTGTTGCTCATCTCGCTTTTCATTATTAATTTGTTTCATGGTGCAGTGTAACAATAAAACAATTAAGTGAACTATTTAGTGATTGCAGTGATTCAAATTTAGTGTAATCATAATTTCAACTCCATAATGGAGTCTTTGAAAAAACAACGTGCTTCGTATGAGTTAGCCTTAAGCAGACTGGCTAAATTTGCAAAGAAATTAACAGCAAATTCCACGGAAAGCATAGAGGAATTAAGAATAAAGGCAAACCGAGCTCACGAATTACTGACTCAATTTGGACGAATCGAAGCTGAAATATTTACGATCAACCACGAAGAGGAGTCTCGCTTAATGGAGGCCGAAGAACAATATTTCTCCGCAGTAGCAAGGCTCAACGAAAACATACGATTACGAGGTGTCCAAGATACGAAAGTTATGGCCAACAACTTCATGAATGCAACCGCAGGAAGTGCTGTACCCGCTATAAAACTCGCAAAGTTACAGATTCCACATTTTGCTGGGGACTATACCGAGTGGCAAAGCTTCTTTGATTTGTTCTCATCCAGCATTCACGAAAACGAAAACATTCCGACCGTGCAGAAATTTCAATATTTGGTCAGCCTACTTAAAGGAGAGGCTTATTCGCTCGTCAGACATTTTAAGATCACCGAAGCCAACTACTGTGAGGCATTACAAAAATTAACGCAAAGGTATAATCGCAAGCGACATACAATAAATGTATTTATACGTAAGTTCGTTGAGCAGCCCATCGTAACAACACCTAGTTCCGACAGCATTAGAAAACTTCTAGATACATCCGACGAAGTGGTACGTGGCCTGAGAGCTCTGAGTGAACAAGCTGAGTCCGACGATACGAAAAGTCAGTGGGCACAAGAAACAACCGAAGTAGAATATCCGACACTAAAAATGTTATTCGAGTTTCTTGGTAAGCGAATTGATGCTCTTGAGTCCTTGAGACATGATCAAATACGACCGATGAAGCAAGCCGCACAGCTCAAACCACGGGGATCCTTTACAGCAACAACCAATCCAACATGTATTGCCTGCAATAAAAGCGACCATCGACTAATCGAGTGCGATAAATTTAAACAATTGTCCATAGATGAACGTCGATGCTTGTTGGGGAAGAAAAAAAGATGTTTTAATTGTTTTAATTCGAATCATACTGTTTATGAGTGCCGATCCAAAACCAGGTGCCGTCATTGCTCGCGTAAACATCACTCATTATTACATACTAATGAGAATCTGTCACCTAAATCCAGCGCTGCAGCAGTTTGCCAACCCGACATTTCTGCTGACACTGAGCAGGCATCTTATTGTACGTTGCATAATCACCAAGCGAAAACCAATCAAATTGAAGAAGTAGCTGTACTACCAACCGCCATTATAAACGCAATCGACAGCAGCGGCATACGCAGACCTTGCCGGGCGCTTTTAGATACGGCTTCTCAAGCTTCCTTCGTAACAGAAGCATTTGTACAAAAGTTGGGCTTACCTCGTGCTAACGGAAGGACGCTCATTACAGGAATTGGGCAAACAAGTGCGGGTAAATCACATGGCGTAGCTGAAATCCGTTTAACATCACGATTCTGCGACAAACCCATGGCATCAATTAAAGCGTTTATTATCTCAAAGATAACATCGTCGCTACCTGCTAATCCGTTGAATATCAGCCAGCTCAATGAGCTAAAGGGAATCAAATTAGCTGATCCATCTTTCCACAAACCCGCGATAATCGACATCTTATTAGGCGCTGATATCATCTTTGAACTTTGGGACGATGGCCATCAAAAAATTGGAAATACCAAGCTTGTAGCACAGAATACGAAGTTAGGCTGGGTGATTGGTGGTGTTCTTCGAGAAAATAATACAATAGAACCAATTAAATCATTCACTACGTCATTGAATATCGACGAAACCCTCCGTAAATTTTGGGAAATCGAAGAGCCGCCGCCATCTAAGGAGAGGTACACAGTGGAGGAAGAAGCATGTGAGCAGTGGTTCCGCTCTACGACTACCAGAACAAAGGAAGGCAGATTTATCACCAAGCTGCCATTCAAGACGAAGCAGAAGAAACTAAGTCAAACGTACCACATAGCACGATCCAGATTGCTTGCCATTGAAAGAAAATTTCAGGTCGATGACAACTTCAAACGATTGTACGACGAATTTATGAAGGAATACCAGCAACTGGGCCACATGACGGAAGTTGACATACATCCATTGGATCTGCAACGAATGTATATTTTACCTCATCATGGCGTAAAGAAAGAGAGCAGCATCACTACAAAACTACGTGTAGTATTCGACGCGTCGGCGAAATGCCACGGTAATTGTTCTCTGAACGATAACCTAATGATTGGGCCTTCCATACAATCGAAATTATTCGATATTGTGTTACGATTTCGGCAACATCGATTCGTACTTGTAGGCGACATAGAGAAGATGTATCGCCAGGTGGCCGTTCATAAAGAAGATGCGAGGCGTCAATTAATATTATGGTGAGATGAAAAGCAATGCATCAAACCGTTCGCGCTTAATACGGTCACATATGGGATGGCTTCTGCATCGTTTATGGCCACCAGATGTCTGATGGAACTGGCTCATCTTAATAGAGATGAATACGCAGAAATATCACGAGCTATCGAGAAGGACATCTATGTCGATGATCTGCTGACAGGTGCTTCTACGCTACAACAATTACAGGAGTTAAAGAGCAGCATTCTTCGAGTTTTAAGCAGTGGAGGGTTTAATCTAAGGAAAATGTCTTCAAACCACAAATTAGTTCGAGAAGAAATTCAACATCACGAAAATGAACGCATAAGGCAGCTATCAAATCATGACGAGTCCATCAAATTACTAGGGATAGCATGGGATTCTACTACTGACAGATTTATTTTCCAAGCCAATATTAATACAATTAAGGTCCATACTAAAAGAAGCTTATTATCCGAGGCAAGCAGGATTTTTGATCCTTTAGGGCTGATCTCACCCGTTACAATTCGAATTAAGATATTGTTTCAGAAACTGTGGTTGCAGAAATTAGAGTGGGATGACGAATTGCCAGTCGAGACGAAAGCAGAATGGCTTAAAATTCGGCATGATTTAAGCAGTACGTCAAAAATTGAAGTACCAAGATGGATAGCCACCACAACCACCGTCAGTTTGCATGGGTTCTGTGACGCAAGTAAGTGGACCTACGCAGCGGTTCTTTACGCAAGAACTCAAACCAACAACGGAGTCGAAACCCATTTAATTTGTTCGAAAGCAAAGGTAGCGCCATTAAAACAAATCAGCCTGCCTAGACTTGAGTTAATGGGTGCGGTAATACTAAGCCGTATTACGAAGCAGATTGCAGGCATACTGGACCTAGAGATATCTTCCATCACACTGTGGACGGACCCAAGAATCGTCCTAGACTGGCTGTCCAGTCAGCCACGACGATGGACGACATTTATAGCGTAAATCGTACCTCTGAAATTATAAGCGAGCACAAAAGAAGCTACTGGAGACACGTTTCTTCAAATGATAATCCTGCGGATTATGCCACGCGCGGTAAAACATACCGTGAAATTTCGATAAACCAATCTTGGTGGAAGGGTCCTAATTGGTTGTCTCAAAACGAAGAGAAGTGGCCAACCCAGCCGGTCATCCCAACTACCACCGAAGAGCGCGCCTCTTCATTATTGACCCACACTACTGCAACCCAGAAAAATAGCCCATCAGATACAGTATTCGATCTGATAAATAGATTCTCCAATTTTTTTAAATTGCAAAAAACAATTGCTTATATCTTCCGTTTTTTTAAAAATTGTAGATCAACTAAAGAAAAACGCCAATTTGGACCATTGACGAAATCGGAGATTGAGTTAGCAAATCAAGTAGTATGCAGAAACGTACAAATGAAGGATTTCCCAGAGGAGTATACTGCATTATTGAACAATAAGCTGATCCCAAACCATAGCAAAATGAGGGCATTGAATCCTTTCCTCGACGATGCACAAATCATGCGAGTTGGAGGGAGGTTGGATAACGCTGCATTATCATACAACGCAAAACATCCGGTAATTTTATCAAGCAAAACCCGTTTATCGACGTTAATTAATTACTACGTACACCATGAGAATCAGCATCCTGGTATCAACTTATTAACGAGCCTGGTCCGTCAAAATTATTGGATTATTAGGGGTAAAGATGTGGCGAAAAGGGTATTCCGGCAGTGTGTCAAATGTGCCCGACAACAACCAAAAATGGCCCAACAAATAATGGGTTCCTTACCCCAAGATCGTGTGCAGCCCACCTTTCCATTCGCCATGGTAGGAGTAGATTTCTGCGGCCCATTTAAGATTCATGCGGTTCGCAAGCGTGGAGCAGTTCCCAGCAAATCATATCTATGCATATTCGTTTGCTTTACCACTCATGCGATTCACACGGAAATATGCAAGAATCTAACATCCGATTCGTTCATAGGTGCTCTCAAGCGATTCGTAAGTCGTCGAGGACTTTGCAATACAATTTATTGTGACAATGGCACCAATTTCGTGGGGGCTAAAAACAACTTACAAGAAGTTGAAGAATTTCTACGACTTCATTATAAAAATATATCCGACCATTTGCTGAAAAATAAAATTGAATTCCGGTTTATTCCGCCAGCAGCTCCACATCAAGGTGGTCTATGGGAGAGTGCTGTAAAATCCACCAAGGTACATCTACAAAGGACTGTTGGAGAACACATACTGACGCTGGAGGAGTTCTCGACGTTGGTCACACAAATTGAAGGGATCCTTAATTCCAGACCGATTTGCTCATCAAATTCCGATGAACTAGATTTCCTCACACCAGCACATATACTAATCGGTAGGCATATGAAACAGGTAAATGAAATGCCAGAAAATAAATTGTCAATACATTCACGTTGGGACATCGTTAAGCGTATTCACGAGCAATTTTGGAAGCGTTGGAAAATTGAATATCTAACGTCCCTACAAACCAGATCCAAATGGCAAACAAAATATCCTAATCTACAAATAAACGATATCGTAATCATCCAGGAGAATAATCTACCACCAGCACAGTGGTTATTGGGAAAAATAACAAAGGTGTATCCCGGTAACGATGGCAATATTCGTGTTGTGCAATTAAAAACAAAAAGTGGTGTTTTAAAAAGGTCAATACATCAGGTCTGCCGTCTTCCAGTTATAGAATCTGATGATTCAATGCGGGGAGTATGTCCAGAAACATCAATGTCCATGGAAAACAAATCCTAAAATAAAACATACAAATAATTATTTTGTTAAATTATAAATTTGAATTATATAAACTTTATACTTAGCTTAATATTTTGAAATTTACTGCAAAAGTTTAATTCCTTACTTCTGAAATCATATAAAAAAACTTTAAACATTTTATGCAAACAATAAAAATACTTACGTAATCTCTTTGACAGTCGAATAGTCGATTATTGTGCTGCAAGTTGACATGCGATGGTTGTTTTCATTTAGCATTCTGTTTTCTGTATTATCGACAATGATATTGTTACGTTTTTGCCTTGTCAATCAAGGTTCGTATCACTGGATTGTGAATAATACAAAATCAATTTAATTTATCTCCAACGAATTTATTTATTTCACAAAATTTATTACAACACAGTTTATCAATCAAAATTCACAAAATCACTTTATATAAATTATTCTCAAATTTTACTAATCACTTTTACTTTTTATTTCGCACAAAAACACTTTTTAAATCACTTTTTAATTCCTTTTTAATCTTTATACTATCGCTTTCCAAATATTACTTATAATCTTACAAGTTTACACTATCGCGTTCCAAATACTAATAATCCAATTCGATCTTGTTCGCCTTTTTATATACACAAACCAAGCTTCTCGAAAGTTCACGACTTTTCCAGTTGGAATAGCGTAGAAACATTACATAACAATTTTTATCATGGAAAATTCCATTTAGTACAGTAAACATTGAGCTATTAGTTTTACTTATTCTATTACACACTAGGTGTCACCGTCACAATATTCTGTATAAACAACTCCATCTACTTTACAGTAGATCTAAGTAACTTCATTCAGCGTTTAGTACAGAATATTAATTGTCGCTAATTTCAATTTATTTCCGCCCTTTTTTTGGCTTAAGTCATTATAAAATTATATTTTTACTCTCGTTCACTTACTTTTTGGCGAGCATCAAGAAAACAACCATTGAAATTACAATTTGCATTAAATTAATCAATTTGAAATTTAAATTAAATAAAAAAAAGCAAATTACATTCGACTTTTTTTTGGGTATTTGGAGCGTTGTTTTGAATTCGTACAATCATATTAAGAAATCAAAACAAACTAAAAAATCGAAAATAACATAAAATTATTGCTTAGTTAGCCACGACATCATAAGGCATAAATACATTTTTTCTCCGATCGTAGGAAAAAATATATCTTTCCGTTGTTTTTTCGAAACGAAAAGCTCATGATTGCAGTATGTTGTATTTGTTGCTAGGCAACAAGTAATAATAGTACGAGAATATTTTTTCTGGAATCATGAGCTTTTCGTTTCGAAAAAACAACGGAAAGATATATTTTTTCCTACGATCGGAGAAAAACGATATTTGAAAAACTCAAGCCTCTGCTTTGAATTTGTGGGAGTATTAGCCTGGTTACCAGGAAAGGGCCAAGCGAATACTCGAGAGAACTTTTAATTAAACTAGTTTAACGTTCGTTTTAATTCTGCCTTATTTTACCATATTCCGTGCTATTTATACAAAATGTGATACATTCTACACTACATTCTACATTCTATATGTTATGTATGTACAGAATATATACATAACATATACAAATTTTCTCACATTATCAAAAAGTGCAAAAAGTATAATTTATATACAAAATGCATATTGAGCATTTTGAGATAACATAATTTTAAAACCTGTTGATCCGTGATTCAACATACTCCCGCCTCTCACAATGTTTATACAATGCTGTCAGCCGAGCCTGGAAGTGGAGAAGGAGGTCTGTTGGGTATCCGTCTTCCCCTTATTTTGCATGTAATCCAGCTGATTCCTATAGCTAAGCAACTCCAAAATATCACGTGAATCATCGTATAATGGTGAACGTGATGAATGTTCTGATGGGTAGGTAGTACTTCCTTCTCCCTCAACTCATTCAACTGGTTCTCTAGCTCAGTTGTTTCTGGTGTAGTCAACAAGTTTAAACCGTTGTGAGCCATGTTCTTCTTTATCGATGTAACCAAATCGTGCAAATTATGGGCACCATGCATTAAATGTGCTGTTTCATATAACATTTTTTTGATGCTATGCTGAGCGGTCCCTATGGCAATAATTTGAATATTGGCGTCTCGTAACACACAGCCGGCTTCGATTTCTACTATACCGGAACCACGAAAGATGTAAGGCTGAATTCTGGAATCACATATGACATCAACAGTAGTTTCGTTTGGTACCACATATATCCACTGATTTGGGACATGAAGTTTAATCCAATGGTTGGTAGCGTTTATTGTTCTAATGCTGCATGTTGTGTCTAACCCGTCCTTCCGTTGCAAAATGGCTATCTCACATTGATTAGGGTCATTCAGGGAAATAATAGGTGACACTTCACACAAAAATTGCTTATGTTGGAACATATGGCATCGGTTTACATCTTCTTTTGTCATCAACGCGAAATGTTCGCGCCGATTGTCCATGGCCAAATAGTCAGTTGAAGGGACAATGTGTGACTGCGTGTTTCCATGAGCAATATCTGGTACAGGAATTGTAGCTATAAGCGTATAATCCCATGCAAACGAAAGTGGTATTATGATTTCAATTATTACATACTTCTGGGTTACTCGGCTGCGTACGGTCATACTTTGGTACACATGACGGAGGTCATGAATATTGTGGCCCGGAAGAGTAACGGTTGTTGGCACGTGTTGTCGGATCACTTGCAGCTCTTCTTCTAGCTGAGTTGGTGTAAGTATGGACGGGTGCAGAATGTCTTGATGAACATGATGAACCACGTCAAGTAAGCCTTGCTGTGTATCCTCAAGGCTCTTAAGCACTAAAGTCATTTCAAGCAAGTTTATAAACACTGAGCGCACTCTATCTTCATATGGTCTATATTCCTGTAGCAGCATCATATCCTGTCGCAGACGATGTTGTTCCTTGATTAAGTTGTTTATCGCTGTGATGGTAAGGTTGGAGTTATGTCTCACTAACTTTACGGTGTTATCTATTACGCTTGTTTGATTTTTTATCAGAACCAATAGATGATTCTCGTTGTTGCCAATTGCCTCAAACTGAGCCTCGTATATTTCAGCCTCACGCTGACTAAGAACTCCGAACATGTCCCCTAGTACCAGGCCGACGGTATCTCCGAAGCCGCGTTTTACCCGTCTCCGATCCTGATTGCTTTCAAACAATAGCACATTATCTGCGATCAAATTATTGTATTGCCATAGGAGTTGTTGGAGCATGATGTTACAACTTAGATTAAGCTCCGCGCACACCGTTGTTAACTCGGTGTGAGCTTGCTTAAAATTCTCAATTTCATCCCAGTAGCTGCTCAGGTTGTAATGAACTACTAATGTACATCTCATTGCCACAATTTCGAGCTTGCCTAATTCCTCGAAATGTATTCCGGTGGACTTGTTGAATGGAGTAATCCGGATGTCTGCTTGTGCTAACCCCAGAAGACAGCAAAAAGAGAAAATTGCAAGAGCTACTTGGTTTGCTCTACCTAGCTTTGCTCGTCGCTGAGATTGTTGCCTGGGAGCAGCGTTGTTACTGCTAGGTAATGCGTTGCTGACTTTTTCTTGTCTAGGACCTGCGCTGTTACTGCTAGCGGAGCCGTTGTCAATATATGGTGCAGGTGCTGCATCACTAAGTTCTTTCTCAATCGGAAGTTTGCATAATTTGACAATTGGTCTTTTGTATGTCGCATCCTGGCATTTAATTGTTGCGACTCTAACTAGGTCATCCCTGCCAGCATGAACCTCAAGAACACGTCCCAATTTCCATCGAGTGGCAGGTAGCTGATCATCTTTTAATAGTACTAGATCGTGTACTTTTAGATTGGGTTGGACATTTTCCATTTATACCGCTGTTGTAGTTGGTGAATGTACTCGGATGACCAGCGTTTCCAATATTGTTGTACCATTTGTTCAATCATGAGCCATTTTGAATTTAACCCAATGGCTTCGATGCTCGCAGATGGTGGCGCCTTGAGTGAATCACCGATAAGAAAATGCCCTGGTGTTAGTGCTGTTAGATCAGAAGGATCATTTGAAAGTGCTATTAATGGCCTGGAGTTGAGACATGCCTCGATTTGGCTGGTTACCGTGTACAGTTCTTCAAATGTTAATGTGGATTCTCCTACAACCCTCTTGAGATGGAATTTTACTGATTTTATTCCTGCTTCCCAAATGCCTCCGAAGTGAGGAGCATGAGGTGGTATGAAATGCCAGTTAGTACCGTCAACAGCTATCATAGCGGCGATGTCGGTTGGTAATGATTTTATGGCGGTGTGATGATTCTTCTTTAATACAGCATCAGCTCCAACGAAATAAGTTCCGTTGTCGGAGTAAATATCCGTGCATAAGCCTCGTCTGGACACGAATCGTTTGTAGGCGGCAATGAATGCTGCTGTTGTTAAGCAGCTAACTATCTCGATATGAATAGCTTTTGTTACCATGCATATGAATAGAGCTATGTATCCTTTATATGACTTGTAACCTCTTCCTCTAGTTGTCCTTAATTGGATGGGACCAGCATAGTCGATTCCTGTTTTTGCGAATGCTCTTCCTGGCTGAACCCTAGCTGCCGGTAAGATGCCCATTAGTTGATCCGATGTGTGTTGTTTGTAGCGGAAACATTTTAGACATTTTCGCACTACATTGCGGACAGCACGCTTACCATCTATAACCCAGTATTTGTTTCTTAAGTGTGCTAAAGTCAACTGAGTACCACTGTGCATCGTGTTACGGTGGGTTTCTTCAATGATTCGTAGTGTGATAATATTATGGCTGTCCAAAATGATCGGATATCGGCTGGTGGCTGGAAGATCTGCGTTTCGTAAACGCCCATTTACACGTAACAGGCCGTCATCGCCTGCCATTGGGTTCAATGACGCAAGCCTGCTTTTGTTGTTAATTTTTCTTGCAAACTTGAGGCAGAGAACTTCATCATGAAAATCTTGTTCTTGCATGATTCTGAGGATTGTAGTTTCCGCGTCCTGGAGTTCTTGATTTGATGGCACTTCATTCCATTGGTTTGCAAGTTTATTACGATTAATGAAACGTTTACAGTATGCGATGATCCGTTTCAATTTGTTGATGTTGGAATTGCGCTTGAATAGTGCTGCAAACGGGTTGGCTTCTTTTACTGCGGTGAATGCTTGCACGACCTTTTCCTCTAAGTCATTTGGTTCTAATACCACCAGGTTTTCTGGTGTAGGTGTATCTGATATTACCTCGTTTTGAAGAAAGTCAGGTCCCTTCCACCAGAAATGGTTGTTTGCCAGCGCCAGTGGAGTTGTTCCACGTGATGCTATGTCCGCCGGGTTGTCACTTGACTTCACATGATTCCATGTTGTTGTTGGTAACATACTATTTATAGCCGATATTCTATTTGCCACAAATGTTTGGAACCGGTTTGGTTCCCCCTTTATCCAACACAATGTAATTGTTGAATCGGACCAGGCATACGTTTTGACGTTATTGAGTCCCATAGCACTCTGAACATGATTCATCAGTTTTGCCAATAGCAATGCTGCATTTAACTCAAAACGTGGAATTGGCAGCTTTGTTTTGATAGGGGCCACTCGTGTTTTTGACATTAATAAGTTTGTGGTAATGTTGCCCATACTGTCGATGTTTCGGCAATATACCACGGCAGCGTATGCCATCTCTGATGCATCTGCAAATCCATGAAGCTCAATTGATGACTCCCTCGTTATACCAATCCATCGAGGAATTGCAATCTCCGTCATTATTGACATCTCCTCTTTGTACTTAACCCAGCTAGTGTTTAATGTTGCTGGTAATGATTCATCCCAATCTATTCCAATTCTCCAAGCTTCTTGCATCATCAGTTTGGCCGTGATGGTTATTGGTGATAGCCATCCTATGGGGTCGAATAATTTTGAGGAATCTGATAACAATGAACGCTTTGTTGGATTGCAATCGAATAGATGCAATTCGGATACATCGAACTTAAAAACGTCCACAAGGGGATGATATATTATCCCTAAGGTTTTGACGGAATCATTTAGCTTGATTGATAGGTTGCCTGTACGATGCAATTCACTGGGAATATGATCCAGAACGTCCGCAGAATTCGAAGCCCATTTCCTTAGAGTCATTCCGCCTAGCTCCGTGAGAGTCCTTAGCTGATTCACGGCCAAGATTATTTCCGCCTTGCTGTCACCTCCAGTTAAAAGATCATCTACGTACAAATCTGATGATAGAATTTTAGCAGCGGTTGGATAGATACTGCTATTATCTTCTGCTAGTTTTAATAACGCTCTTACGGCTAAGAAGCTGGCAGCGGTGGTGCCATATGTAACAGTGTTTAGTCTGTAGGTGGCCATAGGTTTTGTTGGATCATTTCGCCATAATATGCGCTGAAAATCTCGATCCCGTTTATGAATCCAAATTTGTCTGTACATTTTTTCGATATCAGCGGTTATGACAAATTTGTGTCTACGCCACCGGAGGAGAATGTCAACTAAGTCCTCTTGCAATTTTGGGCCAGTCATCATTAAATCATTTAGTGACACTCCCGTAGTTGTTTTTGCAGAAGCGTCGAAAACGACCCGGAGTTTCGTAGTTGTACTATCTTGCTTTATAATGCCATGATGTGGTATATAATAGCTTTCACTCGCTTTCAAGCGTTCAGACTCTGTGTTGATTATCTTCATATGTTTTAGGTCAATGTATTCTTGCATGAACTGATGATAATTCTGCTTGAAAGATGCATCCTTGTCGAACTTTCTTTCGAGCTGTAATAATCTGGCTACCGCTGTTCGTCTTGACTCCCCCAAGTTGATATTATTTGTCTTAAATGGAATCCTCACCATGTATCTTCCATCGGGGCAGTGCTCTACAGTTGACTCAAAATGTGACTCAATCTTGATTTCTTCCTCAGTGCGGCTCCTTTCCTCTGGAATATTGTCGTTTTCGATGAATAATTTTAGTTGTTCCTCAATCGTCTTGGTAGTCACCATGCTTGTTATTGTTTTTTCTGCAAGGGCTCCTAAGTTGCCAATAATGGTCCACCCAAATTCCGTACGTTGAGCCATGGGTTCATGGCGTTCTCCCTTCAGGATATCGTTGGTTACTAATAATGAGTAATAGTCCGCACCAATTACCAGGTCAATGGGTTGTGACATATTGTATTGTGGATCCGCTAACTGTATGTTGTGGAGATGCTTCCATTTGTCGACATTGATGTTGGTCTCAGGAAGCTGTTGCGCCAGTTTATCAAATATTAAGGCATCGATATTCAAACGAAAACCTCCAAAGAATCTTGGTGCTATCTCGACGTTGATAGTCTGGCGACATATGCCAGCATTATTTCCGCCTATACCCGAAATGTTGACGTGGGTTTTTTGTCTTCTAATATTCAATAGGTTGGCAGCCTTTGATGATATTAAAGTGGCTTGAGATCCAGAATCTATCAAGGCCCTTAACAAGATGATCTGCCCATTGCTAGTTGTTGCTTTAATTAGTGCAGTTGGTAATAGCACAGGTCCTTGTTGGTTGACCAGGAAAGTCTTAGCTGTGCTCATGCTCGTTGTAGCGGCGTTGTTGCAATGCAGAAGGGTGTGATGTTGCCCCTTGCAGACAATACATACTGCCGCTCTACAATCACCTCTCTTATGAGCTTGGGAGAGGCAACGAACACAGCGGCCGGACTCATTTATCAACCTTGCTCTATCCAGTGTCGACATTTCCCTGAATTGGCTGCATTGATCCAGCCTGTGATTTTCTCTGCAAGGTTTGACCAGACATTTGTTGATGGACGTCGCTGCAACCACTCTATTTAATGGTGGCATGGTCAGTGGAGGTGCTCTTACCGTTGTTGGTTTGGCGCTCCCCATGGTTTCCAAAGACTGGAATCTTCTCTCCATAAAATTGAAGTATTCTTTTATGTTTGGAACTTCTCGAGGTTTGGCTAATGTTGTTTCATACAGCCTAGCGGTATCGGGATCTAACTTCTTTAGCAATATAAATGCCACAAATGACTCAAATGGGATGGACATTTGTAGTCGTTCTATATTGTGCAACATCTCCTTTGCAGTATCGTGATGGTTACGAATTGCCCCGGCAGTGGCTACTTGTATGGTTGGTAATGACAACAATGTGTTGAAATACTTGCTCGCCAATAATCTTGGATTTTCAAATCTTGCCTGAAGCAAGTCCCAGGCTGCTCTGTAATTCTCACCCGTTGTTGATAGGTGACGGATCAGCTGGGCCGCACTCTTCTGAACGTGAGATTTTAGGTACGTCATTTTCATCGTATCGGAAATTTTCTTATTCCTATGAATAACTTCGGTAAAAATGTCGTTGAATGAACTCCACTGCTCATAATCTCCGGAAAAAGTGGGAATTTCCACTTTTGGGAGCTTGGTACAACCTGTTGAAACTTCTTTTGCCTCAATCTGAGCTTGCTGCAGTCGAATAATTGTTGTTTCCACTTTATCCTGCAAGGTGTCATGGTAGTTGTTTATGAAATAATTATCTGTCCGATGTTCTTCCTCTGACTCCACCATGATAGTAGTGTGCAGCTCATCAATTTGGTATACTCCCTTTTGCAACTGATGAACCTTTAGTTGCACATATTCCTTTGTAACTTCTCCCATTTCTAAGGCGTAATCAATTGACCCGATTTTTTTGTACAATTGACGCATTAGCACGTCCTGTTTTTTTAGCAACTGCCTGATGCCATGTCCATCAGATGTGTCTCGCTCGTTGCCATGTAGCGATGAATGTTGTTGGGGTTCATCGCTTTCACTTTGCTTCGGCTCTGCCCCCTCGTTGTTGTTTGACGGAGCATGGGTTTTTGCACCGAAACCCGGGATATCGGGTGGCGTAACCACAAACTCGTCATATCCGCTGATATCGAATTGCTGAAGTTGTGAAATATCCGCCGTCGATATTGTTGGTGTTAATGGAGGTCCGGCGTTTAACCGTTGGCGCATGTCAGCTATCAGAATCTCGTAATTCTCCGAAACTTCTTTCCTCTTTTTGAGGTATGGATGACTTGAATCTAGCGGTGGCTCTGCAGCACGAATTTCTTCGTCGCCTGCTAAATACTTCACGTATAAAGCCTTTACCTTTGCTATCCGCGATTCCAAGTACGACTTAGTTTTGCGGGATAAAGTATCTTTGCCATAATTTCTCTGCAACGTTGTTATTTCTTCGGCAATTTCTGCCTGCAGCCGTAGTTTGCTCTCCATGTTGTTAATTAATTTACGCGTTGTTTTATATGTTGTGGCGTATCAAATTTTTGCTGCCGTTACGTCTGGAACGCCGTCAGCCGCAGTCTTTCCCGATTGTTGTTATCGGCTCGGGAAATGCGCTCTGTGTAGCGCTTGTTGATTTGCAGATGGTCCGACTGGAACGACGTCAATACCTGCTTGTCCGACTTGTTGTTTTACTAGCCTCGGAATTTGGCTCCTCTTGTGGTAAAGATGGCACTGAATATCCGATTGTTGTTGACTGGCTTCGGACTTGCTGATTGCGGAATACGCTCTTTGTAGCGCATCCGGCTCGAAGGACCATGAAAAACTCAAGCCTCTGCTTTGAATTTGTGGGAGTATTAGCCTGGTTACCAGGAAAGGGCCAAGCGAATACTCGAGAGAACTTTTAATTAAACTAGTTTAACGTTCGTTTTAATTCTGCCTTATTTTACCATATTCCGTGCTATTTATACAAAATGTGATACATTCTACACTACATTCTACATTCTATATGTTATGTATGTACAGAATATATACATAACATATACAAATTTTCTCACATTATCAAAAAGTGCAAAAAGTATAATTTATATACAAAATGCATATTGAGCATTTTGAGATAACATAATTTTAAAACCTGTTGATCCGTGATTCAACAATATTCAATAACTGCATAACATGACGGTACTATGAATAAAATGAGAACACCGTAAGATTGTGAAAATGCGTACTAGCAGAAAACAAGTTTTTAAATTTGGGATGATTTACAATGCATAAAATAAATATCGCGACTAATGCATAAAATAAATATAATAAACTTATTTTAATAAAATGGTTTGCATTTCCTTTGAAGTCCAATGTACCTCTCTGCAAAAAATGAGAACCCTCCATGAGTTCTTTCTGTTGGTAGTTTGGTTTCGTACTGAACTGGGTTCACATTTTTTGCAGAGTGGTACATTGGCATAACTCTTTGGGCCTTCAGCCAAAATTACGGGGAGGGGGGAAGATATTTCTACTTTTTTTCAGTAGATATATTATCAGCGATTGGCCTCTGTATTTTTCTGATTTACCAAATCGAAAATATTGGAATTGCCATGAACAATTAATATATTTGTCTATAAAAAATGCCGAAAAATCAACTTATTACAGACAGACAAATTAAATTCTTAAAAAATAAAAATGTAATATGAGTTGGAAAAATTTATATGAACTTTTTTTTATTAATAATTTTAAATTATGACAAAAAACACATGACGTACAACCTCCCTTTCCTGCGCTTGGATTAATACTAATTTATTTTTTATATTTTCACATGTTTTAATCTCTTCGTTTTCAAGTTTGGTTCTCTTTCATAGAATTTGGTTCTCTTCGTTTTCAAGTTTGGTTCTCTTTTCTAGCATTAATGCCATCTGCAGAAAATTAATGGAACTGTCGACATAAATTGAGTGACGTAGACAGCAGTATGGCTTGTATATTCTAGACGGCATTGGATACATTTAGCAGTAGAGGTGCAAAACAAAATATTTTGTGTACGATTACATAATATTACATATACATAAATACATAATACATCTGTATGCATTTTAACTTCGTATTTCGTAGTTGCATCATAGAATAACTACTATAGAAACACATTTTGTATAAGGCAAATAAACCATAACAGTCACGGCCGTTAAGGCATTGCACCATCAACAAACGGCAAATCAACATTTCAACCCGTCAAATCCATTTATTGACAAAATTGTTTGATTTTCAATATCAAAATTATTAAATAATAGTTCGAATTTATAAGTTACACCTTATTCGTAGAAAATTTCATTAAAATTGATTTAATTTCATTTAAAAAACCCCAATTTTATATTTCGACGGGCCGATTTTTGCTTGACGGCCGGCAAAACATAAAATAGGGGTTTTTTGAATGAAATTAAATTCATTTTAATAAAATTTTCTTAGAATAAGGTGGAACTTATAGATTTGAATTATTTGTTAATAATTTTCATATTCCAAAGTGAAGCAACTTAGCCAAAAATTGGTTTGAAATTCCGGTTTTCCGTTTTGCATCGGGCCATGCCTTTATAATAAAAGACGTGGACGTTGTTTAATATTTTTTTTTATAAACAAACTAGTACTATGATAAGAAATTAAGACTGCTTGATTAGTTTCTTGAATTTGTGTTTGGGTATGACGAAAAATAGTGAACAACATACGGCCGATTAAAGCGATAACAGTTTCGGATAATATTTATCAGCCGCGGATTCGCCTCGGCTGTTAAAAAATTATCCTTAACTGTTATACCCTTAGTATCGGCCTAATACCGTTAAATATTGTAAATAAATTACGTTGCATTTTTCAGTGTGTTTGTTAATCTTTTGGTATCAACGTCCAGTTTGTTAGGAAATTGATAAATTTCGCGAGGCGTTCCATTTATTTTACCTCTTTTATAAACATGCCGATGTTATAAATTCTTTTAATTTTCCTTGAAAAAAAACGACCCTGACGATTTATTTTTATGAAATAGATGCTCACTAATAAATGTGAGTCCATATGAATATTACAAATTGCAATAATTTATCAAGTGAGAGCCCCTTGTTCGGAAAGTGAACGCAGAAAATGTTTCCCTTGGTCGTGGGCAATTACTAATCAACAGTAAGCATTACCTTTAATTTAAATATAAGATTGCATAGGTTGGTTCTACGGATTCATGCCTTACGCATAATACTGTTGCAATGACGCAGAGAAAAGCTGCGCAGCGAACTTCCGTTTTCGTGCGATTTATAATGCTTGAACCACTGTGAGAAACGGCTCATCTGATCGATGCAATTTTGGTAAAATAATCTCCACATAAATTTTAAAATTACAAAATAGCGAGGCGGCGCTTCTTCTAATCGGAGGAATCTTATGATTGCTCCGTTTGAAACATTCCATGAAATATCCCATAACGACCGGTGTCCCCGGTAATTATTCAAATTCATCTGAAAGAAGTTATCGGTGACTTTCTAGTAAAACATGCCATTATAGTCGAAAATTTAAATTACTTTATAATAAAGGGACTTTTTCGGTTTAATGAAATAATACAAGCCCGTGACCCTATATACAAGCTGAACCTCAACATAAAAAAGTCGCACTTGGAAAAAAAAACTGGTAAAACTTCGGACACCATTCATTAAATTATTTATGTGTAGACGTTTGATTTTGTAATTGTCAACAATAGGGGTAAAATTAAAATTTTTATTTAAAACTGTAACCACCCACAAAATTTTTTTCATTCTGGAATTAAACCAAAACA
The DNA here is from genome assembly GCA_958295665.1 of Tipula vernalis. Lineage (NCBI taxonomy): Eukaryota > Metazoa > Arthropoda > Insecta > Diptera > Tipulidae > Tipula > Tipula vernalis. Next base: position 329,552,033 of record OY282558.1, read on the forward strand.
ATAACATGTACAATATATTAAATTGTTTCCGCTTTTGTATTAAAATGTCTAACGGTTAAAGCTGTTATATGTGACCAAGGATCGAACAATCGAAAAGCTCTGGATAATTTGGGAGCTAATACTAATAATCCAATTTTAAGCGATGTTAGCTCTTCTCAAATTGTAGGTTTATTTGATCCCCCGCATTTATTTAAATCTTTCCGAAATTGTATGCTGAAATCTGACCTCGAAACACCTGATGGTATTGCGAGCTGGCAAGTTGTTCGTGAGCTGTATACATTAGAACAATCGTCCTCCACTCGAATGTGTCCTAAGTTAAGTGATAAACACGTGAATCCAGGCCATTTCGATAAGATGAAAGTTAAACTATCCACCCAAGTATTTAGCCGGACCATGGTAGCTGGAATAAAAACAGCATTTAAGTTAAATAAATTCTCTGATTCTGTCAAAAATAAAGTACCTGCCACCTTGATTCTTTTTGATAATTTTGACAAATTGTTTGATTGTTTCCTGAACACAAACTCCTGAACGAAATGTTGATTTACATGCAAAACATAAAACTAGTCAACGAAAAGAAAGTTTATTCATTTGATGGAATGGTGCAAACGATTCGCGGAATTCTTTTCCTCCTTAAGTCATTTTCACAAGACAAGATAATGTCCATTTTAAAAATTTGCTTACTTCAAGGGGGGCGAGTAGCAGGGACAGCAGAGACACAACGATTTCAACAACAACGTCAAGCAACACTACCTACAGTTAGTACAAATTTGGGTGACCGCGTGGTAACATGATGATGGAACGAAATCTCGCCCCCCTCTCACAACCGCCGATGGAAAAAATGGTGGAGGGGAATAATAATAGTTGTTTACAGCTTTTCAGAAAAAAGAGTTTGCGGTACCAGGAAATTTGTGTTGTCATTGTGTGTCTTCTTACAGGTGTTGGAGCAGTAGAGATGAACTTTAAAAATTGTATTGTCTTGTGCTAAATAAATTACTAAAAAATATATTACTAACAAATTTATTAACTATCAACTACTTAGGTGTCTGGAACCGGGTTGAGTCTTTGTTGCTAACATTCCTTTCCCATCCCTCGATCTTGTTATATGTAAAAAGGTGTACGACGGCGGCCTGGCCAGGGGCGGATATCACAACTATTAGACTTATGTAGTTATCGATGTAGCGCATTTCTTTACGGGGTTTGGCTTCAGAAGAATGGTGTCGTGTTGTGTGTAACATGGGTATAGTGGTGTGGTATTCGCATTTATAATACGGGAGACTTGCTTATAATGCTTGATCGTACATCGCAATCAATCAATCAATCAATCAAATTTTAAAAATTTGCTTACTTCAAGGCTAAATCAAGATGCTTTGGAAAATACATTCTCTTTGATTAGATCCGCCAATGGAAATAATTTCAATCCATCCATCCAGGAGTTTAGTTACACAGTCGCTAAATTGTTATCAATTAAATATATTACACCGTTCACGACACTTTCAAATTGTGAAGAAGATACAGATGCAACCTTATTGGACGTTATTCGCGAGGAAAAACAAAATGAGCTATCTTTAATAGATACTGGAGAACCTCAATCAAGTACCACCGAACTTTGCTTATTTAATGACCAAACCAATGAAAGTGATAGCGACGATCATTTAATTGTAATCGAGATCGAAGAGGAATTAACTGATTTAGGCTCTTCGTTTTGTCAAACTAATACCAACTCAGATCCATCAACTAGGTATTTTACAGGATATCTAGTAAATAAAATATTAAAAAAATTTAATTATGCTGTCTGTGTCTTAACACTTTTAAAAGAAAATGATTACCTAGAATGTACTTCTGAATTATTAATAAAACACAAAAACTACATGACGGACTGCTTTGGCAAGCTTCAAGCACCGTCTCAATCATTTTTTGAGCTATTTCGAAGGCAAATATCAATCTTTGACAACTTTTTTAAAGCGCAGTCTCATGTAGTCGGATTGAAATGTAAAATATTAAATATTTTACTAAATGAAGAGAGCGATAAAGAGTTTTACGATAATAATCATAGTGTGACTTTACTAAATCTAATGATAATTATACTAATCAGAAAGAATTGTAAGTGGCAAGTCGAACAAGCTAAATTAAATAACATGAAAACACGAACAAATAAAAGACAATGGAGAACTATATTGGACTAAACTCGCCCTCCCGATTAAAATAATAACACCACACTTCTCTAAAGAAATAAATTTAAATGTGATCCGCTTTCGATCATTTACCACTCAGTCGACCACTGTAGATGTAAATCCGTTCGTTTAACAGCCAGCCAGTCATAACGAGCTTGTCAGTCATCTCTTCAAATTTATTATTACTGATCAACTCAACTGTAGATCTACTTCAGATCGTTTACCAGCCAATCGTTCATAACGGGCCAGTCAATCATTTCTTTGAATTAATTCATTACTGATAAATTCAACGGTAGGTTCATTCAAGTCAGTCATCTCTTTGAATTTATTCATTACATAAATTGAATTGTAGATCTACTTTCGATCGTTTACCAGTGAATCAGCGTGTCTTTGAACATATTTATTACTGATAAATTCAACTGTAGATTTACTTTCGATAGTTTATCAGCCAATCAGGTACAACCAGTCAGTCAGTCAAACACCTCTTTGAATTTATTCATTACAGAAAAAATTAGATTCTTAATACTTCTTCTCACTATCTTTCAGTTACTCCAGTCAGTCATTTTGATGAATCTTATCATTAAAGTGCATAGGCATATGTACAATGTACATATAAAATCATCATAAACAAATTTGCTACTTTTCTAAAGTGTTACATTTTTGATAGATTACAACTGATTTTTAAAATCTGAAAATATTCATTACAGAACAACAACAAAAATACAATAAGTAACTTGGTCAACAGACGGGGTATGAATATTTTTGCATGAACATAAACTAAAAATAAAAACATAATTTATTTGAATTAATTATATTTGTAGTGTTTTTTTTATTCGCTCCGGATAGCTGCTATCGAGAGCCGTCATTTTTCTACGCCTAAATTTAAATTTGACGCGCTATTTATTGGTAAATTAAACTTGTTTAACATCAAACTATCATTTTTAATTCAATTGTTTAGCGAAAACTTGATATACAAAATATTTGGCTCTACCTATTTATACGGAGCGCTATCCGGAGCCACTTTTCCTATGACGGCTCTCGATAGCAGCTATCCGGAGCGAATAAAAAAACGCGACTTACATAAATTTAAAATTATAAAGGCTGCTTCCCAAATCGAAAACAATTTCAACTTTGGGAACTCACCGTAATAAATGAAATAGTGGCACCTTTATGTGAATCGCTAAATCAAAATTCTATGAGATGTCACAATAGTTTTACCCAGTACACAAACCGGACGGTTTTAAATCCCATTTCCAAAACAAAGATGCCACACAAATATAGTCAAGTCTCTAACATTCAAAATTTGTACGTCAGATGTCATAACACTACACAAAAATTTAAATTTTATGGTTTGCGGCCACAATAGTAAAAATAATTTTCTTGTATATTTCTTCGTACACTTTAGCAAATTAACAACAACAAACAAGAAATACAAAATTAAGATTTTTTTTGTTGTTTAAAGTAGAGAAACTAAAAAAAATTCAGTTGATTCGACGACTTCGACGGGTGTATAAGTCAAAATAGTAGAAAATTTAAAAATATTTAAATTAATTTTTTGAATTAATCGTTTATAGTAGATCTTAATAAAATTGCACAAAATTTTGTGATTAGTGAATTTTTTCAAATTTTATATTTTAGTTTGTGATAAAAATAATTAAAAAAATAAAACAAGTTAGTAGTTTAACGAAAAAATGTTATGTGATCATATTAATTTATAATTTTAAAGTTAACAACAACAACAACAAAAAAACGAATTTTTTTTTGTTATTTTTGGAAAGAATTGTGTGTGTGTATGTGGATTGTTATTCTCTCGTTTTTTTTTTTTGTTGATTCTATAAAAATAAAAAATCCGCGAAGATATTTTTATCTTTTTTAAGAAAAGTTTTAATGTTCTTCTCATCGTCAGACGATCGTCTATTTTAAAATTTATAAGATTTTTTTTGTTTTGTAAAGTTTTAGTTTAGTGTAGTTTATTTATTTAAAATAAAATCGCGTTGTTACAGTTATTTTGTTCAATTTTTATTTTATGTGATTGTATTTGGATGGATGACAGTAACATAAAATCATTACTAAAGAAGATCTACGAAGGCGACAAAAATAATCTTACAAGTTTAATGATTAAGTAAATAAATAATACATAATTGCATAATTTTGTGTTGTTATGGTTATTGTTAATTTAAATTAATATTCCATATCAGTGATGTGTTTTTAGTGTGGCCTCAAAGAAGAAGAAATTTTATTTAGAATAAATCAAAATCAGATTTTTTTTCTTCAAATTTTTAAAATAGAGAAAGAGCGAGAGAGGGAGAAAAATAATTAAATTAGTGAATTGTTAATTAAAATTTGTGCTACCAAAAATATTAATATTAATTATGGCTAGGATCATATTTTGTGCAATACTACTGCTGTTTGGATTTATAGTTCCCGAATTTTATGTAAACGGATATAATTTGGATACCATAAATTATGTCCTACACAAGCATGAACGAGGATCAATGTTTGGATTTAGTGTGGCCTTGCATCAGGAGAATTCTCGTAGCTGGTGAGTTATGAATTTTTCATTTGTATATTATAAATGTTATCGCGAATTTATTTATCACAAGTTTATTGAACCAAATCGTTTTTGAATATTTTACCTGTAGTAGTGCTCAAAATTGTACGATTTTTGTGTTTTATAAATGTTCAAGGTTGATAATTACATACCTATAGTGCCGTCATCTACTAAAATATTTCAGTTGATACCAAAATATATGAGTTGTAGCTTGCTTGGTAAGACGCGACATTGAAAATTAAAAGAAGTATTGAAACTGAAAAAATAAATTGTTATTGTAAATCAAATAAACCAACAAAAAGCTCAAAATTGAATTATTTCACTCAGTTTAAGTTTATTAAACTTTTTAACTTTCATCTTTTGTCAAATTGTATTTTGCTTATGTTGGATTTAAATGTTGGATGAGTAAATTAAATTTAAATTTTTTAAATCAATTCTTATACATATTAGGTAAATTTGAAGACAAATTTTTTTATATTTCAACACTAGCATAAGTTCATCAATCAACCACTTTGGGGCGAGTTTGCCATTATAGTGTTCTGAATTTACGAAAATTGAAATTTCGACAATTCACTAATAAACAGGTTTATCAACGAATTCTGACCAATTGAAGCAAACCAATAGGGTTAATCAATTTTTTATTTATAGAATATTGAATGCACCCAATTAAAATGGTTTCGGGTTTGCGATTTCGACCAAACTGCGATAAAGGGTGGTTCAGCATTGACATTACCAAGATAATATACATTTCTATTTATTGGAAGATTCAATTCAAGATCTGTTTAAAGTTTTACGTTTTATGTAATAGCAACAACCTCTGTAAACCTTGTTTGTCTCGCGTCCCATTTAAGGGATCTCACGGATCTTAAGCTTATTGCCGAGGTTATTTTCATTGTCGTTCGTAACAACTAAATTTTTCATAATGTTTCATGAGGAAGTTGCTCAGAGAATATCTTTAGTAATTTGCTCTTTCGGCCCGCATTTTAAAGCAAGTATAGAGATAAATCGGCTCTCTCCCTTTTCTTATTTTTAAATGAAGATAAATCTGCTGAATCAAACTTGGATTAAAAATCTAGCCACGGAAGTGCATATGGTGACGCCTCTAAATAATTCTGCCAAGCGGCCATTTTTTTTTTTTTTGAAAATTTTGACTCATTCAGTAAGACAAGCTCACCAATTTTATTTCGTTTTGTTGTAATTTTGGTCTCTGTTTTAGTGTATCGGTAGTGTAATATATAACACACCAAAAAAAAAAATAACATCAATTGTTGTATCAATTGCCACCTAGACAATCGTGATAATTGCAGATATTCCAAATTTGGACTTGGCATCGAAGTGCTTGGTGCTCCACCTAGGATTTAGGAGCGTCTCAATTTGAATGAGCAACGTATTCATTTCGTTACACGTCAAAATGGAACCTTTGGTTACTCGTTTTAAATGGTATTTGATAGATTTGACTCCGAAGTTAGGTGATAATGGTGGGATGAAGTGCCATTTGATGCCATTTTGTAGAGAAAAATTAAGTCGTTTGTGTTTTAATGTCTGATTTGCTAATTTCGATAGTTTTTGCCCTTATCTAACATTTGAATTATTGTCACTGAAGATGTCGTATGGCCCTCCTCTTCGTGAATTAAATTAAATAGAAATTCTTCTTAAAGTTGCTATAAATCGCTGACGAACTCTGTATGAATTGATTTGGTGGCCATGCAAATATATACTGCGATGTAACTAGTGGCGTAACTAGGGCCCACGGTTGTTGGGCCCATGAGATTTCCTTTATTAGTTCAAATTTAAGATTAGATAGCTCAGATTAAGCTTAAAGTGTAAATTTGCAGAACAGTACATTTCTTGGAAATTTTTAAGAAAAGGCAGTGGTCTAATTATTAGAAAAAAGAAGAAGTCGTTTCTATTGCTAATAAATATTTTCTTAAGACAGCCTCAAACCATTTCTTCTCGATTCTCGGAAATAAAAATGTCTATAGGTTCTGATCTGACCGATATTTAGATTTAGAAGAAAATTAGCTAAACTCGTTTAAAATAAAAGCTCTCGACATCAAACTACAATGATTTTTGGGTTTGATTTATTTGTATTATACCTTTTGCGTACTCCAAGTTCACCTCTTTTGCATTTATCCAAATTCAACCTTTCACAATTTAAATTGAGCCTTTAGCCAAACAAATTCAACCTTTTACAAATCAAGTTTTGATCAGAAAAGGTTGAATTTGTGTTCTGCGCTTAGCTTTGAGTTATAAGAACTTGCAGAGTTACACATTTAAATCTAGATGGTGATATTTAAAAGATCTTGTTGAGATTATGCCAAAACTTTGATATTTCTCCGATTTCCTGTAAGTTACTCGGAATTATTCAAGAATTTTCGGGTTATTTACGTTGTACAGGGCAGTGATTAGCACTTATAGAATTTCCTTTTGTTTTACATACTTACGGATAATTTGATAGGATAGAGTTGCAAGATGTTTCGTTTTATTTGAGGCCATTCAAATGAATCACGTTCTGTTTCATCAAGTGTTTTCATCTTTTGTCCGAATATGTCCACCAAACTAAACCTGAGTAAACCGATTGGTTTTCTTACCCATGTAACGCTCGAAAATGGAAGCACTTTTTGGATGAAGGATGTTTACATTGAGACGAAATATTCTGAATTTTTTGCAAAAAATACCACCCTTTCTGAATAAAATGATTTGAGTTGAAAAGCTTCGATAAATGAAAGCACTTAAAACTAAAAGTTCCTGACATTTCTTGCAAATACATAATTTATGGAAAGGCACAAAAATCACCGAGAAAGTATAAATAAATTATCAAGCTTAAAGCTCATTGAAAACAAATACTCTAAATTAATCCCAAAATACCACCTTCCTTTATAAAATCAAATTTAAAAGTCAAATGGTTTGGTTTGAAAAGCTCTTAAAACTAAAAGCTCTTAATAGTTTACATTGAGCGCAAATATTCTAAATCCTAACCAAAATTCCGTCATCCCTTGCAATATCAAATTTCGAAGTAAACTAGTTTGTTTAAAAAGCTTCGATAAGTGAAAGCTTTTAAACCTAAAGCTCGTGACAATTTTTTCAAATACATATTTTAAGCTTATTATCAAGCATTTGATTAAAAACCTGAAATTATTAAAAAGCTCAAAATGTTAAGTTCAAACCCAAAATGTATGAATTAATTATCAAGCTTAAAGCTCATTGGAAATAAATATTCTAAATTTATCCCAAAATTCCGTTACCCTTTATAAAATCGAATTTCTGAGTAAAATGGTTTGGTTTAGGAAGCTTTTCTAATTGAAAGCTCTTAAAACTAATTGTTCTTGACATTTTTTGCAAAACATAATTTATTCTCATAAAACATTTTAACAAAAACTTGAAATTATGAAAGGCTCACAAATGTTAAATTCACACCCAAAAGGTATAATTTAATTATCCCACTTAAAGCTCATTGAACACAAACATTCTAAATTTATCCTACAATACCACCTTCCTTTATAATATCAAATTTTAAAGTTAAATGGTTTGGTTTGAAAATCTCTTAAAACTAAAAGGTTTTGATGATTAACTTTGAGAATAAATATTCTAAATTTTAGCCAAAATTTCGTCACCCTTTGTAAAATCTTATTTCTGAGTAAAATGGCTTGTATACATAAAACATTTTAACAAAAACCTAAAAGTATGAAAAAGGCTCAACGTTAAAGTTAAGTAAAAACCGAAACTTGTTTAAATTACTTATCAATCTAAAACGAATGACAATTTTTTGCAAATTTCTAAAATTTTTTAACAAAACTTACGGATAATGCGTTATTTGAGAACTTTCAAAAATATTCAAGATACTTTGAAAATTCGACATTTTTGAGATTATTTCGAAATTCTTGATATTTTTCAAATTATATTCAAAATATGTGATATATTTAGAAATCGTCAGAGGATTGAGTTGCAAGACGTTTCGTGTCAGCTACTTTCGAAATCAGATACTTTTAATCAATGCGAGACTAGACAATATAGGAAGAAATAAGTTTTTTGGTAAAAGCTTTGCTTGGTCGCAGATACAAAAAGCATTTTTAGGGACCCAAAAAAATGTTGCGGGGAGACCCGAAATTTGTAGTTACGCCACTGGATGTAACCTCTTTTCACTTTTAATCGTGTTGCTCGACTGTTTTTCATTTATAATATTAACCAGGACCTTTAATACTAAAAATAAATAAGGAGCAAGGTGACCAAGGAGTACATCGCAGTATGCATTTGTAAAGTCAACTCATGCAAGTTATGCATTTTTAAGTAACTTGTCTGACAATTGAGGATCCAAAACCGTTGCCGCAATAAATTTACCAGCACTACTAAAGTGGGATGCACCTGGTGTACCATTTAAAAATGGGGATTTTGTAATAAACAAAAAAACACGATAATTTCAAGAGAAATATCAAAAGTACCTACTTTATTCGCATTGAGGCAAACAATTCACCCAATTTTCCACTTCTTCGCATTTTTTAGTGTTGATTAATTACAGATTTAGTTTTTCTCTCTTGTTCTATCTGATCTTCCACTTTTGAACAGTCTGTATGAGTAATTAGACCAATTGCTTGGATCATCATTTAGCCAAGTGGGACCATGCCACCACAAACTATTTCTGATAAGTAATTCAGGAAATCGGTATATTTGTATGGATTTTAATGATGCCAATATAAGGTTGATGGTTCTACAGTTTCTGTATTAAAATTTTAATAAGAACCAATGCGGGAGCTAACCATCCCAAATTGTTCGTTTCGGATCCCAATTTAAACCCAGTACTTTCTGAGTACACCAATACCCCGCTTTACGATATTATTATTTTCCGAAAAATTGGGTGTAAATCGAAATTTCTTGTCGTTTTATTGGAAAATTTCCTAAATCGAGGAATTGGTGTACATGTCACCAATCCCTCTATTTACGAAATTTTCCTATAAAACGACAAGAAATTTCGATTTACGCCCAATTTTTCGGAAAATATTAATATCGTAAAGCGGGGTATTGGTGTATTGGTATTTATGTCATTTTTAATTGAGATTGTGTTGATTTGTTCTAATTTGTCATGTGTAAACACAAATCTGTAGAATTTGAAGACGATTTTCTTAAATTATATCCGCCACCTAATAGAACGTACGTGAGTTGCTGTCGAATGTTTACTGCTTCTATGAACCTGTCAGTCTCAGTCATGAACTCGTCCACATAAAAATTTAAACGAATACATTTTGATGGCTGTGAATCAAAATTGGACGATACACCTTTTCCGCACATGATGCTATTTTATGAAGACGAAATCTCATGAATATCGAAAATAACTCCTTTTGTATGGAAGGTTCAGGTAATAGAGCTTCATTGAGAGAACTTAATTTTACTAGTTTAGCTGATTCGTAAAATACAACTTTTAGTTTGGTGGTCACAGTGATGTGGTAGATAATAATAAGACACACTTGCGTTACTTGGTGATATTCTTTTCATGTGTCCGACTGCTGGATTTTTTGACGACTAAATCGATGTTCCATTGGCCACAGTCGAGAGTTTGCGATTGATTCAGAATTGTCCAATGGAAAGTTACATTTCAACGGAAGTCGTAGAATGTACTTTCCTTCAGGGTTTCGTGATATACAGTATCGTGATATACAGTAGTAAAATCTTCCCACAAGCTCTCTTCTCTGGGGTATATCCTGCTTTGATCCAGCCAAAAATGGTGTTTTGTAAAAAAGCTTTAAAATCAAAAATTAATCGTCTGAAATCCACCCTGTTAAAGCTGGTCGAAAGCTACCAGCCAAAAGTAAAAAATCGATAATACAGATTACGTTATTTATATTCCAGCCGAAAATGAAATTTAGTGGTTTTCAGTCGAATGTTAATGGAATGCAAAACTTTTGTCAAAAGTCTTACGTTCGTTCCACCAAAATACTTAAAATTGGAATAAAATCATCCTCTAGGATGTAATTCTGGTGATGGATTGTCTTTATGTGGTTTGTCAATAGCTGTCGTTGCAAAAAATCCAGTTCATGTTTCTTTGCTTTTTAAACTTGGTTTAAAATTAGCCTCTCTATTTTTAAAAAATCGAATTTTCCCACGGAAAACTCCAACTGACAAACCACATCAATGCAATCTAGCAGAGTTTGCAAAAATCGGTCTTTTTTGTAGTTATTCTTAAAAAAAATGGAAAGCACGTTTTAAAAGTCTTAATGGCGAGAAATGGGAAACCATGAGATTAATTTCGAGGTTTTTGGAACAAGAAGAGAAGTGGGAGCATGCGCATTTTTGTTATACAATGGCCATGTGTTGCCCCGTCACAAATCCGGCAGTTTAATTCGGATATCTTCGCGCAAACAACGTTTAACTTCAAGGTGGTAAGAACTCATAGTACAAAATACCGCTGACATCGAAGAAAACAGTGAGCAGAACTTTCACATTCGATAACTTGACGAGCTGTTTTCGCTCTTGCCTCTTCAGGAAGCTTCCATTAAGACGATTATACCTTAGTTTCGACGTACTATTCCTACACTAATGTTTTATCACCAGTTATGACCAGTTTGACACTGCCTTTGGTCGACATCGAACAATTTCAGAGTTAAATTTGTTGTTACACATTCCATGTCCAATACATTCGAAAAAAAGTGATTGGAATGAGCCAAATGATATACCAACATCATCAGCAACCTCTCTGTTAGTGATTCGGTAATTGTTAATAACCATTTTGTTCACTTTTTCGATGAAGTTGTCAGTTGTTGGTGTGCTGGAGGCGTCCAACGCGTTCGTCATATATTCAACGTCTTCATGGCTGCCTTTGAAACCCTTGTACCACTGGTAAATGCTTGATTTATTCTAGAAGATTTACCAAAACATTCAACATTTCCAATACAGCCTTGCACTTCGTTCCATTCTTAAAGCAAAATTTAATACAAATTATTTGTTCCATTATTTCCCCAAGTAAAAAATGTCCGAGTAAAACAAACCCCAAATTTTCGACAGCCAACAATAAACAAAAAAAGAACAATTCCGCGTATTTTGATAAATCCTTCTGTTAGATACCGAAATGTTTCAGACCGAGCAGTCACAAGAAACCTTGTGACCTTATCTAGACGCTACAAAAAAAGAATAGCCATTGGGAGTTGTTATTAGGGTGACCAGGTTAAAAATTACTAAACCTGAAGAAAGTTCGGAAAGAAAAGAAAAAAGTTGCGGTTTAAAACTCGTTTCGGGGCGTCGACCATCCACTGGTTAGAAAATAGATTTGTAGTGGAATCTCTTCTAGAAAAGTTTCAAAAGCCGCTCTCTTAATTCATTACTTAGATGTGCTGCAAATAAGAAGTCAGATATCAAATTTCAATGGAATTGGTGCACACTGGTAGAACTTCTGTTTGGAGCAGGGATGGAGTTTCTTAAATAAAATATGGCCAGAACTCAACAAATATTCCGGGACACTGATAATAATACTTGAACACACAAGTTTGTGTCAATAGATTTTAGTAAGATTTTATGTCTAAGTTATTAAGCCAGGACTTAGGTCTTAATTAATTCAACTCCCAAATCAATCCCGAAATTAATTTCTTAAGTGAATCTTCAGCTCAACCTCCAACTCAAAATATAAATCAACCTCCATCTCAATCGCAACATAATTGTAAACGCAATCACCAAATTAACCACCAACCAACCCCTCAAATCAATCACCAACTCAACCCCAAATAAAGTTTCAAATCAACCCTTAACCTAACTCCAAATCAACTCTTAAATAATTCCCCAACCGAAGAACTCATTTAACCCCAATACAGGCTAACTAAATCCTAACCCAACTTCAACTCAACTTGGCTCGAACCAAATCTCAACCTTCTGCTCAACTCATACCATTATACCAACATACCATCATACCATCACCATCATATCACCGTACCATCATACAATCATACCATCATGATCATCATACCACCATCACCACTACCTTCACCATACACAATTCTTATATACAAACCATCATACCATTTTACCATCATAACATCATACCATCATACCGTCATCAAAAATCAACTCAATTTTTTAACAGACAGATATTTCTACGAGGATATAGGTTTTACGAGTACACTTCAAATTGAATCTTTTACACTTCAATTTGTTCCTTTTACATTTCAAATTGAACCTTTAACAAATTTTGTGTATGGTCAATTATGAAGGAACTTGCCTATTTGTTAGCCGGTTTTAGTAAAATTTGACATACATGATTGAAATGAGATTCTTAAATGATTTGTAGATGAAGTTATGGAATACTATATGGCAACAACTTTATCTAAAACTCATTTTAGAACCAGATTTCCATCGCACATGTCAAATTTCTTCATAATTAACCTCACTACAACGGACAACTTTTTTGGTCCCTCCGATTTCCATTATAGTGATATTTCCCTGTATATAGATTGCACAACTGCTCACTAAACCCTAATCCAACCCCAACAAAACCGCAACTTAATCCTAATTCAACTCGCAAACGGAACCCAACTTAACCCTCAACTCAACCGCAAACTCTATACACCAAACTCAATCCTCAAACCAGCATGCTCAGCAACTCACTGTATCCTATCTAACTCAAACTTAACTTCAACTCAACCCGCAAATTGACCCCTAACTGAACCTTCAAATCAACCTAAAATTCAATGCTCAATTCAATAACCAAACCAGCATATATAAAAAATTCGTAAATATTTTTACCATGTATAACCAGGTGTTTTTGGTTCAATTCGTATGGCAGGTACCTCACCCTCTCTCGTCAAGAATCTTGACGTACAGTTTTCAAAAGTTAGAAACACATTGGCGAAAATTTTTTTTAAATTGTACAAGCAGTTCTCAAGATTACATGGGTACAGACATCCAGACATCCAGCATCCAGACGTCCAGAAAGAAGGACGGACATTTTTTTTTTTTTTTTGCTCTTCCTGACCCAGGGTCTTTCAAGACAGGATTTCAATACTTTGGTCTTTTTAGACCTACCCGAGCTTAATTCAAGAAGTATTGCGGAACACCTTAAAATGGAATTGGGTAGCACGTTTGTGGATTGATTTTAATAAAATTTTACATCTGAGATTTGAGATGTAAGGTCGATACTTTAAGTAGCTCCTAATATAAAATTAACGAATTCAGGAGGAAGAATTCCTTCGGCCGTATCATTTGGGATTCCTTAATTAAATTATGGCTGAAATTCAAGAAATATTGCGGTACACCCCAAATGATGATTTAGTCGATAACTAAAATCAAAAATTATATTCGCCAAATTTATTTTTACATACTGAACCAATTCAGACTCTCTTCTCGTCTCCAACATCAAATGGAACAAGCACATTTGTTAACTGATTTTAGTCAAATATAAAACCTATTATTTCATGGGAACAGAATGGGATTTCTGGGATCAGAATTTGTAAATCAAAACATGGCACAACAGTAAGAAATTTTTTGGAACGCTACTCGTACTAATATAGTATTATGATCGATACAATCAATCAAAAATTAAATTGGTCAATTTTGGTTTTCCACATAGACAGCCAAACCAGACAATTTTTTCTAACTCCAGCACCAAATGGAATAGACACATTTGTCGATGTATTTATGTAAAATTTTATATTTGAGATTTTGAGCCTATCCTGTAAATAGTTCGAAATCTAAAATAGATTAAATCACGTCTTGAATAATTTTTTGGGCTGGAGTTTGATTTCTTAAATAAAATATTTAAATTATGTGGAAATTAATATTTGTCTGACATATTTAAGATAATCTCCCTTCCCCACGCCCGCAGACATTTGAACAGCCAGAACACCTCTAGTGACCTTAGTTACCACTCTAAGTTTATTTACTCGTATAAAGAGCTAAAATTCAGAATCATTGTAAAAAATCTTTCCTTAGCCATTTAATTCCGCGATGCCAAATCATCGTATAACAGAATTTTAGCGCGCCAGCAGACAATATCTGAACTAATATTTCCTTCAATATATCATTGTAACTTTGAGAATTTTGACAATAATTAGGAACAGACCGACCAAAGACAATAGTCACAAGTTAAGATATTGGGTCCGATTCCAAGATAATAAAATTCCTTTTATGTTTTTTTATTCGCTTCCTATAAAAATTTGGGTTGAAAAACAAAAATAAAAATCTAGTGTATTATGGGACCGCAGATATGGCACTCTATTGGTTAATAACAATTGACAAAATAACACAAGCATTATCAATTTTTTACTTTCGCCTGACAACTTTATCAAATTTTCCCAGATTTACCACGGGAAATCTGACTTCCATTTTTTCCAGCGTTAACTGGTGACAAATCTCGTCAATGCAGTTAATCTCCAGACATAATACTCTGGTGAGTGATTTTATATCAATTTCGGATGGGAATCTGTATTACCGATTTTTTATTTTCTGCTGACATTAACAGGATTTTTCATTATCGACTTTTCACTCTCGGCTGAAAACTTTCGACTAACTTTAACGGCATCCGAAACCACATCAAAATTCATCTTACCAAAAAATTTAAAATATTGACCACCTGACTTGTAAATTTCTCCATGCCGGCCTACAGATAAAAAAGGTGGGGCAGCCCATTAATTTTGCCCTTCTGTCATAGATGTGTTCGATCGTAAATCAATCAAATTACAGAAAATTCCCTTTGCATCTCGCCCTTATCGAGGTTCGAATCTAGTACCTCCTGTCCCTTACGCAAGAGCCTTAGCGAATGTTCTATTCATTATCGCAAACCAACACAATCAAACAAGAAGAACGTCTAGGGAAGTGTGGTTATAAATTTGCCAAAAATCAAACAACTAATGAACAAAAAATTAAATTAAGTGCTTTTGACGCTTCATGTATAGCAAGCATTACACTACGGGCAATTCCAAAGCACAATCAATCCCATTGTATGTTCTAAATAGTTTTGGCGACCACGCATTTATACATATAATTTAGATGACCTTCTAAAAGTTTTAACGAAATTATGCAAATTTTAATCAACATTTACAATAAATTTGTTGTCATTCTAAACTAAAGTATATGTAGATGTTTCAACCACAAATTTGTATTATCATAACGGCTCATCATGCATGTACTCCATATTTACAAATTTTATTATAAAAATGATAATAGGGCAATAAAAAATGTACACACAATTTAATTAGTTCGTGTCTAAATATTCTAATTTGATAATGTATTGCATCATCAAAATGTAACCTTATAAAGGGATCGTGGGAGTTATGTTTGCGTGCGTTAAACAATCGGCTTTCGGGTGTTAAAATTTCGAATCGACCACAATTGAAATAATATTCATACATTATTCAAAAATTAGGTAAAGGTCAAATACCACGAAAATTTTAGACGTTTTTAAAAACCAAATAAAAAATTAAAATCGAGATCGACAAAATTTTACCCCCGCATAACCATTAAATATGTATTAATCACATGCATACAATAGTTTATATGAATCAAAACACAAAGTGACGTAATAAATATTACCTCAACCCAATTATGGAACACAGCTAAAATGTATGAACATATTAATATACAGTGGGATGAAAATGTAAACGGCTATGTCTGTGTATATAAAAAAACATGTACATACATGGATAAGTAAATAACTGACCTGGCATAAAAATGAAAATCAGCTGTAACCTCTTTTTATAATGTACCATAGAGACACTCACCTTAAGATAACAGAGATAATCTTGGTATTTTGTTATCACAAGAAACATTAAATCATCTCCACTTGCATCTGTTTAGTATGCTACTCATAAATCTAGTCGATATGATTCATCGGTTATGATGCGTTTAGGCTTATGATTTTATATTTTGAGATTTAAAATTTGCTTATCTGATATTGTGGCTTTACGCCTAATGACTAACATCTTACATTTTATGGGAAAGCAAAATTAATTTTGTGATAAAGTTTTATTTTGGTTTTTGGAGAAATTGAGATAAAAAAACTACCGAATTTTTTTGATAATTTAGTATATCAAATTATGTTTGTTTGTACATATGTATGTTTGCGCACTGTTTAGTGGCTTGATTAATATTTCCTCTGAACTTAACTTGACATTGCAATAGTTTTTGTTGGTGTTTTGAAGGGTAAATCATTTTTATTTAATCTTTTTTTATTTTTGTTTTGGCTGGATAACAGATTTTGTCAAAATTGCTTGATGTGGTGGGTTTTTGTCGTGCAACCATACGACTGATATTGGTTGATAGTGAATTTTTTTTAAGATATAAGGAATATTATCAGTTAGTTTCAAATATTATCTTGATTGGTAAACAATGAAGATTACACAGAATTTTTAAATTTTAAAATTTCATCTGCATTAAAATATCTATCTGGAGCTTAGAAACAAAGACAAGATCGAACTCTGTTATAGGCAACCTAAGTTAACATATTTGAACTAAACAATTTAGATTGATTGAACCCAATAATTAAAATCTATTCCGTCAAGGCCTGATTCAATATAAAACTTTTTAACTCAAATTTCCACCGGCAACTTAAGAGGTGATTGAAACTCATACATTTAGTTTTCTTTGACAAAATAGAACAATAATTGTGTTTTAAAAATCATATCGAGTTTTCTTAGAAATATTTTTTTTGTTTTTGAAATGCAGGGGCGATAGTAAACAATTCTATGAAAATGTTAGAATAAATTCAAAAATTGATCAACGTTACCCAAGTTATTTTGAATGAAATTTCAAATAATTGAAAGTTTATCAACAAATATGCGACAAATATTTCATAACGATCAGAAATTTGCCAATAAACATTTATGTAATTGCGATTTGATACGAAATAATTTGGGTAACTTTGACCATTTTTTGAATTTATTCTAAATTTTTCATAGAATTGTTTATTACCGCTATAATTTACAGTCCGGATTTCATGATTCCGCCCCTGCTTTATTCTTGAATCTTTCTACATAAAAAACCAACAAGATGTAATCAAATCTCAGGCTAAAATTATTACTTACTTTAAGTCTTAACCAATGTTAATACTTAACTTAAATATAACCAAGCTCAAAACTGATTCGAACTTTTCGGTGCATTTAATTGTGATTGTACCCTTTAAATTACATGTCACCATTACAGTTGGGCATATTTGTGTCAAACACTATTTTTAACATTTTACAAGGAAAAAACGCAAAAAACTAGGTACCTAAATTACAATTAAGTGTAAATTATTTGTAACAATCTAATACATTTTAAAAATAACAAATATTAATAAGCAATTAACTGAAAATTAAGACACAAAGTTAATAAAAATTATTCAGATATTATTGGTAGCCTTTAGTTTTCTACATTTAAATTTTTTTTTACATATCATTGCTAATGTCATCTAGTGACTTTTTTGATAAATCTTCAAACAGTTTGAAAGTGTAAACTTTCTACGACAGCAAAATAGAGATTCTTTTATGTATTGAAGATACGCAATAAAGCGGCTGTTTTCACACAAATACTTAGAAATATTTGGACGATTTTTGACCTATTAAAAAAACCGTCCATTCATTGTCGAGATATACCTAAACCGACAGAGAACAGCAAAAATAAACCGACCAAAATCTGTCTCATTTTTGAGGGAGGTGTCATCAATATAGATCAGGCAACTCACCAGAACCAGTCATTTTCATTTTCTGAATCTCTACTCCTTCCTCTATCGAAAAGTTCATCATCTCTCTCAAATAGGCACAAGTTAATCGGTATTTATTTAAAATTGTCAAACACTAATTTAGTTATCTTATTTATTTGAACTAATGTTAGCCGTCGACGTCAAATGTATACTTTTGGTATTTTCGTCAAATGTACAAATTTTATCTATCCTTTATACAAATAAAAAATAACAACGGGCGAGTTCAGATAGATGGCTGCCATTCGCTCAGTAATTAAATTGCGTTACATTTTTTTGTTTAAAAATTCAATAAGTTAGTCTATATTGTGTTTGTGGAGGATCAACCTTAGGGACATTAAATGTTTAATTAAAAATTGAAATTTATAATTTATTTGTTGACAAAGAAAAATACAAACGACTAAATTATAGTATTGCCATGTCTCGGTGAGCTTGAGCAAAATACAGTTCTGTTAAGTTAATCATCTAAACCTGCCTTGTACGCTTTAAAATACAACATTAGTCATACACGATAATCTGGTTGAGATTCCATATTTAGATTTTTGTGAATGTTCACGGCAAATCCGGTGAATAAAACAAAGTGACATCGCTGTTTGAACTAATTGAAGTAGAGCGGTTCTATTAGCCATAGACGCTATTTTGACAATAAAATCATAGCAGCAGGAAAGACGGTAGCATATCTTATTGCGGCTTCTTCCTTGCGTGCATCTTTAGAGAATGTCATTCGATTCTGTTTACTACTTTTATAGTTTTTGTTTCCTATACTCCCCGCATAACCAAACTCAGCAACAGCACGAGCATTTGAGCAATACTAAACAAAGCATACCGATTAAACAATTTCAAAACTGTTATTTTATTATGTATCAATGTATAAGTGTAATTTTCACAGCTCGCTAAGATGTATAATATTTAATACCTAAAGTATGCGTGTAATTCTGTTTGTTTCTAATGTACTAATTTCCATTTTAATCTGACGGAAATTGTAATTCGAATTATACCGGGTGATTTTTTTAACCTGATACACTCAAATATCTCGGAAAATAAGCACTCTACGAAAACAATGGTTAAAATCACAATTTAATTATTCCGTGGGGGAAATACATTAGTGTTAAAATTAGTACACCCCCCCAACTCCCCTCCTCCTTGTAGGTGGGGCGGTGGGTAACTTTCAAACTAAAATATGAACCCCTATTTTTTATTGCAGATTTGAAAAATACGTATAATTTGACTGAAACATTTTTTTCGATTCTTGATAGATGGCGCTGTAATTGACGATATTCAATTTTTTTCGAATTCGCCTACTGAGAACCTACGCAAATGATTCTGCAATACGTCTGCAATAAAAATACCACGGTTTCATTGTAAATACTCGAAGTTAGTCTTAAACAATTTGTATTTCTTAAGTTTTCAATTACCGAAAATGGCTTCTCATTATCGTAACCCAGGAACATGCGATTAAATCGGCGATTCAGGATTGTCCCAGACCAGTATTTGGATAATTTTAAAACGTCATAAGTATCATCCGTATCATGTGTCCTTACACCAAGATCTTCAAGGCGTTGATTTCCAAAATCGGGTAACTTTTTGTCAGTGGACACGTGAACAAATACAGCAAACCCCAAATTTTTTTCTTTACGTATTGTTTTCCGACGAGTCGTCTTTTACAAACCATGGAACGGTTAATCGCCACAACATGCATTACTGGAGTGTTCAAAATCCGCACTGGCCTCGCCAAGTTGAACATCAGCGTCCTTGGACGATCAATGTGTGGTGTGGAATAATTGGAACAAACTCATCGGCTCCCACATTATTGAAGGCAACTTGAATGATCAAATGTACCGAGATATTTTGGAAAATGAACTGCCAATATTATTTGAAGACTTCCAATATTATTTGAAGACAGAGCTCAGAAGTGCGACGGAACATGTGGTTTCAACATGATGGTTGTCCCGCACACTATTCGTTGGTAGCACGTGCAGTACTTGATCGTGATTTCAATGATCGCTGGATCGGGAGAGAAGGCCCGGTAAATTGGCCTGCCAGATCACCAGATCTTACTTCGCCAGATTTCTTTTTGTGGGGCTATCTCAAGGACCAAGTTTACAAACAAAAACTAACAACACGTGAGAATATGATTGAGCGAATCAGAAATGATTGTGCTGATATTCAATCAGACACACTTCTCAGTTGTGTACAGTTATTTGAAATGCGGATTAATAAGTGCACTGAAGTCGAAGGCCATCATCGAAGGACTCATGTAAATCAAGCACCCTTTTCCCAGTTATTCGAAATTTTCAAAATGAATTAATTTTTTGACGACCAATTTCGAGTATTTACAATGAAACCGTGGTATTTTTATTGCAGACGTATTGCAAATCGTTTGCGTAGGTTCTCAGTAGGAGAAATCGAAAAAAATTGAATATCGTCAATTACAGCGCCATCTATCATGAATCGAAAAAAATGTTTCAGTCAAATCCTACGTATTTTTAGCCGTAGAATCCGAATCTGCAATAAAAAATAGGGGTTCATATTTTAGTTTCAAAGTTACCGCCCGCCCCACCTACAAGGAGAAGGGGGGAGTACTAATTTTAATACTAATGTATTTCCCCCACGGAATAATTAAATTGTGTTTTTTAACCATTTTTTTCGTAGAGTGGTTGTTTTCCGAGATATTTGAGTGTATCAGGTTAAAAAAATCACCCAGTATAGTGTGCAAGTTCGGTGCATTTTGTGTTCGTTTTTCAACATGAAATTTTTGACTTACCTCCGCTAAAGATGTTTTGACATCAAAAATAAAAACGCTCCAATGAAAAAAAATTATTAGTATTATGATTGGCTAATAGCCCAGATAAGCACAGATTGGCGAATAGCACTTCAAGCCGAACCAAAATCCTAAAACTCAAACCAATTTAAATTATTTTTACTGAGGTTCCATCTAACCTTTAATAAAAGAAAGACAGTTAATAGAGACATATTTTAATAAGCTCGTTATTTTTAGGTGATTTTGCATATTTTGGTTCGAGTTTAAGATAAAATATTACAGTACAGCACATTTAATATTCGGTTCTAGTTCTAAAAACCGCATAATCATTCGGGCTTGTCACGTTATACGTATTATTTGCAGGCCTACTATGTATTCCAAACTAAATAAAAGAAATATCAAAGAAAACAGATTTTTTCTTTATTACTATAAAAATCAAGACTGGCCAAACGGCACAGTGGTTAAGGCTGCGCTCTTTGGATCGGCTGGTACCAGGTTCGAATCCCTTATAGGAACGGGATACAAAAGGGATTTTTCATCATCTGATTACATTCAATGCAATGTGCAGGTGGTCTACGCAAAACGTGCCTCTAGCCGTACGTCCTCGATTTGGCTACTGCGTAAGGTAGGACATAAAAAGCGAACTGAAACAAACAAACAAAATCCAGAAAAAGTAGTTTCAATCGGAATACGGATTAGGCCTAGGTAGCTCTGTTTTTTCATACACTAATCAACAGCCGCATTTCTTGACACATAGTCAGACAAGAAATGAACTAATAACAACATTATACCAACAATGTGTTATTTTTGTACTGCATTAGCATTCTTCATCGAAAATAAACTGTTCTAAATCAATCGATGATTGGCTAGTGTAGCGAGCAGTTTTCATGGGAGTTGGGAAGCGTTGCGAACAGAAGGCCGAAGTCCTAGATTTCATTATTTAGATAAGGAAAAATTGAAATTTTCGTCTTTTTGTCATTTTTTGAAACTATACCAAATTTAGGTATGAACGGTCAAAACTTGATTTAAAAGAAGAATTATTTATGCAATCAATTAACCCTAATTTATGCTACCTTTATTTTGGTTATTGTTAAATTTCTCGCGACTGATTTGATTTCAATAAAACGATAAAACCATCCAATTCATGCCACTAATTTGATTTGAACTTGGTATAATTTGCTAGTAATACTCGTATGTACCTTCGTACCTTAAAGCATAGAAGTTATATACGTCTATAATTCATATCTCATTTTTTTCATTAAAACAAATTTCCAATTTATTTAAATATTTTTTGTCATAAAAAATATTTAATGCCAAGCAACTGAAAATTTAAACAAATAATTTTACACAGTAAAAAATAAAAGTAGTGTCAGAGGCGGCTGGTCCACGAATGCAATACAAGCATTGCATTCGAAAAGAAATTCGACTCTTTGAGTGAACCATAATATATCACTAATTAGCCTACATACATTTTTCGATCGAATCCACAAATATTTTTCGTTCGCATTTTCTTCAACTTATATGGAGGAAAAAGCAATTTGAAATGTGCATGCAATTCTTCGACCTAAACAGAAAGTAGATTCGATGTATAAAAATGGTTGTAAATAAAATGAAATGCATTTTCTAAGAATGGCTGAAAATATATCGAAAAACAATATAAACACAAGTTTCGAATCTACCCGAAAAACTTCGAATAAACTTAGGATCCTACAGTAATCTTAAAAAATTAAGAAATCTCTAAGAATCTGGAATAATTTTGTAACGTTCAATTTTTTAACGTTTATTCTAAAAATCTTAAAATCTGGAATTTCGAAAATCTCATCTGTGTAAGATCATTTAACAACATATGCTTAATCCATCTCCAAGCTAAACTCGAGTAATATCTAAAATCTCCAATAATCTCATATTTCAATCTGAAACAATTTCTATTACAAAATATTCGACACCAAGCAAATGTTAAATAACCTTAAAACCTCGACGGGAAAAATCCCAAAATTAATATATTTCTGCTACATATCGCATATACAGCACTTTACGAATTTAGAGTATTATCAAAATTCGAGGAACTGGAATAATTCTTATTAATCCCTACTAATTAAATCATTTGGGTCGATGGTGGCCGATTTTCTAAGCATTATATGAGTATCTAATTTTTTTGTATTTTTTTTTTTTTTTGTTTGAAAATGCGACGAAACTTAATTATGTAAAACATTTCGAGTTCTCTTAACACTAAAACTACCGACCGGTCAAAATGACCGGTTGTACATTTATTGAATCCATTTTTTAAAAACTATTATGTTAATATTTTTGTGGGAATCTGTGATGACTGTTAATATGACAACAAAGTAATTATGTTAAAATTCATCATAAACTTCCAAAAAAATATTAACATAATAATTAAAAAAATTGAATTCAATAAATTTATAACCGGTTATTTTGACCGGTTGGTAGTTCTAGTGTTAATGTTTCCATAATAGTATTCTGTCACAATTGCGACTTTGTAATTATGAGTTCTCGACACCCGTAACTCGGAATACGAGAGACACATAAATCCACCAACTGAACATCGAAAAAACTAGAACGGAGTGGAATTTGAAATACGACCATGTGAACACCTTCGTAGTGTAGTTTAGTGTAGTAGGTTTTGGCATTAAAACGTCATGTTTTTACCGGATGTTTACTTTAAACGGCTTTTATTTTAAACGGATTTTTACATTTTACCTATTCATACATAATGTATAAAGCGGCCTTACATAAATTACACGTTTTTTACGAGTAAAAAAAAACTGTGTAAATTATATAGTGTAATTTACTCGCCCAGCTGTGGTCACCATTTCCAGAGCCTACTGTATAAATAAGAGCCTCCAGTATCGACTTTATTATTTACTAAGGTTAAAATAAGGTAAGTACAAATTTTTCTTTACTACGAAACTATGGGAAAATGAACTTTTAGTTTGTTTTTAAACGATGTTCATAAAAATTGTAATTTTATTTGATTGAAAAATCGAGTCATGAAAATGTTTATTTTTTAGTGAAAATCTTCTTGGAAAATAATGTATTTTTCAAAATTGTTGTTTTTGTAGTATACGTCATAACATGAAATTTATAAACAATACAATAATCGTCTCTTTCATCGCCTCCATTCAAATTTGAATTCGAATATTTTTCGATTGTTATTTTGAATTGGTGAAGCATGCTAGATTGTTTTGATTTTTTGTTTTCTTCACGTTCATTGTATTGATTTAATTTTTTCTGTTTGGCTCTTCCAGAGGTCGATAAATGATGACGTCATTAAGTTGAATTTACTCTTTCTAATACATATTGTTAGTGTTGTAGAATGTTTTATAATTTAATTTCCCTTAATTTCTTTTGATTATTGCTGGAAAATAGGGAAATATAAGAATCTGTATTTTAATTGATGTTTTGATTTCAGTCGTAAAGACTAAATGCAAAAGCAATAATCAGACTTCAAAGCAATATTATAGTCAAAAACTAGTTTATTGATGGGAATTGTTGTAACAATCAGTAAATTTCTTAATTAGAAGTTTTTTTTAGGTAAGATTTCAGAAGAGAAATCCTATCATCTCCTTGTGTATTAATTAACTCGTTAAACAAACTGAGACCTTTAAAAAAATATTATTTTAAGTGGTTTGGTAGGTATAATTAGGAGTTAAAAGTACTACGGGTTAATTTGTTCGTTACAGACAAAGAAAGTACATTTTAATTGTCGAGCAAAACAGATTGAGATGGAGAGGCCTGTAGCAGAGACAAGTTGTTAAGTGGTTTTATTTCTTTATTTTGAAGGATTTGGAGATCACTTAGGTGAAACGCACTCGATGAACCCCATATTTGTATTAGGTATGTGAGACGGCAATGAGTAATTCTATAATGTATATTGTATTTCAAAGTTTTGGGGATAAATCGACCAACACGCCGTATTACACCTATAATAGAAGATATCTTTTGTTTAACTAGATTTGTGTGATCGATCCAGTTAAGTTGAGAATTAACTTCCAGTCCAAGATAACAGCCACAATCCACACGTTTTGTTGAACCGCTGCTGCATTCTATTTCGTTAAATATATGATGAGGTTTGTGTTTTAAGTAAAAAATAATAATGTTAGACTTACTAATCTTCAATACAAACTTGTTACCCCACAGCCAGATAGTTAAAAAGGTCATTTTCCATATCTTGTTTTAATTGTTGTTGAACTGTAAACAATTGAATTTTTCCTTTCAAATTTAAATAAAAAATATCATTAACATATATTAAGAATAAAGTTGGTCCCAAAATTGATCCTTGCGGGACTCCTGTTGTAATGTTCACTTTGGCAGATTCAAAACATACCTATACAAACAGATTGCTTTCTGTTATTCAGGTAGCTTAGTAATAATTTTAAGGCGCTACCGGAAATTCGAAAACTAATCAACTTATTCATCAATATATCATGGTTGACGAATTCGGACACTAACAGATCCCCTTTCAAGCTGCACTGCTTCATATAGTTCACTTCTGACTGCAAATCAGTAATCTGCTTACTTTTATTTTCGACGTTTGTATCAATAACATCAATTATATGATTCACTTCAGTTATATTAGGTTTGAAGTCGGCTTTGAAACCCTCGAGAAGCTTTTTGGTTTGAGCAGTACTATAGCGATAAGTTCGTTATGATTATTAGTATTAGCCTCAAGAAGCTTAACAATTGCTTGCATCATATGAGCATTAGTAGAAGCTTTAATTTTGATAATATGGTCTAGCTCCGAAAAGTACCGTATAATGATTATTTTTAAAAAATGTTCTTTTTGACATTTTTTTTAGTAGAGACTGCAATCGGGAATTACTGTCTCGAGAATTCTCGAGATTTTATAGAAATTTTTAAATCTCGTTTCTCGAGAAATTTTATTTCATTAATTTCGGGAATCCTCACAGGGTGCTCGGTACTGACGATATTACCTATATTGAAGGGATGAAAGAGGACAATATTCTGAGTAACAAGAAATAAAGCGGTTTTTTAAAATTCTTTATCGTTACATATAATCCGTTAAAGGAGCAAAGTCGCTTTTTATTTTTTTGCTAACATTTAAATAAATAAAAATTAGATTAAATCATGATCTGACATCATTGGATTAAGACATATTTTGTAAATTCATGGTCAGTCGATACTAAATTTGATCAAAAAATTTAAAATTATTATGAAAGTCGAAATAATGAAAAAATGGAGTTCACCATTATTTATTTCATAAATAAGGTCGTCCAGCTACTAATTTTGTTACTAATACTACAGAGAATACAGGGCTGACTTTCGCCGTCAAGAAGTCTGTGTGGATTAATTTTTTGGACTAAAATTCTATGATAAGGACTCATTCATTTCGATACTAATTGTGAAAACATGACACTCATTTTATTAAGCAGTTATTACAATGTGGTAAGATCCGTAAAAACTCACATATTAAACGGTCTTCGCATGAGCCGGGAATCGTTTCTATGTTTACTTGGGAGTTTTCATCTCAGCTTGAAAAATCCAATTAATTTAAAATACATTTTATTAGAGAATTAAATTCACTCGACTGACTTTAACCTCGAAAACGAAAGTTTTTAATAGATCGATTGATTTAGCTTGCGAATCTTAGCATTTTATGTTTATTCCTCTTAAAAATACCACACAACGAACGACGGAACATAGGAAAATTTTCAATTTTCTTTTTAAATTAGGTTACCAGCTGTATTTACCATATATTTCAAAAACGGAGCTACAAATAATTTAGGAAGCTCTTCTTAACCGTTTTTATCCGAAGTGGAATCTTAAAGGTTTAATTACTTTAATGGCGTGAGACACCCCATCGAACAATTGTCATGGAATGTCTTTTGGCTACTAAATATGCAGAACACGGAAGAACGAAGCTACGTTAAACCCTATTTGAGATACACGTTCGCCTCTGATATTTTGACGTAGGGCTACGTTCGATGTATGAAATTTCGATGTGTTACAAAAATGATGACGTCCACGAGTACGTCCATATATGTATACACAGGACCCATGTTTATTTTCTAATAATTTTGTTCTGTATTATAAAATCCGTTTTCTGCTGCCGCTGTGAATTTCATGAAAATGTTAATAAACTCACCAATTATTACGTAAACGTCAACATCTAATACTAATGTCGTATGACCAGAATGGTTTTTGAGCAAATTTGAGTCGTTTTTAAGTGAAAATTCACTGCAATCATTTTAAGATAACTATGGTAAATGGAATAGTATGAAAAAACCTATACAATGTCTGGACCAAATGACCAATACAAATCGGAAATTTGAGCAGTAACCGGAAAGTTATTATTCCACTTGGTTAATTTTTCTACAAAAGCGAACGAAAACGAATATTTTATTGGTATTGATCTGCCCCTCGAAGAGTTATCAAGTCCAACTTTAGGCGAGCAAACATTAGAAATATTGATCTAAATTCATCGTTTTCCTATTATGGAGCCGATCAATCGTGAATGAATATTGAGTGGGTAGGCGATTTGATAACCCTGTTAGTAGAAAGCTCCCTTATCCTCAAGGAGGTTCCAGACGAGTTATCAAAAGGTCTTTAATCTGAAACAGACCAACTTCGGAAACGGGAGCGACACTTTTTATCACATGTGGAAACCCCGTATAAAAATAGTTTCTTTTGGCCAGAAACTTAACCTAACGAATTCTCATGGTGATTATTTCATCGCACGAGAACATTAAGTATAATACAAAGAAAAAAATTGAAAAAGAACAAGAGGTGAGAAATAAATTGGAACGAAAACTATGAAGAAAAACGCAAAAAAATACCAAATACAATTGAAACGGGTTCCGGTCGATATGGCATTTTTCATTATGGAATAAGACAAAACGGGATATTTCAAAACGGCATGAGGTATAATACTGCATATTTTAAAACGACATATGGCACACGACGGCATATGATACACTATGTCATATTTCAAAACGCCATATGGTACAATATGGCATATTTTATAACGGCGGCATATGGTACACTATGGCATGTATCAAAACGGCATATTTTAAAACTTGGCCATTTCTTACTGATTAAAAGATGAAATTTGACAAGTATGTGGGAAACGGGATTCTAAATTATATTTTAGGGGCAGTTCTGCAATGATATTTACTTAAATTATTTGAACAAATCTGAAAAGCGGTTACTAACTGAATATATAAGTCATTAAAATATCTGCATTAGTTCGGTAAAAAAAACAACAAAAATTAAAATCTGGATTTCCCCACATAACTTCGTAAAAAACAACCCCTTATAGAAGGCCATAAAAATAATCATTACAAAAATAAAATAAAAAATCGGCGAATTAGTTAATTCCCTTGTTAATTATTGATGTTCGTAGAAAATTTGCTCCATCTATTTGTAAAACATGTTATTAAGTAAAAATAACCCCTAAATGTTACGACAGAACGAAAATAGCTAAAGTGCTAATTCTAAAGGGCTAAAATTATATTTAATTAAAATTAGATTTACATACAAATTTATTTCCAATCGAAGAATAAATCTAATTTTATTAAATGAAGGGAAATTCTAGAAATAGCCAAATTCTATCAAAGTTGGCCGTATTCCGGAACTTCAACTAAAACTCAATTTAGAATCCTATTTCCATCACACTTGTCGAATTTCGCCATAATCGGTTAAAAAATAGCCCAATTCCATCATAATTGGCCATATTCCAGAACTTCATATTAAATCGTTTTTAGAATCCCATTTCAATCGTATATGTTTAATTTTACCATACTCGATAAGATTCACCTAAATCGGTCATATTTCAGAACTTCGTCTACAATCCATTTCAGTATTCCATTTTCATAGCACTTGTCAAATTTCATCATAATCGGCTAAGTTTCAGAATACACTATATTGAAGTCTTGAACCTTATGCCATAGTGTACCATATGCCGTTTTGAAATATTCCGTTTTAAAATATGCCATGTTGAACGAATCCCTTGGTTACCTGTTACCATGCTTTAATTCAACTCTAGTGAATTTATTCGAGCTTGCACTGGCCACTGATATATTGATCTATTCCCCTTTGCACTAAACACTGACCTTCATCACTATTTATTTTATTGTAATCTGTCATCGATACACTTTGATTGTTTTTTTTATCATCAATATTTGGCGACGATGCATTTTTATTTTCTTTATTGTTCAACACATCAAGTTTATCTAAGTTAATTTCTAATCCATTTGAGCAATTTTAATTTGTTGTCCTTTGGACTATTCTGTACATCTTTCTGATGAATGTAGTTCTGTAGTTAAGTTTGGTTCTTCGTTCGGCAACCGTAAGATGGCGACCAGCGTCGTTATACTTTACATGTTTTCTATATCCACTGCCTAGCCCTGATCGTGTCACTTTTAGTTTGAATACAACTAAACTAACTGTCTTTCTTGATTTTGACTCAGCAATATTGACTTACTTTAGCGAACCCTAAGCCGTATGGTCTTGTTTAAATAAGAGTCCAAAACTTTACAAAAATTACAAATAAGTATAAATTCAGCCTAATTTGAGTTTCTAAAGAGTACCTAGTGTTCCAATTCCAGAAGCTCCAGAAATGTTCTGTAAGGATACAAATAATATATTACCAGTCAGTTAACCGTTTTAACTAAGACAAATATAAAACACAATAAATTATATAAGATCGAAACAAGATTGCCGAGCGCCCCCATCACTTACTGTTTATGTCACTTTAATTGTCAATAAAACCGAAAAATCTCAGTTTCATTTTAGAGACACACGCACAAATACATATTTAGTCACTTACGATGAGAATGGTACAAACAATTACATTATCCATATCAATCAATTCAATTCATTGATTTCATTTATCTTTACTTTACGCATCAACAACATTTAATAACTATGTTTGATCGTTATCAAATTACTCAATCAATAAAAGAACAAATTAATTTTTTTTTGTGTTACGCTTCCAATTTATACCTTAACAAATATTGAACGGTTTTGAATGAGTTGGTTAACAAGTATTTGATGAAGTAAAAAAATTGTGTTTGTAACACGATGAATAATAATTTGTTTAGTGTTTAACGTTAGATGAAAATTATAACAGCTGTTTTATGTTTATCGTAATTTTATCCATTTTATCCATTGTTCTCTACACCTTAAACGACCATAACAAAGAATCAAAATGTGTGATCGATTCGATCAATTTTATTTGACGTTTTTGATTCACATCAGTTTAATGTATGTAGTATTCCTAATTCGTCGTCATAATACGTTTAAAATTGGCTTTCGCGTCATTTGGTTAAGTTACGGTATTAATGTATGTGAATTTGTACAAATACGTCTACCTACACATTTTCAGTACACCTGCTGACACCGAACGAATGCTAAGTTTCCGCTAAATTCCAAAAATAACTCGAAGACGTGAGTCAAACAAGAACGCATTCACAATATGACCGAATAACAAGAATTAAAATTATTTACTATACGAATATGTATGTAAATTAAAATTGTAATTCCAAGTAAAATTTTAATTTGAATTTAAAAATTTTTCTGTTTGATATTTTTAACGATCGTAATATGATCTCATTTGTATATTAAATTTACATACAGAGTGTAGATGCAAGTACATTATATGTATGTAATTTGAAACCATTTATAGTTACGAATTTTCGTGTAAGTAAATTCATTCAATTGTACACATATACATACTTATGTGATTGTAAACATGCATAAATTAACGGTAATTACAAGTGCCTATGAACAAGTGGCAAGGTTAAGTACAATACTATAACTAATTTGATCGCGATAACACTGTGCGGTGATCAAAAACTATAAAAATTAGCACTTCAATGTGTTAATAAATAATAATACAGCAGCTACCTTCATACGAGTACATAAAATGTAGGTGATATCGAATATTATTTTCCAATAATTTAATAAATTCAAACGGAAATCAGAAATCGCGCCTACGTTTTTCATATTACGACATTCGGCAAACTATATATGTACACACACGCGTTTTTATTATATATCAAATGTATATGAATATGTTTACGTTTACGTGTTTTTGAATTTTTGTGAATGGTTAATGGTTATGTAGTTTAGTTCATCGTGCAAGAAATGTGAATGGTGATGAAAGATTTATTTAAGTATTGGAATGAAATATTACTTCAACCATTTTCAATGTCGTATTTTGTTAAAATTTGTCTCGACGAAAACATTTTCTTTCTTAATCAAAAATTTTTTTTAAAAAATTTCAAAAATGGGATTGGAACAGGTTTAATTATTCTAAAATTGAATTTGGATTTGGATTTGACAGAAAATAATTTCTTATATGATTTAATTTTTAGGGCATAATTAGAATAGGTGGTGGTTCTTAAATTATCAACAAAATTGTAAGACATTGTTTTACGTTTATTCCACTTTTTCTGAGCTCTTTACGCTCTTGGGAAACCTGGGACTCTTATGTTTAGAATTAAACACTGCTAACCGATCCTTGGAGAAATCGAACTATTACATAAATCTCAAAACCACCATGAGCTTTTTCTTAAAGACTTAGGAAACTTAGCCAACCTCATTAAATTAGTATTTCGCCACATGGCATCTAGAGATCTACGAGCTACCTTCGCTTTAATTCAGAACAAAGTTTAAGCTATATCATTGCCTTCAATACAACAATGAGCAAATACAACCATAGTCCTGTTAGTTATTATGTGAATTATGCTGAAATTGACCGTAATTCTGTTTTCTAAATTCTTAGTTTTCGAATAACTTCTAACAATCTCGAATGATATTAAAAATCTCCAAAAATATTCTTCAATACCATTAAAAAAAATAATGAAGATGTTGAAAAATTTTGGAAAATGTCGAAAACTTCAACAGTCTGTAAAAACCTAAGCTATTCAAATCAACGCCTTTAGCCGAATAATCTTTAATCATGTAGCTAACCTGGGATTAACTGTAAGTTTACAGAGGCCCGCAATTAATGCCAAGCAACTTAACGTTAAAAGATTAATCTCGATAATCTTGAAAATCTATTATTTTAATAATGTGGACTAATCTCAAAAATTATCACGAAAAATCAATCTTCAATTTCGAGAACCATAACCATGTAGCTCAATACGAATCAGCTCTGAGAAGGTCGAATAGAGAATAACTATGAGCAATCCTCTGTAACCTCAAAAATCCTGAAAATCTTAAATTACTCTTAAAGTTCAACGCATAAATAATTTCAAAAAACCTCAGACACTCAGTATTTCAGTAAAGGACATTTCAGACAAAGACAGTACAAGCAAAGAGCTAAAGAATATTCTTCATTTTATTAACTAACTTGGTGAGAAGTCCGATAGAAAGCTTGCTCAATTGCAAAAATTATATTCCTAACAAATACTCTAGACTGTAGCGCCATGGCTCTTATTGTCTGGTGCAAAAGCATCTCTCTGGAAGCCTTCCTTATCTCTTTCGCATTTGTGAATATGAAAGGACCCCGCACAGATTAAATGGAAATCGGCAACCGATAGAATTATCCAACAGCTTCTCTAAGTTGTAGATTGGGAGATCTAGAACAAGAGTCCTCATGGACCCAAGTAAAGAAAACGGTTAGTTTTTGCAATAAATGGCATAGACTGTCAGCGAGTGCTATCGAGGAAAAACTTCAGATTACGTAACGATTTATTCATCTTGTGAAGGTGTATTCTTATGTTGTTTAGTGTGCTGGTTACGTATCTAACAGTAAAAATGACCGTTAGTGAACGTAAATAACCGTCAGTGAGCATAAATGACCATACGTCACGAAAAAGTTATTTTTCTAACTTTTAATTGTTCTACAGTCATTTAGGGGGAATAACAATCAAGGAATACTCTTCATGATTTAGTAACTCAGATGACAGGAACTCTACAATCCGAGTTAGTTGACCCATTATTGGGGATGGGTGCAGGAAATTGTATGATCAATTAAATAACATCAATCAGGACATACAAAGTCAATTTTTAGGTGTTTCAAAGACATTCTTAGTTCAAGTTTTATTTGATAGCAGAAGCTATCATCAACAGGATGGATAGTGCTACTGCTTATTTTGTGAACAATATGGTTGCAAAAGCACGGTCTTTGAATCGTTTGCAAGAGAGAGTAGAGTGTGAAAATCTAGCAAGACAGCGTATTTTATGGAATACATTAATGAAAATCTGGTTCATGATTTTTCCATACTTGACATCAACTACTTGAAAGAATTGACTGTAGATATTTATCAAATTGGGCTTGCCTATCATACATAGGTTCAAGACCAACAAGCTAAAGGAATGAAAATAATGAAATTTATTCATGTGCTAATTATAGCTAGCCGGATAACCTTTTTCTCCGCACAATTCACAAATCGGCTTAACATTTGGCAGCTTTTGACATTGTTTTGTTTGATGGTTCTCTGCACATTTCACATATTTGGTTTGCCCATTGCAAAAGTGGGTTGGTGGGAAATTCCCAAGGGACAAAATCATGCGGGACATAATCCCAAGGGACAAAATCCCGAAGGTTTAAAATCCCGAGGGTACAAAACCCGAGGGTACAAAATCCTGAGGATACATAATCCCGAGGGTACAAAATCCCGAGGGGACGACGCGACGTCCCGACAGTACAAAATCCCGTAATTTCGAGGAAATTCCGAGGACCGCCCCTTCTGGTGAAGGTAAATTGAAAGTAAATTAAAATTCAAAACCGAGATTATTATTTTTGCGAAACCGGGGTTTTTAAAGCAGGTTTATGAAAAAATGGAATTTACAAGCGGGATTTTTTTTGGGCGCGATTTTAATTAAGCGGCATTTTAAAATACGGGATATGGTCGTTACGATCCCGTTGTAACCATCACTATTTTCGATGTCCGATTTTTATGTGTATACATTTTTGAATCAAGTGAAAACTGCACCAATTGTCCGACAACTGGATTTTGGAATTTTCATAGGCTTGTACCCTGCGGATTTTGTATCCTTAGGATTTGATATCCTCGGGATTTTGTATTCTTGGCATTTTGTTCTCGGAATTTTTTTAAATCCTCTGGATTTTGTACCCTCGGGATATTGACTCACGGGATTTTGTCTCTCTCCCTGCAAAAGTTCTTCTTCTGTCCTAACTGTTGACAATTTGTACACTGAGGTATACCTGTTACATTTTCCGGTGGTTCAATTAAAACCTTGCAATGCAGCAGATCCTTCATTTCCTAAATATCTTTATTGTTTTCACCATGTAGTAGGTCTACATAGAACAACTGCAAGTGTCTAATAATTTTCTCATTATTAATACATAGTTGACTTTTTGTGCACGTTTATAATGTTTGTTACTTTATAACCAAGATCCTCGATTGCTACTTTGATCCCTTCGCGATCAGTTGACGACGGTTAACCTCGTGTTACGACTCTATACCATATTTCATTTTTGAGGCCATAAGTATGGTATAAGCGTATAAGTATGGTTCTTTTAAGTCGCTAAGTAGTTTTTTAATTTTGCGGTAAGCTAACATAATGTAATCCGTTCCGTTCCGCTTGGTTTTTTCAACCAAATTTACTCTATAATTTTGATTGAAAGACGGAAATTTCAATACTAAGAACGAAGAGGAATAAAACATTGTGTTTGAAAATGTTGTCATTTTCAGATTGCGTTGTTATTTTGATATAGTTATTGGATATTGCTTTAAACTGAGCAGGTTTCTCTGGCTCTGCCAATACTTGAGCTCTGAGTATGGTGTTAGTGGTAAGGGTTCCTTGTAGAGTGCTGTGTGTGGTTGTTTTGGCATTTCATTAAGTTGAGGTAGAGATACCCTTGGTGATGACGTTGTACTGACTCTCTTCTTTTTACTCGTATTTACTTTATTTTGTATGAGTTGAGCGAGTTCCTTCACAAGTTCCTCTTCATCTGTATGGTATTCATTGTTAAGATTTTGTAGGCTCTGACTTCTAACAGTAGTAGGCCTAGAAGGTTTCATTTGCCTCTCAAGTGTTTCAATTCTATTTTGTAGATTGACCATAATATGACGAAGAAAAAATTTGTAAAGGAATTTGGCTGTATTAATATAATTTACTAATACAACCTGCACAGTACATTCTGTATTTATAGAATGAAAATTGTGGTACAATCAGTTCAGTCGCCTGCTCGGCCTGACGAGAAGATTGATTTTTCAGAACCATGATCGGTTCCACACTGGTTAACTTAAATGCAGTGAAATTTATTTATTTATTTCACAAAACATTCTTGAACAAATCTCTCGACAATTGACAATTTCAAATACTGAATTGAACACCCGTGATGTTCTCAGGATCGGTTCCGAAAGACTATAGTTTGTTGGCACCAGGTCAATGAATAAAAGCCCATAACGTTGACACGTTCGGGAGTTAATAATATCTCGCACGAACAGCTCAGAAGTTGCGCCCCGGCGATAGTCAAAACGTTACAGTTTCAAAAGATTACATACAGCACGCGTGCACGGCAAGCATCGGAGCACGTGCGGAACAAATTTCTTCAGAACCCTCTCAATCCTACCGGAATGACAGTGGTAGGATGGCACCCAAACTGGAGAAGCATACACCAAAATAGACCGAACAAACGAGACATACAGTGATGTCAAAGTTATCGGGTTCCAAAAGACTCTCCAATTTCGTTTAAAAACCTTACATAATATACGAATTAATAGGAAATAGTGGTGTTAACATGTCTAGTAAATGTAGCGTCGGATGCAAAAATCACACCAAGGTCGGAAATGAACTCGACTCAGTCAATGTCTACATTGTACAGCTGATATTAATGAAAAATGGGTGAGCCAGTCTATTGTTAATTGACCAACTGCAAAATATGTTTAAGTCCTCCTGCAACTTTACGCAATCAGACAAACTAGTAACCCGGGTGAACATTTGTATGTCATCAGCGAAGAGGAGACAATTAGCAAACTCAAAGCATTGCGCCACATAGTTAATAAACAATGAGGCAATGTGACTATCTTCACGAAATTTTCATGATGTCGTAAGTGCGTCCAATTTAATTTAACATGTTTGTCCAATTCTATTTGCAATACGTGGCGAATTCTATTTATAACTAACGTTTAAACTGTTTTGTGACGCAATTAAAATGAGTTACACAAAAAGTTTAAAAATGATTGGAAAATGTTTTATTTAAACCATAAACGTGTAATTATTATTATTATTATTATTATTAAATTTATCTTTATTTCAGTTTATTTATATACATATATTAAAGAAAAACAATTATTGCAAATTAGAAATAAAGTAAAGCTCCATTAGATTTATATTAAAATCTGTGGTGGAGCAACAATTATACAATTCAACAAAATTAAACTAATACAACTTAACATACAATAACAAGCTCAAATTTAGTATCATTTGACATACAATAATTCAATTGCACCACTAAAAGTATTGCTCAATGTTATCTAAACCGAGCAGCCAGGATCGAATTTCACGTTTTAATTTGTATTTCCGCACATTGCTTAGACTTTTAATATCGTTAGGTAACATGTGGAAAAAGAATGTAGCCATATAAAGATAGAATCTTCTAAATTTTTCGCTATTGCAACGAACGCCGGCAAAGTTATTTGGCTTTCTCGTATTATATATGCTTACAGTTCGATTGTGAAAACTGTTACTTCGATTAAAAAACATTTTGAGGACTTTATAAATATAGAGATATCTAAATGGTAATAAATTTAGTTCACGAAACAACGGAACTGTTGGTGTTGTCTGAGGGCGCTTGTAAATTAATTTAATGATTCTTTTTTGTGCGATATACAGATCCTCAATATTAGTAAAATAAGTACCACCCCAACTGGATATGCCATACATTACTATTGATTCTACTAGAGCATGGTATAATTTCCTTAATGTAACCCTTGGGCAAATTTTGCTAAGATTATAGAATTTATGAATGGCCCAGATTACGCTTTTCCTAGTATTATTGATGTGTGACTTCCAGTTAAGTAGTGAATCTATTGTTAAACCCAGATATTTAAATTCATGTACCAGCTCAAGCACAAAACACTGAGGCGAGCATAGATTTCTATCGCATGAATACGTGTGGTACGTTTGAGGGTGCGCTAGGGAAACCGCATCTCTTCGCCCAAAATGCATGAGTTTTGATTTGTCGCTAACAATAAGCCGATTATGATAAAACCATTGACTTAGGCTGTCCAGATTCTTTTCAAGAATACGACTAATTTCCCAAGTACTATCAGTCATAGGAATAGCGTAGCTAAGGGCCAAATCATCAGCAAAAGCAGTGGGATTTCCTATGAAATCAACGTCAAAAATCGAATTAAAATAAATCAAAAATAATAATGGACCCAAAACAGATCCTTGAGGGACGCCACACCTAACAGCACCTGGGTTACTTAATGTTTCGCCTATTCTAACAATTTGACGCCGATTTTGAAGGTAACTTGTAAACCAATCTAGAATTGTGCCTCGAATACCAATATTACATAGTTTAGCTAGCATTATTTCATGGTTGACTACATCGAAAGCTTTAGAAATGTCAACAAACAATGTTGTAGGCTTTTGCGAACTGTTCATAGCTGTAAATATCTGACTAAGGAAATCAATTAGTGCTTCTTCAGTGGATTTACCAGCAGTAAAACCATATTGTTTATTGTGTAAAAAATTAACTTTATCAAGATAATGCACTAACCGACGTTTTATTAGTTTCTCAAAGACTTTAGCTACGGTGCTTAGCAGAGAAATCGGCCTATAATTGTTCAGCTGTAATTCATCGCCTTTTTTGAATATTGGAATTACAATTGCCAATTTTAAATTATTTGGAAAAATTCCATTATCAAGGCTCAGATTATACAAGAATTTTAAAACATCCACTAAGTACCAAGCGCAGTTTTTAACAACCAAGTTATCAATTCCATCAGCACCTTTAGATCGTTTGTTTTTTAAATTATTAATTTCAATAATAATTTCCGAAGCAGTTATAGGCTCAAAATAACAAGACGAAACGTAATTATTTGACTGTGACCCAAAGATAAATTTATTACGTTCAATATCATCATTTCTAGTAGCACTAAATGTGGAAGTTAATTCTTTGGATATGTTTATAAAAAAATTGTTAAATTCATTAGAAATCGACTTAGAACATGTAAGGATATCTTCAGTTCGAAGTTGATATATTTGAGTTATTTGCTTACTTCGAGAATTACGTCCTAACACCTCATCTACAATCTTCCAAGTAGCCTTGGAATTATTAATGGAAGAATCAAATTTGTTCTTGTAGAATACGTTCTTTGCAGTATGAACATCCAATTTAACCTGCTTTGAGAGATTGACTACATATTTTTCCAGTTTCTTATTGAAAGGATATCGATTTAATTTCTTTGAAAATTTTTTTAATTTGTTCATCTTGCGCAAAAGATTACAATTCATCCATGGTTTCAATTTTGTGATTTTCCGACTATCAGTGATAAAAGTGGATGATGCTATGTGAGACCTTAGAATATCGACAAAATTTTCAAAAGCAATATTACAATTGGATTGAGAATACACAGAATTCCAATTTTCAAAGTTTAAAAGATCGTTTAGTTTGGTGAAATTCACCTGTGAAATATTTGATCTATAATTAACTGTACCTGAACTCAACATTAATGCAAATATATCGACTATAATCAAATTATGATCAGAAAATGCATAGGTAGGTTTCTAATGTTAAAATCAAATATTTGCTCACTTTTCAGGAAGACATGGTCCAGACAAGCTAACATTCTAGTTGGTTCATTTAAAAAGTTTATTAAACCATGTGAAGCCAGCATTGTTTGGTAACCAAACGACTCATTGATATATAAAAGATTTAAATTAATGTCACCCAGAATAGCTACGTTACTTTTAGTAAGCGTACGCAACAAACTTTCCAGCTCATCGCAGAACCCATTAATAGACCCATTATTAAATCGGTAGATACAAATGAATATCCAATTTCTCCCTGCAATGTCAAGATCAAAACGAATAATATCTGCTGTCATCCAATTGTAAACTTGAATTAAGTAATTACCAATGTTATTGCGAATAAAAACACCAACACCCCCAGAACGGTAACTGTCATTACAGCAAGCCCTAAAGTTGTAACCCGGTAAACTAAACTCACAGCATTCTTTAGAATAAATCCATATTTCAGTCACAAAAATTAAATCGGGAATCTCGTTAAGGCTTGCCACATATAAACTAAAAGTATCAAAATTTGCCCGTAAACTTCTAATGTTCTGCACCAATATCCTAAAATTAGAATTTCGTATCTTACTCATAAAAAATGAATGAAATATAGATAATAAAATATACAGGTAAAAGCAAGATTATAAAAAAATATTGATACTGTTGTTTACGAGTAAAATTAAAAAAATTGTAGTTATTGTAGCATTTGATTCCGCAGAAATGTAAAGTTGGGTACAGCACTAATAAAAAGCTTATTCGATGTTTTGAATTAATCACGTTAATTGTCAGTGCTACCAACAAATTAAAACTGAAATTGTTAGTAAAAAATATAACTGTCAATCCTTTATAAACAAATACAAATGAGATTTGTTTTGTTGAAATCAAAACAAAAATGGCAGAAAAGTATGTAAAAATAACCAATAAATATTGAGCTTGTAATAGTAAGAAAATTTGCATACCTAATGAATTAAAAAATATTTGATTCCCGATTGATCTCACAATCGCTATTTTTTCTCCCAATTGGATTGTGTGCTTGAAGAAGCCGAAAAATATCATTGAGTGATTGTACTCGATAAACATCTGAATCTGCCGATTTCCGTAGATTTATTTGTCCATTAGTACACCACAAATATTTATAATTGTACGTTCTTTTAATTTTCTTCGCTTCACGATATAACTGGGACTGGAACGCTGTTAATCGGTGCATAATGAAAATGCGTTGCTCAGGATGGTTTTGCGGCAACATTACATCCAAATCGTTAGTGAAAAGTGACTTCTTTTTCTTCATCTGCAGCAAAATGTTATTCTTAATATCATTCGTCGTGAATTTGACAACTAATAAATCATTAGAGAATGATTTAGATGTATATTCTTTATATGAGACAGTGCTCTTGCTTTTGGGAATTGCATGAATGTTCACTATGTCATCATAATTAATTTCCACTCCTATTTTTTTGACGGTGTTGATAACCACATCACGAATATCACCATGTTGACTGGGTAGACCGACAATTGTTATGCTACTCGAGTTTAATTTCTGGCTTGGTTTATCATTTTCAGCTTCTAGTAAATGAATCTTGGAAGTCTAAATCGACATCTGGTTCTCTAAGGTATCTACCCTGGATTTAAGTATTTCGTTTTCCGATGCAAGCGATACAAGCATGGCTTTCAGGTTATCAAGAGTAGATAGCTTTTTTTCCATACGTTTCAGCAGGATCATAACATCAGATAAATTAGGCAAATCATCCATTGCGTCAGAATCATGGGAATCCACTTCATCAATTATTATTGATTGGTTCGAAGAAGAATTACGACAAACATGACACAGCCATTTTGCTGAGCGCTTCTTTATTCCATCTAGTAATTCCTCGGAAATGTTTGCACATCTTATGTGAAACGTATTATCACATGAGCCCGCGCATTTGACGCCAGGAAATTTCGCTTTGGTAATGTTCATAGAACAAATGTTGCACGTAGACATTATAATAACTATTATATATGTTTATATTATTATTCCTTATGAAATTATAGATTGTATAAATAGTTATATTTATATATAACAATACAATTTTCCGAAGAAAATTTATTTTTCAAAACATTAATTTATTTTGACGTGTGTCACGTTCGACGACTAGATTGATTTGAATTGCCAAGCCTACGATCAAAACGTAAATTTAATATGGAGCGTTTTAAAAATTAATAGCGTTTAGTTGTTCTAAAAACATATTACGATAATCAAATCATCGATAGTGATTACAGTGATATTAAAAAAATCGCTGAACAGATATTTTGTTTATTAACATAATTAACATAACAAGGACACTTAAGTTGAAATGTAGTTTGGCACCCGGTTGATTAATAATCTTGACAATAGAGATTTAAAACATTTTCACTCCATTGGCGGCGGAGTTCATACATTAACCAGTTAAGGCACCCTGTAAATTTATTTGTTTTGGAATGTTTATTTTTAATTTTCTGTAAAAAAATTACCTTATTTAGTTCTTTTGCGTGCCTCGGCATGATTATGAGTAAATTAGGCTGTTTATTGTAAACCCTCGGACTAGATCATCAGACCTAGATGAATTTAACATGGAACTTAAGTATATTTAATCATTAACTTCGGAGTCAGGAACAACTTTG
Source organism: Tipula vernalis (assembly GCA_958295665.1). Lineage (NCBI taxonomy): Eukaryota > Metazoa > Arthropoda > Insecta > Diptera > Tipulidae > Tipula > Tipula vernalis. The sequence continues at coordinate 329,593,507 of OY282558.1, forward strand.
AATAAAAAAAAAACAAAAGAGTCGTTCGAATCTATTAAGCTGTCTCTTAGTGCAAGTAATCGGTTTAGATTTAAGTACAGAAAAATGTACAAAACTTTACCACGCTTTGTTATAGATTTCAGTTCAGTTTCTCGAAATAAACGTATGAGTGTTATTAATTTCTTTTTTTGTTAAAATGGTTCGAAAAGTCGATTGTTCGATTACTCGCATCAGACAAATAAACACCTACACTTGTTATTAGCAAACCATTATTAAGCAAGTTAAAATTAAACACCGATTCGATCAACACCTAATACCACACTTCTTCGTAAAACTATTACTCATTTTCGTAGTCGCGCTCGTCCATCGTAATGTATACACATTTCATTGACAGTGAAACTGTTAATTATAAAAAAACAAAAATAAAAAACAAACGAGAAATTTACTCTTACCCACTCTCATTTTCTATAAATAAACTATTTTTCATCGAAGATTTTTGTTTTTTATGTATAAAAAATTTATTTTGAAATACGAAAAGATCGAAAACAACTTTACAAATTTTGATCGATCTTCCAATTGATGATCTAATTAAAATGTTGATAAACTCGACAAAAGCAAAAAAATCTTTTCTGTGTGTGTAGTTGTGAAATTACTGCATATACTGAAGTTACATGTTGAACTGAAAGATGACCGACCGAGTTGTGAACTGATAATTGACTGAACGAACGTTTCAGTCGAAAGTTACATGTGTTTTCTATTTTGTGACCGAGATGACGTTAAATGACAAATTGTATAAAAACAAAATTAAACTAAACAAAAACAAAACCAACACATCTAGTAAAACATCCACTTCTCCCTGTGTTTTGTACTTCAAGTGATAATTTATTCTTCTAACTTATAACCTAGAAATAAGCTTGTGAAATGTCATAACAGTCAGTTCGAAGTTACATGTTACACCGAAAATTAAAACTGACTCAACCTGATTGACTCATCATTTCAGTCACAATTTCGTTTGGGTATCAGTTTACATATTAGACTTTTCGTTAAGTTTCAGTCGCTCATCATTTCAGTTCAACATGTAACTTCAATAATAGTGACCCGAGGGAAAAAAAGAGTTATTTGGTTCATTTATTTTTATTAAGTTGTAAAATAATTAATTTTTTTTTTCTTCAAATAAACAATAACCATATGGTTTGTGACATTGAAATACAAATACACATACCAAATAAAAAAAAAATTATGGTAATAAAAAATTGTCTTAGATTGTTTTTTATTTCGTTTTGAGTTGTTATTGATGTATGTATTTGTTGTTTATAGCAACTTTTAGTAGTACCGTATTTGAATTGATCATATTTGTAGGTTGATTAATACAAATCTGTGCTAATTTTCTTTATAAAATTGGACAACTTTTTAATTTTTCTGTCACTGACTCTAATTATCTATGTATGTTCTGGAAATGAGCGAAGATTATATTTGCCACCAGCGTCATAACAATGACTTGGATAATTAAAGTGAAAAATAACTAAAGTTATTGGTTTGTAAACTTTTACAACGATAAATTATTACTTAATATATCTACTAACACTATAATAGTGAATACTATTTTATAACTAAAGTTTGGGAAAGGAAAGGTATATTAATAACAAAGAATCAACTCGGTTCCAGACAGGGCCACACAATTTCTAACTACAGTTCAATTTCTGCTTCTCAGTGTCTCTTGAGGCTTGTTCCAACTAAATGAACAATTTGAATTATACATTAAAATATAAAATTAATAATGAAACACCACCTTCCATTAACCTGATAAAATATTTAAATTAAATTCGAATCTAATTCCTGAAATAAATTGTAAATTAGCGTTTAAGTAGTATAATTAGTTTTAAATATATGAAACCATATACTATCTCTAACCCTTACAACAAAACAAGCAATTTTAAATTAAAATTAAAAATCTATAGTTAATAATTTAAGCCCGCCTCAAATCCTCGAAACTGAAAAAATTACAAGTTACTTAATAAATAAGTTATAAATTTATGCATATAACCATTCCAGCCAAACAACCCCTTCAAATTAAAATTAGAATTTAAATCTTTGACTAGAAACCGCCATACTTTTTTTAACTGCTTTCTAAAAATGGGGATTAAATTTAATTCTTATAAAAATGATTAATTCTGGAACTATATTATATTCTGAAACTTAAGTTATTTATCATGAAATGCCAATCGAATTGGGAATTGAAGTCGCTTGAATGGAATTGGCGAATCTGGTGGTATCATAGGAATACGTGGCATTAATACATGTTCTCCTACGAATTTTCCTGTTATAATTGTCGCTTCAATAACATTGCCATATATTTTTTTTAATTACCAAGCGAGTTCCGTTACACAATTTGGGCGATTGAATATTGCGCAGTAAAATAATTGGAGAACCAATTTTTAATTTCAAATGATGTGGTGCCAAACCTGGTATATTTATGGAATTTAAAAATTCCATTGGATAATTAACTGCTTCACTTTCTTCAATGACAATATCGATTGATTTAAAAGACATTGTTTCTGTATCCAACATATCTTGAATGTTTAGATTCAAAAATTATACTTCAATATTTTTGGGCGCTAAAATTGCACGATTTTGTAACCATTGAATTTGCTTATAGTTTTGTAGAATTTATTAGTTCTTCCCGAGAACTATCAATTGTACATACATTTTCTGGAAATTCGATTTCTTTGGTTATTTGATCAGTAGCAATTATTCCATTTCCAATGTTAAGCAATTGTTTAGAAAAAAATTCAGCTGAAGGATCGTTTCGGATTAGTAAACGCTTATTTGTGGTTAATTTCATTGGTATTACTGTTTGCCATAAAGATGAAGATTTAAGGCATGGGTATATTTCAACAGCATATTATGTTGATCGTGGCATAATGGGTAGTGTTTGTCTGAAATCCCCAGAAAGTAAAATTATGGTTCCACCAAAAATATTTGTGTTGTTCTTGAAATCTTTTAATGTTCGATCCAATGCCTCCAATGAATGTTTATGAGCGTGCATTCGTCCCAAATTATAATGAGACATTTTTGCAGTACTTTGGCCATGTTTGAATTTTTTTTTTTTTATATTACATGTTGCGTTTTCATTAGTTTGAATATTTAATTGCAGTTTAAATGCTGAATGCGCTGTTCTCCCTCCATCTAATAAAGTTGCAGCAATTCCTGACGAAGCAACGGCTAATGCAATGTTACCTTGGGAACGAATTTGTGCTAATAAAAGTGAAATCATGAAAGTTTTTCCAGTTCCGCCTGGAGCATCCAATAAAAAGAAGCCCCCAGTTTGGGATTGAACTGCATGTAAATGTCTGTCGTAAATAATTTTTTGTTCATCTATCAATGTTGGCTTATTAATTTGAACAAATTCAAGTAAATCAAGCGTATTGTATGATTGTTCTCGTCAAAGATCATAATTAATTAGATCATTTGCTAATCTTGAAGGTGATGGCAATCCTAAAGTTTGAAGATTTTGATTGAAATAGTCATGCAGATATCCTCAAGTCGAATTAAACAGTCATTGAACATGATTGGTAAGAAATCAATTGTGTTGTCGTTGTGAATACTGCGGTATGTGTGAAGAATATCCTCAGTCATTGCATTTTTGAATTTTTCCCATAGTTCATTTGGATTGGAAGGACTGCAAATTGTAATGAATTGGCGTATTTGATTTGGCGATGAGGTAATGACTGCATCGTTTAATGTGGAATCCCAATGTAAATCTGCTTCTATATATAGAATGGTGAAAATGGTGGATAGAATGGTGTAAATTCTGCCTAAAACATTTGACTTAAAAATGCCAGGATGTTCATCGGCACCTCGTTTTCGAAGTTCCCATTTTTTTTTATCCCACGTATAGTAGGAAGGCATTTCTAAATACAGCAAATTATGTGTAAATGAATTTTGTTGTTGACATGACAATTGAAAAATTCTGTTAAAGTAGTTTTTGGTGGAAAAGCAGCTCGCTGTGCAATATTTTGGTCTGTAAAATAGACACGTTGTCCATTTTGAAGATGTACCGCTAGATGAATTACTAGCCTCGCTGGTGCTTATATATCTTCCAGTTTGGAATCTTGAAATTTCGTCATTTAAATTTTCTCTGTCTTTCCTTTGTTGATATATTTGCAAATATATTTTATGGATTTTACGGATGGGCATAGTTCAACATTAATGTGTTCCTTAAATATTTTTGTTAAAAATGGCGAATAAGGCACAATCCATCTATTGTCAACTTCAAATTCATTTGTGTGAATATTTATCGTGAATGACTTTCCAGAATTCTTAGTGGATCTTTTACGATATAATGGATAGCCATCAATTCCAGTAATCGTATGCATTGTAAAATCTTTAGGAAAACTTTTGGAACATTTACCATTAATCATACATGGTGAATTCATATTAAATGCTCCACAAGGACCATGAACCATATTTAATTTAACAATTTCAAACAATTCTGGATCCGTGTCTTCATCAGGAATTTCAGCGCTTATTACGTTGTCGATATCGATTGATCTTATTTTGTCAGCCAAATTAATATATGAGCATGAGGAAGTCCTCGTTTGCTTCATGATACTTTGTAATGAGATCCATTAAGGATTTTAGCTTTTGTTTAAAAACTCGTGCTATAATGTCATGTCGATCATGCGATTGTTGACCATGCTTTAATAATTTTACAATATCGTTCCATTTTGGATTGCATGTGAATGTTATAAATAAATCGGGTGTTCCGTAATGACGAACGAAAGTCATAGCGTCTTGAATATACTCTTGCATATAACGCGGACTGCCAATGTATGTCATTGGCATTAATACTTCTGTCTACATTTCCATTTATTGCATCACGCAAGTGGATGTATTCGTCGCTTCGTAATTTTGACTGATTAAAACGAATGTATCATAGACGTTCACTCTCGATTGTCTTCAGTAGCGTAATAATTCATAGCACTAACTTTTTTGGTCAGTTCTGCGCAGGTGGATGGATTTGTTTGTTTTATGTTGATGTGATATCCATCATCACTTTCCCAAAAAATTAAAGGGTATTGCAATGCGTCGTAAGAGCGATGAGTGTCTTCAATTTTCTGAATGACGTTACCTCTCCGCTTAATAACTATGTTACGTGATTCAAAAGCTGCCCCAACCATTACAATAGCAACTTCATCAACTGTTGGTGCATTATATCTACGGACGTGGACACCTGTTGGTGTTTTATCTGCTTTAATGACGATCATGTACGAGTAATTATCATTTTCCAATTGTAGTGTAATTTTTTGGAACAATTGTATTAATTGATTTTCTTCCATTAAAAATTGTTGAATTGTATTAATGATTTCACGCTCTCGAATTACGGTTATGCGATGTATTTCGCAACGTTCTTGAACTTGCTGCTCATTTGATCCAATAAAATATATTTGTAAAAATTTCGCATTTTCATTTGACATTGGGTACATTGATCCAATGTGGTGATAAACTTGGCCTTGAATTTTAAAAGTTGATGCAAAATTACGACCAAGAGAATCAATATTGGTAATTTGTTTTGCGCCAAAAGATGTCGTTTCCTTATTTTTGACAAAAATAGCTTTGAATCACTTGATTCTCCTGTCATCAAGGATTTTAAAGGTTCAGGTGGTGGATTTAAAATTGGTAAAACAACTTTGCCTGATATATTTTACGATAATATTTTATGAATTTTTGACGTAATAAAAAGGGGGAAGAGGGTGGTTAATGTCCAAAAAAACTTACCTGAAGAGGAACACATCTCAAGAGTTTTATTTTTAAATTTTAATGCATGACAATAATTGCATTCTTTATCCATTTCACCGATAAAATTTTTAGGATGGACGTAATAAACGATGTCTGCTTCAAAATTAAAGGCAATACGATGAAATGAAGCAATTACTAATGCTCTTCTGTTTCGCTCGTATTGAGCGTTCGATGCTCTTGCCGCAGCTCGAACATTTCTATTTGCTCTTCGAGTAGTAATTCTTCGAATTTCGGTTATATTTTCTTGTTGAATTTGACGTTGTAAGTTGCGCTGCCTTTGTGTCTTTAATTCTGATAATTGTTGGTGAGCATTAATATTTTCTCCGACTTACTTTGGTAACTGGAGTAGCAATTGTCACAAGAACAAAAATGCAATCCGTGCTCAAAATTTTTATCAGTTTACATTAAAAATAAAATAAAAATAAAATTACAAAATTGTTGTCATGTATTGGCGCCAACACTTGGCCTTTTCTCGCGAAGTGGACATCAGTTGGTAAGATTGGTAGCTGCTTACTAGGTTTACTAGCGAAATATTTCGTAAATATTGTTTGGTCTCTGGGCCAACATTTTTTAACCGATTTCCCACTCATCCTCAAGTACTTTTAGGACTAATTTTATTTGTATACAGTATTTTAATAAAATTGTTCATTTTTTGTACATTTTTGTTACTATTATTATATTTTTATAAATATTTGACGTTTTCGATTTCCTCACACTATACGATTTTTCTTTTATTACCATGCTTATAGGTTAATCGTTATTATGTCTTCTTTGCCGTTTTACCACAGTTAAATAAGCAGTTTTTGTACATAGTTGTTAAGAGAAATAATAAATAAATTGTACAGGCCTTATGAGAATTTGTAAATAGAGTTACGAGGGTTTCTTTTAATTCTAAAAAATTATTAAATTTATTCATTAAAACTAGTTGCCTAAAAATCCCTAAATTTCTAGGAATTATTTGCATTCTGTGTTAAACTAATCAAAAAGAAGTGAAAAAATATTAACTGTAATCTTTGTCATTAAACTGTGTATCAAAACTGTGCTAATATTGAATTTGATATTTTTAATAAAATTCACAGTGGTTGTCTTCAATGGAATTGTAAATTATCCAGTGATGTTTCTAAATCTAAAAATTCTAATGAGAAATTTCAGCCTAATTCATCTGTGTGTGTGTGATAGTAGAGATGATGAAAATGGAATTGCTTCTGTGAACATGAAAACTGTTATACCTCAAATGTCTAAAGAAATTAATGCAATGAAGAAAAGACAATCTACCAAGTGGTTGTGGGTGCTTAGAAGCCATTTCAAAACGGATTAAACCTTATAAAATAAGCGAATGGGAAACTAATATTAAGAAATTATGGATCGGCATTCGGTATTAATTTAGGTACAAATGCGTTTTATTTAAATGTTCAAATGGAAAGGATTGTTATGTTAACCATTCGAAGTTCAATTCAAAATTTTTATTTTTTGGTGATTTTAATATTCGCAATATTAATTGGCTCACTAATGATCATGATCAAATTCCAATTCTCGATGTAAATGTTAATGGGCATATGAGATTATGAAGTGAATCCATGAAACTTACAAACATCAATTTAATTATATAAGAAATTCAAATGGTAGAATGTTATAGCTGGTAGCTGTTTTTGACAAATTATCAAAAGTTGATCGATATCATCCACCTATTGTTGTAGATATTACTTTAAAATATCATAAAACTAAAATGGTGAACTCGATTACCTATTAGAAATTTTACTAATGTGATTATAATTCCATTAACAATGAAATATCTAAAATTAATTCGGATGAAGAATTTCACAATTTAAAACTTTATAAAATATATTATATTATATTTTAATATTATTATATTATTTATAAAATTTAAAACTTAATTAATAAAGACATACCCCTTTATTTTTCAAATAAAAGTAAAAGTGGTATCCAAATAAATTGGTGCTCTTGCTCTAATTTAAAAATCAAGTTCGGAAAATTTTAAAATCTACTGACGATTCAAATGTATTGATTTTGAAAACTAAGTTGAATACTATTCCAACTACTTTTAAGTATAATGATTCAATAGCAACTTTCTCAAAAATTCGTATTTCAATACTATCTACCATGAGTCCATGAAGTTACGAGGAATTTTCCTGCTTGTAGTACTATTCTTGAACTTTATCATCTACATATCAACAAAGGCGGGGCCTGATTTAATACTTACTGTGTTTTAAAAAATGTTTCTGGCCATCATTTTTTAACTCCAATTTATGATGGTTTCAGACAATTTTATTTCACTGTATTTAATTTATTAGAGTTTTCTAATTTTGTGTAAAGTGCAATGATATAATCATACTGATACTTAAAGGGTTATGGTTTTTCAAATAATTTACTAAACCTAGTTCATTCCTATCTTTTTAATAGAATGATGTTCGTACAAATTAATAATATTCGATCATTTAATTTTTGTCCTAAAGCGTTGATTTATAATTGTTTAAGAGAATAGATTCATTAAGCTCTTACCAACATCAAGATGATTTAAGCCGATTGAGTAGAAATGTTATGTTGTTAAAATCAAACCAAGGAATGATTTTGTTGGATTTATACTATATTTCATATTTGTATTACTTTTACCAATCACAACTCATTGATTCCATTATTTAATTCTTTGATTCGTAGTATTTTGGAGTATTGTTCGCCTGTTTGGAATCCGTAATGTAAAGTGTACAATGTCTCATTTGAAAGAGTACAGTAAAAATTTACGCACACTCATAGTACACATAAATACAGTATTGTTCACTAAAATAGCACAATCGGTGACTTTTTTTTTGTAAATTCCTAATATTGGTAAAATATAAAAAATCATATTTAATTTATAAACTGTTCAAAATAATAGCACAATTAATTTCCAAATTCATTTTCAGTAATATTTCGTAGTGGTTCTAGGCAAGGTTTTGTTTCCGGACCCTTCAAAATAATTGGAAAATCTAGGCCCTACGTAAGCTTTTGTTTCCCGAAGCAAAATTTCCTTTCCTACAAAAAGCGTGCAACGTAGGATTTTTCTCAGTTTCCCATATACGCCAAAATGTCTGTTTCTTCCATGCTGCAAACCTGTGCTTTTCCGCATTGAGACTTCTTAGTCGTTCATCCCCCTGAGTGAGTGTGAGACAACTGATTTTAAAAGCTAGTTTTTTTTTTGATTGAATACAAATAAGAACAACAGTTTAATTTTCCCTATGTTGAGAAAGCACCACTTTGCGCTCTTGATAAACAAATAACTACTTATTTACACATAAAAACAATATTTAAACAAAAACAAAATAAAACATTACACATTTTAGATTTTCTTGTACAATGGTGGCCACAAAATTAAAAACAATGGGCGCATCCAGAGGAGTGAGGTCTTACTAAAAAACCAGTAGGACCCACACATTTTAACTGCTAAAAAATACATTTTTTTATTCTGAAGCCTCAACGCGCTGTTTGGCCCATTGATATACTAAAACACTAATTACTTTCAAGAATAGTTTTAACCGCAGTAGGCATTTAATTTTCCTGTGTTTTTTCAATTTTGTTTTGTTAAATTTTTGTTAGCCGCAACTGTTTTACATTTCTGAATAACGTGTTGATTGTTTTCATATTGACCATTTAATTAAGGATCAAAACATTTCATTTTTAAAACATTTTCTGAATACATTGCGAATTTTTCCTATGATGCCTTTCACCAGGTTCTGCCCAGTAGTTTTATTAATTTTTCTGGTTGCTTTTGGCCAAATTTTTCTTGGACTCTATTAAATTTTCTGCTGCTTTCCCATCATTTTTCAAGTTACGTTCAATTTGGGCTAAGTTCTGGTGAATTTGGTGGATTTAGTTGTTTTTCCACAAAATTGATGTAGTGGCTTTTCAACAGCTACAAAGTGTTACTGGAATAATGGGCAGTTGCCAAATGCAGCCATAATAATTTTGATCAAAAATCGAAGATTTCAAGCCACAAGAACAAATAGCTTACCAGACAAGTATCTTCTCTCCAAATTTTTCCACTTCAACTACCTTTTTTTTAATCGTCTATAAAATCGCCTTTCCATTTCGTAAACCATAATATTGCGGTTCTGGTAGCTGGACTCTATTTTGACATAATATATTTCATCGTCCATATTAATGCATTTAATTTTTTCATAGTTAAGGCGATGAAACAGTTTTCGAGATCGTTTTTGACATACATTTTTGGAATGAGGAAGTTGATTTTATGGAAATTATTCAAATACAACAAAAGGAGCAATTGCAGCGGATTTGCTTAAAGATAAGTGTTTATAGTGCCACTAAAACCGAGAGAGGTACGGAAAATTTTGAAAATAAACCCAGAAACGAGCGAGCTCGGAAAACAACAGAAATTCCCTTCCTGTTGTTTACCGAGCTCGCTCGTTTCTGAAAACCAGGAAAATAAATGAATTCGAATCACCTCAAATTAAGCAGAGTACGCAGGTCGGAACGTTATGGTATGGGAAGCACTTTTCTGGTGCAATTTCCGAGCAGTATTTAAAACCAATAAGCGAATGGACAAACATTTGAAAATGTAATAGAGCCTTATTCCTTTAAAACAATGCCGGTTTCATTTATCTTTCAAGAAGATAACAATCCTAAACAGATTGCAAGGTTTGTGAAGTTTTAGTTTACTGGTCGAAAAATAGATGTGTTGAACTGGCCAACACAAAGCCCTGAGCTCAATTCAATCGAAAAGAACTTATGGGCAAAAAAGCGAGGATTAAAACGAAAAATTCTAGGAGTTCTGACGAGCTGTTCCAAAATATCGCGGAAATTTTTCGTGCAATAAATTATTCCGTTACGTGCCAGAAAAAAATCACGCTATACCACAATGTACCACCGCCACGCTTAATTGTCTTTTAAGTATATTAGGGCGAAAATTTGCATTGGGCTGAGATCATTCATAATGTCGACCTTCAGAACATAGTACTTTCCTCCACTTTATTGGCTTCAAAATTTTGTTCAGATAAACAAGGAACGGCTGGGGCCTTTCAATTTATTTTGAGCAACTGTTTGCGAATGATGCCTTCTGAATAATTAAGATTTAAGATTTAGGAACTTTTTAATTCATTAGATGTAATAGAAGAACATTTAAAGGGCCTAGTAGGTTGGTATTTGCAGCAAAACAACGACCAAGCACACCCCCATGAGAGCAAATGGCGGTTTTATTGAAGTAAAATATTATGTCCAGATTAGGGACAATTTATGAAATTAAGTGAAAGCAAAAAAATAAAAAATAAAAATAAATAGAAATAATGTAATTAAAATTAGTCGAATTTGGAATAATTAACCGTTTACAAATGCCACTAAAGCGCACATTGGGTTTAACCATACACAAATAAAATTTGAAGATGAATTTTGAAATTAACTGTGCTATTATTTTGAACAGCCTTAATTATTTTTTTTAAAACTTCCTTTTTTAAATTAAATATGATTTATTATATTTAATTGTGAATTAAAATAAAAAAAATTATCATTCTGTGTTCACAAATCATAATGAAATCATAATTAAGTGGCAAATTCGCATTTTTCTGGAAAACGTTTTTAAAATTAAGAGTCGTTCAAAATCGTATGAGTTTTTTGAATTCTTGCTTTTATAAATGATTATTACGGTTGTTTGTAGCAACCGGAATATTACAAAAAATTGATATGATATGAAATCGAATCCGGAGATTTCGAATTTGAGATAATACATAAAAGGAATTATCTTACCTTACGCCATTAAGCTTTGTGACCCACATACCACTGTACTCGTATGTATACACATCCGATTGTCCCATTTTTTTCTATTCACCACCAAAAATTAAATCCCGGGCCCTCATCAAATGATAAAGCCAGAATTCTACTCATTGTTAAGTTTTATGGTCTATAATTAAAAGGGCGTAAGTATAAAATTTGAAATTGTCAGGGGAGGGGGAAAACTGAAATCTGGAGCTGTCAGCTTTACTACCTTGTCAGTTATATAATTTAAAGTTAGTTAAGCCCTTTTATAAAACGATTTTATTGATTTCTAATCTACCAAGTTATGTCTTTTTAATACAACAAACAATTGCCAAGTCTCTGTGGCATTATGGTTAGTTTTCCCTAATAAGAATTATTTATAATGGGATTCACAAATAAAACCGTAAATTTTGTATATGAGTATGACAAACCAAAGTTGAAATTATTGCTATATGTATTTAATTTTAACGTGAAATATTTTTAACTTAAAAATTCAATATAATAATAAATTCAATTTTGTTTGGTTACATGAACCGTTTAAATGCTGTTGCTTGCTCACTTAATCTTCCGATTCTTCAGTGAGATTTGGGTGGAAGTCTGGACTCTCTTCTGTTTATAAATTTTGATAAAACTGATGAAATTCAGGAGAAATTAGCTGCATTAAGGAAAGTAAATCTGTTTTTTGTTTGAATTAATCGGTACGAGGGAGCTAAAACAACGTAATAATTGTTTTTCATTTACAGAAGAAATACCACGACGTTCACTTTCATTAAACGAATTTTTATAATACACTTCTCCCAAATTCGTAGAGAATCTCAGCCACTTTACACTTTGCCATGAAAATTTATTCTTTTCCTTATCAACGGTTCTCCATTGAAACTTTGTTTTTGCTATTTGACTGAAGTCATATACGTCATTCTGCGTCATTTCAAAGAATAAAAATTGTTTTGCGGATCGTATAGATCGAACGAATTGGTACCAATCCCGAGGAATTTCAATGTTAAACGTCGTTTTTTTTGCATTGTAGCGTGAATTGTGTCACATTCCATAAGGTAATATTATGCCGATGCTATTTCATTACTGCCTCTTTTCGCCAGTGTTTCATGCCACATGTAATTATATGGCTGGTTCGTAGCACTATCATGTATCGTCAAGTTGAATGTCCATAGGAGCCTTTTATAAAATGATTGAGATGTCTCCAAATTAGGCGTTGGCAAGCATTTTTGAAGATCAACTGTATAAAAACGATTAGAATCATCTAATTTTGCAGCATGTTTGTCCTTTTCTTTTAATTTATAAGAAGCATCTGCAAGTTCATGATGTAGTTTTTGTTCCGAAATGTGTAGTTCCTTTTCAGAGCCATCAGATAATTCAATTTTTTTCTTTTCAATATATCACATGTGTTGCATGTATCTGAATGTGTTGAATATATTTCCAAATAGATATTTGATCTTCGTGACTCTCCATGTAAATATTTGTTGTTGGTATCACGTCGAGTATAGTGTGCTTCGTACGCTGGAAAGCTGTTAATGTGTGCTTTAACAGCAGCAATAGTAGTTTCCGGAAGCTTTCGGTGTTCACCTAAGTGTTTCCCACGCAAATCTTTTAATGAACCAGAATCTGGTGAGCTAAACAGTTTTTGTGCTACCACTCGAAGAAATTTTTCGGTTTCCCCTAAGGTTAACCGAAAACATTTTTGGCACATTTCAATCCTTTGTCCGTCTTTCTTTAAAAAATATTTACAAGAGAATCTACGGGATTTTCGCGAATTAGTCGTTGTGGTTTTTGTATCGATAATATCGATCAAGCCTCCAACAAAACTGCCGCATAAATTGTATTCTTTTAGTCCCCAGTACTCTTTAAATATTATCTTTTGATGTATAAAATTTATTTCGGAAGCACATTTTTTGTGACAATTTTGGAGCGGTTAACATTCTCTACCTTCATTCTCCTGCATTTCGTTTAAGTTTCCTAAACCTTTGGTTTCAGATTCTGATATTCTCTTCAATAGTTCGTTGTCAGAATTAGGTGACGATTCCTAAATTTTGTTTTCTTTCTCTTATGTTAGATATAAATCACTATCATCAAAAGAGTCATCATAGTCACTATCATTGAGGTAATCCATTTGATTCCGATCAACTAAGTTTTGAGCGGATATTTGATTATTATGAGTACTACAACTTGTACAACTTGTTTGCTCTGATCCAATCATAGGAAACTCCATATGTTCCATTAAGATTCGTTCTATATAAGGGATAACAAAAAATTAGAATCAGATGACCAACCAATTAAAAATTCTTAAAATACTTGTATACCTTGTGAAAGACGTTCATTATTCTGAAAATTAATTGGCGGCCCTTCTTTTATTAATTGGTTGACTTCATATCGGTTAAGTTCTAATTCCAATTTTGGTTTGTTCGGTCCCAGCCGTAGGAAACTGTTCATGAAGCTTGATTTACATTTGCGACGTGTGACGTGTGACGGGTACTTATAGCCAATCAGAGACGAATATTTTGACCGTCACACGTCACACGTCGAGACATGAACCAATTCTATCTTTTCCGTCACGGTTACACACACCACTAAAAATTTTGTGTATTAAAAAAAAAAGGAGCCGTTGTTTATACATGCATTTTATTTTTGTTTAAATTTAAAAATTAATGTGTCATCGTTTCTGCTTGGCAGACATTTTTTTTATTCTGTGTTTTTGAATTGTGATATGATATCGTGGAACAACTAAAAAAAATAAATTATTATCTAAAAAAAAATAAATAGTCGAATACAGATAATATGGATTGTGTAACCGACGAAAAATTAATTCGAGCCGTGGAAAAACGCCCGATTTTGTATGATATTACAAATAAGCTTTATAAAAATAATGGCTATCGGAAAAAATTATGGCAAGATATTAGCCTAGAAATTGCAATTCCCGGTAGGTTTATATACTTTTACTTATGTGCTCATGCATTATTAAGATTATTAATTATTTTGTTAAATTTTTAGCTGATGTTTGTCAAAAAAGGTGGAAGAGGCTACGAGAACGGTTTTGCGAGCTTAATAAAAAGGTAAAAAGTGGGAGTGCATTTAAGCCTAAAACCTATTGCTCGATTTTAAAAACGATGGGGTTTCTTAAACCTTTTTTAAATGACCATCCAAAGTACGTAAATATACATCTTTTTTGTATTTCATTTAATTAATAATCATTTTATATGTTTAGGTTTATGGGTAGCAGTTTCTCAATTAATGAAAGTCAGACGAGCAATTCAGAAAGCAATAGCTCCAACATCTCGCTCCGATCATTTTTTGCGGAGACGGATCCGGATACACTGCTAACACTATCAGACGATGACCAATCCCGTTTATTAGGGTTAGACGATCCAGTGGAATCGGCGGCAGAAGTTGTGGCATCATCAACCCCAAAAAAATCCCGTTTGGAGAAAAGTACGGTACTAACGTAATATTTTGAATTTATAAAGATTAGATTATATTTTTTTCAGATAAAACAACTGAGATTTCAGATCTCATTCAAATTTTAAAAGAACCGGTAAAGGAGCTCGATGCCATTGATTATTATTGTATGTCTTTGGCAAACGACATCAAAAAATTGGATACTGCTGAGCAATGGCGAATTAGAATGGAGATTACAAAGATAATGTGCACGGCCAAGTTTAATGATGTATAATCTGTTTTTAACATACAAGACATAATATTTTTATTTATTAAAATTTCAGTTTGTAATATTTAAATATATAATAAAATGTATATTACGAGTTATACACTCTTAAGTTCTGCCAAGGCAGAATATTAATTTCGTTAAAATAATTTTTGAAATTATTTCTAATCTCCACAGCATTTGCTGATGAATTGTTGGAACCTGTTCGACCAATACGCTGTAGAGCTCCATTGTTGTCTTCCCCCGTTTCGCGACGCCATCGTCCTTCTACAATTTCCCCATTTTCAGTTTCCACGTCTGTATAACCAGCTGGGCAATAACAATCATTCCTTTTTTTTACCCAGTTGTGCAAACAAACCGCGGCCTTTACAAATTTTAAAACGTTCTCTCTCTTGGCATGTATGGGCTTTCGGAAAATTCGCCATTTAGCTGATAGAATCCCAAAAGAGTTTTCAATGACCCGCCTTGCTCTCGATAGTCGATAATTGTATATTGACTCCGGTACGGGTAGCCCATTACAAGAATTCCTTCCCGGAAATGGCCTCATGATACGCCTTACCAGTGGAAAAGCCTCATCGGCGACGATCACATAAGGAGCACTTATGTTGGTATGTGGTAAACATCGATCAGGAGGTATATTCAAAAATGAATTGTCGTCTATCAATGCTTTTCCAAACGCAGTACTTTTAAATACGCTGCTATCGCTGAATCTCCCCGATGCTCCAATATCTACAACTAAAAAGTTGTAATCCGCATCACAGATTGCCATTAAAATTATGCTATGTGAGTTTTTATAATTGTAGCAATTGCTTCCACTATTATTAAACGCCTACAATTACGACAAAATTAACTTTAGTAGAACAACGTAATACAAAATTACCTGAACTGTGCAATGTTTGCCGTCAAGAGCACCAATGCAGTTTGGGAAATTCCATTTCGTTCGAAATCCACTTTCCACGGCTTGCCATTTGGCTTCGGTCAACGCATCGAATGAGGAGCGAAAAAGTGAATGCCATATTGCGTCACAGGTTTCAGCAATAATAGAACTTGCAGACGCTTCGGAAACCCTGTAATTGTACGCAAGTGACTTCATCATATCGCCACTTGCTAGATATCTAAAAAAAATATTTAGAATCTTGCAATTATGTAGAGATTTTTTTAATCACATCTTTACCTCAAGGTTAGAGAAAGTCTTGCTCCTGGCGATATAGGCTCTCGAAATAAATACAGTTTTTCAATCCTATTTCGAATTTTATCGAGTAAATTGTCGAACAAATCAACCGACATTCGATGGTAATTAAAAAATTTGTGGCTTTCATAAAGCCTCATTTCTGCCACCAAATTGTTGTAATGGCCTTGTTCGTTTCTTTTTAAAAGAAGTTGGTTCACCCAACATCTTTTCGAAGATTCTTTTTGTATTAACGACAAAATTAGGAATACCTTTATTTTCTTTTTTCTGAGATTTTGGTTATTTTGCCACATTTTTTCGAAATAATTCACTATAGACAGAAATACTATAAACAAAAATTAATTTTTTCAAAAACTACCTCGTTTATGGAAACAGTTGGATTATTCGCCACCAGAAGGTCAAAAAAAATTTTGAATTAGTGTGCGTGCGACTAACCCGTCACATATGTAAATCGTTGTCAAGATAGCGTCACGCTATTTCCACCCGTCACACGTCACACGTCGCAAATGTAAATCAAGCTTCATCCTTTAAGATTCGTTCTACATAATGAATAAAACAAAATGAGAATCAGATGCCTAATAAACTAAAAAATTTTAAAAAATATACTTTGAGTCAGACGTTCATTATTATGAGAATCAAGTAGTCCTTGATTTTGTGAAACTGGTGGCCTTTCTATAACTAATTGGCTGACTTCAAGTTGAACCGACATGGTATTGTTCAGAAGTATAATGCAACTGAAAACTAAACTATACTGTTTAACGAAGCAATTTGTAGAAATTTAGTACATAATTAAAATTTGATTAATTTGCACAAAATGGCTTACCTTTAAAATAAAAGCAACGTTGCATAGAACAAAAGGAAATAACTTCACTTAATATTTATTTCTATTATAACGGAAAATAATAAAAAGGGCTTAACAACACTAAAACAGTAAAATATTAAGCAATTTATACTTTGGCAAATTACAAAACAGGCTTATTTCGACTTAACTTAAACAATTATCAACTTCACTGTAGTTAAAAAAGGCTTAACATTGACTTACGCCATTTTATTAATTTACTTTTAAACACAAAAACTAAATTATTACGTTTTATTCTTACTGGTACATCAGTTTTTTGATTTTTATTAAAAAATTTGTATCTTTTTTTTTGTTATGCCCTTAACTCGAATTACGCCCTTTTAATTATACACTTGGGTGCAAAAAATTCGCACATTGATAAATTTTCACCAAAATTTCAAAAATATCAAAAAATTCAATGTTTGTTTAATTTTCTTGAATGCAAATTCAAAGTCTAGTTCAACACCTAGCCAATGGTACCATTTTTGTACTTATATCATGTCAACAAAGTGATTTTTGGGGTCAACATCTGAAGTACACGTTTTTTGTGAATTTATCAGCATGAAAATTAGTGGTAAAAATCGAATTAAAACATGGAAATCAGCAAAAAAATATTTTTATTAATAAGAAGTACTCTCTCCCCTAGCCAGAATGACAGCTTCCATTCGATGTTTCATCGATTTCACCAAAGTTTTCACCAAATCTTGATGTATCGCCTCCCATTCCTCTGCGATCGCCTTTTGCAGCTCCTGGAAACTCGTTGAAATAACATCTCTGGCTCGAACCCTTTTTTTCAGCTCGACCCATGAATGTTCGATGGGATTGAGGTCCGGGCTTTGAACTGCCCACTCCATAACAGGCACATCCACCTCTTGAAGGTACTGGTAAACTATACCAGCCGTATGTGGTCTCGCATTATCCTGCATTAAGGTACGACGTAGTCTTCGAGTACTTCCTCAATTAACCGTTGAAAAGTAAATCCTCTTGATCGACGGCCAGTATTCGCACCGGAGATGAACACAAGATCTGTCTTCGCCTCCAATGACATGCCTCCCCAGAACATGCATGATCCACCGCCATATGAGACTCATTTTTCAATGCGACAGTATGCAAATCGCTCTCCTGGTCTTCTATACACTCTTCCTCGCCCATCGTTGCCATGTAAACACATCCTGCACTCGTCAGAGAACATGACTGTTCTCCATTGTTCTTCTGTCCAATCCAAATGCTCTCGAGCGAACTGAAGGCGGGCTCCCCGGTGGGCTGGGGTCAATTTCGACCCGTTTGCTGTTGTGTGTGCAGTCAGATTACCTTCTTGAAGTCGTCTTCAAACTGTCCACCAACTGAATTCGGATTCACGAACTTCTTGGAGCCGCTGTCCTAGTTGAACCGCATTCAAACGACGATTTCCCAATGAAGTAGGCACAAGAAACCGGTTATCACGCAGTGTTGTAGCACGAGGTCGGCTAGATCCTTGTCGCCGTCTGAAGCCGTATTTATGCGATGAGCTGGAAAAAAGGGTTCGATCCAGAGATGCTGTTTCAACGATTCTCCAGGAGCAGGCTGCAACAGGCGATCGCAGAGGAATGGGAGGCGATACATCAAGATTTGATGAAAACTTTGGTGAAATCGAATGGAAGCTGTCATTCTGGCTAGGGGAGGGAGTACTTCTTATTAATAAAAATATTTTTTTGCTGATTTCCATGTTTTAATTCGATTTTTACCACTAATTTTCATGCTGATAAATTCACAAAAAACGTGTACTTCAGATGTTGACCCCAAAAATCACTTTGTTGACATGATATAAGTACAAAAATGGTACCATTGGCTAGGTGTTGAACTAGACTTTGAATTTGCATTCAAGAAAATTAAACAAACATTGAATTTTTTGATATTTTTGAAATTTTGGTGAAAATTTATCAATGTGCGAATTTTTTGCACCCAAGTGTAGACCACAGAGTTATTGAAATTCCCAAAACTCTTAAAATTCTTTGAATGTCTAAAGTTTTTCTTTAATATCTAAAAGGTATTGGTATTTTTAAAACTTATAAATTTCGTAAAACTCTAAATCTCTAAAATTTTTTATTTAATTTCTTTAAATTCCTAAAATTGTAAAATTCTTCAAATGTTATTAGTGTTCTTAAAATTTATGAACCATAAATTCTTAAAATTATTTGAAATTTTGTAATTAATTTATTAAAATTTCTGAGAAACTGATTTCACAAAAAATTCAAATTCTTGAACTGTAAAATATACTTGAAACTATAAGACTTTAGGATTTTTAAACTTAACACAGAGGTAATCGTCAAATTTATGAAAATTTCGTCAGACAATCTGAAAAGGTAGCATGCTTAGGAAAAAAATCTGAACTGTGTGCTTCAAACCAGTAATTCGGAGCGATTGCAAAAAGTACTCCGCTTCACTCAATATTTTATTCGCTCCATTAAGCTGATACTTACATCGCTCCTCATAAAATATAGAGCTCCGTGCGAAAGGTGCGGCCAAGACGATTTCCGACAATTTGTATAAAACTTCCATCTCAGATATTTCTCCTCCCAATATTTCAAAACATCCATTTTATCTGCCAATCTCGGTTCGCGTAAATAAATTTATAAATCAGAAACTTCAGAACACGTCTTCCAACTGCTGTTACATTTTGTTCAGATACTAATAGCATGTTGCATTTTTGATATGTTCAGCTTTGTTTCGCGACACAATACAAAAAAATTTCCGAGTATCAATTGCCCCTGTTGTCGTTTAATCGTGGCAACATTTTTACATTGCATTACATTAACTTCATTTTCTTCTTGATCAATATGCTTATTCGATACATTTGATCATGTTGCCTTGTATCAGAGGTAACCAAGTACATTTGATTCATTTTATCTTTCAACACTTTTATCAAAGTATCTTTGATATAAGCCGAAGTATAAGACTCTGCTAATTCCGTCGTAGCAATTGTCCTAAGGCATAATTCAAAAACTGAATACCCCAAACTAATCCTCAGAATATTTCGGTCCAAATGAGTATCCGCGTCGATTTTAACCCAAATCATTCAATTTTTAACTTTGTCGGTTACTACTGAAATTTTTTATTTTATGTTTCCCGAAGTTACAGATCCTTTCTTATTAAAACCTTTCATTAGAGGATTTAGAACTATTTGAAAGCCACTATCTTGGAGCAACGAAAATGGTCTCCCATTGTTAGTTGCAAGCACACAAGCATTCCGAAGTTGTGTTTCATTTAGTAAAATTGTTATAGTTTTTTCTGCACATTTAAACAACTTTCCAATGCATTTGACGAAGAAAATTTTTCGTCATCCAGTTTTCTTTTTGTTGGGATGGACACATTTTACTTTTCATTTTGAATGATTTTGAATTATTCTGGGTGAGTTCTTACCACATACCGCTCAATATTTAAAGCATTATTATTTATTTCCGAATTTCCGTCGAATATTTCCATTTTTATCATAATGTTCTAAAAATTAAATTTGTTTTTCTTTTTTTAATTTGAAAATAGCAATAAATTTTGATTTTCTAATTTCTTACGGAAGTTGTTGGCTGACTGAATTTATTTAGTTTTGAAAAAAGTAAAAATGTGCTAAATATTCTCCGCTCCGCTTCTTCTGGATATTTTTTTATTCGCTCCTGCTCTGCTCCATCTCCGGGCAAAATCATGTCAAATCATATCAAATGTGGCCGCTCTCCTCCACTCTCGCTCCCAACTTCGCTTCCGCTCCGAATCCCTGCTGCAAATACTCAATAAATACATAAAGTAAGTATTGCAAAGCTCACATAAGAATTTCAATTATATATTGATCTCCGATTTTAATGTGATCAATCAAAATAAAATACAATTGATGAGACATCATTGACTGTGAAAAAAATTTGAATCTATTTTGTTTGTGATGTTTAAAATAACAAAGTGAATATTACTCATGCACTGTAAATTTGGCCAATTGCCAGCCCAAAATTTAACCGAAACTCTAAAATGATTCATTTGTGAATCGAGTGATGTGTTTAGATTTTTTTTTTTATGAGTTTTGAGATGAAGAATACGAAAATATATTATTTTTATGTTATGTTACGTTTCTAAATGTGTAACTCATATTAATCGTATACAATATACATTTCTCGATGAAGCAGAATACAGCACTATTTATTCGCCAACTTTTAATTAAAGTCATTCATTTACATTTTTCAACTGATTATATATGCGCATATATTACAAATGAAAGCATTATACCGGCATGTCTTAACGTAAACTTGATTTATATTTACATGTTTTGGTTAAAACTTTTCTTCAACCAAAAATATATAGTCTCATTAGGCCAAATGAACTCAACATTTCGTTTTTAAAATATTGCAGTTCCACTTATTGTTGATTGTGATAATAAAATATCACTCGAAATGCCAAAAAGCCATCAATTTTATGCTTAAATTGGTTTTAAGTTTAACTATACTTTAAGGCAATTTTTGTATCTCTTTCGATTGTGTGTATAAAAGCCAAAATTACAGTGATGGAATAATTTTAAAATTGTTTATATACCAAAAATATACCAATTTCGTACACTGTATATTATATACAAATACACTCGACTTGTCAAATATAAACAAATCATCTTCATAAACAATTCGCTTTAACATGTATTGATAGCATTCATTTTCTTGTATACAAACGAGTAAAATTTATAAATATGTTCGTATTAATAAATAAAAAAATTTACAAAATTAAACGAAGAAATGACATCACATGAATACAAATGTTATAAACAAAATTAATATTTTGTGACCTCTAAATTGTATAAAGAAATTATTTCGAGAGACGCCGCCGTCGTCGTACAGATTATAAAATAATTGAATGAAATTTAAGAATCACTCGTAAATTTGTGAAAGAGTACGAGAGATTAAAGCGAAGTGAGTGGGTTACAAATATATTTTTTAAATATAAAAAAATGTGAAGTAATATGAATGAACTGTTCGTTGATGATCTCAAATAATTGTCCTACTACATCTATCTAATAATATACACTCTAAATGGCCTTCAAATTTTAAACATCAGCAGCTTATAATTATTTTGCACATGTGACACTCTTTTAAAGCGCATAAATATTCATATGTCTATGTTGATGCATTTCCGGTGATTGTATCAGGCAACATCGTCAGAGTTCTTTGAAATCAAAAATTTCACTTCTTAGAATGTCTGCAGTGGGATATTGCAAAAATAAAAATGCAAGAAAAAGTAAGTGTCTTCTAACATTTGTAAACATCCGTCACAAATTGGTTGCACTTGCTTTTACTATAAAATATTGATATTTGTTATTATTTACAAAACAAATGTTTGGTTGTTTCAATTCTGGCAGATAATTGGAAAAAATCTTAATAACTCTATTAAAAAAATTAACTTGCAATAATTGTTGCCTAATCATACATAATGTTTTTTAATAAGTCGGACGACAATAAAAGCTATAATTACATTAACAACTAATTGTAAACAACAACAATATTGTCAATCAAGTTGAAATATTTTATTTTAAATGTGTGACATAAAATTATATTTCAATAAATTACAGATTTATATATTGTAGCTTATACACGTTATTGATAAGAAAAATAAGAACGTTATAGTAGATTAATTGAAATGAATCGCCGAGGTTACAAAATTATTATTAATTCTTATTTTTCTTTTCAGGTAAGCATATCGATGGACTACAACATTATTACATTTTTTATTGTCGGATAAGTATAAATTTAAATATTTAAATATAAAAAAAATCTGATACTCCGAGAGACAAAGACAACTTTTTTTTTAATTTAATAAACAATTTCAACATCCAAGATTGTAACAAAACCAGGTCATAAGTTCGGAAATTATGAAAATATGACAATGGTAATTATATAAATATTACTGTACTTGTTGCTCATGGTACGCCTGTTCATTTTCCGGCTATTAAATGTCACTCCATCATGTGATCCATAGTGATCCTAGGCTAATAAATAAGTCTAGTCTCAAAAGAGAAACAAAACCTATGTCCCGAATAGAAAAGCAAATGAAAATCTTTTTGATATGTAATTCAATTGAAAAAGTTTTCATTATAGTAACAATGATTTTTTATCTTATATTTTAGAAGATCGATTACGGAGATTACGCCTTCTTCGGTTCTATTTTAAACAAATTTTACAATATTTTTGAAATTATCCTGCTTACATATATTTAGACGCACCTTATTTGGCCCCCTTCTTTTGTTTAAGCTATTATTACACACTGCTTGCACCCAGGAGGTAAACATAATTCGAGTACGCTTAATCCAATGGTGCTAGTCCCATTTCAAAGTTAGTCCCAATTTCGACATGTTTTCACTCATTTTCACGTTGATAGCTCTTGAACCATTAAGATTTTCGTTTTGCATTTTTTCCTATTATTCCGGTCAACAATTTTGCGGATCAATTAAATATGAAAAATGGCATCCAGTGGGTCTTTTTATACAAAATGTCGTAAAAAACAGTCATTTCTTTTCGTTGTTCACCAACATGTCAGTATTTGAACTATTAAGATTGTAAACAGAATTCAATAAATATTTAACTAGTTTACACAGAATCAAAAAAGTTGAGTGTAAAATTTATGCTAAAAAAAATTACAAAAAATTACACTGTTAAATTAGCTATTTTTCCAATTGGAATTTAAATTATATGAACATTTAATTTTTTTGAAATTTTGGATTTTTCGTACCACCAAACAGACTCTTTTCATCAGGAAACAGGTTCTTTTCATCGTTTTCAGATAGCTGGATCATCTGCTTATTACGTTAAGTAAAAGCATCCAATTGTGTAGAACATAACTAGTTATATTTCAGATAATTTAAAAATTGACTGATTTTTAATGGTTTAAAAAATTATTTAGCTTCGATCCTGGAAATGTCCCGAAGGCCCCGCACATTTCTTAGAATAGCTAAGCCATATAGCGGTCAATGTCACCAAGCCGGTCCAATTATGATGAACTATAATATACCATATTTCACAGTTTTTGAAATTTTTAATAATTTTGGATTATTTTAAAAGTTTTATATCGCCGATCACAGAGATGGCTACAAGGTTTTGCACATATCCTCGGATAGACCATATTGTCAGATAACTTGGCCATGTACTCCTCTACGTGGCCAACCTGATCCAATTGTGATGAACTCTACTATATTTCACAGAATTTAGAATCTTTAATAATTATGGATGGTTTTAAAAATTGTTTTATCTCCAATCACAGAGATGTCCACAAGATCTTGCCCATATTTTCGGATAAATGGGCCATGTGCCAGTCCAATTGTGATGAATTATACTATACTTCACAGAATCTAGAATTTCTAATAATTTTGATGGTTTTAAAAATTGTTGTATCTCCGATCACACAGATTTCCACAAGATCTTGCCCATATTTTCGGATAAATGGGCCACGTGCCATGTGATGAACTATATTATACTTCACAGAATTTAGAATTTTTAATAAGTTTGGAATATGGCTAATTAGGATGGAACTTAGCTATTTTTTAACCGATTGTGATTGAATTTGACATGTGCGTTGGAAATGGGTTTCTAAAATGATTTTAAGATGAAGTTCTGGAATGAGGCTAACTAGGATGGAACATATCTATTTTGGAACCGATTTCAGTAACATTTGTGATGGAAATAGGACCTTAAAATAATTTTTAGATAAAGTTGTGGAATATGGCCTGTTCGGTTAGAACTCAGCTATTCCTCAACAGATATGGAATTAATTTGACATGAACTACGGAAATGAGATTCTAAAATGATTTTTCTAATTCCGGGACCCTACGCTATCTTTAGAAGTTTTACTGATGCTGCGCGTGCTCTTACCCATTTTTTCTTATTTTCCTTTGATTAGGATTAAATTACCCGGCAGATGTATAATAAATATATCTTAATTTGAGTTAATATACCAGTTTTTTAATTATTAATAAATTTATCAATATGAGAAACCTCAACAGCTGTCAAATTCTCAAAAATGTCAACAGGGCTATGTCATAAAAGTCTGTTTTATTGTCTGTTGCAGTTTTCATAAACTATGCAGCTGTCGATGTTTATCTACTTTGACGCAGATCGAAAATCGGTAAAGAAATAATCGGTATTTCCAATTCTAAAAACTCTTTTAGAATACTAGTTCGTCGGCAAGACGCTTCTTAATACCTTCCACTACAATATTATCATTACGTAAAAGAGATCCCAAGTATCTGCAACTTGTGACTCCTCACCGCCAAGCTACATTGCGTTCCGCAACACAATTTTGAACCTACCAAACAAATTAAATCAAAAATTAAAATTAATGCATACATCAAAAACATTAAAATGCTACACACTCCATTGATATATCAGATACCGTGAGACTACGGAGTATCAGCGATAGAGATTCTCCTTGTCGAACACAGCAGTTAATTGCAATGCAATGCACTATATGATCGATTTTAAGTCATTTTACTTCTGCTACTCTGTAAAATTTAATCAAGTTCATCACAATTGGATAAGGTTGACCACGTAGACTCGCACATGGCCCATTTATCGGAAAATATGGGCAAGACCTTGTGGGCATCTCTGTGATCGGAGATACAACAATTTTTAAAACCATCAAGATTATTAGAAATTCTAAATTCTGTGAAATATAGTATAGTTCATCACAATTGGATAAGGTTGACCACGTAGGCTGGCACATGGCCCATTTATCCGAAAGTATGGGCAAGATCTTGTGTACATCTGTATGATCGGAGATACAACAATTTTTAAAACCTTCAAAATTATTAGAAATTCTGAATTGTGTAAAGTATAGTATAGTTCATAACAATTGGATAAGGTTAACCATGTAGACTGGCACATGACCCATTTATCCGAAAATACGGGCAAGATCTTGTGGACATATCTGTGATTGGAGATAAAACAATTTTTAAAACCATCCATAATTATTAAAGATTCTAAATTCTGTGAAATATAGTAGAGTTCATCACAATTGGATCAGGTTGGCCACGTAGAGGGGTTTATCTGACAATATGGTCTATCCGAGGATATGTGCAAGACCTTGTAGACATCTCTGCGGTCGGCGATATAAAACTTTTAAAATAATCCAAAATTATTAAAAATTCCAAAAACTGTGAAATATATTATAGTTCATCATAATTGGATCGGCTTGGTTACATTGACCGCTATACGGTTTAGCTATTCTAAGAAATGTGCGCTAAATGATTATTTAAACCATCAAAAATCAGTCAAATTTTAAATTATCTGAAATATAACTAGTAATATTCTACAGAATTGGATGCTTTTGGTTAACGAGATAAAAAGATGGTCCAGCTATCTGAAAACGATAAAAAGAACCTGTTTCCTGATGAAAAGAATCTGTTTGGTGGTATGAAAAATCCAAAATTACAAAAAATTTAAATTTTCATACAATTTAAATTCCAATTGGAAAAATAGCTAATTTAACAGTGTAATTTTTTGTTATTTTTTTTTACCATAAATTTCACACTCATCTTTTTTGACTCTGTGTAAACTGGTTAAATATTTATTGAATTCTGTGTAAAATCTTAATAGTTCAAATACTGACATGTTGGTGAACAACGAAAAAAATTGCCTGTTTACGACATTTTGTATAAAAAGACCCACTGGATGCCATTTTTCATATTTAATTGATCGGCAAAATTGTTGGCCGGAATTATAGGAGAAAAAGCAAAACGAAAATCTTAATGGGTCAAGAGCTATGAACGTGAAAATGAGTGAAAACATGTCGAAATTGGGACTAACTTTGAAATGGGACTAGCACCATTGGATTCAGTGTCCTCGAATTAGCTAATTTGACAGTGTAATTTTTTGTTATTTTTTTTTAGCATAAACTTTACACTCATTCAAAAAAGTTCTGAAATTACACACACTAGAACAGCTGGAAATATACAAAAACAACAACAATTTACCTAACGACAAAATCAACACCAAAACCAATAAAATTTACGGGCTTGTCACTTTTGCCAACTAGCAGAGTGTTACTAATGATATATTTTGTTGGTTTTGGTCTTTATTTTGTCGTTTAAAAGCTAGTTGTTGTTTTTATTTTTTATATATTTCTAACTCTTCAAGCCTATTTAGCGTTTGTCCTTTTTTAATTTTGTGTAATATGGTTAAGTTTGAACTACGCCATGTGGGCGTTCAGTCACGTCGCACTGCAGCGTAAAAGATCTTTTGTGCTTGGACCCTGCTTAATTATACGTCCAGTCATTATTGAGGCTATTAATGAACCTGATAATACTGCCGGCCGGTGCGCGATACATACTATCTAGACTTATTGCTCTCTTTTCTAGATGTTTAGCATTGGTAACAAAGGTCTTCGGGAGGGCAGTCTCACTGCCGTATATTTCTAGACCTGCCCCGTCTTTCGTTTGATTTTTCTCTTACGAGTTGCTGGGAATGGAAAATCTCCTGTAGGTCACCCGGCTTCACTACAGGAATGCTAAATAAAACTGTAGGGTCCCTGATATCCAGAGTTCGCATATGTTGTTCCACCTTAGATAAGGTTTTTTTATGTCAAGGATTTCTCCTTTTGCACCGTAATTAGCCTGTGTCAATTGCCCTCAGTTAGCAGTGCTTGCCACGATGAGGCAGCATGTACACTTGCGAATTGTGACCAGGTTACTCCTTACACGATTGTACCCATCACGCAGCTGTCTAATACAAAACCAGAACAGCTCATCTGATGCACACCCTACTGGAAGGTTAAGGAGCTAGTAGATTAATCTACTCATTTGGTCTCCCACCCAATAGACGCCAAACAACCCGGTAAAATTCTTAATATTTATCATAGTAGAAATTGCTTCGTCAACCTTTCAGACACAGATCAAAGGAATTGTATCGCTCATATCGCTTCTACCACAAACGTTTTAAGTTATTTTGTGGTTGGCTTAATTCGTTGGGTTAGTGTGGTAACGACGAATATACTATATTTAAGCGAATTACAGATTTAATCCTTCGTTAATGCTTCGTCAACGAAAAAATCCCAAAAATAAATACCGAAAAATACAAAGCAACCTCCCCCATCGAAAAGGAAGACCCCTTTAAATTTTTGTTAACTACAACATCAAAAAAAAAAGGAATCTACATAATTTCATGTCATCCTTGCACGGAAAGGACCAATGCTAAGTGGCTTTGGGGAGTTCTCAATTTTAGTATGTGAATAATTATTAAAAACATACATTTTTCTAAAATGGTCCAATCTCTATGACTGTTAGAATTTCAAAAAAAATCGTCAAACCGTAGGATTTGGGGCGGCAGCCCCAATTCTCTTAGGTTTAAAACGAATTAAAATTAGTATTTCAAAAATTTGTTATGTTTAAAAAAGTTGATTTTGTGGGATTTTTTTCCAATCCCAAAGGAATTGTATCGCTCGTATCGCTTCTACTGATAGATGTATTACAAATGTTTCAAGTGATGGCAAAAGTTGAAAAATTATAAAATTGAATTTTTTAAATTCATTTTAAGCAAAATATTTTTCCGCAATTTTTTCTGGTAATTTGAGGATTTCAAAATTTCTGAATTTTTTTCTTCAAACGCATCAAAGCACCCTCTGAAAATATTTGTTTCATCCCGGGTTTGTGACAAAATTCCGAATTAAAAAATCCCGAAAAAACAGAAAATCAAGAAAAATCAAATTTTTTAAATATAAGAAATATTTGAAATGGGTTGGCTACCTTATTTACAAATAAATAATACAGAACCAAAAAATTCCGAAAAACAAAAATGCAGAAAACTAAACTCCAGAAACACAGTTATCAAAGTGCGGCCCAAGTTAAAATTAAAATTCATAAAATAACCTTAAAATTTGAGTTTTTCCGTAAAGCTCTTAATATTTATGGTAATAAAAATTGCTTCAACCTTTCAGACACAGATCAAATGAATTATATCGCCCATATCACTTCTACGGATTGTTGTATCACAAATGTTTCAAATGATTTTGTGGGTTAATTCGTTGGGTTACTATAGTATCGACGAATCTATTGGAGCGAATTGCGGATTTAATTCTTCGTTAATGCTTCGTCAACTTTCAGACACAGATCAAAGGAATTGTATCGCTCGTATCGCTTCTTCTGATAGATGTACCACAAATGTTTCAAGCGACGACAAAAGTCTAAAATTGCCTATAAAATTGATTTTTCGTTTATTTTGAATAAAATATTTTTTCTGGATTGCTTCTTTAGTAATTTCTAGATGTTTTCAATTGATTTTTTTAATTTTTAATTATTCTGGATCTTAAAATTTCTGGATTTTTTTTTCAGGCAAATGTAGTGATCCCGTTTGAAATACTATTTTAATTCGTTTTATATTTTATATCGATTTTTAAATAATTTAACGTTCATAGAAATAGGAGCCGTTTAGCAAAATTTATGTTTTTTAATAATTATTCACATACTAAAATTGGAAACTTCCCAAAGCCGCTTAGCATTGGACGCTTTGCACAAGGATGACAGGGGAACGTTAGAAAAATATTTACGTTTGTTTTTCATATACTATAATAAAAAACTCCCCAAAGCCACTTGGTATTGGTCCTTTCCGCGCAAGGATGACATGAAATTATAAATTTCGTATTGTAGTTAAGAAAAATTTAATGGGTTCTTCCTTGTGTTTTTCGGGATTTTTTCGTTCGGGAATATGATGATATCCATATGATGGTATTATTCGGCGAAATTATTTTCACACAAAAATGGCTAAAAACAACCGAAATATATAAGGGGCCCGGAACCGTTTCTCATACATCCTAGAATTTAAATTTTATCAACAATATTAAATTTTGGTTACTCGTTTACAGTTTGTTCTGACTGTATAATGGTTTGCCAGCGTAAACACACTAAAAAAAGTCAAAGCTTGTATGATGATTTCATTTTTTTTATTTTTATTGAATTTGAACAGAACCATCTGTATGATGTAAATAGAGCGATGTGAACTTAAAATAAGGGACATAGCTAGAAACGCTAAAAATTTATTTATTTTCTTAGAGTTTGTATGAAGAAAAAACATGAATTAAAAGTTAAACCCAGTTAAATAATTTATTCTGAAATCGCTAAAAACAATTCAATGGCTTACTCATTTAAAACACAGATTCTCAAATTTTCCTAATAGTAATAACCAAAAGAAAATAAGGGAAATTAAATTAAAAAACATTCTACAACAATAACAATGTGTAGTAAAAAGGGAAAATTCAATTTATTGACGGCATCAATGGTAAGAAAAAAGAGAACACATTTTCGCTCAACAATCAATCTATCGTGCTTTGCAAATTCAAAATAACAATAGAAAGATATTCGAATTCAAATTTGAATTGAGGCAATGAAAGAGATGATTATTGTATTGTTTATAAAATAATCTAAAGTTATGAGTTTATGACGTACAACAAAAACAAAAACATGTTATAGTTCAAAAACACCTTATTTTTGAAGACGGTTTTCACTAAGAAATAAACATTTTCATGACTAGATTTTTCAATCAAATAGAATTACATGTTTCATGAACATTTTCGTATAAAAACAAAACAAAAGCACATAATTCTAATAAACTAAAAATCTAAATGAAAATAATCGTTTTCCCATATACTTTCATAGTAAAGAAAAAATTGTATGAACCTTATTTTAAGCTTAGTAAAAAATACAGTCGATACTGGAGGCTCTTATTTATACAGTAGGCTCTGGTTTTGCTAACAAGTGAAACAATTCCTAACAAGTGGAAACTTACGCTAACTTCTTAAATGTAAATAGAGTAATTAACTATTGAACTAATTATGACCTTAGGTATATGATATTGTATTAATTTTCGATCCAGTTAATGGTAGCGTCAAGACATAGCAAATATCTATTTCTAATCTAAATCACATAACTGGTGTTTTAGCCTATTTAATAATATGTTTATTGTGAGGTGACTCAAACTGTTCATTTGCAGAACTTCTGCCAGATATTGTAATATTGTATAAAATATCAAAAGCGAACAATTCTCCAAAAAATATATTATTTTGTCTATTTATGTTTATTGTGGAATTATTTTGAATTGTTCAATTTATAATAGGACTGATAAAAGAATTTGGATAATCATTTTTAATAAGAGTATTTATGAGGAGCCGGAAATTTGTTTTATGAAATATTGAGTCGATAATAAACTAGCGGTATTTATTTTGTATGCTAACGGAAGATGAGAATGAAAATTTAAACATCTTACAGACCATGTTGTTTCATGGAACCAATCTGTTGATTGTGAGCCATTTTCGTTTTGAACAATTAATGTCTAGATGCTTTTCGTTGTTATTTTTTAATGCATTTTCAGTTCGATAAATCAGTTCTACGCAATTGTGTTGTCGCAATACTGTATGCTAGATACAGACATATCGCAAGCTCTATCAGAAATCTGCTGTATTACCTTTCTGCCTTTGTGCGACGAATTTTACTTTCACTTCAACACTTCAAGCATTTCTCGTTTAAAGTTCGATTTTCTGCTCTTAAAATAGCTCGTATAGCTATTCCGTGTCTTTTGAAGACAATATATCAGAGTTTAAAATGGGATTTCATTTTGCTCTTCGCTCTTCATTTTTGTTCGAGAGCGATAATAAGAACTATTAAAAGCTCTTTGTAAAGAGCGATATTGTAAAAAAAAGAAATCGCTCTGAAGAACTGGAGCATTATTTTTATTATAAGGCTCTTGCTCCTCCACTGTTGCGTTTGTGTTATCATATTTTCGCTTTTTGTTATTGCGCTATATTGAGAAAATAAATACGCTATGCTCTGATGAATAAAAACGTCATTATTATATTTCTCTTACTGTTGTTATTACGGCAAACGGTTACATTCAAAACCATCTAAATTTCTTTAGAAAGCCAGATTGTTTTATTAGCGAACAGATGCATGGGCATTGGAAATGGGATTTTAAAATGATTATATTTAAATATATCAATATGAGTAACCTAAAATAGTAATAATTATTATACATCTGCCGTAACCTGTTTAGATTACTCCTACTGATATATTTATTATACATCTGCCGAAAAATTTAGTCGCAATCAAAGGAAAATAAGAAAAATGGGTGACAGCACGCTAATGTTAGAGTAGGGTCCCGGAATTATCAAAATCCATCCTAATTGGCCATATAGGCCATATTACAGAACTTCATCTAAAAATCATTGTAGAATCCCGTTTTCATCACGCATGTCAAATTTCACTAAAACCTGTTAAGGAAAAACCAAGTTCCATCACAACTGGCCATATTCCAGGACTTTATCCAAAAATCATTTTAGAATCCCATTTCCAACGCAAATGTCAAATTTCTCTAATATCGGTTAAGGAACAGCCAAGTTCCATCCTAGTTGGCCATATTCCAGAAATTTATCTAAATATCGTTTATCGAACTTTATTTATTTAATGATATTCAAAGAGCAATTCGTGTGTTACAAAAAATGTTGCTCCCTAATGTGTTTTCTTCAATGGCTCGGTAGAATGGGTTGGGAGCGATATTTTTAGCTTTTATGCTCTTTGTTTTAAGAGTTTGATCGTTTTATCTTTTGTGTTTATCATTAGAGGGTAAGAGCGTAAAAGCAAACTGAATAAAAATTGTATTGGGAGCAAGAGCGAAAATTTTTATAAAGAGCCCTAAAAGAGCGATAAATTTAAACTCTGCAACTATTTAATGATTGCAGCAGTTTGTCATGATTTGAAATGATCGTAGGAATTTAAATTTTCAGTTATCTACTTTTATTTTTTCATCACATTCTATTTGTGTACTTAATTATATTACCATGTACTTTACCATTGCCAATATTAAGCGATAATTTTTGGAACATCAACTCCTGCGAAAGAACATTAAATCTAACGCTAAATAATTGAAAGTCAGAAAAGCAGTGGTTACAGTTTTCCTTGATTTTAAACGCGCTTTTGAAAGAATCGATAGAAAAATTTCGCTTAAAAAGCTAAATAAATATGCAATAAAAGAAAAAAACTTGAATGGTCATTAATTATTTCGCAGGAAGGCAGCAATATATAAAAATAGATAATTGTGTCTCTAAGCCGATGCAAAACAGTCTAGGAGTTCCCAGGGATCCATATTACGACCATTGCTTTTAATTCTATATATTAATGACATTTAGTCGAAGTCATAAAAAATTGTAAAGCGATTTAAAAGATTTAGAGAATTTAAGACTCGGTGAAATTTGTTAAGAATAATTGATTCTTCATTGCATCCATCATGCCACTTCGATCGTGACATTTCGTTCCAAACTACTTATAATTTTGGATAATTTCTATGAGTAATATTTTGAAAATAGAATTTTTCTGACGGTTTAATCACATCCGAAAAATTTCAGCCCTTTACTACCGGAATACTGTTGTGATAACCCATCACACTGGATACAAATGAATGACTTAAGCCTCGGCTAATTAGTGCTTCTCATTTATTATTTTATTGCTAAATTTAATTCGATTTTAACGTTTTCCACCTAGTTCTTTTGTTAAATTGATTGCTCGTTCCTAAATTATTGTTTATACAAACTACTGAATTTTTTTGTAACTGTCCCGGCTATCATTTGAATATAATTTTCCTAAGGCCATGTTTACGTAACTTATCTTGCTTCAACTACTTTAAGTTTTGAGGGAACCATATATGTCAATTAGTTAACAAAGGATTTTAACTTTAACACTAGATCTTCAGGTTTTTGGTATTGTACGTATCCTTGAAATCCTTGAATTTTTGATTTCTTTAAATAGTCGAATCGATCTTTATTCGTTTAGTGATTCAGAAGAGAAGTTTTTCCACGATTTTCATTCTGTAACTCCTTCTGCTGTGATTTTAGTTTTACGATTTATACTAACCTTTATCATTTAATGAACTGCTCTTTGACTACTTCATGTCGAATATTCTCCGCATTAGTAATCAATAAATTTTAAGCTCATGCAGTTAAGCTCTTGCAGTTATAAGCAACTTTAGTATGATCATTTACTATCTGAACCAATCTATAGTCTGCGATCAACTGTTTCAATTTAACACTGTAAAATTTATTGGAATTCATATCAAAATTGAATTCAGTGAAATAATTTTTTTTGTTGTGGTTTATGAGCAAAATGCATCCAATATAGGTTCGATCCCGTTCTTATAAGAAATTTTTTGGAGGTTGTAGGTTTGAGAAGCGGTCCAGGACTAGGACCAGGCATAGACACAAAAATGGTCCGTAGCCATTGGAGATTGTAAGTCTGCCTATAACTTACAAGGAAAAGACAAGTGTGGAACAAACGTATGTCCTGAACCATGATTATAGTGCAGATTTGCGGGTGAGGATGGATTCCTTATTTAGGAATTTCCCTGTTAGATGGTCAAATACATTCAATAAATACTCAAATAAATTCCATAGAAATACCTATCAACGAAATCTTAACGAGATACACGGATGTATTTGCTGCAAATATCGACATATTTTCAGATTTTGTCTATTCTCTAAAAACAAAGAAAATTTGTGCACAGTTTCCTTTCAAGCTTTAATGATTTTTGTCATATCTCAACATCATTGAATTCATTTGGTTGCACGCTTCTCGAAATGAAATCTGCTGGGGTTTGATTTGTTGGAACAAGATACCTGTAATACATGTAATCCTCGCGTTTCAAGTATTTTCGGTAGATTTACTTTCTGTTTTAACGCCTTTTGAGTTAAATCTGCACTAGAAATTAGGCTCCAACATCAAAGTCATTTATAATGATGGAAGAGGATGATCCTTAAGAATATTCATCCGTATGAATTGTCATTTTGACGCCAAAGAATTAATTGATAATTAATTAATAAATACATATTTTCAACCACGCAATTTGACATATTCGAAATCTAAGCATTGCATTTAAATCATGTTGAGTTTGTTTACGGCAGCGTGATGTGCAAAGAAATATTTGTTGGTACCTTCTTCAGTAGTACGTAAACGACGTTTTGCTTTATGAAATAGTTCTTCCAACGTCTGGTTGCTTTACTTCTTTAACAAGTACCATCCGAACTTTGAATCATGCAATTGCCTTGTATTAATTGTTAATGCATTTCCAGAATTTGAAAACAAATTCTACGCCAATTAAAATACAGATAATACTGGATGGATTAAAATAATGGCCTCCTAATGTGATGCTGTGTAATTCAGCATATGGTACATTGAAGTTATTTGATCGTAATTCTGTTGTAATATTTTCTCAATATGTGCATAAGATCAATTTAATAGTATATGTATATGTGTATTGATTATTTACACAGGCCCATAGCATTTGTATAATAGATGATCTTCTTTACACAAATATCAGTTCGGGAATGAGTGAGCTGTTGATGATTGCTCCATTAAGAATGATTTTAACACTGCAATTGAATTTGGTTTTCTTTCTTAAATATTGTTCGATTCACATGTGTCACACCGAGTGCCTACAAATTTCAAAAATCACTGAATGTTGGATGCAAATTACATCTATCAAATCTCGTGCCCATAATTGTTTATTTTCGTTGTCGACGTTTTGCAACAATATATACATAAGCCATAAATGCTAGCAGCTTCCCGACGAAGTAGACTATTCATCTGTTGAAACTTTTGTGAATTTGCCATACGCTCTGTAACAAACACTTGAAGAAGAACTAGATTTGTGGCACAGCATAGGGTTTGCGCATAGTATTAGTACGCAAACTAGATGCTAGATGGGCACATGAGGTTGTGTATTAATTATAAAAGTACTCTAAATCTCCCTCCCCAGGATGCATGTTACCGCCGGTCCCAACTTAGACGGTTTTGTTAAAATTACTCACAATAATTTCAGATGACCTAAAATTCTTATTCCGAAAACCAAAATAATTGTTGATATTGCAATTATTACAATTATAGACGCATTGCACAATTAATTTTCCAAGTAAACCGTATTTACAAAATGAATTAAAAAAAAAAAAAAATCCAGTATCACACCATATTCATTTCCAGTGACATTTCTGGTTTATAAATTTTACACTGTTACTTACATATAGTATTTTTATTTACCTTAATATGACTAAAAAGACTATAAAGTATTTCTACTATGAGTATGTATGCTAAACAAACACATGATTGTAAGCCACCTTCATAGCACAGTAAAAATTAAATAACTACAACAGTTTTAATCCTTATTTGGTAAAAAAAACAACTGAAAAAGATTTTTTTTTTTCGTCTTGTATTTAATGTTTGATTGCAAAACTATCCAATTTACAATAATAACAAACACAACGAAACCAACAACACTGATACGAAATGGATTAAATAAGAAGTTATAAATTCCGAAGGCGTTTAAAAGTGTTTTCTTTTGCTTGAATATTTAAATTTTTTATTTTAATTTTGCATGGGTGGATGGATATACACCGTGTGCGTATATTTTGTTGTTGTTGAATGAATTGAATTACAATTCCAAAATGAACTACTTTTATTTGTTAAGGTGTAGGCAATATTTGTAAGAGATCAAAATACCAAGAAACACCTGTTCCGGGGTGAAAACGAATATTATTGCATCTGTTTGATGTGGAAGTGCTGCTGTTAAATAAAAGTTATATAATTGGGTCAACAATATCAAACATAACTGGCAGCACTTATGTTTTTCTTTATACATTGTACACTTTATCGTATCTTTTATTTATATAAACGAAATCACCCACACATATATTATTATTTACTTTTAGTTTTCATTAGAATTCCAGTGTCTTATTTATCATTTTATTGTGGTGGATTTAAATTTCACCAGAAGAATTTAACAAAGCTCGATAACATTCCTTAATCTTACCTCATTATATATTTAAAGCATCATCATTTATTATCACAATAAATTATTATTATTAACTAAAAAAAACAGCATGTATTATTGTTGTATGTGTATCTTGTACACATGTACTGTACTGTTATTAACGTTGTATAATCGTTTTATATGATTCGAGATGATCACCTTGAAAAGAATTTTAAATGTTTTAAAGCGAACTCTTTATACATGAAGTAATAGTAAGAGTATGTAAAATATTTATAAAATATGTGATGTGATAATGATAATTAATAGTTTTAAAATTGTAGTATAATTTAATTTATATTCGACTCGTTGTATCAATTTGCGAATTAATAAAAAAATATCTGTGCGGGTGGCAAATTAGGTGTGTGGTTGCAGTGGTATACGTTTGGTGCAACTATCTGAAATCTCATTGAAAGCCAAAACTAAATTCAATGACTCACTAAAATATTTGATTCTGGTGAATTATTCAATTAAAAATTTAAATTTAGGCTAATTAATTTTCTTCTGTTGACTGAAAATTGACAAAATTAATTGTATAATTCTTTGCACTGAGAATTGAGATGATTGAGATTATAAAATCCAAAGATAAATAAAAATTAATTATAACGATATTCTTACATCCCTCTTCGGTGCCAAGACCGTATCGTCAGATTATTTAAATTTATCTAATCGACGTTATGCTACTTTTGTGTTTGTACGTTTGGGATGCTTATAATAAATTTTTCGCTTGATCCAAAGTGCGAATTCAACCAAAACCGTAACATTCTAATAATTTTTTGAATCAATGAACTTACTCATCTCAAAGATTTTAATGTTGTCTGACCATCTTTCCGTAACTGAAAATTAGTAAATTCGTTTGTTTATTGGTACTCGAAAATTTTTCGTTTGAGCCCATTAATCCGAACTAGCAGACTTGGGCATGATCTCTTAAAAAAGTTGACAACAAATCAAAAATAAAATTTTAAAATTTTAAAGTTTTAAAGTTTTAAAGTTTTAAAGTTTTAAAGTTTTAAAGTTTTAAAGTTTTAAAGTTTTAAAGTTTTAAAGTTTTAAAGTTTTAAAGTTTTAAAGTTTTAAAGTTTTAAAGTTTTAAAGTTTTAAAGTTTTAAAGTTTTAAAGTTTTAAAGTTTGAAAGTTTGAAAGTTTGAAAGTTTTAAAGTTTTAAAGTTTTAAAGTTTTAAAGTTTTAAAGTTTTAAAGTTTTAAAGTTTTAAAGTTTTAAAGTTTTAAAGTTTTAAAGTTTTAAAGTTTTAAAGTTTTAAAGTTTTAAAGTTTTAAAGTTTTAAAGTTTTAAAGTTTTAAATTTTTAAAGTTGTAAAGTTTTAAAGTTGTAAAGTTGTAAAGTTTTAAAGTTTTAATGTTTTAAAGTTTTAAAGTTTTAAAGTTTTAAAGTTTTAAAGTTTTAAAGTTTTAAAGTTTTAAAGTTTTAAAGTTTTAAAGTTTTAAAGTTTTAAAATTTTAAAATTTTAAAGTTTTAAAGTTTTAAAGTTTTAAAATTTTTAAGTTTTAAAGTTTTAAAGTTTTAAAGTTTTAAAGTTTTAAAGTTTTAAAGTTTTAAAGTTTTAAAGTTTTAAAGTTTTAAAGTTTTTAAGTTTTAAAGTTTTAAAGTTTTAAAGTTTTAAAGTTTTAAAGTTTTAAAGTTTTAAAGTTTTAAAGTTTTAAAGTTTTAAAGTTTTAAAGTTTTAAAGTTTTAAAGTTTTAAAGTTTTAAAGTTTTAAAGTTTTAAAGTTTTAAAGTTTTAAAGTTTTAAAGTTTTAAAGTTTTAAAGTTTTAAAGTTTTAAAGTTTTAAAGTTTTAAAGTTTTAAAGTTTTAAAGTTTTAAAGTTTTAAAGTTTTAAAGTTTTAAAGTTTTAAAGTTTTAAAGTTTTAAAATTTTAAAGTTTTAAAGTTTTAAAGTTTTAAAGTTTTAAAGTTTTAAAGTTTTAAAGTTTTAAAGTTTTAAAGTTTTAAAGTTTTAAAGTTTTAAAGTTTTAAAGTTTTAAAGTTTTAAAGTTTTAAAGTTTTAAAGTTTTAAAGTTTTAAAGTTTTAAAGTTTTAAAGTTTTAAAGTTTTAAAGTTTTAAAGTTTTAAAGTTTTAAAGTTTTAAAGTTTTAAAGTTTTAAAGTTTTAAAGTTTTAAAGTTTTAAAGTTTTAAAGTTTTAAAGTTTTAAAGTTTTAAAGTTTTAAAGTTTTAAAGTTTTAAAGTTTTAAAGTTTTAAAGTTTTAAAGTTTTAAAGTTTTAAAGTTTTAAAGTTTTAAAGTTTTAAAGTTTTAAAGTTTTAAAGTTTTAAAGTTTTAAAGTTTTAAAGTTTTAAAGTTTTAAAGTTTTAAAGTTATAAAGTTTTAAAGTTTTAAAAATATAAAGTTTTAAAGTGTTAAAGTTTTAAAGGTTTAAAGTTGTAAAGTTTTAAAGTTGCGAAGTTTTATATTTTTAAAGATTTAAAGTTTTAGAGTTTTAAAGTTTTAAAGTTTTAAAGTTTTAAAGTTTTAAAGTTTTAAAGTTTTAAAGTCTTAAAGTTTTAAAGTTTTAAAGTTTTAAAGTTTTAAAGTTTTAAAGTTTTAAAGTTTTAAAGTTTTAAAGTTTTAAAGTTTTAAAGTTTTAAAGTTTTAGAGTTTTAAAGTTTCACTGTTTCTCTCCCAAAGTTTTAAAGTTTCGCAGTTTCTAAATTTTTAAGTTTTAAAGTTTACAAATTTTAAAGTTGTAAAGTTTCAAAATTTTAAAGTTTTAAACTTTTATAGTTTACAAGTTTTAAATTTTCAAAATTTTGAAGTTTTAAAGTTTTAAAGTTGCGAAGTTTTAAAGTTTTAGAAATTTAAAGTTTGAAAGTTTTAAGGTATTGAAATTTTAAAGTTTTAAAAAATCTTTAAAGTTTTAAAGTTTGAGAATTGTAAATTTTTAGAGTCTTAGAGTTTCACAGTTTCTTTCTTAAAGTTTTAAAGTTTCGCAGTTTTTAAATTTTAAAGTTTTAAAATTTTAAGTTTTAA
This sequence comes from Tipula vernalis, assembly GCA_958295665.1. Lineage (NCBI taxonomy): Eukaryota > Metazoa > Arthropoda > Insecta > Diptera > Tipulidae > Tipula > Tipula vernalis. The sequence continues at coordinate 329,633,528 of OY282558.1, forward strand.
ACTTTTATAGTTTTCAAGTTTTAAAGTTTCAAAATTTTGAAGTTTTAAAGTTTTAATGTTTTAAGGTTGTAAAGTTTTAAAGTGTTAGACTTTTAAAGTTAAAAAGTTTTAAAAATTTAAAATATGTAAATTTTTAAAGCGTGAAAGTTTTATACTTTTAATGTTTCAAACTTGTAAAGTGTTAAAGTCTTACAGTTTGAAGGTTTTAAAGTTTCAAAGTTGCGAAGTTTTAAAGTTTTAAAGTTGCGATGTTTGAAAGTTTTAGAATTTTAAAGATTGAAAGTTTGAAAGTTTTAATCTTATAAAGTTTTATGGTTTTAAAGTTTTAAAGTTTTAAATTTGTAAAGTTTTAAAGTTTCAATGTTTTAAAGTTTTAAAGTTTTAAAATTTTAAAATTTTAAAATTTAAAGGTTTTAAAGTTTTGAAGTTGCAAATTTGTAAAGTTTTACCGTTTTGAAATTTCAAAGTTTGAAAGTTTTAATGTTTTAGAGTTTTTAAATTTCAAAGATTTAGACTTTTAAATTTCTAAAGTTTCAAAATTTTAAAGTTTCAAAATTTTAAAATATTAAAGTTTTAAAGTACTAAATTTGTAAAATTTTAAAGTTTTAAAGTTTTAAATTTTTAAAGTTTTTAAGTTTTAAAGTTTTAAAGTTTCAAAAATTTAAAGTTCTAAAGTGTTAAAGTTTTAAAGGTTTAAAGTTGTAAAGTTTTAAAGTTGGGAAGTTTTATATTTTTAAAGATTTAAACTTTTAGAGTTTTAAAGTTTCACTGTTTCTCTCCCAAAGTTTTAAAGTTTCGCAGTTTCTAAATATTTAAGTTTTAAAGTTTAAAAATTATGTTTTAAAGTTTCAAAGTTTTAAAGTTTTAGAGTTAAAAATTTGAAAGTTAGAAAGTTCTAAACTTTTAAAGTTTTATGGTTTTAAAGTTATAAAGTTTTAAAGTTGTAAATTTGTAAAATTTTAAAGTTTTTAAAATTTTAAGGTTTTAAAGTTTGAATGTTGTAAAATTGTAAAGTTTTATCGTTTTAAAATTTCAAAGTTTCAATATTTTAGAGTTTTTAAGTTTTAAAGTTTTTGACTTTTAAAGTTTTAAAGTTTTAAAATTTTAAAGTTTTAAAGATCTAAATTTGTAGAATTTTAAAATTTGAAATCTGTAAAGTTTGAAAGTTTTGGAGTTTTAAAGTTTTAAAGATTTAAGGTTTTAAAGCTTCGAAGTTCTAAAGTTTTGGAGTTTTAAAGTTTTAAAGTTTGAAAGTTCAAAATTGAATAGTTTTAAAGTTTTAAAGAATTTGTTTATGGAAAGATTCAACTCATTTAGCCAAACTACTCGGTAAAGGACTTATCAAATAATCTAACATGAAATTTTTTGCATTGAAATTTTGATGAACCTTTTAAAACCCTCTTCTGCTAGATGCGATACTTTTATTTGGAAATTGAGAAAAAAATTGTTGGACGGACGAAACAACAATTTCTGCTAAAATTTAAGGAATTCCAATAAGAATTTTGTTACAAAAATTCAGCAACAAAGAAACACTTCTAGCCTCAAATTTTTTTGGGTGACTTCATTTAAAAACGTCAATCAACTATAACTCTAGGTAAAGATGATTTGGAGTTTATGTACTTTTATAGTTCTGTTATATTAGGCGATCTTCTATTTGCTGAAGCCCCGAGCGAATATGTTATATCAGCATATAAAGATATTGATCGTCATCAATCATAACTTTTCATCGTAATTAAATTTCAAAAGAAAGTTTACACCTTAAATCTTATTATTGACTTGAACATTTAAATGCCAAAGTTGACCAAACTCCATCGATGAGTCGTATTAAGTAAAAAGTAATTTTAGGTATTATTTGTACAATCATCAGACAAACCACATAAAATGTGCTTCGTAATTGTATCCTTGGCCTACATAAATTGAAACAATTCAATAACATTACCAAAATTTAAATTTCTGCATTTCATGATATACGAGTATCAGAAAGTATAGCAGAGAAAAGTTAATATAAAAATTACTTTAATTGAAGGTCACCTTCTGTTTCGTTAAACTATTATAAATTATATGATTATTAATTTTTCGCATAAATTGAAACTACCGATTTACGCGCACAGACCAAAAATAACTTAACACTAATAATAGCTGAAATTTAACAAAAAATAAATTGAAACAGATTTGAATGTAATACAATCTCAATATTGAATCTTAGTAAAAAAAAAATATTTCTTGTTTAAATTATGTTTTGTCAGAAATTCAGGTTTTTATTTTCGTATGGGTAGATCAAATCTTGAAGAAAACGAAACGAGGCGGCTTTTAAGAAAAACCATATGTTTCGCAGATTTGCTTTAAATTTAGTAAAACAAAAATCATCTAATACAAAAACACGATTTCATTGACTTCCGACGACAACCGCTGTATACACATATACATTTAAAAATGTTTGCCACCTTTATTGAGACTTGATGTATAATATTTTGAGACAAACAAATAAAATGGCGCCAAAATAAACTTCTTTGAGAGAGTTAATTTTTTTGAATATTTGTAGATGATCGCCGATCATACTCGTACATAAATAAATATTCAACTTTTATATGTCTTGTCTAATACTAGCAAGCATTCACGTTAAATTGCAAATGAGGTCAAAAAATAAGAATAATACAATTTTACAAGATTACGTAAGATATTTTATAAGTGTACGTACATACTAGTAATATATACAGATGTACATATATTGCTACTTATTTAAATCAACTTTGTATTTGTCTTTTGGTTTATTATATCAATTTTAGACTTGCAAGCCGACTGAATACGGCGTTTATATACACCACACGAATATATTGAATGAATGAGCTGAAACCTTATTATAGCTGATACTTTTATTTTTATTTAATTTTTTTATTTTTGTTTCTTACAAACCAAAATACCGCAAAAATTGTACCACAAAGTATATACAGCGTAAGACGATATTATGTTTATAAGTTGTTCGATCATGTTGATTGTCTTATTGACATAAACTAAATTGCCAAGTTGAAATTGCAAAGATGAGTTTTGATCATATACGGCGCACATTACAGTGTTCCAAATTGTTAAATAATTTTATTTGACGCATTCTGCAATTAAAAATGCAGTTGGAATTTCTGTCACGTTTGATACTTAATCAATGGATGATATGTATGTGATATGTGTATCAATAATCACAATGCTTGCCGATAATATACGGAAGTGATTTATGAGTTTATAGTAGCTGTTCGCGTTTTTTGAATGTTAATGATTTTTGTGCAGTTACAAACTACTACTGAGTGGTACCCATTCCCTGATCAAAGGTTACTTTAAAAATAACAACAAAAATTTGCTCGTTTGTTTTGTTAAATATTCCAGCTACTCGGGAGATAATTTCGGATGCTTAGAAAAACTAGTAATTTCCAGATAATACAATCTCACACTCTTTGTAAGGAACAAAAAAGTTTTGACAGAATATTTTTGGTTTTTTTACATTCACAATCTGAAAGAAAATATTGTGCAAAAAATCAGAGATGCTATGCAAATTTTAGGGACGTAAAAAGTCTATAAACGTAAAATTGAACAACCTAACAACCAACGTGTTAAAGTTTAACTTTTAGTATTTTTTAAAACTGTTTCATGTTTTGATAATTTTCTAATTTTTTGAAACATTTTGAATTTTCTTCTTATTTCTAGTTTTTCTTTACGTTAAACATTATCGTATGTTTAAAATAAATGAAACTTTGCAAGTTACTGATTTTCCAACAAACAACAAATATTTAACGTCAGACGTCAAGACTTGCTAAAAGTTAAACATCAACTATCAAAAATTCAAAAGTCAACCACCAAACCTAAACAGCTTCCAAATTTCAGAAATTAACATCCTGGTTTTTAGTAATTACCTTTTTAAACTACAACTTTACGATCATCGATCACCGTCAAAAACAGTTTAAGTTCTAGCTTGTGTGATGATTATACTGAGTTTCAAACTTTTGTTTTTTTTTTCAATCCATATTGAAAGAGAAGATTTTATTTAACTTAACCGTTGATGGAGTAAAAGTGGGCTTTGATTTTATTTTTTGTATTATAGATTGAGCTACGGAGCCCTGTGTACCTGCGATCAATAAGATCTATTGTGCATCTCTAGAAATATTTTCACTTGTATTGAAGGTCCTAGTCCCCAAAAACCCCACCAGCCAAAACATATTTAATAGGTCGGCATTATGCCACTGAATTGTATGTAAGTATTCAGATGTCTCCTTTACCAGGTTACATTTATACCAGGAACTTTTTCCCAGCCTTTCAAATTCCAGATGAGAGATTTTAAAAGTTGGCGATAAAAGATTTAAGAGCTTTTTGTCCTGTCTCATCCCAGTGGAGGACTCTCAGAGTAATTTCCTGCATTTATGTTTCTAAGTGACTACTGAAATAAGCAACACTGGTTTCGAGGCCAAGGAAGGTGGCGGTTTGTTCCCATTTTGAGCAATGGTCTGCTGCCTCGTTTTCTTTGATGAAATAATGGTCAGGAGACCGCAGAGGTTGATTTTACAATATTCTCTTTGCCCTGTTCTTATCAGCTGTCCCGGGAATTCCCCGGACAAAGACTGTCCCCAAATTTTGCCCATTTCGTCGTCCTTATGAATTTTAGTGCAAAATGGTCTTGAGCATATTTTTTTGTTTTGGAGATATGACGGGTCAAACCTATCGCTTGACTTACCTACGCTACAATAAATCCAGCATTCTTGGTGATCTCTTTTTATTATGTTAATTTTTTTTCCAAAATGTGAAATTTTCCGCTGTTTTCAAATTTATTATTAGATTTCATCAAAAATATGATTTAAATAAGTCATAACCGATTTTTAAGAAGAAATGAGGATTTTTACTTGGGAAACTAAATAAATAAGCCGTGTCCATCTTGAAACGTGCAGTCACGTAAAACTAACGTCTCCGATCGACTATAAAATAATGTTTTAGTGATTTTTAAGCAGTTTAAGGGGACGTTCTGTTGGTTTTGCTAGTATTAAATCTTCTATTAAAAGAGTTTTATAAGAGAGCGGTATCAAAAATTAATTTATAAAGAACTAAATACAGAAGCGAAAAATTATGAAGAAATCGAAATTATAAATTTTAAATTTGCTCACTGACGTCCAGTTGACCTTCAAATGGCCTTTATAGTAATGGTCAAGGTCACCAGCTCGGCACTTTATATCTTGATGCCAACAACTGTTACTTGAGTCACTCCCCATTAAAATATACATCATCTGGTTATTTCATACCATTTCGTAATTTAACCTTGAAATTACCGCTCAAAGTCATTCCAAATAGTGCCTTAAGTACCTATTTGAATGTAAAATTATATGTTCTTTCAGAATTCGGATCATATAAAAAATTAGAGTTAACCTTGAAATAACCTTGAAACAGATTTCAAAGTCAAACTTATTGTAAAATCCGTAGAAACCTATATATTATCCTATAACTATAAAGCTTCCTTGGGCAAGTTCCACATTTTGCTTATTGAGCGAGTCGCTGTGCCTTTATAAATGTGACCCCACCAGCGAATGAGGTTATAACGTTCTTCATAGTAGTAAAGTAGTTCTCCTCAGCTTTTCTGCAGCGGATATATTTTCTGAAATTTTAGAAACCAAGCAGTGAAGCACGCGCGTTCTCTTTGCATTTAGTAAAAATGCCTCGTTGGTCAATAGAATAGGTTGACTTTAAAGCGTTAGATTAATTTTAAGGTCTATTTGATTGCTCCTGAAAAGCATTTGTTGCATCCTTCCTTTCTGTACCGATATTTCAAACTTTCAATATTTTTGGCGCCATTTTCCACTGCATTCCAATGATCAGAACTTCATTCAGTATTCTAACTCAGTAATACTATTTTAAAGTGAAACAAACTTAAGCGGGTATATCTAAAGTACAATATTGGGTTTCTGGGCCATGCTGTGACAAAACAACTTCACCTCTATTAACTTTAAAAATTCCATCGAAACTAACCAAAAAATGTTACATCTCTCTCAAATCTCAATTGTCGAGTCTACTTCCACAACTAGAAATTTGAAAACTAACTGGAGGATTAAGATTATGATCCCGAAATCAGAAAAGAAATTAAAAAATGGTTTAACATAGTGTTTAATTACAAACAATACAGATTTCCATCATTTTAGTTAATTTCCCAGAATCCCGAGAAATTCGAGTTTATCGCTCCCAGCCTTCCGGGATTTTAAAAGCAGTCTGGAAAGCAACGCTCTACGCCAAATCAGTTTGGAGTTAAAAACTGAGCTCCGACATTATATTTTTATAATATACATATATCGGTCTTCCTAAATATCTTTTTTAGACACTAAATAATACATACCTTGATCGCAAGGATCTCAGCTTGAGAGGCGGTCGGTGTTTTAACCAACGGTACACAGAGTTCAAGACTCGTAGTGTAAAAAACAGAGGTTTGGTGAGGTATGCAACATATTATGTTCTTCACTAGCCTTATCTCAGTTAGTCTATTTGCGAAATTCCGCTGACAATCAATTGTTTCAATCGTCAAGTTAATAGTCAAAATCAGTCAAGTCATATTCAATTAGTGTAGGATCACATTGGGTCCTGATCTTATGGTTTTGATTTTAAGCCGTTATTTTTAGATTTGTGGCTCTTCAACCAGTTATCTTCCTAATGTGTATGTATAGTGGTGAGAGTGGCAGTAGTCTCTCAAGGGTAGCTGTAGGGGAAGCCTTCATTACACTCGTTGCGACTATACAGATTAGTCTTTGGATCTGGTCCGGTGATGGGCGAACACCAGCTTGCTCTATATTTGGCCACCACACAGACATCGTATACCAGATTATTGGTCTTATGATAGTCTGAAAAAGCCAACTGAAGCAAGCCTTGTTCGCCTTATTTGTGAGATGTTTTAAGAGTGAGTTCCATGTCAGCTTCTAATCAAGTAAAATCTCCAGATATTAGACCTCCGATTGACTGGAAGGCTTATGTTCGTACACTTATTGACTTAAGGGCGTATTGTAAACGATCCCATACTGTACTCTCGAATTTTCATCTTACCATCAAACTAGTTATCCGCACCAGTAATGCTCAAGAAAAGAGAATTTTTTAGTTTAGTCTGTGGCTGATGCGTCACAAGCAACCAAAATAAGTGGTCGCGTCGCTATTGTGAGGGTTTAATCACAAAAGGAGGCCATAATCCTCTTGCTTCTGAGCATGTCTGTTCCCGTTACTTCGAATTTGGTATTATTTAAAGCTTCTTAAATTTCGATGAATGAGCATACGGAGCCTCTTTAATCCAAAGTGTGTCTTCGTAGACCGTGTTAAAGTTAGCCAAAATTAAAAAGTCGATAAGCAGATTACGTTATTAACATTCTAGCTGAAAATCAAAAAAATTTAGTGGTTATAAGCCGAATGTAAATGGGATATATGGATTGCAATAAAACCTTTTCTAAATAGTCTTACGTGGAATATTTGGTTCCACCTAATTGTGGAAAATATCGGAATATCAAAAGAATCCATAAAATTTGATTAAAATAAACCTCTAGAGTGTTATGTCTGGAGATAGATTGCATTGATGTGACTTGTCAATAGCTGTCGCAGGAAAAAATTTAATTAAATAGAGGTACACCGCAAGGTGGCGTACTGTTCCCCTAACTTTGGATTTGGTTATTATGACCTGTTGCTAAAACTCAGGGGGGAAGGGGGAGGTCGTTTCTATATGGGCCAATGATTATGGGTTGAATGTGAACCCATACAAAACTGACTTGGTTCTTTTTTCTAGGAAGTACAAATTTTTTTCTTGCGACAGCTATACAAGTCACATCAATGCAATCCATCTCCTGACATAACACTCTAGAGGCCTTATATAGTATTCCAATTTTACATGTGCTTTTGGGTTTCGCGAATTTTCCACAATTTTTCACGAGGAACTGGAGCGAGGTTTTTTCACATAATAATATTGACAAAGGTATTCAATGATATCCATGCATACAAAGTAATTTTTCGGCTAAACACTATCGATTGATAATGACTATATTTCTATTTTCGGCTGCGATAACACAATCTGCATTACCGATTAGTTTACTGTCGGCTGATATTTACACAGTTCTGCATTATCGACTTTTCACTTTCGGCTAACTTTAACAGTATCTTCGATTTCTAATATCAGTTCATGTAAACCCGACTGTATTGAGTTCCCTGTTTGATAGACATGCTGCTTAGGGTCTAGATGATGTCCTTGGAAGGCGTTCAATCTAACGTACAGTCCAATATCTTCTCCATGGTTTTCAATATAAATTATGTGAGGCTTATCCTCCTAAGATCCGCCGGTGATCTTTTCTCGCTTTTGGAATAAAAATCACCCGCACCTTTCTCCAGCATCTTGGAATGCATTCCAAGCTACATTGGCTGGTTCTGGAGAGTTTAATCAGATAAGGCAACTAAATTTGCAGGCCGTGCTGTAAAAATGCGGAATTAGTGTGGTTCCACCATGTAAAGTCTCTTGTTCTTCTAATGTAAACAAGGGGTGAACTTTAATATAGGTATCAATTACCTCAATCAATTTTATAAAATAAAATGTCTACATGTAACATTTGTTCTATGAACATTACCAAGGCAAAATTTCCTGGCATCAAATGCGCAGGCTTGTGTAATAATACATTTCACATAAGATGCGCAAACGTTTCCGAGGAACTAGTGGATGGAATTAAAAATCGCTCCGCAAATTGGATGTGTCATGTTTGTCGTAAGACGACCCCGAACCAATCAATTATAATCGATGAGGAAGATGATCCTCAGGATTCTAGCGCAACGAATAAATTGCCTAATTTATCCGATGTTATGATCCTGCTGAAGCGTATGGAAAAAAAGCTATCAACTCTTGATAACATGAAAGCCATGATTTTATCGCTTGCATCGGACAACGAAAAACTTACATCCAGAGTAAACGCACTAGAGAACCAGATGTTGACACAGACATCCAAAATTCATCTACTAGAAGCTGAAAATGATAAACCAAATCAGCAATTAAACTCTAGTAGTCTTACAATTGTTGGTCTACCCTGCCAACATGATGATATTCGGGATGTGGTTATCAACACAATAGAGAAAATAGGAGTGGAAATTAATTATGACGACATAGTGAACATTCATGCGGTCCCCAAAAATATGAGCACCGTGTCATCAAAAGAAAATAAATCTAAATCATTCTTGCAAGATTTATTAGTTGCCAAATTCACTACAAATGATATTAAGAATAGCATTTTGCAGCATATGAAGAAAAAGAAGTCGCTTTTCACTAAGGATTTAGATATAATCTTGCCCCAAAACCATCGTGAGCAACGCATTTTCATTATGGACCGATTGACAGCATTCCAGTCCCAATTATACCGTGAAGCCAAGAAAATAAAATCAACTTATAATTATAAATATTTGTGGTGTAATAATGGACAAATATACCTTCGGAAATCGGCAGATTCTGATGTTCGTCGAGTCCAATCACTCAACGATATTTTTCGGCTCCATCATTCACACAATCCAATTGGGAGTAAAAGTAGCAGTTGTGAAGTCATCCGGTAATCTAATATTTTATAATTCATTAGTTATATTTTTTATTATCAATTTCAATTTTAAATTCTGTTTTGTTTTTTCTCGGAAACAACAATATCAATTTTTGTTTATAATCTTGTTTTTACCTTTACATATTTTTATCAATTTATATATTATATTTAGTTATGTACATATTACTATTACAATGAAAATATTGTCACTAATCAGTTATCTTTTAGAAATATTAGTAGTAATGATACTTTATGTATTCTGACATCATAAATTCTGATATTTTGATTGTTCATCAGAATATTCGTAGCCTTCGAAGGAACTTTGATGTTTTGGTAGCTAATGTTAATGAGTATAAGAATAAACCATCATTTATATTTTTGAGTGAAATTTGGGTCAGTAGTAATGAATTTTCTTCTTATAATTTAAAAGGTTACACGTTATTTGGTGCTTGTAATGATGCCTATAGGTCAGGTGGGGTCTGTGTTTATTTTGATACTCATTTGTGTTGCTCACTATTTGCCTCTAATTTAACTTCGTGTGATATCGTTAGGGTTGATTGGAGTTTGGCGAATGATACTTATGTGATTTTGTGTATTTATAGGTTACATGATACTCCAGTAAACGTATTTTTGCACGAAATTTCCAGTTTTATTAGCAATATTAAGTCCAAAAATCTCTTCATTGTCGGTGACATCAATATAGATATCTTGGATTTTTCTTCACACTGCGATGATTATATGTTTCTTATGTCGTCTTTTGGTCTGGAATCATTGGTTAATGTTCCTACTAGAGTGACAACATCATCATCCACTTGCATCGATCATTTCTTTGCTCGTCTTCGATCAAATGATCTTTCATATCTCAAGCCATCTGTAATTGACCTTAAGATATCAGATCATCATTTCATAGAGATATTATTCAAATTTGATACAGTTTTGACATCCCGTACTAATTTTTATTCTGGTCAAAAAAAAAAACTTAATATGGTTATGTTAAATGAAGTCCTTGAGCAGACAGACTGGAAGATTGTTCTGGACCTAGATGATCCGTCTCTAGCTCTTGATACATTTTTTAGCATTATTACGAAAATTTTGAAGCCACTTATTCTCGGGTGAAAAATGTGAGGCTCTTACAGCCATGGATCTCATATAAACTTGCCAGTCGAATTAAAAAAAGAAACAAATTTCGCAAAAAGTTAAAAAAACATCCAAATGATATGAATCTACGTGAAATATATGATTGTACTTGCAGGCAAATAAATGTAGATGTTAAGAGAGAGAAAGAAATGTATTATATGAATCGCTTCTCAATTAATGGAAGTGACGTTAAAAAAAATTGGAGTCTTGTTAATGAAATTTTAACAAAAAAAGCTAAAACATCTTCGATTAGCAATATTTTATCCGATAGCGGAACTCTGCTTACAAATGAATTAGACATTTCTAATGAGTTTAATTTATATTTTACTAGCGTTGCAGACAATTTAAGGAAAACATTTTTCGCGAATACCGTATTAACAAATCACGGCCTTCCGTATGATTACTGTTCGAAAACATTCTATATGACACCGGTTTCTAATAGTGAAATACTAGCTATTATTGAATCATTGGAGCCGAAAGAGTCTATAGATAATGAAGGAATTAGTAGTAATATTATGAAAGCTGTTTCTAAATTTATCAGCCCTGTTCTTGCCCATATATTTAATCTCTCCTTTGAAAAGGGAGTAGTACCTAAGAGGCTCAAATATGCTACTATTATTCCCATTTTTAAAAGTGGAGACCATAGGGATAAGGGAAATTATAGACCCATTGCGCTGCAGCCAGTTATTCACAAAGTTCTGGAAAAAGCTGTTAAAAACAGAGTTACCATATTCCTGGATCTCTGTAAAATACTAAGCGTTCATCAACATGGATTCCGGCAAGGTATGAGTACTGAATCGGCTGTGTTGGAGTTTTTAGATATAATTCATAATGGTCTAAACAAGGGTAAGATCTGTGCCGGTTTGTTTATTGATGCTACTAAGGCATTTGATATGGTCGATCATAAACTTCTATTATCTATTCTTTTTGATGTTGGGTTTAGAGGTGTGTCAAACAAGTGGTTTGCTTCCTACCTAGATGATAGAGCAGTGAGAGTTAGAATTAATGATACTTTTAGTGAGCTAAAAACTGTGAATGTTGGGGTGCCGCAAGGATCAGTGCTAGGTCCTTTGCTGTTTCTAATTTATACGAATTCTATTTTCAAACTTAATTTGAATGGTCACAGTACAGGGTTTGCGGATGATTTAGTTTTAGCTTATTCTGCTGAATCTGTCAATGACGCGACTTCCATGGCTAATTCTGACCTTAAGGTGTTGCATAAATGGTTTGATAAGCATTACCTGATACTAAGTGGAAAAACAAAATTTATGTGGTATACAATTTTTTGGCATTACAGCTGCTACTAATCATTCCCAAGTAACATATCATAATACTTCCAAATGCACTTCTGTTAGTTGTCATACTGACTGTTTGAATATTGAGATAGTCAACTCTTTTAAGTATCTTGGAATTCATTTGGACACTAACCTTAACTGGAAAACTCATGTATCCAAGTTAAAAAGTTACATGGCGTCTGCCTCACGTATTTTTTACCTTCTCCGTGATCTATGCCCTATTTCTGTTTTGAAAATGTCGTTTCATGCATTGGTAATGGCTAAATTAGAATATGGTTTGTCTTGCTGGGGTGGCTGTTATCCAACTACTTTAAAACCATTGTACGTACAACAGAAAATGATTTTGCGAACAATTTTGAGGAAAAATAGATTGGAATCATCTTGGCCTTTATTCAAGTCGATCAATATTTTGCCATTACAACATTTGTATGTTTATAAGGTTTTGAGAGTATTTTTTAAGCGTAGTGGTCAGCATTTAATAAGAGGTGATGCTCGATATAACTTTCGCGCTAATCACCGTTTTTTTTTTTTAAGGTTCCTAAATTCAATAATGAGCACTTCCGACGCTGTATAGTTGTTACCGCTCCGACATTTTTTAATGCTTTATCCGAACACATTAGACGTCACATTCATTCTAAAAAATTCTTATCCTACGTTAGAAATTGGCTATTCGAAACACCAGACGTATCTGATTTATTTTGCGTCGTCATTTGATTTTTTGTTATGTTAATACAATTATTTTAAAGAGTATTATACGAGTATTTATAAAAAAATAAATAAATTTAATTATATTAAAAAATTATTTTATCTTTGGATAACTGATTGATTGGTATTTGTACATAAATAGGTATATTTTTAATATTGTTTTTTAATTTTTGTTAATGGAAGCAATGCCTGTCACTGGATTTTTGTCCACAAGGCATCTATTTTTATTTTATTATTGTAATAAAACTTGTAATAAAAATAATATAATAAATAAATAAATAAATAATAAATAAATAAATAATAAATAATTATTGCCTCTGTAAAGTCATTTAAAACTCTGTTGAGGTCTTTGATATTGTTCATAGCGGTCTGTAGGCTGGCTATATTTTCGTGAAGTCTGGCAGTGCCTTTGAGAGTCAGTGCGAGGCAGCTCATTCTCCTCGACTACTCTTAAGATGCTCCCTCCCACGGTTTCAGTACGGCATGGTGGAAGTAAGTTACAATTGTGTGCTAACAGAAGCTTCAGCACAGTGTCCTTTGTCGAGTCTTGTATCGCCAGAATCATAGCGATACTTAGCTTAACGACGGGGAACTATCGGTCGATGATCTCCAACTTGATTGTCACTGTGTCACTGTATTTGGCAGCAGCATCGATTCGAACCTTTGTCACTTAACTTCTTCACGTCCTGATTGGTTTGCTGTGACAGGTCTAACATTTCTCTTCTCATGATTTGCCATTTAATTGGAATTTAGATGTTGGGGTTGTAGATATCCTATTTTTTTTTCTAATCCTAATAATCATTTCCACACCACCTCTTCCAATTCTTGTGCTAGATATCATTCCAGCATTTCAGGGGCACTCAGTAAGATAACTGTTACCTTTTTCTTCCAGTTGGCAAATTGTGGTACAAATTGGTAAATGGAGGGTCTTTATGAAGCTGTAAACATATTTGAAATATAACAAACTTCTAACTGGTCAACTGGTAATAATTTTTCGAGCATATCGTGCTATTGCCTCAACCCTACATCTTAATGTCGATTGAATAATACGTTTTCGATTAGTTTGAATAGTTTCAGTTAAATCCAGCTTTTAGTAAGTGTCTTCGATGGTGGTTTGGCGTCTATTGGAGGTGGGAATCAAACTTGAGTAGATTAATCTACCAGCTCCGTAACCTTCCAGTAGGTTGCGCATCACGTGAGCTGTTCTGGTCTTGTCATTAGGCAGCTGCGTGATGGGTACAAATGTGTAAGGGGTAACCTGTTCACAATTCGCAAGTGTACGTACTGCCTCCTCGTGGCAACCACTGGTAACTAAGGCTACTTGGCACATTTTTGGCCATTTGGCACAGGCTAAAGTACGGCGCTAAAGGAGAAAACCTTGACAAAAAACCCTAATCTAAGGTAGAACAGCATATGCCGAAAGATGAATGGCTGATAGGTTAATCAGCCCAAAATATGTGGACTCTGGATACCAGGCACCCTCCAGTTTTATTTAGCCTTCCTGTAGTAAAGCTGGGTGACCTACAGGTGATTTGCAATTCCGAGCAACTCGTAAGAGTAAAATCAAACGGAATACGGGGCAGGAGTAGGAATATATGAGAGTGAGACAACCATCTCGAGGTCCTTGAGCTCCAATGCTACCGTCTTTCTAGCGGAACTACATGCTGTAGTAAACATCTAGGTGGGAGAGCAATAAGCCCAGATAGTATGTATCACGTACCGGGAGGCAGTACCGTCAGGTTCATTAAGAACCTGAATATTGACTGGACGGATAATTAAGCAGGGGCCAGCACAATAGATCTTTTAGGTCGCAGTGCGAAGTGGCTGATCGCCCACATGGTCCTCCAACAATAATAATAATAATAATAATAAGTGTCTTCGATCTCAACATAGTTTTTGCATAATTGCAACAAGTTCTCTTTGAAAAAAATTTTAGAAACTGATTAATTGATGAAGAAGCTTGGGTTAAGGTGACTCGGTTTAACTTTTATAGTTTTCACAGATTGAACTTTTCGTTTTCTATACACTTCAATTTCACTGCCATCACTAGTACACTCACTATCATTATTATCCAGATTAAAATGGTCACTATTCTCTCCTGACACATCATAACTAAACACATCTTCACTATGCGCTTAACTAAAAATTTATTTCATTGCAATGGATTGAAATATAAGTAATCGTAAAAATAAAATATCAAATACATCATACAAAACCGAACTACTTAAACCCTATAGACTGATACACAATGTTGTGCAATCAAAAATACAGCAACTCTACCAAATAATTCCATCAATGCAGGTTCATTCATTTATACTGCTTTCCATTCAATCGCTCTGTCAGTCAAGTTTGTGTTTTTTATTTACGATGGGGAAGTGTTTTTTTCGATACAGCTCATTCTCATCGGCTTGAGATTTCTTTAGAAATCAAGTGATTTCAATGTCTGTAAGCACAAGCGGCTTCTACACTCTTTTCACCTCACGCAGCGGCCGGTGAAGCGGCCGAAATGTTTTTCAATCTACCATAATTTCAGATCGGTCCAATAATGCTAGTAATCCTCTCTTCCTAATAAGTCAGCCTGTCATATATACCATTTCTAATTTATATGATTTTAATATGTTCCGAAGATTGTAAGAGAATTCAATCCAGTTTCGAACTGATGAGCTTATGATTATGAAAAAATCAATCTTCTCATCAGGCCGCGGCGACTGGACTGATTATACCACAATTTACATTCTATATATACAGAATGTGCTGTGCGTTATGTACTAGCGAATCATACTAATACAGCTAATAAATTCTCTTACAATTTTTCTTCTTCACGATATTCACACATCTCTATTTCTGCGTAAGCTAATTTTACTTTTTTTTTTTTTTTTTTTTAATTTTTGATTGACTTACTTGCACATAACAACGAGTGCAAAACGGCGACCTTTGTCAAAGAAGCATTTCTTCGAAATAACTTACAACTTTAAATAAAGCATAATACGAACATATTAGCAAGGCTAGAGATGAAATGCGACAGATGGAAACTTCCTTGATAACAGGAAATTTAATCTTCCTCGTTTAAAAGATGGACCAGCTATTTTACATCGAGCGGTTCTGACGGCATTCCCTCAATTGTTTTTGAAAATTCATTGTCTAAACCCTTATCTATATTGTTCCATCGATCCATGACTTTTGTCATTTTCCCTTACATCTGGAAAATAGCTATACTTCATCCTGATACTTCGAATTTTCGGCCTATTCCTAGAGACACCAAGCAACGAAACAGATATATTCACCAATCTGGTGAATCTCAAATCATTGCGTTCTCGTTGGTCGCAAAATCCAAGTGGGTGAACAGTGCAACTTCCGTCTCACGTGTATTAAATTCTGCTGCTCCTCAGTTATCGGTTTTATCCCCTACATTTTCTCTTATTTTAATTAATGCTCTCCTGTTCGCGACTCTTAATCCAATTCATCATTATGACGATGATATTATAATTTCCCCGTCTTTTTCTTCCTTCTTTCACTTCATTTCAAAACACCGTCCTCACAGAGAGATTCGTTATTGAAGCTCGATTTGAAAATAGTTTCACTATGATTCTCAAGAGGAGTGAGGCAAAGAGGGTTGAATTCAACCCAAACAAGTCTCATCTATGTATTTTCCTTGGCTAAAAGGACAAATATGCCCCATCTATTGAGTTGGTGCCTCCAGAATGAACACGTTTGAATCTGTTGTCAATTTGGCATGCTTGGTTTAGCGATAAATAATGGAATTTCTTTTTTTCTGAACAAATAAATAAGAGAGCAGTGCGTGAAGCTAGGTTGTTTAGAAGTTATTGTTTCGCGTTTTGAAGGGGGCTTCTTTATGATCGCAGTTTATATTAAAATAAAAAACACCCGATCTTCACAATTTTATGTTTATTTCTTCTTCACAATTTTATTTCACAATTTTGTTTGTTCACTGTATTTACTAAAAGAGCTTTAATTCACAATGTCTCTTTTTACAATATTTTTATGAATAGTATAGAGCGCTCTTTTATACTAAAAAGTGTTATACAAATTAAATTAAATTGTTATACAATAGTATCGCCATCTAGCATTTCACATAATTAATTGGTATAATCAAGTTGGTACTTCTTTTACTATAATTATTTACAATGAAAATTAATTTTAATTGAAAAGGTTGGTACTTGATCATACCAAAATTAAGTGTCACAATAAAGAAAATAAATGTTTTATAAACAAATAGGTTGTGGTTTAATGCTTTTAAAAAATCAAAGGATTGATTTTGCATAATGCCGTATCGCTTTTGTATCAAATTTCATCTAAATAATTGTGTCCCAAATGATTCTCTGTGCTTTTTTTGTATGTTTTTAGATGCTGCGGACGATCAACAACATTCTCCGGCGCGTTAACGATCCCGTCGTTAACCATCTTCTTGTTCGGGAAGTTTACATATTTTCACAATGGGTCGCTTTAAAATCGATGTTGATGTTTTTAATGTTACGACCCTAACTGTTCCGCGATCATCAGGATGCAATTCAATTATTTTACCAAGCGCCCATTTGTAGGATGGCAAATTATCCTCTTTGATTAGTACGACATCTCCAATTTTGACATTGTCGTGCAGTTTTTGCCATTTATTTCTCTGCTGAAGGTTGTGAAGGTATTCTACGCTGAACTTTCTCCAGAATGATTGAACGCGCTGCTGAATAAATTGCCATCTCGTAAGTCTGCCCGCAGGTATCCCTTCATTGAATTCTTTCTCCGGTAAGTAGAAATTTGCAGACCCGATCAAAAAATGCGCTGGTGTCAGAACCTCGAATGATGAATCGCCGTCTAATGCTGCATATAATGGCCTGGAGTTTAAAATTGCCTCGATCTGACTTAGTAGAGTGGCCATCTCTTCAAATGTTAAATGGGTGTTGGAAGTACACTTTATAAGGTGAGTTTTGACAGACTTGACTGCTGCTTCCCATAAACCTCCAAAATGGGGTGTCACGGGTGGAATAAAATGCCACCGCACTTCTGACTTGGATAAATGTTCTGCAATGACACAATTATTGTTATTGTTGGAAATAAATTTATATACCTCATTCAGCTGTCGCTTCGCTCCAATAAAATTTGAGCCGTTGTCACTATAGATATGCGCTGGCGTTCCTCTTCTAGACACAAATCTTTTTAAAGCCGCAATGAAGGCATCAGTTGTAAGGTCACTCACAATCTCTATATGAATAGCCTTTGTTGCCATACAAACAAATAGCGCAATATATCCCTTGATAAATCTGGCGCCTCTTCCCTCTTTTGATGCTATTTGTATTGGGCCCGCATAATCTACTCCACATGATGTGAATGGCCTTGCTGCTTTTAATCTCGCTGCCGGCAAATCTCCCATCATCTGCTTTGACGACCTCGCATTACTTTTAAAACACGCAACGCATTTATTGACAACTCCCCGTATGCTGCTTCTTCCTCCAACTATCCAATATTGTTGTCTAGTTAACTGGAATGTCAACGATGGGCCCGGATGTAGGTTTTGCTTATGTATGTGCCATATAATTCCACGACTAAATACATGGCTCTTTGGTAATATTATCGGATGCTTGTAATCGTATGGACAATCCGAAAGCCTGAGCCTACCTCCAACTCTCAAAATTCCCTTAGCGTCTATAAACGGTGCCAAGGATAATATGTCGCTTCTTTTGCTAATATCCATTCTTTTTCGTAAGCGATCAATCTCACTGGCAAATGATTGTTGCTGCACATGCTTGATGATGATAAGTCTTGATGTCTGCAATTCCTCCACCGTTAAGAAACTTAAAATTCTGTCATCTTTCGATAATAGACGATTTTTTAGGAATCTCAGAACGTAAGCGAAAACACGAACCAATTTAATGTGTTCCGAAATCCTCTCCATCAAGGAATCGATGACGTCCGCTGTCCGCTGCATGTTCAGAACCAACATTTTGTTTTTCCTTTCTTCTTCTGCCAGCTGCTCCTCATTGTTATTTTCTTCTGTTGGTGAAGCACAAATATATTCAGCCAGTTGCAACCATTCCGGACCGTGCCACCAAAGCTTGAAATTGACTAATTTTGAGGGGAGTATTCCTCTTGATACGCAATCTGCTGGATTGTCCTCGGATCGTACGTGATTCCAACATTTTCTAGGAAGTTTATCCAGAATCTCTGACGTACGATTCGCCACAAACGTTTTCCATCTTACTGGATGACTGGATAACCACATCAAGACGATACTGGAATCTGTCCATGCATAACATTTTACTGGACGCTTTATTGTTTCCTTCACCAGCATCATAAGCTTTGTCAATAAATGTGCACCACACAACTCGAGTCTGGGCAAAGATATCTGCTTGATAGGTGCTACTTTAGTTTTAGATGCCATTATGTTTACAGTAACCTCGCCATTCTCAGCCATCGCTCTACAATACACCACTGCGCTATACGCCTTCTCGCTTGCGTCCGAAAAACCGTGAATTTCAACCAGACTTCCTTGAGGAATGTATCGCTTAATCTGGATATTTTCCAATAGTTTCAACTCACCGCGGATTTCCCTGTACATGCTTGCGATGTTGTCCGGCAATTCATCGTCCCAACCCAGCTTCATCAACCAAAGATTTTGGAATATTATTTTCATCAAAATAATAGATGGAGAAAGCCATCCAAGTGGATCGAAAACTCTCGAATATTCTGAGATGATTAGGCGTTTTGTAGCTTTGGAGCCATCATTAAGATTTAGTTTGAATGAGAAAATATCATCAGCAGAATTCCACTGAAGCCCTAATATTTTTGTTTCAGCTGAACTGTGGAAACTCGATATTTGACCAGTATCATCTCTCGCCGTAATGTCAGGTATATTCGATTTCCATTTTCTGATCTTAAAACCTCCAGATAACAATACTTCGGTGATCTCGCTTTTTAGTTGCAGGACTTCTTCAATGGTATTGGCTCCAGAAATAAAATCGTCTACATAAAAATCCTCTAAAATATGTTGTACCATGTTTGGATGATCTTGCTGACTGTCGTAGCCTATTTGCTGCAATGTCCTTATTGCCAAAAATGATGAACTGGCCAACCCAAAAGTGACGGTATTGAGCTTATAGTGCTTTAGCTTGCTCGATGGTTCATTTCTCCATAATATTCGCTGAAAATGCGTGTCCTTTTCAGCAACTAAGACTTGGTTGTACATTTTTTCGATATCGCCTGTTAACACTACCTTGTGACTCCTGAACTTCATTAATATATACCATAATGTAGGCTGAATAGTTGGTCCAACCAACATTGTTTGATTTAGGGAAACCCCGGACGAAGATTTCGCCGACCCATCAAATACCACTCTTAATTTAGTGGTCTCACTTGACTCCTTGAATACACAGTGATGGGGCAAATAAAACCTTTTGTGATCCTCAATCTCTGAATCGTTTTCATTCAGAGGCTCCATATACCCCAGCTTCATGCATTCGCTTATTACCTTGGTGTATTCCATGTTAATTGTAGGATTAGACTGCAACTTTCTTTCTAATGCTAAAAACCTCCGTTCGGCCGCTTTCACTGAGTCACCAAGCCGGCCTGCTGATTTTTTAAAAGGAATCTTCACCATATAGCTACCTCCTTCAATTCGTTTGTGTGTAGATTTGAAATGTTCTTCGCACTCGGTTTCCTCTGGACTTAACATGTGGATACGGGGGATTTCTTCTTGCTCGAAAAAGCGTTTCAAAGTTTCGTCAATATCGACATCCAAATGTAGATTTAATGTGCATATATTCATCTGAGCTGCTTCACTTAACCTGTTACTATCGGTAATCCCAGAAACAACCCAACCAAATATACTGTTTTGAGCAATAATGGAGTCACTAAAATCACTGGCTCGTCCATCTCTGATGACGTGGAAAAATCTGTCCGCCCCGATTAATATGTCAACTGCGCCAACTTCATTATACTGCGGATCGGCAAGTTTCAACCCCTTCAGAAAGCTACTGTCCTTTAAAGTAAATCCAAAACTGGGCAACCTAGTTGGCAGTTTATTAATTACAAGGGCATCTAGCTGTATTTCTTCCTCTGGAGAGTGCAGCGATCTCACGTTGATAGAAGCTGCTCCTCTTGTGAATATGTTTCCCGCAGTCAACCCAGTTACCGATATGTTCGCTTTCGATCTCGGCAATTTTAATCG
The DNA here is from genome assembly GCA_958295665.1 of Tipula vernalis. Lineage (NCBI taxonomy): Eukaryota > Metazoa > Arthropoda > Insecta > Diptera > Tipulidae > Tipula > Tipula vernalis. Next base: position 329,654,395 of record OY282558.1, read on the forward strand.
CTGCATACATGCCTCCGTAATAAACGATGCTTGAGAACCAGAATCAAGTAACGCTCTGCACTTTAATACGTTTCCAAATCGGTCAGTAACTTGAACCATTGCTGTCGGGAGTAATGACTGGAAAGTGGGTAATGTTGCGTTATACACTTGAGTGTCAGAAGTGGTACTCTCCCCTGAATGTTTCACTGTATTGCCGCTTAAAGTTGAGTTCGCTCCTTCTCGTTGCATATCTTCGGAATGTAATGTTACATGGTGTTTTCTATGGCATTTACCGCATCTATATTTGGACCTGCATAAAGCTGCCTGATGGGTTGGAGACAAACAATTAAAGCACAGCTTCCTGTCCGCAATAAATCCTCGCCTATCGGTGACACTTAGAGACAGAAATTGCTCACATCTGCTAATATAATGATCTTTGGAACATTTAACACACACCAGATCAGTGGAAGCAGCGTGAAAATGTTTAACGCGATTATTTGCTATTGGCTGTGGTGCTGGTGATTTATTTGAATCAATCGTGTCCAAAGAATCACTTCTTCTATTTAGAAATTTAAAAAATCTTTCCATTGAGGGGAAATCATCTTCTGCAGTTTCTGTTGCCCAGGCTTGTTTGGTAAAAGCGTCCAATTTATTCACCAGAATATGGATTAGCCACGGATCCCTTTTCTCTGCTTCTGCACCCAGCACCTTTAATCCCCTAAGCACTTCATCAGATACATCAGACATCTGATGCAGAGCTTTAGCCGAGGGCTTTGCAATTATTGGTTGATCCACAAACTGCTTAATGAGGGTAGAAATCACCAACCTTTTCTTGTCATATCTCTCCTTTATTTTTTCCCATGCCTCCGTGTAATTCGCTTCAGTTACTGCAATATGACGAACCAATGTAGCAGCTTCATTCGTCAAAAGGCCCTTTAGGTATTGAAATTTATGTACCTTAGATATTTTCGCATTGTTGTCAATCGATGCTTCGAATAAATCTTTGAAAGATGGGAATTCCGAATATATGCCCGAGAACGTAGGAATGTTGATCCTGGGAAGTCGCACGTCACTTTCTCTTCTATTTAAACTTGAGACTTCTTGCAAGAATGATTGCTGATTCGCCATTAATTCATCGATCGAAGCATTATGCGAATGCTTCGATATCTCAGCTTCACGATCCTTCTTTGCTCGAAATAGCACTTTTCTAATCGTAAAAAGCGATTCTTCCACTGAATCCTGCAGGGCTTCGTGCTTAACTTCCTCGCCAATCAGCTTCTCTAGCTCGCGGTATTCCTTCCGTTCTTCTTCGAGTAGTTGAATATTGGTGTCTACCTCTTCCAAACTCGTGTCTTCATTGAATTTAATGGCAGATGCTTTGATGTCTTGACAATGCGCTAAGACACGTTTCAGCGCCCTTATAGTAGACATTTTGGCTTCTACAAAATATGTTCAAACTTCTCGCAATGGAAAACACGAGAACGACGCACAAAATTGAAATTTATATAAACAAAATTTGCGGAAAAGACCGAATGAAAATGTTCACGGAATTTTAATATGCCTTTAAAGCGCACAACGGAGTTTTATAATTTTATAAATATCAAGGAAAGCCTCCGTATATTTAAGCAAACACAACACACACACACCGCTTATATATTTAGTAGTACGCACAATTTTTATTTCTCAAATAAAATGTCTTTAAGTGCCTTAATCTTATTTAGTCTCATGCACTGAATAACGCTTTTTGCACTTAATAATCACTTTATAAAGTATCGTAATTACTTACTATTACAAAGTGATGACTCGCTTGCGTTTTGGCGCCAAATATGTATATTTAAGCGTTATCGCTTATAAAAAAAAAAAAAAATAATAAAAAAAACAATCCAAAAAATATTGCTGGAAATCCAAATTCGCTCCATCCGCTTCCCAATCCAAAAATACTGTTGGAGATCCGGCTCGAAGGACCAATGTTTCGCGTTTTGAAGGGGGCTTCTTTATGATCGCAGTTTATATTAAAATAAAAAACACCCGATCTTCACAATTTTATGTTTATTTCTTCTTCACAATTTTATTTCACAATTTTGTTTGTTCACTGTATTTACTAAAAGAGCTTTAATTCACAATGTCTCTTTTTACAATATTTTTATGAATAGTATAGAGCGCTCTTTTATACTAAAAAGTGTTATACAAATTAAATTAAATTGTTATACAATAGTATCGCCATCTAGCATTTCACATAATTAATTGGTATAATCAAGTTGGTACTTCTTTTACTATAATTATTTACAATGAAAATTAATTTTAATTGAAAAGGTTGGTACTTGATCATACCAAAATTAAGTGTCACAATAAAGAAAATAAATGTTTTATAAACAAATAGGTTGTGGTTTAATGCTTTTAAAAAATCAAAGGATTGATTTTGCATAATGCCGTATCGCTTTTGTATCAAATTTCATCTAAATAATTGTGTCCCAAATGATTCTCTGTGCTTTTTTTGTATGTTTTTAGATGCTGCGGACGATCAACAACAGTTATGTATATTATATTGAGAAGTGCCGGACAAGAGGAATTTTGTGGCTTCCATAGCAACTTTTTGTAAGCTGACCTACAAATGACGTCACACCTATTTGAGCAAACTGTAGAACCAGGAAATGTATTCATTTCTGGCTCTTGATCTAAACACAAAACTTTGTACGGCATTTGACGCAAAATACCGGCCTACATTTATACGACATTTGATGCAAAAATTGTTTTTTATTTTTTGGCCGACCCCAGCGACTGACCATTTGTAAATTCCAGAATCAAGAACATATTAAGGACATTCGATAAAAAACATTTGACCTTGAGACGTGATTTTTGTTCAAGAAACTTTGTCAATTCCATCGCTGATCTATGAGGAGAAAATGGCCCAATTGTTTACTTTTCTCGTTTAATACAACATGAAATCTTCTTTAATGCTTCAAAATAAGTCACCACGATAAATCTTGGGTTCCTCGTGTTATATATGCAGTTTATATATTGAGAATGGTCGAAGTAGTTTCTCCTTGAAAACAGTATCTTTTGTTATACCTTTGGCTTGGAGCGAACAACAGACCTTAGATCTGATTGTTAGTATTATCTATAGCTTGAGTCCTCGATATTAAATGAGTCGCATTTCGAAAACACATTTAAAGGTCGTGTTCTGATCGTAAATTTAGCCAAGTCTCAAACCGAGTTATTGGGGTGAAAAATTTGAAGGTTAATAAGCTGCTACAAAATAACTCCAACAGTTGGAGGTTTCGTTACTAGTACAAAATAATCTTGTTCTGTAGTTGAGCTCAGTTCTTTCATTGATTTATCAAGGCTTATGATTTCATAATTACGTAACTTATTTAACAAAATTATTTTAAATGTACTTCTGGAATATGAGTTTTTGAAGCCTTTAAAGTTGTAGCTTATTACTCATGTAGACAGCCAATAAGAATGTACAAAGTACTCCTACTTTATGTGCGTTTGGGGTTGATGAACTTATAGGATATAAACACTGCATAGTTAAGGAACACTTTCAAGGTACATAAAATTTAGCTTAATTAAACGTTTTGTAAAATCTTTGAAATTTTTTGAAGCAAAAGTAAAGAAGGACGAAAATGTCTAGTAAGGCGCCTTAAAAAATTGACAAAAATATTTTATTTTGAAAACCTTTATGTAGACTGGGCAGATTAGATTTAAGCCTATTAGCTAAGAAATTTGCGCTATCAAAATTATTAGCATTTTTGTCCCAATAATTACCTAATTTAGAATTGCTCGTTACTCTTAAAAAACCGCGATCTTCGGAAAAATGCGTTTAATGTTCTCCTTATTTGAATTTAGCAGAATGTATATTCATAACAAGTGTTATACCATATATGCATAAAAGTGTTACACAAATAAACATTTTATGAATAAAAACTATTTAATTTCTGCTTTCTTTTCATTCCAGGGTTTTAATTGGTGCCCCAAAAGCAAACACATCGCGTATACAAAGTGGTGTAAAAGAGGGTGGTGCTGTATATCGATGCGACGTTGCAAACGATGATGGATGTCAAATTATCGAATTTGACTCAGCTGGTAAATTAATTTGATTTCATATTGTTGTTGAATTTTATAAATTTTTATCGGAAACCAAATGCTGGTGTAATACACCTTCATCGTACTCCTACTTCATGATATTGTTTATAACATAAGTATATAAATCTTTTCTTTTTGCCTACACAATATGTTTAAGTGTGTGTGTGTGTATATTCTTATAATAATTGTCTGTTTATTTGTCTTACTTTTATACACGATATGAATACCTTACTCATTTTAACTAATTTGATACCCACTAACACACTATACATAAGTGTACATAGTTGTAAAATCTGCGCATAATAATGGCTCATCCTCTCACGGGGTGACACGGTTTAATCTCAAACACAAATCGTATATAGTTGTAATGAATTTGCAAAATATTTTGTGTCGAACCAAATCAATAGTCTAGACAAGATCTTTTCATTTCAAGCTGATTAGGATTTTTTGATAGATCAATCAACACTTTAAGTCACGTTTAATTATAGATTTAGGTATTACAAAAGTTGAAAGTCGTTTTGGAAGTTTTTCAGCTTTTGTTAAATAAGAACGTATGTATGTATGTACGAGTATGTATGTAAGCAAAATCTATATGTATTGAAAATTTTAAAATTCATAATTTGACTTTGGTTTGTGACATGACTTCAATTTTAGTACCTGTCAATTTTGTGATTTATTGCGTTAAACAAATTTTATTATCTCTTAAATTACCACTTTTATGATTTTCGCCTCTATATATATTCCACACTTAAAGTGTCACGTGGCACAATAATTGGAATTTTGGTTTCATCAAAACCATTATGCAATGTTCCATATAAAATCTCGTAAATTGTATCAATTAATAAATTTCAAAGTTGATTCTTGGCTTTTTATTTCATACAATACATTTTTTGGAGTTCGATTTATGTTTTGATTAACGAAATATTAAATAAAGAAGCATATAAGAATAAACAGAGATCGATCATTTAGTTATCGTATAGTAATTTGTTATATTTTGTATATAACGTTGAGATACAGATTTTAAGCAAGCATGACAAATTTGTAATCAACATATAAATAAATTTGAATCAATTTTGTGACCAGCCTTGCAAGTTTATTTGTTCATTTGTGATTCAACATTATAGTTGACATAATGATTTAAACCAAAATAAAACTGATTGCAAATGGAAAAAAATCTAAGAGAATATTACGTATGCGATCACATTAAGATGATTAAACTATCATGAATATGCTGATTCAATATTGAAATGTAACATCAACATCATTGGATGAATGAATTCGTCTAGATCTCAACGATTTAATATTTGCTTTTACATTTATGAAAAAGGATTTTTGAAAATTATGGCTTTTTTGAGACCTGGTCAGTTAGGAATCACAATCAATCATACTATTTATGAAAAATTTCCAAAATCATATGAATTTGGTTTAAAAATTAAAATCAAACTTCCATTTGGTGTTCAAGAAATAATGTTGGAGTATATTTCCGTTAAATTATTTAAAAAAAACTCGTTTGTTTAAGAAGCAAAAGAAAATCAATTGGGGTTACGTCTTTGACAAACCTTACCTCCATAAAAGACAAAATGCCATAGGGAAAACATCTCAATTCATTTTCCAGGCAGGTGGCTCTGTTTTCATTAATTATTGACTCTTTAACACCATTCCACAAAATTACGGAAAGAACAACCTTAATAATAAAGATAACAATTTCTAACGTTTTAACTGGACGTCCATTGGGCTAGGCAGTACTAGGTTCGGGGCGATGGAAAGTGCAAGTGATGTTCGCCCTCATTATTGCACAGAGAACCACAAAAAAATATTTTGCTTTCTCTGTCCTGAGGTTGCATTTGCAGGTCCAGGTCGAGGTAAAGGAGATATGCTATTTTCCACCGTTCGGATATCATGTTTCTTCGACGGTCGTATATTTTACCATCCTTATCGATGTAATGGTCCTACCAATTTCCTCCTGATCTAGTCCATACCTAACCGATTTGCTCATTTTTTGGCCAACATACAGAAGGGGCAGAAGATATTATTGGTCTTATAATGGCCGGGTATAGCCAAAGTATCATTTGTGGGATGAAACTCTACGTTTAGCGAACGTTTGTGAACAGAATCTTTCAATTTACCGAATAATTGATCCATCACGATTACCCACAGTGTTTCGATCCTCCTGTTTGCTCCTAAACATACTAATTTTCCATCCTACGCTTGTTCCTGAATTACTTCGATTTTTGTACTCTAAAGCGCCTTGAACGTGAACGTGTACCTATTTGTTTTGGAGTGTGTCTTCGATTTCGTCGATTTTCATGTATGATTTGAATTAAGGAATATCTTTGGAGGGCATCGGATCTAACATACTTCATCTAACATCTTAATATGATGGAAACCACCATTCAAGTGAAGTTTAGAAATATTCTTCGTCCCTCTTAAACCTCTTAAATGATCCTCTTAGGCAACACTGAGTCAACTTTCAGCGTGCTTCTTTTTTACAAGAACCACCCTACTTGCATGTGAGGAATCGCTTTTACTAATCATAACCCTCTCTAACCCAATTACTGTCAATTTCACTAACTATATTTTTCTCAACAAAAGATAATCTCCTTGGAGTGTATAGATATCTCACAATTTGTTTAGGCTTCTCCGGTTTCTCCATATTCAAATAATATTTATCAAACATAGTTGAAAATTTTAATTTTTTCATTCAGTTCCATATCATCAACATAATTCTCGGCCAACTCACCGCCTAAAGTGAGTTCGATGTTCAAAATCAGATTCATCTCCTTGAACCTGTACACTTTCACCACAAAATGTAATACTAAATCCATCATAAGCGGCAAAGGTATCATAAAGTACTGTAACTGAAATGTAAAATTATTAATTAAGGGTTTACATTCCGGAAAAAAGAGACATTAGTTTCAATTAATTCAATATCACCTGGGGTAATTTAATTTCAATTAAACTGAAAGGACTACTTAGTCGTTGTTGCAATAGCTTCAAAATTATGTGAAACTAAAGGTTCTAAAAACGAAACATCTACTTCATAACTACATAGATATTTGAAAGTGCGTTATGACGAAACGACTTGAAGTACAAAACGCGATATTTCAAAACGCGATACGGTACAAATCATGATATGGTACATAACGCGATATTTCAAAACGCGATATGGTACAAAACGCGATATTTTAAAATTATTATTTCACATATAAAATTTTTTTTCACATCGCGTTCATATCGCGTTTTGTATCGTATCGCGTTTGGAAATAACGCGTTTTGAAATATCGCATTTTAAAATATCGCGTTTCAAATGGGACCAATGTGTAACCATTGGCGAGTTTTGAGCAATCAAACATCCAAGTTCTTCCATCGAAAGTAATGAACCAATTTCACATCTATAAACGACAAAAGTTTATAAGTTCAGTTTGTCTGCATTTGCAAGTTATTAATGACCCTATTCACAGATGTAAAAATTCTGTAGCTATTACTTTATAGAAATTACTATCAGAAATCATTCTGGCTTGAAAGTCAAATGAAAGAGAATGTAATAGACATAGGTAAGTAAACTATTTTTCACCGAAGGGGAATCGATGGGGATTCGACGAATTAAAGCCGGGTTTCGTCAGCCATCTTTTATAATCCGGTAGCATCAAATTTTACACCCAAATACGATAAATGGAGTGATCATTTTATAGCTTCAGCTTGACCGGCATATGAAAGTTATTTATTTTGAATTTAGTTGAGGACGTAGAGGATTACCGGTGCCAAGACGTTCATTGGTATTGTCTTGAGAAATCTTACAAGAATCTGAACCCTTTCTCAAATGTATAGTTATGTGATAATGTCAGATATGGACAGTTCTACAAACTTTCACTAAAATTCCGAAGAAAAAAAGTTATTTTGATAAGAATTACAGACACCATCAAACATTATTGTTTCGTTAAGAACCTAAAGAAATTCTATTAGAAAACTTTTTAGTGAAGATCTCAAAAACTAGAAATTAAATCATCTTAATTTCTTACAGGTAAATAGATGCCATCGAGAGTAGTACCTCCTGAAAAAATGATGTCGAAAAATTGTTGCTCTGTCACTGTAAACTTACAGAGCATAATTTACGTTTATAGAGGAGTGGAGTTACATTTCGTGAATAGGGGCATTAATTTGCTTGATCCGCCCATAAAACCGATCTCCTTTTCCTTCTTGATTTTCGTTGTTAGAGCACGCTGTTATTTTATGGTTTATTTTATTTATAATATTTATTTATTCCAACTTCTATAAAACCATAACAGTTGCAAAAATTCAATTTATACACTGTACACCAAATTATCCGTACCAACATTTCCAGATTCCATATTTTCTTGTCTTGAAGTTTCAAAACTGCTTACTTTTAGTGCGTTGTAGCAAGCAGACTATGAGTAAAGCACAGCTGTCGAAGAAATACTCTAATTTTTTGTAAACTTTGACCATGGGATTTGTTGATTGTAATATAGCATAAAAAACGAATAGAAAATTGATTGAGCTGAGTCATTACCTGTATCTAATGAAATTCGTGGAATAAAATGGATTGTTGTTGTCACCATTCTACATAGTTCCATTACATAAACTATTTTTATTTGACAAGCTTCTTAGTAGCACTACTAAATAACTTTTTTTAAATTTAGGTTGTGCGATGGTAAACCAAAAAAATTTAAAGAATTGAAATATTCATCCAGAAAGTACTTGCAAATTTTCGCCATAGGTTCCGTCACCTTTCACCATAGGTTTCGTCACCTTTTCAAGCACTTTTTCATTTATTTCCTCGCCGGACTAGACGTCTTGTCAAAAATCGCCATCTAATACAATACTTTGCTACCAAATGGCATAGGAAACCCTCTTGTTTTTAGAAAGCTACGGAAATTTAACGACAACCATGATAAGAGGGTGCAAGAAAGTGTTGCCACTAATCTCAGAGCTAAATGCTTGATACTGCTAATATTAGGGCATTAGGTATTGGTAACAATGAAAGAAAATTGAAACAAATGCCAGTGGCTCAGAGCTTGTCTTCGTCCATGCCTTGATACAAAAAATCGTCTATCATGTAAACTTTGAAAGCATATGATGTCAAGTCTCTGATTTTAAATAGTACTCCCTCCACTCGGCACTTAACTCTTTTGATGTTGATGATTCTTTTAAGTTGGATATGGAAAGCTATTGAATATAAAAAGTTGAAGTAGTCTTAAATGGTATCGAAACCGAAGCATCATGCGCCACAGCCCAACAGATCATCACCATACCAATCACATGTATGAAGATGTGTCTGATTTTTGAGTTTTGACTTTATATAGAAAGAGTTGCGTCACCGCAAAAAACTTTTTTCTGGATCCTACATATCTTCTGCATTTATATGGCTTTTTCTAGAGGAAATCAAAATTCACTTTGGATCGTTTCGCTTTGCGAGGTTTTTTTTTTTTTTTTTTTTTAAATATCACAATTCAAAGTGAGGTTTTGGTGTAATATAATGTAGATAGTAAGTAATTCACATTTTTTTAATGGGGAGCTGATTTTCACGAAACTGAAGTGTATAGTCGAATTATTGACTCTTTCAAAGATGTTCATGGAATAAAATCTCACCGTAACAGTTTTTCAGTACCACAATAACGCTTTCTCGCTTAATATTTAATTACGTGATGGCAATAAGAGACCATTGATTTTGATCAATGTTGTCAAAAAACCACTCATTGAACTTAATTCAGAATGCCTTGGGTTATTTTGTCTGATTGTGAATACTAACTAATGAAGGATAATATACGTACATTCTCAACAATTTCAAGCAGGGCTAGTGAAAAATTGCGTTGAAATCTCAATAGATGTGCTTTCGAAATGCGGTTGAAGCTCTATCATCATTGTCACTAAATTATAAAAAAACGTTAAAAGCAATACAATAAAATTAGTGGTTTTAAAAAAGAAGGTTCTTAAATAATAACGGGGGATTTTACCAAAATTCATCCCCAAGTCGAAATTTGGTTGTACCCAAATCATACCGTAAAAGTTAATTAAATCCCACAGTGTATTCCAACACTAATTTACTATCCAAGTGATTTGCCTTAAACATTAGTTTTTTGTGATATTTAAGAATCTGCAGTCGAGTCACAATTTTCTCCTCTTTGGTTTGATATGAAAAACGCAAAAATAGAAAATGTTAACTTAACCATTCTGCGAGTTTCATTAACGATATGTACAAAAAGTTACAAAAAGTGTGAAGCGAAATTTGGTTTTACCCGAGCCTTCCAATAAAAGTTGGTCGAAGCCACCGCGCCTTCGGATAATAAATTTCAATGCCATTTAAACTAGAATATGGTAAGTTTCGACTAATTTAACGTTATACGTGAAATGCTTATAATCCGCTCTCCACACAGCCCACACACAGAATAGAGCGAAACTACATAATTAAGAGTTAAGTTCTTACTCGTATTTAAGTACATTTTTGAAGTACTTAGTTAAACATTCGTGAAATTGCCGAGCAGCTGGTTAAGAAATACATTACTCAAAACTAATAGTCAATTAATTATTTTTTATGAAAACAAGAAATAAATTAATTTAAAATTTATTTATACAATTAATGGATTTAACAATAAAACATAAAATAATAAAAAAAGCGAATTTAAATTTAAATGAATTTCACAATGAATTATTTAGCCTGACTTCGATTCATTGTACACATTTCAATTCTGGTGTATACATTAGCAGTATGTATAAGTAAACCAGTTGCTTAAAACAATTTAATTTATTCAGTATTAAAATAATTGTTCGATTTTACATTAAATAAATATAACACTTGACATCTACATATGTATGTATTGTAAGTAACTACTGTACTTTTAAGTATGCAACGATGACATCTGTTTTTATTGTACAGTCAACGTTTTGTTCTTCAATTTATTGATTTGCTTCACTTGATTTATGTCATTTTGTGAATAGTTTTTAATAAAACGGTTTGTCATACAGTGGGTTCTAGCTTATAGTTTACTGTTAAATGGATATTAAATTTAAAAAACTTTTAATACAACTTGGTCGGCTCGTGTTAAGTTCGTTGGGTGATGTCTTTTATAACATTTGCCAAACGTTTACACCTCATTTATTGGATATTTTGTTGGATCTTATAAATTAGCGAGTGTATGATAATCAAAATTTCATTTTATAGTATTTATTCTTAGCCGAATTTAAAAAATTTCAATATGTATAATTTGAATGGAGATATTTACTAATATTTTTTTAAAGAACTTTAAGGTTTATTATGGATAAAATCGTATCGTTTACGTAATTACTTCAAAAGAGTTGATTAAAATGGTTCAAAATATCCAAGATTCAGATCCTGTTGTAAATCTTTATAAATTTTATATAATAAACTGAAAATATACACGAATTTACCTTATTGCTTTGTATAAAAAAAAAACGGTCACTTTCGGTTGAGTATGCGGGTCAGTTCGGTCGAATAGCCATGAAAAATTAGACAAGATAGGTAAAGACAAACACTTTTTGCTATGTAATGCAAGGCATCCTAGTGTATTATTTGTAAAAGTGTTTTGTCTGATTCAATGTGAATAGACTGCCTTACTAGAAAGTGATTTTGGCCGCCAGGCGCTTTAAGCCAAGAAAAAAATATTTCCGACTGATTTGGTGTGGTTCGCATTCCATTGCCTAAAGACCATTTATAAACTTTATTTAATTTATTTTTGAGATGGTCAATGATTGTCACCATATTTTTCATAATGATGACAAAGATCATTAAATAAAAATATTAAATACAAGTGGTTCCAAAATATGACCTTACGGGACTCCAGAACTAACCTCTTTGAAATCGCAAAATTCATCATTCAAAATTACATTTTGTACTCGAATGCTTTACTGAAATAATAAAACTATTCAGCCTATCTAGAACACAAGCTAACAACATTTGTCAATACTATGGCAGTGATAATATGTTTTCCTCGAAATCCCGAATGAAGTCCATAAACAATAGTATTTGGCTCTTCAGCAAATTTTCAAACATTTTTACGAGAATAACTAAGATTGGATGAAAGTTACTTAAGCTAGAGATACGTTATCAACTTGTGAAAGTAGTTTGACTATTCTGCCGTGCTAAGAAAAAAATCACAAACGCCAAAAGTCGAAAAAAGATTTAGAGGCATATTTGGATTCGGCAAACAAATACCTATTTTCCTACCTATACCTTTTTTAAAAATCACAATATCATTCATCAAATGCCATAAAATCACGTTATTTAATAGTCAAGTGTCATATTAAGACAAGGCAAACAAAAATAGAAAAATTGAAATTACTGAAAATTATAAAAAGGCAAATGTGACTTTTTTTCCTAGTACGGTAGTATTGGCTTTTTTCAAGAACCTAAGAAAACTGAACATGTGAATACATAATTCAGTCATTGAAAACGTCCGTGACTAGGTTTGGATTGAATACATTAGAAAAAAACTTCAACATATCTTCCTCAGATACTACGTTAAAAGTGAAGTAACCAGTGGAGTATTCTTATTCCACTTGAAAATGGAAACCTGGCATGGGTATGACTATTAAAATATTAACGATATGTACTTCGTTTCTAAATATGATTAAATATGGTGAAATCAACATAATATCTCAATTTTGAAAACAACATTTATTAAATTTATTAAAATGCAAAAATACTTTGCAGAATTACAAATGCGCTGTGATATATCAGAAATATCAACATCTATAAGAACTTAGGAGTTAAAACCAGGACCGACTCGAGGTGTGTGCGCGCTGCGCGGTTGCGCGTACATTTTCGACTCTTTGTTTTACCTTCTTTTGACGAAGGTAAGATTTTCTGTGTAAAATTATCATTCAGTGGCTGAAAATTCAAAATTAACAGGTAAAATCTAAGATAAGAACAAAAATTTATTGATTCACGAAATTTGTTTCTGTTTATTCCTGACATTTCGCTATTCGGTTAATCGTCAAGTAAATTCGATAAAAACAAATTTTTGTCAGTTGTCATTATCACCACTCGATACTTTAATTTAGGCTAATTTTGCAATCACTGCCTCAAATCTATTTTAATTTCTCCTTTCAACCTATTCCCTACATATTACTATTCTAACGATAATTTGAACATGTAAGCTCTGAAATTGTTTCAACAGAAATTTTATTACTTTTAGAATCTTTCCATACTTTGAACATCCAAATACTTTCAGAATCTTGTTCCAAAAATAGTCCTAATAAAATATCGGATCTTAATACTTCCGAAACTAAACGGTTTGGCAAAACGAATTTAGGTAAACCCGATCAGCTACAGCTAACTTATACTATAAACACAAGTAACACGATTAACTAAAACTCCCGCATGGCGCATAGAAGTCTAAAAAAGCATTCAGTCTGAAGTATTTTTTATTTGAAAATGGAATCATATCCCAATGAATAAGAAAGGCAATCTCTAAGACAATCGAAATACATACGTCTTTGCAAAACAAACCCTCCAACTAATTGTTAAACTAAAGTAAATTTGAATTAATTAATTAATTAAAAAATAACAGCAATAACGCAAACTAAAAAGACGTATTAACATAGGTTAAGACTGAAGATGAAAATTATATTTTAGATTGTAAGATTTTCACACTTCTTGTTAGTTTCGCTTAAAGAAGGAGTCAAAAATAAAGCCATAGTGCATTACGTTTTAGTTGCAATAATTACGGGTTTTTTGCAACCAATTTCACGACAAAGCAATCTTGAAAAGATGCATCTTGGAACAGCAGTCAAGTCAAAATTCGAGCATTAATTTTTGGGAATCGTGCGGCTGCTAATATTTGTATGACCTACATCGTTGTTTGCTTTTATTCGAGCCAAACAAATCTGCAAATTCATTTACATATAAAATTCTCTGAAAATTCTTTTAAAGCAAACCAAAAAGTTTTTGTTATTGTAACAGACGTACACTGATGGCGGGTATCCATTTAAATATTTTTCTCTTGACGGAAAAAAATGGACTGATGTCATGACATGTTTTGTACGAGAACAGCGATTTTGGTCGCAAAATGAGGATTGATTTGAGGATTACCGGAAGGCAATAGTATTGGTAAATTGTATTGGTGTTGAATGTGCGTTTTTTTCTAGTTTTTCATTTAACATGATGAAAATAGAGAGACAAAATGGTTGCGTTCACTGCAAAAATTGTTGTCGGTGTGGTGTGATGTTAGAAATATCAAATAAATATCGGGTGTCAGTCGATGTAATTTTAAAACTCAGTGTACGACAGTTATTTTCTGTCAATCGTAAATTTTTGGAGTAGAGTAAACTACATTTGGTTATTTTGTTTCTATTATATTTTGTGTTTTATTAGATAATAACGTGTAAAACTCGACTAAATTTGCATTGTTATTTTTCAAACAGGCTTTGACTTTCGGGTCAACCAGACGTTAAAAAATATATTTTTATTTCCAATTTTCCAAAATTTTAAATTCTAATTTGTGCACTGCAGAGTGATAAATGGAAAAATTTACCCTTTAAGGTAAAAAAATACAGCGCGCTGATTGGTTGAAATACCCATCACTTTTTTTAAGGTTATGTAATTTTGCCTGAAAGGCAAAAAAAATGTACCGTTTCTATTTTTCCCTTAAAGGCATTTAATATCGCCTACTTGATGTGACTATTTTTATTACCGTTAAGGCCAAAATCTTACACGTATCACTGACTTAATAGTGTATTATCATAGACTAATAAATACTATAGACATTGCATATTAGTAAAAAAGCAAAAAACAACAACAAACTAGTTTTACAGTAGACCCTCTCAATTAAATACTTAAATAAAAGCAAAATATAACAATTTTATTTTGTAATCTCAGTATTACCTGTTTTCTCTATTTCTCGCTCTCAATTATTTTATCATCGAGTGTCGTGAATTAGTATGTAGATGTACATTGTACATATTTGTAAAAATTGTAAAAAGGAATACAAATTTATGAATGATAATAAATGAATGAATTATTACAACAAACATCCGAAATAAAATTAAAACACAACCGAAAAGCGGTGAGTTTGTTCATAATTTCTGTGGGTATTATTAATACTTGCTAATATATTTGGATGTAAAATATACATCGTAAATTGAACGAGCACCATAAACTGGTCTCAGCTCAGCTGCTCAGACCAAAAGGATGTGATAAATTGTGGGAAGAAGTACTTGTACGATTAAATTATAAAATATTAATTCATGCAATAATACAGTTGTGGTTGTGCCGTATATCCCGTACTTGATACCTTTCAGCAGGTCCAGCGTATTGTGTAGGAGAATTCAGGAAATAAATAATAAACCAAATTTTAGCATCAGCAGGTTTAATAAAAAATTAAAGAATTTGTATAATATCAAGAGTTGACAGATAATGTCTTCAATATAAATTTTTAAAACATCAATAATAAAAAAAGCTTATAAAATATAATATCCATTTTATTAATAAAAACAATAATTTACGCAGCTAATTTAACATTAATTTATATGAAACAGAACAAAAATATTTCAAAATTACATATGTACGAGTATATGGTATATTTAGTATTTCAATCAATAATTTTTTTACCATTATGCATAAAATTATTAAAATTAAGTAAAATTAAGATTTTATTATTTTAAGTTTGCGATGAGAATGAGAATTTTGATGAGGATTTGTTTTGTAATTCTTAGCATTCCACTTACTATGTTTTCTTAGTAGAACAAGGAGCATAAAATCGAGTAGGTCTAAATTATGCGAATTACATGGATTCTGTTCTTCAAACCAAAACTTAAATTCCACATTATTCTTAGTAACTGCTATACAATTTTCGGATATAAGTCTCTTAATATTTATAAAGTGTGCTTTTGTTTTAAAAATGTTTGAAAAAATATTTATTGAAGTTTTGCAATTTTAAAAAATAATTCAGTTGGTGGATGAAGGGATCCAAATTGCGTGTTACACGTATAATTTTTGAAAAATATAAATGACTCATTTTTCATTTTAATTGATCATCTCGTTTGATTAAAATATTCCTGCAATTTAAACATGGTTTTTTTTTAACATTTTGTAAGCAATATACCCTATAAAATATTTTAGAGATGAATCATCTATTTTTTCAATCTGACTATCACAAGGAGTTTCGATTATAACAGTATCTAATTCGTCTTGTTCAAAGGTAGTATCATCGATGTTACTTATTTCATGCAGTGGAGGCGTATTGCAGCTTTGTTCAGGAAGGTTCGAAAATTCTGTTACCAATAGTTCATCTTGATCTGCTTCACAATTTGTTAAAAAAGAATTCTCCAAAAATTTCATTGTTATAATTTTGGCGGCAAGATGGTTAAAATCATAAATGGAAGGATTGTTACTGTTGCCACCCCGTTGTCTAATTAAACCAAAAATTTTTTCGATCGGGTCTTGATTTACTCGAGGTGTCAAAATATATTCAACATCCGAATTTTGAATTAATTGTTTTAACATTAATAATAACCCTCTAATTGTTTGACGCATTCCAGTTAAGCAATATATAGGTTTTTTTTGTGCGGCTTGATGTTTTGGAAATAATCCAACATCATTTCCAAATTATTGTAAATAGAATTATTTAATTGTAATCCGCATTTTTGAGGATTCCGATGGAAAAGGTTTCTGCTATTTAAATTATCGAATAATCTATCGATTTTCTCTATAAAATTTGCCGTTGAGAGAGCAAACTTGCTGCAGTTATTCGAGAATGTGCCGAACTCATGCATGGTTCTTATGCCGGCGGCTACTGTGCGACTTAATGCTTGCGTTGCTAGTTTTACCCTCATTTTCTCGAAAGCGTTAGGATAAATATGACGAGATGTCAATTTTGGGCATAATTTTGTGCTACAATTTTGTTCATATTCAAATAGTTCTTTTAAAATAGCCCAACTGGCAATTCCATCCGGAGTTTCTAAGTCTCCACTTAATAAATTATTTCTGACCGACTTGATCAAGTGAGGTGGATCGTATAGCGCAAAAATTTTCTGTTTGTTTAATTCAAAATAAGGCGAAATCTCAGTCACTCCGAGTTGGCTGTAACATTTTCGATTGTTTAGACCCTGATCGCACACAATGGCTATAACCTCGAGGCCTACATCAATCAATACCTTAATAGTGCTTAAAAGAACTTCAGATAATGTTACCCCATCCATATTTTTATCTGTAGCATGATACGAAATCATGAATTTGTAAGGTTTTAGTAGCCCGCGAATCATGAAAACAGTTAAATATTTAGCTAAGCTGTCGAACCTCTCATTATTTGTTTGGCTGAAACCATCGATTACATCGCAAACTGGATCATACTCTAAGTCTTGCCGAATTGAAACTTCATCGAAAATTAAAATAATTTTTTTGGACTTTGTATCCCTACTCGTGACCTCATTTTTTAATGCCAATAGAATGGACTCATTTAACCCGGGTTTTAAATTTTTTATTAATGTCCATCTGCATAACGACGATTTGGATGGCATTTGGAAATTTAAGATTTCCCTAAGAAAATTATAACACGCAGGTGATTTAAAATAAATTTGTTGAGCCAGTTTTTTCTGTTCCATCGGCCATTCTTTAGGTTTTTTGGATAAAATCATTTTCCCAAACTCCTTTGCATGTGAACTTAAATTGGGCAAGGTTTCTATTTGTAAGGATACGGACTGTTTCCTTAGCTGATTTATTTTATTCTTGAGACGTTGCATACTAAGACGATTAAAATTAAATTTTTGTTTTCTTCTAAGGACGATTTTGTCTTTTAAAGATTGAATTATTTTTGCGGATTCCTCATACTTCCGTTTATAATAAAAACAGTTTTTTATGTTTATTAAGCAATTATTGCACGTTACTGCTATATTTTCTTTCTCAGTCATTAAAGAAGAAGAAATTTTATCATATTCTTGGAAGGTAGAAACCATAGCTGAACTGCAAGCATCATCTTTGTGTTTGATTGAATAGGTTTTTATATTTTGAAAACGTTCCGGAACTTCACCGTCAGTTTTCAAGTCTTGATATTTTAAATAAAATTCTGGAACTGATTTCTTTTTAAGCTTACGCTTTCCGATTAATTCAGGATTGAAATGTTTTTCACAAACCTGCAGTCTTTTTGGTAAATTGCTCTCGTTTAAACCACATTTAGTAATCCAAACATCAAATAGATCTCTATTCGAAGGAAAAGCAAAAAATTTTCTTTCAGGATTACTTTTTCTAGAAGCCTTACATGAATAAACTGCACATTTTATCCCACAAACTTTATATGTGCTTTTACGGTTGCCATTCAGCATCTAAACCTTGTGTTAATGATCTAAATATCTAAATATTTTTAATTAAATAAACAAGATTATAACATTTTTAAAAATTGGTTTGCAAATGGTACAGATCAGATACAAACAATTCAAACAAATACATTTATAAATGTAGATATAGAAACATGCAATTATTGAAATTAAAGTTATAATGTTATAAAAGTTATAAAAGTTTGTGCAAAAGAAACATGGCCGAACTATTGCCAAATTTTCCCAATTTTCAGTTTATCCCAAAATTACGCCTACTTTTAAATTTTACATTATAACAGCACATCCTGTTTAATATTATGCGTTTTTGCACCATTTACAAAGTATTGATATCCGACTTTAGTTCTAAAAGCAATAATGGAATTCAATAATTTTCATCTTAAATCATGGAACATATATTTCCAGGTAAAATAGAACTGCACAGATAATTATGATTTGACGTTAAACGGAAATTTGCTAATAAATAATCTGACCTTATTTCCTACAGTGGCAAGCAAAAATGATGACGCTTTTTTATTTTTTTTAACCATATTTTGGCAGTGGGTTTAAATTCATCATTTTATTAAAATATAGTGCACTGTAATGTTTTTGATTTGTGTACACTTCTGATTAATTGAGTTGTTTAAAAATGGTCTATGCAGCTACACTGCGCAAATTAAAAAACGGAACAGAAATTTTCTTCGAAAATATACCCAGATTTGAACGCTTGTATCTTGGTGAAATAACGCCTTTAAAAAGCACCTTTTTTGAGTAAAACAAAAGGTGTCTAAAACAAAATTTACTGCTGTTTGAAACTCTAAACGAACTTGCTCGATATTTCATTCAAAAATCCAAATCGGCCATTTTATAGAGAATTTAGAAACCTTGTAAAAATGTCCTAAGAAAATTTCTCTGCGCCCACTCTATGTTGAGTTATTGATGTTTTAGAGGAAACGTATCAAAATGCGTATACACGTTACCAAGTACATTTTTTTATCTTGTAAACTTAGCACTAAACGATAAAATTTTAAGTATCTTCAAAAAAAGCAGTCCCAAGAAATTTGAAATAATGTACCAGTAAAAAAACAGATATCAAAACAGATGATAATAAATCGGTTGAAAGCTTATCGATTAAGATCACATCGACCTGTTAGAGTTCCGTATCTGACTGATAATCATCGTCGGCAACGAATAAATTATGCATTACAGTATGCCAATTGGACTCAAAGGGACTGCTGTAATGTCCTTTTTCGGATGAATCCCGGTTCAAATTGTATGCATCAGACGGCCGATGCAGCGTTCACTAGGAAAACGATTAAACTCTAATTGCGTGGTGCCAGTCGTAGCATTTCATGGGGGTTCGGTGATGGTTTGGGCTGGTTTTCGTGGAATTAGAAGACTGCTATGGTAGTAAAACAACATCCAGCTTCAACACCAGCACGATATGTGGAAGACATTTTAAAGCTTCATTCAAGGATTTCCATGAAAAGGCAAATTGGACCCAGCATTGGGCCCAGCACCGCATTAATTTAATGAACCATCCTCCGTGAAGTCCAGATTTAAACCCTATAGAGCATGTCTGTGGTCGACGTGATCTTAATCGATAAGCTTTCAACCGATTTATTATCATCTGTTTTGATATCTGTTTTATACTGGTACATTACTTCAAACTTCTTGGGACTGCTTTTTTTGAAGATACTTAAAATTTTATCATTTAGTGCTAAGTTTACAAGATAAAAAAATGTAAAAAAATGTACTTGGTAACGTGTATACACTTTTTGATACGTTTCCTCTAAAACTTCAATAACTCAACAAGGAGTGGCCGCACTTTTGTTTTACTCAAAAAAGTCATAAAAAAAGAAAATAAAATAAAACAAATTCTAGTATCGAAAAGAAAACAAAATTTCCTTCAACTAGAAACAAATTTTTTTTTTTAAAGGTGTTATTTCACCAAGATACAAGCGTTCCAATCTGGGTATTTTTTTCGAAGAAAACTTCTGTTCCGTTTTTTAATTTGCCCAGTGTATGTATATATCGGTGGCAGTATGAAGTTTTGAGAATGACCGTTGCGATACACATATAGATACTCGTAATTTTTGGATAACTCAATTTATCGGAATAAAAAATGCCTATACTCAAATCATAAACGGTATATTGCAGCGTGCACTACATTATCTTAAAGCAATATAACTATTTAAATCCATTGCAAAAAAAAATATGGTTTGAAAATAAAAATTTAAGGGAACTCAACTAGCCTTCTCAAACCGATTTTATATCTAATTTTTAAGATAATTCCCAAAAGACATATATCACTAATCTATTATAAATATTGAACAACTAATGGATCCTCCTGCCACGATAAATAATTTCAAAATTTCCCAAAAAATAATGACAAGTATGTTGAAGCATATTGAAGAGGTTTTGAAAGAAAAAGGCAAGGTAAGCGAAATGTTAATTGATATTAATTGCAGACATGCAAAGGTCATCAGTGATCACTTTCGCTTGTCACTGTATATTTAACTCATTGCTATAAAATACACAATACTAAATCTTCTACAAATTGTTCTACAATTTACTAAAACAAATTAAATTTATTACCTTACCTATCTATTGTTATATTTATTAATTTTCAATAAATCAATTTAAAAGTATGTAAATGTAATTACAATGTTATTCGTTTCCACAGCTGGAGCCGATCACTCAAATCAAAAATTTAAACTAAACTAGACAAAAGGAATAATAACTAAGTGTTGTTAATTTGTTATTTGTTTTGTATTCTCTTAATTTGCTGTTGTTGTTGTTGTGTCGAGTAATAAATGAGAATATTATGAGAGACTATGTATTCCGTTTTTTGAATATTTTATTTTGCGGTTTTCTTCGTTCGACTATATTGCACATTACTACCTCTCGACTTAAAATGCCTACCTCCATAGTATTTTAACCAGTTTGTTCTTGACGCAATGTCTGTATATTATTTAGTTTGAGGTATTATTCAATGAGCATGTTATGACAGAGGGTTCTAGAGTATAGAGCCATAATCAGCAGGACAGATTTTTTAGAAGCTTTTTTAATGGTATAACTTTTCACTGATTTCCATAAGAATACATAGTAAAAATGGTATTTTTTAGCTTCAAGTTTTTTAATGAAAATAGCGAAAATGTTTATATAAAAGTTTTCTACATACAGTTGATCAAAAATAAAGTCGGACACCTACCATTTAATTCTTTATCACAGAATAAATAGTAAAATAGAAGCTTTTTTAAAAAAGTCCAATACTTTGTTTAAAAGCTTTATTCATTACCTTACAAAAACACCAAAATAAAAAACAAAATTTTATTTCATTATAACAAAAAAAATCAATAATATAAAAAAAGTAAAAAAAAAAAACTCAAAAAAGAACTCGGACAGTGTTATAATTTAATTCATTTAAGTTAAGACTATGTCTTGAAATATTTTCATGTATGCATAATTCAATATTTTGTTGGTAAGCCCTTGTTTTTGGTCACCGCCAAAAGCCTCCTAGGCATGGATTCTACTAAATTTCGACATACAGAAGGATCAATTTTGGCCCATTCCTCCTTGAGAATACGTTTCAGCTGTTCTTTATTCGAAATCACGTGCTTTTTTAGTTTATTTTCTAAAACAGCCCATAAATGTTTAATCACATTAAGATCCGGTGATTGTGGAGGCGTGTCTATAACATGTGGGCAATTGTAAAGCAACCAAAGTCGAACATTTTGAGCTTTGTGCTTTGGGTCGTTATCCTGGTAGAAATAAAAGTTTTCTTTTATTCCCAATTGCTCAGCGCTCTGCACTAAATTTTGCTTCAAAATGTTCAAATATTTCGTTTGATCCATGATGCCATCAATAATGCATAATTTTCCTGGGCCAGCAGCTGACATACACCCCCCACACCATCACCGAACCACCACCATGTTTAACAGTAGCTTGTAAGTTTTTTTTCGTAGTTCTTCGTTTGGTTGTCTCCATATATAACATTGGCCATCTGATCGGAATAAATTAAATTTACTTTCGTCTGAATAAATTACTTTGTTCCATAATTCTAAATTGGCACTTTTATATGTTTTTGCAAACTGTAAACGTTTTTTGCGGTTTCGCTTACTAATGAAAGGTTTTTTACGAGGTACTCTTCCATGAAAGTTTTGCCTCCTCAGTACTAATCTTATCGTTTCTGGGTTTACACTTTTTCCCAGCTCCATGGAAACTTGTTTGGTAAGCTTCGGAGTACTAAGTTTCGGATCCTTTTTAATTTGGTGGACGATCCATCGCTCATCTGCTGACGAAAATATTTTGGGTCTACCAAATTTTGGTTTATTTTCCAGAGATTTCGATAAATTAAATCGTCGAATTATGTCATGAACCGTTGAGTGTGGCCTATTTATTATTTTTGCTATTTCTCTAACAGATTTATGGTCGTTGTAGTATTTAATAACCAGTTCTCTAACTTCTACAGATGTATGGCCACGTTGTCTTCCCATATTTATTTTACTAGTAAAAATGCAACTGCTCGGCGTTGATATCACAAATTCACAATATGACTAAATATTTTCTTCGAATTGTAGATACATATTTTCATTGCATGTTGATTTTGGAGATTTCCCCTTTTTGTTTTATCAAAATTGCCATGAACATAGTAGGTATTGTCATCTGTCCGAGTTCTTTTTTGAGTTTTTTTTTTTACTTTTTTTATATTATTGATTTTTTTTGTTATAATGAAATAAAATTTTGTTTTTTATTTTGGTGTTTTTGTAAGGTAATGAATAGAGCTTTAAAACAAAGTATTGGACTTTTTTAAAAAAGCTTCTATTTTACTATTTATTCTGTGATAAAGAATTAAATGGTAGGTGTCCGACTTTATTTTTGATCCACTGTATCATTACCAACAATATTCAAGAAAGCTATATATTGGTATTAAGTAAATATTAATTGCAGAAATATTAAAATTAAATTATTTCAAAAATATATTCTTGAAACTTTCATTTTGAAAAATACATCAAAGTTGGCTCTGACGAATTAAAATAAAACTAGCTAAATTTATCTTTAGTACGTAAGATGTCTAAAATGTTTATAGAAAAATACTGTTACGTCAATTAAGGTTCGTATCACTGGATTGTGAATAAAACAAATTCAATTCAATTTATCCCCAACGAATTTATTTATTTAGCACAAAAATTATTACAACACAATTTTTTAATTATAATTCACAAAATCACTTTATTTAATTTTTACACAATTTTACTGTACACTTATAATTGTTATTTCCACTAAAACACTTTTTAAATCACTTTTTAATTTCTTTTTAATCTTCACACTATCGCTTACCAAATACTAATAATAATTTTACAAGTTCACACTATTGCGTTCCAAATTCTAATATTCTTATTTGATTTCGTTCGCCTTTTTATATACACAAACCAAACTTCTAGAAAGCTCAAGACTTTTCCAGTACTAACAGTGTTGGAACATTTAGAACTGTTTTATCATGGAAAAAATTCCTTTTTAGTACAGTAAAACATTGAGCTATTAATTTAACTTATTCTATCACACCCTAGGTGTCACCGTCACAATATGAAAAAAAAAATTATTTAATCATAAAATTATCACACGTTCATATTTTGTGAATTTGTTTTGATTTTCCTACAATTTTTGAACTTGAAATTTCTCCAGGTGATAATTTTTGGTACGCTTTTACCAAATTTTTGCCATCTATGTAATGTATATTGACTTAATGACCAAATGAATTGTAGTAAGCTTTTATTTCAATTTGACCAGAATGCTGTTGTTATGAATTTTTTTTTTATATCTTGGTTTAAATAAACCCATGAAACCCATAAAATGAAAACGACATTAGCTTCGTTTTTGTACACGGTCCGGATAGCTGATATCGATCTCCGGACAAATAAGAAGAGCCAAATATTTTTTATAACAAGTTTTCGCTAAACAATTGAATTAAAAATGATAGTTTGATGTTAAATAAATTTAGTTTACCAATAAATAGCGCATCAAATTTAAATTTAATTGTAGAAAAATGACGGCCCTCGATAGCAGCTACTAGGAGCGAATAAAAAAACACAGCTATTGTAACATTTTCATTTAAAAATTTGTCTTAGGAAAAAAGTGAGTTCCCATATGTTTTGTGTGTAATGTGATTTACTATGAAAAGTTTGGTTTTTTCCTCGTTTCTAATTCCCTTATAAAAGCTTCGTTTTTTAGACTATGCCTTTGTATAATTAAGGTTGCTTTGGTTATGATCGTTATTATTTTTGAGGATTTGCGACACGAGCAACAGTTGAAAACGGTATTTTCCTACTCCTGCAAGAATTTTTATGTTTATTTGACATTTCTCAATTTTTTATATCTTTCATTTAAAAAAATACGCTCACGGAAATTTATCGAACACGGAATTTGTATTCACGAGGAGTTTGTCCTAAATTTGTCCTGAAAACAACAACAACATTTTAGGACAAGTTTAGAAAAAACTGCATACGACTATATAATGATAAGAAGTGTGTCATAGATCTCAACATTTTTTATTAGTATGGGTAAATATACGAGTATAATGATGTTTTGTAAAGAAAAACAAGAAAACAAGAAAGAAATAATTGTAATGTCAAAAATCAAAATTTTCATGAATTTTCTTACAATGTTTCTAAGAGGTTGCTACAGCTGGAATGGATATTTTCACATTGAACTAGACCAATTCTATCCAAAACATATCACTTTCCGGAACATGTCATGGAAAAGAAGGTTACGAGTCCATATTTATTCGCTTTCGATATTTCTAAGAGGTTACTACGGCTGGAATAGACATTTTCATTCTATCCAAAACCTACCACTTTTCCAGAAAATTAGAGTTGCCACAAGTTAGTCCATTTTCCCCGTTAAGAGGAAAATATGTATGTGGAGACCGGTCGTGAAGGTTGATTATAGAATGTTATCTGCGTCAGTGAATCGATTGCGGATCGAAAACTGCTTATGAAAAAATAGAAAACAATTGCTGTAAATCAAAGTAGCCTCGAAAATTATGCAATTTAGATTTTGTCAATCCCGTGCAAACGCAACACTTTTTTCTCCAAATTTGTGATTGAAGTAGGCGTTTTTGCTTTTATTATAAAAAATGTACGTATTGCTGGGCTACAGCTTAACGTACGTATTGCTGGGCTTAATCCTATTCGTAAAATTACTTAAATTACTACATAGCGGTATTTTGCTGAGAAAAATTTAAACAAATTTAGTTTTGATTTAGTTTTTGTTGAATTCTTTTCCATCTACTATTACGATTTAAATAAAGAAAAGTCCAATGCAATTGTTATTGTAACTTTGTCAAGAAAATACTCTTATAGTTGTCAGTATTAAGAGTAGATTAGAAGAGTGATTACTTAATAAAAATATAAAATGCCCGAACCAAACAAGAGTCAAGACCTCCTTATCTACACAAAATATTTAAAAAAAAATTTCAATCTTGAAATTGTAAATGCATATACAGTAATCATAATTTGTTTACAATAGATTTTCCTTCGTTTAAGTTGGCAGTTTGGCTGCCCAACTCGATAAATGATAATGATAATAATAATTGCATAAATCAGTGAAACAAAAAAAAAAAATAATTAAAGTATAACGAAATAATAGCGTAATGACATTATACAAAACCATGGGACTGAATACAAGAAATCAAAAAAAAAAATTTAGAACTATAACATCAAGTAAGGCAATACAATTTGTTCAGAGAGATTTCAGATTTGTTTCAAGATCAAAATCTCTGAAGTACAACATGTGGTGTGCTTCTAAACGATTTACTGGTGAAGACAGACCAAGATTTGTTCTAGCTGACGACGGAAAATATTGACCACCACTACACAATACATAAAGCTCAACAACAAAACGAGAGAGCATCACCAATGCCAATCACAAACCAACACGTGATCGACACATAAAATCAACAACAAAGCAGCGTTGGTCAAAACGCTACACACGCACCAGACCGAAAGGAGCGGCATAACAATTTTTCAGATTGATAAGTGTAAAACCATAGCATGGTGAATGACTCGAAATTTTACAGAAAGGAATTGGTCAAGCTACGTACCATAAACAAATTCAAAATTACAAATTGATAATGGGTTTCGCCCTTGTTTATAGCACAATGAAGAATGATAACGCAGCAGAATGCAAATTAAGATAATGCAGGAATTGCGTCATTTTACGCATTTGACATTTCTAACATTCGTTAGGAATTAAAATTTAAATTATTTTAAAATTAGTTTAGGCAAAAGCAGCGGTCAAATTTCTTGAGACTGACAAAGCAGATGATTTCTATGTTTGAAACGATGAATCCCCGGGTATAATTCTTCATCTTATTTAAAAAAAAAAACATTTTTGTTAGAAATGGAATTAAAATCAAAATCAGTTTTTGATTAAGCTCATATGTCTTTTTAAGGGCTCTAGATATTGCATACATATAATTTATATCAATCGATTATCGAAACGAGTCTGATTAGCAGTATTGTGCCGCATGTCTACGCGAAGTAATTAAACAATTGTCTACTCTCTTGTAGACAATGTAGACAATGTAGACAATGCGCTCGATAATTTCCAGCAGCAGAAAATTTTAAGATATGGTGTTAACATAGTTGTAAACGTAATGATTCATGGGCCAGTAGACGGACTAGAGGGATATGGGCAACGCCTTATGGAAATGCAACAGTCACACATATGATACGTGGGCATGATTTTTTGTGTGCTCGAGCACATAATAGGACTATTTATATCAGTATTCGCAAATAAGTGGTGCGCGTGCCAAACTTTGCACGTTTAAAAATTTGTCCAGCTGTTGATTTACAGTTGACTGTAAAAGTCCAGTTGTTACAATATTTTTTTGTTGTATTGGTATACTTTTGCCAGAGGTATCTTGACATTTGTAGTCATATTGGATTGTTAGTTTATTGTTGGCTGACGAAAAGATTGCGCAGTTTTGTTGTGTTCGGTAATTTGGTTTTTGAAACAGGAAGAATACACAGAGACATGTAAGGCGAATAGATAGCCGATAAGTGTAAGTATGTGCATTATCGTGGTAAAATGTCCATCAGCTGTTTCGTCACAAATCCAAGCGTTTCTTTCGGATTGGTTCGCGCAAGCGCATATAACTTCCTGGTGGTGAGAACTCATAGTGTACTGTGCCGTTGAAATCGAAGATAACAATGAGCAAAACCTTCACATTCGATCGACCTTGACGAGCTCTTTTCAATCCTGTCTCTTCAGGAAGCTTCCATTGAGACAACAGTTATGACCCGTTTTACCAGTGTTAGCTCGTCGTTGATTTCATTCAACAACTACAAAGTCCATTCGGTAGCAATTTTGCTATCACACGTTTCATGCCCAAAATATTGGAAAAAGTTTTCGGTATGAGCCAAATGGTATACCCAAAGAAAACAGATTTGTGGAAATATCTTTATCAGTTTCAAAATCCACCACATTGATTTATCATTTAGACGTGCTGCAACTAATTCATTTACAATCAAATATGTTGGTTAAGTCAGATATCAAATTTCAATTTTGTGGCAGGGATGAAATTTCATAAATAAAACAAGGCCAGAATTTAACAAATATTCTGGACACTGCTAATGATACTTTGGTATATAAATTCAAAACATAAATCAAAAAATTAGATTTTCCAAAGAGAAATTTAAAAATATAATCAGTCCAGACGTTTTCAACAATTCCAGCACCAAATGGAACACGCACGTTTGTCAATCGATTTTAGCCGAGTCTGTATAGCATAGTTCCTCATATAAAATAGAACTATTCTTCTTCTGAGGAGTTACTTGGGTTCATATCATTTGCGGTCAGATTTCTTAAACAAATTAAGAGCCATATACTAAAGGAATATTGCGGAACACCACAAAAAGATAGCATACTTTTGGATGAAGAGATCCTAAAATAAAATAAATTCCGGCTTCGAAAAATTCCTTCGGTCATATCATCTGGTGTCGGATTTTTAATTTAAACCATGCCTCAAATTCAAGAAATATTGTGGGGCACTGCCAATGATGCTTGTTGCTTATTTGAATATCACATATGATAGCGGTAGGAAAATATTTTGTAGACGTTGTATATCCAAGAAAATTTAAAGTTACTCCTATTACAGCTCAGGTTCACGTATTTAAGATAAATAACGAAACGTTTTGTTATATAAATTTGCTGCACTTATTCCATCGAATTGTTTGCGTCGTCAAAAATCCGCAAGAGTGGCAGTCATATTTTAAGTATGAAATAGAAATATCACCAAGGACAATTTTGAGATAAATTCCAGATGGAAGTCGTTTGCTATACTCCGTAATAAGGCCAAAGCGTTACGACATATGGCCAGATACTTGAAATGTATGGGAATTATGTTTTGAAGCAATATGGTAGGAAGAGAATGGTATTATGAGACGAGCAAAAGAAGAGAACAATTTTCAAAATTTTAGCAAACATCGAGCTAGAAAATAATATGTCGTAAAAATATAAATTCTATAATTTTATGCACAATTTAATTCTGCGTCACTGAACATATAAAAATGGTTTTTACAACCCTTATTGCGCAGGGTTCGCTCAATACATAGAAATGGGATATTTCCTAAAATAATAATATCAATTAGTTTTATACAATCCCGTAAGATTTCACTATTAGAATTATTTAGTATTTTTGTAAAAAGTTCCTGAGCTGTAAAACCAACGAACAAATTGTGTTGTTCATTATTCTTAGGGTTTTCTGTTAAATATTTCTTTTATTAACTGCAAACGTAAGATATGTTTGGTTTTGGGCTTCCATGTTTTAAATTGTATTTTCTCGATTTAAGGTTGATTTGGGAACTTCAAATCAAATATTAGCGTGACGTTTTTTTTCGCAGATGAAGTTAGAAACTCGATACAGAGGGAAAACAACAACAAAAAAATTATTTTCATTGTCTACGAATTGTCTACTATTTTTCTACATTGTGTACATATCTACATTGTCTACGTCGTAAACTATTGTCTACGCTATTGTCGAGATTTGCATCTAGACAACCTCAAAATAGGCGTAGACGCACAATACTGCTGATTAGTGAAATGTTACCGTATAAAAAATAATGTTTAAGAAACTACTTCTTCTGGTTTTAACTAGCCAAGCTATAAATTAATAGTTTAAAAAACAACATAACCTAAATATAGTTTTAAATTCTCTATATTTATACACGTACATAATTTAAATTTAAAATATCGACTCGACCTATTTAAATATTCTTATTAATAAACCTTAATCAGTTGACATCACCATTTAGTTAGCCCACAACCATCAATTAATCAATTCACAAGTTAAAATTAAACTGAATAATTAGAATCGAGACGGAAAGACAACAACAAGTCAACCATTTCTCCCAACAAAAAATGATTTATCACAAAATGACGACACCGTTTATGTACTTACCATTCTTAATAATAAGAATTTATAATTTTATTCGATTTCAATTGAATAACCAAAAGTCGAAGAAACCAAAATAAAGAACAAAACTTCTTAAAAATATAATTATTACTCGACCATATAATCAAACTTGTTCGCCCATGCATTTATAGTTTTATAGTATCAGCACACAACTACATATATTTGAATATCATACCTAAGAACAAATAATACAATATGTAGGATCATGGCTATATTGGAGAATACTCGTAGTGATCTTCCTTTATTAACTGAGAATACAACATGAATCACTTATTATATAGACTTTCTTGTGAAGTTCTTGTATGACGATAACGTGATAATTTATTGGTGACATTTATTGATTCCTATTTTGTATTTTTTTTTTCTATTCAAAGATGTAATTTACACCTCCACAACGATATAATTAGTACACCCACATCGATATTGATTTAAGACAGCGCAGCGCGCCTCAATAAATGGTTGTCTTATCTCAATTCCAAACTGAATAAACAATTGATAATGCTCATATTATAGGTAATGTTTATTTTTGAGTGGTAATTAGAAGTAGTACGTGTTTTGACTACCAAAAAAAATGTCATCATATTTTAATGGCATACGGAAGCTAATCGTAAGACTTACTGTTATTTACAATATAAAAAAAACTATTGAGACAATCGAACTTAATAATATTTTCTATTTTATAGTTTTGATTGTTGAGCCCATCAAAAAACTATCATCTGCCTCTTGTGTCACGTGATGACTATTACAAACACCGAAAAACTTTCGAACATCCCACACATATGCTTCTTTTGTTTAAGATCTAATTTCTAAAGTTTTTACGCTGCATTCGGATTCAAAAAAAAAAAAAAAAAAAAAAATCATCAACATACGAGTGTAACATCATACATTTTATTTATGTTTA
Source organism: Tipula vernalis (assembly GCA_958295665.1). Lineage (NCBI taxonomy): Eukaryota > Metazoa > Arthropoda > Insecta > Diptera > Tipulidae > Tipula > Tipula vernalis. The sequence goes on from OY282558.1 coordinate 329,685,120, forward strand.
TTCAAATACACGTGCGATGAATTATTGTCTCGCTTACAAATTCTAAAACATAAAACAATAACAACAAAACGTAAAGAATCTGGTGGCTGTGGCTATAAAGATGAGATTTTGATTTTATGCTTTACATCTGTTTTAGGTTGAACATTTTGAATAAACACACAAATAAAAAAAAAGTGAACGTTAATGTTAATTAAAACGAAAAAAAAAGAAAAACTTCAAAATTTACCGTAGGAACTAATATTTTTATGAGTTGCAACCAAAAATTCGATGACATATTTCAATTTTTAATTACCAACCGATTAAAAAATTTAAATTCCAATAAAACCTACACATCGTAAAAATTATAACGAAACAAAAACCAAAAAAAAAAAAACCTACAGTTACACTAAAACAAAAATTATGAAATAACTGACATCGTTCAATATTCTTAGAAATGAGCAGCAATGGAGTAAGAAGAGCTCTGTGAGATTTGCTGTTTAATAAATCTGTTACCCATCTGGATAATTTTTGTTGCGCTTCTTACTTTAATTTTTTGTTTTTTTCTGCAATTGGGCGAAGACCTATTAGTTTTCAATGATCTCAGCTGTTATACAAACAAGAAATGGAGAAATGGCATATATTAAAATGATTTGTTGTTGCAAAATGCAGATGTAATACAATATCTTTATTGAAGGTCTTTAAGAGCAAAATAAATTTTTGAATGGGACAAAATATGCAAATGTAAGAAATAGAATACTATGATTGCTTTTAACAGTTTTGTATGTTATTTATACATATGTACATATTAATGCTAAATAGAGTCCTCAATTGCTTTTACATTATTTACTTTTGTTCTTTCTAGAAGAAATTATAAATAAATGGAAATTGCATAAATTAACCGACCGAAATTGTTTTGCTTGCTTAAAATGCATGAATATTATGACTTCTGCGAAATATATCTTCCAAGGGTTTGCTCAGCCTTTCAGTAAATAAATAAATTAAATTACTAAAAACTGTAGGTTTTCTTCTACTGAGAGTAAGCACATCTGTTGACATTATTCATTTATGTAAAGCATAAATATCTACGATGGAACGATGATTAAATTACTTATAATATGAAGCGAACTTCCTTTAGCCACTGTTGATTTTGTTTCTTCAAACAATCACCGGCCACGAAGAGAAAAGCCACCCTACAAACGTTTTAGTTTTTGCGAAGTGTTAAAACACTTGAACTGCCAGAGCTGGAATATGGGGTCGAATTTTCCTACCAAGGAAAAACCCAGACACGTCGTCGGAATACTAACATCTGTCAAGTATACTTTTTCGTTCTTATCCAACTCCAGTGCTAGTCCATTCAGTGCTAACTACTTTATCTGTTATTACTAACAAAAAAGTTTTACTTGAATACGGAATTATGTTGATACTGAATTTATTTTATTTTACTGCGATGTTCATTTATAATTTCATTGTAAAGGAAACGAATTAAGAGAAAGAGCAAAGGAAGCGAGGAGGGATTTAATATCAAAACAATGAGTGTGAAGTTTATGCTAAAAACAATAACAAAAAATTACACTGTTAAATTAGCTATTTTCCAATTGGAATTTAAATTATATGAAAATTTAAATTTTTTGTAATTTTGGATTTTTCGTACCAACAAACAGATTCTTTTCATCAGGAAACAGATTCTTTTCATCGTTTTCAGATAGCTGGACCATCTGTTTATCTCGTTAAGCAAAAGCATCCAATTGTGTTGAACATTACTACAATTCGGATAATTTAAAAGTTGACTGTTGACCAATTTTATTGGTTTTAAAAATTATTGTATCTTCGATCACAGAGATGTCCATAAGGTCTTGCCTATATTTTTGGATAACTTGACCATATGCCAGTCTACGTGGTTAATCTTATCCAATTGTGATGAACTATACTATACTTCAAAGAATTTAGAATTTTTAATAATTTTATTGGTTTTAAAAATTATTGTATCTTCGATCACAGAGATGTGCATAAGGTCTTGCCTATATTTTTGGATAACTTGGGCATATGCCCAAACTAAAATATAAAACTATTAAAATAATGGAAAATTAAATATAAAACTTATAAAACTTTAAAACTTTTAAAATAATGGAAAACTATATAAAACTATTAAAATAATGGAAAATTATTAAAAATTCCAAAAACTGTGAAATATATTATAGTTCATTATAATTGGATCGGCTTGGTGACATTGACCGCTATATGGCTTAGCTATTCTAAGAAATGTGCGGGACCTTCGGGACATTTCCAGGATCGACGCTAAATAATTATTTAAACCATTAATAATCATTCAATTTTTAAATTGTCTGAACTGTAGTAATGTTCAACACAATTGGATGTTTTTGGTTAACGAGATAAACAGATGGTCCAGCTATCTGAAAACGATGAAAAGAATCTGTTTCGTGATGAAAAGAACCTGTTTGGTGGTACGAAAAATCCAAAATTACAAAAAATTTAAATTTTCATATAATTTAAATTCCAATTGGAAAATATCTAATTTAACAGTGTAATATTTTGTTTTTTTTAGCATAAACTTCACACTCATTCAAAACAATAATAGTCAATTTCTTAATATAGAAGCCCTTCAGTTCGGACTTCATATTTTAGGAATTGAACTTACACCACTTTATTTAATTACACAATCATTCTCAAAACAGAGTTGCTGGGAGTTGCAAATCGCCTGTAGGTCACCCAGCTTTACTACAGGAAGGCTAAATAAAACTGGAGGGTGTCTGGTATCCATAGTCCGCTTATTTTGGACTGATTAACCTATCAGCCATTCATCCATCGGCATATGCTGTTCCACCATAGATTAGGGTTTTTGTTAAGGTTTTCTCCTTTAGCGCCGTACTTTAGTTACCAGTGGTTGCTATGAGGAGGCAGCACGTACACTTGCGAATTGTGAACAGGTTACCCCTTACACAATTGTACCCATCACGCAGCTGCCTAATGACAAGACCAGAACAGCTCACGTGATGCGCACCCTACTGGAAGGTTACGGAGCTGGTAGATTGATCTACTCAACTTTGGTCCCCCCTCCAATAGACGCCAAACCACCTTGTCGTTGCCTAAATATATTTGTTTGCTATATTTTATTAATTGTTAATTTCGTGTGGCAGAAAGTATGTGGGTTGATATATTGTAGTGAAGAAATGAATAGACTCTGTTTAAATCTCTGAAAGCATGGATCTATCATTACTATCTAAAACCTCTCCATGTCTTCTTTATGTTGTGCCTGGCCATTTCTGGAAATTCTTGCTTATAGCTTGGTCGGTCACTCTAGTCGATCAATCAATAGTTCGATACCCCTGTTTGTATGTGTTACTATCACGAGTGAAAAAGCTAAAAAATAGGGCTTATCACGATGAAATTTATCCAAAAAAATTAAAAAATGCTTTATAATGCCTAATAGATTTTTAAAACATTCAAAAACTCTGCGAAGGCTACCAGATAATTCATTTATATTGACCCAAATGATTCTAAAATCAACAGAACCCAGGTCACCACTACAAAGAAATTATTCTTCGTTGGCCATTAATTCAATTGCAACAACCTCTAGAGTCGAGCGTTTCAACTGTATACACGCCACCCTTATAGTCCCTAACATTAAGTGCAAACAAATAAAGTAAATTTAAGAAACCGAAGAACAGCCCGCATGCAGGTAATATGGCAAGAAAAATAATTTTTCCGTCGATATTTGTATCAGGCGAGAACCGATCAATCCTTTAAATGTTGTCTTAAAGAAACGGGGTAATGCCAACTACGCCCTAACAGTAATTTGAATTAGTCAGGCTAAAACTAGTTAAAAGAAGGCGAAGCACATAATCTAACAAATAATTCCGAAAATTTGTTGTGCTGTCCTTAGGTAACATTTAGTAGATCGTCGACATTTGAGCAATCAATCTGAAATAACCAGTCTCTGATTCTTTTCAAGTAGTTTGGCAGTTTGCGGATGTTACGAATATCCTGAGGTAAAGCATTGTACAACGTAGGTGCCAAAATTGAATAAAAGTTATTATTGCGATTAGGTTACCGTTGCCGGCAGTTTGTTGTTTGCTCTTAAATTATAACCGAAAGAATATCTAGTGAACAGGTTACCACTATGTAGTAGCTATCAAATAGCTTTGGATGTTATTCATGTGAATTTTCCAACTTATGTTTATGTCGAGGTTTAATCACTATTAATTCCAATTATTGGAAAAACCAATAAACCTCGCTATATTAATAAAAACGGGAAAAAATAATTTATAATAATATTGCACTGTGACTCCATGGCATTACACTCAATTTTGTTTTTCTGGGCAAAAAATTCGAAAGACTCAGAGTTTAATTTCAAACAAATAGGTATTTTTATATTTACGATCTTAAACGAAAGTAAATTTGCCAATCTAATAATAAACCCTTATTGTAGATCTTTTTAGAAACTCCCTTACAGTTCCTACTGGCCCGTCGTTGGAAGTTGCCATGGAAAAACGTAAATCTACGTCTCTCCTTTATTAAGTGTTACTTAGTTTATTTAAACGGCCAAACCGATTGATAGGAAGGTATTACCGTGGGCTATGTATGTTAAAGCGTCCTACGAACGAAAAGAATGTAATGAATGAGGCGCTTAAATTAAATTCATTATAAATACATAAGAGAGTACAAGTAATGTAACGAATTTCGCTAAGTATTAAGCTTTTTTTTCTAGGATGAATGCGTGTTGGTACGAATATAATATTGGAAAATATTATTAGCTGCAGGCACAAGCAAATGTGCATGAACAAGAAGTAAGGAAATCGTGATCTAGAAAGATGCATCAATAACTCTTTCACAGCCCTTTTGCTGTTTGAAATTTTAACAAATCCTGGTCCTCACAAGATCAGGATACCTAATCAGTTCGGTCACCGAATCACGTCTAATAGTGATACATTCCTTTTGGTTTTAGGGTGATAAAAATGCGAAGCCTCCTATGGGCGAAAAGAATGAAGTAGTAGTATTATGTGAGGGGATGTACGGATAGTGGACACGGACATATTGGAATAATTTTGAGTATACCAATATCTCTGTTTGCGCTGTTTCAGTCTGCGTTCATTTAAAAAAGGATGGATTTATATTTTATAGCGAAGGAAAATAAAGCTAAATCATTGAAAATCAATTAGATTGAAATAAACGAAAAAATCCCATTCAAAACATTTTACAAGCGAAAACTAAAAGTGTTTATCAAAACTTGGCTAAAAAATGAGCGGGCAGTGAAAACGCTTTTACAAGTGGTGTGTATAAATTCGAGGTAAGACAAGGCTGTTTTCAATGGTTCAAAACCCGGGCAAACGTACAACATTTTTTCAAAAGGAGAATCCGGTAGCGCAGATTTTGTTGGTGCAGCGCGCTTCAAAGACGAACTAAAAGAGTTAATAGCAGGCGGAGCCGTGCAGGTGTTCAGCTTTATTGAGACCGGCTTATTACGGAAGCGACTACCAACTAGAACTTTTCTTTGAAAGAACAAAAATCGGCCCAAGGCTGAAAAGCTGCTAAGGAACGGATTACCCTGCTGTTTGGGGGTAATGCACCCAGGGATTTTAAATACTTGTCTCGGTTAATTTAACATTCGAAATAATATTTCAAAAAGTAATCTTCCGGCTTTCTGGCGAGCGAATTATAATGCTTGGATGACTGTGACTCTACTCGACGAGAAATGAGCGGCCTTTTTAAATTTGCAAGACTTCCAATGGATGTTTTATTGCAATCTTATTACAATAAAAATCGAAAAGAAATTTTTGAAGCTTACTTACTAGAGTAATACCTAACAGCGAATTTCATTAAAATCGCCTTTGTCTGTAGAAATGTAATGAGTGGGGAATTGAGCTGAAACATTATCCACTCTCCTTTCGCCTGTTTCAATGAAAACTATAAGTTTTTTCAAATCCTAATCCCGCAGCATCTTTTGCCAATCAGTTTTTAACTACGCCGACGTCTTCAAAATACGCAGGAAATATAAACTTTCAAAGATTACAAAAAACGCTCGTTTAGTCGTATTTCTTGATCAACTGAGTCTTAAGGCTGGAATTGTAATATTTCTCTATTTTGGTGAGTTTCCCTTTTGAATACCTACCAAAGAAAAATTCGTTAAAACTGAGCCAATACGACCCTTCATTGATAGTACGAAAGTCATACGTTAATATGGTGAAACACATAAAAAAAATTATTTTAACTTTGACTACTTACGTTGTAATATTTATGAATTGATTCATATAAGATATGAAAAATGTTATAATTTTAATGCAATTAAAAGAATTTGTGGATGAACAAATTATTATTGTTAACGTAAGAAAGTAAAGATAACATGAAATTTTTCGTAACTATAATGAAATGTTACGTCATATTAACGAATAAATTCATACATAAAAGAGTAAAAATTAATTATTTGTGCATACGAAATTATTCGTATATAGGAATTCCTTAAGAACGGCATACTCAATGGTTAAGAATAATACACAAATATGATGATTATTTTCATAAATATAATGAATATTTTATATGTATGAATGGGTTCATAATTAATAAATAAAATTTCTTAAGATTTACGTAGGGTTCGTAATAGAAACGTATTTCTGGGTGGTTTTATGAATAAATTCGTAAAATTTATACAGCGCAATGTAAAAAAATAAAAACATAAAATTTCCTTTTATAATATTGCTTAATTTATTTAATTTAAATAGAATTTGATAAAATTTTAGGCTTTTAATTCTAATATTTAGTATTAAATTATAAGCATATTATCACATTTGCTTTTAATAAACTAGAACTTAAAAATAATCAGATAAAAAATACAATAGGAGCAGTAAACGCCATGTTGATAATCGAATTAAAAAACTTCTCCCATTTTGGTATTCTAGAGAACGTCTTTTTTGTGTATGAACTTTCAATATTTTTAAAACTATGATAGTGATGTTCTGGTCTGTAAATTCAATAAATTAAATTACACTCACATTCACTTTTATTTGCTTATTTTTGTTACCTTATATTCGCAATACCCCAAAAGTGGTTTTAATCCCTGGCCTTCTCCATGTGCTGTACTTACAGGCTGAGCAAAATATATAAGGTGGATGGTGGCTCGTGTTGTCTTTCTTGCTCATCTTTGATCTCTAGTCCCATATATCACATAACTTATAAATTTATACATTATTTATATTATGAAATAGTGTTTTCTGCACAAAACTGTTCTCATTTTAATTTAACGGAATGAGAATTCCCATAAAGTCGCGGTCAAAACGAAAACACTTATGTGTACGTACAACATTAATATACAATAAAATATTTACCTGAATTTCAACACACAAAAATTTATTATTTCATTGCAATTTATTTTAATAAATATTGACCCAATTTTATTGGCGACTACTGAAAAACTCAGTATGACAAGAAATTTCCATTATTTCCAAAAAATGGAAAATCCAAATACACACAGGTGTCCAGGTGTGTCGTGTTGGCAGAAAGGTTAATTCGTCAAATGTTCTTATTCATCACAAATTAAACAAAATAAACGGATGTTCGTAAGACCCATTTCAGTAACCACTTCTGCCTATAACTATAACATTTGATTTACGGTGATGAAAAATCCTAATTGGAGACGGAGATGATAAAAGCAAATGTCTAAAACATATGCACTCAATGCACATTTAAGAGCCGAATTATAATATTCATGTATTTTAGTGCCATTTTCGTTAATACAACGAACAATAAGTATTTATCGGAATATGCAAACAACTTGTGACTGTATTTTATGTATAGTACAATAAACTAAACAATTTTTTAGTTTACGAACTATGATTCTTACTATTAATGCACACATTTTTATGATTCTGTTCTAAATTTCGTTTTTTTACGTAAAAATAACAATTTTTACATTAATAGTATGAATTGTGGTAAACAAACGCCATTCGTAAATAAAACGCAGTAAATTTTTTCCATTGTAACGATAATGTTTCACAGTACTGTTGACCGATGGTTTGAATGTGTACTAAAATTATTATAAGAGCCACTTCTAACTTTTCTACTCTTTGGAAACTAGTTTAAATTGCTGACTCCTCAAGCTCAAACTAATAGAGGCTATACGAAAGAAAATTAATTTCGGTAACAAGTTTTATACTAAACCCTGATCCTAAAAAAGTAGTGAAAAGGATTAAAAAACTTCTCTCCCAAATCACTTAGAACAGATATTTTGTAGTCATTGTATTCTTTGTACATAAATTACAGTTAATAGATGTTTCAGGTCTATGTTGTGATACAAATCGTTACCAAATTCGCTACCAGCGAATCAGTTAAAAACCTTAACTAAAATACGATATGCAATTCACACTCACAGCACTTATTGCCTATTGATTCTTTGGTTGACAATGATCTACATGTCAAATATTCTTTAAAGAAATTATTTGTTTTGCAATCTTACATAAAGTAAGCGTTTTCAGTATAAATTTCGGTGAGCAAATTGTGATCATCAAAACTCCCAGACGCTGTTAAAATTTTAATCAATTCTTAGACGCACACGCTTAGTTATTTTGGTTGTAGACAAAAAAATGCAGTAAATTTGATTGCATTAAAAGTAGCGTACGCACCTCGCCCGTTATGACCTTTTTTTGGATTCGGGATCTTTTGCTTACTCGTCCGTAACCTTAAAACAGCTTACATAATTCTAAATCGTTGTACAATTAATTCCAACACTACATACATTTTACTCACACCATAATGTTGTGAAATGAATATGGGAATCTCTCGTTTATTTGTAGTAATAAAAGTTCTTGACTTTCCTGTTTATTTTGTTCAGGTCATAATATACAATAAAACTAAAAACCTATTTTTGGACTTGCTCGTACGACTGACTTGTACAAGTCTGATGATGATGTTAATGATAATAAGATTTGTTCATTTTCTTTAAGTCACACATCCCATTATTGCTTTGTACATCGTAGGTTAACCGTATATAAAGCGTATATCACATACAGATATGCAATAGTTTTAATTTAAATGTCTTCTTATGTGAGGCATCATAAAAATTTTATTTTCTTGAATAAATTATATTATTGTAGATTAATGTTAATATGTAAGACGTGCATTAACCTAAGTTAATTTGTTTTTTATGTAATTTATTTATAATTGTACCATTACAAATCTTCACACAACTAGTCGCAATTTATATAATAACCCTTAAAGCTTGAAAATTTTTTTTCAGATTAATTTGGTTTAGATGATATACTTTCGTCGTTGTATAGGTTTCAATCAAAAAAATATGTTTGAATAACGATCCATTGCTTATTCTAATTATAGGACCTACACTCGCCTATACTAAAACATAAAATTGATTTAAATGAATTAAATTTGAAGTATAAACGTAAAATATTAAGCTGATAAGCAAAAAAAAAAATTAATTACTAAACATTCTTGTTTCGTAAAAGACAGTTCAACAAACTGTTGACTAGGCAATAAATGTTAGCTAAGTTGAATAATTCCAAGTAGCTATGTATAGGGTTTAGCCTAAAATTAAATGTGACATTATAGCGTGATTTAATCTTAATCTAAAGATTTTTCTGTGTATAATAAATAATTTGTAACAATAAGCTGTGAACTTTTTGCATAGACATCTCAAAGGCAAAAAATATTTATGAACTCATCTCAAATTTCTTTGTAATTTCAGCGCACTATGTAATCAACCGCATGATATCATTTTGCATTTTAACCATCTTCTTCTTCTTCTTACTAATATGGCTTAAAAAACAACATTTCAAAAACTGAAAGTGACTTAACCCCTTGTAACATGTACGTAACCAAATACAAATCTTTCTTTTAATGTCCATACGTACATATTTACTTATGATTCATTCACTAATGAAATATTTTTTGTCGCGCTCTATAATTTTATTTAGAAAAATACAAAAACAAACGATGAAATAAATCCGTGACAATTTTCGGACGGATTTTCTTACGGATAAAAACAAGAAATAAAATTCTAAAAATAAAATTAAAATGTTATTCTAAGAAAACACTTTTTTTACTTTTCATAATTTTGTACAAGTTATTTATTTATGAATAAATAAAAAAAGTAAAAACACAACAATTGTCACAGAAATAAAATACGTAAGCGCGTCTTCTTCAGGTTTTTGACTTTATGTTGAAATAAAAAAATACAAAAACAAACAATTTCAACAAAATATAATTAATGTGTAATGTTAACGGGTGTATATACAGAATACCCGTAGTCAGTCGAAGTGACCTTGCTACAGTGATTTTTGAACATAAGATTTTAGATAATGAAACGAATTAACCTAAATACTTAAAATTAAAATGGTTATAATGATAAATCACTATCGCAAATTAACGTCACCTGTCGTCGATTTGACCAGTGGGTATAAAAATCTACAGTATAATTTGTACATTTCATAAGATTAAACAACGGCGAGCGCCTTATGTTAAGTTTAATCTGTTCATTCCAAAAATAGGTGAAATATATCAGGACTGTCCAACTGCCGGCCTGCGACCCAAATCAAACAAAACGAATGCAAAGTTCCATAAACTTAAAATTTATTTTAAACTCTCTTGAAATTTTTTTGAATGCAAATTCTACGTTTGTAAATTAAATTTTGTCCATTTTCAGCCGAAATGCTTATTTTGAAAAGCAGCCAATAAATAAATTTAATACATACTCGTATGACATTAATCTATAACGTTGCTTCTTTGCTTTTTTTGCACCAAAATAACAGCAGTCCTTCCTTCCCTTATACGAATGACCCCCTCTACTTAGCAGGGAACAAAAGAAGCGAAATCGAGTCTAATCGAGAAACTATGTTAAGTTATTTTGATTTTTTTGTTTTGCTTGCTTGTCAATTTTTGTATAACAGACTTTTTAGAGCTTACTTCTAAATATGATATTCGATTTTGCAAAACGATGTTGCTTGACGACTTCTGAAAAGTCTGTATTAGTTGACAATAAGCCCCTACTCACAAAATTTAAATTCGCTCCAAAGCCGTATAATTTCCAAAATGTTCTAAAATGGTATTCATAAAATGTAACTAGACCATATAACTGAAAATTATGCTCTGTAAGTTTACAGTGACAAATTTGTTGACGTAAAGCTATATATCTTGATTTATAGGCCTAAGATACGGCAGACTAAGAAATACTACCCTCCAAAGTATCTATATTTACTTGCAAGAAATTAAGATGATTTAATTTGTAGTTTTCAATGTTTTGGCTAGAATCGTAATTCATTTTGCTTGATTTGTCTGGAATTTCTCATGAATTGTTTTTCTTCAGAATTTTTGGAAAATTGTATTTCACTGCTAATGAGTCGAAATCCCAACATCTATTTGATCTCATATAACAACATATTTGAGAAAGTGTTCAGATTCTAGTGAGATTTCTGATCAATCACGATAATAGTATATGGATATGGAATGCCTTGGTGCTAAAGAACGCCTTGCCACTGACAATCGTGCTTCGCTTTCTCTATTTTCTCTTAGTCTAAACAAAATACGGCAAGCTTAAAAAAGGGTGCAAGAAATAAAGAGTGTTGTTAATCACCTCATTTATTGCATTTGGATAAGAAAGTTGATGCTAATAAATGAGTACAAAAGATGGCCGATTTCTTTCGAGAGAAGAATCTTATGTATTATTGCTCAAAACTCGGTAATGGAACCATCGGACATTAATCATGGAAATCTGTGCAATCAGGGAGCCAAAAAATTGGTTGCAAATTCGTGTTATTTTGCACGAAATACAAAAAAAAAATTGCGGAAATGGCTCGATAGACTCCCATTCGTTGAAAAATAATTACTTACCTATTTCTCTTAAGTAAACCCCAGTAAATAACCTCATACATACTCCATCATTCAATTCTCAAGCCAAAATAATTTATTATTAATTAATTTTTGACACTCATATTTTTGTGAAAGGCTACTACTTTTTTTCAGGGGCGAATACAATTTGTATATTTATAGTATTTTCAGAGGTGGAAGTCTTACAGTTTGTTAATACCAATTATTAGTTATCTGTAACTTTTTCGATATAAGCTATTTCTGTTAAGTTGCAGGTAGAGAATTTTACATTTTGTGAGGATAATCGCCGGGAAGAGTACCATTTAAAAAAAATCCACACATAAAACCAAACATAATGTGAAATAAACCAAAAGTACCAGCAAAACAAATTCCGAAAAACTGTGAAATAATAGTTATTTATGGTACTAGTGAGCAAAACGAGATATTATCCACAAGGGATAAGTTTGTCCCACGAGGTGATAGCCGAGTGAGACATTATCCCGAGTGGATAATATATCTTTGCTTACGAGTGGCATACAACGTTTTATCCACTTTTGTTGAAATAAATTTCGTAAATTAATAAGAAATAGTTCCATTTTGTGTTTTCACACTGAAGCATTGAATTTTGAAATATTTGTTACCATAGTGGCCGTTGTTTAAATTGTCATGGTGTACTTTAATTTAACTACTTTTTGGAATATAGTTTTTCAGTAAATTTGGCTACGAATAATTTTCCAATGAATACTCAACATTTTGTTATACAAAATATAACTCACGTTGCTCCTAGCGGCGTGGGTTATACAATAACAATGGGTTATTTTACATTTTCTTATTTGAAATCAGCATAGTTATCGGGCTATTATATATTAAAAATAGATAAAACAAATTTTTTCTACGCCTTTATAGAAAGGTGTCCCTTATGAGTTGTTTTTTGGTTAGTATACGTGGCACATTCTATACGATTTTTCATTCCACACACAGTTGCCTAGGCGATAGTTTCAGAATATATCGATAAAAGTATACTATCCCAGTACAATGAAATGCAAATTACATAGTAGGCCGCGTATAAAAACATAATGTTATTGCTATTTATATGTGTGTCAAACAAAAAACTGTTCAAATATTTCGGTTCATTTTACAAAATAAAATACAAATTAAAACTATTTGTTTTTTAATGTATATACGAGAGTATAGTGTAGGCGTAGAAAAAGTATAGTGTAAAACTCACACGGAATGCTCATTTCCTACTCGTTTTGAATTTCAGCACTCGCTAAGGCTCGTGCTGCAAACCACTACTTCAATACTCGTGGGAAATGAGTGTCATTCCGTGTAAACCAATTTCGTGCAAGTTGCAAGTAAACCAAACAATTTTGCAAAATCAGATAACTAGATTTATTTTTTTTTTTCCATCCATTAAAAGAAGGCAGGATTTAAAATAATTTAACCCTGTAATGCATCTAACCGCCTAAAGGAGTACTTTACGTTATCATGAATTGTACGCACGCACATATTTTTTTTCTTTAGTTTTTACATGTGTTATTCTCTTTTAAACTACTCTCGACATAACGGTTTGGTTTTGGTTGTCAACTACGAGTTGAAAAAAAAGTTTTGATAGAAAGTGAATAAAAATTGTTTGGTTTAGTTCGCATATTTGAAATAATCATAAAAATATTTTATGGCGTTTTAGAAGGTTGAAAAAATTATTAGTAAGGAGTTTTGGCTTTATTATCTCAGTTGTTTCTGTTAGTTTAGTAAAAAAATATTTTGGGGCACTGTAGCAATGCATTTTGTAATACCCGTCTGTAGGCGGACCTGTGCATTACAATGAAAATTTGCGTTTCTCTAACTCGTACATTTTTCAGATGAAATGTTTAGTGAAATTTCGGGTAAATATTGTTTTGCCTGTTGATACGTGTATGTAAAAAGAACTCTTCCCTGGGTTTTATTTGATACAACAGCTTGCAAAATTTAAAAAACGCCTGTTGAGGAAATCGAAGAACTTATCACTTCTATACCATTGGATATAGAAACCAAAGGCGATGAAGATTATTGTGATTTGATCGATGACCAAATTCCATCGACAAATACTGTGGGTAGTGCTGAAGACGATATGCTAATTGATGAAAATCCATTAAGCGATTTAACAACAACCGAACTGACTGATATCAGTAGAGATGCATTGATAGAGGCATACGAACCTTCTGAGAATGAGTCATCAACACCTAATCATAGTGAACATTCGTGTGCGGGTGCGCCCAATAAAAGACATGGTCAAAAAATCCGATCACCAGAATTGATGGAAGAAACAAACGAACCTAGCATTTCCTCAGCATCTATATTTTCTGGAGCTGTTATGAATATAAAAAAGCGACAACCGAGGATTCAAATCTATAATTTAGAAATAACAAAACTTAAGGTTACACATATTGTTGCGAACTGGGCTTCTGAGTTCGTCTGGATTTTACAACTAAAAACACTGTGTACTTTTATTGCACTTGACTTAACTTTATCCACTTTACTTTTATACACTTTAATATTCGCTTTTACTTTACTTATTTAAATCTGTCCGCTTGCCACAGGTGGGGACTATGACAGATTTAGTTTACTTTTTTGACGTGCCATCGGTTCTGTTTGCCATCGGTCTTGTTTATAAATGTACCTGTTTGATACTGCTCTCGAAATTTCCTTTATTGCGTGTCATTAATCATCTTCATTCTTGGGTATTCTGTTTACAAGACATAATCATCTGGAAATATCGTTTTATGGCTTGTCGTAATCATCATCATTCATATTCGTCGACGGGCGGTCTTGTGAATGTATTTGGGTTATTCATTTATTCTTGAATCAATAAACCACACCTTCCTTTGTACGCTACATCTCGGACGTTCTTGTTTTTACTAGATCATTATGAATTTGTGCGTTGGTGTATGGAACATTTTTCGATGCCCACAATAAATAATCGTAATAAAAACATGGGCCACGAGGAGCATCGAACCTTCTATCTTTACTCGTATGTTCATACTATGTGTCAACCGTCTGAGCAATCACTGTTCATAACGAGAACTCGTTATATAATAACCATAATCGTTACAATATCAACGATATAATATTTCGAGGCGACAAACAATTCTGTGGTCACAAGGCAAAATCGCTGTCGACTTAAGACAAAAATTATTTTCAGTGTTTAACGTTCTCTAGCTCTCTTCTAACTTTACTAAATTTGACTTAAGTGGTAATACCTTGTGGCCAAAGGCTGTGGTCGCAAGCCGTAGTAGCTTTAGTCGGCATAAACGAAAATTATTTTAATATTCAACTTTTTCTACGTCTCTAGAAAAATTATCAAATTTTACTTAAGCGGTTTTGCCTTGTGACCACAGAATTATCACCAAATTTCAACCAACTTAAAACCCTTTATTAGTGCTTCACCTGATCGCGGAGCATCGTCGAATGTTGTTGTTCGTTTTTTAAAGAATATACCTAATTTTGTTAGCCATATTCTTTATTTCGATAATTTTTACACGCCCGTTAATTTACCTACTGGGGGGTGTCGATTTGATGGATGGATTGTTAGGCCGCTATCATATCCGCATGAAAACCCGTAAATGGTTGAACTGTATTTTTTTTTTCACCTCATCGACGTAGCAATTGTAAACGGCTACATTCTGTACCATAGACTAAACCTAAACCAAGAAAAAATGAAGCTTGCAACATTTCGGACTGAAGTGGCTGAATCAATCTGTTTGAAAGGAATAATGCGATCATCTAATGCATTTCAATCAGTTTCCCCAAAACCAGCCAAAAGAGCATATTTTCCCAGTATAGATGTCCGTTACGTCATTGGTGCATTTTGCGTGACCGATCGGGTAAACGCCAATGTAAATTTCCAAAATGCACGTCTAAAGTATAAGCATTTTGCGTAAAATGTAATCTTAGTTTGTGTAACTCAGCGAATAAAACATGTTTCTAGGATTTTTACTTTTTATCAATGTTTTTGTTGAATGTTAATTAATTCATGTAATTTCTAATATGCTACCGGTGGTTAGACCATTTTAATTGTGTTTCGATTAACACGAGAAGTATATTAGTATTTACGAACAGTAATTCAACGAAACCGACTAATAGACAGAATTCTATTTATTTAATTAAATGAGTTTAATATGTTTCGAAGATTGTAAGAGAATCCAATCCAGTTTCGAACTGATGAGCTTATGATTATGAAAAAATCAATCTTCTCATCAGGCCGCGGCGACTGGACTGGTTATACCACAATTTACATTCTATATATACAGAATGTGCTGTGATTTAAGTACTAGCGAATCGTACTAATACAGATGAATTCTCTTACAATTTTTTTTTTCCCGAATTAATTAACATTCAACAAAAACATTGATAAAAAGTAAAAATTAGCTTACACACAGAGCAGTGTAAATATCGTGAAGAAGAAAAAAAAATTGTAAGAGAATTCATCTGTATTAGTACGATTCGCTAGTACTTAAATCACAGCACATTCTGTATATATATAGAATGTAAATTGTGGTATAATCAGTCCAGTCGCCGCGTCGAAACTGAATTGGATTCCCTTACAATCTTCGAAACATATTAAACTCATGTTTCTAGGAGTTCCACAATAAATAAAAAAAAAGTATGATAGATTCCAATTTAAATTGCTAACTGTCATAAATTTATTTTTTAATAAATTTTATTGTTTTACTTTGTTTCGTAAATAAACGACATTTTATTTCAAAAATTTGTCTTATTTTGTCTTACTGCATAAGACCGCCTAACCCCGGACTTTCATTTTTGACATATGTCTGTAGAGATTATCCTCAAAATTAATTTTAAATTCGCCCTTTTCAACACAATTTCATCATAATGTAGTCTGAATTTGTTAGCTCAAAAAAAAGTTCATGCATTAGAGGGTTAAAGTTGTTTTGTTGACTTCCAATTCAGCTTTTTATTAAGAAAGAAAAGGAAAAGAAAAAAAAATGAAACGAAATCCTGTGACGATGATGTTCGTGAAAAATAACATTTTTTATTCGGAAAAACAAATTGTAGGACAAAACTTTTTGGCGAACCTGAAATCGCCCATTGACTCCTTGATTTATGTAGATGGCTGTAATAAAAACCTAAATACTTAGGCTGAGGTCCAATTCAATACTTATGTCAAATAAGTCGACTTATTTGACTCATTGAATATGATGGCTTGGAGTAAGTCTTTTGGTGGTGGACTTATTTCAACATAACCATATATTTGAGAGGAATTTTGTGATCCAAAATAAATATTAAAATGAAAAATATCAGCATTTGGTGTTTTGTTAGTTATTCTACTTAACAGTAATATAATAAGAAGTTTAATAAATTTTTATTTTATTTTATTGTTCAAATTTCGTCTCTTATTATAGTAAATATTGTAACCCATAATCGATTTATTGGTTGTCGAATTTATTAAAATTACAACAGCAACATAATTTAAGTCATAAAATGATTTTGAAATTGCATTTTCATTTTTGTGGAAACTCTCCCAAATAAGTCAAGAAAGTCTACAATAAGTCTCCTCGTGAGGTGACTTATTATAGAGTCTAGTATTAGTATTTTTTGTTATTAATGTTTAAAATTGTGCTTTGGTTCCTAATTAATTTTTATGAAATGAAATAAAAATAAAAATAAATCTGTATAAACAGCTGTGTCGTAAAGAAGACCCGGATTTGGTTTAGTTGCTTTACAGATTTCGTATTCTTCTAAAACATCCTTATATTTGCTCTTGGTACAAAAATGAATTGGTGTGAAATTATTCAAAATCTTTGTAAAGATGATTGTACAGGGTCTAGTGATTCGTGTAATTCGGTTTTATTTAATTTTACTCATTTATTGGAAATCTTGAATTATTCTTCAAAAGGTCGTCCTGCTTGATCAATGTATAATTTTCGCAGGTGCTGTGTTTTCTGTTCTTTTCGTTATTGGTTTGGGTATGGTTTTTCGCTTGATTATTCTGAATATTGTTAGATGTACGAAAACTTACAAATAAAATATTTGTATTTTTTAACTCATTTTTGACAATATTGGGCAGAATGTTTGTGAATTCTGCAGTTATGTATTCATTAATTGTTTGAGAGTCACTAAGTAAGTACTGTAAATTGTTTTGAAAACAAGCCCATAATTTCTAACAACCGCTATAGATACGTAGATGACTCAATAACTGATAAGCTTATACGCAAACAATTAATAAAGAAAACCAATAACAAGAGTGACACACAAATAATCAATGGATACATATCTACAGAATACACAAACAACCACAAACATATTATTAAAATTAAGTTAAAAAAACACAAATATTTAAAAAGTTTTCCGATATCTAACAATATTCAGAAAATGTTCAAGCCCAAACAATTAACGAAAAGGACAAGAATTTGCAGCCTGTTATGCAGCTCCTGCGACAAATTCTATATTAGTCAGATAAAATAAAATCGAATTTCGCGCAACGTTTGGTCTTGGACAATCATCTTTACCCAGATTTTGCAAATAATTTCACACCAATTCATTTTTGTGCCAAGGGCAAATACACTGTCTCAAAAAATTGTCCGTACACCGCTCGGTCAAAGAAACATTGATTAAAAAAACAATTACAAATCAAACAAAAAATTCAATTTCTACTTTTTTTTAAACTCAAATTACATTTAACAAACTGAAAATAATAATTATCATGATGCAAAATAATTTACTTTTACGTTTGATATAATTTACTTTTTAAACATCCTAAAACGATCTCAAATAATTATCTGTACACTTGCACTTTTGTGAAAATTTACACTACCACATTAACAATTTATTATTTTTTATACTCTTCTGATGTGTTTGAGTCCTATCGTGATAATCTTTTCTGTGATTTCTTTCGAAAAATCGGACTACTTTTACTTTGAGCTATAACATTTATAACTAAAAACGATTACCTGATATGAAAAAAATTAAAGCGCCACCCATTTGCTATCTATCTCTTTCATTCCATAAAATTAAAAAAAAAAAAAAATGCCGTCGTAAATCTAAAATATATTAATTAAATTGAATTAAATTAAAGATTTTTAATACGAAACACGGTAAAACATTTCTTGATTCAGATTTTTATTTTATTTTAGTAAATTAATTTCGATCACTAAGTGATCATTGCCAATATTTGATCTATTTCGTACTAAAACGCTTTTTTTTGTTAACAAATAAACTTCAATCACAATCAATCAGCGGTCTCTGGTTTTACATAATTTAAATAAAGAAGACAATACTTATCACATGTCCGAGTTCATAAGCACACTGTTTTGGTTTTGTATAAAAATGAACTCAACAATATCTTATTTTCGGTTATTATTGCATTCCTTTAATAATCTTAAATTGCTTATACTGAAAGAATGATTGTTTAGTAACATATGTTCAGCCACCGACGACTGGTTTCGTTTTTGTGAAAAAGTAGTTCTTTGATGTTCACTAACCTTGCTTTTAGGCAACGGTTTGTTCTCCCAATGTATTTAGCGCCACAGTCAGGTCCATCACACGTTATATCATAAACTCCTGATTTGTGCAAACTCTCAATTTGGTCTTTGGTGGATGATGTTAAACCGGCTATTTTGGATGTGCTTTTTGAAAACGTTTGACATTTTCTCCAATAATCCAGGAATATATTATGTGACACTAACTCTGTTTGTTGATTTTTTGGTTTCCCTTTGGTGAGTGGTTGCTCTTTGAATTCTCTGTTGGTTTTTCATCGATACACTAAATTTGACGCAGTTTTCTGTACCTCTAAATAATTTGAGATCGATGCATGGTAAATCACCCTTCGATTCTTCTTCTACTGTGAATTGGATTGACTTATATTTTGAGTTAATAAAACCAAAAGTATATTTAAGTTTCCTGCGATTAGCAACACATAAGATTTTTGACAAACTCAGTTCCTTCTCAAAATACCACATAAAGAAAATTGCCACAAAACTTTTGTGGGTAAAACAATGTGAGTGTGCAATGCAAATTTTTGTTAATCGTAAGTAAATATCAGCTTCGTGACTCGGGACTTTGTCTTTGGGGAGCCAACCTTCGAGATATATTAATGCTTGATCCTTTTCAATACTCGGGTAAAGCGACACTACAGCAAAAGATATTAAAATTTCATTTCTAGTCAGTTTATCTTGGCAGAGATTTTTCGTTAACTCGAACGAATTTTTGACAACAAAACCATTTTCTGAATTTGTTCAACAGCCATTTTGCGATTTTTGAAGTGGGTGCATTAATATTTGTTGCTATTGGTCTTATTTTATTCCCGCTTTTATGCGTCTTAGGTAATGCATGTAGTATATAATAGGTACCTTCGTGCTTACTTTGAAACGATATGTGGTTGGATCCTAACATTTGTTTGCATAGAATATTTAGGGGTGACTTTACATTCCAACTCCATTATCGTAATTCCTTCGGTGGGTGCGACTCTTGCCATAATAAGAAATTTAAATAATTAGGTTATTATTAATTTTTTTTGTTTATTTTATTTGAATGTCAATTAAAAATTTGAATGTCTCTATCCCGGCCGTTAGTTTTTTAAAATTGTTTGTTTTTAGTACCTTCCATACTCACAATGTGTTAAATTGACTTGTTCGTGCTAAAACATTATTCATTACAGCAACTCAAGGGGGTCGGCATATAATGATACTTATTTACTAACTTAAGTTCGTCCCTGGTGTATGACTTAGTTTTGTAGACCTCTTGCCTAAAATATCCCTATAAATAAAAATCAGAGGTAGTGAGATCTAGTGACCTTGGATGCCAACGATGATGCCTCTGAAATAAATTTCGGATTAATGGCTATGGCGAAGGCTACTGAGGCAGCCTATATCGCTACTTCGAGCGGCTTAATCTCAACTGTAGGGACATTTTTGAACATTTTTTGCCTCTTAAAAGTTTTCACAATCTGCATAATCGTCAATCGGGAGGTAATGTCGCGAATTTATTCACGTTGAACTGCAATTCGCGAGTTTAGTTTGAAGTTAAATTACAATATACATAAAAACATTTAATATTTACCAATTATTTGGTTATTTGGGCATTTAATATTTACCAATTATTTGCGAACGGGATAAATAAGTGCTTGTTTAATAAAAACCAGTAGAACTGCATCTCCCTTTCTCTTCCTTCTTGATATAGATGCATTCATCCAATTTCAGGAAATACACTCCCGAGCAACTAAATCGACTCAAACCTCCGCGCATACATAAAGACATATTTTTTTAAAATGGTTTAATCAATTTTCGTAAAACAAATTTTTTTTGACAGCTTAGTATTTTTTATCTTTAAAAGGACACCTTGATCATTAAAATTTATACAGTACTTTTCGAATTAAAGCAATCGTAGCAAGCTGTATTTCGGTAAACAAAATTGGCGTGCCGCAATCTCCATTATAATACCACGTTGACCGATATTTGCCATCAGTCTCTTATCAAACGTTGACCTAAACAAATCTCTACCAGTTTCATTCGTTGTTTCCTCTAAATCATGGATACTACTTCAGAAAAAGCCGCAAACGTTGTTGCTTTACTACAAGAAGGACGCAATCAACGAGAAGTCGCTCGTCAGCTAAACATAAGCCAATCTGCTGTCTCAAGAGTATCTAGAAGGTTTCAAGAAACTGGTACCTTCAATCGGAGACCACATACCAGCCGCTATCAGTGTACATCTGAAAGGGACGATCGATTTATCGTCCTAACTTCACTGCGAAATTGCCATCTCACGGGCGTCGATATGCTGCAGGAGCTAAGACAAGTTCGAGATGTAGCTGTTAGTCCATGGACAGTAAGAAGACGCTTGAAGGAAGCCAACCTCACTCCAAAACGGGCTGCTAGAGGGCCAAAATTGACAGCACGCCACAACAAAGGTGGCGAACACATTATTCGGAGCATCGAGCAATGGAGATCCGTTCCATTCACTGACAAGCGCAGAATATGTCTCCATGGTAGTGATAGGAGAGACCGGGTCTACCGCCGTCCAGGAGAGCGATTTTCGCAGTGCTGTATTGCGGAAACAGTTTCGTACGGCTGCGGTTCGTGTATGGTGTGGGCTGGCATATTGTTTGAGGGGAAAACAGATCTCGTTTTCATACCTGGTCGAGGCCGTAGAAGGGGTTTGTCCGCTGAACGATTTATCGAGGACATCCTATACGGTATATAGGGGAAGATTTCATATTGATGCATGACAATGACCGGTGTCACACAGATCGATCCACTCGGCAGTTCATGGATGAGATTGCACTCGAAACGATGAGGTGGTCAGCCCTCAGTTCATACATGAATCCAATTGAATATTTATGGAGCGAACTAAAACGGAGGGTCCGAGCCAGAAATCCGGTACCATCTAACATCAGTCAACTCAAGATTGTGTTGTATGAGGAGTGGAGTGCGATCTCCCTAGTCTTTGTAAAAACCTTAAAAAGCTCAATGGGGAACCGCATGCGAACCCCTGTACACGCAAGGAAGGGGCAATACTTAGTATTAACTAATAAAATTGTTTTTGTTTTGCTCAAATTTTTTGTTGTAATTTAAATTTAAATATCGCCAATATTTCTTTTCATAATCATCGATTTTGGTTGTGCTTTTATTCAAAATTCATTATAAAAAAGTATTGAGCCAATTTTCATGAAAATAGTGTAAAGTAATAAGTAATAGGCCTATAGTAATATGCTTTCAAAAAAATAATGTTTTGTGAACATCGGTTAAGCCGTTTTAAAAACATTCGCCTTTTTATGAGCGTTGAAGGTTTGAGTCAATTTAGTTGCTCGGGAGTCTATATAATCACATTTTGGAATGCTGATGAGTGTTGATAATTGAAATTATAGGTCCTACATCATATAGAATATAGGTACTACACCTTTTGTCTGTCGACGACGGGATATTTACTTAAATTTTATTAATTAATTTACTTACAAAAATTGCGCACAGATCTAAAAAAAATAATTAAGTGCCAAGTATATAGGTTTTAAAGATGAGCCAAAATAATTAATAAATTAAGGACAACGACATTTGCTTTACTCAGGAATAAAACAGTGCGACTAAATTTTCACCAACCTAAACACAGAAATTTAATCCCTTTCTTCTTAAAGAACAAACTTCGAACGAAAGCTAAACAGAGCAAAAGTATTTTTTTTTCAGATGGTTTACTAAAGTTGATGTCGAAGACTAACAAACAATATAATTAATTCGACGAAATTATCTGTCGATTTAAAAAAGAAAGATTCAAACATAGTGAATATGTACAACTATAGGAGACTAATTTTTCAGATTCTGACAATTTTAATAATTTAAATTTTTTTTTTTTCCTAAAATTTTCAAAGTATAAAAATTCCTAAAGTTTACTTCTAAACACAGTTAAAGTTCTGAAAATTCGTTTTACTGTTACGTTCTTGTGCCCGTATTTTTTACATTCCCCTAACATAAACAAGACATGCATTTATCAATTACAGATAAACAAATTTTATTTAGAAATAACATCGTTTAAAATAAAGTCAACATCATTACATATTTCGATCGTTCACTGTAAAAATACCAATATTGATTTCTAATTATAGGTCTGGGCAAATGTTTTATAACAATGAGAGGTGGGTTTTGGTGTAAAAAAAAAAAAAGGCAGCTCTATACTTAGACACTATATTAAATCTAAATTTTAATTTTTAGATTCATTTTAGTTTTGTTGGATAAATTTAATTTTATCTCGCCGTAACATTATTTAGTAAAAGCAGATGTAAATATAGTGCGTGCTGCTGCCTGCTAGTTGTAGTAATCGTAGTCGCCGTGTTAGTAATAATAACACAACAAAGGTATCTGTTTTATGTAATACACCAAATCGATGAAGGAAATATAAGATGGTTTTCGTTTTATCTTTAATTTCTTTCCAATTTTTTTCATTTTTTTTTTTATATACATTTTTTATAATTAAAAACTCAGCAGTTAACACCATTTGTCTCGAGTTTAATGTGTATAATCAATTTTTTTTTTTTTTTTTTTTTAACTTGGGTCAATAAGTGTTAAACGGTTTTTAAATCACAAGCACTACAAAACTTTTCACTCCTTTTCAATTTAATTTTGGTTTTTATTTAATCGACAACATCTTTAAGGTTCGATAATTTGTCACAAAAATATAACAACGTTTTTTTTTTTTTTTTGTACATTATTACAGAGTTGTTGCTGTTGTACGTTTTAAATTTACTTTAGCACTTAGAATATGACGATGATGATGATGAACACAAATACACAAATATTGATTTTTAAGGTTTTCACTTTAGAATGCAATAAAATTCACCAAAATTTTATTTAATTTTATTATTATTACGTTTTGTTATTTTATTGTTTATTGAACAAATTCTGTAAATACAAGTTTATGTTTCCCTTTTGTTATTCTTAAATATTTATATTTAAATAGCTTTATAATTATTTGTCTTACATATTTTTGTTTTTATATTATTTAGGCAACCAACGAAATGAGTTGGGTGATCAAGTTGATACAAAATCATATCAGTGGTTTGGTGCTACAGTTGCATCGGCTGGAATAAATGGTCCCGTTGTGGTAAGTTGATTTTTTTATATTGACTCTCTATATTTAAAGAGCTTAAGCGAGGGCGAGTTCGCAATATCATGCGGAGATGAAAGAATTGATTATAAGTTTTATAACTTGAACAATAGTAACATGTTGCAGTGAAATTTGAAATATACAGACACAATGTTCTGATTGTGGTAATGGTAAACCAGTACTTATTTATTATTTGAGTCATATTTTTAGTAGAAACGAGTTATAATAACCATCCCGTTACTTTAGTGTTGTTATTACAGTCCCAATTTGCAGTCAAAAATAAAAATTATTAATCGAAAAATAGTTTGGCGCATTTTACTAAGGGGGACAAAACAAAAACCCTACTTTTTATGATTATTAAAAGATAAGTTATAGCTGATTTACATTCAACGTCCGCAAAAAAATTGAAATACAACATAGGAAAAAGTACAAAGACAAAAAGAGAAAAAATAATCATCTGCTTAAAAAGTCAATTGAAACCCGAGAAACAAACCCAAAAAACCTCGTCTACTTTTTTTGCAGATGTCGAGTTTCGTCTTTTTTCTGTAAAATCGTCGATGCGCGAAAATATAACTATAATAAGGTTACATAAACAAGAAAACCAATCATTAGTATTGGTTTATGACATTTTTTGTTCAAATGTATTTTTAATGTGTAAAGAAAACGAATTTTTGATTTGACATCTGCGTCTGCGAAAATCTTTGAATGTAAATCAGTCCTTACACATAGTTTATTTTTCTACGGTAGTGAAGTAACCTATGCTTTCGATGATGATTTTTGAATTTAAATTATATAAGAAAAGGATGCTTTGCACAAATCGTTGTTGCACACGATTTCTCAATTGCCAGTTGCCACGCGATTTGTGAAAACGCAAATGTTTCAATTATATTGTGAACGTTTCAAGTTATTAGTTGTGTTGATCCGTACTAGCACAAATAAGAATATCAGATGAACCACCCGAATGATTTTGCGATTTTTTTGCCCTGGAACCCAATATTAAATGTGTCTGTAATATTTTATCTTGGACTCAAAATAATATAAAAATGATTCAAGTAACACCATCTATCGTAAATAAATATAAATATTTTTGACCAAATATTTACTTTTATTGAACATTTTGATTTGTTCTATTGTATTTTAAAGTTAAATTATTAAAGCAAAAATTGTATTTGTAACTTTTTACAACAAAAATAGACCAAATCACCTAAAATATAAAGAACTTATTAAAATGTGTCTTTACTAACTGTCCTTCTTCTATTAAAGGTTAGATGGAACCTTAGTAAAAATAATTTAAATTGGTTTGAGTTTTGGGTTCCAGAATGAATTGGCAAAAATTTGTTCCACTTGAAGCATCTTTCCACTTGAAGCATATTCTTATCTGTGGTTCTAGTTGTTACTTTTTATGTTGCTTTTTATAAACTAGTAATTGCCCGACAAAACTGATGGAAGTTTCTGAAGACTCAATACAGCCTGAAAAGTAAAATGTTTGTTTCTAGCCGAAAAGCGAAATCGGACAATTTAATATTAATTCAATAATTTGTTTTATCACAACGTTTCTTGTAATTTTACAGTTATTATTTATTATTGCGCCTTGGTATGAGGAATTGTTGATCAGCACTCGCGCTAAAGCTACATAAAGCTGGCCATGAGCAAAAACAGGATTCGGCAAAAATACCCCAACATTATCGAACGATTGTCCCTGAGCCTTGTTAATAGTCATTGCACAAGTCAAAATGATGGGAACTTGTCGTCGCTTCATTCGAAATCCTAAGCTGCTCTCGCTTGGTTCCAAGTCGATTCGGGCGATACAAACTTCCTCTCCCTTATTGCTTCCTACGATGATTTCCGTCTTGATACAATTCCTGAACAACTTTTTCACGATCAATCGAGTTCCATTCAAAAGTCCCTTATTTGGATCCAAATTCCTTAGCAACATAATGAACGCATACCAACTTTCAATTTGAGTAATTGTGGAGGCATGCCAGAAGGGATCTAATAATTCAAAAATTCGACTGGAAAATCAATTGTATCATTCGTATCGTCGGAGATCATTGTGTCAATGCTCAGGAAGATTGTTGCATCTCCCGGCAAAGATCGAGAATGGCATTGTTGAGCTCAGGGACATGAACATTTTTTGGACTGAGAATGATCTTGTTCATTTTCAGTTCAAAAAATTCATTTCCTCAGGAATTTCGACTATATCAGGATCGCCTTCGCACAATTTCAAAACCCATTCGTTGAATTCTTATTGTCCAAATGGTCGCATGTTGATGATGAGCTACAAAAGAGAATTTTTCACGCACATTTCGATGACATTGGCATCCTTTCCTTTGGGAATAACATTTGAGGTTTGTCGAAAGTCACCGCCAAGGATGAGAAGCTTTCCACCAAAAGGAGGAATATTATTCATGATTAGTCTTAGAAGCATATCAATCACTCGAAGAGAATGCAAGGATGGTTCAGGAAGACGATAATCTGTGCTTTTCATATGATGTAGTCAGCGATTAAAACTGCTTGAATTGCTCGAAAAGCGCAAGATAATTTTTGGCGAATTGAATACACAAATCAAAGCAAATATTAGGCAAATTTGATATGGCATGCATACATAACTTACTTCATCCAAACATCGTTTCCATTCACTACCATCCTCAAGAAGGTTCAAGGCTTGTGCTGCATCGTTGAAGGTATCAAAAATCACTGAATCGGCTGTCTTGTTTTGTC
This sequence comes from Tipula vernalis, assembly GCA_958295665.1. NCBI lineage: Eukaryota > Metazoa > Arthropoda > Insecta > Diptera > Tipulidae > Tipula > Tipula vernalis. The sequence continues at coordinate 329,712,231 of OY282558.1, forward strand.
AAATACTCTGGAATAATCTCTGGAATTTCGGAATACAAATATTGTCGAGCATTCTCGTCTTCTTGCTTGTTGAGCTTAAACCAAGCAGTCTAATAGTATCGGTGTTGTGCTCTATCAGCCGCAGCATCTTCTTGGTCGTCTTGAAAATAAACCATTTGTTCGTCAGGAAGATGGATGGAAAGACGATAAACAACATGGGATCGATCGTGCATTGAATTTCTGAGCAGTCACCAAATTGCTTCAGGAGCACAAACATAACGCGCATCAAGAAATTCCTTAATTTCATCATGAACAATCGGTCCTTGTGTACTTAATTCAACTGAAGCAGATTGCCTCAACGGTTTGGTAGGATTTGACGTTAATGTGACAATTGAATTTGCGTGGCAAGGCATGACGATTGTCAATTTTCCTTTCTTCCTTGCAAAAGGATTTCGGAAACATTTTTGCATATTCACCTTTTTCCAGGCAAGGCGCAATTGGATTCTAATTGCCGCAAGGTCTATGTATAGGTCTATGGTTCCGATCGCTGTTCAGGAATCTAGTGCACACAAATCGATCAATCTTCTTGGTTGTGTCGATTTTTTAGTAATTGGCCAGAATGAAGAGCATATGAGCATGGAGAAGTCCTCTTCTTTGAAACCCCTTTTGAAGGAAATTGTTGCATTTGTTGGCCGTTAGTTTCAAGCAATACAGTTCCTTTGTAGCAACAAAATTTGATGTTTCCATCTGACGATTTTTCAGCACTAAAAATAAGAGAATGGCAATGACGATATTCAACATTCATCACACCACAACCGTGAGCATCAATTTCATTGTCTCGGAAGTTTTCGTGGTCAAAAATCGATGCATTCTGAGCGGCTCTCGATCTTCGCATCCGATTTGCATTTTGAGCTCTGCCTCTTCTGGCGTTCCATTTGAAAGTCATTAGCGTTTTTGCTCATTACTACGTTGACGACTTTCTTGCGACTGTCGATCTTTCCACCTTTGTATTCGTTCACGATTCAAACGCAATTTCCGTTCTTCCGGAGTTTCTCGTTTCATTCTATGAGTATGTCGAAAAATTTAAAATTTTGATTTCTCCTGTAAGGTAAAAAGTAAAATTTATCTTTTTTCAGACGTAAAATGTAAGAACTAAAACAAAACTTTTGATATAAATTATGCAAGGTGCTGAAAAAAGATCAAATACATTTCATTTTTTATAATGTTAATTACGCTTTTCACCTTAAAACTCATTTTTGTTAGCTCTTCGCAGTGGACTCGATCCCTTTTATCACGATCGTGATTCCTTTTGGCTCTTTATACAGTCTGTGTAACAATTTCCATTTTTTTCCAGAGCAGCTACAATTTTTCTAAATCCGTCGATGCTTTTGGCTTGAATCCTTATATCGCTGATGTTACCTCGTTTAATTTGGGCAATCAAAAAGTTCACATTTGTTTCTGCATTTTGGGTTTGTCAGTAACAGTTTTGATAGCACCTCTCTTAAGTAGATTGGATGTCTCTCTTTAGGCTTTTCCCGCATCCTAGTTATCACCTTCCACTTGTAGAACTTCGAATCTGTTACCAGATATTATTCCGGATTGATTTAGCTTTACGCTCTTTATTTTAAATATATATAATGTAATAAATTTAATATAATGGTGTCTTTGCCTGTTGGAGTACTTACAATCCGATCGGAAATATTGTAAGCTAATCCTTTGCATTTGAGCGAATGGTACCAAATATCTTATTTTTCTAAAGCGTTCAAAATGTTTATAACTAAAAGTCCTGTTTAGGTCATAACAACTTTTTGGTGTTCATACAGACTAGGGTGCGTTAATATTCTGAAAAATATAAATTTATTAATGATGATCCTCAGATGAATACCATCGATTCTTGCGAATATTTAATTGTAATTTTAGTCACAAGTTTTTCCCCGTCTTATCTTTTTTCACCACTTTCTGTGTGGGTACAAGCAACCCGTGCAGGCACCAAAAGAGTCCTAGGGCTGCATTGTCTGTAGAAAAATGATAATAAATAAAAATAAAATAATTAAAATTAAATTGACATTTTTCATCTATAGTTTTGAGTTTTTGTGAAATTAACCTTTATGAAAATCTCCCTCTTCAATTTCATGTAGAATTAGTTTTATTTCCGCAGATTTAACTCTGTTTCCTGATTTTAAAAATCTCAAAATATCCCAGTCTGTCATTATATCAGAGCATGGTGGATGAACGGTCTTGAAATCTATATCAATCTAAAGAAAAAAGTATAAAATATTGGTAAGTAACTTTTTTTTTTTTTTTGATTAAATGGGCATTATAAAAATATGTTTTTCAATAATTTCTAATTCCTACGAATCGTACCAAGTAATAATCGGTTGGTTTTTTAAATTTCGGCCATTTGGTTAGTATTTATACTAGTGAGTTTAGTTCACTGAAAGCTTCCCATATCTTCGGCAATCAGATTGTCATACTTAAGGCTCTTAATACAAGCTTCTGCGTCCGCTTCAATATCTATTTTTGAAAGAAAGAAAATGAATAGAAATCGTAACTTGGAATTTTCTGGTTATAACATTAATCGCAACTTACTAAATATATTAATTTTTTTGAGCTTTGGCCACTGGAGTTAGTTTGGCTTTCAATAAATTGATTTTTTTAAATTGTTGCAGTATTTTATGTAAATTTTGCCACGTTTACCGATACGATAAAATTCTCTTTTTTCCTCGAGAAACCGTTCCGTAATTTCTTTTTCGATTCTGTAGCTCGTTGATAGATCTAGGCGTATAATGTTTTCTTCAAAGTAGGTTGCTTTGCTTCATGCGGTATTCAGTTATTGATCTCCAACACGATAAGTTGTATTCAAACTTAATTATTTCAGCCATTTTACAATTTGATGGCCTTTGATAGTTTTTAAAATCTCGGTGTCAATATTTTCTTCTGTCATGAACAAAATTAAAAACAATTATAAATAATCATCAACAATCTACAAATGACAAATTAATTACCTATTAGAATATTTAGTAAGTGGACTTGTCCCCAAGTTTTTAAGAGACTTTAGTTCGGTTTCGTTTTCTTCACATATTGCTGAAATGTTTGGATCATCCACAGGAGTAGTATAATTTGGAATCGTGAGTAAATCATAAGTTCTAAAATGCATATTGACTTGTGTATTCTCCAGCAAAAAATATATTTAAACAATAAAATAATATTAAGTAAAATTTGCGAAGAATAACTGTTCTACCTAGTTAAATTAATTTTAATTTTTGCATTTAATACAAACCCGAACAAGGACGCCAATCGCCATTACTTTATCAATAAATAATATTAAATATTTTAATTATAATATTTTAATATCAAAACAGTTAATCCTGGTTAATTGACTAAAAATTAGGTTTACAATATTATTTAAGACAAATTACGAAAATTTTAAAATTCTTGATGTTAGCAACTTTTTAATGAAATTTAACAGAAACAATATTAGGTGCCAAATACACTTTGACCTTTCTAAATACTTAAAAAACACGATTAAACCTATATTCACTTATATTACAGAAATAAGCTATAAAAATATTATTTATATTTACCAGAACTACACACAATTGATTTTTTGTATTTAAATTTGTGTAATATTTAGTTTTTGTAACTGATTGCACTTTTTTAAATTTTTTTTTTTGAAGCACTTACAAATTTCGACTGTCTTGCTCAAATAGCAGATATTTAATGTATTTCAATTTGGATTTCTTTGTCCTTTTCGGCTTTTCCGTTATTGTTTTAGTGATTCATTTATAATATGAATAATTTGTTAGCCTAATGAATTCGTTCTTACATTTTGTGAACAACTTTGGATATTCTGAATTTGTTCTTTGATTTTATGTTGAAATTCATCTGATCTTTTATAGTAAGAACAAGTTTCTGTATATTCTGAAGTAGTTCATAAATATTATTGTACACATATAAAGACCGATAATGGCGACCCAACACAAAAATGCAACGAATACAATTAATGCTTTTGGCTAAGATCTTAAATGTAAATGTAAAGAAATATCAAGCAAAGAATAATTCGCTATTGTTAATGCTAATTTTAGGCTATTGATGAATTTTTTGTTTACGAGTACAATGTGTTATTTTAGCCATATTTCTTGGTATTTAGTATATTCAAAAATTTCCAATATAAGTTTTATGGATGTTTTTTTTTACGAATTAAAATTTATAGATTAAATAATTAAATTCGTGGAATTCAGAGAAAATACATCTTAGAATGCAATTTTGTAGTACAAAATTAATATTAATTATTAACAACTTATTTCGAATCGATAGACATAGGGCGATTGAGTTCCGTTCGCTTGACTTTCAACGTTCGTCAGTCATTATAAGTAGATAAAGTTCGTTAAGCGCAGTAAGAGTCGCTTTCGGCATCTAAGCTACAGAACTTTTATTAGAAGCAAAGTAATCCGATAATTTCTAATGATTTTTCATTTATCCGAAAAGAAGTTCCACAAATATAGAGAAACTGAAATGTTCGATTGAAATTGAACAAGTTTTTGTTCAAATCATAAGTATAAGTGAATATTCCTGAATAGTAATGAGTATGACTAATAAAGAAATCCAAAATTAAAATCATAAAATGCAGTGTTCTCGCACAAACCTTCTGTAGCTTGCTTTGTTTGACAATCAGATGTTTCTGATTCAAGGATCTTATATTTTTGAAAATGAACTTTTTCTTTAATATTATAAATATTTTCATTAATATGATACACACTATTTTTTACTAAAGGAAATTGGTTACACTAATTCATCACAATTATATATCTTTTCATAAATATGTAAAATTAATATTCATAATTACTATGAATTGGTGATCAATAAAATGTTTTTTATAATAATTACCAAAAATACTAACATTTTTAAAGGTTGAGAGTGTATTATGTTATATGGATACAAACAAATATTATTTTTAATTTTAATGAACTAGAATTCGTAATATTAACGTACTAAATTTTTATGAACAAAATTTTTTTTGGAGTTTTTACATCTATATGATGATTTGTACATTAATACGATGAATTTGGGTTAATAATTGATGTTCATTAATAAAATTTTCAATCTTTTTTTCAGTGAAGCATTGCTGTTTTTTACAATGTTTTCCGAAACAAACCGACACACTTGTTCAAAAACTTTTTTATGTAGGTTTTTGAGTTAGTTAGGTTTTTGAATATTGTTTATTAATTCCACGTATAACGTGGGATCTTCAGTGTCCTGAGCGCTATAGATGCATCATGTGCCGTCGCTTCTTCGCCGTCAGCATTATCTTCATCCTTCCATTTAAATCATCAGATTGATTGCCGGTACCCGATGAAGTGTGTGAGAAAATGTCTTGGTTTTCAGCAGATTGTTCGGCACGATAATTGAAACGTTGATGTTAATATTTTCAAATTTAGCGCATTTCTCTGAAGTTTAGATGTCCCTTTCCGAGCTGATAGAAAAACCTTTTATTGTTTCATATAAAACTGTATAAGAGTATAAACCAAAATAAATATACGTAACGAAAAAATAGGTACGAAATTTTGGTACGAAATAGTTAAAAATGTGACGAAACAGTAAACAATAATGTTAGTTATTGGATTGTTGGGGGGATTTGATCTAAAATTTAATCAATTTTTATTTCGATTTTATAAAATATTAAATCGTCAAATGAAGTGTTGTTATTGATTGAATTGTATGATTACCTGTCACCGATTTTCATTTGGAAAGCTACGGAACCTCTCTTTATAAAAAATGGTTTCGATTTTCACTGATTTTATCTGAATGATTGGTCGTGGACGGTCGGGTGGAACTCCCATCTAATAAATCCACTTTATACCCGCGCATACATTTATTCGGCTAATTAATATGTCATTATTTTTAACGCAAAAATAAATTATACAAGGTGTGTTCGCACCCATTAAATAAATAAAACGCTTATTTTTAGAATTTTGATTTATCCAAAACACTATAGAAGAAAAACGCGAAAACGAAACTAAAAAAAAGCACAAAAAGCAATTTCATTAAATTGATTTGAAATCATTATCACATTATTATCATTCGTTAACAGCATGAATCCTTTACCTATCCTACTTCTATAAAAATATATACCGAACTAAATGATTTGCAAAATAGAAAAATTATTGACATTTTTATGTTGACAGCTTAACAGTTTTAAGTTTTATTATAATCAAAATGGAACATCATATATCAAAAAAGGTTAATTTAAGGATATTAAACTCGAATCAGCGAAAGCGAGAAATGTAATTAGGTCACTCTACTATTTTATAGAGAAAGTGAAAAATTAAAGGTATAGATATACGATTTAGTGTGGTTTGTCACTAAAATAAAAATGTTGAATGAAAATAAACATAATTGGAACATAAAACATTTCAATGTCACTACATAAAACATTACATATGTATATTATATAAAATTTCATGCCCTGTTAAATCGCAATTTTCCATTTCAGTGATTACACTAACATTTTCTACATTTTGCATATTATACTATAGATAGGAGGGACCCTTATATACAATAAATTTTCTAAACATCTTTGTTATTAAATTTAACCTTTTAACTTTGATTCGTTTATTCTTTCTTGTGTTGCTTAAAAAAAAAATCAAAAAAAAATCGAGACACGAGCTTATCGAGGCGGTTTCTGTACATAAGTTACCGGAAAAATGGACAATAAGTTTTCTTAACATTTAATGTCTTTATATGGAAAATTATTTGTGTTTGTGTATGTGGATTATAATATATAATATTGTAAAATTACAATAAATTTCAGCAACAATATTATGCCGCATTATCATCATTCATTTCGTATATAGTATTGTGGCAAAAAAATAAAAAATAAAAAATGTAAGTCTTTATCTGTCCGATTTATTTATTTGCCGATGGACAATAGACCGATTTTTTTATTTATTGCTCCGTTCTTATAATATCTATCGTATAAACATGTCATGAAACGAATTTCCAATGGTCAATAAATTAATGGATGTATCACATATATGGATCTCTATTGCAAGCAGGTCACAAAGTTGTTGTATATATGGAAATAATGTACATACATTTGCATTTAGTTTTTTTTTTTTATAAAGATGAGATATTCGTAAATGTAAATTTTATGTTACTTTAAATAGACAACAATTGATTTTTTATTGTTATAAATTTTTATATCGCTTCGAAGTTATCCCACACCTAGAAAATTTCAAATTACCTTCGACAACACGAGCCAAAGAAACCCGTTCCAGACTTTTTTGCAGCACAATGTAAAGTGTATGAGCAAAAAAACCTAACCCAGACATTTCATTTATTGCACCATTATAAGAATTGATTCAAAAATCACGACAAGCCATTTTTAGAATTCAGATTATAAATAACAAAGATGACCTGAGATGGGTCAATTCTAAAATAAGTTCCAATAGCCCTAAAAGTTTGTTACTTCGGTTATCCACTTATGCATAAAACCGGAAATCTGTTGAGCTTCGCACAATTCAGAAAATTGTTTGTCGAAATCTCAGAGAGCAATTTACTTTATAAAACCAAACACTCATCTTACCTTTAACATAAAAGACCTATTCGAATTTAGAAAACCCAATTATTTTAATTGTGATTTAGTCGGTTTGATTTAGCGAATTTTATATCAGTAAAGCAAAACACATGCATGAATTTATTATTCATATATAAATTTATGTCCGCTAACAAATTTAATCAAAATCAACCCCTCAGTAACCCTTAGAAGATGCAACAATGTTTTGGAAATTTATTTAAAAATGTTACAATAATATTTATGATAATTAATATCTCTGAAAATTAAAATCAAATTAATCAGTTATTTGAAAACTTAAACTTTGCATATTGGTAGAGAAATAAAAAATAAGAGATACTAGTTTTTTTTGCGGCGGAATAACACGTTTAGAGGGTGAAAACTATCAATAAAGTTCAACCCCTGAAATATCTTCTCTTGTACTCAACATTTTTCAACAAAACAAAATGGAAATTATTTGGTTATGTACCGGAAGAACTTTATGTTTCAAAAATGGAAATTCTTTCTTTTAAAAAGTACTTGTAATCCCTGAAAAATTGAACTATAGGCTTGTATCCCCTATTTTTTAAGTGGTAAAATCGTATTTTTTTAGATAATTTTTTTTAGTAACATTCTGAACTTAATAAAAAATTAATAAAGTATTTTTCCATACTATTTAAAAAAAATGAAGTCAACGTTTTTCGGTATTTTCCACAAAACAACCTATTACGTGGGTAAACTACCCCTTTTACAAATAAATTTCTTGTGTTTTCTCTGTCAACAAGTTTTACAAGAGAATTGATATATGGGATATTTTGGGGTCGCTTTCGCGTTCAAAATGGCAGATCAAATATGGTGGACAATTTTATCAAACAGACCAATCCCATAAATCATTGGGCGTAAATTGAATATTAAATTGTTTTTTAGTTAATCCAGAATATCAACAAGTACCTCACTATAATAGACCCTGAAAAAGGCCGTTTGGTACTGTTGTAAAATACAAATCTAAGTGGCATGATAAAGGATTATACTTGATCCGTAAAAACGATATGGCCAGGTCAGGCCATTCAATGTAATATAAAGAATATCCAGCCGATGAAGGAGAGGTATAGTTTTTATTAAGTCAGTGGTGGGCAATGATGATTCTTAAGTTGTAGTTAAGTCTTTCATGCCACATTGTTTCAAACGCTTGTGCAAAGTCTAAAACGTACGTTGAACAGACTTTTTTCTCCCCTATAGTGCTTTCTCGATTAAATTGGCTATTCTGCTAAGTTGGGCTATAAAACGAGGTTTCGGGTGGTGGTTTCTCAGGTTTTAGGATCATAATTACTTCTGCAATTTTTCATAAGCGAGATAAACATTTGATTCTAAATGCTGCATTTGTAAGATTGATGAGGTTTACCAGAGCTTTTCTTGGGAGTTATTTTAAGTTTCTGTAGCTTTTATCTCACGAATGGCTTCTTTTGGTGTTGTCGGTTGGATTTCTTTATTTTCTTGCACAGCTTGTTCAGTTATTATTTCGGCTTCCATTTTCACCTGCTATTCTTATTGAAAGAATTTGCATTATTGTCCATTTAATTATCTTAATTGCTTTCCAAAGTGAATAATCAGTACTACTACCATTACTTAATTTTCTTAGACAGTTGCTGACTGATTATTAATTGTTGAGGTTGATTGTTCAAATTATGAAGAGATCAATCAGATCTGGTACTTTGTTTGGATTAGTTAGCCAGTAGGTTGGTTTTCCATTTGATAAAGCCCTATATGAACTGCATTTCCTGATAGCTTTTAGGAGTTCTTTAACTCTAGTCATTGTTAACCTAAAGCCTTATTTGACATTTTTGCATTAGAGTTTCCTCCAAGCACAAATCGTTTTCCTAGTTAAAGTGCTTCGGTGGGTAGTAAATAGTAGAACTGATGGAAATAGAATTATTTTTGGTCTTGACATTAACAGCAGTTGCTTGTATTTCTTCTATTTTATATTTTAACTCTTCATAGTGATGAAAACTATTTCTAATTATTTTGGATATTTTGCAGTTCAATATCAACGCTGAATCCTCTGTAGTTAGCCGAATTATTTTCTCCACAGTGAACGCATTTAGTGAACATTTTAAGCTTTTACACAGTCTCTAGTGTGATGTTTACCTAAACTTTTGACACACCTCTAACATTTTTGTGTATGTCCTTAGGCTTGACATTGCTTACATTGTGGCATAAGCTTAGATCTTCTTAGAGGCTGAATAACCACTTTGAACCCCAAGATGTACTTAATTTGATAATTTGTTCCGAAACTTTCTTTAGTATCGAATGTCAACCATCAACATGTTGAGAGGTACTTTGCATCGCCGCTTGTTGCAGTTTAATTGATGCTTCATTAACTTTAAATCCTTTTGCATTAAGGTCATCAATTATTTTTTCTGGTTTACACGTACATAGAGTGTAGGTGTTTAGCCAAAATCTTCATCACCTTTGCTATTGTTTTTATTTTCTCATACAGTGAGTCGTCTTTAAACTCATTTATTAATATTGGTGGTGGTGGAGGTTTTTAATTTTTGTTTTCTGTTTCTGGATAATATTAGGAACATCTCCTTTTAATTGAGGTGGAAAGGGCCTATCATTCCGTTTCCTTTTTTTCTCTGACTTTTGAGCCTCATCGACTCAGCTTCCTAAGCTAATTCTTCTTCATTCGTATAAGTATTCATACATTTAGTCTTCATCCGTATGGTACTCCTGTTGGGTTTTATTTTGGTTAAGTACAGCAATGTTTGATCTCCCTAGAATTCATGAGACCGACCTCTGTAGAGGGTGGATTTACCTGAGTAGCAGGTGTACCAACTGGGGTATTAGTTCTATGTTTGTTCTGCTCACTGCTAATTTATGGTGTACTGCACTCGCCTCTAGTATTTACCTTGGTATTTACCCGATGTTTCACATCTTGGCCCTAGTGTTACCACTTGGAGGTATTCTAAAAAAATTTGGTGGTTTCTACATAGTTGCAGAGTTGAAAATTGACATCTATCGGTAGCAAATAAAAAACGCACCAAATATTATTATTTTAAACAACAAGATATTTAAAACTGTGCACAAAATTATTCAAAAACGAACATTTTAAAATATATAAAATAAAATAATTGCTTCGTTCCATTGTGTGGTATTCATCTGAAGTGACATCTGCCGTATAAAGTGATTTTATATGTAACAAACGACTTAGAGAATGCCAAAATTGATGTAACGTGACTATATAGGCATGAAAAATGTCGTGACACGAATATAATAATAGAATATTTATTGCATAATAAAATTTGTGCATTATAAATTTATACATTTTCTGAGATGAGCTTTTTTTAATAGCTTTACTACAGGAAAAAATGTTATTGAAAGAATTATACTATTATTTTTCAGTATTTACTAAGACTTAATAATTCAAAATTTTAGTAAAATTCTTTTGCATACTAAACCTACATAAAACTTAAAATTTAACCTAATCTTAAACCTATATAAATACAATTTAAATTGACACTGCTAAATTTTGAATTAGTTCGTTTTGAACAAGTGACTATAATAGTTTTAAAAGATTATTACATTTATTTATGATTACGTTAATATGAGTTTTAATAGTAAGCTTAAAGTCCAAATGGACACCAAGATAACGATCATTCCAAAACTTGACTTCGGGATATCGTTAACAAAAACATTAAACAGAAGCGGACTTAAGACAGCTCCTTGTGGTACTCCTGCAGCGATAGGTTTAATAGTAGAGTGCGAATTACATAATTGAACAAATAATTTGCGATTCTCAAGAAAAAAAATTAGAATTTTGAGTATGTATATAGGAATGCCAATAATTTTCAATTTGTACACTAGACCTCTAGTCCAAACCGTGTCAAAAATGTTTTTTAGATCTAATAAGATCATGTCCGTGGATAGTTGCGTATCCCTTTCCATTTTTATTTCATCAACAATTATGTGAATTGTGGAATGCTTGTAATGTGTGAATTTGTTATTAAGAAAAAAACCAAACAAGATCACAAAATTCATGTATAATCGTTATAAAACTTAAACCTCATTTATTTACAATAAAATAAATTAAATAAAACTAAATATGTTAAAATAAATAATAATTTCCAGCAGATGCCGTGTGTTTCCGTCTCCAGCAAAACAAATAGGTCATCTGTTGGATAAACAAAATAACAAAATTAATTCAAATAAAAAAAAATAAAATAATAATCATAATATGGAAAATAAAAGTACAAAAAAGTATAATCTATAGTTTTCTTAACTATTCAGCCAAGTCACAATTTGCTCACTCAATCGGGCACTATTAAAAAATTTAAAAGTTGGGCGCCATCTTCCAAATGGAAGAACCCGTCACAACAAGCTTTTAAGACAAAGGGTGGGTCGTTTGAGAAAATTGTATAAACCAAAATATGTACTTAAAAAAAAAAATTGAAATAAAGAAAAAATTTACTTTAAGTAATAAAGAGATAAAATTTAAGTAACAAAAAAACCCAAAAATTTATAATTTAATTCTCTCCAAGCTTCCAAATAAATTAATCCTACGGAAACAAAATAATTACTACAAAAAAAAATGTGCTTTTAAAAAAAAGAAGGAATTGCTTACGAGAAATCACCCTGTATATTTTTATCTACCTCTATGTTGTTATCAGCGATCCATTCATAGTCGAAGATTTGATAACATGCGGTCTAACGGTGTTCAATTGTTTTTTTTTATCAACAATGATTTTATGGTTTTTACAGCATCCAATTCGACAATCCACAGAAACATCCAGCGATGCACAAAATATTCACCATGCTCTCTAATGATAACGAAATTTAATTTTACTTTCTTGACCACGCTACTATATGGATTTCACGTAGCAAACTCAAAATATATCAGTAGTATATAAAATTGAAATGTATTTAAAGACACGAAAAGTTATTTAGATATCACAACAAAAAAATTCACTGAGCATTCAGCTCACACAAAAAAAAAAATTAATAAAATTTAGGCTACCAAGCCATATTGGTAAGCACTAAATTAATCATATATTCTTTATCATTAAGCAAAGTTTATCAAAAAATAAAGAATTAAAATTAAATAAAAAGTTTATTCTCAGCTGTACTTATACTCGTACTGTATTTAATAAAATAATATTCATTTGTTCGTCAACAAATTATATTATAAATCAGGTCCAGCATCTCGAGATGTGTCTTCATCAGCTTCACCCGTCCAAAAAAAAAACTCTTCCAAAAATATTTATTAAATTCAGTCACCAAAAATAAGTAACACTCTCCTCTCTTCATCGGTTTTCCACTCCTCCATCAAAAATAAAGAAGATAAATATCGTTCCTCCGGTCCAACAACATTTGCAACACATACAAAGGTAATCGTTCTTGATTCGCAATAGGTAATAGGAAATGGGGAAATGATAATCATTTATATTTCCACAAGATCAAGTATATATGTAGAACGAATGAGGAGAAAGAGAGATTGAAACTAAATAAATATGAATTGATTATATAATCAATACCTAACGATATACAAAAAAAATCGTAATTCTTTATAAAACAAAATAAAGTAAATCAGGGTATTGAACCCAAAAGAAAATAATGAAAATGAAAATTTGAATGTTACAAAACAATCCAAAATGCTAAACTTATGGGTCTATATCTGCTTGGTAGTGACGGATCCTTAACATTCTTGCCAAAAGGCACAATTTTAGCGGTTTTCCAGTACACTGGAAAAGATGCAATTTTAAGGCAGCTGTTGAAAACATTCTTAATGAAAAATATTGGGTAAGGCATCAATTCCTGGAGCTTTTAATGGGCGCAAAGTTTTTTAACAAACAGTCGATTTCATATGTTGTAGCAGCCTTCACTTCCGAGAAATCGAATTGAGTTTCAAGGAATTCATTATAAGCAGCGTTTACTAAGTTTTCAACAGAAGAACTATTGTTTAAATGTGAACAGTGTGTGTGTGTGTGTGCTCTCGAAATAAGTGGATAGAGCCTCAGTTTTCTCTTCAATAGAAAATATAGCTCTATCATTGATTTTAAAAAAAGGGATTGGCTTGGGTCTATTGCGAAAATATTTAGAAGTTTTCCAAAATCGGTTAGAGCAGTCTCCTATCTTTTCAAACTTATTTTGCCATTTTTCATTTGCAAGATCGTTTATCATATAACCGATTTTGCGATTCAATAGATTAGATAACATTTTGAAATAATGGTTTCTGGTCGTGACACGAATATGATAATTGAAATTAAGAATTTTAATTTTTTTTCTTATTTTCTTAGTAAACTCAGTATCTTCCAAGTAGAGTAGTCAAATCGAAATCGGTTTCGTTCCGGTTTGCGGTTACGCTCCTAATTTTTGAATTTTCGTGTGTTATATACTCAACGATTATGTACGGTCCTAACCATGGTGAATCTAGTTTAGAGGTTTTGTGTTCATTTTTCAAATATACAAAATCAACGACAAAATTAACACCTTTAACACTTTTGTCATAATACTCTTTAGATTTTTATTTACTTAATCCGATGTTGCATTTCGCGAATTATCGACAAGTTTGCAATTTCGTTTTCAATACAATTAAATAATCATCATAGTTATAAATCGGTTGATTGTTTATCAGTTGGTCGTTTTAGAGAGGATGGCAAATTGGGTTTAAAACTGGTAGTGAGTCAGTTTTGAGAATCACTGGCTACGTAACTTGTAAGATTTTCGACCAATCCACAATTGGTTTGGGGTTGAAAGGCAGTAGTTTTATGTTTCTTTATATTCAACAATTTACATACATTTGTGAATATTTCGCTTAGGAAATTCGAACCTTGATCACTCAATATGCTAACTGAGATCCAAATCTGAGAATAAGATTTTCGTCGAAAAAAATTGCTGTGGTTTTTGCTCCCTGGTTTTGTATCGGAACGAGAAACAGGTAATGGACCAACGACACCTAAGAATATTCTTTCGAACAGATTAGTGGAAGTGGAGGTCTATTTATTTGCAACAGCTTAGGAATTGATAAGTTTTATGATACGTTAGCATAATTCCATAATGATCGTCAATATTAATTGCTGCGCAATGATGTTCATTTAAAATTTCATTGATTTGAGTTTCTGTTGTTATATTTTTTTTGTTAATAAAACTATTTGAAATTGCCGGTTGAACTGTGCAACATCTAGCGATTGAACTGTCGTCAATTTCGAACTGTTCAGAGAATCGGCAGTAAGATTTGTTTTTCCGGGTAAATATGTATTTGATCGTAAAATCATAACTATCGAGATCAATTCACCCACACACTAGTATATCCATAGAAGCTGAATTTTTGATTGAATTTAAGTGTACCAAATGAAGATGATATATGTTTACGATAAATGGGTTTCCAAACACCCAATGCTCGCATAAGCGCGATAGTCAAATCAGCATTATCATGTCGTTGAGAGAGTATACCTTAATGAATATATCCGAATTTACAATATTTGTTTAGTAAATTTGTTAGTTGTGAACCAACCGTCGATAGTATCCAACGAGGCCAAGGAAATATTTTAATTATTTCGCTCTTCGAGGTATTGGATATTTTATGACGGCTTCAAGCTTCTCTAAATGACCAAGATATACAATTTATTTTCGTAAGAAACAGCATTTTACGGGGTTTAACTTTAAGTTGTAAGAGTTTTATACAATTTTATCATCCAGATATACAAATGATTGGAGACTATTTAAACCATACAATATAATATAAATTAGATTATGAAATAGTATATTAGTAGCAGAATTAGTGGTCAGTTTTGAGTAGTGTACAAATTTGAGTAGTGTATGTCGTTCTTCGTCGTTTAAGTAGGTAAAGTTAAACTCTTGTTCTAACTAACTAAAACGTTTTCGACCAGATTATTCCATAAGAAAATGGTGTAAACGTCTTATGGATCTAAAAAATCTTTAAAAATTGTATTTTGATTTTTACAAAACCATGGCTATTTCAATAAAATTGGGAAAATTATTAATTACTTTTATTATGCTATCACAAACAAAAAGGTCTTTGGATTTTTGAAATGGTTGGCAAACGAAATCACCGTTTGGAGAATTTACAAGTAAATTTATAACTTTTTCTGGGCGTGTTGGAATTTCGGGTGGACTATCTAGATATGTCAATTTTAAAATAATATTTGCCAAATTTGAAGATATTTCCAAAATACCCTGGGAATAAACAATTTTAGATTTAAATTTAGTTAAAAATTCATTGCCGGCAATTCCAGTACGCATAATAGGGAAACTGTTATCAACGATATGAAAATTGATTGATTCAAGCAAACTGCTATAGTTTGGAGTTTTTCTGAACCTATACCTCTCATAGCACAATTCAGATTGGGATAGTAATCACTTTTTCCAACAACCAACGACATTTTGACAATGCTGATATCACCTCCGGTATCTAGTATAAAATAGATTTCTTACGTTTTTAATATATCCATTGAAATTGCAACATATTTCACCTCGATATCATATTTAAATATACCTTTATAAAACACACATCACCACTATTTGGCTCAGTATATAACAAACTTGAGATTTAATCAACGATTTATGGCTCGTTGGAGCAACATATTGGTATTGATGATAAATTAATTTTATTTTGAAGGTTAATTTCCTCTTCACAGGGTTAGGTTACGCCACCTTTTAGCCTGTCGAACCTACATGCCTTCACTATTAGTTTAATTGACGATCGATATAGGACTTTCTTGAAATGCTTTTAAAGACGTTTGTTAATTTAGGTTTTATACTCCATCATTTGATTTCCCAAGTGTATTGAAACAACGATCATTTAATTCAGTTTGTAATTGGCATGTGTGATTTGCATATAATTGATATTTTCGTTGAATGGAATTAAGCGAGTCTCATTGAACTGAATTGATTTTATTTTTTTACATATTTTGAACTCCATATATCTCAAGACATTGTAAGCTTTCCCAGTTATTCTAGCTTTTAGAAGGGGAGCACATAAAATCTCGGTTTTCAAAATCACGGGTTACAAAATCTCGGTTTTCAACATCTCGTTTTAAAAATTTCGATTTTAAAAATCTTGGTTTTGTTTACTTTGAACACAATCATCACAGAAAAATATCAGAGAATTTCGAAATAATCTCAAAAATGTCGAATTTTCAAACTATCTTGTATATTCTAGAATGTTCTCAAATATCGAATTATCCGTAAGTATGTAAAACCAAAGGAAATGTTATTCGCATTAATCACCACCATGTAAAACGTAAATAACCTGGACATTCTTGAGTAATTTCAAATAACCTAGGAAATTGAAGAAATATCGATATTTTGGCAAAATCTCGAAAAATCTACTAAATGTAACTCTGTGTAACTCTGCAAGTTTCCATAACTTTAAACTAAACGCAGAACATTGCCATACAGAATTCGAATAAATTGGAACATCTTTAAAAATTTCGAATAATCCTAGAAAGGTCGAGAAACTAAGATAATCTCTCTTTCAGAAAAATTCTGAATCTCGACCAATTTCATTAAAAAATCTAGAAAATTCGTGTAAATATTGAACTATTTGTCAAGTAGCTTAATGTTACTAATACTACTAAGCAAAATGCTACTAAGCAAGTTAGAACTAAGCTAAACAAAACGATACACAATAAGATTGAAACCCTCAAATAGTACCGGATAATTTCGTAAATATTGAACAATCATATTCTTCGATTAGGCTCTAATATTCTCGAGTAACATCGAACTATCCAATACAACCGACAATCTTAAAATTACTCGAATAATTCCGAAAATCTTGAATAACCTGATTGCTTCGAAACACCGATTCACCAATTAAGTCTCGAACATCACGCATCCCATTTCCATGCTACACTCCACTATCTCTAGAAACCACTAAATTTAATTTGAAATTTGCAATTTCCTTATATGTATTTAAAATTCGAAATAAACCGGGTTTACCGGTAATCTTAGTTTTTATTTACCGTTTACCGGTAATAAAAAAGATTTCGGTAAATGAGACACAATAAATCGAATGAATTCATTATAGAGACTGACTGGTTTGGTTCAGGTATCCTTTCTAAAGACAAACGCGCTCCTAGCGAGGGAAACAAGAAATTGTTTTCCGTCGTGGTTAGGTATTTTTCTAGACAGAAAGTTTCAACAATTTTTCACTTTTTCAAATCAAATTTAACCTTTTGCAAAAGAAATTTAATCTGTCGTCAATCACATTCAATTTTTTGCAAATCAAATTCAATCTTTTCTATTCAAAACTTGATTTGTGAAAGGTTGAATTCGAGGTGCGAAAGTGGTAAATTTGTATCATTGTAAACATACATTACAAGTAAATCAACCCAGCAAACACTAAAATCGTTATCATTTGATGCCGAAAGTTTTAATTTCTTCTAAATCTAAATATCTGTCAGAACCTAAAGCTAATTTTATTTCTGTGGAGTCAGATTACGTGTAGTTACACTGACATTCACTTCACTTCAGCAATCGAGAAGAAATTGTTGGGCCTGCCTTAAGAAAATATTTAATAGCAACAGGAACGATTTCTTCGTTCTCAAACTAAACAAACTCCTTTTCTTATACTAAACAACCTCCTTTTTCTCTCTACAAACTAAACAACCTCCTTTTCTTAAAAATTTCCTAAAAATGTCCCGTTCTACAATTTTGAAAGGGTGGTCTAATTTAAGCTTAATCTGAGCTACCATCTACTTTGCCTTAACTTTGAACCAATATTCGAACGCTTGGTAAATCTCATTGGCCCGAATAACCGTACCCCCCCCCCCCCGCGGCTACGGGTGCTGCGGGTACCTAGTTACGCCACTGCGTTGAGTTACAGGTTAAGTAGGGGGTCAATTTACGGGTTGAGTTGAAGTTGAGTTGGAGTTGAGTTGGAGTTGAGTTGGGGTTGTAATAAGAAATAGTGAGCAGTTGGCCAATGTTTTATATATGCTGGTTTGAGGATTGAATTTGGAAGAGAGTTTGCGTTTGTGTTGAGGGTTGAGTTGGGGGCCGTTTGCGGGGTGAATTGGGGTTGAGAAGGGGTTGGATTAGGGTTTAGTGAGCAGTTGAGCAATCTATATAAGTGAGTGTTTATGTGTACGTATGTACAGCATGTGTGTATCATATTTAACCTTCTCTCTGTCCACTGGGGTCAAATTGACCCCAGTCACTTTTAAACCGAAAAAATCACATATTTTGTAATTAAAATCGTTCGACGGACAGAGATAGCCTCAATTAATGTCTTTTATATGCAATAGAAAAAGAACATATTGAAAATATTTGTTAATGTGGTAGTTACGATTGATTGAAGGAAACTAAACGCATTTTGGTCTATTGGGGTCAGGTTGACCCCAAATTTTATACATATATTTTGCATACAAACCATTTTTTTTGCGTCCTATAACTGTGTTATTTTATTTTTGGACAAGTTTTAGTGAACTTACTGTGTATTGATGCATTTTTCCGTATGTATATTGTTATAAACGAAACACATGATTATGCTACTCGTCGGTAACAACCAATGTAAATTAACTATTCTTTACATACATACATACATACTGTTCGATGCAGTAACACACATTCGACACATTTTACCGTTAGTTTTATAAATTTCAACGTAATTATTGAAATATTTCTAGTCGCTAAATAGCTATTGCAATCCATGTAGCCGCTTGTGAAAAAAGTGAATCCTTTTGTATAAATTCTTCTTGTTTCATGTAGAAAGTGTTTTAGTAATCTAATTCCAACGATTTACATATTGATACGTATTGTGTGCAGGTATTTATAATATAATATAGATTGAAAAGTATGGCACGAAAACGGCAAAGTAGTCAGGAGCTGCGAGACTTGTTCGATGATGTAACAACACCAGATATATCAGAGGAAGAAAATGCATTAGCTGATGATAATTTTGATGTTACGTTTTCTGATTGCGATGGGGAGGCAGATGTTAGAGCTAGAAAATAATCAGTATCTCAATAATTCAGTAGATGATGAAGAATCCGTTGATCATGATGTTCAAGAATCCGTTGCAAATAATGAATTACCTAATATTGATCAATAACCTACAGAGCAAGGCACTTGGTATTATTCTCAGAATAAAAAATTTAAACGTAAATGGAGTTCAAACCCCACAGAAGCTACAAAAATACGCGATTTCCGAATCATGAGAGAACGAGAAGGTCTAACAGGACGAACAGCACAAGTCCATGCATTTCAAAAAATAATACCGGAAACGCTTATAAATGTTATAGTTTCGGAAACAAATCGAAAGGCCAGACAATTCTACAATATGCATAGCCAGTCACCCAAAGTTCGTCGTATTTGGTACGATACCAATTCTGTAGAGGTGTATGCATTAATTGGAATTTGATGTACGCTGGGGTTCATAAGAACTGGGACGAACGTTTGGATGAGTTGTATTGTTTGGACAATCGTCCATTTTATCGGGCCACAATGTCCCTAAAGAGGCTGCAACAATTGTTACGATTTCTTCGATTCGACAATTACCAAACAAGAACCGAGCGGTTGAAACAGGACAAATTAGCCCCGATTCGTGATGTATGGAATATGTTTTTGGCCAATCTAAAACAGCCTTATAAACCATCAGGATACTTAACTGTTGACGAACAGCTTGTTCTAACACGTGGCAGGTGTTCATTCCGGCAATACATACCTTCAAAGCCCGGCAAATACGGTATTAAAATATTTTGGCTTTGCGATGCCAAAAATGCGTACCCTTGCGTACCTTTGAATGGTGAAATTTATGTAGGTAAACAACCAAACGAGCCCCGTTCGAGTGATTATGCGTTAAATTTAGTTCATCGACTATCTGCGCCGTATGTCAATAAAGGGCGCACAATCACCATGGACAACTTTTTTACCAGTTGCGTATTGGCAGAACAATTACTACAGAAAAAAACAACAATAATTGGAACGATTCGCAAAAATAAACCGGATTTACCAAAAGAATTTACGTGTAAACCAGATGTAAAAAACAGGGAAGTAAATTCGTCAAAATTTTGCTTTGATGATAATTTGACGCTAGTAAGCTATATACCGAAACCAAATAAGAACGTCCTTTTGTTATCAAGTCTACACACGGATGGAAGCGTTGACATTAAATATAATAAACCGAATATAATCCTGGACTACAACGCAACAAAAGGAGGGGTTGATACGCTAGACAAGCTAGTGAGGACCTACACCAGTAAGCGAAAAACCCAACGGTGGCCGATGGTCCTAATATGGTGGATCTCGCGGGTGTAGCAGCGTTGAACTTGTATAAGTGTGCCAATCCTCAACTTTTTGATGGTAATCGTAAAGCTTCAGAGAGAAAATTATTTCTAAAGAATTTAGCAATGCAATTGACTCAAGCACATATATTACGGCGCCTGTCAAACCCACAAGCGTTAAAAAAAATGTAAAAATTGCTATCAACCAAATAGGCTATAGTGTGTTGGGTGTAGGACGCACTGTGCCACCTGAAAAGACAACAACTTCAGCAATTTCGAAACGTTCAAGATGCTACCTTTGCCCTCGATCCGCCGATGCCAAGACTAGGACCAAATGTCATTTATGTGATAAACCATGTTGTGCAAAGCACACACAGAATGTATGTACCGAATGTATCGATCAAAACGAAAATGATTCGGATGATGAAGATGTAATATCTGATGATGCCTCTGCCTAAAACATGTCACCAACATTTTGAAAAATATTGACTTCAGATATTAGTGAATTTCCGTTTATGTTTTTAGTTTATCTCTATATGCAATATTTTGAATTATTATGTATATATTTTTAAGGAATATTATATTATTTTAATAAAATAATAATAAAAACAAATACAATTTTTTTAATTGATCCATATAATATAGATGAATATTATTTGGGGTCAAATTGACTCCTGTAGACAGATAACGTATCGGTAAGGTATGGACAGAGTGAAGGTTAAACAAATCCACACGCCTTGACCGATTTGAACCAAACTGTACACAATTATTGTTTAAGACTTAAGAAGGATCACTGTTAATATCTCAAACCTCAAATTGAACCTTTAGCATTTCAAACTGAACCTATTGCAAATTGTATGAATGGCCAATTAGGATGTAAATTATCTATTTCTTAACGGATTTTAGTCAAATTTTATATCCGCTTTGGAAATGAGATTCTAAAATGATTTTTAGATGAAGTTCTGGAATATGACCAATTATGATGGAACTTGTCTAGTTCTCAACCGACTAACATGAAATTTGACATGTGGCCAAATATGATGGAACTTGTGTCGTTATCAACCAATTATGATGAAATTCAGCTTGTGCATTGGAAATGAGATTTCAAAATGATTTGTGGATGAAGTTCTAGAATATGGCTAAGTATGATGGAACTTACCCATTTCTCAACCATTTATGAAATCCTGGAATATTGCCAGTTAGGATAGAACTTGTCCATTTTTTAACAGATTTTAATGGAATTGTACATTTGCGATGGTAATGGGATTTTAAAATGATTTTTAGATAAAGTTCTGGAATATGGCCCAGTAGGACGGAACTTTGCTATTCCTTAACCGAGTTTAATGAAATTCGAGATGGGGAATGAGGATTTAAAATAATATTTCTAATTCCGAAACTCTGCACTACCGTTATTAGTTTCAATACTGAGATGGGAGTCCGCTACACACTATATTTTTCTTAACAAGTCCAAACTTAACACTCAAAACAAATACTTAGAGAACATAACCCAATGTTTCTAATGGAACTTGAATATTGTTACGGAGGTAATTTTGATCGGTTTGAATTGAAATAGTATGTTTAGGCTGTTTTAAAGAAACATCAACAGCTGCATGATTCACAGAAGCCCAAATAGACAACATTATAAAAGCAATATTGACATATTTCTCATAATCTCGTCTAAAAATAATTTTTGGATAACATTTCTTTCTATTCGTTGGAAACGTCAAAATTCATCATAATCGGTTAATAGCTAAGTTATATTCTTATTGACCATTTTACAGAACTTTATTCAAAAATCATTTTAGAATCCCATTTCCAATGCATATGTCAATTTTCATCATAATCGGTTAAGCAATAGCCAAGTATAATGGTATGTTGGTATGATGGTATGGTCGTATGATGGTATGGTGGTATAACAGTACGATGGTATGATTATATCGTGGTAAGATGGTATATATGATAGTATGATTGTCTGATGTTATGATGATAGGTGGATTAACATTATTGTATGATAGTGTGATGGTATATATGATACAACGTTCGATGGTATGACGGTATTTATTCTAGAATGATGCTGTGATGGTATGAGCGTATGATGGTATGACGGTATAATGGTACGACGGTTGGATGGTATATAGGGACGGTATGATGGTACGATGGTATAGTGGTATAAAGGTATGTTGGTATGATTATATGATTGTATGATGGTATGATGGTACGATTTTATAATATATACATCATGGTATGATGGTGGAATGGTTCGACGACACTATGGTACAATTGTACGATTTTATGATGATTCAATGGTATAGTGTAATAATGGTATGATGCAATGATTGTTTAAGGTGATGTTACAATGGTACGTATGCCGGTATTATGGTAAGTAGGGTTTGAGCTGAAATTGAGATGGATTTGGAAGAGAAGTTCGGTTAGAGATTAATTTGAGGTTGAGTTTAGGGTTTAGTGGGAGGTTAGATTGAGTTGAGTTCATACACGCATGTAGCTTTCGAATCGAGTTAATTTTGGGATTGAGTTGACGTAAAATTTGGATTTAGTTAGCCTGCATTGGTGTATGAGTTGTTCGGTTGGGGAATTATTTAAGGGTTGATTTGGAGTTAGGTTTAGGGTTGATTTGAAAGTGGATTAAGGGTTGATTTGGCGATTTAATTGATGGCTGGGCTGACCATTAATTTGGTAATTGCGATTAGGATTGTGTTGCGATTGAGATAGAGGTTGAGTTGTAAATTATGTTGGAGGTTAAGCTGAAGATTGACTTAAGAAGTTCATTTCGGGATTGATTTGGGAGTTGAATTAATCAAGACCGAAGTTCTGATCACTTTATGAGTTTTCAGCCCTTTATTTTTTATCAATTACATTATTTCCGTATAGATTGTCATGATCCGATTAACCGCTTTGCGAGAAAGACATTCTTAGTATACTGCGACTCGAGTTAATTTTATCTGAATTATTTATCAATTTGCCACACTCATTTTGCATTGACAACTATTCAAAAAATTGTTCTTCAGTTAGCAAAGACCATAAAGCTTTTATACTTTCAGTAAATTCGTTGGTGCAACATGATTGCTCTTGTACGAGTAGTAACTTATTTTAATGTAAAATGGTAACCTAAAATGATTGCTTTGAATTATTCTTATAAGATCACACCTTACTTAACTACTCACCAGACTCATAAATCATTAATAATCACATTAATATTTCTCAAGCATAATTTTGTCTATCACAATCTCTATAATTCTAATATTATTTTCGATAGTATAATTTATTCTGTACGACAGACCATTGATAATTTTAATTAATTTCCGTTCATTTATTTTGTCTTTCATATAATTAATTGTTATTAAAGAAAACATTTCCGTTTTATTAAATGTATACACTCGTATAACAAAAATTTGAAACAAAATCCATTTTAGGCGCCAACCTACCTTTTGATTAAAAATGATCAAAAATGGATTGTAAAATGTAATCAGAAATTAGCACAAAAAACTGCCCTATTCCGATAATAAGCGAATGTGTATTCTATTTTGATATCAATCAATCAACATTATTTATTGTAGGGTAAGACATTAAATTTTAATTTAAACGGGAACACACAAAGAAATTGAAAGGAAATTTGATTCGTTTAAAAACAACAAATTTTTTATTTTTTATTTTTTATTTTATTTTTGTAATAACAATAACAATAAATTTGTGTTTTTGATCGGTTAAGCGTGTCTGTTGGGTGAGATTGACCTAAGTTTACGATTTAAAATAAAATAAAATACATTTTTATAAATCGTTTATTTTAATTTTATTTATGAACGTCTAAAAAAATTGATAAAAAAGAACACACCTTTGGAAAGAATATTAATTCGTCTTTATTTTATTTAACATATTTTTTACGTCTATTTTAAGAATTAATATTTTATGTGTGAAGATGTTTTTATTTCAGAAACAGTAGCTTAATGATTTTCATCAGTGAAATGGACATTCATATTGCATGCTTGTATTATATACATATTTTATAATATGTTGTTGTCTGGCATTTGAGTGATGAATATCACATCTTAATATTATAAGTATACTAATTAGTACATTAATGTTTCAGAAGATTAAATACAATGCCATAACATGTACAATATGCGTGGTGTTACTGTTAAATTATGATCGTTATAAGAATATCATAATTATAACCAGAAGCAGAATCGTTTAAAATTCTATGAATCCCAAAAAAGATTTTATAGATGAGATAATTCCAAATTGTTGTGTATGATTGAAAATGAAATTTCATTTTATAAGAATTTAAAAATAAAATAAAAATTTCAATGCCAAACAAATTAAAGAATACAATTTTAATTTAAACGATATAATGAATATGAGTTTAACAAATGGTATCCATACACATATGTATACAGCCAGACATTAAATTTAAAATGAAATTAAATATTTTGGTACAATAACCTCATTTGGGGCAGCACAAAATATGTTGTCTAGGCTTTTTTTTTTTTTTTAAACTTTTACTTTCTTAGAATAGACGGACGGCATCAGTAGTTATAGGGTTAAAAAAATAAATGTAGAATTTTAAAATTAGCACTTACATACACATAAATATATCAAACCAGATAAAAAATTCACCATCCAATTTGGATTTTATCTTCTGTTACTTTATATATATATTTTTATTTTTTGTGGTTATGCATTTTTCAACGGAAATTCAATATCAATAAAAAAAAATTAGCTTGTACTCGCGCCTTATACATAAACTTTTTAAACCACCAACAACCAAATAAAGTCAAAGAAAGAATAAATTAACCATAACCAATTTGTATTCTTACATCAATATATCAATTGAAACCAATTTTCTTTGGGATTTTTTTTTTTCAAAATTCTTTTTAATTTATCGACAATTTGCCAGAGAAACATCAAATAAAACAATCAAATAATAATAATAATAAAATAAAATTAATTTTTTGGATTTCACAGAATTTATGTGTAGTATAGTTGGCAAGGGTGTTGCACGAATACAGGTAAATTTGATTTTGTTGTTATTCCGCTTTTTACTCGGTATTCACATGTTGACAAAAAGTCATTATACAAGTAGTTTCAGGATTCAATATGACCAAACGAAGACGTTAAAACAGTTTTATTTCTCAACGGAAGATCTAGCACCTGTTTATTTGTGGAACTTAATCAGGTGTATGTATTGACTTTTTTTTATATAAGGTTCATTAGAAGAGAATACAGACCCGACAAAATATTTTGATGTTTGAATTCACTTTGAAATTATGTTTTAATGTAGAATACGTCTTTAGTTTCAGTCCAGTGGGGGTGGTATACTATATATAAAGAGTTGGTATCGGACTCAATTATAAATTTGATGAGAACAATTCAAGCTCGCCGAGAATGCTCATTGCTAGAACGTTGTTTCAACAAAAAATTATGATTGGTCTGTTCTTCAAAAATGGAAAGAAGAAACATATTGCTGTTGCCATGTAAAATTTTGTCTACAAAATTCGTTAAAATCGTTTTATTGATTTATCGCTAAGAAAATTACTGAGTATTAGTCTTTTTAATTAAATTCGTTCAAAATTGAAAAAAATATTTAATTTTGTTAATTTTAATGTTTCTACCAAGACAAATTTGGTCGTTTTTCCAGCTACCTGGATACAAGTTTTTACGTTTGGAAAAGGACTTTAATTTTGAGTCGATAGAAGTGCCGATTTTTAACGATGAAATCTATGTTTAAAACTATTTCCGATTTTTTTTTCTACATTCTTTTTATAAAGAGCGAGCAGGAAATTAAATTTTTAAAAAAGTATTTAATTGTAACTGTGACTTAGTATCGTTGGTTAGTCGGACTCCCCAGACTTGGACATGACAGCGCTTAAATTGGAAAGGTGGACTGACACCCTCACTTGTAGTGAAGCCGATGACTTCTGTAAAAGCAAATTAGGGATTTTGGTTTAATTTCTTTGCTCACGTACGGCATTAGCACGCAGAAGGGATAAATATTTCGGTAAGATCAAGATGGACAACCTGTCGGATCTCGAAGCAGTAAAGTGTGAGATGTTCTTCGTTACCTACGCAGCTCTATAAGGTTCCAGCAAGGGTGAAGGGGATATATTATGTGCCACTACAATTAATCTAACCTAACCTACCGAGTTTTAAGGATCTATAGACATTTATAGGATTTACAGGATTTACTAGATTTATAGAATTCAAAGGGTTTATTAAATTCATAAAATTTATAAAAATTAAACAAATTTTAGAAACATTAAAATTTGTAGAATTTATTGAATTTATAATTTATTTTTTTAAGTTGGTCGAATTCTATAAATTTTATAAATTTAAGGCGGCTGCACGAGTCCGTCTCGTGCGCGTCGCATTTTGCGACGCGCTTTAAAATTAAACATTTTTTAACTCAGGAGGGGAAATTTTTTTTAGATTAGGGTGCTTTGATTGGTTTAAAAAGCGCGCCGCAAAATGCGACGCGCACGAGACGGACTCGTGCAGCCGCCTTTAATGTTACACATTAGTTCTATAATTATAAAATTCTTATTATTTATAGAATTCATAGGTTTTGAAAACATATTACAATTTATAATATTTACAGACTTAAAATGCATAGAATTTATTGGACTTTTAAGATTTATAGAATTTATCGAATTTACAGAATTTATGAGATTTATAGAATGTAAAGAACTTACTGAATTTTAAAATTTTATCCATAGAATTTGAGAAATTATTATAAAATTTATCGAAATGATTGAATTTTTAGAATTATTAAAGTTTATAGGATTTAACGAAATTCTTGAATTTACAAAATTTGTAGAATTCAAAAAATTTCTAAAATTCTGTTGTCACAAGGCATAACCGCTTAAGTCGACTTAAGACAAAAATAATTTTCAGTGTGTAACGTTTTCTAGCTCTTTTCTAACTTCACTAAATGATTGATTTAAGTGGTAAAGCCTTGTGGCCAAATATTGTGGTCGCAAGCCGTAGTAGCTTTAGTCGGCATAAACGAAAATGAATTTAATATTCAACTTTTTCTACGTCTCTAGAAAAATTATCAAATTTGACTTAAGCGGTTACGCCTTGTGACCACAGAATTTATGGAAATTATGAAATTTTCAGAATAAGCAAAATTTGGACTTGTAGAATTTATAGAACTGACAAACTTGAAACATTTCACAGAACCCATAGAATCTATAAAATTTAAACAATTTATAAAATTTGTGGAGTTTATATGATTTATAGAATTCACGGAATCTATAACATTTAAATATTGAAAAATTTAGAGATTTTATAAAATTTATTGTATTTTAAAATTTATAGAATTTATTGAATTTACGGAATTTATCAGAACTAAACAATTTTTAAACTTTATTCAGAGAATTTAATAGTCGAATTGACTCTCGGTGATTACACATCGATTGCAATTTATTTAATAATTTTTTTTTTTTTTGTTAATTTATCAGAGTTTAAAATGGGATTTCATTTTGCTCTTCGCTCTTCATTTTTGTTCAAGAGCGCTAATAAAAACTATTAAAAAGCTCTTTATAAAGAGCGATATTGTAAAAAAAAATATCGCTCTGAAGAACTGGATCATTATTTTTATTATAAGGCTCTTGCTCTTCCACTATTGCGTTTGTGTTATCATATTTCCGCTCTTTGTTATTGCGCTATATTGAGAAAATAAATACGCTCTGCTCTGATGAATAAAAACGTCATTATTATATTGCTCTTGCTCTTGTTATTACAGCAAACGGTTACATTCAAAACCTTCTAAATTTCTTTAGAAAGCAAGATTGTTTAATTAGCGAACAGAAGCACGGGCATTAGAAATGGGATTCTAAAATGATTTTTGGGTGAAGCTCTGGAATATGGCCAGCTAGGATGGAACTTCGCTATTCATTAACTGATGTTAGTGAAATTTGACACGCGCGATTTAAATGGGATTCTAAATTGAGTTTTAGGTGAAGTTCTGGGATATGGCTATTAGGATGGAACTTGGCTATTTTTTAACCGATTGTGATGCAATTCGACATGTACGTTCGAAATGGGATTCTAAAATGATTTTTAGATGAAGTTCTGGAATATGACCAATTTGAATGAAACTTGGCTATTCCTTAACCGATTTTAGTGAAATTAGAAACCCACGATGTAAATGGGATTCTACAATGATTTTTAGGTGAAGTTCTGGAATATGCCCACCTAGGACGGAACATGGCTATTCCTTAACCGATTTTAGTGAAATTTGACTCGCGCGATAGAAATCTGATTCTAAATTGATTTTTGGATAAAGTTCTGGAATATGGCCAACTAGGATGGTACTTGGCTATTCTTTAACCGATTTGAGTGAAAATTGACATGTGCGTTGGAAATGAGATTCTAAAATGATTTTTAGGTGAAGTTCTGGAAAATGGCCAATGGGGATGGAACTTGGTTATTCCTTAACCGATTTTAGTGAAATTTAAAATTCGCAATGGCAATGGGATTCTAAAATGATTTTTGGATGAAGTTCTGGAATAAGGCCAATTATGGTGAAACTTGGCTATTTCTTAACCGATTTTTTGAATATGGCCAACTAGGATGGAACTTGGCTATTCTTTAACCGATTTGAGTGAAATTTGACATGTGGGTTGGAAATGGGATTCTAAAAAGATTTTTAGGTGAAGTTCTGGAATATGGCTAATGGGGATGTAACTTGGCTATTCCTTAACCGATTTTAGTGAAATTTGACATGTGCATTGGAAATAGGATTGTAAAATGATTTTTAGATGAAGTTCTGGAATATGGCCAATTATGGTGGAACATGGCTATTTCTTAACCGATTTGAGTGAAATTTGACATATGCGTTGGAAATGGGATTCTAAAATGATTTTTAGATGAAGTTCTGGAATATGGACAATTGGGATGGGACTTGGCTATTCCTTAACCGTATTTAGTGAAATTTAAAATGCGCAATGGACATGGGATTCTAAAATGATTTTCGGATGAAGTTCTAGAATATGGCCAATTATGGTGGAACTTGGCTATTCTCTAACCGATTTGAGTGAAATTTACATGTGCGTTGGAAATGGGATTCTAAAAAGATTTTTAGGTGAAGTTCTAGAATATGGCTAATGGGGATGGAACTTGGCTATTCTGTAATCGATTTGAATGAAATTTGACATGTGCATTGGAAATAGGATTGTAAAATGTTTTTTAGATGAAGTTCTGGAATATGGCTAATTATGGTGGAACTGTAACCGATTTGAGTGAAATTTGATATGTGCGTTGGAAATGGGATTCTAAAATGATTTATGGATATAGTTCTGGAATATGGCCAACTAGGGTGGAACTTGGCTATTCTTTAACCGATTTGAGTGAAATTTGACATGTGCGTTGGAAATGGGATTCTAAAATGATTTTTAGGTGAAGTTCTGGAATATGGACGATTGGGATGGAACTTGGCTATTCCTTAACCGTATTTACATTACCACGCAACAGACATCGTATTTTTAACTTATCATTTTTTGTTCAAGGAATGAGTATATACAACAAATTACCACTGTTGGTTCGGGCAAGTGGCTCTTTGGCTATATTTATTAAAAATTACAAATATGCATTGGGTTTTGAAAAGCGTTTGTGATAAATGCATTTTATCATTAGTTTTATTTTTATGATATTTCGATTTTTGTGTCTTCCTAGGACTTAATTATTCAGAAGACATTAAATTTTTATAAAATTAACATAAAATTCAAATTCAAATATTTAAAATTTTTATCTAAAAATACCTAATCCTATATTTAATTAATTTATTTTTATTTTTATATCAGAGTTTATATAGATGTACAAATACATTGTAAATAATGTAAATATTTTATTGAAAATTATGTTGCTTATTAATTGTTATTTTGTATTCAATTTGTAAATAAAAGCTTTCTAAGCTTAATTACTTTATAAATAAATAAATAAATAAATAAATAAATATTTAGTGAAATTTAAAATGCGCAATGGACATGGGATTCTAAAATGATTTTCGGATGAAGTTCTGGAATATGGCCAATTATGGTGGAACTTGGCTATTTCTTAACCGGTTTGAGTGAAATTTGACATGTGCGTTGGAAATGGGATTCTAAAATGATTTATGTATAAAGTTCTGGAATATGGCCAACTAGGATGGAACTTGGCTATTCTTTAACCGGTTTGAATGAAATTTGACAAGCGCGATGGAAATGGAATTCTACAATGATTTTTAGATGAATATGGCCAACTATGATGGAACTTGGCTATTTCTTAACAGATTGTGATCCTATTCGACATGTGCATTGGAAATATGATGAATGAAGTTCTGGATTTTAGAGAAATTTGACATGTGCGATGGGAACGGGATTCTACAATAATTTTTAGAATGAAATTCTGGAATATCGCTAACTTCCTTAACCGATTGTGATACAATGTAACATGTGCGTTAGAAATAAGATTCTAAAATGATTTTTGGATGAAGTTCTGAAATAAGGCTAACTAGGATTAAACTTGGCTATGCCTTATCCGATTTTAGTGAAATTTGACATGTGCGATAAAAATGGAATTCTAAAATGATTTTTAGATGAGTTTCTGAAATATGAATCACTTAGAGGCAACTTAGCTATTCCTAAACCGATTGTGATGCAATTCAATATATGCGTTGGAAGTGCGATTCTAAAATAGGTTTTAGATAAAGTTTTGGAATATGGCTAATTAGGCTGGAAATTACAGATTATTTCTCACATCAGATAAACCTTGACAGCTGTATGTATACTTGGCTGTTCCTTAACCGATTGTGATGCAATACAATGTATGCTTTGGAAGTGGGATTCTAAAATAGTTTTTAGATAAAGTTATGGAATATGGCCAACAGCAGATAAACCTCGACATCTGCATGGATTACGGAAGCTGGATATATTTAAATATATCAATATCAGTTACATAAAATAATAATTATTATAGATTACTTATATTGACATATTTAATATACATCTGCCGGAAAATTTAGTCGCGATAAAAGGAAAATATTAAAAAATGGGTGACAGCACGCTAATGTTAGTGTAGGACCGCGGAATTAGAAAAATCATTTTAAAATCTCATTTCCAACGAACATGTCAAATTGCATCAGAATCGGTTAAGAAATAGCCAAGTTCCAACCTAATTGTATCTAAAAATCATTGTAGAATTCCGTTTTCATCACACATGTCAAATTTTCACTAAAACCTGTTAAGGAAGAGCTAATTCCATTACAATTGGCCACATTCCAGAACTTTATCCAACAATCATTTTAGAATCCCATTTCCAACGCACATGTCAAATTTCTCTAAAATCGGTTCAGAAATAGCCAAGTTCCATCACAATTGGCCATATTCCAGAACTTGATCCGAAAATCATTTTAGAATCCCATTTTCAACTCAAATGTTAAATATCACTAAAATCGATTACAGAATAGCCAAGTTCCATCCCCATTGGCCATATTCCAGAATTTCACCTAACAATCATTTTAGAATCTCATTTCCAACGCACATCTCAAATTTCACTCAAATCGGCTAAAGAATAGCTAAGTTCCAGCCTAGTTGGCCATATAACAGAACTTTATCCATAAATCATTTTAGAATCCCATTTCCAACGCACATGTCAAATTTCACTTAAATTTGTTAAGAAATAGCCAATTTCCACCATAATATCCATATTCCAGAACTTCACCTAAAAATCATTTTAGAATCCCATTTCCAACGCATATGTGATTTTCACTCAAATCGGTTACAGAATAGCCAAGTTCCATCCCCATTGGCCATATTCCAGAACTTCATCTAATAATCATTGTAGAATCCCGTTTTCATCACACATATCAAATTTCTCTAAAATCGGTTAAGGAATAGCCTAGTTCCATCCTAGTTGGCCATATTCCAGAACTTTATCCATAAATCATTTTAGAATCCCATTTCAAACGCAAACGTCAAATTTCACTCAAATCGGTTGAGAAATAGCCAAGTTCCACCATAATTGGCCATATTCCAGAACTTCACCTAAAAATCATTTTAGAATCCCATTTCCAACGCACATGTCAAATTTCACTCAAATCGTTTAAGAAATAGCCAAGTTTCACAATAATTGGCTATATTCCAGAACTTTATCCGAAAATCATTTTAGAATCCCACTTCTATCGCACATGTCAAATTTCACTCAAATCGGTTAAGAAATAGCCAAGTTCCACCATAATTAGCCATATTTCAGAACTTCATTTAAAAATCATTTTACAATCCTATTTCCAATGCACATGTCAAATTTCACTCAAACCGATTACAGAATAGCCAAGTTCCATCCTAGTTGGCCATATTCCAGAACCTCATCTAAAAATCATTTTACAATCCCACTTCAATCGCGCATGCCAAATTTCACTAAAATCGGTTAGAGAATAGCCAAGTTCCATTGTAGTTGGCCATATTTCAGAACTTCATCTAAAAATCATTTTAAAATCCCACTTCTATCGCGCATGTTAAATTTCTCTAAAATCGGTTAAGGAACAGCCAAGTTCCATCACAATTGGCCATATTTCAGAAATGTATCTAAATATCGTTTATCAAACTTTCTTTATTTATTGATATTCAAAGAGCAATTCGTGTGTTACAAAAAATTTTGCTCCCTAATGTATTTTCTACAATGGCTCTGTAGAATGGGTTGGGAGCGATATTTTTAGCTTTTACGCTCTTTGTTTTAAGAGCAAAATTAAAAATAAAATTTTAAATCGCTTTGAAAGTGCGAAATAATTTTTTTTTTGTGTTTATCACTAGAGGGTAAGAGCGTAAAAGCAAACTGAAAAAAAATTTTATTGGGAGCAAGAGCGAAAATTTTTATAAAGAGCTCTAAAAGAGCGATAAATTTAAACTCTGTAATTTATAAATAATAATAAACAAGGAAAAAAATTTTGAAATACAAATAGACTTATAAACAAAACAAATACTAGTGTATAATTGTGTAGTGGTGGTTAAATTATAAAGTGAAGTGGCAAATATTCCAGTTTCGGAATATTGGCGAAAACCTACAATAAAAGGCCATGGGCCTTACCAAGTGACTTACATATTAATAAATGTTTGAAAATGTCTATGGGCGAAAACGCGAACACTATGGATAATAATGTAAATTCCATACCGGTGCATAAGAACCAGTTTGGACCAATCGTACGAATTGTTAACGGCATAAATCGTTATCGCATAACCTTCGCAACAATCATAGAAATGTTACACAAATACAACAAAACAAAATCCCACCTATTATTACCAAAATTAGTTATAATCATATGGTAGAGATGATGCGAAAATTAAAAATTGAAAAATATGGATTGAAACTCATTAAAATTGGAGTGAAAGTGATTTTATTTAATGAATCTGATTTTGATGAAACCTTTAGTAAAATTAAAAGTGCTGGTAAGGAATGTTATTCCTTCACAAAGAAAGAAAATCAGACCACTAAATTCGTTTTGTATGGATTACCAGATATGGAGCCGCAACTAGTCGCAGATTCGCTAAAAGATGAAGGTTTTGAACCGTTAAAAGTGCAAAAAATAAAATTGAAAAGCAAACGTTTTGATAATGATGCAGTATACTATGTTTTCTATAAAAAGACCTCGGTGAAGCTAAGTCAACTAAATAATATAAGATACGTTGCTCATGTAGCATGCAATTGGGATATATATATCAAAACAGACCCAATAGGCTAACGCAATGTTTTAAATGTTTTATGTTTGGTCACGGTGAAATAAATTGCTATATGATACCAAAATGTAGGTTTTGCACAATGGTACATAACGAGTCAGAAATATGTCCTCTCAATGAAGACGTCACTAAACATTTATGTGCTAACTGTAAAGGCAATCATACAGCAAACTCCGTAATATGTCCGGCTAGAAGCAAGTATTTAGAAATGAAGAAGCAGCTGTCTATCAAACAGCACCTGCAAAGCAAACCGACGCCGCAACACCATAACAATGGATTTCAATGGAGCTCAATAGATTTTCCGGTCCCAGCAAATCGGATTTCTCAACCTAAATCCACTAATCAAACAATCGAATTAACTACGGGATATGCTGATGCGGTAAAATCGAATGAATTATTTACAATTAATGAATTATTTTCTATTTTTAGTGAAATAGTTGAAAAATCTAAATATTGTAAGACAAAATCAGTGCAAATACAAATGCTCTCTGAAGTGGCTTGTAGGTATGTTGGTCAATCATAATAATTTAATAATTTCTACTTGGAACGCACGAAGTGTTAAGCCAAAAAAACATTTACTGGAAACTTTCTTAGAAGCTAATAATGTAGACATAATGCTACTGACAGAAACTCATTTAAAATTTAACATAATACTTACTTTTACAGAAACGACCGTTTAGTACAAGAAAAAGGTGGAGTGGCAATTTTAATTCGAAAAAATAATTCACATAATTCAATGTCTGCAATTAATTTGAAATCTATAGAATCTATTGGAATATCCGTAAATCTTGAGGGAGGTGACCATTTAAAAATATTCTGTTGTTACTGCCCAAACTCAAATCATAATGATTTTCGAAATGACTTGTTGAAATTGACCAATTTTACATCTCCCTTTATTTTGGGTGGCGACCTAAACTCTAGGCATACCAGTTGGGACTGTGTTAGGAACAATAAGGGTGGTCGCATATTGCATAGTTTACATATAAACTCTAATAACTTCACCATTCTAGTTCCTGATAAACCAACTTATTATAGTTATAGAGGTGTTCCAAGTTACTTGGATCTCTTCCTAACCAATCAACCGATGCATGTGCATGGCGTTAAAACCGTACTTGATCTCAATTCAGATCATTGTCCAGTCACTTGTGACTTGAATTTTACAATCACTGGTAATAGATTTACTTCAACCTATACTTTAATTATGATGGAGCGGACTGGAAACTATATAGGCAGTTTATTGAAACTGGTTTATCAAAACTGGATAAATCAATTACCTGAAATACCGGTTAGACACTCGGCTGACGAATGAGATCAAAGAACTTATCAATATACTGACAATATACTAGATACAGATACTCTCATTTAAAAACAGTAGTAAACTACCTAAACAAAAAAATACAGGAAATGATTCGGACCTTGATCAACGTTAGGTGGCAAAATAATCTGAAGGATATTGAAAGAGGATCCAAGAAATTTTGGAAGACAGCTAAAAATTTTAAAAATAAACCTTGCTCTATCCCTCCACTTAAAGATGATAATAACGACACGCGTCTATTCACAAACGAAAAAAAGTGTAATGCATTTTCTAATGCATTTGAATTATTACCCTTAAACAATTACATTTGTAATGTAATAGAAAATGATATTAGAAATACATGCGAAGAAATTAACTCAATTAATATATCAGAAAGACTTTCTAGTGTTGACCTAATAACAGTTGAAGAATTAATTTCAGTTATTAAATCAGTCCGACCACTTAAAGCTCCGGGCATAGACCAGATCCCTAACTTGCTGTTAAAAAAATTACCAACGGTTGCAATACAGAAGCTGACTAACATGTTAAATAAATGTCTTTTGTTTGGGCATTTCCCCAACGAATGGAAAATTCCCAAAGTATTGCCTATTTTAAAACCAGGAAAAGATCCTACGAAAATCACAAGTTACCGTCCAATCAGTCTATTAAGTTGTCTAGGAAAGATCTTTGAGCGACTAATAAAAGCTAGAATGGATGAGTATATAACAGAAAACAATTTACTTATAAATGAGCAATTCGGATTTAAATCGCAACATTCTACGATTCACCAAATTCATCGTTTAACCAGTCATATCGAAACAAATCGTGAAATTCATAAATCTACAGGTATGGTACTTTTAGACCTTAAAAGTGCATTTGATCTTGTATGGAGAGATGGGATCATTTATAAAATGAAATGTTTAAATTTTCCTTTATATAAGTTAAAAATTGTAAAATCATTTCTTAATAATCGAAAGTTTTTTGTACAAGTCTCTAACTCCCATTCAAGCAAAAAAGTATTTTTCAATGGAGTCCCTCAAGGTGCTGTTTTGAGCCCACTTTTATTCAATATTTTTATCAATGATGTTCCAAAATATAATGATTGCCAAATTGCACTTTTCGCAGACGATATAGCGATTTTTACCTCCCATGAACTAGGCTCGACTATTACTTTAAAACTACAATCTTACGTAAACGATCTTATGGACTATTTCAATAAATGGAAATTATCCTTAAATATTACTAAATGTGAAACTATATACTTTACTAGGTGCCGTGCTATTAGAAAATTACCTGATGGACCAATCATGCTTATGAACACTTCTTTAAATTGGAGTCAATCAGTGAAATATCTAGGTATCCATTTAGACCAAAGATTAACTTTTAAAACTCATGTAAGTAATTTAATTGAGAAGTCATATAAATTACTAAGATGTCTATACCCATTGATAAACAAAAATAGTAAAATGAATCTCGAAAATAAGCTACTGATATATAAATCAATGGTACTACCTATAATATCATATGGGGCTCCCATATGGTCACAATTACCAATAACGCATTTAAAAAAATTACAATTAATCCAAAATAAATTCCTCAAACTCATTAGAAATTTGCCTAAGAGATACCACACTGAGCAACTCCATTCGGAATTAAACATGAAATTAATTAGTACAGTCATAAACGAATCAAAAATAAAATATGTGTCTAAATTGCAATATATAGATAATCCGATAATTCAAACTTTAAGTTTTGTTATATAAAATCAAAGCCAACTTAATAAATAAAGCCTCCATGATGAAAACAAGCTTTTTTTAAGGTATCAAAAAATCCAAAAGAAAATGTTTATTCCATAGTTTTTATATGGAGAGATATGACCTCAGTTTATTCAAAATACATTAATGAAAATTGACTCGAAATTAATTTTCTTTTGATTCAATTGAAACTATAAACTTTATTTGCCACCTGACTTGGACGATTTTTTCGTGAGCTTTTCCAATTTACGGTAATAATGATAACAAAATAAGATATTTCACATCTGAAAAAGCTTAAAAATAGAGTACATGCATGTAAAAAAGAGATATAAATATAAAGGAAAAGGCGCGACGTTTACAATAATAAACATGACAAACAATATAGAAACAAAGTAAACATAAGAGAAATGAAGCAAATACATAATATGAAGCATATTATCAGATGACAGCAAATAAAAAGCAAAGCCTACTTAATAAATAATTTTTTTTTAAGAATTTAATTTGTCTGTCTGTAATCAGTTGATTTTTCGGCATTTTTTATAGACAAATATATTAATTCTTCATGGAAACCCAATATTTTCGATTTGGTAAATCAGAAAAATACAGAGGCCAATCGCTCATAAAATATCTACTGAAAAAAAGTAGAAATATCTTCCCCCCTCCCCGTAATTTTGGCTGAAGGCCCAAAGAGTTATACCAATGAACCACTCTGCAAAAATGAGAACCCTCCAAGTAGATATATTATGAGCGATTGGCCTCTGTATTTTTCTGATTTACCAAATCGAAAATATTGGGATTGCCATGAACAATTAATATATTTGTCTATAAAAAATGCCGAAAAATCAACTGATTACAGACAGACAAATTAAATTCTTAAAAAAAAATTATTTATTAAGTAGGCTTTGCTTTTTATTTGCTGTCATCTGATAATATGCTTCATATTATGTATTTGCTTCATTTCTCTTATGTTTACTTTGTTTCTATATTGTTTGTCATGTTTATTATTGTAAACGTCGCGCCTTTTCCTTTATATTTATATCTCTTTTTTACATGCATGTACTCTATTTTTAAGCTTTTTCAGATGTGAAATATCTTATTTTGTTATCATTATTACCGTAAATTGGAAAAGCTCACGAAAAAATCGTCCAAGTCAGGTGGAAAATAAAGTTTATAGTTTCAATTGAATCAAAAGAAAATTAATTTCGAATTATTTTTCATTAATATATTTTGAATAAACTGAGGTCATATCTCTCCATATAAAAACTATGGAATAAACATTTTCTTTTGGATTTTTTGATACCTTAAAAAAAGCTTTTAAAAAAATATCGTCAACATGGAGGCTTTATTTATTAAGTTGGCTTTGATAAAATAGTAGAATTAATTTGTGTTATTGTGTACAACAAAATGTATCATCATAGTATTTAAGTTTAAACACTTAGAAATATGATTATAAATTTTGCTTTATTGCTAAGGTTAGGTTAAGATTAGGTTAAGGTTTAGGCTGAATTTATATTTTAAAAATTGATTATAACAAATTTAATTCAACTTCTTGAATAATTACTGTAAATATGTACTTTTAGCTGTAGTAAAGCCCTTATAAGTGGCTCATCTCAGTGAACAAACTTTTGTAAAATAAGATAAAGTTATGCCAATAAATTATTATTATTATTATTCAGAGAATCTATAGAACTTATAAAATTTATGGAAATTATTGAATTTCCATTTGTTAAAGTTTATAAAATTTTTCGAAATTTTTGTATTTATAAAACAATTAAAATTTGAGTTTGTAGAATTTATAAAACAGATACACTTGAAACAATTAATAGAACTCAAAGAACTTACAAAATTTAAAGAATTTATATTATTGATCAAATTTATAAAATTTATAAATTTGATAGAATTTGTAGATTTTATAGAATTAAATTGTTAGAATTTATCAAATTCATAAAATTTAAAAATTAATAGATATATTAAAACTTATAAAATTTATAGAGTTTATTGGATTTACTAAATTTACAGAATATATAGAATTTAAGAATCGTATTGGATTAGTAGATTTTATAGAATTTACCGAATTTATAGGATTGACATAATTTATAGCTTTTAAAGCATTGATATAATTACGACAAATTTTATAAACTTTAAAACTCTATAATTTTTTTTAATTCAATAAATTGTTCAAGTTCTTTAATCCTAAAAATTCTGTATATGCTAATCGAAATTGCCATTTAGCATCGTTCATCATATTGGCATTAATTATAAAAATATCTAATACTTTAAATGAAATAAAAGAAATTTTTTAAAAGAGATTATATAAAAAAAATAAAATTCCGGAATTACTTTATGGCCAGAAATTGGATGCCCTAAGGCAAACCTGAAACTCAAATTAATTTAAATTATATTTACTGAGGTTCCATCTAACCTTTAATAAAAGTAAGACAGTCAGTAGAGACATTTTATAGTATTCCACTTCAAAAAACCGTAAAATCATTCGGGTTTAGTTCAACTGATATTCTTGTCTGTGCTTTAAGCCTTTTTTGCACGGCTGTGTAGTGGGAGCTGGAGCCGGAGTCGGAGCCATTTGGAATTTACAGACTCTGGCTACGGATTTTTTTGTTTTTAATCCTATATTCCTTTTTTCCTACTTAGCTCAATTATTTATATATGTATTGGCGCAGTTCAAACTGGAATTCCAAATCGGACTAGCCGAAGTTAGGGTTTATTCTCGAAAAATATTTATCTTTTAACTCTCGAAATCTCGAGAAATTTGGGTCGAGATAAGCGGAGAAAGTTGAGAAGTCAAGAAATTTGGGTTAAGCACGCAAATCTAATCAAATATTTTGTCAACAGATTTCACAGAAAATTACTGATGTTAAACCAAACAAAAAATTGAAAATAGAAACATCAAGAAGAATTAACAGGGACTTCCTGAACCTGAAAAATTTCAAACATGTGGCCGGCCTTGCAATTGCAAGTCTTCCCTAAGCCATCTTAACACCGACTATTGTAATTATTAACATAAGTTTTTTTGCAATAAATAAATAGGGAAAAAGAATATTGCTTCTTAGGATCGAACCGACGACCTTTGCAAATTAACGCCGACACGCTATCGTCCAGCTACTTACTCCCTGGTTGTCAAACATTAACAGTTTTCCAAGACATAAATAATAGCGTTTCAAGGAAATGAAAACCTGTTTGCTTTACGCGTAGAAAGATATACATTTATTGTCGCAGTAGGAGCTGGAGTCGGAATTGGAGCTGGAGTTGTTAATAAATCAACAAATTTCCGAAGTCGGAGCCGGAGCCCTGCTGTTTTGACAAGCCTTTTTTATTTCATGACTAATTTAATTGTGGAATTTTTTTCGATATAAAATAATTTCTTAAAAATATTGTCAATCTTGGTAATTTTGTGAATATTCTAATTCGATTTTTCTTCGGAAACATTACTGTTTGTCCATGCAATACTTTAATGCTATGCAATTCTTTGATGCTGCACATTTTAGCGCGGTCTCCACAAGTCTCCATTAAATTCCAGATACATCTCCACGCTAAAAATTTGTATAGATATACATTTTGAAATTTGTTTTTGAATGTAGTTTCGTTTAGTTTATTGCTTCTGTTTCAATATCCAAAGCATTATTGTCGTCCAAAAAATCAGTATCCAAATATTCTATTTCGTAATTTTAAAATAATTTTGCTTCGTGCCTATTTCCTGATAAAAATCTACAAAAATCAAAATAAAAGTTCAAATTATTATCTTGATTAGATAAATTGCGGGAGATGTTTGGAAATTTTATAGGGACGGTCTACATTTGAATGAAATAACTGAATATATTTTTTTTTTTTTAAATTGTTTACGTGAAGGTGAAATCGTGAGCTACAGGAAACTAATTTTAATTAGCTAACTAAAATTTGTGTAGAAAATTTTGCTTACCTCGAACTTTAGCTTAATACATCGACATGGTGTACAGTTTTACTATTTAGCCAAACGTGGCCAACCAATAAATAAATACATTATTTGACATTTTGATTCAAAATAATCGTTTTTTCCATATAAAAATTTAATTTATTTAGAACGGCCATTAATTTATACCATTTGACCAATAATATGACACTTAAATTAACTGTCCACCTTTCAATCCTAGAAATCTTGGCTTTAGCGCTTTAAAGCCGACTAACTATGCAATTCGATGCTATTTTTGCCGGCTTTGATTTGGTATTAGAAGGAAATGAAGAAAAGGGAAAACAATGCTAATTTTGTACCTTTTTCGTAGATCTATTGTCAAAATGTAAACATCATCTTTATCAGGTTTTGTGTGTTGAAAAATATTTGAGTGGTAAATTTTTATTATTTGATTATTAATTTTACATTATAATTTTACATTGAATTAGATAAAATACTAATTTACTTATGGTAACTATACTGGGCAACAGTAAAAGTGCTGAGTGTACTGCACATTATTTACTGACGAAACATTTTTTAAAACCTTGAACAAATAAATCAAACAAATATTACAATAAAAAAATGTTCATTTAATATTAAATATATATATAAAAGATTATTCAGATTTTCCGTTAGCATGGTCGATAAATAAATTAAAAATTTTATTTGCCGGAACACTACTAAGTACCGAAAAATTAATCGATTGTTTGAAATTAAATTAAACTCTAAAAAATTACTTTTTTTTTTTTTTTTTTTTTTTTTTTTTTAATTTTTGTTGAATGTTAATTAATTCTTGTAATTTCTAAATATGCTACCGGTCTTACGACACTTTTAAATGTGTTTTTTATTAACACGTAGAAACATTTTAGTATTTACGAACGGTAATTCAACGAAAACCGGCTAATGGACAGAATTCTATTTATTTAATTTTTAATTTAATATGTTCCGAAATTGTAAGAGAATTCAATCCAGTTTCGAACTGATGAGCTTATGATTATGAAAAAATCAATCCTCTCATCAGGCCGCGGCGACTGGTCTGACTATACCACAATTTACATTCTATATATACAGAATGTCCTGTGCTTTATGTACTAGCGAATCGTACTAATACAGATAAATTCAATTACAATTTTTTCTTCTTCACGACAATCACATAAGCTGTGAACGCTAATTTTACTTTTTTTTTTTTTAATTTTTGTTCAATGTTAATTAATTCTTGTAATTTCGTATATTGCCAAGTGACCTCTCGTACAAT
This sequence comes from Tipula vernalis, assembly GCA_958295665.1. Classification (NCBI taxonomy): domain Eukaryota; kingdom Metazoa; phylum Arthropoda; class Insecta; order Diptera; family Tipulidae; genus Tipula; species Tipula vernalis. The sequence continues at coordinate 329,754,973 of OY282558.1, forward strand.
ATTTTTTTATTAGACATTATGTTATGTACCATTTTAGTTGAATTTCCGATTTTAATTGAAGTATTTTCGGGTGAATTTGTTTTGTGGACTTCATAAGGACCTAGCCAATACTTTATCAATTTAGAATTCCTTGCTTCGTTTTTCAAACAAACAAGATCACCAACATTAAATTTAATTACTTTAGAATTTCTGTCGTAATAGACCTTAGATTTTACTTTAGACTCAAGTAAGATTTGAAATTAAAGTAATAATCTTCATAGTTGTATCACGGGAATCAGTGATAGAATTAGGAATCTGTTTGGAATAAAATTCGACATTTTGAAAGAGTTAAAAATACGATTAGTTTACACTTCAACCAAATGTCGTATACTGCGTTTGATAGCTGACATCAAGTACTATAGAATACAAGTATTGCGAATTTATAGTTTACGTAAGCAGTAAAAATAACGACACCAATTGAGAAAGGGCGGAAAGTGATCCTGAGTTTTTCTATTTGACTGGATGATAGGTCTGACCAGGCCGGGAATCCATATGGTAGAATGGGTCTTATAAGTTGTTTGTAGCAGACTAATTTAATTTTTTGTTGCAGGTTGTTGTTGAAGTGCATTATTAATTTGATGCTATTGAGTGCCATTACTCTTGACATGTTTGTAAGGTTTCAGATTTTCCGTAAGTGTGATTCCAAGGTATCTTATGCACCTTGACTTCTTTATGGTTGTGTGGTTAAATTTCAGTGTGAATTTATTGTTACGGTCCCTTTGTGATTTAGTGATGATTTTGCTTCCTTTGAAGCATATAGCTTCGCATATTCCTGGGTTGATTTTAATTCTCCATTTTTGGAAATATTTATCTAATAATCTTAGATAATTATTGAAATCAGTTTCTGCTGCCCCTATGTTCTTTTTGAGGTGTTAATAACAGTATCATCAGCATATATCAGGGATTTTATAGGAATAGGGAGAGGATTTATTGGGGGTATATCATCTAATATTATGTAGAATATAGGACCAAGCAGTGATCCTTGAGGGACGCCCGCATGAGCTGTAAATATTCTAGATAATACGTTGTCTACTTTGATTTGAAACCGTCTATTTGTGAGAAAACTGTGAATTATTTTTATTAGGTGAGGGTCAACTCCAAATATAAGTAATTTAAATAGCACCCCCTTCATTCAGGTACTGTCAAAAGCCTTTTCAATGTTCAGAAAACTGGCAACTGTAGGTGTTTTATTACTTAACCCAACTGAGATATCGGTTTTTAGTATCACGGTTGCATGCGTGGTAAAGTGAGCAGGGCGGAAACCAAATTGGTTATTAGGTATTACTTTTTTGTCATCACAGAGACTGGTGAACTCAGGAGACCTTCCTCGCTTATGTACTGGCGCAACTATAGCTAATTTCCAAGGATATGGGTAATAACTTATGTTATAACAATGGTTTATAATTTTAGTAAGTAAATTAACTAATTTAGGCGAGAATTTTTTGAGAGCATAGGATGGAATTCCATCGTATCCTCCTGATTTTTTTATTATTCCTACTCTTAATAATTTGACGGTTAACCTGTTCAGTGAATAGGACACATCATAAATTATTATTTTGCTTGTGATTGTCTTCGAAGGGGAGTGCCTATTCCTATGCCATTGGCTACGTAGGGTGTTCTTTATGCTGAGTATATTGTACGGGAGCGGGATCTGTGTACTATAATAATTGATTGGTGTGTATGGGACATGGATTCGCACGATATTACTTATTAGATCGCTAAATCTAACTATTATATGGTCTATCTTGCAGGTGGTGAGAATTTTATCTTCTGGGATAGTCATTCCTTCCAATTCCTTATCTAGGCATTCATTTAGCTTTGTCCAATCACCTCGCTATAGTTTCGTATTTGCTTAGGTAGCTGTCTAGGTACTCTAAATTTGGGTGAAATTTTAAGCTCTACAGCACAATGATCAGATTCAAAGTTACTGGTTTTTAGATTCGGGTAACTTAAAAATATCATGGTGCACTGTTATATCATTGGTAGATCAGATCTAAGGAGCTTTATATTTTCCGATATAGACTTTTTACTAAACCAGTTGAACAGGTTAGTTCCGCTAGTATTGGATATCTGGACCTATTATGATTTTAGAATTTGGAGATGATTTGAGTTTCAGTAACTCTGTGAGATCTTGTACAATTAATGATGGATGGCTACGGCTAGGAGTGAAGTATGCAGCTTCTAATTTTATTTCATTTACTTGGGATGAAATTTTTATGATTGTAGCTTCAATTGATTTGATATTGTGGCTAGGGTTTACTATTGAATAGGACATGTTTTGTCTTATAAGAATTCCAGTACCACCTCCACGATTATTAGTTCTATCATTTCTAACAAAGGCATAGTTTTTAAATTGCACTTTTTATTTTGGGTTTAATCTGGTTTCATTTAACAGAACAATTTATGGTTTTTCTGTATTAAGAAAAACTTCGAGATCATGGCGCTTTTTTCTACTTACTAGAGAATTTACATTAAGCTATATAATAGTTAGTGCCGAATATTGACTAATCATGGGTGATTTGTGAAGTTAGCGAAAAACTGGTATAATGATATTTTTTTTTGGAATTGGCGTAAACTCATAAAATTGACGTAGCGTGTGTGTGACATTTATCCCAAACATTTCTAAACATGTTTGGTCCCAATTGGTTGGAGGGTTTATTGGATATGTATGTTGACTTGAATTCTGAAGATTCAGAGGTGATGTATAGGTTTTAGTAGCGGTTGCTTGAGCAAATGATGTATCAGGTCTTCGGAAATTATTATAAAACTGGATTTTATTTAGTTTTTGAGCTTCCCGACACTCTTTAATTTGATTTTTCCTGGATACTATTTCCAGATATTTTGGCCAATTTCTATAATTTGCTGTATGCCCTGTGCTTTTGCATATAATGCAATAAGCCTCAGTGGTATTTGTCTTTTCACGCTTGAACATTGACATTTTGGATTTACAACCCTTTTGAACGAGTGTTCACATAACATAATGACTATTGCCAAGACCGCGCTTGAACTGTGATACTTGCCGACTGCACTATACTAAAAAATTTAAAAAAAAAACAAATCAAAGCATAAAAATCAAGGCGCGGATTTCGTCACAACACATAAAAAAAAAAATCTTAAAATTCTTTGCCAATTTTATTTTATAAACTTTTAATTTAATTTATTTATTTTTAATTCATTTTTATTCAATTTTCTTATCTCAATTACATAAAAAATAAAACAAACAAATGTAATTTAATATGAAACGATTGTGTTCTTATCATGATTGTCTGTATCGTATATATATATTTTCTTCTTTAAGGCAAACCCATGTTTCAACGATTTTTTTTTTGTTTTTTTCGTTTCGCAAATACAGATCACATTAATCGATATTTTCTTATTGTTTTCTTCTGCGGTAAATAAATTTACATTATCTTCACATGAATAGCCTGGTGCCTATGTATATATGTATGTTTATAATATTTTAGGACGACCGCGTGTTTAATCGATCGTAGAAAAATTTTCCTAAATCACAAAAGATATTTTCCAAAACCGAAAATCGGAATTTCATGTATCGATTAGTGAACATGATCACAACAATAAATACCGACTTTTGTTTTAAACACGCTGGATGTAGTTTTTCTTTTATAACAAATTCGTTACTTGTCTTTAATGGCAAAAATAAAAAACAATCGTGTATTGTTGAAGTTTTGTTTTTGTTGCACTATTGGTTAGATTTGTGTACACGGATGAATTTTTATGGACTGCGGAATTTGAATTTTAAAAATTGTTTGTCTTAAATTTATGGTCGTCGTTACACACTTATACAGGAAATTGTTTAAACTTATATATAGGCAATTCTTTTATAATTTTTTTATTTTTTTTGCTAAAACCTGGTCAAAGTTCATAAAATGTCGGTTTTTTACAATATAGGAAGAACTTAAGTTATGGAATTTATTGTGTACATGTAAAATATAAAAATAAATGTTATGTACTTTATAAAGTAAGCGAGAATTGTCGTGGTGAATTCGTTTGTATAAATACCGTTACCTTTTTAATTTCTTTTGGTGATGCTTATATTTTCCGTTCAATGTGGTAAAAGTGAATTCTTACGGTTTTATGGTATTTCAGATTATTTTGTTTTATCTAGTTTATTGACCAACAAAAATAAACAAAAAAAGAAACAGAAACAAGATATTCATTTCCGCCTTATTCTTCGATGCTGAATGCGAGTCCGGTCACAGAATTGCCCTATCACGTCAGGATTTTGAGATATCCTAACTTTCATTATTTTTTTGTATTGTTGAGGAATTTCAGCAGTAAAAACCAATGGTGCCATTCTAAAGGAACATTCATCATGTTAGCCGAAAGTTGCCAGCCAAAAGTGAAAAGTCGATTCCAAGTCGAAAATAAATAAAAACAATGGTAATACAGATTGTGCCATCATCCGAAAGTAGAAAATCGGTAATGCAGATTGTGTTATTCCAGCCGAAAATAAAAAATAATATCGTTATCAATCGGTATTGTTTAGCCTAAAAAAGTACTAAGGATGCATGAATAGCACTGAAGAACTTTGTCAATATTTTTATATTGCAAAGCATGGCTTCTGTTCGTTACTCGTGGCAAATTGTGGCAAATTAGCGGAACCCAAAAAATATTTTAAATTGGAATAAAATCAGCCTATAGAGTGTTATGTCTAGAGCTATTGACAAGTTACATCAATAAAATACATCTCCAGACATAGAACACTCTAGAGGCTGGATTTACAAAAATGTTCTAATAATTTATTGGAAAATCGAATTTTTCGAGATTTCCCACGGGAAACTAGAACTGAATTTTTTTTCCTGCGATAACTATTGACAAACTACATGAATGCAATCCATCGCCAGACATAACACTCTAGAGGCTGATTTTATACATTCATTTCTTACTTTCGGCTAGAAACTTTGTCAAATTTTTCGAGATTGCCCATGGGAAACTTGAACTGCATATTTTTCCTGCGATAGCAAGTTTTCCACGTAAGACTATTTACAAATTTTTTTTTATTTCAATCTATGTATCATTTACTTTCGGCTGATAACCACAATTTTTTTTGTTTTCGGTTGAAATATTAATAACAAAATCTGCGTTATCGACTTTTTACTTTCGCTTAACTTTAACAGGGTCCGTTCATCATTTCTAATTTTAAACGTCTTAATATCTTTATCTATTACCGAGATATCATGAATCAAATAAAGCGCGCATTAATAAAGTCGCATGTCGTAATATTTATACATTTAAAAAGGAAATGAGAGGGGATGAATGATACTTTACGATGGCATAATTGGTTTTTTCTGTTGAAAATCCATAACAATACAATAAAATATTTAAGACCCATAAAAACAACTCAAAATCCTGATAGGGCAATTCTGTGACTAGATTTGGATTCAGCATCGAAAAATACGTCGGAAATGACTATTCTTGGTTCTGTTACCTGAATCTTGTTGGCCTGTGTTATTGATGCTTACCAAATGAGCAACAAGTAAAATTGACATATTTTCCTATTTGACACCGTCATAGTCTTCAGTTATGTAAATATATATTTCCAGAATTTTAATTAAAATTAATAAAAACGAAACCTCGAACCTTCTACATACGAAATACCAATTGTTAATCTCGAGAATCTCAAAATTAAAATTTATAAAATTTAAAATAAAACTCCGATTTTTCATTTTCGCGGTGTTTAAGAATTTAATTTGACATGATGCTGCCGACATCTTAGAAATATTATGGTAGATGTAAAGAAAAATCTCGAAAATACATTAGCAACTTGCATAAAAGAATTGGACAAGTATGTGAACCGAAAATCAACTTGTTATATGAGAGATACATTTGAGAACTTTTACCGAAATTTAAGAGCAATGGCAGAACAATGTGGATTCAAAGCGGAGAATGACGCACTGATCAGAGATAGATTGGTGTTTGATATCCAGGAATCAAATTTAAAGGAAAAATTTATAAAAATCATAATTATTGAAATAATAGAAATAATAATACAATAAGAATAAATCAAAATGTTTAAAATCAGAGCAATGGTGACAGATCTGGGTTTGCACAATCAAGAGAGGGGTTTATTTGTCGAAGATGCGGTGGAAAGCATGAAAAGGGAAAATGCCATGCATATAATGCTAAATGCGCTAGGTGTTATGGAAAGCAACGAAGGATGTGAAAGTCTTGAAGTGATTGAAGTGGAGATTGACGTTATATCCAATAGAAGAGGGTGGTTCGAATTTTTTTTTTTTTTTTTGCATAGTGTTGAGTAAAATTTTAAAATAGGCACAGGGTCTGTAGTCAATGTTTTACCTTTAAAATTTTTGAATAATTTGAATTTTAAGTGTCGTATAGAAAAAGCTAATGTGATCTTGAGGTCTTTTTGGGGGATCGGGGATCGTGCTATATGGTATGGTTAAATTGAATGTAAGGCATACAAATTTAGAAATCTTAGAAAATTTTATAGTGTTAGATTCAGATATAACCCCTTTAATTGGATTAAAGACCATTGAAAAATTTAATATGATTAAAAATATTAATGAGATTCGGAAATGAAAAGAACAGTTTATAAAAGATAACGAAATGGTATTTACAGTAATGGGTAGATTTCCTGAGCAGTTAAAATTAGTATTGAAGGAAAAATCAGGTCCAGTTACAAGACCTCCTAGAAGAATTCCAATAGCATTAGTGAGAAGGTGAAAGCAGCATTGGACAACAGCATGAACGACAATAATAGAAAAATAGACAATAATAGAACGGGAGCTTAAGAATTTGCTTAGAGCCGAAATTTTTAAACGATGCATTAAAAAAAGACTATTACGAAATCCCAAAATTAGAGGACCTAACTAATAAATTAGTAGGCGTCGAAGTATTTACAGTTTTATATTTAAAGAATGAGTTTTACTAAATCGAACTGGATAACGATTCAAAAAGTCGTTGCGCTTTTAGCACGCCTTAAGGTTGCTACAACTTTAGGAGATTACCCTTTGGAATAAATATAGCCCCAGAGACGTTTCAAAGATTAAACGAGAAAAATTTCGGAGATATCGCGGGAATTCACATTTATATAAATAAAGTAGTCGAAAGTAGTCGAAGTTCAGTATAGAATAAAACAAGTCATGGGATGGTGTAAGCATAGATCCGAGCAGAATAAAAGCAAAAACCCAACATCTAAAAAGTAATTACAACGATTCCTAGGTATGGTCAATTATCTACGAAGTTTTGTCCCTAACACGGCAGAATTAGCGAAATCTATACAACAACTACTAAGAAAAAACGTGGGATTTACCTGGATGGAACAAGACGTTCAATGTATCAAAAAACTAAAAGAAATAATTACAAATACACCTGTTTTACTGAGATTTAATGAAAGTGAAAAGACAAACGGATGCAAGTCAGAACGGAATAGGTAGTGTGTTATTGAAAAGTGAAAAGCCTGTGGCGTACAAATCAAGAAGCTTAACAGATACCGAAAAGCAATACGGACAAATAGAAAAGGAGCTTCTGGCCATTATTTTTTCATTCTGATCATAAACCACTGACGAGCATAATGAAAAACGGAAAGCATAAAGTCAATTCTTCTCGTTTACAGCGAATGAAAATGAAATTATTAAAGTATGAGATAAATGTAATATACAGACCAGGTAAAAAAATGCACATAGCCGATCATTTATTTAGGAGTTATTTAATGGGCGAAAATACCGAAGAATTTAAAGAGTATGTAGATGTGATATACATACGATAAACAAGTCTGATCACAAAAAGGAAATATTCTTACATGACACGGCAAAGGATGAAATTTTATCTAAGATATTAAAAATTTATAAAGCAGGATGGCCAAATTTTAAATGCTAGTTCGATAGATTCCCTTCACAAGGCACAATTGGGAATTACAAAAACAAAACAGAGAGCAAGAGAAATATATACTGGACGGGCAAGGATCGAGGATTATATATAAGCAAATGTAGAACATGGGAAAAATTTCAGTTATCGAGAAATACCAAATTTACCTTTTGAAAAGATTGAATGTGATATTATGCAGATAGGAGTTAGTGAGTATTTAGTTGTTACGGATTACTACAGCAAGTGGCTTGAAATTATTCCGTTAAAAAACAAACAGTCAGCCGAAATTATTGACCACTCACGGAATTCCAAAAACGATAATCTGTGACAATATGCCGTTTGCTTCTAAATAAATGCAGGAATTTAGAGAAAATTTGGAATTTCAAATTAAAACATCGAGTCCCACGTACCCCAGATGGGGGTAGTGAAAAAGTCGATAAAAAAGATTTAAACTACAGTTTAGTGGAGTATCGAAATCATTCCAATAAAAATAGAACTACTTATACCGAGAGTCAAGCTCAACGTATTAAACAAGCTCAAGGAAAATCAGTCAATCTCACAAAAATATTATGATGAGAGAACAAAACAAAGACCAGATTTTGTATCAGGAGAGTCAGTAGTATACAGGAAAAACAAAACATTGGAACCAGTCCAAATAGTAACCAAATATGACAGTCTGCGATCTTATGTAATAAAGAATGAAGAGGGTCGAATTACTAGAAGGACTTGTTTCCATTTGAGAAAGTCAAATGGGAGACCTCAATTTAGAAGTGAACTGGACGGTACAAGAAAGAGTGCACACAGCGGTCAGATTCCTAATTTAAGTATAGGATAACGGAATCTGGAACAAAGTACATATTAAGATATTGACAATGACAGAGTTACAATCAATGAAGACAGGGTGACTAAAGTTTATATGAAACCTCAGTAAAAATAATTTAAATTAATTTGAGTTAAATATACAAGGTTTTTTTTTTTTTTTTTTGATTGAACAGTCGTATCCGAAGAACTTATTTGTGCTAAATCGGAATCTGGCCACACAATTACGATATCACGACAGGTTTTTAAGATATTCTAACCTAAATGTGCCAAAAAGCGTGTTTTGGCGCTTTTGTGCTTAAAATAACCCAACACTTAAAAGAATAAATCTGAAAAACCTTTTTTCTAATTTAAACACACTGAACTAAAATAATCAAATAAACCACTGAACGTTTGCATTTAATAGCTTCACTTTTTCATATCGCGCACAAATTTCGAACTTTCTTGAATTGAAAGCAATTAAATTCATTCAAAACAAATAATTTTATAAACTTATATTGGAATTAAAGATGGACGAACGTTTAGTAGTAAGCCAGATGGAGGAATCATTTAACGAAGTTTATGGAAGTGATGATGACGGCAACAGCTTGTGATACAAGATTTATCTCGCTTATCAAATTTTCACCATAAGGAATAGCCCTTCAACACTTCAAGTATTGATTGATCCAACCATTACACACCTCGATTTTATGATCTTTCAATTTTTTTTTTTGCAATTAATGCAACTTTTATAAAACTTACTTTGGGTTTTATTTTTAAAGTTCTGAAATGTTAAACTTAAAAGAAAGTGAAAAAAAACGAGTTTTGCTTAACGTTTAACGAGGATATCTTTGAAGTAATCATTTTCATCTTTTGTTATAATTCAGCGGTAAAGGTTTTTGGGAAATACTCACCCAACAAACCCAATACATATAGTTGGCATCCCAATTATGGGAAATACTACTTTTGCGAATTCCGGAAATTAAAACCTATATTCGTAAAAGCCTATGCTTATTAGCAAACCCCAAATTTCTAAATTCCTAATGTAAAATAATATAAATTAGAAAAATTGATTTAGTAGGTGTGGGTGTTTTCCATGTATATTAGTTGCATTTTCTAATCTTTGAAATAATTATTTTCAAAATTTTTTTTATCAACCTTTAGTTTGAAGCAAAAATTTCCATTTTCAACATTTGTAGTTTTAAGCTTTTTAACTCATCACTCGATTTGCAAAAACTTATAATCTGTTTTGCTGCGGAGTACTGTCCGTTTGTGGAACTCTGTACAGAAAATAATTTTGGAGTATTATTTTTTGCAATTAGGAAGATTGCATCGTACTCATAGTAGCATAGCAAACTCATAACTTCATTAATAGGAATAGTAATTCTCAAAAATACTCTAATTTCAACTGCGATTTCCGATTTTGCTTCAAGCTATAGTTATGTGATGATTTGAAATCCGTCGAACTGCAACAAAACAAATAAGAGGGGCAATGTTTTATAAGAAATAGATCCCATCGACAACAATTACTTGACTTGTGGCCCTATTCTGGTTATTCCTAGGGAATTAGAAATAGCTAAAATTGAAAAACGAATTCAGGTTGTTTTAAAATAAATTCCCGAAAAACGCTATTCATCAAACGTTCGCAGCACAAAGCCGTTGGCGGTGGTACCCGCCGCACCCGCAGTTGCTGGGGGGGGCCACGCCCACGCCTATTAGGGCCCAGGAGATATATCAAGCGTTGGAATATTAGTAAAAAGTCAAGGTTAGCTAGATGGTGTTCAGATTAAGCTTAAATTAAGCTTACAGTAGACCATCTTTTCAAATTTGTAAAACAGGTCACTTCTAGGAAATTTAGAAAAGGCGGTGGTCTTATTTTTAGAGAAAAAAGAAATCGTTCCTGTTGTTAATAAATATTTTCTTAAGATAGATCTAACAATTTCTTCTCGATTGCTGAAGGTGGAAAAGTTCCGAGTAATTACTCGTAATCTGACTCCAGCATAGAAATACAAATTCATTTAGATTCCAACAGATGTTTATAGCTAGAAGAAAATTTATTAAACTCGTTTGAAATCAAAGCTTTCGGCATCAAAGGATAAAGATTTTAGTGTTTCCTAAAAATTCAAGCTTAGCCTTGAGAACTTAATAAGTAATATTTAGTAAATTTTTCGAGATTTTGCCAAAATTTCGATATTTCTTCGATTTTCTAGGTTTCTTACGTTTTACATGTCGGTGTATTAGCCCATAAAGGATTCCCTTTGGTTTTACATACTTAATTCGATATTTGAGAACTTTCAAAGATATTCAAGATATGCACTTAGAAAATTCAACATTTTTGAGATTATTTCGAAATTATTGATATTTTTCAAATTATAGTCGAAATTTGTGAAAACGTAGAAAGCGTTATAACACTGAGTTGCAAGATCTTTCGTTTTGTTGGAGGCTATTGAAATGAATCACATTCTATTTCGTCTACTCTCGAAATCAGATACTTAATTAATGCTTGATAATAGAAAAAAATAAGTTTTCAACTGAAAGCTTTACTTGTTCATAGGTACAACAAGTATTTTTAGGGGCCCAAGAAAAATTTTGCGGGAGGCCCAAAATTTGTAGTTATGCCACGGCACAAAGCCTACCCATTCAGATTTTAATTGGTTTAACTAAAACGAAACGCTAAAATTTTACATTTAAAAAAAAAATTCAGAAAATCCGCTTATACATGGTAATACACTCATGAACACTGTCGTTTTAAAAGACTATACCAATACCATTTCACGCGACTTTAACGTAAATTCCAGTTCACTTTCTGCACATTACCACTTAGAGTTTTTTTTATGCGGGTTCTGGAAAAGATTTAACATTTAGAAACATTTTATATGGTTTTTTCAACCACTGAAATATTAACAGAGAATTTAAAATTATGTACATACAAGTGTACATGAGGGTGTTCAGGGTACGCTACCAATCTTCAGTTCACCAATCTCTTAAGGTTTAAAGTTTTATTTAGTCTGACTTAATTAATTTAAGATAATAAAGATTTTTTTGTTTGTTTAATAAACCCTAGGTGTTTACTGTCGGGTAAATAAATAATTTACAAAAATGTTCATATGTAAAAAAAACCGACTCTTACGAATATCAAGAGATTCGAGAAGGTGTGTGGCCCAACTGTGCGTCTTAATATTTGTGCATCCACTTCCAAATTATCCAGTTTTTTTAAACTTTAAGCTTGATTTACGCAAACAAACTTAGAAAATCAATTGCTTTGTGTTTGTAAATCAAAGCCAAGTAAAATTTTAAATTAAAAAGCGCCGCAATTTGTAAATAAGAAGTATGTACAAACTTGTAAAAAAAAAACCAAATTGTTGTCCATAAAATATTTGTATAAAGCAAATACTTGCTAAAAAATTTTCGAATCTTCTCATGCCGTTAATGGTAATTTTTCATCAATATTTTCTTTTGTATGGGAACGTAATTAATATTCTCGTTCCATTTATTACATAAATATATTTATGGTTAAGCCAACATACATTTTTTTATTAAGTTTGACACCTCCTATATATGTATGTATATACGTCCAAAATTTATCTTCCGGTATTTTTGCCCTTGAATCACATAACTTGCTATATAGGGTTAAAACTTTATATGCTTATAACTAAAGTGACTAATAACATCGTTTGGTCCATTGAGATTTCAGATCGAACGTAATTTTTTTTTTTTTTAAATAAACTCCAAAATACTTAAAAATAAATAAATAATCAAAAAGAGTTAAAAACATGACAAAATACATTTCATTCAGCAACAATAAAAAAATTAAAAAAAAAATCGTCTTCAACCAGAAATATACCGCCATCGATTTTTTTTTTACAAAACAAGACTATTCGAATGGAAGAAATTTATTGTTTGAATTTTTGGAAAATATACATAATCAAGTTAATTTTATACGATTTACCAAAAATGATAACAATAATAAAAATTGTTTCTATTTAAGGGATTTTTTTTTGCGATTGTTTAAAATATGGAATAAGACCATTTCACATAAATAAAATAATGTATTAATATTTTTAGATAGGTTGATTGTGAGTTGTGCTTAACTTTCAGAATCAAGACCTATTTGAATAATAATGTCTCCACCACAACATTTTGTATTCAAATAATGGTATATCGACATAAAGTTCTAAAATTATGGGGAAATAATCTGACGTCATTTAATATTGTTCATCTCATTCAACATTTCCTTTTGTGGATTATGAAAAACCTAACGTTTTCGGTTAATTTTGCAGTACATTTTATTGCAAATGAGTTTTTGCTCAAAATAGAATGTGTAAGCGTGAGACGGAAGTTGGTTGAAAAAATTTAAGAGGTTTATATGCCTAATGGAAGCAACTTCATTATTTTTTTTATTTTCAGGTTCGTATCACTGGATTGTGATTAAACAAAATCAATTCAATTTATCACCAACGAATTTATTTATGTCACACTAAAATTATTACAACACAATTTATTAATGATAATTCACAAAATCACTTTATATAAATTATTCTCAAATTTTACTGTACACTTATAATTTTTATTTCCACTAAAACACTTTTTAAATCACTTTTTAATTCCATTTTAATCTTCACACTGTCGCTTACCAAATACTACTAGTACAATTCGACTTCGTTCGCCTTTTTATGTACATACACAAACCAAACTTCTAGAAAGCTCATGACTTTTCCAGTTAGAATAGCGTAGAAACCTTTAGAACAATTGTATCATGGAAAATTCCATTTTAATACAGTTAAACATTGAGCTATTAATTTAACTTATTCTATTACACACTAGGCGTCATCGTTACAATATTATTGAAATAAGGAAAATTGGGTACCAACGGGACTTTCGCGCATGCAATAATCGGATTTTTTATTAAAAAGTTAATTTTTTAATATAAATTGATTTGTACCCATTTTGGGCAAACAAATTCTTGTTATATTTCATTTTTAAATCCTTATTTGCAATAGGGAAGATTGCTCTTCAAAAAATGTTCGTTGAAAAATTCTCATAACTTATAATCGACTCACAGGCGTCTCGATGCTCGAATTTAATGGTTTTAATAAATATTTTTTAGAATTGTCTTAATATATGGATTATTCGAGGTTAATCGAAATCTCGAATTTTGAGGTTGGGTGCTGTATTTTCAAAGTTTTCGACTCTAACGTTATGTTCACACCATACAATTTGTAATGTGGAGCCGTTGTTTCTATAACATAAGTGGTAAAATTATTTCGTGAAAACAATAAAGGACAATTAAATAAAAATAAAATACTGTCGAAAACAAAATGTAAACAAAAATATGATCAGCAACTCTAGATTTATGTGCGTCATTGTTTCTTACAGCGAGTGCGTATTCCTGGAAACGTTTGTAAAAAGGTCAGGCCGTCTGCCCGATGTATTTTCCTTCGTATTTGGTGAATATACCATTTGATAAATGCCAGACTTGGATGTTAGCGAAGTGACACCTTTGTATTTGCTTGCTCCCATGTCTGTAATTTTAGTGATTGGCTCCAAATTGAACCTATTGAAAAGATTCTTCAAGATCGTGCGATAGAAAGGTAAACATATTCATTTCATGGTGGTAGGTTTCGAATGGCTTGTAAGAGTAGTGTGTTCGCAAATCTGTCTTTTCCGTTTACGTTTGCTTAAAAGTGATTCAACGAACTTATTTGCGTTTATCGCGCTATGCCTTTAATCACACTTTCCTTCAAGTCAAATTGGGAGGTTGACATAGCATTGTTATACAACCGATAAGCCAGAGAAATGCTAGCAAATGCTGGCTTTTTATAAGCTATAGTGAGAGTCTGCTGTAATTAAACTTTTTGTTTTTTGTATGCCTTATCACCTTCAAATCCAAACCACCAGTTTAGCACCTCCTCCTCCTCCTCATATGTGAATTTGATTGTTTGATATTGATTATTTATCAAATCAAGTGTTTGGTTCAAATCTGATTCGTTAATCACCGCGAAAACGTCATCAACATATTGTGCCCAGACACGAGGAAAAAAACGGTGAACTATTGATGGAGTTTTTGAAATGACACATAAACACATTGTTCAGGTACGGCACTAGCTTTCTACCCACTCATACACGTTCCAAAACTTTGTCTGTATATTTTCCCCTGAATTGAAAATACGACTGGTCCCAGCACTCATCAGCAACTTCTGGATAAAGACATATTTTATGTCATCAACTTTCTCAATCTTCGCATGATCCACCAAATATTCGATCGCCTTGTCGACTGGTTGGGTTGAGGTCTGTGATACCTATTAAGCGGGCATTTTAATGCTTTTAGTCACTAGTTTGTTTTGAGTAAAGTAAACATTTTTTTTTTATTTTCACTAGTAAAATTTGAGTTTGTCGTTTATTTTTTTTGTTATTTGATTTGTGTCAGAAAGTCATTCCTGAATTTGTTTCGTCTTTAAAGTATAAAGAGAATAGGAGAAACATAGTACCAACGAATTCCGATAATTTTATCGTCTGTACTAATCCTAATATGAGCGTGATTGTTGGTATTTATGATGTATTTGTGATTAATCAGATAGATATGTCAAGACCACTACATAAAAAGCCGTGATAAAAAAATTTATAGTGGTATTATTTAAGGGAATAAAGATTCTTATTTTCCTATGAAACATAAACAAAATCATATGGGATTTTAATAGTATATTATACACCAAGGTTGAGATGTATGCTATATTATAGCCCGAGCGAGTTTAAAACCCGAGACGCGGAGCATCGAGGGTTATAGTAAGCGATTTTTATAATAGCACTTCTCAAGCAGTGTATATACAATTTTTTCCACTACTAGTCGTAGAAGGCACACCAACCATTAAAGTTTTTTGTTGATAAGAAAATTAATTTGATAAATAATATTAACTGTGTCGAAGTAGCCCGAATTTTTTCCTGAATTGCAGTAAGCGTAAATTTAAAATGACACTGCATTTTGTTTTGTTATTTGAAGTTTTAATTTTGTTTAGTCAAATAATCATAATCTCCCTATCCATTTAATCGCATTACATCTTGTGTTCATTTCTCATTATTAACTAGGGGTCAATAATAAAATACTATTAACCGCACTAGCCGAGAAATTTTGTTTCTCAGGCTACTAAAACACATAATAATGATGCCTTCTACGACTAGTAGTGGAAAAAATTCATTATTTTCAATTTAATTAAAAATTTTTATTTATAAATATATTGAGTTTTAATTGGAATTAATAAAAATTTTAATATACAATTTTGCATTTTAGTAAATTGATTTTTTTTTCTCAAACATCGTGAGGCTTTGTGTTTTTTACAAAATTTAATTTCGTAGATTACTAGATTAGTTTTATTACTCTACCATGGCCCCTACATAAATAACCGTGACAAGTAATAAAACTAATCTAGTAATCTACGAAATGAAGTTTTTAAAGAAACACAAGGCCTGACGATGTTTGAGAAAAAAAAATCAATTTACTAAATTGCAAAATTTTGTATTAAAATTTTATTAATTCCAATCAAAATTGTGTACAAGCTGCAATTCGATATATTTAATTTAAAATTATTTATATTTATAAATCAAAATTTTCATTTAAATTCAAAATAATGAATTTTAAAATAAGAATCTTTATTCCCTTAAATAATACCACTACAAATTTTTTTGTCACGGCTTTTTATGCAGTGGTATTGACACATCTATCTAATTAATCAAAAACACATCATAAATACCAACAATCAAACGAAAGCGCTCATATATGGTCAATCAAAGCAAATAATCATAGTAAGCACTTAGGATTAGTACAGACGATAAAATTATCGGTATTCGTTGCGATTATGTTTCTCCTATTCTTTATACCTTTGCGATATGATTTTATAATGAAAACCAGTATCGGCGGAGCACCGACTTTAATTAATGTATAAAACAGGCCGTCTTGCCATACTGTGTCGAAATCCTTGCTGATATCCAGAAATATTGCAGCCGACCTCTTACGTCTTGGTTTTGCTGTTTTTAGATGGTTCAGTACTCTCAGCAATGCCTCTTTTGTGGACCTTCTGGCAACGAAGTCTTGCTGTATATCCAGAGCCTGCGAGACACAACTTTTTCAGCTATCTTGCTCAGCCCGCTAAGGAGACTAACAGGCCTCGTATTTTCAGGAGAACATGGTCTTCCGTTTTTCGGTATGGCTATCATTTTAGGAAGTTTCCAATAGTTTGGAAAATAAGCCAGTTTTAGCATAGCATTTATTATCAGTACTAGTTGCGAAAGTCTGGATGCTGTAAGATTGTTGATTGCCCTATTGGTCACCTCATCGAATCCAGGATATTTCCTGTTCTTAAGCTTAGCAATAATTATTAGAACTGGTAGCATTTCAGTCGCTGTAGCCTGATGAGATTGACTGGTAAAAAATTAAATTTTTCGTTATTCTCACTCAGATCGAAACTGAACTTGCGAAATTCTTGATAATTTCTCCTTTCGTAAATTTTTGCTTATGTTTATGATACGACGCGGCAATTTTTAAACCGTCAATTATTTTGTTGTTTAATGTTTTTTGTCAAAATCTAGCAGTTTTATTTAAATTGAGGTTCTAGGTGTTTTACTACTGTCACAAAAATTTACGTTCCATTGAGCATCTACTCACAAGTACTTGGCAGTAGCAAATTGTTTCCAACGATTCCAGTGAATTTTTCCACTTGCCACTTACTTCACAATTTTAGCGGATTAATTTATTTATTTAAAACGATAAAATCGTCAAATCTTTTAATAACCTATATTTGATTCTACACTTAAAAGAAATGTAAAGAAAGCGGCATAATGTTAGCGGCGTTTAGATCTGTGTAGACCAGATTAAGTTGAAATTAGCCTAAGTGAAGTTAATTAAAATGTTTAAAAGACGGTCAGGTAGATCTTGGACGCTTCTACCTATAATAACAAAATTAGCCCAAAATAATTCTCAGACTTTTAGTATGACTTAAGAGACCTTGATAATGACACTGTATTTGAGCAAGTTGTTCCGTTTGTCTTTTTTCTAAGTATGAGTAATACTTATTTAATGTTTATTCACCTTTCACTTTTAGAAATAAGCTGACGAAGTAAAAACAAAGCTGTTCTAATTTTCGTCATAACAATTATTTAATTAGGCACCACTAGATGGTAAAATTAATCACTGACCGATAACTTTCTTTAGTAGAAAGAAGCACTAATTTCGCTGGAAGGCGTCTGAAAATTTTTTTTAACAAAACTGATGGAAACAAAATGGAATCATTTTTTTTTATCAGGCTTTTTGCATAGAACGAGAATTTATCCCCTTGATCATCCATATTTTGGGCGTATGTGTCACAAGTACCACATACACTTTTTTGGGAAATCCAAACCCTATATTATTTTAAAAAATAAGTTAAAACATAATAAGAGAATTTGGCATAATTTAGTTAATTTAGAAACCGAGGGAGGTATTATTGGATTGGTCTAATTTTTAGACAGAACATAATGAATGAACGTGCGAATCGAATTCTTTATTTCAAATTTGCCACTTTTAAATATTTGGTGAAACATCTTGGCAATTTGAAAATGTTAAATAGATTGAAATATTCAATTTAATATGTTTAACTATGCGTTTACTGACCTTATTGTTAATTTAGAATGATCGTTGAAAATTCCAAATCAGAAACTAAATATTTTAGTAATGGTTCTGAAGTTTTAACCTACGAAAATTAATCAAAATCTTTGTTCACACCCTGTACTAGAATTTGTATTAATAAAATGACATGGTTTTCTATTACACTTGTTAGTTCTAATAAGAAAAAAAATGTCAATATCCAATTCCCTTTTAATTATTGAATGTTATAAGCTGGACATCCAATTTTGGTTAACCGCTGTAACAACTCATCGAAATTGGCAATTTTAATATAATTATTATTAAAATAGTTTTGTCTTCCATTAAACACATATTTGTACATTGAAACATGTTTAAATAAAATCTATTATTTTTTTTTTGTTATTAGAATTTATGGTAAAATAACTTTGTAAATTGGAAAATCCGTCTATTGATTTACTTAGGCTTGAGCAAGAATAAAATTGTCTCGAAATTCTATTATTATATGATTGTATGGAGTATGTAGTATGTGTACTTCATTTGGTAAAACAGGAAAATTAATAATAAGACAAAATTATTTTTTTATCTAATGATTATAACATGATGTCTGCATGTGTTGTTTTTCTTGAAGGTCAGTGATATTACTGTTGTTTCGCTTTAGCCATTTGTGTAATTTTGTAAAGTGATGATGATGATGATGATAGCGATAAAATGACCTAAAAAGGAAAAGTCAATCAAATTATGTGAAGCAAGTTTTCTATTTTTTTTTTTTTTGTAGTTGTTTTGTATTTTAGATTTTTCCCAAAATAGAAAATTGTATTAAATTTAAAAATTTTCTTTTTTTTTTACTTGACATGCTGAAAAACGTTAATGAATTGATTACATTGTTATGTATACGTTTTAATATCTATTGTGACCTACTAAAATGAATGGGAAAATAGAAGTAACAAAAAAAAAAAGCGGGAAAATAGAATTCTAAAATTACATTCGGCTTGTGATGTGGCAACCACACCTTTGTTTTTTTGTTGTAAAGTATATTATACATCAGATCATGCCGCGCGCTCACTCAACATAAATTCTGTTGATCCCCGCATATGTGCGGATAGCCGTCGATTGAAGTATTTGTTTATACAATCGTATAGTAAAATTGCATCATTCGATTTATATTTTGTTTATTGTAGAGCCATGCTACAAAATATGTTGACCTAAATATGCACCAAACAGTATATTTCAAAACTCTAAAAATACATTTTATTTAGCTGTAAATATAATAAAATAAAATTTATAAATCCAATTTTAAATTAATAATTTTATTAAATTGAATTAAATAATTTTATTTTCATTTTTATTTTTATTACAGGCATGTGCACCACGTTATATTTACCATTCCATGAAACCGAGGGCAATTGATCGTGTTGAACCAGTTGGCACGTGTTATGTTGCACGGGATAATTTTAGAGAACTGACGGAATATTCACCGTGTAGGACAAGTAAGTGAAATAGTTTCGTTTAATAAACTTTTGTGAATTGTTTTTTAATCGTCTATTTGTCTTGAACAAATAATCATTTGTTTGATTAAAAGATTAACATTTTTTTTTTTTTTCGTTGCGTAAATATTAGAATATCTCTCAAATATTTTGTTGGTTGCAAAGTAAATAAATTAAAAATTTAAAATAGGTGACGACTTTGCTTTACAAACTCATCAATATTTTAATGGCAGTTATGCAATAACCTGTCAAAATATTGAAATTCATATATCAAATATTCATTACCAAAAATTTAAAAATAAACTAAATTAAAATCAAAAACTTGTTAATTAATGTTCGATGGTTGGTTCAATTTACTCTAGAGATCAAATCAAGCCGTTCCATAATTAAGTAACATTTTTTTGGATGTGCTTTCCTCGCCAATCTCCTCTTATTAAATGGTACACAAATGCTGTAGTTCAAAATCGTTTTGTTGCATCTGCGATGAACTACAGGATGACCATTGATTCTCCTCCGTTTTTTCATTTCGCCTGAAAGTGAAAACCGTACTTTCTAAATTTTTTAATTAGCGAAAACCGGTAACGAAATAAAACACTTACAAAATACAAAGACGAATAGTATTACTGTTAAAAATTACTTGCTAAATTTATCTTTAGTTTTGCTAGTATACGTCAGATGTCTAAGATGTTTGCAGAAAAATACGAAAAAAAATTAATTAATCACAAAATTATCACACGTTCCTATATTTTGTGAATTTTTTTGCTTTTCCTATAATTTTTGAACTTGAAATTTCCCTAGGTGGTAACTTTTGGTACGATTTTACCAAATTTTTACGGCCATCACTGCCATCTATGTAATGTGTATTGACTTAATGACCAAACGAATTGTTGTAAGTAAGCTTTTAATTTGACCAGAATGCTGTTACGAAACTTTTTTTATATTTTGGCTTAAATAAATCAATTATTACAAGAAAATGAAAACGATTTACTTAAACGACATTCGTATATGTATATATGTTGAAATTCAAACATTTATGAAAGTATTTCAGAAATCATTATTTAAAATTTGTAACTTTTCATTTAAAAATTTGTCTTAGGAAAAAAAATTTTACTATGAAAAGTTTGGTTTTTCCCTCGTTTCTACTTCCCTTATAAAAGCTTCGTTTTTTAGATTATGGCTTTGAATAATCAAGGTTACACGCTATTTTCCTATGAAATTTATGAATTATTGAAATAAAGAATAATTAAAGAAAATCCTTTTAAATGTCTACATGAAAAAATACACAAACTGTGGAAATCGTGATGGCATAGGCTATAAAAACAAAACAATCGCGTTAACGAAAATCTACTTCAGAAACAGTTGTTTCCATGGCAATGAAAAAAATATTATGAAATATCATGAAACAATTTTTTAATCTTAGCGCAGCTTGGTAGTGTGAAGTTCATGAATTAACAAAAACCTCACAACAGCCAAAAAGTGTAGCAGCCAACATTACACTTTCATCAAAATCTAATAAGAATAATGATTCGTACATTTTGTCGCTTGTTATCTGGTTATGCAGTGGTAGGATTTTATGATTATTTGAGCCAAACGATATTTTGAGCTCAAGAGCTGAGATTTTTATTTGAATAAATTTCCCTGTATGACAAAATGTGTAGGTGGAGTTTGATGGCCATTGACAGGTAATCGCAGTGGAAATTACTAATATCTGACTACAATGGTATTCAGTAGGATTGCATAAATATTTGTGCCAAAAGATATTTATTTATTTAAATTCAATTGCAGATACTTTACCAATCGCGGATTACCAGCCAGAAATTTCTTTGAATTTATTTATTTAAATTAGATTCACCACGTCAACGTGTTTTGATAATGGGAAATGGGCACAAATATTCATTAAACCCTACAACTGTGACTACACATTTTCTTATGCCAGGGAAATTTGTTAAAATAAAAACGAGGGTCACGTAAAAATATCGTCACGCCTAAATATTCATGAAATTGTACTGAATACGATGTCATAGTCAGATCTGCGTACCTGTCTCTACGATTACTTGTCAATGGCCATCAAACTTCACCTACACTTTTTAGTGTTCTTTTTCTTTTGTTGTCAGATCTTTCATTTTTTGTCATTTATTTTTTTTTTGGCAGAAACTTCACTTTAGTGCGCAATTTAGAAATTATGTTGCAATATTCGCCGCATTTTTTAAACCAAGTAGTCCGGATCAGATCAAAATTTACGTTGAAAACAACATCATTTAGATCAAAATTTTGATCGGAGTAGTTTTTTGCTTTGCTTGTCGTTTCATAATACATGATCTTATCCGGATCAGATCAAATGTCGAGAAATATGGCAATTATTTCATCTTGATTCTATGGAATGCATCCTTTACTGTCTTACTGTCGAAAGCATAACTATTGACACTTTCGTAGAAAATGTACAAAACAAAAATAAAAGTTGAATCAAAATCGAAGATTAAATAAGTTCTCTACGTAAAGTTAGCTCGAACATTAAAACACATATAGCTAAAAACAGGGTGATCTCCTCTGAAACAACTAATGATAGGCAAGGTAACCTCGCGGCGTAACCGTGCAACAATTATCTGATCGCAATTCAGCTTATTTGTATTTCTCCGGTGTTATTATCCGCAACAGCAGCTATTTGAGGATACTTATGCAAGCGACGAATCGGCATAGGCAATCAGCCCACACATGCAAAATTAATAAATAACAGAGATTGCATACTTAAGTAACGCGAAATTAGCAAATCCGCATTTTATTAACGGTATAAACAGAAAAATTACAAACAGTCCAGCTGAATTAGACAAAAATCGGGCTTATACTAGGGGTGTTCACCACTATTAGGAGGTTAAGGTAATTTTTCGGAAATAACTCATTTTCCAGTTTAGCTAAGAATATTACATGACAAAGTTGTTTAAAGGGAAATTTCCAATCGATACATATAAGTACCTAGATGGTTATTTAATTGATTTGTTTTAGATAAAGAAATTCGAGTAAACAAATAGCCCTGCCTGATTAGGCAGAAATTGGGCTTTTCAAATTAATAAATTAGACATGAACTTTTTGCTTAACAAACGACGAGGATACCGTTGGTAGTTTATATTTTCTGGTACTGGTTGGTTGTCGCAATCGCGATGTTGTTTTTTCATTCTCCT
Organism: Tipula vernalis; assembly: GCA_958295665.1. Lineage (NCBI taxonomy): Eukaryota > Metazoa > Arthropoda > Insecta > Diptera > Tipulidae > Tipula > Tipula vernalis. Next base: position 329,777,931 of record OY282558.1, read on the forward strand.
CTGAGGGGTGTAGTACCGTAGATCAATTCTTAGGGGACGGCTGTAAATAGTTACCCGTTCCACAAGGCAAAGCACGTGGACGTAATTGTCATTAGTGTATGCTATTCTCAATTTGCCTTCCTAGGCTTCTCGACTGTAGCTGACTCCCAAAATGGTATGTTAAGCTTTATCCAAACGGGGTCTTTTAGATCCGAATATTTTTGAGGAAAACGTCAAATTTGTTGGAATCTCCATAATTCGGACGCAATTGACTTAATAACTTTAATTGACTTTGTATGTAAACAAGAAACTCTGAACGTGTCTCTTCAAATCGGCTTTAGTTGATTTTAAACCTTCCCATGACTTCTTGAAGTTTTTGCTTTACGGTCTGAACCGATCGTTCTACTATTCTGTTAGCGTGTGGTAAATATGGTAAACTTATTATTGGCTCGATTCCATTACACCTTAAAAACTTTAAAAATCGTTCGGACGAAAACGGCAGACCATTGTCCGTTACTAACTGATGCGGTATACCAAAATAGCTAAAGGATTGTCGCAATTTATCAATAGCATCCACTGCTGCTGTTGCTTCCATTTTATGTATAAATCAATCCACTTTGATGTTGAGTCGATCAGTAAAAGAAACGTAGTATCTTTGAAGAAGAAGAAATCTGCGTATAGTCTGGCCCAAGGAATCCATTTGGTTGTTTTTGTGGAAGCGTTGGCCACCATAGCGTAGACCTAGCCAATAGTTTCATCTTGAACATGCCAGGGTGGTTTTCGTGTAAAAGTTTATTGTTGTTATTAGTCTCAACATTAATGGTTCAGAATTGGTGTTCTTGGCAACATTTTCCGCTGGTATGAGCAATTCATCACAGTCCGTGAACAGATTGATAAGACTAGTTGTAATGTCGATGATTTATGTCGATAGCAGGGTTAAACGCGACAACGCGCCAGCTACCGAATTTTCTCGGCCTCGTTTATAACTAATGGAGTAGTTATATTCTGATAAAATTATGGCCCAACGATGTAACCTGGATGCAGCTGTTATTGAAATGCCATTTCGAGGACCTGCGAAAAATTATACTTAACGCCTCTTTTTCCAGTTGCGAATACTTTCGCTCAGCTTTCGAAGACGTTGCTAAAGCAAATATCATGGGCTGATACACTTTGTTGCACATCTGGCTAATTGACTGCTCCTACATCTGTAGAACTTGCGTCACATGACAGGAACAGTTGCTTTGTAGGGTCATAATGTACCAATAAACTTTTTTCGGAGATAATTACTTTCGATAAATGAAAAGCCTGCTAACTTTTTGCACCCCATATAAAATCTACGCCTTTTTAGGTAAGACGGTGCATTGGTGTCAACACATCTGCTTGTATTGGTGCCAAATTTTCTACAATAGTTGACCAATCCTAAATATGATTTCAACTCGGTGATGTTGGTAGGTGTTGGCGCTTCTTTGATAGCCACCACTTTCTTCGGGCACGGTTGCACTCCGTCCTTGTTGATCACATGGCCTAAATATTATACACTAGGCTGATAGAATAAACACTTGTTCAAATTTACTTGTACCTCTAACCCGTTATAATTACGTCATCTAAGTAGCAAAACGTTCGAGGCACTCCGTTTAAAAGTTGGTCCATTGTTCGCTGGAAAATAGCAGGAGCCGATTATATGCCATATGCTAAACGGTTAAAACGGAAAAATCCCAAATCTGTATTGATTGTAAATAATGGTTTCGATTTTTCATCAATCTCCAATTGCTGGTGGGCTCCGAACCGATCCAATACTGTAAATCTTTGATCTCCCGTTAAACTAGCTAGAATGTCATCACATTGTGGTAATGGATACGAATCATTATTTATAACCCGATTAACTGTTGTTTTAAAATCAACACAAATAACAATTGGACTGGTCCACTCACTTGTATGTACAGCGAATATTGTACCATTACCTTGCATTTTTCGAAGTTCCTCCTCCACTTTTGATCGGAGTGATTATGGTACAGTATATAAGGCTTGCAGAACAACGGCATCCAATTATGTTTCAATTCAATGATGCTTTGTTCAATTTAATTAACAAATTTTCTTCTGAAAATACATGTGGAAATTTGACCTTGTACATGTGTACAAGTACTTGAAGGTTGCATTTCACATCCACGTGGCTCACAATGAATTATTGTTCCCAGTTGGGAAAGAGTACACTTAACCAAATACGTCCCAGTAACGGTACAAATTGTTTGCCTGTTTTCACTACAATCAATTCTAATGCATGATTTTTATTTCTATGATTTACATTGAGTACTGTAAATCCATTAACTGCTATCGTTTCTCCACTAACGGTTTTCAAACTATTATGTCGCTGTACAGGTAACGCTCTTCCCCATTGTATACTTTGCCACATCTCGAACACGCTTTATTATTTCCGTTATTTTTATAACCTTTCACACTTGAAGCTTGCTTGTGTGTCTGTGTGATACTTCCCACTAAACGGTTTCTGATAGTACTACTACATAAACCACTAATTAACCGATCCCGTAACGCGTCTTTTAGAAATGTTCCAAATTCACATGTATGCGCCATTCTTTTCAATTCCATGATGTAATCGCCAATTCTTTTTGTTGTTTCTTGTTCCCATTTATTAAATTTAAAACGTTCCAAACCAACCAATTTCTTTGGATTATAATGTTGTTTAAGCAACTCTACGCACTCGTTATAGGATTTTTCTGCGGACGAGTTAGCTGTACACAGGTTTATTTAGGTAATAATTGTATCCGCACCAATAGAAGTCAGAAAAAACGGTAACTTGGTTTCCGCAGTTATTACTGTTTAATTAATCTTAATTAATTCGGAAAATTGTTCCATATACGTTTCGAAATCGCACTTTCATTTATCAAAGCATTCAATTGAACCAATAAATGTACTTTGGTTTGCCACAATATTCACGAAAAAAAAAATTATGTCTACCGCTTCGTCTCCAAATGTTGTGTATTGTAATCGTAACTACTAAAGTAAATGAAACACCAGCCTCAAGTATGAGAAGAAGACTGAAATTTTTTATTTAAAATGTAATAATCGTAGGCTATGTATCAATAGTAACAATACCGATTCATAGGCGATTTACAATAAGAATATAGGCTTTATTCGAGTTGCCTTTGACTTTCGAGTCAGGTGGTTGCATTTATTTTTATATTTTTTCGTACAAATCTTTTATTTTTTATTTTTTTAATTAAATCGTACATTTCCAACTTGCTTTTAATACCAAAACAGCTTAACCATGATACGATTGGAATCAACGGGATAAATTCGGGCGATCAAAATTCCTAGACCCAGTTAAGAAGAGTGGAATGTTTCCCCAAATGAAGAGACATTGGACATTTTCAAAGGAAGGACTAATCAGCAATTTGGGATGTTGGTTGCAGTTTCTTTTTATAAATAAAATATTGGCCACCTATTGTACACTCTATTGTGAATGAGCTAAAGCTCAAAATAGAGTGTGCCAAAATTATTGTACATACATAAATAAATAAATAAATAAATAAATTATTTAAATAGGTCATGTACAAATAAGTATATAAATGAGTGTGGCCATGTACATAACACAAGCTTATCGAATATCGAAAATAATGATGGTAGAACATGTCACCCCCTACTAAAATTTTGGGTTGATGGTTACATGAGATTTTTTATTTGATTTAAATTTACAGTTTAAACAAAACTTCGTTCCAAAATTAAATTTAATTTATAAAAAAAAATTGTTTATAGTAATTCAGTAATCACTTCGAAAACCCTTTTGCCTTTTGACAGTATGAAAAAACCTGTCATTTTAACTTAATTAAAGGTTAAATAATTGACTCAATACACAAACTTACTCATGCCCAGTTGCACAAATAAAGCGCTAATGGCCAGTTAAGAAATATTTCCTGTTTTTCTTCTTTTAGGAAAATGCGACCTGTTTCATAATACGAAATCAACGCCAGTTAATTTTATTTTATTTTTACGTAGAAGTATTTGTCATTCAGTTAAATCAAGTCAGGTCGGTCAAGTATTTAGTTCTCCTAAATAAATCGCAATTTCATAAAAGAAGAAAAAGAGGAAATATTACTTATGTAACTGACCGTTGGCTCTTGATTTGTGCGATTGAACTAAGACCACTGATACCACTTTCAGTTAAGTCACCGTTTTGTATTTAACTCGTACGTTTTCAGTTAGATTGCTTTCGGTTTAACAAGCATCTTTGGTAGTACAGTAGTTACTTCTTTTGTCTATTGTTTTGTTTGTTGAATTTGAGAGTTTGATTTTTCATTTAGAGAACGTGGAGTCATAATTTGTGAAATGCAAATGCTTTTAGTGCAATATAAAATTTTATTGTGTTAACCTTACCATCAAGTTGATTATTGACCAGCAAGTTAACGCAATAGTTGTATACCGTCAGAATAAAGTATAAAAGTATTTTTGTCAAAGGAATGCAGTTATTCTATCGAAGCGAAAAAGAATTAACTCGTGACCGGTCAACAATGTGTTAAAATAAAATATAAAAATGGATTCCAGAAAAACGCTAAGTTTTGTTTTAGTAATTTGCCAAAAAGAGATTAACGAATTTGAAAACGACATATCCCGATTGGCCTGACTTAAATTATGTTTTGCAAAGAAATTTCGATATAATAAAGCGACCGATCGGGCAATAAATAATATTTGATTTTTCAATTTTTTTCGAGTTATATAAGATTATTGAAATGTTTTCCGGGATATTTATTCCACTCACAATAGTATATTGTATAATTAGGAGGAAAAGTACTGCGTTCCCGGACGATAGTGGAAATTGGCGGATGAGGCGATAGCCGAGTCCGGCAACCACGGGAGTCCGGGAATGCACTTTTCCTCAGAATTGTACATACTATTTTTTCTCCGATCGGACTTTAAAACGAATATAAACCCAAAATAATTTTTAGTATTATTCATTAATTGTGACCTTAAAATGCAAAGTTCGCTATTTACATCATAAGCAGTTCTTCACAAATTGCAAAAAACTTATTATTCTTTATATAAGCAATAATTGAATATTTTTTTAGTATGAACTTATTTCGATGATCGAAAGATTTATCGAGATGAAACAATTTTAATGATTGGGTAAATAGTGTCCGTTGGAGAAAATTTTTAATTTTAAAAATAGCTAGGTTTGAATAAAAAACAAAATTATAGCGAGTTTTGCAAGTTATTCTGGAAAAAATAGAGAACTTTGAAAATAAAAACTGCCATTAACATTTTTTAAATAAATTTTATTAAAAAATTAAGCGTATTCTTTACGTAAAATTTATAGTCTTCGTTAATAAAAAATTATATAAAAGTAAAATATCACCTCTCTTCCTGAGTAATGGAAAAATAATCAAAAATAACTACAAAATGTACATACATAAATAGTTCAAAACTAACATACTACAAACTAATTAAATTCGATCACCAATGTGCTCATTATGCACTTCGCAAATCGGATCATCCTCTTCAACGTTATGCGAGGAGTTGTTATTGTTAATAACATTTTTATAAAAAATGAGGTCGTCCATTTCAGCCCAACTTTCACCGAAATGATGTTTTAATAACTTTTGAACATCGCTTATTTTTGCATTAGATATCTGGACCCCGGGTTTCACTATTTCTGGATTTATATTTGCAATGCTTTTTCCTTTTTTAGCTATAGATCGATGTGCCCCAAGATCTGATTTATAATTGGCTTCGCCACGCACTAATATCCTGCCATTTGATTTTATCAAAATAAACCGCTTGGATTCGTTGAATCGAAAATGCCATTTTCCTGGAGGGAGGATAATATTTGTTGCCTGCGTTTTCCAATCTCTGACAGGACAACCATCGTCTCCGAGGCTAATAACAGTCCCGTGGGATCTATATATTTCGTGATATTCTTCGGGTTTAATTATAGATTGTCTGTTGCGTACCTAAAATGAATATTTAAAAAAAATCATAGGCAAAACGTACAGTTTGAAATTAATCAAGAATATTTGTATATAGTTAAATCTTAAATAAGTACCTCTTTTTCGATTTGGGCAAAAACGCGATCCGGTGGTATAAAAGAATGGCCTGCAACAGGAAATATCAACTCTAATGAGGTAATATTGGCTGGGGCCTCTTTTAAGAGAAAATAAGCACACATTCCTATCATTATTGTATTTTTGTTTTGGCCCCCACAGCCATGAAATTAAACGTATCCGTTTTTTGTTTTCTAAATTTAGATTTTTAAGGCAATGGTGCACCGCGGATGCAATGTGATAGGAGCCTTTTGAATACTCATTCTCCGTCCACAAATATAAAAATACATTATTATTCGTTAGGGTTGATTTTGATGATCCAACGACGATCCCAAAATTAAACATATATAATTGACGGCTGTAGTAAGCTGCCTGATCTGCTACCTTAGGCAAAATCATGTTTTTTTGGCAATCATAAGATAGAGTGACTAGATCATCATTTTCTTCCTTCAAAAGCTAATAAAAAGCTCTAGAACGTCTCTTGTGCACAATCTGTTGCACCAGGAAAGATTGCTTTTTGCACGGATCCTTTTCAAATTTTATTTGTTCTGTCAATCGAACACACGTTGAACAAAGGTCTGCATAAGGGGTTTTAAATCCAATGTTAAATTTACGATTAAAAACTTTTCGGAACATACTTTGAGTAACCGAGACTGGCTCTGAATACTGGCTTTTAAACATTTTGTACATTTTATTAATGTTTAACTCGCTAGGAAGGTACTGACGGTTGCTAGATTTCATTCTACAGTAATGAATCTCCAAAACCTTGAATTTTTGAATAAATTCGACCACCATATCTTTAATTATTTGATTTTTATTTCCAACGCGATCTCCTCCCCGTCTTTCTGCAGGTGGGTGGCAAGTACGTAGATAGTTTTTACAAACTCGTACAATCCTGTCTCTTTTAATACCCAGGATGCCGCAAAATCCTGTTTGGCAAACTCTTACAATATTATTGTTTGATTTGCGCACAAAATATTTAATTGAAATCGCTCTTTTATTAGTCGAATTTCGTTTAGGATTCGCTACCGATGTATATTGAAGCAGAAAGGCATCCTGCTGAATTTTATTTTTTGTGCAATAAAATGCTTTTGCAAAGAACATTGCATCACTTCCTCGTATGTTCGAACATTTAAACGAACCAGCGCTCTTTTTATGAATGCAGTTTGGAACAACTGGGGGTCGTTTCTGCCTATGTCTAAAAATTAAAGTACATTAAATTATCTATCTAAAAATTAAAGAATCTCAATTAATTTGAATATTAAAAATATTTACCTGTTTTCTTTTTCTTGTTCCCGCTTTGATAGCCTTTTGAGTAGTTTTCTGGTGTGCCCGCCTTCCTGAATAACAATCGGATGCGTATTGCTTATCATTTTACTCTAAAATAGAAATAATTATAATAAAATAAACGTACAGCACTCTTATCAACAATATAATATTTACCTAATTATCATAAAACTCGTCTTTACACGTCAAAATTTTGCGTTGAACTAAAATAAATATTATTTTCCTACAATCGCCGTGAAAAGCAGGCTTTTTTTCTCTGTTTTCAAAGCCCAAAGTGTCTGTTTTTTTGACAGTTAATAAACAAATTACTTTGTCACACGTTTCTCTTAGAAACGTGTGACAAAACTTGAAACCGCACGCTAAATTTGAACATATGAAAAGAAGAGTAAGAGTAAAAGAAGAGTATTGAAAAGCGAAATTTCACATAATTATGATGTAATTATTTTTATTGATTATTATTGAAATTTACATTAATGGTACAATTGGTGCAGTTTTGTATGTTGATGCCGCGTTGATTGAGTTCTGGTGATAAATCCGGCGGTGTATTTGAGAGATCGCTGTCACTTAAATCCATTTTTTTTAGTTTTTTGTTGCAAAAAATAAATTGTCAATTTTTAAGAAAGACTAATGTTTGTATAAAACATCAAACCAAATTTTTGTTTTTCTTTATGAAAAATAAAAAAAATCTTTGACTACTCGATTGAACAAAATGTCGGTCCTAAAATAAAATCGTATTGTCAGTATAGTAAATTTTACTACAAAATTATCTTCTTATTATATTTTTTAAAATGATTGTAGGAAAAATAAAGTGTGAAACACGTCCGCAAAGTTATTTGTCACGCTCGAAAGGTTGCTGGCCTCCGTCCCGTCGGCCAGCAATTTCCTTTCTCGCGTGACAAACTGGCACTTTGCGCTCTTGATACACAAATAACTATTCTGTCAAATTTTGGCGCTAAAATATTAATTTCTATAGTAAATAAATGTAATGGTTTGAATTTTATTGTTGTAGTAAATAGCGAGTTTTGATTGAAACCTAAACTTTTGTATGCAGCAAATAACGAGTTTTGCATTTGAAATATTTAATGTAAATAACGAACTTCGAACATTATTTTTTTTTGTAAATAATGACTTTTGCATTAAACTTCAAATTTCAAAATGGAATTTCTTCACCAAATAATCCGTTTTGTAATGAAAAGTTTTTATGAATTTGTTCGTTTAAAAAAGACGAGTATTTTCATATATCTAACTCATTTTTTCCCCAAACTTGCAAATAGCGAACTTTGCATTTTAAGGTCACAATTATCATATTAAGAAATCAAAACGAAGTAAAAAATCGAAAATAACATAAAATTATTGCTTAGTTAGCCACGACATCATAAGACATAAACACATTTTGTTTTTTTTTTTTTTCAAACAGTTTTTTTCAAAACATTTTGTTTTTTTTTTTTTCACCTTATAAGTGTACTTTTATTTCTTCTAAACAATTAAAAATCCATACGGGAATATATTCCCGGCCTAGGCCAGAAAAAATATTCTCGTACTATTATTATTTGTTGCTTAGCAACAAATACAACATACTGGAATCATGAGCTTTTCGTTTCGAAAAAACAACGGGGAGATATATTTTTTCCTACGATCGGAGAAAAAGTAAATTATTCTTATCGAACGCTTTTTCAAATTTTTGGTTTTACATTAAAAAAAATCAGTTTTCTATTCTTCTATTTTTGGAGTTAAAAAAGTCGTCTCGCTATTATCGAACCGTACGAAGCTGAAAATTCGGAAAAAAAAAATTATTAAAAATCTTCGGTTTCCACTTTCAACAGGCCTCAAAGGTTGTTTTTTGTACCGTCCAGCAAGAGGCGTTCGCGAACCGTCCACACTCCACATCATGCGTCATGCGTGCTAACTAATAAAAAGTTTCTGTAACATTAATATTAGTATCTCCAACTGAAAAATCGATCGTTTGAACTAGAAAATCGTTCCTGTGAAATAAAATTCGTTCATAATTACCGCAAAATTTAGTTGCGTCTACTGAAAATTAGTTGTCACAACCGAATGATTTTCTTATAAAAGCCTTGTTATAACTGATTTTCTGCTTGCACAACGGAAAGTCATTTGTAGTAATGGTAAATAGTGTTTGATTCTACTGTGTTAAGTTTAGGTTAAATGCGTACATATTTGTTGATTTCCTTGATTTCTGTTCCGGCAAACACCATTGTAGTCCATTGTAGTACTTTATCTTTGTCTCAAATGACTTATCTGAAATTTTTGTTATTTTTTTTGTATAAAATAAAACACTTAAACTTCCAATATTTATATTTATTTACTTTGAACATTTTAAATTTTAATTTTTACGAACATTCAGTAGCTGAAAATTATAACTTAATAGTCTCAAATTATAAAATGTTGACATTTAGCAGCCTTACTTATATAAGAAGTGTGACTACATTTTAATGAATCTAAGTTTTAAATAAAAAACCTGTTTTGCAATTCAACCTTATATGAAAAGTAGTGAGTACTAAAATATAATCTCTCAACAAACTGTAAAGGAACATAAGACTTTGTAATATCCTTAACAATAAATTGTATAAGCGCAAACATTGGTTCCCCATTCGTATCAATGTCAAAGCAAACCACCATATTTTGCTTTAAAAACAAATTTTTAAATTGTATCCCCGAAATTAGTTTCGCGTTTGAATTAAGGCTATATTTTATTAATTTTACTATAATTATATCAAAATTATTTCATTTTATTATTATATCAAAAATTTCTTTATTGTTAAGGACAAGGTTTGCAATTTTCAGTGATTTTTAATATGCAATGTTTTTAAAATATTGATTCTATTGTTCGAAATATAAGAGGTTTTTATATGTATGTTTGATGTTTTACCTCAAATCTCATTGAACTTATTGCAGCTATTGGTCCTATTTTTTCCAAAATACTTGCATAATGCAATAAAAAATGAAATTTTGGTTTCAAATTATTTTTAGAGACTTGTATGTATAATGTGTTGTGGTAAGCAATAATATCTCTTAAGTAATTAAAAGAATTAGAATGAAACAGTTTCGTAAAAATAAGAAGAAGAATTTCTATTAAAAGTCGAAACAACTCCCACTATTTGGATATCCGGGGTACTAGAGAATCAATTATTAACGAAAAGTGCGTTACTATAACTGTCATTTCTGATGCAGATAAGTTAGATTTATTTTCTGGAAACAATCAGTATTAAAACCTGGCGGTTTCTGTGTCACAGGTCCAAAGTTGAATATTTCGATGCTTCTATTTAATTGTTCAATTATAAAATAATGTTTCTCTAAAATAAAAATTTTATGAAATTTTCAAAATCTACTGAAATATTCATTTTTTTTTAATTGCTTTATAATAAGAAATTCAGATTGTAGATAATTAGCGCATATGAATGAATTTAAAATGAAAGATAACTCCTCGAAATTACTCCTACTACTATCCGCGTTAGTTAACAATCTTAAAGCTTTTTGAACCTGAGAATCATAAAAAGAAAAAACATTTGTGAATACTTTTAAAGCTGTCGTTCTAGCTACTCTGTCGTCACTCATTGTTTGCAAAGTTTGTTTTAACAAACAATGACTTAAATTATTTTCATCAAATGAATTAAATGTACGTTTGTATCCAGTAAATGATTTAGCATATGTAAAATATTACTATCCACAGAAACCACCAGTTACGCTACCATATTAGTATTATTGGTTATTTCATTTGAAGCTTTATAGATAAGTGATCAATGATCTCTGTCAATATGATTTAAATGTTTCTAAGCATTTGAATAAACTCGGTGACATTTCGAGTCTTTACAACAAAATCAGTTTAAACGTGGATGCGAAATTAGTTTGACATATAAAACGTAACAATTACATTTGTATTCCAAAAAAAATCTTTCATTTTTATCTATTTAGTCGAGAACTCAGCGATTAATCTTTTGATTGATGGATACTATAGCTGTTGTACGTAACTGTACGTACATAATTCCACACAACCTAACTTTCAGAAGGATAAGTAATATTTAATGAAAGAAAAATGGCCATGCAACATTTAACAGCTTCATAGGGGTCTTCAAAAAAATATTTTTTGACAATCAACGTCACATACACAGTTAGACTTTCTAGATTACCAACAAAGACTACTCTGGGTTGATCTCCGCTTGATTTTAACAGATTCCTCTCGTGACTGTCTCCTCGCTCTAATGTCTGTTAGAACGAAAAAATAATTTAAAATAATTAATTGGAGTCTTAGTTAAATGTTTTTGAATTTTATTTATAATAATACTTACGTCAAATTTAACAATAAACTTTTCCTCGACTTCTATTTTAGAGGCTTGGATCGTTTTTTTCCACGCTCGCTCTTAACTCCGGTCGATGGAAAAACACAAGGCAATACTAGCCGTACTGACCTTCTAATCTCTATATAATTCAAAATGAATCTATCAATATCGATCAATAAGTTTTACTACCATTTTTTAATAATTTACTTTCATCAGAATCTTTTGTTGAATCGATAATTGTTCGAACAAATTCTTCCCTACTCAATGCCTTTCTTTTAAAATATTAAGATACGTATATTCTATCCCATACATCAACATATCGGATATCGCTATAGATTGCTTTTACATTTGCACAAAACTATAAGTACTATATTTAGATTATATTCAGATTTAATTACCAATTCAAAAACAAAGGTGTCGTTTGATCTGAAAATCGGGAACAAATTAAGGTAATCGATTTTTGATACATTTGTGTCATTAAGTATTTCTAAACGTTGCTTTAGGCAAGTAATCCACTTTTCAGCTATTGTACCAGTAGGTTCTGCATTAATTTTTATAAATTCAAAATCAATTGAAGCATCATTGTCTAAAAAAGAATGTTATCGAATTAAGATTATTTAAATTATGAAATTAATATTTTATCAAAACATTGATATCAAGTTACCTATAATAAGCTAATGAAATTTTATATCGCAATTATAATTTTAAGTTATCTGATGTCTTCACAAAAAATATTACTGATATTAGACAGTGAGTCCAGTATACCTATTTTGACGTAAGCAGCCAACTCTTACCCTGATATTTACAAATATATATATTTTTTTAATATTTTTTAGAATTGACAAAATTTTATGATTATATTGATTTAATTTTTAATGATGTTAATTTTCTGAAAAGTTTAAAGCAAAATAAACAGTTTCGAACTGAATGGTCTATGACTATGAAAAATCAATCCTGTAATCAGGCCATGGCCACCGGTTACAACATCCCACTCCATATGCCATGTATATATACGAAATACTAAGTGCACAGTAGTAATAGTAAATTACTTCGTTATTATGTACTTCTAAGTTTCATTCAACCTTTCATCGTCTCTTTCACACAGTTATATTCCTATGTCAGTAAATATCCACGAATTTTTTATTACTTTAATTTACGCACTTCAGCCCGTTCAACTTTTCAGAAAATTAACTTCACTATTAAACCAATAAAAATTGAAACTTTTTGCTTTGAAATGGATGTTATAATTGTTGTTGGTAAATATGTACTAATGTTCTTCTTCGTGTTAATCTGTAAAACACATTAAAATGGTCTTGATGACCCGTGGTACATTGAAAATTACATGAATAATTAGTAACTCAAATTAAAGTAGTCAAAAAATCTTTTATATGAGTATACATTTTTACAGTGGTAAATTACAGATGTCGGTCGGAAAACGTCGTTTTTGAAGTCGCCGGATAAACTGCATTTATATTGCAAAATTATCTTTAACATTTGACATACCGTTAGATATACCTAAAGTGTGAGTAAGTGGTTGCTTCAAGTAAACCCGTCGTTGGATGGTAAATGCTGAACACAACGGTCTTCAATAATTTAAATACACATCATAAAGCTTACCAGATGCTTCCTGACCACTTACCACTCGAGTGTAGTAAAGCCTCTTTTAATTCAAGAGGAAAAACATCACAAATTATTTGCGATAAATAAATAAAATCTTGTCGGGTTAACCTATGTTAAAAAAAATTAAAAATATTGGTAACATAATCAAATTAATTTATATTATTGTGATTTGTTTTGCAACCCATCGATTTTTATCTTATATTAGGCAAAATCATTAAATTTATTATTTACTACAGAAATCATAATATGATTCTGAAGTGATAGAAATAATATAAAAAACAATGGCGAATAAACCAAGAGGAAATCGACGAGTTAAGGAAAACCGTGTGTACCACCCTTTATTGGGACAATCGCAAAAAATTCTAAATTACTGTCGAAATTATTTGATTTTAAAATTAAATTATTAGACATGTTTTTCATTTCCATGAACTTGTGTATATCCGATAAACGAAAGAGAATTGCCAAGAATGATTTATTATTGAAACAACTGATTGAATTTTAATTTGGTTGGGACAACTGAATTTTGGTTGTGTTTCTCGAATTATTTGTTAAATAAGTTTAAGAAGTCGGTTGCTGCAACCATTTTATTAAATAGCGACTACAAGCGCATTCGTAATTCTAAGTTTTTGTTACTACTAATATTCCTTGATTACAAAAAACAAATTATTGCTGGCTAGATCGGGATTTGGTTTTTGTAAGAGTAAGTTATTTAAGGCATATGATAATCTATTACAATCAACCAAACATAGTTAATTTAACCTTATACCAATAAATTATTTTTATCAGTGTAGAAGCTCCAAAAAGGTTATATTCTTCCGGACAAAATATAGGCCATACTGAAGCGGTTCGCGACAAAAAAATGAAGAATAATTATTTTTTTCGATAAGAAGCTGTTCACACTTGAACAATGCTAGAATCGTCAAAATGACCGTATTTGGTCAAAAACACCTCTTGGCGAAGCTCGAATTGTTACCAGAAGCCAAAAACCAAAATCTGTTATGATTTGGCTGAATTTACTGCTGTGGGAGAGCTACCGCTCAAATTCATTAATTATCGAGAGATTTAAATACTCTCGACTTGTTTGAGCATACTTGGAGAATGCGCCATACCACATAAAAATTTGGAATAATTACGTGCTGCCATTGCCAAGGTCTGCTGGGATGAAATGCGTCTAGAAGTGCTTCAAACTGCTGCTGACAACTTTAATAAACGTTTAAAGTTTTGTATTGATGCTCATAGAGGCTATTTTGAAATTTTTATTGTTTATTTTAAAAGAAACGATAAAATAATAATTTTTCAAATGATTCGGTAAATTTAATCAGTTGTCTTATTGTATTATCACCCGCTATTAATGCGTTAATCCAGAAAGTTTACATCTAATGTTATTTCTTAGCTTAGGTTAAGCAAGACGATTTAGATTTGCCATGTGCATAGTTTTAGTATGGCAAAATATTAAAACCAATTAACACAATTTGTCTGTAGAGGCGTAACACTATTTCCTTTACTAATTAATAAAACCTGAACAAAGCTACACCACACTACAAAGGATTTGTTAATTTATCGAAAAAATAAAATAAAATATCATCGACCCAATTATATTTTATTTTGTATTTTTAACAAATCGTTGAGTTAATAAATGGCTTATGCATCCAAGATAAACACAGTAAACGAGCATGTGCGTATTCGAGATACAGGCAGGAATACAGACAAGAATAACTACTTGTATATATAAATTTTGTTGGGGTTTCAAAATCTGTAATTAATCTTAATAAAATTTAAGTTATATTAAATAACAAGCAAAAAAAGGGTTTGACCATAACCATTTTGAAATGTGAACTAATCGGAACACTTAATTAGCCACATTTCCTTTTTATCTAATAATAAGATATAAATAAATAAAAACTTGGATTCATTCGTTATCGTTGTCTTGCAGAAATTCAGCAAGTTCATTAGTTACAGAGATATAAAATAAAAACCTATTTAAAGTTTGGATATTTGGATATCGAACAGTTGACTTGTTTTAATGCTAAACCGAATCTTAAGTATAATTAAGTATACGTAATTGTTCAAGTTATAGTACTCAACATGATTGCGATATTAAATGGTTTAAAACTATAAAACAACTCTTCTGCTCTCACCAGTTATTTCTAAAACAAACTAAGTGATTATTCTTAGTAAATGTCACAGTTAAGCTTGGAAAATTAATTTCTCTTATTGTTGAATAGCTAAAATATAATTTGTCTTATGATCCTCTATTACAGTTTTTGCTCCATTATATATTTTAGCAGACTAAATTATTTTTGCAGAATTATTATTGTAATAGTCGGATGGAAACTATGATAGAGGGGAACACAAAATTCTTATTACAGTACTTAATCGGGCATAGTCTTAGAAAGCAATAAATTAATGGGGCAAAGTAAAACGAAATTAGTGTTAATTAAACCGTATTTAAAGTGTGATTAAATTTGAAGCTGTCGTTTAATTTATTGTTAAGCGTCCTTTTGTCAGAGTCAATTAAATTAAGACAATATTTTATGTATTTTTCGATTATTTCAATAAATTCCATAAAATATATTAATAAATTAAAGTTAAAATCTTAATTAAGATTTGTATGTCGATTGTATATACTTTTCTTAATTACACTCAATTGAATATTTATGTAAATAAAAATTGTCTTGTAATAAATTATAAGATTTTTATTTAATTTTCAATTCAATTCATTTGAACAACAACGAGCGACTTCAAAACTAACCGACTTGTTATTATAAAAAATAAGAAGGAACAAAACATTTTTTGAACAAGACTTAAGACTTAAAGTTAAGACTAGATCGGAGTTGTTTGTATTCTACAACTAAATAACCAGAACCAGCGCAGTATAATAAAATAATGGATTGTCGGATAAAAATGTATAATAATTTAATTTCAAAACACTTATAGGAATTAAGAATTGTGACATTGGGTGAAGATTTAGTCACATTTTGAATAAGATGTTAATGTAAAAAAGGAGAGTTGTTCTTATTTCGCACTAACTAAAGAAGTATAATACGAGTATGAGATTAATAAAATATTTTTAATAATTCAAGCTGGCTGATTCTCAACATATCTACGGATTTGAATTTTAATCGTGGAATTTTATGATCAGCTTATAAATACTGGAAGCTTATAAAGGGGTCATATTTCGATTTTTTGTTTTATTTATTTGAGAAGCATACTTTTCGAATACGTGACTTCGTGCCTGATTCCAAAAATACCTAAAAGTTTAAAACATCTCTGATTTACTGATTAAAGTAACATTCAAATTTTTCTATAAATTATGTAAATTTTGATAGAAATTTATTCAATAAAAAAAATTAATTAAAAATAATTTCAGCTGGAAATGTTGACTGTGTTGGGTTTGATGTCTAAGGTGTCAATGAGACAGAAAATTTTATTCACAAAAATTTACAACAAATCCAACTTCTAGAATAGCACTCAAAGAATATAAAAAAGATGATGTTTCTAACGGCACATGTGGTAAATACCCCAGTACCCTTAGTGAACTCAAGCAAAACACTGTGCATTCTTTCCATATGGGCAAATGGTTGTCGGTTGAATGCAAACCCACACAAACCTGAATTGGCCCTCTTCTCTAGGAAATATAATGGTTTGCCATTTGGGCAAACATTTGTCAACATTTACTGGGCTACGGCCGAAATCCATCTCAATGTGAGACTCTAGCGGGGTGTTCTGTAAGGAACCTCTCCTTCCGTCACTCCGACTATTGTAGCGCTTTTAAAGTTTAAGTAACTGCCGTACAAGAAGTTGTATACTGGTTAAGGTATAATGTAATATCAGCTAGTGATATTCACACGATTACACCTCCTCACATCAAAAATAGCCTAGAATTGATTTTCATCTCTTAATGAGACAGGGAAGTACAGGGAATATAAAGGCCGATGAGCTTGGTCCAATATGCAGAAGGAAGATTGAAACGCTTGTTGTATCATGTAAAGTGCTGCTTCAGGAACAAGCCACGACTGGCTAAAGATAGATTTAGCGCGATCTAAACAGATGATCTCATTTCAGCGGTATCAGATCAGAATGGTTGTCGGAATGATTACAGAGCACCGTCACATACATAGGGAGGCATGAGAATAGACTTAGGTTCTTTTCCCATGATGCGAATGAAGTTTATGCTAAATTAATATTAGATTTTACAACAACAAGAAAATTGCGTTTGTATGTGCTAAACTTCACAAAGCTAATCCCCTTAAATTTAATAACGGATCAAAGCGTTAAAATCAAAGTCAAATTTAATCTTATCCATGTATAAGAAAACTTTCTTCTAGGAAGGCCTGAAATCGATATTTCAGTACGTAAACACAATATGAAATTTTCTAACAGAATGTCATATTGAGATGTTTGCCGATAGAAGAAAGTTTTCTTATGCATTGTCAATTAACAGGTTAACGCTTTGATCCCTTATTAAATTTAAGAGGATTAGCTTTGTGAAATCCCAAATGGTTTAAATCTTGAAAAATTTTATGTATTTGGATTTTTGTTAATTTAGCATTAAGTTCAAATATTTGATTTCTTTGTGCATAGTGCATATAATAAATTCGCCCGAATGTATGCTTTTTTTAACACATACAAGCGCAATTTGGTTGTTGTTGTAAAATCTGCGACTACTGCCGCAGTTATGAAGAAGAAGAGAAGAAGAGATTCCATTTTTTTTTGCTCCTGTCCTCATGTGGCCCAAAACAGACTAAATTTCTAATGGTAACCCTTAAAATAGGTAGAAGGTTTGTGTCTATGCCGGTCTTCTTTAGACTACCACCTTAACCTAACCTAATTAACCCACCTATATTATTAAGATCACAATGACATTTCGTCTGTGACTATTCTAAAGCATTAGCTTCCATATTGAAAAGTCGAATAAATAATAATTTTCTTGTTCGCCTTCCTAAACTTTTAAATCTTAAACTCCACCAAAATTTCTAATTGACACAATAAATGTGTTTCTAAAATTCTTAAAGTGTCAATTTCCTTATTTCCAAAATTTTTAAATTTCCAAACCTAAAATGTTCAAATTTTAAACTACTTCCTCAGCTTCAACAAAACGATGTTTTTAAAAAAAAAAATCAGTCTTTTTGGAACAAGATGAAAAGACACACAAAACAAGCCTAAACGGTTCTTCTACAATGTCTATAATACTTAATCGGCGATTACTAAATGCGAAATCCTTGATTTTGGTAATGTTTTCTTCATTCGTTAACGTGTAAAGTTTTCTTGAACGAGGTTCATCTTCAATTGCTTCTCTACCATTACTAAGGACATGAACCTCCTGAAAACATTTTTTTGGTGTAGCTTCATCGCCATAACATTTAGAAAAATCGCCGATAAAACTGTTTCACAGTTACAAAAGACTACTTACAAAGGACATTCATACCAATTTAAAAAGCAAATAAAAAATTGTAGGTGTACTGACCTAGGGGGGAAGTTTTGAACTATCAAATTCAAAAAATTATAAAAACTATAAAATTAAAAAGTTTTTGTACTCTGTGAAACATTAACGAAACAATTTTTTTATCGGTAACCATATGCCCTTTTTAGGAGTTTAAACCACCCTTTCATAATCTAATTTACTAAGGCTTACTTGAAATTTTTATGAGGAATAATTACCAATTTTTTTTATTAAAAAAAGTGGAGTAGAAGCCGAGATATATCGAAAAACGCGTTTTTTCAGGTTAAATTAAGGGGTGGTTTTAATCCCTAAAAAAGGTTTGGTTGCCGATAAAAAATGCTTTCGTTAGTGTCCCACAGATTCCTACAACTAAGAATAGTATTTTTTGAATTTGATAGTTTAAAAGGTTCCCGGACGGAAATTGCAAACGGAATTTGGTATTAAGGCTGAGAATTAATTTAATGCTCAGAAATAAAACCTTTAAATTCAATTTTAATAAAGCAATTCACAAATAATGTATCGATCAATATATCGTTGAAATTTGAAACAAAACGTCAATAAAACATCAGAGAAATATCAACGTCACAGAAATTGGGAATGTCTTGCTATTAATCAAAGCTTACTAGATATAATTCATTTTTAAATATTGACGATTCATGTGACGTATCAAATCAAATTAGTTTCTGGCCACTTGGAAACTTTGAAGTCCCCTAACTCCCAAACCTAAACATTTTTCGGCCTGATCTTTGCGACAATACATTTTTCTAGGATTGCATAGGTTATACAGCATATAAATTCAAAAAATGTACGCAATATTTTGCATAATGAGAATAATAATTTTTTGAACTTTTTTATTTTTATTTTATAGCTTTAAATCAATATGGCGTACGGTTTGATCAAGTTCATCACTATTTAGTTAAAATTGAAATTAAAATACATATTAACAATTTGTTGTTTAATTTTTTTTTTTTTTCAAACTTGGTTTGATTTTTACAGTTTTTAAAACATTACACTTATATTTAACAAGAGACATTGCTTTAATCCAATACATTTCATAAATACGTCAATTCGGTGATGCGCGTCATCACATTGAAATTTTGGTGTACCCCCATATATAGGGTCTGTTTGATAATCGGCACGGAGCGGGCAGTGCTTATCAGTGCACACCGTACGGAGCAAGTTGATCCTCATGCATGGTTTATAGGTGTGGAACATTCGCACTGCAATACACTGCGCAATGTGTACTAGGTTTTTTATTTTATTTGTCAGTTCACCTTTTTCTTTATATATTTTGTTTATGCGAAGCAGGCTATGGATAAATTAATCGATTAATGGATTGTCCGATTAATCGGAGACTATTAATCAATTAATCGAAAATTGACGAAAAATGTATGATCCGATTTCAGACAAATTTGACTTGTGCGATGGAAACGGGATTCTAAAATGATTTTTGAATAAAGTTTTGGAATACGGCCAAAGGATGGAACTTAACTATTCTTTAACCGATTTTAGTGAAATTTGGCTTGTGTGTTGGAAATAGGATTCTAAAATGATTTTTGGATAAAGTTCTAGAATATGGCGAAGTAGGGTGGAACATGACTATTCCTTAACCGATAAAAATGA
The DNA here is from genome assembly GCA_958295665.1 of Tipula vernalis. NCBI lineage: Eukaryota > Metazoa > Arthropoda > Insecta > Diptera > Tipulidae > Tipula > Tipula vernalis. Next base: position 329,798,231 of record OY282558.1, read on the forward strand.
AATTCGATATATGTGTTGGAAATGTGATAAACTAATTTCTGGTTACAATTTCAATAATACATTAATATATACTAAGAATTTAATTAAAAAAAAAAAAAAAAAAGTAAAATTAAACAGACATGAAAAATTACCAATAATTTAAAAGAACATTAGACATTAAATTCTTAAATGCATCCCTAGATAGATTAAAGTCGAAAGCCGATCGAACTTTATTAAAAGAAACAGTAGATTGATAAACAAATTCATATATACCGTAGTTATGCCTAATATAAGGCAGCTTAATTTGGAAATCTCTAACGCGAAGGGTCCGTAACGGAGTATATATATCGTACAACACCAAAATCTCAGGACAGTCAATTTTAAACACCAACAAGTCTCTAACCAATAACGCGCCAATTTCGATTCTGCGGATAAAGAGCGGCTCAATATTTATTAATTTACATCTACCAGGTTCCCATCTCTGGGCAACATACGCAGGGAAAACCTTAAAAAGCGCTTTTGAACACTTTCTATTCGGGCTGAACAGTTACCATAAAACGGATTCCAAATTGCAGCACCATATTCCAACAAACGCACAAAAAAGATATATAATATTTTAATAGAATAATGATCTTGAAAATCTCTCGAAAACCTTATAATAAACCCAAGCATGGAATTCGCTTTAGAAATGCAAATATCTATGTGCTTATTGAACGATAAGTTCGACGTAAATGTTATACCTAGATCCGTAAACGTATCAACATTATCAATAATACAGCCATCCAGGAAATAATCAAAATTAGCGGGCGTGATTGCACGGGTAAAACGGATTGTTTTACATTTGGAAATGTTTAGGGTCAAATTCTGAGCTGTGTACCACATACTGAAATTATTTAAGTCAGATGGGAAGTCTCTTGCGTCATTGGTGCATGAAATGGTTTTACAAATTTTAATGTCGTCCGCATAGATGAGGATGTCGCAATAACTCAAACAATTCACTACGTCATTGATGAATAGTATGAAAAGCATAGGACCCAAATGACTACCTTGAGGCACTCCCGCAGTGACATTAATAACTCTGGATGTGAAACCACCAATCTTAACTATCTGAGTTCTGGAATCAAGATAAGATCTGAGCCAGTCCAGTGGGAGAAAACTGCAATGCAAGGAATCAAGTTTCTTCAACAGCAAGTCATGATCAATCTTATCAAAGGCCTTACAGAAATCCGTGTACACATTGCAGTGCATTAGAGACACAATTTGTAAGCAAGAGTAAATTAGTAACAGTTGATCTGCCTGGAAAGAAACCATGCTGTTTAGGAGAGATAAAGGTTGTCACGTAAAAGAATAATTGATCTTTAACAAGTTTCTCAAACAACTTGGGTAAGACTGAAATTATACAAATATTCCTATAGTTATCAATATTACCACGATTAGGATGGAACTTGACTGAACCGATGTTTGAACTGGCCTCAGCAGATAAACCTCAACCAGTACCTGGTTCACAGAAACCACAAAAGGCAATAGCTTGTATGATACCTATTATCTGTAAAGGTTTTTGTGAATCTGGAAGCTGTTGCAATTTCTCAGATTGAAATATTTCTGATATATCTGCCGAGAAATTTAATTACAATTAAAGGAATATAAATGTGACTGCAGGCGTAGCATTAGGTAAGCTTCTAGTGGTACCCAAATAATATTTTCTGCTCTTCTTTACAACAGCGCTTTAAAAGCCTTATTTGCCAGCATGTGGCATTTAAATTTTCTCTAGGATGTTCTAGCCATAACACCTGAAGAGCTAAAACTAAATTGCGTATTTTGGTCTCCACCAAAAAATGCAAAAAATCCCTACGCGCAACCAGATAAAACGACCTGGGTTACCAGACATATCTTGTCAAAAAAAACAAAATAAAAACGATTGCTTTGGCCTAACAAATTGAGGAGGAGCTATTAGCCAAAAATGTCACTATACAGAAGATGGCTGCATCGAAAGTGACGAAAGTACCAACACAACCACAGAAACGAGCAACAGAACAAAAGTTTCTAATGTTACACGTTCCCAACAGTTGCATCAGTCCATTAGAATTATTCAGAGGTCACTTACAGGTAGGTTTAATGTAATCCACGATGAACCACCTTTATAAGTGGAGGCCCAACCGTAGGTTGAGTCGCCGGCCAATGAAACAAACCAAAATACAGATGTTTCAGTTTCTAGAAAACCAATGACATATTTTAAAAAAGAAGACGGCATCAAGGACGAATCGAATAATGGTTTTCTAAAAATATTCAAGCAAATTAGAAATTTGGTGAAAGGCAGCGTTGCAGAAACCACTGATGATAACCAATTTTCTATGAAAATTTTTCAAATGGTTTCAACGTTTGATGAAGCAAAATCTTTAAATTCGTTACTTAAGTCGGATAATATAAATTTAATGTTAAGAAAATGTCTGCGGTTTTAATAAAATTTAATTAACAGTACTGTGTTCTTTAAGGTTGCTCAAATGAGATATGTCGTAGGTAAAAATGATGGTAAGGTCCGGTGAACGCGCTGTTACGAGCTTGTCGATAGTATTTTTTAAATGTAGTTTTTAGTGTAATGCTCATGGACAGGCGGAAGTTGAAAGAAAATGTCAAATTTGCATTCCTGTCTTTTAAGAACATTATACTGTTGCAAGCCAACTTATTTTTATAAGTTTGCTTCGAAAGGGCATCAAATTTCTCATTCAAGAGAAAGGGCAGAAAACAAAATCAATCGCACGAAATAGATTCAGAAAGCTGCGAGTTATTTATTAAAGGCTTTATAAGAGTTTAACTTTTAAATTAAATAAATTAACATGCTCTTCATAAACCAAAATTTATAAAAGCTTTTAGCCAATTAATATAAAAGCTACATGTTTTTAGTGAGCTATATTACAGCTGAAATTGCTACTGTTTTACTCTTATAAAATCAGTGGCTGTATTATTTGGTTAACTCTAATACAGAAACTTTTAAAGCTTTATATTGCCTCTTGAAGCCTTCAAATAGAGCTATCAGCTCTTTAAAAGATTAAATTTTACAGTGCTGCAAACATACTTTAAAGAACAACTGTTTTTTACATTAAAGCTTGAAGTGTGCATTCATGCTGTACTGTGGTGATTAGCTCTTCGTTTGATGTTTAGGACTTTTCTATAGCAATGTCTGAACTAGTAGCTAGCACCCTACCTAAGTAACATGGGTAGGTAGTGTAGGGTCCCGGATTAGAAAAATAATTTTAGAATTTCATTTCCATAGCGCATGTCAAATTTAAAGAATAGCCAAATTCTATCCTAACCGGCAATATTCCAGGACTATACCTAAAATAAATTGAGGATCCCATTTCATTATCAAATGCCAAACTTCGCTAAAATTCGTAATATCGGCTTTTAGCAATTTTTAAACCGATTTTAGTGAAATTGGACATTTGAGATTGAAATGGGATCTTCAATTTATTTTAGATATAGTCGTGGAATATCGTCGGCTAGAACTTCAATTAAAAATAATTTTAGAATCCCAGCTCTAACTTATACGAAAAATTTCATCATAATCGGTTACGGAATAGCCACGTTCCATCATAATTGGCTATTTTCCAAAACTTGATCTAAAAATCATTTTTGAATCCCATTTTAAGCACACATGCAAAATTTCACTAAAATCCTTTAAATAATAATCAATTCACACCCTACTTGGCCATATTTCAGAACTTTATCCAAAAATAATTTTAGAATCCCATTTCTAATGTACATGTAAAATTTCACTAAATTCGGTTAAAGAATAGTCAAGTCACATGGCATTGGCCATATTCCAGGACTTTATACAAAACTAATTTTAGAATCCTATTTCCAACACATATGTATGCCAAATTTCACTAAAATAGGCTAAGGAACAGTAAAGTTCCATGCTACTTGGCCATATTCCAGAGCTTCATCTAAAACCCGTTTTTTAATCCCATTTCGCACACATACGGGATGTTTCACTAAAATCGGTTAAGGAAAGGCCAAGTTTCATCCTACTTGGCCATATTCCATAATTTGACCCAAAAATAATTTTAGAATTCCATTTTCATGTGAAGTTTTCGACAAAAACAAAATATTTAAATGTATTGGTGAGGTGCTGGTTCAGTCGGCAAAAAACTTGTTATTTGGCGAATATAAATAAAACTTGAAAAAATTATGTATATATATATATATCTAAATAAAAAAGGAATTCGACTGAGTGATTTTTGATATAAATTGTATTCTGAGATTCACTGTACCGCAGTTTGGCCAATCACAGAGTTTTTTCCGGCTTGTGTGTGGTGTATATCATTAGTTAGCCTTAGAAGTGCTTTATGGTTTAAAAATAGTCCGATAAAAAACTACGGATTATAGGCTTCTGTTATTGAGTTTGAATTTGAACGATTTTTCAAATATGTGAATTATGGTGCGTTTAAATTTGAGTTTTCTTTGTTGCTAGATATATTAAAGTGTTTCAATTTTTACTTTTTATTAATTTTTTTTTTTTTTTTGTTGAATGTTAATTAATTCATTTAATATCTAATATGCTACCGGTGGTTAGACCATTTTAATTGTGTTTCGATTAACACGAGAAGTATATTAGTATTTACGAACAGTAATTCAACGAAACCGACTAATAGATATAATTCTATTTATTTAATTAAACGATTTTTAATATGTTTCGAAGATTGTAAGAGAATTCAATCCAGTTTCGAACTGATGAGCTTATGATTATGAAAAAATCAATCTTCTCATCAGGCCGCGGCGACTGGACTGATTATACCACAATTTACATTCTATATATATACAGAATGTGCTGTGCTTTAAGTACTAGCGAATCGTACTAATACAGATGAATTCTCTTACAATTGAAGAAGATTGATTTTTTCATAATCATAAGCTCATCAGTTCGAAACTGGATTGAATTCTCTTACAATCTTCGAAACATATTAAAAATCGTGTTTCAATTTGTTTAGCTGGCTTTACTAATTTTCCGACTTCTGCTTTTATTTGGACAATCTTTCTTGCTGGCTCTATATTTTTGAAGATTTTATTATTTTTGCTTTTTATATTTTCTGATTTTGCTTTCTCAAGGATATTCTATATTTTCTATTTACGATCATTGATTATTATTGTGTTTATACTTTATATTATGAGACACTTTTAAATTTTCTTGATACAAAACACCCGAAATGGATAAATTGTGTGGCATAATGCAAATTTATAAAAATCGTCGTAATTTTTGCAAATTATATTAAGAACGTAAGTTGTTCTTTAAATTCTACCGTCAGCAATTTATCTTGTAAAGAAACTGCAATTTCAAAATACGGTGAAATTACAGGAATTGACTTCAATGTTCTATTAACCCATAATAAATCTAATGTTTCTGATGATATTTTGTTTGAATTATTGACGAGACAAAACTATCATTAGCGTTAAATTATCAAAACTCAGACAGGGACGGTGAGAAATACATTCCCGATAAACATAAAAATGATGAACAACTACTGTTAAAACAAAATCATGTTAACAATAATGTAAAACCTACAAAAATCGAATGGGCTTTTAAATTATCTATTCAATTTTGCGAAAACCTGAAATCGTTATTAAACGAAGAAATCAGAGAATTAATATATCGTATTTTAATTAAAAAAGAAAATTCATGCGTACTCACTTTCCAAACCATACATAAGATTTCTAAAAACCAAAAGAAAATTGTAGTTTATGGAATGTGCAAGGACAGTTTACACAAACAAATTTGAACTTGACCAATCAAAACAGTTGCGTATGTTCCTTAAAAAGGATGATCTTGTTCGGGATTGTGATTTGGTGGACATTTTTTTTTTTTTTTTTCAATGTTGTGTTCAGTCCGAAAACAACCGTTACATATATTCTGTAACAGAACCGTTACAAGTGGTGTTAATACGAAATCAGCAAATTGTGCTTTTGCAGCAAGAAGAAATCAAGGCGATTCACTTTGACGCTACCGGAGGTATTGTAAAAATTCTTACCTGCCATACCCAACATAAATATAAAAGAATTTTATATTATGCGTGCGTGATTAAAATAAATTGCAATTTAATTCCCATTGCTGAGTTTATAACATGCCAACATGAGGCATGGACTATAAGTAAATTTTTATTGGACGTCAAAAAAGAAATTACAAATAATAGAAAACAAATGACAGGTCACTATTTTGTGGTTGATTAGCCATAGGCCCTTATAAATGCCATTATCTACACATTCAATTCAATGAATATTTCACAGTATACTGAAAGAGGATATAATATTTTGGAAAATAGGCTTTCTGTGGACAAAACAATGTGCCAGTTTTTATTTGCTGTTCGCATTTTATTAACATTATCGCAACTCAAATAAAAAAAGCTACCAAATATAGGCGCTGAACATCGTAATTTAATATTAGATTTCTTCTGCGCTTTTCTCAGCGTAAAATCAATAAATTGTGTGGATGAACTATTCCGACAGTTACTTCTTATAATGTGTTCGCCAAAAATTACAAAAAGTAGCAAATCTGCTTATAAAACATTTGTAACAGCATTGGGCAAAATATACAGTGACAACTATGCCGACTTCGAGAACACTAAATCCGAAGAAACTATCAATAGCCAAGGCTGGGCAAATTACATTACACTGAGTAATTAAAATACTTTTCCGAATTATGAATGTGAATTTCTTCCTAAACTTTCCTAAAATAACAAAAACAACAAATTGTGCGAATGTATGTGTAAAACTACGCATTAACGAATAAATTACAGATTTTCTATTAGGTAAGGGAACTATAAAACTTTTGTATTGAATCGTCTAAATATTAACATGTACTATATTTTCAATATTCTATTATTATTTTCATTATGATAATTTATGTTCTTCAAAATATACTACTGCTCAATACCATATGTGGATTTTCCGAAAGTTTTCCGATACTCAGAAACACCGTTGGTATGGACATAACCTAACAGAAAAAAGTAGTCACTTGAAAAGTTAGAGGGGCCTTGGTCGTTTAGTAATCAAAAAACCCGATATGGTAATGTTCAATATCATATGTGGATTTTCCGAACGTTTTCCGATACTTAGAAACACCGGCCCAAAATCCTAAGTATATTTTTGGGTTGGTATGGATGTATCCTAACAGAAAAAAATTGTCACTTGGAAAGTTAGAGGGGTTTTGGTCGTTTAGTAAGTAAAATTTTGAGCACGGTCTGTGAACCAGTTTGTTTACAGCAATTGGTTCAGTTAGTCGACCTCATTAGTGCAATGTGATTTTTATGATGAACGAAATTATTGAACAAAGAGTTTGCCTTAAATTTTGTGTTGCAAACGAAATTTCTTGTACTGATGCGAAAAAAGTGATCCGAATTATGGGGAAAAAAACTCGTGGATTTTTCACGACGATAACGCGCCATCACACCGAGCTACGATTGTGAACGAATATAAGGCCAACAACGCCTGATTTAATACCAGGTGACTTTTTTTAGTTTCCCAAACTCAAATTGCTACTCTGTGGTACCCGTTTTGACTTTATGATTTTTTCGTAATAGCAATCAAATGGTGGATCCAGTTCGATTATCGGTTAATCCGAACAAAATATAAAATGGTCACAAATACATTTAAATATATTACGAGTTAGGAAAAACTTTACAAGATTGCGCAAAAACGTGAAGTTTTTCCTAAACTTTCCTAATTTTTTTTTTTTCTTTTTAGGAAAGTTTAGGATAAAGTTCACGTGAATTCCGAATTACAGCAAACTCAATAATTAAAATACAAATTACAATTACTTTCGAGTTTAGTAATTAAAATACAAGTTACAATTACTTTACATTTGTAAATTGATAAATTTGATTTGACAAAATTCATTTAGTGAAAAAACATACCATTAGAAAAAAGATTATTAAGATTAGGTTTTATGCTGATGACTCTGGAACCAAATTTTTATAAGCATTGTAAAAATTTAAATAAGAAATTTCAAAAACTGGGGTAATTAAAATACAAATTACAATTACTTAGAATTTAAGTAATTAAAATACAAGATACTGTTACTTGGAGAATTAGTAATTAAAATACAAATTACAAATTGTAATTTATATTTTAATTACGTAATTCAAATACATGTAATTCGTTACTGCCCAGCCTTGTCAATAGCAAAATAAATAATTGGCTAGAAGACGACACAAACCCGTTTTTCTTAAAATACAAACGTATTTACTTGGAGGCCAAATTCGAAATAGAAAGAGAACATGGGTCAAAGACAAACAAATTTTACTGTGATGATTTTGTTCAATTTATAATCAAAAAATATTTTTCCTACAATCGCCGTGAAAAGCAGGCTTTTTTTCTCTGTTTTCAAAGCCCAAAGTGTCTGTTTTTTTGACAGTTAATAAACAAATTACTTTGTCACACGTTTCTCTTAGAAACGTGTGACAAAACTTGAAACCGCACGCTAATTTTTAAGAAAGACTAATGTTTGTATAAAACATCAAACCAAATTTTTGTTTTTCTTTATGAAAAATAAAAAAAATCTTTGACTACTCGATTGAACAAAATGTCGGTCCTAAAATAAAATCGTATTGTCAGTATAGTAAATTTTACTACAAAATTATCTTTTTATTATATTTTTTAAAATGATTGTAGGAAAAATAAAGTGTGAAACACGTCCGCAAAGTTGTTTGTCACGCTCGAAAGGTTGCTGGCCTCCGTCCCGTCGGCCAGCAATTTCCTTTCTCGCGTGACAAACTGGCACTTTGCGCTCTTGATACACAAATAACTATTTCTTATTTAGTTTTATGGGTTAATTGTTTCTCAAACAAGTTTGGTGTTAAGGAAAATGTTTCAAACGCCCTTATTGAAAATTGGTTTCACGCTGTAAAAAATCAATACTTAAAACATAAGCGATTGAAAATTGAACGAGTTGTAAATATTCTTAAGTTTAAATGTGAGCAAAAATTAAAATCAATAAAAATGCCGGAACCATTAATGTCCACACCGAGAAGCACGAAAGGGAAATATCTTCCGGATAGTATATGCTCAACGAAGAGCAGTGGGCTAAAAAAATCAGGCCGACAACGAAATATTCAAAACATTTGGGTAAAAAAAGTGATAAGCCGATATTTAAACAAAACCGATTTTGATGTTAGTTCCCAAAGCAAAGTTCAAGATTTCAAGGTTGAACAGATTCCTATTTTGAAGAACGGATTTACCAAATTACGTAGAGGGAAAATTATAAAAGTGACAAACACATGTGGATTCGATTCCCTTACGGAGATTTTCGTATGTTTAGGTACTGATAATGAATTTTTAAAAATTAAATTTGATGAAATAGATAATGAATCTTTTAAGTTTATTTCAACAATAATACTTAATAAGAAAATAACTGAAAAAACTTCTGAACTAAGCACAAATATATTATTTGATGTTTATAAGGATAAAAACTACGCATTAAAAAATTGGGACACTTTACCGAACTAGACGCCGAATGCCAAATTTCCTATTTAATTAACAGAATGGTACCACCACCAATCTCTGTGTATCAAAAGTTCAGTGAGGAAAATATAATTCGCGTTCGAAACTCTCGTAGCTGCTACCTACCTTTTGATATTTTCGCCGTTATTGAAGATACATTGCGCAATATTCAAAGTGCATTGACTTTTGGGTCTCTAATTTGCTCTAGTTGTGGATTAAATTTGAAGGTCGAAAAAATTGTTTGTAATTTGGGCCTAGTAGCCATTGCAGATGTTCAGTCTGCTAATGACGAAAACTACACGGAAGATTTCTGGTTAAAAGCTTTAGTGAATTACAATAATTCGCTTAAGCATTACACCGCAATTGTTAAAAGACCTAACAATGATTGGGAAATTTTCGACGATTTAAAAATTTTTCCTTCGGTAACGAATAACCAACTTTATGTTAATCCAGCAATTTTATTTTATTGCAAGCAATAAATTAAAATTTTCCAAAATAGCAATCTCAAGAAAGCAATATCACCATCAACTTCTCGATATCGATCGACATCATTATCGACATATCTCTGAATCTATCAGTTAAACTCATATTGCAGATAAAGCCAGATCGGCTCTATGTACTTCAAATTCAACTTATTTCAAAAATCATTCAATTTCAAATCAATATCAGAAGCCTATCATCCGTAGTTTTTTTATCGGACTATTATACTTCTAAGGCTAACTAATGATATATACCACAAGCCAGGAAAACTCTGTGATTTGGCCAAACTGCGGTACAGTGAATCTCAGAATACCATTTATCTCAAAAATCACTCAATTTCAAACTCAATAACAGAAGCCTTTAATCCGTAGTTTCTTATCGGACTATTTAAAAAGTTCTTCTATGGCTAAATATTTAGATAAGAATAATCTTGGGATAATAAAGCCTTAATACTTTAAATTTTTAATATTTTTAAATAATGGGTAATACAAAATTATCGTTTCCCTTTTTACTTTCTTTTACTCTAGTAAAATAAAAAAGTATAGTAATCATGAAAATTTTGGACCTTGAGATTTTTAGAGATTTATTTGTTTTGGGGTCCCCTGAGTCCGAAAAAGTGGGTTTCGAAATGGTGTCTGTCTGTCTGTCTGTCAGTCTGTCTGTGTCCTCTCTACAGCCCAGATGGTTTATCCAATCGAACTGAAACTTCAGATTTAAGCTTTTTTGATAAATTGGGAGGTCCCAGTGAATTTTACTCCAAATCGGCTAACCGGAAGTGGCCACTCCCTTGGTCCAGAAAATTAATTTTTCAAATATCTTAAAAAGTATAAGGTTTACAAAAAACTATTAAAACAAAATGTTTCCAAAAATTAAAAACAAATAAAAATAAAAAATAAAAAATTAAAAAAAAAAATTTAAAAATTTAAAAATTAAAAAAAAATTAAGAAAAAAAGAAAATTTCTCAAAATTCTCTGTTGGTAAAAGAAAGTCGTGTGTTGGCCACACCTCAATTTTTTTTTGGTTATATTTACTCAATTGTAGTTCAAAGTTAAACTTGAATTGATAACTTGAACCTTTTTTCATATCTAACATTGCATTTACCTGCTATTTTACTAATACACATATAACTAGTTTTAATATTTTGTTGAATGTTAATCTCGTCTTTGGAACATATAAAATTGTCAATAGAATGCTGTTTATTAGTCGGTTTCGTTGAATTATCGTTCGTAAATACTAATATACTTCTACGTGTTAATAAAAAACACATTTAAAATGGTCTAATATTAGAAATTACATGAATTAATTAACATTCAACAAAATATTAAAATTAGTAAAATTAGCTTACACAGAAATAGAGCTGTGTCGTGGAGAAATCGTGAAGAAAAAAAATTGTAAGAGAATTAATCTGTATTAGTATGATTCGCTAGTACTTGAACGCACAGCACATTCTGTATATATAGAATGTAAATTGTGGTATAATCTGTCCAGTCGCCGCGGCCTGATGAGAAGATTGATTTTTTCATAATCATAAGCTCATCAGTTCGAAACTGGATTGAATTCTCTTACAATCTTTGGAACATATAAAATTGTCAACACATATAGCTTTTTGTTAATTTACCAAATGTTGTATAGGTATATGCTTTGTTAATTATAAGTTTTTGTCGAAAACTTCACAGCCGTCTAATTTATCATATTCCAAAAATTCAAATAAAAATCAATTCAGCATCCCCTTTCCAACGCTTTTCATAATTTGCACTGCTTGCTCGTACTTGTCATCAAGTGTACATTCGTTGACACCGTGTGTAAAAAGATGTATACCTCGGGCGAAATACAAAACGCCATATGATAGTATGAATTTGAACCGGTTGAATAATAAAACGCAGTGATTAATTTTGACAGTGCACTACACCGCACCGTGCGCATTATCAAACAAACCCATAATGAATAGAAAGATGACAACAGTTGACATTGATCATAACAGTTTTTCTTAAATTTCCTTTTGTAACGCACTGTATTTTTAAAAATATCCTAAGGACTTGAAAAATTTTAAAATCTATTCATATCGAATTTTATGTTTTATCAAACTCAAATCTCGATAATTCGATCTACTTTATATAACACGATCGTTAATTTTATTTTCAATAAATTCAAAAAAAAAGAAAAAAAAAACCCAAAAATTACAAATTCAGAACACATAAACTGGGCGATTCAGTATCTATACACTTCCATCCTTGTAAATTATAAAAGAATGCCAGAATAAAACACAAAAATTAGTTTTTTAGCACCTAAAAATTAAAAAAAAAAAATATCGTAAAGGTGGTTATTATCTTAAGGTAACATCTTGTCTGTATATGTACATGAATCACAACAATTTTATTGTTCGTCGTTAATTTTAAAAGAAAATTTAAACCTTTTTTTTTTGTTGATTGCTCGGAATGTTTTCAGCGATCGAATTTTCAAAAGTCAACATATGTAATGCCAAACATTTTGGAAACACACATACAAATACATAAAAATCTATTTTTAACAAAAAAAAAAAAAAAAAATTCAAACCGTATGTAGAACTAATCAATTATTTAATTTTAATGTGCAATAGGAGATGCTCATCTCTCTGACTGTATCTTTTTTTAATTCCGTGGTTAATCTGTAGAATTAAATTTTTGTTTTGGTTTTGTGTATACCATAACCATAAAAAATTAGAATTAACTTACTTATTAGGTTTTGTATTTTTTTAATTTTTCGGTTAATTGTGACGATGATGTGTATAGTCTAGATATGATAACAACCAGAACCTCTATGAAAACATATATTTTATTGTGTATGCGGAGAATCTGTGTATTTTGATTTGTTTCTTATACATACAATACATACATATTATATACATATTCTTCTTCTTATAAACAGTATATACTGTACGTTGTATATTTGAGATGATACCAAGAAGAACTAAGAAAATGAGATTTTATACTTTATTTATTTTTTAAGCTTCCGGTATTTTTTTTTTTTTTATGTTGTTATGTGTCGCAGTTAGTACATAAGTTATAGTTTTGATATGTTAATCTAACATTTATTCATGTTATTCACTTCACTTGTCTCTATATACATTTGAAATAGAATAGGAATAGAGAATTTAAGATGAAATTTTTCTTATCTGCTGGTTATGTTTTGTAACGATTCAAGTATTATGATTAGGTCGAAGAGAAATATTTAATTTAGTGTAAAATTGATTATTTATTAAGATGAATGGGATTTTGTTGTCAAAATATTTTTATAATAATTTATTAGGACTTACATAGCTTGATTAATACTTCCATTGGGGGTTATCATTTATTTATAAAATTGGTAATATAAAAACCACAATTTAACTGCGGTTTAATTTATTATAATCAATCAAACGAAATTAGTAATCTGCGGATTTGGAAGTTCTTTTCTTGCTTTTGAAATTAAAGGGTTTAATTAATCAATAAATAAAATCATGCATAATCTACCAGTTATTGACACTCGTAAGAAAATTTTGAATTCAATCTGTTGGGATTACCTTAAATTTTTTAACTTCGTAGAACTAATAGCCTTTCTATATATTTTAGTCTGTTTTATTCAGTTTTGCAGTCCGAAAATAACTATTTAGTTATTAAATTTCAAAATATAACTGATTTTCTAAACGATGAACAAAAATACAATTATTGACACCCGGATATAACCATTGACATTCTATTGTAGTACAATTATTGACATAAATTTTGCACTGGTTTGGTAATCAGTGTAGTAGTGAAGTCATTGGGCGCTTTCAGATCCGCAAACTGTTGGCATCATGTTTAGTGAAATCATTGCTAATTTGATTTGAATTACTAATAAAGTTCTTAAATTTCATAGCGTTGGCCGTGATTTTACTCAACATGTTGCCAACTGTTTGGTGCTCTGAAAGCGCCCAATGACAATAAAAAAAACTCAGTTGGTTTTATGTAAATTAGTTTAATTAGGAACATTTTATTTCAGTTAAACAAATAGCTAGAGCTGAATCACAAATAAAGTAACAAAGTTAATAAATATAATTATAAAAAATAAAATCAATTCAAACTTGAAAATGCAGTCTTCTCCCATATAATTGTTGCATACGAATATCGGAATATATTCCATATCCATTATTTTTATGCACGCAATGTGAAATTCTCTAGTGCATTGATTGCATCTAATTCCTAGTTTTGATTTGATTGAAAAAGTGCATTTGTAGCACATAGAGCCCACCGCAATTCTGTTTTCTCCAATGTCTTCTAAATTTTTATCGTTAAGAAGGGGTTTGGTTGGTTCGGTTTGACTTGGTTTTCCAAGTTCATTTTTTGTTTTATCACAAAAATTGGTTATTTGAAGAACTGTAAATAAAATAATTTAAGCCACTACTTAAGATTACTTCCATTTTAATAGGATTAATTACCATTTATAGGATCAGAAGGTAAATACATTATACGAGGTTGGGAACTCGGTGCACATTCTAAGATTCCAGTACTTCTAGCTAAATTATTGGAGAATTATTTTTTTATGTTTTCCAACCGTTTGTTTTTCCTTTCCTGTTTATCTTTGATTTGCTGTTCCTTTAATTTTTTTTTTATTTTCTTCGGTTTTAATCCACAATGGGTCAGTTATATCGAAAGGCTTTTTGGGTTTGATGGGTTTAGTACCTTGCCTTTCAGGTGTAATAGGCCAATCCAAATAATCGTCTATCACTTGCGGAACCTTCGATGGTGTTTTCAAATCAGTATTCAGCATACTTTCTGCAATTTCTTCCACTTCAATCTCCTCATTTACATATAAAAATCCATCACTGGTTCAAATTGTGTTGTTTCAATCAGTAGTACGTTTTCAGTAGAAACAATGGGTTTCTCGTTATTTTCCTTAGGCTCAAACTCCAGAAACATTTTGTATAGTAACATTAAATCGTCGGACCACAACGCAGTGCTACATACACCATTGAAAGCGTTCTTAAATTGAGTAGTCTTATGATCTCCTACTAGTTAAATAGATCGTTCATATGACAGTTGTTTATCTGGAACTTTTAAAGCATCTGTAGCTAGTCGAGGCTGGTCAGACGATTTTCCTAAACACTTAGAAAAGTCAATTGCGTTTTGGTCCCATGGAAAGAGACCAGATGCGCTAAAGCCGTTTCTTAATGTTTCAGGTCCAATACAAGATTGAATCACTGTATTCAGAATAGGAGCGAATTTTGATTTGGTGAGAAATTCTCCGGGGTTTTGTCGCCGCCACTCACCGACTTTTTTGTTCCACCCGGTCTTAAGCGGTTTAAGGGCACTAACGTCAGCTGGCTGCATAATACCAGTGGCGTTTGGATATAACGCTATCAAGATTATTCCCAATTGAATGCATAACTTGCTTAGCTGTAAAGTTTGGTATGTTGTGTGACCGTCGACAAAAAGAATTACGGGAAATGTGGTTCCAAAGCTCACAAGATAAGGATGAAATACTTTGGACATATATTCGTAGAACACCTCTTTTGTCATCCAACCGTTATCACTAATACCCAAACCCCAGCCATTTGGTAGTGATTTTCTGATATCCTCGTGGATCCGTTTACCAGGATAAATTACCATTGGCGGCACCATCGTTCCTGACGCGGAAAACGTAAACATGACCGTAAGGTTCGGTAGGTTGTTAGCTCCTTTCGCTGCCAATAATGTTTTTGTTTTGGGGCAGAGTAGGAAATTAGTTGCATCGCCGTTAAATATTCTAGCGGGGTCACTCAAAATTTCAAATAAATTATTTTCTTTTAAATATCGTTCGATTGACATAAACCACGCTCGTATATCTGATGCACCTACGGTTGAACTCGCCGACGAAACGGGGTCTGGTGTTCGTAAACAAATATTAGGATATCGTTTTAAAAACAATCGGAACCATCCATCTCCGGGTATATTATCAGATCCAAATGGGTGATCTCTTTGTTCCATATCTAAAAACTCCTTAACTGCATGTAGCACATCCTCTTTTCTTTTAGGGAATCCTTTCCTTTGAGATGTGATTATCCAGTCCTCAATGACGTTTTCTTCCTCTGAGGTTAAAACAATTGGAGGATCCGGCCTCACTTTTGTAAATTTATTGCTTAGCCGGAATAGCAACGTAGTTCTGGGAACGCTGAAATGCTTAGAAGCACGCTTTCTGAAGCATTGCCGCGGAATAATTACCTTTAACTTTAGGCATTTTAACTTTTTAACAATTGTTGACACCCCTTTAAGTATAACTATTGACTTACTGTCAATTAATGTACTCCAGAATCGTATAATAATCGACACGAAGTGTCAATAGTTGAATATGCAATTTATTCTATTTTAATTATTGACACGTCAATTATCTAATTAACTAAATTAAATATATAAGATTTTTAATGTAAATCTATAAATAGACATCTTAACTAAACTCAATCCTAATAATCAAAACATATAAAATTAAAAATAAGTTAATTATGAGGTACTTACAAGTTTCAATTCCTTAACAAAATTTAATTTTTTTGACGCCAAATACTTAGCTGTCACTACGAGTTGTTTCTCATCCAAAATTCACAAATAAACTGAATGACCATAGCAAAAACGATAATACTATTTCAAAGATAAAAAAGGATAGACATATATAAAATAAACAAGGAAAGTATACATAAAACCAATTTATATTAAAACCTTATGAAATACAGCAGTGTCAATAACTATCTTGAAATTTTAGGGTGTCAATTACTACTATATATTGATTACGCTACATATGAATCTCTTTTCTTTGGTTGCGACCCTTCTGAGGAAGGCATCTCTATGAAGAGCCGTCTAAGACTTTCAGACCGATTAAAATTAATTCTATTGAATCGTGTTTTAATCGTGGCTCCGAACTGAACCCGAAACCCGCTTCGGTTCAGAGATTTTTTCATATTTTTGGGAATCCGAACTCGATTCTGAATCAAGACAAAATTCGAGTTCAAGTTCGAAAAAAATTTTAGTGCCACAACGAATTCAAATTAATTTTAGCACTAAATTCAATTAAATGAAAATTCGTTATTTATTTGTACTTATTAAACCGAACTAGAACCCGAACCTGAACCTGAGCGCAGTAAATTTTTAGACTGAACCTGAACTTCAATCGATTTAGAATGACAGTCTGTCATTATGTAAAAGATTGCCAATTTTTTCATGGGCGTTCAGTACGATTTCCAATGATTTATTCCCAAAGTCTTTCGCTAGGAAATAAGAAGAATTTTTTTTTATTAATGGTTGTCGATTAAATTTTAATAATCAGTCTAAACTTTCCTTCCTTGCTTGCCAAAGAAATATTAAGTAAAATATATATTCAGATCTTCAAATTAGGCAATGTAAATATTTTAAGATTATACGCCCTTTCACAAAACTGAACAATTTAAAATAATCAAAGTATTATTAAAAGAACCCCGTAATAATTATAATTAATTAATTAAATTCTAAACCCATCAATTTCAGTAGATTCAAAAATTTTAATATAGTTCAAAATTTTCTTATTCGAGGATCTTGTGTGAGACATCCAATTTGGAAGCAAATTGACTGAAATACCCAAATTGAAAATATCGAAAATTTAGTTCATGTAAAAAACTATTAGTAAGAGATCTGGAACATCTATAAAATGGCGATCATAAATTGTACGCCATCACGTTTCTCTTGATATTACATTTGTTATACCAAAACGAGTGTAGCTTATTTAAGAAAGCCGATGCATTAATTTTCGTTAATTAATTTCTAGTAAGCAATTGTTATTCACTCGGAATTGTTGCTAGTAAAATATTTTATTTATTTTTATGCATTTTTATGTAGTCAACATATTACAGTAAATGTGAATATAGTATAGCGGTAAATGTACGAATAAAAATGGACAAAAAGGGGAATGTTTTATAAAGCCCTCGGAGCTACCTTTAAGCAAGGGACCAACGTGGAGTTAAATATATTTTACATAAGCCCCAGCTCTGTAAGGAATTTTATCGGTATATTTACGTGGTGTAGTTCTAACGTCCATGTTTTTAACATAGTGCTAAGGGCCTCGTTGGTCGAAGCTGTTCTACTGGGCTTGGGTTGATTAGCATGTTAACTTAATTTCTTCACTGACGAATTCCACTTTTAGATTTTTATGAAGGTTATAATTCCTTATTTACCATGGTACGTTGACCATACCACGCAAGACTTTATTTTGAAAAGTTTGAATTACTTTTATGTTATAATTTCCTTGGTACAGCCCCATAGCTGTATACCATACGTCCAAACAGGTTTCAATATCTGCCGATATAATAGCAATTTATTATGCAATTTTCTAGATTTGATGTTTAGCTCCAGTTTAGCATCCAAGGGTCATTCCTAAGTATTTGGCCGTGTTTGTATGTGTAATTGGTTGCGAATTCAATCGAATAGGTAACCAATTAACAATTTTGTTGGTAAATTTTATATGTACAGATTAAGTTTCGTTGAGTTGAAGGTGCCATTTCTTTGTCCAATTACTTAATGAATTATCGGCATTTTGTAATTTAGTGGTTGACTCTTCTATATTGTTGCCAATTGGCAAGATTGCAGTATCATCCGCAAATGTTGCAATACTTGTATTTTTTGTACTTGGTACGTCACGCGTATAAAATATATAGAGTATTGGCCCCAGAACACTTCCTTGTGGATAGTCAGTGTCCAGCTGATATTTTCTTTAAAATCAGGTAAAACTGCTTCGGCAGATCTCCGTCTTGTTTATATTCCAGGCCCTGGTGCCATACTGGGTCAAAGGCTTGAGATACGCCCAAGAAAACACAAGGGCATCTTCAATTAAATCTGTGATTCTGTGCACTTGATCTGTGGTAAAATGTCTATGTTTAAATCCAAATAATTTTGAAATTGTAGGAAGTAGAGAAATCAGCCTGTTCGATGTTAGGTTTTAGAATCATTGTCACCTCTGCCCCCTTTCATTGGAATGGAATGTATTTTATTCTGAACGCTGCGTTGATTATTTTTTCTCTGATAGTGCTTTAACTATAAGTCCAGTGATTAGGTCATAACCAGGGGATTTTTTTGAGCTTAAGTTGTTGTTTATTTCATCCTTTAGCTCTTGTAGCGTTACATGTTTTATGTTTTGCTTATCCACTTTATTTACGGGAATTATATTTTCTTCAGCTGTTTGCCTTGGAAGAGGTTTAATTGTGTCTTCAAGGTAGGCTGGAAACAATGCAGCTTTTTCTTTGGCACTTCTAGCCCAAGTTCCATCGCCATTCTTGATAGGAGCTATTTGTACTTAGCTCTTTTAAAACTTTTAGTTGCTTTCCAAAGGGAATAATAAGCGTCCTTATTGCCAGAAAGGCCAGTTAGGTATTCGCTTAAAGATTTGTTCTTGATTTCTTTGATAAGCATTTTCAATTTGTTGCTTAAATAATTAAGTCGTGCTTTGTTTTGTGCTGCTCGGTTCCAACCAGATTTTTCGCGCTTTCCATTTTTCTATAACCAGATCTTTCACTTCTACTGAATAGTTCATGTGATTTTCCGTTTTGTTACGAGTAGGAGGAGTACTCTGCCATGCTGCTTGTAGTGTACTGTTGTTCAGCAGCTCTAGTTGAACATCAAGTTGTGCCGGAGTTTTAATTGGTACTTGTAATTCTGTATTGTCTTAATGTTTTCCTTCACAAATATGGCTGAGCCTCCTCTATTGCTTTTCCTGCTGGGTGGATAGCGTCGTAACACTGGTATCCTCAAATTCTAACGAATGAATCTATTGTCAGATGAGATTTTGATTAGGCATATACATACTATATGTATGTACCTATCTTTTCTAAATTTAGAAAACTTTCTAGCTCTGGAATTTGTTGCAACAGCCCATTTGCATTCCAATTGGCGTTGCTGAATTCATTCACTGTTTCTTGCTTATTTAATCGCTTATTTATAACGTCCAGGCTTCTTTCTGGTTTTAGTAGCCTTAAGTTTAAGGCTTCCATATTGGCCGTCTTCCTTGTTAATTACTATTTCCCGGTGTTGTACAATCTGTGAGTATGTTTTTCGGCCTACTATTGCACTTCTTTGTGGTAGTTCTACCACTGGGTTTTTGGACATTGTCCTATTACTGGGCACCCCATAGTTTAGCGGGCCCTAGCGTTTTTTGTTTCCCAGGTTTTGCAGTTCCCTTGCTACTTCACACCCTCTATAATTAGCGGGATGCTCTCCATTACTGTTTACGGATTTTGGATTCGTATTTTTTGTCAAATTACAAGATGGGGCTTGATGTTACCCCGAACATTTCACACATACAGGCTCTCGTTTGCAATTTTTCTGCGTGTGATTATATCCTTGGCACTTCTTACACTGAGGTATCAAGCCAGTGGATTTTCTTAGCGCTTCTATTCTAACTCTCATAATATTAAGGACTGCCTACATATTGAATTTTTTTTCCATTTTTTCTTTGCTATTAAAAGTAAGCATAAACAATTCAAGCCCGCTTTTATTAATTTTGATCCCTTGATCGCAGTTACGGTTTTTTCTTTTTTTAGGATATTTACCGCATCTTCTATTTTAAAGCCTGGATTTTAAGGTTTTCGATTATATCCTGCTTTGTACAGGTTGGGTGAGGACCTCTGGCCATCACTTTGATCGGGCGATCATTTTTGTAGTCATATGTGTATTATCCCTTGCCTTCATCTGTCAGCTTTGCAGCCAAGGTTCTATAAATTTCAATATCTGTTGGTTTGATTTTCCATATATTATTGTTCAGTGCTACAACTCTGTATTCTTTTGTAGTCACCGATTTCATTAATGATTGGATAGTATCACATTCAGTTACGCCAATAATGTTGATTGGTGGTGGTGGTGCATTTTCCTTAATTTTGATAGGTTGGTTTTCCTGTTCGGGTATATTTTGCTGATTTTGACTTAATACACCTGATTTTGAAGTTTGGTTTGAAGCTACTATTTCTGGAGAATAGTCTGCCTTCCTTTTCCAATCAGTTTCTTCTCTTAATTCTTCTTCGTCAGTGAGGAAATTTGTAGCTCCGGCGCCTCTGGTTTCTTAGCTTGCAAATCATTTTTCTTACGGAACTCTAAAGCATCCTGTACCTCAGGTTCCTTTGCTTATAAATATTTTTAGTTCTTAATTTTCTAACTTACGAGATTTAACTTCTTTAATTAACTCCGTTGTAATTTTTTCAATCTTGCACAGTTGTCTACGAAGTTCTTCATTTTCTATCTCAACACTTCTAGTTGAGGATTTTGGTGATCTTGGTATTATGGAACTTCTTCCAAATGGGTTTTCAGAGTACATTACCTCTAAAGTATTACGCTTGCTCACCCCTCAAAGTCGCCGGCACTGGGTATTCGTTTCCCTGCACCGTAATGTTTACTCTATCCGGGACCGCCATATTGGTTATTATATTCAGGATATCACCCTTAGCTAGTTTTGGTTCGCGAATGATATTTTATTTCCCATCTACCCGCCGACAATTCGGTTAGGGTTTACCCCTGTCCGCCATCTGGGGCCGCGCCCGATATGGGCTAGCAACTACAAACAGGACTATCGAATGTGAACATTTTTTTTTAAGATTTTCTACTTAGCTTTAGAATTGGGCATGATGCAGTGGGAAATAAAAATGATCAATAAATAATGGTTCTGGGAAAGGACTAGGTCTTTGCCTTTATCATATATGGGAGAAAAAATCAAATTTCGATGTATTGCAAAAAATGATGATGTCAACATCACGCAAATTTTGATCTTCTGGGTCTTGATAAATTGACCAATTTTTGATAAGGATTTACTGTACAAATTAAATAAATTTGTGGATTAAAAAAATAAAAATTAATTGACAAAAATTATGAATTTGTTCGGCTTCCCAACTTTTCCTTTTGGGAGTCTTCCAATGATGAAATGGCCTGGAGTTAGTGCAGATAAATCCGATGGACCGCTTGTCATGGGTGTAAGGGGCATTGAATCAAGGCAAGCCTCTATTTGAGTTACTAACGTATTTAATTGTTCAGAAGTGTAATTTTCATCAAGTAGCATATGTTTCAGTAAATTGTTTTCGCTTTTTAAAGCGGATTCCCACAAACCACCGAAATGGGGGATCGGGGAGGAATTGTACGGTATCGAATACCATCTTCAGTACAGTACTTTAATACCTCATGTTTATGAAATTGTGAATCAAAAATTTGTTGCAATTCTCGTAGATTTCCATCAGCATCCACAAAATTTGTAGCACTATCACTAAAAATATTAGAACACATCGTCCTCTTCGAGAAACAAATCGCCTGAGAGCATGCAAAAAGAATTAGTCGTTAGATCTTGAACAACTTCTAAGTGAGTTGCTTTTGTGGGGAAGCAAACTAAAACAGCAATAAATGCTTTTGTAACAATAATTGATAACAATATTGTCGAAAGCACAAGATGGTTGCACACGTTCAGGAGGTAATTCACCCATCAGTTGGTAGTTGACGTCGGTTTTGTCCTGCGGATAATTTCCCGAAATGTTCGTTACGATCTAATAACGTTGTAAATATATGGTTGGACAGATGAGGAATTGGATGTTTGTAATTATTTGATCAAGGAAGAGCGGCCACCAGCCGGTGTTGTCGATAAACGGATTTAGTTTTAAGATTGAACTTTGCTTATTAAGCAATTTGTTAGCGTTAAACAATTCGAGTTTTTTACTATACGTTGCAGGCTGAATAAACTTTACTAATCCATTGAGGGTGGAAATGCCCTCACTCCTGAGGTGATATATCATCATACTTATGATTTTCAACCTTTAATTTTGTATTTTGAAAAAATTTATTTAGGTCTGAATAACGTTCTATAGGATAGTTTTGCGGTTCATTTATTTCTAATAAAGTTTTAGATTTCAAATATTCCTTATCATCTGAACACACTAGTTTTGGGTAGGTTCCAATTTTCCTTAACCTTTTCATACAATTCAGTTAATAATAATAAAGACGCGCAAAGTTCCGGTCGCGGTATAGTTTTGGTCTTAATAGGAGCTACCCTTGATTTAGTACAAAGCAAATTTCAATTATAAGTACCATCTTTATTTAACGTCCGAATATTTATACAGCATCCAAAACCTAATTCGGATTCATCACCGAAACCGTGGATCGTTTGCTGGTTGGAAAATCCATCCATTCTGATTGAGTCAGTTCTGGATGGTCATCATCTCATTTTAAGTTCGGAATTGACCACAAATTTTACACATACTTTTTTGTAATAAAAATTACTGGGGCACAAAGGCCTAGCGAGCCATAAAATTGAGAAATTTGTGACAAAACAGTTCGTTTATTAAAAGAATTTGTTCCAAATCATTCCCAAAACGCTAATGATGTTTAGATTATTAAGTTCGCGATCAGGAATAACTTCAGTATTTTTATACAAACCCAATTTGTTAACTCAAAACCTTCCTTTGCCAATAATGAAGTTTAATTTAAATTTAATAGATTTGGTTTCGTTTACGGTATTTGCACCCGTCCACAGGTCATCTACATAGAAATCATCAAGAAGTATTTGTGATATGTCAGGACTTAAACATGTAATTTCGGCGGTAACAGAATTTGTGCCAGAATTATCACCATTAGCAACTAAAGCAAAAGAAGTCTCTGACCAGGATTTGTTATGTTTTAATTTGAATTCGAAGCTTCTGGGTTTTGATTATTTGTTGAGGTTTTGATTTATATTAGGCTGATGATTTTCGTTGTTTGATCTGCTATTATGTCGATTTTGACTAGTAAAATGCATTAATGTATGATATTTATTTTTGTATTTAAGACAAGAACTTTTGGAATTGCATATTGAAAAATAAATATTGAATAATTCGATTTGAAATATACACAGCTTATTTCGCCTTTGGTTTCAATTGTAAGCAACGAATGTTTACAATTTTGTTGTTTACATGGTTGCTCAATATTTGGTGTTTTAGACACAATTGGAGACATATCTTTAAGAATTCGGGCTCTTTGCCTAAAAATGTCCATAATTTCTTTTATGGTAGGGTCTCTGTCAATTGGTTTCTTAGTCTCTATTTAATGACGTGAACTTTTGTAGACTAATTGAAAATCATGAAATACCAAATATAAATCCCACTTTTTAATTGGAATTTTCAAAGATTTAAGAGAATTGTACTGTTTCCAGAACCCTTCAATAAACGTACATAAATCTTGTGCAATGTTTTCTCTCCGCACAGGTTTTAGGTTGTACAAGGAGTGCATACGCATTATCCTTATGCAACAAGCCGTTTTCGTAATGCTTAAAAAGAGCACCACACTTCTATACAGTTTTCTTTTGAGTTCGGTACTGATTTTATAAAATGAAAGGCTTTACCTCCTTTTAAACAATCTTGCAACATTGTAAATTTTAAAGTTTTATTTAGTCTAACTTAAAAACGTTTCATGAAATTCCATCCACGATGTAAATGACCCATCGAATTTAGGTAAAGGAATTTCTGGAATTGCAAAATTTAAAAACTTTCCATTGATTTGAAAATTTTCCATCGCTAGAGTCTGAATATTTGAAAACTGAAAATCTTGTCGGTAAATTTCATCAAACCGATTTCTAATTCGAGATTCCACTAATCGACAATTTGTTTCGAAGTCATGACGAGCGCGAGAACCATCCTCATCTGGATCTAATAACTCCAGATCCAACTGTACGCTTCGTAGAACTTACTGTATGGAGATTTCACTGAATCCAACATTAACTCTAGTTCACCTTTAGTTAATTGGCAAGGATTCTTATTTAAATTTTGATGGTAAGTAACTCGACCTTTCAAACCACGAATGGAGTTTTTACATTTAAGTGCTTCCACATTTGAAGATAATTTAATAAAATACAATTGACTCTAATTATGAAAATACCTATCCACATTCAAATGCTTTTCTGTAAGAAACCGAAATTGACACTTAAAATATGCTGTGACGTGACTGAAAATTTAAAGAAAATTCCTTGCGTCGAGTATTTGAAGTTAATATAATTTGATACAATATTGATGATGTCAGCTTAAGATTAATCTTAAAAAATTTAAATTCAAAGCTTTTAATTAAGTTCCATTCATTGAATGGAACTTAAAATAAAACAGAAAATATTTTAGAAGTCACTTGATCAAATCTGTGAGTTTACATTTTAGTATTTGGTGTGGTTCCATATGCGTTCAAAACGGCTTGTATGTGACGAAATGGCAATTTTCTGTGACAATTTTTATAATTGATATTTGCGAATTTAGGGATAATCCTTTGTATCGATGGAAGTTTCAAGTACACTAATTGATGAACTTAGAAATCCATAATTAGACGAAATAGATACTATACACATTTTTTATTCTCTTTTTTCGAGCTTGCAAATATATCTTTAACCGTATCAAGCGCGATCGAATCTTCGTCTTCTAATTTGATTAATTTCTATATTCGTAAATTTTTTTTAATAGTATTCGGCGGCTTCAATCCAGGTATTCCACCTGGTGACTGTTATCTTTGGTGGAAGGTCCTAAATTTGGCCTTCCGAAGTTTCGGCCACTCGATATAACCCGTGTGCCAAACCAGTAACAAGTAACCGCCTACACCATAAATGGTCGAAATGTCTAGCTACTGTGGAACTACTGGCTTTGTCTAATGCCGTATTCAATAAAAACATTTTGCGGCTTTCAGCATTTTGCAAAGGTTTTTAAACAAAAATCCAGGTACGTAATCTTTTCATTCATCACCTAAGGTATAAATGTCTGACATGTAGTTCTGTCGTTTTTTTGATTGACATTTTACAAAAATATGCAATACTAATTTGATGTAAAATGCGAACATTTCTTGGTTATTTTATGAAAGGTTCAAAAATGTTTATTTAGGTCTTAAAAAGTCTAAAATCTATAAAAAGGTTCCAAACCAAGGAAAAGTTGTGCTAACAAACCGATGCCATATGAACGGAACTTTTTTGAATCATGTTTCTATGTAACCAAAACATGTAAACCTGGCTTCAGCACGAAAAGGTTTTAACCTAAAAACCAAAGCCCTATAAATGACTAATTCTTAAAAATTTGCTCTTAAGTTACTTTTTAGTACCCCACGTCTAGAAGATTTTAGTGCGATGTCACAAAAAAATGTTATTTGCCATTTGATGAGAATTTAGGCATTGGCATATAGCTCATCTAAATTTTTTGGTGATCCTAAGTACCCTATTACTTTCCGCTTCAGGTGTTGCCACAAGTATTCACACAGTTCGGTCACACGATCCTCTTTCCATGTTTTCACAAAGCGGGCAGTGCGCTTCGGATGATTATCATGATGGAATATGATTTTCGAAACATTCTTGCCTCATTTTTCCAGGCTTTCAGTAAAGCAATACACCTACGTAGTCATTTGCACTCATCCTTCCTAACACTCTCTGGCAGAATCCAACCCCTTCCGATCTCATACAGCAACACAACATTATGTTGTTCTGCTGAATCTCGGTTTGCTTCGCATTAAGTTTCTGAAGTGCTTCTCTTATCTTTCGGGCAGGCCCATTTTCTGACTCCGTTCCAAACGATTAATTTTGGTTTCGTTGGTGAAAATCACACTCGACCAGTTATCAGTTGTGTAATTTTTATATCCAATTTTATTTTAATAAATTTTACTTTTTTTTTAGCCAATTGTAATTTTTATAATGGTATGTTAACAGCGGATACAAATTTGTTTAAATTGCCCAAAACTGTTTCGAAGTTTACTCCATTGCGTTGTCAGTTGGCAATTCATAATCCCAACATAATTTGTGTAGTCACAGTTTTTGAAATAAAATTTTTATTATTATGATTGATGGAGCGAGCCATCCAAGAGGGTCAAACACATTATAAGATTCTGACAGCAGTTAAGCTGCAATAACCATTAAGTTTTCACATAATGAAAATCCATTAGGTGTTTTGGCTAAACCATCAAAAACTGTTCTAAGCTTGGTTGACGTGCTAGAACTTTTAAAAACGGCATGATGAGGCAGATAGCAGTGATGATTGTAGTTGCTTATATTGAGGGTTCTTTATCATGCTCCGCTCGACTGATTTTAATCTTTGTATTGCTTGAAATAATGACTGGCCAAGCACTGGACCAGGTGACTTTAATGGTAAGGCAACCTTATATCTTCCACCTATTTCTCTAGATACATTTGCTTTAAAATGCGCCTCAGCTTCTTCTCCTTCCTTAGACTGCATGTTAATAGAATTATCTAGATCCTCATACTCGAAAAATTTCTTTAGCGTTTACTCGATATTGTCTTCATCAACTACAATCTTAAAATTTTGTATGTTGGAGGATTTGTGACTTGCTTCTCCTGCTAATACCCATCCCAAAGCAGTATTTTGAGCAATAGGGTTTTCATCTTCTCCCTTTAATCTCCCATTTTCTATTATTTCGAAAAATTTATTTCCACCTAATACAATGTCTATCTCGTTTAATTGGTCAAAGTTTGGATCGGCTAGCTAAAGCCTTTGCAAATAATCATAATTTTTTATATTAATTGTGGCTACTGGAGAAATGGTGGTCAGTCTGTTTAATATATATACATTCATTTCAAACAATTTATTTGAATTAAACCTAAATTTGATGACGACCGAAGTCATTCCTCTTGTGTATTGGTTATTTGTAGCAATACCAGATATAGTGAATTTGGCACTTTTTCTTGGCAGTCCTAATTTCTGTATGCATGCTTCCGAAATAAATGACGCCTGTGAACCAGAATCCAAAAGAATTCTACATAACACAAACTTCCCAGCAACATCCTTCACCTTGGCTAGAGCAGTTGGTAAAGTGGTAGAGATACATTTCAAGGTTGTAGCTAGATGGATTTTCATGCTTTCTTCTGTTGTTTCACATTCAACTTTTTCTTCATTCACTTGTAAATTGTTAAGTTTGACTGTTGTTTGATTAGGCGCTATACCGTTACCTTTCACTTGGCTTTTGACAGTATTGTATAAAACGCTTGTATTATCATGTAATAATGTATGATGTCGTCGTTTATACTGTGTGCATCCAAACCTTGACATACATGAAGTAACACGATGATTCCTCGATAAGCAGTTGTAACAAATTCCATTGGTTTGTGCAACTTCCCTTCTTGAGCTTAAGTCCAACTTTTGAAATTTCTGACACGTAGACAAATGGTGATCTTCATTACATAAAACACAAGAAAGTGATTCAAAAGAAGCGACGTCGAGCATCCAATGGATTAACCAAGAATCTAGCGTTTGAGTTTCACTACCAAATGCTTCCAAACCTCTAAAAACTTCATCTGCGACGTTGTACAGCCCTTACCTTAGTTTATTTCGCTGTTGTATTGGCTGAATACTAAAGAACGTATTTAAAAGATTGGAATCGATACATCTTTTTTCTCGTATCGTTCTATAATTTTCGTCCAAGCGCCTGCATAATTAGCGTCGGTAACGTTTAAATGCCGAATCAACGTTGCGGCTTCCCGTTTGAGCAACCCTTTAAGATATAGAAATTTCTGCTCATTGCCCAAAGATTCCCTATTATGCACAGATGACTCGTATAAATCGCGAGAAGCGGGAAAATCTGCATAGTCTACGCAAAAATGAGGTATATTCAACTTCGGCAATCGAACGTCATGATGATCATTGTTGGGCGTCGCGCAACTTGTTGATAAAGTTATCAAATACCCGCGTTGTTGGTCGGCAAACGCCAACATGGGCTCGTGAAACTGTTGCTGAAGGTCTTTGAAAAGGTTATTGCGGTCCGGTGCGAAGTATCGTCGTGTTTCAATAACTTCTTATTCAGATGGCTGACCTAACGATAATATTTGGAAATCATAATCCTTGATTCCGCCGCGTGTATGCGGCATTCAATTCATTGCAGAAATTCTGAATGCGCGTAATTGCTCCCTTAGATTGACCTCGGCGAGTAATATTTTCCTTCAACGTTGTTTTTTTCAACTTCACTTAAGCTCATTGTAGCTTTTACAACAATTATAAACCGTTATCACAATTACTCGTATTCACTATGCAACAGAATTTGCTTTAATCTATCGCGCCAACCCAGTTAGATTGTTTTTTTTTTTTTTTTTTTTTTCAACTTTCGACTATAAAATACCAATAACCCAATGGGCCCTATTCTCGAATTTCACATCCATTTTCCACATGCGGACAGCTGTCAAAATTCATCAAAAAGTTCGGAAATTTTAATTCGTGTATAAAATACAAGGGGCATGGGGAATTTCTTCCACCTGCTTATACCCATTCGGAAATATTCCCTTAGTACCGAAAAAATTCAAGTTTTATGAATTTTGACAGATGTCCACATGTGGAAAACGGATGTGGAATTCGAGAATAGGGCCCCAGGTCACACTTTGTTAAACACTATAGTAAAAATTCGCCAAAAAATATTGTCCAATATTCCAAATTTTCACTTATTAGTTCCACTAAACGATAATTATTTAGGTATTAAGGCAGAAAAATTTTTACTCACAAATATTTCTCCTAGATTGCAGTGCTGAGATTTTCCTCGCTTAAGTAAATGCTGACAAAATCGTCAAAATAGACGCCAATAGATTCACCGTTCAGCAATAAATGTTTATGTGACTGACTATAAATTAAATTAAATTTACAAAATTCTTTGACATTTTTAGGTACTGTCAAATCGATTTAATTATTTACATTATGTTTATTTTTGTGTTTTAATTTTCTTTTTTAGGCGCATATTAATTAAGTGTTAATAAAAAATTCCAAACACTCACTTTATAAGAATTTTAATAAACATTTTTCAAACTGCCAAATTCGATCAAATACGCTGTTTCACTAATTGTCAAATTTCGAAATCGTAAACTGCTTCCATTGCAATACGAAAGTGAAATTTGCAGCCTAAGCGATAGCGAGTGAATTGAAAACTTCCAAATTATTTTAATTATTTCAGTAATATAAAACTTAAAATATTTACAAAAGAATAAAACTAGGCACGAGATTATGGATTTAACTTTACTATTATGAAAAATTCGCCTATTGTTGTTGTGCATTCGGATCGAACTTGCACAACTTATTCAAATTTGACAGCTAATAATAAAATGTTAAAAGAAAATTTAGGGAAAAAAACTAAGCACATCTTTTATCAGAGCCATAATGATAATGACGTATTTTTTAGAAGCTTTTTTAGTGGTATAACTTTTCGCTAATTTCCTTAGCAATCCATAGTAAAAAGGGTGTTTTTCTGCTTCAAAGTTTTGAATATAAACGCCCAAATTTTTAAAAAAAAATAACAAAGCTATTCTAAATATATTGAACAAAAACATCTATGAATCCTGTGTGGTAGTACTAATTATTAATCGCCGAAATAATAAAATAAAAATATGTCTCAAGTTTACTTTCCAAATAGTAACAGTGTACCTACAAAAAATAGTGAAGGCGTTTTCTGTATTATTTATTTTGAATTAAATAATATTTTAGTTACTTTAAACTTGCTTAAAATATATCTTTTTACATAGAAAGATGTCATTAATTTTGTCGTGTGGTTTTTAATAAAACCATAAATTAAATTAAAATGGCTTGAAAACATTTGTATGCCCTCACTTTTCTTATTATTATAATATCGTAACATAGATGTCTCTTAAACAGCTTTTTTGATATAAATAATTTGAAATATTTATCAGCCGCTTTTAATTTTTGTGACACTACAAGGTTAATCGAATAAAAAACCAAAACACCATATAAAACATTTTCACAAATTTATTAGAAATAATAAAAATTTAATAAAAAATATGTAGAACTATTTCTGTTGTTATCTTATATTTTATCCTTTTCTAGCACCATCCTTCAATTTTTGTATTCTTTATTTGCGACCTTTCGATCGCTTTGGAACAAATAAATCATCAATTGAGCTTCGTAGCCTGGATAAAGTACCAAATTCACACTTGCGAATCTTTTTATTGCCAATATACATACATTCGAATACTTTCGAAATTTAAAGTCTCCTCACATTCGAACTGCTTGATTTCATCTAATTTATTCCTTGGAATTTTATAAATTGACTGCTCGGAATTATTTATATTAAGAACAATTATGGAGCAAAATGTTTTGCCACAGGTGCCAACATAATTATTTGACTGCCTAATGCCCGCTCATACTCTCCACTAAATTTGAAATGAATTCGTAAGGCGTTGCATTTTTGAAATGCCAAATTGATCGTGAGCCCTTTAATGTAGTAATTTGTAGAATCGTTCATTTTTTCCTTAATTTTCCTTAAATTCGGCATTTTCGAACAACGCTTCACGAACATTTGCGTCAAGTGTATTTCGATGTGTTTGAAAGTCATTGATCGTGAGCCATAGCCTTCTTTGCGAGTTTATTATTCCAGGAAAGGCTGAAAAATAAATAATAAGATTTACAATTTTAAATCCAATCAGTTCTAAAACATACTTGCGAATAGCCAGTTCCGATGAGAGGTTGGTGCAACATCAGCCAGCGACCATTGTTTTATCTTATCGGCCGGATTGACCCCGTTTTAATTTTCACTTGAACATTTTTTATTTATACTAACTTTTATATTACTTTAATTTTTGTTTTAAAATTAAAATAAAGTTTTGACTACTTAAGGGTATTTATTTTAAATTTATTATATTTTATGTATCTCATAATACGAGAATACCCATTAGTAGTTTATTGCCACTGACGTACCTCATCGTGCCAAATTTTCGAGTTAAATTTGATTGATTTCGTTTTGTCGGTTGAACAAAATTTGTAGCACTTGGGAATTGTGCAAATTGTTGCTGATATGGTGGTATTTGTATTTGTTGCCCTGGAAATAAAATTGGATTTGGTCCCGTCATCATTGGTTCTCATATTGAACATATTTTTGTTAAGGAATGATTGAAATATCTGGATTTTGTTCCATCAATGGTATTTGATTTGTTACATTTAGACCACTTAAATTAAACTGATGTCCCACAAATTGATTTTGCACCCGCCAGCATTATATCCGGATATTGTTGTGGCATTCCGACAAACTGATTTTGCGGCATATGTTGCATTTTTGCTGCCGGAAAACCACCAGACATTGAGCCATTGAATGTATAAAATTCCATTGGGTTTTATTTTGCTGTGGCCGCATATGAGTAAGTTCAATCCTTGAAGATTTAGGGCTACTTGAACTCTTTTTAGGTTTACCAAAACCAGACGCGATAAATTTAAACTAGTCATCCGAGGATTGTCTGATCAAAAGTCGCTATTTACATTTTACTTTTTGCTACTTACTTTTGATCACATTTTTGTAGTAAATAGCTTGTTTTGACCAAAATCAAGAATTTTAGAAATATTTTTCATAGAGAAATTGGCAATTTTTGGTCCATGATGGAATATATTTCACTTAAAAAATTCTGCCCTGATAGAAAAAAAAAAATATCATTTTGGAAAATGTAAATAGCGACTTTTGATCAGACAGTCCTCATTTATGTTGGTAAAATTATACATAATAATTTTAGCTGAACCTCATTATTGTTTTTTTTTTTTTTTTTTTTTTTGGTGAAACGAAAATTTTGACAGCAGCGGAAAGCTTTGCTACCATCTATTGGCGAGTATTGAAGTAGCTAAATTTATTTTTTAACGTGTAAGCAAGCTTTCGTTAAATTTAGTGGAAAGTGTTGTTGTTGTAAAAATGTTTCTTAAAATAAATCAATTATTAAAAGAAAATGAATATCATTTTCTTAAGAGATGTTCATGTATGTTGAATTTCAAACATTTCTGCTAATTATTTCATAGTCCGTAATAAAGAGTTTGTGAATTTTTTTATAAATATCGTTCATTGAAAAAAAAGTGATTTCCCATTTGTTTTGTGTGTTTTACTATGGAAAGTTTGATTTTTTCATCGTTTCTAATTCCTTTATAAAAGCTCAGATTTTTAGATTATGGCTCTATATAATACAGGGTGTTCTGCTTTTATTCATTACCTATTGAACATAAAAAAAACTGTAGAAAATATTCACATAGATTCTTATCGAACCTGCACAACATACCCTTGCATTAGTTCATTATGCTCTTAAAATAAAAAACGATAACAATTAAACATCAATAGTTTCTTTAAATCTCGGCTAATTCCAACAGTTCATGCCGTATAAACTTCCATATTACTAGAACCAGTTACCATTTTTTAAATGTCAATCATAATTCTCCCTCATAAAACATAAATACTACACCAAAGAAACATAATTTTACACCATTAAAAATCGAAAATTTCCATAAAACTAAAGTCAATATTTTCCGTTATTATCTACTTTGGAAATGAAATATGATCCACATGTGTTTTATATTTAAGAATTACAAGAAGAAAAAAAATTAGATTTTCACAACAAACATACACACACACATACGTATTGAAAATGTACAAATTATTTTTATGTAACGGAATAAATTATGTATTAGAAAGGGTTCAATTAGATTGCGCGAGTGTTGTTCTTTAACAATAATTTCCGAGTTTTTAATATGTCTAGCCAATCGCGCTTGTTTATTTATGTATGGTGATGTATGCATTGATGCAAGCACGCACAATTGGAAATGGGTCGAACAAATAAATATAATCGATTCAATTGTAACAACGCACCGACACCTTATATATTGTACGTGTAGTACTAGGATTTCCCAAATTATGTTTTCCGACCTTTTTAATTGATTCTTATAGATTTGGGTTGCCTCCTATTTACAAAGACATTATTGAATTACAAAATAAACTTATTGTAATATGCCTGCGCAGATGAAAATAGAATACACGTGCTGCATATTGTTTTTCCGTTAAAAGCATAAAATATCTTCATTGTATAAATTAAAAATTGCAAAATACCTTTTAGTTGGTTGCATTTTAATATTTTAACAAGTTGAAAATGTACAAAAATTTTGATTTTGAATTAAATTTACTTGACAATCTGTTCGATTTCCGTTAAATGTATGTATACATTGTATTTATGTACCATTAATTTAGACCATGCACTCAGCTGGAAATAATTGAAAAAGTCATGTTATGGTTAAAATCGGTTCTTGAACAATATTTTGAAAAAGGATGTTTCCTTATTAGAACAGATGTTTATAGTAAGTAGTTTGAAAGAGAAAAACATGTTTTTGATTTTTGCCAAAGTGCGTGGTAGCCTAAATCAGGTCGTACCACACAAGCAGACAACTGATATACATTTATGTATACCAATTAACTAATTCTATCACTTTATGTCATTTTAATCTTAAATTCAATCTATAACACTAGCACATATCTCACCTACACTCGGCGTTCAAAAGTAGCATGCAATCTATGTAGAAAGAATAAAATGGATTTCTAAATTAATTGTATGTAAATCTCAAGAGCTCAACATAAAAATTTAAAAAAAAAAAAAAAATATTTTAAGATGTTTTTGAAAGATTATAAAATATAAATGATATGAAAAATATAAATCTTATTAAATTGTTATAAATTCTATATTTATAGTGCATTATGGCTATCATAGACAAGGATCATGTCAAGCTGGTTTCAGTGCTGCCATATCAAAGGTAAGAAAGTGTTTTTTAATATAATTTTTTGCTTCTTATTTCTTATTATAATAAGAGAACATAAAAAAATTAAAATTGTTAAGTTTGTTACGTTGAAAATAGGTAAATAAAAACTTGTGTGCGCGATTTGCTTTATTTTTTATGTTTTATAATAATAATACGTGGTGAATCCATATGAATAATGGATTATTCGTCAAAAACAAAAAAAAAATATTTATAAAATAAAAACACTTTGGTGGTCTTGTTGCAAAAAAAAAAAAAAGAAAACAAAATAATAATAAGAAAGATAATTAATTATAAAAGTAATTGTTTTGATCTTTGATCTGCGCCGATACGCTACGATATGAAATATAAACCATATAAGTTTTATGCGTTACAAACTTTTTTTTTTTTTATTAATGTTAAATGGTTTAATGTTCTCCAATTATGGGCATGACTATCTCAACATGTCGCAACAAAAACTTGTGTGTATGATGCGAGTACTCGTAATTTTCTATTTTTATTGTATTTCTGCTCATGCCCATTCTATGTTGTTTTTTATTCACCTACGCAAGCCGTACAACAAATGTCTCATGTACATGAGTACTTAAACTATCAGTTGTTCATTATGATTTATGTTTATTTAAATAGACTATTTTTCAAATCTATAAATTGATATGACAATCACATATACTTTCATTAATATCGAATTTAACCTTGATGTGGATTTCGATATATAACACTAGAACTACCGACCGGCCAAAACGACCGATTTACATTTATTGAATTCATTTGTTTAAATTATTATGTTAGAATGTTCCGAAAATTTTTGATGATTTTTAATATTGTTACGTTTTTGCCTTGTCAAATAAGGTTCGTATCACTGGATTGTGAATAATACAAACTCAATTCAATTTATCACCAACGAATTTATTTATTTCACAAAATTTATTACAACACAGTTTATCAATCAAAATTCACAAAATCACTTTATATAAATTATTCTTAAATTTTACTGATCACTTTTACTTTATTTATCGCACTACAACACTTTTTAAATCACTTTTTAATTCCTTTTAATCTTTATACTATCGCTTACCAAATATTACTCTATCGCGTTCCAAATACTAATAATCCAATTCGATCTTGTTCGCCTTTTTATATACACAAACCAAGCTTCTCGAAAGTTCACGACTTTTCCAGTTGGAATAGCGTAGAAACATTACGTAACAATTCCATTTAGTACAGTACGAGTAAACATTGAGCTATTAGTTTTACTTATTCTATTACACACTAGGTGTTACCGTCACATTACTTTATTGTCACATTAAAAGTCATCATAAATTTCTAAAATAGTTCTAACATAATAATAAAAAAAAACATGAATTCAATAAATGTAAATCCGTCATTTTGACGGGTCGGTAGTTCTAGTGCTAATAATATCTACGAACTTTTGATAGGAACTGCACTTATCATTCAGGAAATCAAAGGGAAAACTTCCTTCAACCGAAAGGTTTTTAGATTTAAAATCAAAGGGTTTTTTTAAAGAGACACCACTTTGCTTTAAATCTTTAAACTGTTTTAACAGTGGCCTTTTCATTTTAAGGAAAAGTCAAAATATTTTATGTTGAAGAGTTTCAAAATTTTATAACAAAAAATAACCGTTTTCGTTTAAAAAATTAAAACTTTTAAACGAAACAAAACTACACAAACCAAAATTCTAGAAAGCTCATGACTTTTCCAGTTAGAATAGTTTAGAACCATTTTATCATGGAAAATTCCATTTTAGTACAGAAAACCATTGAGCTATTAATTTAACTTGCTCTATTACAATCTAGGTGTCACCGTCACAATATTATTTTTCACAGCATCCCAATCGCTGTCACCACTTCCAGTAACAAAATATGTAGCAGATAGAACAAAAAATATATAGTAAATAGATAATTTATATAGTAAATCAATTTTAAGAGTAAAACAAGTTTTGTTTTGATAGAGGTCGATTTTTCAATCAGTGCTGCCGTTTTGAAAACTTTACATGGACTCAACTTTTCACGGGAGTATTTCTACACGAAAGCCTTAACCTCTATACGTTGTCCGACCTAGATACATTTTTAACAAGCATTTTTACTTGCAATGTAATCACTGATGTTTTTAGATTATTGTTTTAGGACTTTAAGTTTTTCGCTTAGTAAAGACCACCGATCAGCGAAATTGTAAACAAGAGGAGATTTATTTTAGAGAAACTTCGACTTCGATGTTTGAACCGTTTTCATTTTCAAAAGCGTAAATATGGGCTCGAAAGCTAAACCTTTAATATAAGTTTAGTAAAACGGGGAGCTCTGGACAGAAAAACAAAATGGTTGTTATAGCATAAATTAAAGTAAACTCTTACAGGTATTTAATTGTAGAAACCGTAGATGCATTGTGAAAATTCATAACTAATGATAACTCGGATACCACGGCTCGTCTGAACGCGGCTCAACTCAAAAGTGCTTGCACTTCTGTTTTTCTATGGCATCATGTTCCCTAAGGTCTAATGAAAAAGATAAAATTTTTTTGAAATCATCCACCGACCAGTTTTCATTTTCGCGCCAAAACTCGAAAATTGTAACCAAAAAAATGATTTTTTGGTCTGAAAAAGTGAAATTATGTTTTATGAAAAGTCTCAGGAAGAGAATGCATTCATTTCAGTTCATTTCAGTTTTCCATAATGTCGAAAATTTGTAATCCTCCAAAAGTTGCCCGCGCACTTTCACACGAAGAGTACCGGAGTAAAATTTGTTTGTTGTGCTTAAAAAAGAATAATGCCATGTTAAAGATAGAAGCCTCGCTGCAATCGAATCTAGAAAAATTACTGAAACATCGTGTAGACAATATCTTGTGTGAAGAAAGACTGCCGAATGTTCTTTGTGCCGGATGCAAACGGAACGTCTACCGACAACTTCCCAGTGCCGATCCAGGAATCGTTCCCTCCAAGACTGTCGAGCTACCTGATTATTCTAAGTTTTGAGTGTAAGTTTAACTACGAGATCTAGGACTCAAAATACCTGTCAGTGCTATTTATGCCAGATTGCTCGAAGTAATGTGATATCCATGCAACTTCTTAACAAAAAAAAATCGGCTGACGGGAAATGCATTAAACGTTGTTCCAAATGTTTTATCGATCCCAAACGAGGAACACCTCATAAATGCACCAAAACTGCCCAAATTGATAATGTATGCAATTATATAAATACAAAGTGGCGTCAACATTAATCAGTAAAATTGCAATTCAACAACATGACATTGATGACAAAATAAACAAAAAAGATTTGACGGTCTCCCTTACTCAGGCACGTGGAGGAAACTCCATGAAATTATTCATAAATCCCCACGAGAAAAATGAAGAGGAACCAGCTTCGAATATATCCACAGCCGATTTCTTGAAAATCAAAACAAAATTTAATCTTAGTACAAAGACTACTCTTGATATAGCGACCGCTTTGAGAGTTGCTACAAAAAGCGGGCGATAATTGAGCCAGGATTGAAAAAAAGCCTGAAACAGAAGAATGGCGAGGTAAAAAGTTTATTTTGTGCTAAGACAATACGTAGATTTTTTAACCATCAAAGCTCGAATGAGCACACCAATCCAATGTCCCATAATTTACTGCCATACTCTTGAAGATTTTCTTTGTCATATCGAGAAACAGCGGGATATTAGAAATCAGCACTTAAAATTTGGAATTGACGGTGGCGGTGGTTTTTTGAAGGTGTGCCTGTCTGTTCAAGATGATTCAACTGAAATTTGTCAACAGGAGAAAAACGTCAAAAGTATGACGATGGCGTGTTTGCTAAAGCTTTTGCTGACTCAGGCGTTAAGAAAATCTTTATTCTTGCTATTGTGAAATCGGCTCAAGAGAATTATGAAAACGTGTCAGCAATATGGAAAATATTGAAAATTGAGGATTTTTCTGGTACGATAGCGACTAATCTCAAATTAGCCAATATTCTGACAGGGATTATGTCTCATTCATCGACGTACCCTTGTACATGGTGCTTTTGTGAAAGCACAAATTTGGAGCACATCGGACCTCAGCAAACTGTGGGAAACTCAACCTCATATTTTGAAGCTTGGAGAAACGCTGGCGGATCGATAATGTAAAATGCGAAAAATTTCAAAAGCTGTATCAATCCTCCAGTTCTTTCAGCTGATGACGATAAAAAGATTCTTGATATTATTCCTCCTCCAGAACTACATCTAATGCTTGGTGTGATTAATAAAATAGTCAGCCATATGCAAGATGAATTTGTTACTGAAACAACAGAATGGATCAACCTATGCAATGTTCAACGAACATTTACTCAAGGAGGTACCAAATTCAATGGCAATTCTTGTAGAATATTATTGAAAAAAGTGGATAATCTCAGATCGTTTTGCTCCATTGGTTGTTTGAAATATGTGGAAACATTGAAGGATTTTGATCGTGTAGTTCACAATTGTTTTGGAATCGAATTAAATGATTGTTACAAAGAATCTATCGCTCAATTCAAGACTAGCTATTTGGCCCTAGGGCTATCAGTCACACCAAAAGTACATGCAGTATTTTATCATATAGAAGATTTTTGTGAAGGCCATAGAAGAGGGTTCGGGTTTTACAGTGAACAGGCCATGGAGACAGTGCATTCTGATTTCAAGACAATGTGGAACAAATATCAAGTTTCTGAAAACCACCCAAATTATAAAGATAAATTAATGAAAGCTATAATTGAATATAATAGTTACCACATATAAAACTTGATTTAATGTTACTGAAATAAAGGTTTTTGTTCTTCTCGACTTTCATGAGTTTTGATTTGTTTGAAATAATTCATTATATGTGTTTAGAAGACATCTGTCGACAAAGAGAGAAATAATTCGCAAACTAGTTTAGCAACCTTTTTACCTGTACTTTTCTGCATTCTCTTCCTGAGACTTTCCTCTTTCGATCTTTGTATGCTGGAATCCTCCGGAAGGGCATACAAAATAAGATATTTCACTTTTTCAGACCAAAAAACCGTTTTTTTGGTTCCAATTTTCGAATTTTGGCGCGAAAATGTAAACTGGTCGGTGGATGATTTCAAAAAAACTTTTATTTTATTTGTTAGACCTTAGGAAACATGATGCCATAAAAAAAACAGAAGTGAAAGCACTTTTGGGTTGAGCCGCGTTCAGACGAGCCGTGATAACTCGGTTACTTTCACGGATTGTTTATTTTATTTGTATATATATAAGTGGGTACTGTTGGCGCTTTTGTATCTGATGATGTCTTTTTGACGAAGGTTCTAGTGGACTTTATTTTTGTGTAGGGGTAGGGTATACAGTTTGTAGGGGTGGCCGAATTGTGTTATCGTTAAACTCTTACAATCTGGGAGATGGCTGGCTTTTTGCTTAAGTCATTTTCTCAAATTTCTTTTATAGTTTTCTCTTTAATTTTAAGCATAGAAATGTAAAATTAATTTCTTGTTGTGCGCTAGCAGTCAAGTTGTCAGGTACATCAGTTTGAACATATCAACTATGGGAAAATTTACGTCATTTTTACAAAGCTAATTTTTGCGAGTTGGAAGATGTTTGGGTGCAATTTAGGGAAATGTTAGTGCAAGACGATTCCACAGTAAGTAACCTAGATTCTAGACGCCAGGTATGCTAAAAAAATGACAAAAGTTGGAGCTAAGCCTTGCGCCATTTTCACATTATATAGAGACCTCTTGAAAATCAGAATAAGGCTGAAAGACAGTTTCTAAAGTCATTTAACCTAGGCAGATGGAAGAGATGCATGCAAGTCTGGATTTTGTGTAAATGCATGAATAAGACAAATTTCGGTCGAACGGGGTTTGCCTTGGATTTATTGTTCTAAAATATTTTATTTAGCTATAATATGTAGCATAATTTTATATTCTAGAGGTTTTAAGCTAAACTTTTAGCCGGACAAGAGATTTGATAGTATTGACCGGGACGTGTTGCACGAACATATAGACCTTCAGTTTCTTGAATTTTTCTAAGAACTTTTTCTTCCTGCACAAACAGTATTA
Organism: Tipula vernalis; assembly: GCA_958295665.1. Taxonomy (NCBI): domain Eukaryota; kingdom Metazoa; phylum Arthropoda; class Insecta; order Diptera; family Tipulidae; genus Tipula; species Tipula vernalis. The sequence goes on from OY282558.1 coordinate 329,838,696, forward strand.
CGAGGCCAATAAATAACCTCTAGGATTGACATTTTGGTGAAAGTCAAAGGATATAGCCTGAAATGCTATTAAAAATGTAGCAGATTCAGTTTAGTGGGTAATGAAGTTTTAAAATGATTAAATTGTAGCATTTCTGCTACATTTGTAGTAAAGTGGAAGCACTTACTTCCCAATATTTACGCCTTTGTACCAAAGAAAAACAAAGAGCCATCTACTTACAATACATCCACTAATAAAAAGCAGAAATATTTCAGAATTAATTAAGTTGCAATAGTGTAATTGTTTGGAATTTGACTGAAAGCCAGCTTCCACTCATTACATTGAATTTATCTTACTTGCTTGGTGATACCGGCGGCATGATCCCTGCAGCTTCAGGTAGGGGATTGGTGTAGGTAAGGTACCACACAATTAAGATCTAGTTAACCGTCTAAGGAAAATTGCGAGCACATTTCGAATGTTTTTTGGTGGGGCTAAACCACCCAAAACGTGAGCTGCCAATTGCAACTCGGAAAGTGGGGATGAAAACAGAAAAAAAAATTGTTTGACTTAGGATAGCATGGCTACCCTAAGCTTTACGGTGAGTGAAATAGATAACATTTGACCACTGGCCATGATTATAGTCAAATGATAGACGCTCGAAAACAAAAACCCAAAGAGTCTTTTATGGTCTTCTATAATGACATTCAGGTCATGACATTACAGTATTGTAGTTCACCGCCGGGTTCTAACGTTCTTCTCATACTATGAAGAAACATGAGGCCTGGGTTGCAAAATGTCTTGGCTGACAGAGTTATTCATACCATAAGTGATTTAGTGATGCGATGTGTAGCTTTAGAAGACTCATGGAAAAGGACCCATTATGAACCAGAAATGTTTTGCACTCGACGATTTGTTAGTGAAGTGGAAGCTGATTATGGTAATGAGAGATCTAATTATGAACCTTCTCAAACAGGTGAAAGGTTTGGATATGAACAAGGAAATCTGAATAATGGTATATCTGCCTTATCGTTGAACCAAAAAGTTTCTGCAAATCAAGCTAATGACTCCAGGCAACGGAATAAGAATGATTCCTTATTGATCTGCTGGAATTGCCATGACCTAGGAAGTGGTTTATTTCGACTGTAATAAATCAGTCACAAAAACCTTTTGTTTTGGGTGCTGAAGACCCGACATTCTAAAACCAAATTGTTAACCAAGACGGTTAACCAAGACAGAACTCAAAATCCATTCTCTTCTATTAAGTCTAAGTCTGAGTTACCAATCTCACCAAAACAAAATCGGAATTTTTATCGGGCCAGAGAATACTGAAGCAACCGGAAGCAGCTACAATTCAATATTGCAGAAACGTTTATCAGTGCTGAGTTGGATAACCGACCAAATGCCGATGTAATTGTTGATGGCATTAAATACCGCGGATTCATGGATAGTGGAGCGTCAATTACTGCTTTAGGTAGTGAAAGTTCAAAATTTTTCAACCATCCTAAACATGAGGTACGAAACTTTCCATCACTGGTTAAAACCGCTAGTGGCCTTTAAGGTGTCATTCAATGGGATACAACGTGACATGTGTGTATACCTAATACCAGGACTAAAACAAAAGCTATATTTAGGTGCAAACTTTTGGAAGCTGTTTGGAATCATGCCCACGATGATGCCAGTGCAAGCCGACCTTGACAAAGAGATTGATAGGATGTGGTCATTAGGAGTTATAGATAGGAGTCGTCAAGTTTATGGAGTTCCCCGGTGACATTCGTCCGAAAAGCGAGTGGCAAAGTGCGTTTATGTCTTGATGCCCGACGGTTGAACGAGGTGACGATTAGGGACGCGCATCCGCTGCCAATAATCGACGGGCCTTGGAGTCGGTTGGATAAAACCAAATTTACCTCGAGCATCGATCTTAAGGATGTATTTTGGCAGATCCCGCTGGTTCAGGAGTACCGCGATAAAACAGCATTTACCGTCCCTGGTCGTCATTTGTACCAGTTTACTGTGATGCTGTTCGGGCTCTGCAACGCCCCACAGACCATGTGTCGACTAATGCACCGGGTAATTCCACACCAGCTCCAGGACCAGGTTTTTGTATACTTCCACGATCACTTGGTTACAAACTTAAAACTGTTGCTAAATACCTGACTTCCACTGGTTTAACAGTAAACCTGGAGAAAAGTAGATTCCTTCAGAAAAATTAACGCTATGTCGGGTATATTATTGGCGATGGTACTTTTCGAGTGAACCCAGAAAAAGTTCAAGCTATTGAAAATCGTTAGATTTCATTTGCTCGATTGAAAAATGCTTTAACAACAGCGCCCGTTCTGGTGTACCCAAATGTTAGGAACCATTTTTCATTCAATGCGATGCTGGTCGTTCAGGAGTAGGTAGTCTCTCTCTCAGCCCAACAAAATTAATCCATAATGGAGCTTGAATGTTATGCGGCCGTATAGCGTGAAAAAGTTTCGGGCTTACGTGGAGGGTTGCGAATTTACAATCTTGACGGATCATGCAAGTTTAAAATGGTTCATGAGCCAAAAAGATTTAACTGGTCGATTAGCGAGGTGGAGCTTTATGCTTCATTCCTTTAGTTTTCCTTCATTCCTATTACCTTCATTCCTTTAGCTTTAATGGATGGAGAGATTTACGCAAATCCATCTGATAATCATACCACATAAATGACAGATCTGCCAATTTTTATTTATTTATTTATTACCAGCACTAACAAATAGCATAGGTTACAATACCAATAATTTTGTATCTAAAAAAGTGTCACAAATTATAATTTCATATACGACTCTTAAAAAGATCCCTTGAAATGTTAAAATCGAAAAGAGATTTGGATATACCAATATACGTTCCGACCGAGCTTATTCCTAATCTTATTAGCCAATCGCATGATCCACCATTGTCTGCACACCAAGGGATTTCCAAGATACTCGAAAGATTGTATCGCTTGTATTACTGGCCTTGCATGGCACGGGACATGCGATCCTACATTAATCAATGTAGTGTTTGCAAGCAAACCAGACCATTAAACTATGCTTTGAAGCCACCAATGATTCAACAAATTCGGGTGGAACGATGCAGGCAAAGACTGTATATTGACTTCCTTGGGTATTATTTATCATTCTAGATAGTGTTTAGCCAATATGTATTTTTGAAACCCATGAGGCACGCATGGTCCACAGAAATATGTAAGGTGCTTGAGAATGAAATATTTTAAATTTATTCAGTGCATCAGACCATAATTTCTGACAATGGCTCCAAGTTTAATTCGAGGAATATTCAGATGCTTTTGAAAAAGTACGAAATTACCAACATGGAAACGCCGAAGTTATCTCGGCAGTCGAATTCATCCGAAATGGTAAATCGCTCAATAATATCCGTCATACGAGCTTACATCTCCGACGACCATCAAAATTGGGAACTCCTTATTCCAGATATAACCTGCGTCCTTCGTAATGTCCTGCACTAGTCGACTAGGTTTTCTCCTCATTTTATCATGTTTGGCCAGCATATGGTGACTCACGGCGACGATTATAAAGTATTGCAGTAATGAATGAGAAGCTCATAATTATAACCTACGTACTTACGTAGTAAACTGAAACATTTAAGTGTTGGTCGAACCATTTATATGCGGAATTTCTCGCAAAGTAATGCTCCGCGAAAATTTTCGGCAAAGTTGGCTCCGAAATTTGTCGAGGCAAACATTTTTAGAAAAGTTGGTACAGCAATACAATAGTGCAAACCAAATATGAATGTGAATGAACTGTATCCTAAAATAAAACTGGAATAAACAACAACAAAAAATTTGCAAGTGTATGTGTATGTAATGAGATCGAGTATTATCTCGACTCATTATAGAAATTGTCCATAAACCTTGACCCATCGCGGCATTTACCTGTAGCTTCAAGCCAGTAGAAGTAACTTTTTCATGAGTTTTGATGGGAGGACTATGGATCTTGTTATAACACATTTTTTTTGAGTGAGCATGAAGGGGTGATCATGGAGATCACAAATAGGAAAATAAAAAATAAACAAAACGGTTGGACCCGTCTATGGTGACCAATAGAAAAACAGAATCAATCGTCCAGCATGAATGGATGAATTCTTGCCGACCGGTTGCATTAATTGTTGACAAGATTTTCTGTTTAAATTTCTTTTGATATTTTATGATAATGTTATGACTTTTTCTATATCTATGTATTTCATAATATTACAAATTATTTTGTTCCCCCACTCCCATTTTTCAGAGATACCTATGTGGTATATTTAACGTTTCCAATATGAAAACATTTGTTTTCATTTATTCAACATATATGGTATGTATGAGAAAATTGAGAGTAAGAATAGCAATAAAAAAAATAAAAATATCGGCTCGGAATATTGAACTTTACCCTAAAAATGCCAAGACGTTCGAAAATACCTAGACTTTTGGAAGACTTAGCAAATATAAACGAAGGCCTTTCCGATTTCGATGAAGTTGATTCTGAGAATGGACTAGCAGACAATTCAGAGATTCATTTAAAAAGAGAAGTATATGTATCGTCAGACAGCGATAATGAAAAAGAGAACCTCCTCAATGTACGTAGACCAAGAAGAATTGTAAGATTGTCGTCATATTCTGATGAGATTGACCATCAGCAAACTGAAATTGATGCTGATGGAACTATCTGGAATAAAATAAAAACTGGATCGACTCCAGGAAGGAGATCAATAAATTCCATTTTCAAAGAAGTAATTGGACCTATAGAGTATGCAAAACGAAGCATAATGAAGGGTACAGTAAGTAGTGCTTTTTAGAACATTGTTGGTTAAAAAATGGGATCTATCGCAAGAAAAGTATGACGCTTTTCTTGCAATTCAATATGCACATGGTGCTTACGAAGCTAAGAACTTGAAATTATTTATGGTCTAAAAAGTGAGGACCAGATTTTTTTTTTTTTGTAAAAACTATGAGTAGAAAAGACTTTACGAATATTTTACGATTTATTCCCTTCGATAAAAGAAATGAACGGAGTCAGCGATTACTAACGGATAAATTTGAAATGATCTCAAACATTTGGAATTCATTCATTGAAAATAGTCAGAAATGTTACGTACCGGGACAAAACATTACAATTGACGAACAATTATTTCCAACTAAAGCGAGATGCAGATTCACTCAGTATATGCGGAACAAACCCGATAAGTTCGGAATAAAATTTTTGGTTGGTATCTGATCTCACTAGTAAATTTATTATAAATGAATTCCCGTGTTTAGGAAAGGACGTGAGTTTGTTGTCCTCAAATTAACTGAACCGTTTACCGGAACTGGAAGAAATGTAACGACTGATAGATTAGAACTATTCGTGCAAACAAAAGAGAATTGCCGAAACTTGCTAAACAAATAAAGTTAGTTTACCTCGATTTTCATCTGTACTCGTAATTTATGAAACAAATAATTGTACTTTGACAGTATATAGTATAAAAGTAAACCAACTAAAAAAATTGAGGTGTGGCCAACACACGACTTTCTTTTACGAACAGAGAATTTTGAGAAATTTTATTTTTTTCCTAATTTTTTTTTTAATTTGTTTTTCATTTTTGGAAATATTTTGTATTAAGTAGTTTTTTGTAAACCTTATACTTTTTAAGATATTTGCAAAACAAATTTTCTGGACAAGGGAGTGGCCACTTCCGGTTAGCCGATTTGGAGTAAAATTCACTGGGACCTCCCAATTTATCAAAAAAGCTTAAATCTGAAGTTTCAGCTCGATTGATTAAACCATCTGGGCTGTAGAGAGGACACAGACAGACTAACAGACTAACAGACTGACCGACTGACAGACAGACAGACACCATTTCAAAACCCACTTTTTCGGACTCAGGGGACATAAAACCAAATAAATTTCTAAAAATCTCAAGGTTCAAAATTTTCATGATTACTATACTTTATTTTACTAGAGTAAAAGAAAGTAAAAACCCCTAATCCATACGAATCGTTCGTTTAGTAAAAGTTCTGCAAAATTATTTTTTGGAAATCGCACTCAACTCCCAAGGGCCAATATCGGCCATTGCCAACAATGATGACAAAGGTTTGGCTAACACATGGAATAGGTCCCTTAATTACCTAGTTAGAAAACCCTAATCCATACGAATCGTTCGTTTATTAAAAGTTCTGCAAAATTATTTTTTGGAAATTGCACTCAACTCCCAAGGGCCAATATCGGCCATTGCCAAGAATGATGACAAAGGTTTGGCTAGCACATGGAATATGTCCCTTAATTACCTAGTTATAAAACCCTAATCTATACGAATCGTTCGTTTAGTAAAAGTTCTGCAAAATTATTTTTTGGAAATCGCACTCAACTCCCAATGGCCAATATCGGCCATTGCCAACAATGATGACAAAGGTTTGGCTAGCACATGGAATAGGTTGCTCAATTACCTAGTTAGAAAACACTAATCCATACGAATCGTTCGTTTAATAAAAGTTCTACGAAATTATTTTTTGGAAATCGCACTCAACAATGATGATAAAGATTTCGCTAGCACATGGAATAGGTCCCTTAATTTCCTAGTTAAAATTGAGGTGTGGCCAACACACGACTTTCTTTTACGAACAGAGAATTTTTAGAAATTTTATTTTTTTCTAATTTTTTTTTTTTAATTTTTAAATTTTTAAATTTTTTTTTTAATTTTTAATTTTTTATTTTTATTTGTTTTTAATTTTTGGAAACAATTTGTGTAAAGTAGTTTTTTGTAAACCTTATACTTTTTAAGATATTAGCAAAACAAATTTTATGGACCAAGGGAGTGGCCACTTCCGGTTAGCCGATTTGGAGTAAAATTCACTGGGATCTTCCAATTTATCAAAAAAGCTTAAATCTGAAGTTTTAGTTCGATTGATTAAACCATCTGGGCTGTAGAGAGGACACAGACAGACTGACAGACTGACAGACAGACACCATTTCGAAACCCACTTTTTCGGACTCAGGGGACCTCAAAACAATTAAATCCCTAAAAATCTCAAGGTCCAAAATTTTCATGATTACTATACTTTATTTTACTAGAGTAAAAGAAAGTAATTGTGAGGCGTTTTCTGTATTATTTATGTTGAATTAAACAATATTTTAGATACTTTAAACTTGCTTCAGGTAAAACCTTGCAGTAAGCTCATTTTTAAATAAAAAAATGGAGGTGTGGCCAACACACGACTTTCTTTTACGAACAGAGAATTTTGAGAAATTTTAATTTTTTTTTATAATTTTTAAAATTTTTTTTTTTTAATTTTTAAATTTTTTAATTTTTTTTTTAAATTTTTTTTTTTAATTTTATTTGTTTTTAATTTTTGGAAACATTTTGTTTATATAAGTTTTTTGTAAACCTTATACTTTTTAAGATATTTGCAAAATAAATTTTCTGGACCAAGGGAGTGGCCACTTCCGGTTAGCCGATTTGGAGTAAAATTCACTGGGACCTCACAATTTATCAAAAAAGCTTAAATCTGAAGTTTCAGTTCGATTGGTTCAACCATCTGGGCTGTAGAGAGGACACAGACAGACTGACAGACTGACAGACTGACAGACTGACAGACTGACAGACTGACAGACAGACACCATTTCGAAACCCACTTTTTCGGACTCAGGGGACCTCAAAACAGATAAATCACTAAAAATATCAAGGTCCAAAATTTTCATGATTACTATACTTTATTTTACTAGAGTAAAAGAAAGTAAAAGTACTTCTACTAAGTACGAAACATAATTCTGTCAACATTGAAAAAGACAAAAAAAACTGCCTGAAACTATTACATTTTACTTTCTTTTACTCTAGTAAAATAAAGTATAGTAATCATGAAAATTTCGGACCTCGAGATTTTTAGAGATTTATTTGTTTTGAGGTCCCCTGAGTCCGAAAAAGTGGGTTTCGAAATGGTGTCTGTCTGTCTGTCTGTCAGTCAGTCTGTCAGTCTGTCAGTCTGTCAGTCTGTCAGTCTGTCAGTCTGTCAGTCTGTCAGTCTGTCAGTCTGTCAGTCTGTCAGTCTGTCAGTCTGTCAGTCTGTCAGTCTGTCAGTCTGTCAGTCTGTCAGTCTGTCAGTCTGTCAGTCTGTCAGTCTGTCAGTCTGTCAGTCTGTTAGTCTGTCAGTCTGTCAGTCTGTCAGTCTGTCAGTCTGTCAGTCTGTCAGTCTGTCAGTCTGTCAGTCTGTCAGTCTGTCTGTGTCCTCTCTACAGCCCAGATGGTTTAACCAATCGAACTGAAACTTCAGATTTAAGTTTTTTTGATAAATTGGGAGGTCCCAGTGAATTTTACTCTAAATCGGATAACCGGAAGTGGCCACTCCCTTGGCCCAGAAAAGTTATTTTGCAAATATCTTAAAAAGTATAAGGTTTACAATAAACTACTTAAAACAAAATGTTTCCAAAAATTAAAAACAAATAAAAATAAAAAATAAAAAATTAAAAAAAAAAATTTAAAAATTTAAAAATTAAAAAAAAAATTAAGAAAAAAATAAAATTTCTCAAAATTCTCTGTTCGTAAAAGAAAGTCATGTGTTGGCCACACCTCCATTTTTTTAATAAAAGTATATTTGGGGTAGATGCGACCGATCAAATGGCCAGAAAGTATAGTATGAAATCGGGATCTCGAAGATGGCCTGCCTCTTCATATATTTTTCAATATTTTCGACTTAGCTGCAATAAATGCATGGGCTTATATAAATATATCCCGAAAAGAATTCTTGTTTCAATTAGCAGAAGAACTTTCTACAGATTATGAAGATCCATCTGAACTAGAAAACTTGAATGACCTTATGGTCCAAGGTTTATGTAATGGAAATAAAACCACGAATATCTGTGCTAATTGTAGAAAACAGGTTTGTGGTAAATGTACTTTTAAAAAAATCGCTTTATGCAAAAATTGCGGTGAGCAAAATAAAACCTAAATAATAAACTATCATTTATGTAAATTTTCTTTGAAACCAATTTATCTTTTAAATTCATGATTTCATTTTCGGAATTTTAGTGTTTTGTCAACTAAATAGCAAACCGGTCATTTTGACCGGTTTGATAGAAGTAGGTATATAACAACTCCAAAATTTTTCGGCGTGCTGCGTCAATTAATCGTACCAATTCTGCTACGTGTGCCATGATCACTCACTTAAAAATATTCAACGCCTTCAGCTAAACCAATTTTTAAACCTTTAGCTTCATCGAAAATTATGACTATAAGAAAATGTGGTTGTAAAAGGTATATTACTTTATTTAGACGGTTTGTCGTGTGTGAAATGAAATCTAATTGACTTCTTTTCATTATTTTAGACATGAAAAATTAACGTAACCGACCTGAGTTTTTACTTGAAATCGTAGGAAAACCAATACGGATTGATATAGACAGTTTTCAAAATTTTATAAAGTATTGATGCTTTTTTTTTTTCAATAAACAAATAAATTATCTTGAAATTAGTGAATTAAAAATAATTAGTGACGTTAGCGGCGTTTTTTTATTCGCTCCGGATAGCTGCTATCGAGAGCCGTCATATAAAAAGTGGCTCCCGATAGCGCTCCGTATAAATAGGTAGAGCCAAATATTTTTTTTATGAAGTTTTTGCTAAACAATTGAATTAAAAATGATAGTTTGATGTTAAATAAGTTTAATTTACCAATAAATAGCGCATCAAATTTAAATTTAGTAGTAAAAAAATGACGGCTCTCGATAGCAGCTATCCGGAGCGAATAAAAAAACACTACTGTTGATACGTTGCGCGAAACAGCAATTTCTCTGGTTAGAAAACAATTTATTAGAACTATTAGTTACAAGCATCCGAATGAGAAAAAAATAAACTATGTAGCTTGAAATCACGGTTATATTTGACACACTACAACGAAACCAAGTTTAATTGGATTGTAAAGTTCAACTTGATTCTCTCAATTTAATTATCTACATTTAAGAGCATAACTTCGTCTCTTTTTTTTGTCACTTTAGTTTTAGATCGAATTGTTTTTGTGTTTTCTAATAACTTTTAAAAGCTGCTTGCATTTATCGTTATATGCATTTTCCATCTATTTTCTGTTGTGTACACAGTCGAACTTGTCAATGTGGCAGCGGAATTTCATAAAAGCCATCAAATTGTTCCATTTCATCTTTTTATAGCAAAAATGAATCATTCGAATTGTGAGAATAAAACATAACATGACGATCTCTTCTATATTTGGCTTATATGGATGATCCATAAAATACAAAACTATAAATTTCATTTACATTTCAAATCCGAATAAGGAAACTCAAAAATGTTAAATGCAAATTATTTGTCGTACCGGTTCGTTTCGTACGTACGTTTATAAAAACATTTTACGACTAATGTAAACATTATATCCACCACACAATGGTCAAAATTGAAAAATGTAATAAAGAAAATAAAAAAAAAAAATTTATAAAATTAAACACAACATGAAATGAATAATTTAATTTTCATGCGAGAGAGATCTTAAGATGCTTGCAATAAGAAACAAAAACAAAAAAAAAACAAAAAAATCGGAAAATGACATTACAATAGGATGATAAAGCAATAATACTAAAAATTTATATTTTTATACTATTTTTGGTATTATAAAAGAATTTTATAGTAGCTTTGTTGGTTTATCGATTTTCACAAGTAATGACAAATAAGGATGTTATGAATACATCTTAAGTAATTCCAAAAAAGAGAAAAAAAAACAAAAAAATTATGTTATTGTAAAATATATTACATCGTGATGTCAGATTGGAGAATATAAATTTGTATTTACTGAAAATATCGAGATCACATATGTACCAGGATAAGGTTCTTTATAAACAAAAGCGAAAAATCTTAATATGACAACGCGGGCGATTTATTTCTTAACAAAAATATTCTAAATATTCTAATTATCATTCATTGTCTGAAAATTGAACTTAAGTGCTTTATGATTATTTGATGTATTGTCAGTTAATTTTCGTTAGTTAAGTATGTGCACCTCTATACACAAATAAGTTAAACAAAATAATACAAAAAATAAAAAAATTAGAAAAGGCGCCTTCTCAAATAACTTCTTGACTTGCAACTCAATAACAACCAAACACACATAACACAACATCACTGTTGAATATCTATGCTACATAGTTAGTTAATCGTCTTTGTACTTCAATACTTACAACATAATATTTGTTTATTTATTGTGTCGTTTAGCTTTATTTTTTGACTTGAATACAAAAAAAAAATTTGTTTTATTTTTAGATAAGACAAGATATAAAATTTATAATAAATTAAAAGACAAACCATTTAGAAAAAAAACTTAAACTATTTGTGATAAAAATTTATCTTATGTAGATATGTAATTGAATATTGTTTTGCATGTCAAATTCTTGGAATGCTAATAAAGAATATGGAGTTGAGTGCGAACTGAAGTTAAGCAAATAGTTGACATAAAATTAGTAAACATTTATTGAATGTTAGTTATGTTAATAGTTATGACAAATAGTTAATACAAAATTTTGACGAGACGAAAGTCTGTCGGAAAATTGAAACAGTGATAAAATCGATGTTTACTAATTTCCAGGAGAACTAAAAAATTATATTAATATTGTCAATCATGGTTCGTAACACTGGATTGTGAATAAAACACTGCAGTTTAACAATTCATTTAATTTTATACCTCACTAATTCGCTTTTTAAATCTCTTTTAATTCAGTTTTTAATCCTTATACTTTCGCTTACCCAAAACTAATAATCCAATTCGATCTCGCTCGTCTTTTTTATACAAAAACCAAACTTTTAGAAAGTTCATGACTTTTCGAGTAAGAATAGTGTAGAAACATTTAGAACAGTTTTATCACGGAAAATTCCATTTTAGTACAGTAAAACTTTGAGCTATTAATTTAACTTATTCTATTACACCCTAGGTGTCACCGTAAAAATACTAAAATAATGTTTGTTTGATCTTATTATTAATTGCTGTAACAGTTTAGCTATAACATAAAGAGTTTTCAGTTTTGACTTGGTTAATGTTGATTGGGTTAAAGGATTATTTTAACAAGGTCGTTTGAAACTCTGCTTTAACTTTAATGGTATTGTCCGTCGATTTTATGGGCTTAGTTTGCAGGCTTCGAGCGCTATACTCCTATTTTTAGTTTTAAACAGAAATTTAATCATCCACCATGGTACATATTCAAAATAATTGGTTTATTTAAGAAATCGGAATACGATTAACAAATTATAAAAGCTAAACCTTACATAAATTGTTTTCTCATATGCGTGTTGAATTCAACAATGATTTGAATGTCTGCTATAATGCAAACATCGAATCAAGTAGAACATAAATTAGTTTGGAAGTATGTTGTTACAAATATGCTGGAAGAAAGGGGTCAAAGAGGAGGATATAATGGCCTCCACTTATTTTCCTGCTGACACAGAAATAACTCCTCCAGATGAGGTTAGGTGACTCATAGTGCACAATAAGCAGATGGGGTTGGACTATCTGATGGAATGTGATGCAAATACGCACCTTACTTTCCTTACACCATGGACATTATCAATAGGTGAAAAAAAAACATACTTTAAGAAATGCGATTAGGCAAGAGATTCTAGATTTGACGCTTGGCAACTCACATTTGAGTTCTTTAATTAACAACTGGCATGAATCTGAAGAGGCAATTTGGTATAGCAGTTGGTACCATGCATTGGCAGAGTTCCGACCGACTGGGCCTTATATAGGGGACTTCTTGAATCAGAAATGCCCCGATTATAGGAAATGTAGAGTCCCCAGAGCGTTTGAGAATAGCTATCTTATAAAATGAAGAGTTTCTGGAAAATATAAGGCAAAAATCGAGGAAGTTATTTAAATGGGGCGACTTCAAGGTGGCCTTGAATGAATAAAATCTCGAACTAACGAGATCCAAAAGGGCAATCTGGAAATTGTTGTCTGAAGAACCGGAAAAAACAATTGGGGTACTTTTAGGGACCCACTATCCGGACTCTATTGTGACGGAATCTTAGGAAGGGTTTTATGATGATCAAAATGATGTAGTTTACGCACCACATAACAGTAAAGTGATACGGGCCATTGGTTCTTTTAAACCATTCAAGTTTTATGGAGGAGACGACATTTTCACGGCCTTTCTGCGAAAGTTATTGAGGAAAATCTCCCCAGTCTGGTTCGGATTTTTTGGGCAAGCTATGCCTTTAACTACATCCTAAAACTTTGTAGGCTCTTAGCGGTCTAATCACTAAGACTGAAAGAGCGATTGCTGAAAAAAAGTGGCCGACTTTGCCTTTGTGGACATTAAGGGCATCAGGGAAAAATTTAATTCCGCCTGCCATAATTAGGTGGATCCGTTCCATGCTGAAATATAGGAATTATAGCTAAATTAGGTCCCCAAGGAAACGTTTTGCCTCTTTTACTATGGTCAATAATTATTGATAGCCTACTGACTCTTGTGCGTAGGAATTTGATATCCAGGGCTATGCGGATGACCTCATGCAGGATGCACTTAACATAGTATGATTTATAGATGTATCTCAAACAGAAGGCGGAGCAGGATAGGAATATGGGAGGAGAACAACACTTTCGAAGTTCTTGGGTACATTTACTACTTTCTTCGAAGCAGAACGCACCCCTTAGCACTTTGCGCTAAGACAGGCACAGCAATGGCCTTGCCCACATGGGTTCCGCTTCTCCATTCATTGGGCCAGAGTTCTTCTGCGGGCTCACTATGGGTCACCTTAAAGCAGCGTTAGAGTGCTGGGTGGATAGGCAAAGGTCCACGTGCTGGCTCAGAATTTCAGGTCTCCGATAGGCAACCTGAGTTGATGCTATTAACCAGCTTCCTCAAGGTCATTTTCCCTTATAATATCACCTTTAGAACATGGGTTTAACTACGACAGATGGATGCCGCTTCAGCGGAACATGTTCGGTGGCAATATACAGCCATTTTTCATCAACGACTGCAACACTTAGGTGTGAGAACACTGAGCCTAGATAGAGTGATGCAGGTACCGTCCAGCCTGAATATCGACTGGACGCTTAACTAACTTATTTACTTTATACTTTTTTGGGGATTTTTATTTTTGTCAACCGGGCGAGCATTCCCAAAAAATTTCAAAATAATTTTATACCTTTAATAAAATGTGGCATTAAAATCTTATTTAAAAAATTATTCTCTAACTATGTATTCAGCAGTCAACAAGACAAAAAAATATATATATTTCTATTCTATTCAATAGATCGGCTTTAGACGTGCACTATGAAACACTACATCAAGGGATTGCCTCGTTTCTTACCTCTTTGCTTATGAAAATATCGAATAAGAAACGTGACACGATGTAGTACATAAACTTCTAGAGAGGAAGAATAATATTCAGGAATTTTTCGTTTAGTGTTCATGATCGCAAGAGGGTGAGGAAAAAATTTAAAAATGTCCGTGACGAGAAAAACGGTCATGTCCGTTGAAGTTGTCTTCTTGGTTTTTGTTTCTTTTGTATTGGACACTTTTAGTCCGCGCAATGATAACTAAAAATTTGGGTAACACATCTTTTAACCACCAATTTTTTTAGGTTAAAACCCATTTTTTGGTATTTTTTTTTTGTTTTTGCCAAAACCAATACAAATAAAGCCTCGTTCTCATTAGTCAAGTAACTTGATTTCCACAAAACACTTTGATATTCCACAAAACTTCATATAATTGGTACATTTCCAAAAAAATATGATTTCTGCACTACTCCACTTCATTTTTGAAGATGTCAAAAATTTTGACTTCACTATTTTGATAAAGTACTTCCCACACTACTCATCTCAGACGGCTCAACTTGAATAGAAAAATTGAAAAGTCCTCTAATTTACTTGAAACTTGAAGTTCAAACAATACGTTCATATATCAATCTAAGCACGTGCCTAAGGCCTGCGAATTTTGGTGAACCCGTAAATTATAGAAAGTTACCGATTACTTTTTTCCGGTGAATTTCAATGCGCCCCCTGGAAAGTTTTCTCCAGATCAACTTCTACTCATAAGTTATCTCGATTGGGTTAATGTCATTAGCCTTACGCCAAAAACATCAATTTTTTGATCCGTAAACCAACACTTCAAATGCTCTGTTATCACGCATAATGTTCCCACCTCCGTGATATATGGTCTTAATAGTCTATCTGGGTTTATTTTTCGATTGTTTCACATACACCTTACCTTCCAACCCAAACAAACTAAGCGACTTCGTTGCTCCGGAGGACTTTTTCTAATTCGTCAGCCATTTGTGTAGGTGTTGTTTTGCGAAATTTATCGTTCATTTTAAATTTGGTTTGGAAATAATTCGCTTTTTTCGTGTACCGCAACCCAGATTCAAATCCCCGATGTTTACTATAGACCTATTCGACCAATTCTGTGCAACATGAAGTGATATATCTAGCTCCATTTATTTCCTAGCGGCCAAAAAAGCGTAATCCTACGATATCTTTTTGTGGTTTTTGCGGTTCGTTCTTTTATGGGACCTTTTTCGAGCACCATAAACTACCCTCTTTGAATCTACTGTAATTGCTCGCATTGTTGTTTGTTTAGCAATTATTGCCAATACAACCAATCAACTTTTAATAATTATCGTTCAATACATGATACAGAAATGTGAAATAATGGAAAATTAAATACCTATTGAGGTTAAAATTACTGTTAAAACATATCTAATATTCTACTTTATCACTGTTTCTAATTTTGAGGCTATCTTAATTGCCTTTTTTGCCTTTCAAAGCAAAACGATAATATTTTATTCGCCTTAAGTGGCGAATAATTGGGCTTTGAAATAATTATTAAACCTCTCCAAACCATTAAATAAAAGCAATTAAACCTTGTGGAACGGGTTTTTTTATACACAATGTCTCGCTCGTCATTACATTTTACAAAAAATTTTTACTTTATATCTGTCTTTATAACAAGATAAATAGTGCTCTGGAATTTTTATTGGAAAATGATTGGCTAACTCACGATAAAGACTTCGAGTGTCCATCTAAATCTGCCTTTACTATTGGCCACCTCTGGATGGAGATATAATTTGGGAAGCAACCTGACAGTCGCGCAACTCTATTAGCTCCCCAAGTGCCCCAAGTATACATCCCTGGTTCCACAAAAGGAGAAATATTTTGTAAAGTACGGTATTTTGAAAAGATTTTATGAAATCTAGCAGTTTCCGGAATCCCTTTAACTTCTTTACAAAATTTAAGCCATTTAACACTGTGTGTTTTACATGATTATTTGGCGCTTGTAAAGACGTACCGCAGACTCGAATAATTAACCCAATCATTTAGTATTTCTACCGTTCAAGCTTGCACACCTACAATCAGTGGTATGTTATATTTTCAAAATAAGATACAGTTCTATCATATTCAGTAGTCGGGGCAGATTCCAGAGATCATAAGGGAAATTCGCTGAAGCAATTATAACAGAGATTATTTGACTGGATAGCATGGTCCTTGTTGGCTTAGAAGTTTCCCAGTAGCGAGCACGCGACCATCAGCCTAAAGTTGGCTCTCGTAACAAGCAATCCATCTTTCGGCAGATAACCACTGCTTTGAAATCAACTTCATTGTAGAGGTTCTTTAAACTCATCGAGTACCAGAACCAGATTTGGTTGATGATTTGACTTAGGCTATTCATCCGAAAGTCAGACAAATACTTATTGAGCAGATCTCCCCGAGACATAATTTGACGTAGAGCTACTATATTTCATGCTTCGATATTTCATGCTTTTGGTGTCTCGGCAATTATTCTATTTGATAGTATCAACTAATCAACACCGTAAATACAACTGAATTTATTTTACACAAATTACAACCAATTGCAATACATAACCGTAATTATAATATATAAGTATGTGTGTTGAAAAGTACGTTTAATTAATGTTACAATGTATAGTGCCTCAATGCACTATATTCCTCCACATGCGGATGGAACATTAACAGAAGATTGAATTCGAACTCTTTACTCGATGTTAATAGCATTTTTGATGGTGAATCGATGAGACTGGTCCAGTTGCCTTTGTGACAGTTGCCGGAATCCATCTTGGACCTGCAGCTTAGTTTCAAGCCCAGACATCAGACTTAAGGGACAGTGATCTAGTGTTTCTCGGATAGTTGGTTCTTCGTTTCGAAACAGAAATTGCATCAGGAAGTAACCGATCGAAATAAGTTCCGATTCGACGGTTAAAGAGAAGCTCAGCCAGACTTTTCCCAGTGCTAGTGGATGGCGTTGCATGGTGGTGATGCAAGAATATTGCCAAACGATGTCGAATATCCCCGGCCGCTTCTTTCTTCAAGTAATCCTTGGTTGGGTGTGAAAAGGAGAACTCGAAGTCGGTTGATACAAAGACGGTACCATTATCGCTTACGATTACTTCTGGAATACCGTCCGTTGCAAAGATGGCACGGAGCGATTGAATAGCACTTCCAGCCATTTGGAGTAAGAGTCTTCCAAGGTAAAAAATACTTTCGACTGGAATGGTCCAGCGAAATGTATGTGGACCCTTGTCCATAGCCTTCTCGCTTCCTCCCAATAGTGTATAGGCGCTTTGGAGTTCTCGGACTAAGGCTCTTCACATGGCGTTCAGGAGCGGACGATCTTTTCGAAGTCGTTGTCGAGGTTCGGTCACCAAACGTAACTTCTCGTCATGGATTTCATGCGCACTATACTCGAGTGGACTGTATGCAGCGCATTGACGATAGTTCGACGATAACACGATGGAACAATCGTACGCAGGCCCCAGAGAAGGGACTTCTTGATGCAACTGAGTTCATTTCGCCTAATCCAAAATGGCTTAAAATGATCTTCTCAGGCCATCCTCTGATGCTTCATGAGAAAATACGTGAATGAATGGGGGCTTTCTTCGTCGATTTTGCTACGTCCTCTGCCAGAACAACTCGGTGCTCGAGCGATTCAATTAACATCACTTCCTATTCTTGGGTGATGATTTGTGTCGGATTGGGTAGACGACTAAGACCATCAGCATTACCATTCTCCTTTCCTGGTCGGTGGATAAGTGAGTAATTGTAAGCGTTGAGGAAAACGCTCCAACGCATCATTCTCAGGGCCACAATATGCGGTGTCGGTTTTTTAGGGTTGAACAATCCCATGAGCGGTTTGTGATCGGTCACTATCGTAAATTCACGACCATATACGAAGTCATGAAACTTCTTGACGCCGGCGACAATTGACAGAGCTTCTCTATCAATTTGAGCATACCGACATTCAGTGGCGGTTAGCGTCCTAGAAAAAAACGAAATCGGACGTTCATTATAACCGACCTTTACAAAGGATCACACCAACAGTAATGGCAGCTTCTCATTGTAAGGCATGAGAACATTGTCAGTCGAAAGCGCAGACTTCAGCTCGTCGAAAGTTCTCTGGTGAGCAGTGGACCAAGTTGATGCAGTGGCTCTGCGATAGTAACTTTCCCTTTAACGAATGCGTGGTAAAAATTCACTAGCCCAAGAAAAGCCTGGAGTGGGACTTTATAATCGGTAACCAAGATTCGGTAACCAAGGAAATCGACAGCTTCACATCTGATAACACATTTAGCTTTCCGAAGACGAATCCCCGCTTCATCAAGTCGTTGAAAAATTTGGCTCAATTTTTCACGAACTTCGTCATCAGAAGCAGCGATGACTCCTGAAATTACATGAAGTAAATTTTCAAGAAAATTTTGAAAAACACCTGGTGCCGTGGAGATTCCGAACTGGAGACGTTTCACTTTTGAAGCCCCCTTGTGAGTTCCGATGGTTTGTACCATGGCGGTGTCATTGTAAACTGTGAGTTACATCGTGTGTTGCATCGTGAACAGCAAATGGCTAGCTGATGGAATTGGAAATGAATGCGGCGAAAGCGCTTTATTTCCATCAGGTTTGGTCACAGGGACGATAGGTGTCGCCCACCCACGCGTGGTTTAACATCTGCTGCAGCTCCTCTTCGATTGGTTTACGAAGAGCGAGAGGAACTCGGCGAGGTGGTAGTCGAATTGGTACGACTGTCGGATCCAATTTTAATGCAACCGGTAGACCACGAAATTCTCCTAATTCAGCTGAGAATAGGTGTTGGTATTTCTGCAATATGCTCTGAAATTTTGTTGTTCGAATTAATCGCACTCCATGATTGGAGATTCTCAATGGTCCGAACAAATCAAGACCCAAGATGTTGGTTTTGTTTCCAGTAGTGGCAAAAAATGGCATTTTGTTGATGAATCGGCCGTTGTATTCGACGTCGACCCGACGGATTCTGTTGCAAGTCTCTCAATTTAAGCTCAAACGGCTGAAGAATCAGTGCCGATTTCCAGATTAAACTCACTGGACAATGATATCTGCTTGACGGAGTTTTCCCGGCACGGTTAGCAGGATCAGATCGGCAGACCCGCTGTAGATAATCGTAAATGATTCCCTCCGCAGCTTTCAAATTTTTCTGTTCGGTAGTATCAACTGATCAAGACCGTTAATAGAATTGAATTTATTTTACACAAATTACAACCAAATGCAGTACATAACAGTAATTATAATATTTAAATATCAGTGTTGAAAAGTATATTTAATTAATGTTACAATGTACAGTGCCTCAATACACTACATCAATTATTGCTCGTTAGATAGAGGAAAATAGAGATTCATAAAATATATAAAAGGTTCTGGTGATTTCGCCTAAGCTAGCTGGTAAGGTCTGCAAAATGAGCGAGATTTTGGGTGATGTTTTTCCTTCCTTACTTTGAATTTTTAGTTAATGAGTTAAAAGGAACAAGTAGCGCATTTTAACGTCACAGAAACGACGGTAGATGCCAAATTGCATATAGCGGAAATAATGGAGGACTGTACAAATAGGGTTGAGTATTTGCTAAGTTTGCTAAATGGTTCAAATCTTTGATAAATATATCTTGGCTAATCAGTGCCATTTATTTTATAATATTAACACTAATTTTGGAAATTTTGACGTAAGATTTTTTTGATTTTTCATAGAAATATAAAGAAAGAAGTAGAATCTTCTTTCTTCACTTCTAAAAAATGTAATTTTATAAGAATCCAGTTTAAGCGCTTATTTTGGAAAATGCTCAAATCCATTGTTTTTCCTGGAAAATAAAACAAAAATTAAACAATACAAATATCTGGAAAATGGAGATTTTACGTTTTTCCCTAAAAATAAAATTAAATAAAAAATGTTGCATCATTATTTTGGTACTAATTTTCATATAATAGTTACAAAAAATGTTTGCAAGAAGACTCGAATTTATTCATATTTGTTACTAATTTTGGTACTAATTTTCGTATTTGGTACTAATTTTGTAATTTGGAACACAAACAATTTGAAAAAAAGCATTTTTTTATGTTATATTTTTAGTTCATAAAACTTCTAATTTAAAAAAAAATGCGTATTTAGTTGAAAAAAAATCTGCTTTTAAAAAATTGGCGCTGAAATTCGTTTGACGTTGAAAAGTGATACCTTAGCCGTTTTTACAATACTTACATATTTCGGTGACATAGGGAATTAAACGCATGAAACAAATATCGTTATACGGTGCTCGCCGAGCCCTTCATAAAAATATTTTTTTTTGTGTGGAACACTGAAGTGGAGAAAAAAGGATTTTTTTTTTGATTTTTTTATGAAAGGCCGTTAGTGGTGATTTGTACAGTTTATCATTAACCTACGAATCGTGTACGCACCCACCATCTTAATCCCACCCTGTTAAAGTTGGCCGAAAGTTTCCAGCCTAACGTGAAAAGTCGATAATGCAGATTATGTTATTGACATCCAGTCGAAAACAAATCAGCCTCTAGAGTGGTATGTCTGGAGATGGATTGCATTGATGTGACTTGTCAATAGCTATCGCAGAAAAAAAATTCAGTTAAAGTTTCCCGTGGGAAATCTCGGAAAATTCAAAAAAGTTTCCAGCCGAAAGTAAGAAATGGATGAATAAAATCAGCCTCTAGAGTATTATGTCTGGAGATGGAATGCATTGATGCGATTTGTCAATAGCTATCGCAGGAAAAAAATTCAGTTTAAGTTCCCGTGGGAAATCTCGGAAAATTCGATTTTCCAAAAATCGTTAGAAAATTTGTATAAAATCAGCCTCTATAGTGTTATGTCTGGAGATGGATTGCATTGATGTGACTTGTCAATAGCTATCGCAGGAAAAAAATTCAGTTTAAGTTTCCCGTGGGAAATCTCGGAAAATTCAATTTTCCAAAATTTTAAATCCCGAGATTTCCCACGGGAAACTTAAACTGAATTTTTTCCTGCGATAGCTATTGACAAATCACATCAATGCAATCCATCTCCAGACATAAAACTCTAGAGGCTGGTTTTATACAAATTTTCTAATGATTTTTGGAAAATCCAATTTTCCGACATTTCCCACGGAAAACTTAAACTGAATTTTTTTCCTGCGATAGCTATTGAAAAGTCACATCAATGCAATCCATCTCCAGACATAATACTATAGAGGCTGATTTTATTCCAATTTTGTGGATTCTTCTGATTTTCCGGTATATTCTACGAATAGGTTAAGAAAAGTTTTACACGTAAAACTATTTATAAATTTTTTTATTTAAATCCATGTATCCTATTTACTTTCGGCCGATAACTATTAAATTTTTTATTTTCGGCTGGAATGTTAATAGGATAATCTGCATTATCGACTTTTTACTTTCGGATGGGATTAGTCAATCTGCATTACCATTGTTTCGGATGGACTAACGCAATCTGCATTACCGACTTTTCACTTTCGCCAACTTTAACAGTATCTTAATCCCGCGTTACGGGGAGTTATATTCCCCAGTAATACATGTCGTACATTTTGTAGGTAAAGTAATGTTTTTTTTTTAAACATTGAAACAATAATTATTCATGTACTTATGACACATTATTATAATAGAAAGCTATTATTTATATTTATTCATTCATTTATTCCTATGTTTTACATAAATCATAATATAAAGAAATTCAAATGTTAAGTTACGGAAAATAAGAAATGAAAATTCAAATGTTATGTATGAATCGGTGAGCCTGAAATGGCTGAGCGTTATTCTCGTAATACTTTTTTCCGTCGGAATTAGATTCCATGAATTTTCTTAGATAACATGGTTCACTCACAAACCCGAATATAGTGCTTTCCGCATATTGGCTTAGTACATAAATCGCAGACAGCATTTGTTTTGGTGTCTCTGTTTTTCGTCCGGTAGCTCTTGCATTGCTCACATCTGCGCGATGCATTGTTTACTTGCGCATTTGTCAAGAGACATACTTATGGATAAGTTAAATTTAAATGAAAAAATGGGGTTGGGTACGAAATTCTGCTTTTTATAATTCTGCTTTACAGAATTCTGTTTTACATAATTCTGTTTTACATAATTCTGTTTTACATAATTCTGTTTTACATAATTCTGTTTCACAAAATTCTGGTTCACAAAATTCTGTTTCATAAAATTCTGCTAAAAATTAATTCTGCAATTAATTTTAGATTATTAATTTCAGAATTAATTTTTAGCAGAATTTTATGAAACATGTACATAATTTTTATTTACAGTGTTTATACATATATGCTGTAATTTAGTACAAAATATTGTATTAACAAAGTATCTTTGCTGATTTTGTCTTTGTAGAAAAAATAACAGATTAATTCTTTCCTTGATCCATATTATACTGAACACATACTCAAAAACAAAGTTAAAAATAAATTCAAAATGGACGTTAACATCGTTAAAAGTAACAAAGGTCAAAACAAACTTAATGTTAACGGTTATTTTTATTATTTTGAAAGAAAGCACAAGAAAGGAACTTTTAGTTGGGCTTGCGCTAAAAGAATATCCTTGCACTGTAAAAGCAGAGTTACCACTATAATGGAAAATGCGATACACAAAATTAAGAAAGAACAATGGGAGATGCATACCCATCCACCAGTGGCCAGTGATCTGGAAGTTTGCACTACAAACAATCACATTAAAACTTTAGCCACAACATCAGGAAATAAACCATCATAAATTATAAGAAATTATGTTGTTCAATGTCCTGAGAATGTTAGAGTTTTCTTACCAACAAAAGAAGCTCAAAAAATGAAGATCCATCGGATAAGAAAAAACATAATTGCTGAGCCACAAAACCTTGCCCTTATTGACATCCCTGAAGAATTACGTCAATTGGAAGGAGAATTATTTGTCTTGTGTGAGTCTGAGGTCGACGGAGAAAAGATCATAATAATGGGTACCAGATCATCTCTACAACTCCTAGCAGAGTCAACATGCTGGATAATGGATGGTACTTTTGAAGTGGTACCGTGCATAATGCGGCAATTATTTTCTATCCATGGCCTGATTGAAGGTGAAGTTATACCATTAATTGTTTGTTTAATGAGCCAACCAAAAATCTTTAAAATTGTACGACCATTTCTTTTTTGAACCAAAAAAACTATTTTTAAAATTCGAATTTGAACCAAATCCACAAAGAATCGTGTGTGATTTTGAAAAAGCCATTATTTCATCGGCAACATTTTTTTTACCAAACGCAAATGTAAAACGATGATTGTTCCACTTCGGGCAAATTTTATGGCGTAGAATCTAAAAGGAGGGGATGAAAAAACTGTATGGAAATTCCGTATCGTTCTCTTAAGAAATTAGGATGATAAAGAGTCTAGCCTTTGTTCCAGGAAGTTAATCCGTATTACATAGAATTAAAAGAGATGTTTCAACACAGAGAATCCGTAAAGTTTGGAAACTTATTTGAAAAAAATTATTTGAGGACAACAAATCGGTCATTATATTCTCCAATATTTTGGACAGTGAACCAAAGCAAACCCGGAACGGAATATTTCCCGAGAAACCAAAACAGTGTTGAAGCATGGCACCGGCGTTTGAATGTGGTAGTCGGGAAACGCCATGCAGGGCTTTATAAATTGATAGATGATTTGTCAAAGGAGATGATAATGTCAAAAATGCAAGTGGAAAAAATAAAATCGGGAAATTACATTATAAAGAAAAAATCGATCATTCAAAAAAGAAAAAAAATTGTAAAAATTATAAAAAAACGTCCCAAGATGGGAAAACAAGATTTTCTCAAAAGAATCGCATTTAACTTATCTCTATAAACTCAAACATTCGATGGTTTAAACGTTTGCTTAAAATTTATAAACCAATAATTTTATTAAAATTCAATTAAATAAAAAAGATATCCAATTTATTTTTTGGTTATATATCACTGTGTGCGTGTGCGTGTGTGTGTGTATACTCGTGTTTGTGCGGTCGTGTGTCTGAGTATGTGTGTGTGTGTGTTTTTTTTTTAATACGCTTGTAGGTGGAAAATCTTCCGAAGACACCGTCGACCCATGTCGCCGGTAGTGTTAGATTTCTACTCACTAAAAACCACCTCCTTCTTCTGACCGTATTCCCCGTGGCACGACCGTAAGGTATTTCTTCGCGGGGGCGGAAATAAGTACCGATCCCATTTTCTGATTCGCTCTTAAATTTGGCCAACAAAAACCGCAACACCCGTCGCTGTTGCTTCTTTAGGTATGCGAAGTCTAAGTACGCTAATGTACATAATATTCCATAACAATGGACCCAACACCGAACAGCAATTATTTTATCTCAGTAGACAATATATGGATAACTTAATGACAAAAACTATTTTTAAAAAAACAGAATTTTGTAAAACAGAATTTTTCAAAACAGAATTTTTCGAGAAACTAAAATTTCGAAAAAACAGAATTTCGTAAAAACAGAAATTTTAAATCAGAATTACATACCGATCCCAAAAAAATGGTTGGTTAGTTACCTGCATTTGTGGAAACGATCGCGTGGAAGCGGTTTTGAATTGATAGCCCATCAACTCCATTGCAGTTCTGACGGTTGGTTTTAATGGAAGTTTGCTGCGGTTATCAAGATGTTGCTGGACCAACTCAAGTGCCAATTGTTTGAGAAATATTTTTCTCTTCTCGAATTTATTGGTGTTCGAAGCCGGATGACATGGTTACATTTCCTTTTGCAGGTGTAACCGCGCATCATTTTGTCAAATGTATGTCGACGCCGCCCTTTTTTTTCGTTATAATTATGAATGATAATTGGTTTTCTTGTAAGTTAGTTTAACTTCTCTGTGGCATGTGCAGTCGACATTAGCAGAACATTTTTTTTTTGTGGAATCAGTAGTATAGCTGACCAGCGACACCTAATTCGAAAAGCAAGAAACGGAACTAAACGATCCTCTTTTTTTAGCTTCTTCTAACAACGCGAATAGTCATGTTTAACTTGATTGTGCCAACTAGAGTTGTGTTGCAGGCCCATAAAGTTTTTTCCAGTGCATAACTTGTAAAAAAGTTATCCTTGGTTATGTTCGCGCCAATATTCAAATAGCGTGGCGCCTACAATCCAAAATATCTTGATGCCGTACTTTCCTGGCTTCGATGGTATATATTGACGAAAGCTGCATCTGCTTCGCGATATATTACCAACTGCTCGTCGATTGTGAGTTCTTTCGATGGAATGAAAGGCAAATTCAAATTCATTTTGAATGGAGTCCATATATGACGGAGCCAATTGGTCTTCTCGTAATCTATCTATACGAGTTCTTGAATCATTAAAACGCTAAAATCGACTGAATTGCTCGAATATCTCCAACGACATCACTCCTCTATAAAACGGTATATGAAACTTGTGGAATAAATCTCGAGCTGCCACTAAACTTGATTTTTCAGCAGCAGCGTAAAGCACTTTGCCGATAAACGCGTACATTTCATCCACATTGGTCTCTCGCCAAGGTTACATTTTTATTTGATTTTGTGCACGCTGATTCGCTTCGTACGTTCTCTTCGCTTTTTTATTGGTTTCCAAAACAATATTTTCAACACTGGCAGTTGAAAAAAGACGCTTGAATGCGTCTTGCTTTTTAATAAAAGTTTCAGTGCTGCAGGCCACAGAATCCAGTCTCTTCTTTTTAAAATCTTTAGTTCTCGACTTCGCGTTCTCTTCGTTTTTGCCTTGTCCCGTATATTTTTGGTCACGATTTCCCTCGATTGCTGCTTGGGGTACTTCCTCTGAACCTTCTTCGTTATTAACGACATCAGCATTTTCCTTGTCTTGAACTAACTGTATAAAATTAATGTCTTGAAGCAGTTCATCATTTACAGTTGGGTCATCAAAATCGGAATCACCGCTATTCAGCATGTGTAACACTAAGTTGGTTTAATGACTAATGTGTTACATAAAAACATGGGCGCAACGAGTGTTTTGCCCAGCTCAGTCTGGTAGAGGGAATCAAGATATGGTCGTAGGTACCAAAAGAAAACACTTCGTCGCTCCATTTCAACAACAACAAAAAAAATTACTAATATCGTCACGTCATTTCCAAATTACACCACAGCGTCACTGTCCCTTATTAATATTCAGAAATTTTACACATCATTGTAAACAAAATAACCATATAAGTATTTAAAATAATATAAAAATAAAATTACCAACCAACCTCACGAATATCGACGCTCTTCCAGTCCGCAAACCACAATATAACGCTCCCAAATCCGTAGCCACGAGGGAACAAAATCAGTCAATCAACACACAATAGCAATCAAAACCGCCGCCAATTGTGAATAGCAATCAAAACCGCCGCCACGTTTGAATCAATCCACTAATACAATAAAACCGCAGCCACATGTGAGTATGAACCATAAACCGCCGCCATGTGTGAATAGAAATCAAAACCGCAGCCACGTGTGAACAGCAACCAAATCCGCCGCTACGTGTGAACAGGAACCAAAAACTGCCGTAGAATAGCACAAAAACCGCCGCCACGTGTGAACAGGAACCAACACCGCCGTAACTAGCAACCAAAACCGTCGTCACGTGTAAATCAATCCGCTTACGATAAAACCGCAGCCACGTGTGAACAGCAACCAAAAACCGCCGCCACGTGTGAACAGGAACCAAAACTGCCGTAACTAGCAACCAAAACCGTCGTCACGTGTGAATCAATCCGCTTACGATAAAACCGCCGCCACATGTGAATATGAACCAAAAACCGCCGCCATGTGTAAATAGAATACAAAACTTATTTCTTTATTTTATTAACAGTTTATTATTTATTTTATACACAGTTTTATTATAATGTTTTTGGTTTTTTTTTTTTATACACACAAAAAAAAAATTGGAAATAATAAACCAAAAATGTATCGTTAATTTTTATTTTTTTATTTTATACACCAAAACAAAATTCAATCCGCCATTACCCAAAATAATATTTAAAACAGCTAATATTATAATACAATTTAGTCTTAATTATTTATGTATGTATATTAAAGTCCTTAAATACATGACAAACAAAAAAAAAAAAAATGTATTTATTTTTAGATACTTTACAAAAAAAAAATTAATTAAATTTATTATATATGATATATAAATTGTTTTTTTTTTTTTTTTAAATATACTTTCCTCATATGAGGTAATTCACCGACTGCCTCTCGAATTTTTTTTCTAAAGTACAACACGAAACACCATAACATTCCTCTCTCTTTCTTTCTTATATCTTCCTCAAAAAAATTTCCCTGTATTATATTTCTTTTTGTCCAACGAACACCCAAACCAGAAAACATTCCGAACAAGAATTAATTCAATATCAAATCAAAGCAAAAACAACTCCGAAAAGGAATTGTTTCACATGTACTATAGTATCGATTATATCGGCAGATAACAATGAAGCTGTAGGATGATCTCGCCCACCAATCGGTTCAATCACAGTTTCGACATCATCGTCTTTATCAAAATAATATGCAAGCTCTTGTTGTTCCTCTGTAGTCAAATCCCGACGAATATTTGCCAAATAAAAAATTCTATCCATTTTTTATAGGCACTGATAAGCTTGTAACGACGAGAAAGCATTTCGCCGTTCCAATCAAGGGTTTTGAATCACAACAACAACAAATAAATATTTTGTATGGGTCGAATGCACTAGGAAAAAAAATTTGAATAGTAATGCAAATCTGGCGCGAAATGTTCCTATTGTGTGGCGATCGTATGATTTTTTTTTTACGGTTGTTATATAAAAAAAAAAAATTTACGATTTTTTTTTCCTATTTGAAAGTCAGTTATGTAAATTTTTTTGAAGACGATGGTCAAATTATAAAGGAAAGTAAAGATAAAAAAAAAAAAAAAATAGAATCGTTTAATCAGTGAAATTACTATAAATATTAATTATTATTTCTTTTTTTTTAAATTAATTATATAACATAAATATTTACTTATCAAATTAAGTCTAATTAACTATAAAGTGTCGATGAATTAAAATAATGGAAATAAAATTATAAAGTACATACATAATTTTAAAACTGTGTTTTAAAAGAAAAGTGAATGGACAAATTACACAAATAAATAAATAAAAAAAATATATAGTTTTGGTGATAAGAAACAGTTAAACTAACTAACAGTTAATCTAGTGCGAACGAGTGATAGTTCAGTGCAATAACGAAAAAAAAACTAAAACAAAACTGTTACATGGACTAAATAGTAAAAGCCTCTCGTTATTAATGTTAATAAAAGTTAATCCAATATATATAATGGATTAATAATCAATAAAAACATAAACTCTTTATTTATTACACCATAAGTGAAATAAAAATAAACAAAGAAAAAAAAAATAAAATAAAGTTTGATCACAAATACTAAAAGAAGGAAAAATAAAAGAAAAATCGAATCCGAATTTCCATTAAATTAAAATATATGACGTCACATATGGAATCACCGGCAGCAACATCCTCACAAAAACAATTTTGCAAGTTGAATTAATTAATATTTTCATTTATAATTATTATTATTTTATTTTTTTTTTATTACATTATTTTCTGTAAAGAAATTTTTATTTTTATTTTATTCACATTTAAATTAGTTTATTAAGAATAGTTAGCTTAGGGTGTAGGTTTTTTTTTTTTTTTTTTTCTTAGTTTTAAGAATAGTTTTAAGAAGCTTTTGTTGCTTCCTTTTTTTTTTGGAATTATAATTTTGTTTCTTGTTCTCGATCTATTTTTTTTTTTTTATTATTTTTAATTTCGCAATAAATAACCGTATTTTGTTTGTACGCAAATTGAATCATAAGATCCGCCATTGATTTTTATTTTATTTTATCGATTCTTATTATTATTTTTGTGTCATGTTAGTTGAGTAAATTACTTCGAGGGATGAGTTCGAGGTGAGTAGCTTTCGTGTGTGAGTGAAGAGTACAATAAGCTGTTGTGTCCTACCCTGTCGATTCCTCTTCCTGCGGTCCAACTAGATCCGCGTCATGTCTCTGGAAAACCCACGCATTCCCTGAGCTTTAGCCGGCAAAATGACCGCCCAGAGACAATAAAATGACGTGGATATCTGTTAACTGACGTGTATTGGAGTTTGGTTTCCTGTTCTAAATTTTGTTTTTGAGTTGCTGACCAAACTCCATTGCATTTCGTTACAAGCTATAGGTACTGATATTTCAGGTACTGATTATTTTTTATCGTTTCACAATCAAAAATCGTTTAGGAACGTACGAAATAACTAAATAAATATAATACTTCTTGTCACTCACTCCAGAACTGAATTATAAATGAAAATTTACGTTACTTTCGACACAACAGGTAACGGCACTTTTATCTATAACACTCTATATTTGTGTAAGTGTAAAATCGAAGAAAAAAATGTACTAGATACAAAATGTACTGAAGAAAATACGGGGTATGCAGCTCCCCATACACGAACTTAGGCTCTTTGTGTTTCGACACGTTCATACCGAAACTAACACAGAATAAATTATGAATTTACTTTGTTTTGTATAGCTAAACGTACAATACATTAAAAATACGACGTGTGGAATAAATAGTGTCTTCTATTCAATGTGGAAATACGCTTGGGAGCCAAGCACCCCAAACTCGATTCTAAGGTTAAGCAAGATATATCCTACTACCAGAGCCTTGCAGAGGAAATGTGAGGCCTAAGGCATTAAATATTTTGAGGCCCTTTTTTGTAGAAAAAAATATTTGTATTTCAAAAATTATATCATATATTCATAAAATAATCAAATAATCACATTAATAAAGTTTGTTTTTTGTTATATTGCTGCTTTTCTCGCTTTTTTGGAAGCAAATTCAGATATCACCTCAGTGTAATCTAATTTACGCGCTAAATCAACATTAATGTTTAATGTTGCAAGGCCATTTAATCGAACTTGACTCATTGTAGATCTTAAACAATTTTTAATTCGTTTTAGCACACTGAAAGATCTCTCGCCTTCCGCTACACTTACCGGCAGAGTTAAAAAAATCCGAAGAGCTATCACAACATTCGGTAAAATATTTATCAGTCCTAAATGGATAATTTCTTTCAGTAATTCAGCTGGTTTCGTGCTGAGTTTGAAGTTGGTTTTATAAACCCGTTTAAGTAATAACATTTCTTCAGCAATATCATTATTAATTTCTTTTTCGTATTTTTTTTGGAATAATCTAACCGATAGTACAATGGCACCTTCATTCATTTCATTAAAATTCCAAAAAACCTCGAACAGATTACATGAGGAATTAATGGATTGAAATCGACGCGTTAGTCCATCTATTATTGAATCTGCCATCTTGTTAAATATTTCGTGAAAGTGTGATTCAGCAGCTGCTTGACACTTTAAATATCGATTTTCTGCAAATTCTAAAGTAATATCATTTGCAGCAGCAGTAGTTTTGCATTCTTGAAGGATCGATATCCATTGTTTTTTGATGTCTTGTATGGCTCGAATTAGGCCATCTATATTATCTTTCTCTACATCTAAAGTGGCTTTTCGAGCTTGGATAATGAGATTAGTTTTATGAATTAAATCCAGCAACTTCATCCAAACTGTGGACATAAGCACACTTTCAAATTTTGATAAATATTTTTGAAAAGATCGAATTTGAATTTGCGCTTCTGCCGAAAGACTATTCACTTCAAATTCATTTATAGCTAATATTAATGATTTCATGTGCAATGCTACTGGTTTAACAGCGTCTATCCGTGCAGACCATCGGGTTTTCGATATATTGTGTAATGAGGCTGCGCCGAAATGTTTTTTTAAAACTTCCCATCTCTTTGGACTACCACTAAATAAATTATAAATTTGTTGAATAGTTCCAAAAAAAGTAACTGCTTCTTTGCAAGATTCAACAGCATCAACTCCAACTAGGTTTAATGTATGATTTGCACAAGGACAAAACTCACAATTGCAATTTTTGGCCAAAAGAATCGATTGCACCCCTTTATATTTTCCCGCCATATTAGATCCATTGTCGTACCCTTGCCCAACACAATTTTCAAAATTCAAATTTAATTCCATTAAGAGGCTCAAAATTCGCTTAGCAATTTCATTCCCGGTTTTATTTGAAAAATTATCGAAGCAAATAAAGCGTTCTTCAATTGAAAAATCTGTTTCAACCATTTTAACATATCGAATAATTATTGCAGTTTGCTCTTTGTTAGATGAATCTGGCGTAGCATCGGCAATAATTGAATAATATTTGGTTTCTTTGATTTCTTCAATGATTTTATTTTGAACAAACGAACCACAGATTTCGATAAATTCGTTTTGAGTTCTATTTGAAAGATAATGAACTTGCATCCTTTCACCGTTTTCTTGTGATATTCGAACTTTCGAAACATGCTCTGCCAAGACTGGATCATACTTGCTTAATAGTTCCACTAAACCCAAAAAATTACCATTTTGTGGACTTCCGATACGATAATCTGATCCAAAAAAAGGAAGTCCTCTTTCTGATAAAAATAATATTACGTCTAGAAATCTTTGCAATAGTTTTGTCCAATTTTTCTGTTCCCTTTCAATCTCTCTGTAAAGCAGGTTAACTATGCCTGTATTGGTTAAAGCCGTGTTTTGCGATTTCTTCCATTGGATATAATTTTCTTTATGTAAATTTGAGCTTTCGTGTGACGGTATACGATCATACAACTTTTTCCAACCGTATTTGGAATTATACCCAAATTTGTCTGTTAAGTGTGATGCATTACATTTGCTGTTCTTCAAAATGTAACAAGAAGCACAATAAATCGCTTCATATTTATTACTCCAACACAACCAGTCTCTTTTACATGATTCTCCGTTTGTCAACATTTTTGATAATAAATTATAAGGAAAACGACGATTTGTATCATCATTTGCAATATTTAATGGAATTTCAAACCGAATAATTTTAAAAAATGAATTTAATTGATCGGAGTTATGTTTATCAAGAAGTCCTATATCAGAAACGTCTGTAACTGGATTGCTTTGCTCTTCTTCATCGATTTCAGTTTCTGAATTTGGGGTATTACAAAGTGTCAAATTTGTAGTGTCTCGATCTTCATTAAAATTAACAGCATCTTGTATTTCAACACCAACATCGATATGAAGGTTATTGCTTTCTATCCCTAAATTTATGTTTTGCTCGCTTTCACCAATATCAGGTGTTTGCACTTTGTCAAAAAAGCTCGTAATGGGTTTCAATTTATTAACAGCACTCTCCTCCAATTTTTTTTTCTGTCTCTTGCTAGCGCCGCTTTCAAAATGTCTTTTCATTCCTAATGGGTTGTTTATCATAAAAAAAAATACACACGTTTTAAAACAAATATAAAAAAGATTATTTATCTTGCAATACGATTCGAACGAGTGTATAATTCGTCGCTCATGCTGCCGGCACGTATTGTAATTTGATTTTATACGCTTATTTCTTCGTGAAAACTGCTGTTTTATTCTTATTTACAAGAATTAATAAAATTAAATACATAGTAACATAGTGATAGTAGCATAAATCGAATTGCAATCTAAAAAAATAGTATGGCAGTCGCTACATAGAAGAAAGTGTACGGCACACGATTTTAATAAAATATCTTCACACGAAGATTCATTACAAAATAAACTAGAAATATATCGACAAATTCGTTGGAAACCTACCTTAGAATATTTTTTAGTTGTTTAATAGGAGTATATTTATTTAATATTAAATTTTACAATGCAAATAAAACAAAAATGGCATTTATTCGATTTGACGTTTAAAATCAAATGGTTAAAGTTTACATGTAGTTCATTTTATTCCATTTTTGTCGCGAGAGAGGCGCTTATCTAACTTTTATAATATTCACATGCAGTCCATTTTATTATTTTTTCAACGCG
Source organism: Tipula vernalis (assembly GCA_958295665.1). NCBI lineage: Eukaryota > Metazoa > Arthropoda > Insecta > Diptera > Tipulidae > Tipula > Tipula vernalis. Next base: position 329,871,822 of record OY282558.1, read on the forward strand.
TTAGAGGCACTAATTTTACTTTCATAATTTTTTTTTTTTGTTAATTTTTGTTACTTGAGAAAAAAATCAGAGGCCCTTATAATGGTGAGGCCCAGGGATTTTGCCCCTCCTGTCCCCCCCTCTGATAAGGCCTGCCTACTACTTTAAAGCATAGACGTATATAGATAGTTCTATTCTTTTAAAGGTCGCACCTTATAACCTGACTCTTACTGACAGATGAACTGGGTGTTAATAATTTTATTAATTTTATTCGATTTCTTTGAGTAAATTTTGTAATTTGTCGTAGTAAAAAATTGTAAATTTAAAACAAATGAACACTATATTTTCCACTCGTAATCGTAATGCATAACTCTTTAAATTTATTTACAATTTATAACGTCTTCAAAACCTAAATAAATATGAAATATTGGAGAAAATTAACTCTTAACAAAACTAATAGGATTACTTATATTAACCTCTTGCCATAAATCCTAACCACCTTCTGCAATAATTGTATTCTCTTACTCGTGCATAGTAGAAAATAACAAAAGAACAGTTCATGTTCTGCGGTTATTATACCTACATAACATACATGTACATAACTTTTATTAAGACAGTAAGTATTTTTTGCAAGTAATTCCAATTTATCTCATTTTTGTTCTTCTTACACAATATTCGCCTTTTGCATTTTGTTTTCGTATTATTTATACGTTATAATTCAATTTAATTTTTAATGGCACGTATTTTGTTCTTATTTTATTACTTTCAATTAACATGTGTGATGTTAAAAATTTTTCAAATCAATTTTTATTATTTCATTTCAATTAACATAAAAGATTTTATTGAGTTAATTTGTATTTAAAATATTAAAATTTTGACGGTTTTTGTTTTTTAATTTAATGTTTTAATGGTATATGATGACTGCTCGTAATTTACTTTATTGTGGATTAATTTAAAAGGATTAAATAATTACTTGCATGTGTGCGCACCGCATGCCAGTTATTACTCATGAATTATATCGTTAAAAAGGGTTATGATTATATAATTTTATAAATAAATTATTCAACTAATCAGCTGCACTGACCGTAAAAATATTCCCCAAAATCATATAACAGACAGATGAATCAGGAAATATAAATTTCATATGTAATCGATCAAAGAATCATAAAACAGCAAATATGTCGACTCACTGTAATTATGATATTCTTTAATTTATAATTGATGATTAGAATTTATTTTATTGTTATGCGAAAGGAAATTAGAAAATAAGAAATAAAATTTGATTGAGTACCTTTACAATAAACCATACCCATACATAGAAGGTTGTGCGTCTGACAAACGATGATGCCGAATGATTTCTTTATTTTCCATAAATGCATCATTATAATGCATTTCTCCTAAATTCTATCTGTGTATAATTTCCAGTTGTTCTTTTGTGTTGATTGCTTATGATTTGTAATCCATTAAAAAAAAAAACTTCGCTTAAAACTATTTAAAAAAATTAATAATTTTTTTAAGATCACTCTCAGACAATTGGAATTAATTTTAGTTTAGTTATGCCATAAATATAAATGTTTTATGGATATCATTCTTATTTTACGATTAACATTATGCGATGATGGTAAAAATAGATTAAATTTACTGTAAAATAATAGGGTTTGTGATTCAAAACTCTGGAACTAAAAGGTACGAGATAATAATGAAATAACTAAGATATATAAGTAAATTAGTTGTGCCTTTTCAACCCGGACAGCTGAATTAGTTCATTTAATCTAAAAATATATTTTTTTTTTTTTTAAACTTAGATATTATTGAAAAAGCAACTCTTTGCGAGAGAAGTCCGCTAAATAAATCAGCCTTAATAAATGTTTACTTGATAGTGTTACTTGTTCGAGTTTTGCACAAAACGCCTTTGTGAAAAATTCCCTGGATGACTAGACATCCTGGTGCTTGAGGAGAAGAAAAGTTTCTGGGTTGGCTGTGTGGCAAATCTAATTTTTGATTAATGAGTTCTTGCCGTTACGCCAGTAAATAAAAACACGTAATAGACCGAAGTGAAGTTATTAGCAAATAAAAAAACAAATAGTGTGAGTAAACCAAAATAGTATACATTTAGGGAATTTTTGTATCGTCGAACAAACTTTGGAAGTGACTAAATTTATTCAACAAAAATCAAAAATACCAATGTCATACAATTTTTTTCGAATGTCGATTGTATGCAATTGATGCAAAAATTATGAAATAACCCGCAATATTTGCATCAAATGTGTTCTGCAAAAATCAAAAGTCCCAAAGTCAAATGATTTTGCTTTACTTGATGCAAAATTATGAAAATATTGCCGACCCCAGGGACCGGCCATTTTATAATTTATCCATAAAATGCATATTACGGACATTCGAAAAAATTATTCAACTTTGGGACTTTTGATTTTTGTTAAACAAATTTCGTCGGCGGAAAATCGTTTAACATTTGTTAAAAATATTGCTTGTTATTTATATGACTGACCCCAGGGACCGGTAATTTGATAACTTTTGGATCAAGTCCATAATTCGGACATTCCCGGAAAATCTTGTTTGGTTTCTTTATTGAACAAAAATCGTCACTGAATTGTATTATAATTTATTAGGTAATTGCTTTCTTTATCCACATTCAGGGGTGTTGTTTGTATTACCACTATATATAAATACGTATGAATGCGTATATGAGAAATTTGTTACTTTTTTCTATGTTCTTCACAGGCATCGTAAAAGGCTTTTTTATCTCTCTGATCTCTCCGGTGTAATAAAAAAAAAAATAGGAGGCGGAATTTATACGTACGAACGGGAATTTCTTGTGTGAATCCTTCGACGGACAATGATGTTAATAATTAAAAGCAGTGTTCCATAATTAATGTTGCATTTGGTGAAATTCGAATTGAAATAGGCATGGACTTTACGAAAGTGCTCGTACTCGTGACACATTTTGCCACATTAAAATAAAAGGTAAATATTTGTTGATAGACCAATCATAAACGGAATTAGGATCAATTTGCAAAATTTCAAATTGAAGCAATTGTCTTGACTTTCAGATAAAGTCCCATTAAACTTTACAAATTAAATTCTATAATTCAAGTAAGATTGAAACTAATTGACCCAAAATGGTAGTATATTAAAAGATTCGAGTTTTTGCAATAAAATAGGGTGAGAAATTTTATCAAACGCTTCTGAAAAGTCTATATAGGTATATACAATCCAGTTGCCGAATCACAAAACTCAACTAAATTGGTTAACGTGGAACGTTTCGGGAAGAAACTATGTTGAGCTGATGTGATTTGATTTTAATTTGATAAAAAACAATATTTACAATAATTTAGCTAACGTGTTAAAAATGGAAATGGGCCTATAGTTTTCAAGATTGGCCAAGTCACCGATTTTATGAACACGGTACTAAAAATGATATTCTCCACTTATAAAAAAAACAGAATTATTTATGGGATGTTGAACAGTAATTTAAGCGGGACGAGGATTTTTTAAAAAAATAAATTAGTTAATTGTGCAGGACCTGTACCTTTTTAATATCCAGCGATTCCAACAACGTCAGAACTTCTAACTCAGAAATTAATGACAAATTTAAATAAGCATAATGAATTGGAGCTTTACAAAAAATCAGATCCAGTACATATACCGATTTAAAATGCTCAGCAAAAAGACTACAGATCTCCGATTGGTTATTTGATTTATAATCTTTCAAAAACATAATACTGGGATACTTAGCATTTTTGAGATGAGGATACCTTTAGCGTAATTTAGAAAACATTTCATGAAAATCATCTTGTTCCAAGTGACCGAAATATGGAAGTTTCATTCATTTTTATATTTCATTTGAACTTTTCTGCTGGTTCGTCGAAATTTAAAAAGTTTCATAAAGAGCTTTATCTGTTTTGAAATGGATGCTTTTCCATTCTATGTTTCTGTGTTATTTTTTACGAGCTTTCAAAATAAATTTTAAATAAAACTCTTCGAATGCCATTAGTTTGGTAGCTCCAGAAATGCCCGTTTTTGGCCAATTCATTGCTATTTTAAGCCATTCCGCCTCGTCAAGACTGTAATTATGGAAGGTGTTTTTTTGTGGTTTTACTGCAAATAATTACAGTTTAGTTAATTTAATATTTATGATGCTATTTAAAAAAGAAAAGCAGCTCGTTTCTAATTTTCTTTTGGACGACGATTTCATTTAAGCCATCATTTACTGCCCAGAGTCCGTTTCGATAGCAATAACTCACTTAGTGGGAACTATTTGGAATAAAGTTCACGAATGAATTTATTTTGTAGTTTTTATTAAAAATTTAAAAAATAAAAATCCAAAGACTTTAATAAAAAGTTTGACAGCGTCGTTATATTATAGGTGTAATCTCGATTTAAACCATATAATCTGATTAAGTTCAAAGCTCGAAATTCTTGGGCTAAAGTAATATTTTTAGCCCGTAATGCTTTAATGTGTTGATGTCATTTTTTAAGAAAGAAGCACATGTTATTGTTTCGTTGGCTTTCACAATTTTTTTTGGTTGTAATCTAAAGGGTTAGGGTTTTCTTTAGAACTTCTTTTGTGGGAATGATTGTTTGTAGCAAAGTACAAAGGGAAGCCACCACAAGCGTCATGTAATTTATCGATTTTGTTTGTTTAAAGTTAGTTTTACTTTTTGAAGTAGACATAGGATGATTGAAAGGGGCTCTGTTACCCAGCTATCACTAAGGTTGTTTTTAGGTTCTTGGTAAAATCTTGGAAATAATAATAACCCAGTGATGGTTTAAATATTATTAATTTTGTATGATTGTTTTATTTTATTGGATATCATACAATTTTGGTATTTAATCTAATTTTAATAAAATCATTGGCTGGGCTAACTTTACATAATATTAAATAAGGCTTTAATTTTTCTAGGGTTGCCTGATTCAAGTTTTTTCATTTACTGGGATGAAATCCTAGGATGACTTCATTTAACCAAGACTTCGTCAATCAAACAATATCAAAACAGCAATATTGAATTTAGAAATTTTGAAATTTGTCTGTAATCAATATGATTTGGTCGGTTTTTTATCGACAAATATACTATTTTTAACAGCATTCCCAATATTTACTACTTGGTGAGCCAGTCATCCGTACTTCCCCTAAGGGTATTCCCTTTTTTTAACAATGAGAACATCCCTTCAGTTCCTTTTTTCTTAGTGGACTAACAGACACCTTTCATCAATTCATGAAGGTAATAATTACTAACTTTGCGAACGGTAATACCAAACATGATAATCAAGCGGTATATGTATCAGAAATTGGAACAGCTTCTGAGTTAATTGACGTTCCAAATCAGCCAGTTTAGAGACCGTCTAGGCGTAATGTTTTGACTGGGTCAGGAAATAACCTCAATAGTTTGGATTCAGTCGAACCACGTAAATGAATCTTTTTATGGCGTTTTACACCAACCGTTAGTGAAGATAAAATCATCCTTCACCTGCAAAATGAACTCAATCTAACGGATATTACATGCTTTCGGGTTCTCTGTTTCGTATTATACTGAAGTAGTTGCTATAGTTGCTGAAGCTTGGCCTAATGGAGTGTTAATCAAAGATTTTTTGGAGCGAAACTGCAGCCGTGTAAACTTGGTCCATCTGTAACCCAGCCATGTCATTCAATCATTATAAAGCCGACTCACCATCAGTCTCGCTACCAACTAACATCACCAACATGTGTTATTAAGAATAAGTCATAATTATTTATTATTCATCAAAATATTAGAAGTTTACGTAGAAATTTAGAATTATTTTTAGCTACTATTGCTGCACTCGACCTATAGCCACAAATCATTCTGCTTTCCAAAGTCTGGATTGAACATAATGAACCAGAGAGCTATAAGATGCCAGGTTTTAAAATTGTTAGTAATTGCAATTATATGTAGAGAGCCGGAGGTGTTGCTTATTTGAAGGAATAGTTTTGTTTTCGGTAATATGTATTTAAACTTTACATTCTGTCCGCTGGAATATCAAAATTATTAATTATTTGAATTTATTTAAAGTTTTAAACGAAGAAAGTTGGTCTTCTGTCTGCTCTCGAACTGATGTGACGAGCGCTTCATAAATCTTTTAAAATTGTATATTGATGGAAATACTTCATTGATGATGAACTTTCGAAAAAGCTTATTAATAACTTAAATGATTCGGTCTTTACAAATCGAGTTTAGACATTAATTAAAGCTGTTAAGCAGGAAATAGTATTGGCCAAAGCTAATTATTTTAATAATAAGTTTCAAGCTGTCAATGGTAACATTAAACAAGGTGGGAAATTAGTCGATGAGATTTTAATCAAAAACAGGTCAAATGCTCAAATTGAAGAAATATCCACTGATGAAAAAGCTTCAGTAACGGATCCACGCGAATTGTCTGATTTGTTTAACGATCACTTCGTAAATGCTGTCTTAAATTTGAAGCAATCCATTAACTGTGATGATGAATCCTGTGCCAATCTTATCTATAGTAGTTCTGAATTAAAATCGTGTGTGTTCTTAGAAACTTTCCCGCTTGAAATTCTAAATGTAATATCGGAACCTTAAATATCGCATTCTTCTGGAAATTATCTGTTTAGCAAATTCCTTGTCAAAAAAATCTCCATTTATATTGTTGATGTTTTAGAGAAGTTTAAAAGAAGCTGTTGTTATTCCAATTTTTAAAAAAGGCGAGAGCAAAATTTTTCAAACTACAGACTAAGCTCATTGCTTTCTATGTTTGGTAAAATCATTGAGAAACTCTTCCATTCGAGGGTTACTAGTTTTTGGACAGTACCAGTTTTCTACATGACACCAAGTTTAGCTTTAGAAAATCCAGTGGCACTCAAAATGTTCTATTAGAATTTACTAACTTTTTATACGAAGGACTTGATCAGAGTAATGCGGTTGCCTCTATTTATATTGATCTTACGAAGACATTCGATATGGTAATAACCACAAAGTTCTATCGAAAAACTTTTTTCGATAGGACTTTGTGATTATTACCATATAGCATCTGCGCAATGCTGGGTTCCGGGGTCACTTGGCCTTGGTTTTGCTCATACTTGTCCGACAGATCCCCGGTTGTTTAAATTAAAGGTATTATGAGTCAGGTTAAAATCTTAAACGATGGTGTTCCGCAACGATGCTTGTGTAATGTTCTTTATCACACTCGTAACTGCGATCAAATTGCTTCTAATGATAGCTGTATTAAAATTTAATTCGTTGAATCTGTTAGGTACTTATACGACTAACTGTGGGTAACACTAAGCTTTGGAAACACCATATTAATGACCTTCGTAAGTATCTCATAATAACGGCTAGGAAATTTTACTTACTACGCAGAGCGTGCCCGACTCCAGCTTTAAGAAATTTGTACTTTGCATTATTTGACTCGAAATTGTCTTATGGCTTGGTTTGTTTGGGTGGCATTGTGCAAAAGTACAAAATTGTAATTCCAATAGAAACGAATTCATGCAGAATTGTATTAGCATTTTAGAAAATATCCCACCTCTAAGTGTTGAGGAAATATATTTTTTTGTGTTCGGAGATATGCGAAAATCTCCTAAACGGTATAAAGCACAAACTGAGAAATAGCTCAAATGAGGCAGGGTGAAATTTTGTATACGGTTGTAGAATAAATTTCTTTAATTTAGTTCCGTTACGTATCGTCAAATTAGTCAAAATATTTTCTAGTTCGATCGTTCGATGTTTGATACAATTTTGACAATTGTTCCCCTCGTTTGCTCTTCACCGCATAGTTCGGATAACCATCAAATACTACCGTTGTAGTTTTTGTAAGATAATGCTTCAAATCATAATAGCAAATGGCATCCATCTGCAACCTATCTCGAATTTTGTTGGAAAATTATCCCTGGTAATGCTTGAAAGCGCTGTTGATTTCATATTTAAAATATGGAATTGTGAGGACGCAAACAATTCGATATAATCTGAAGCGAATATTTTAAGAAAAGTTTTATTATTTAATTTAATACCTTGAACCTTAGCTGTAGTAGGAGTAAATTTGTATCTTCTTTGGTATAGAACGTTTGCAACAAGCCCTGCGCTTACGAAATGGATTGTGTTTTTTAAGCCATGCGAGTGTTGAAATAATCTATTTTAAAATGATGTCGTCAGTAATGCCTCGTTCACGAGATAAACTTCCTATTGTCTTCATCGACCGCATAAATCATTGCTCTATGGACTTGTCCGTTGAAACATTGCTCCACTTTATATTTTAATTAACTCCAACGGCCAATTTTCTTGGTATGTGTCCATTTGCTGCAGATGCAAATAAGCAAATTTTACATATAAATTATGTCCTGTGTTATAACTTGCTCAAAATATTGTAGCTACAGTTTCCCTATTCTGCTTTTACTTTCAAATATTTAAATTGCTCTCAAAACGCAGATTGTATACTATTTCCGATTCAGGACATTTATCAGGTGATATTTTATTTTCTAGTACATCCTTGTAAATTTTGTATAACGAATTTTAGATTTTCTGAATTATCCATCATTATATAGGATAAAGTTGAAACGGTCAAACATATTTTCGTGCAGCACAGGAAACTTATCATTTGTTTCACTGTTGCGTTTCCTTAAACTGTTAACTATAATTCCACTGGCACGTTTCCTTTCATTAAATATCCAATTGTGCCACAAGATATAAAGGGTGGTCCATCTAACATTTGCAATTTAATTTGGCTCTAAATTCAAAGACGAATGGATATTTTTCAAAGCGTTTTGTTTTATTAGAAATAGTATACATAGCTGCAGCACAGTACCCCATTCTGTCAACCCAAATTTTCAGAACAGTTTCGATTGTATGGGCTGCTATCTCATTAATGGCAACTTTCCCACAAAAAAAGTCCAACGTTGTCAAATCCACAAATTGTCTGGTAGGCATTACATTTCTACTGAGTTTTCCACGTAAATTTCTTACAGTTTGGGTAGAAGACTTACCACTTTGAAAATAAGTTTTCAATATTTCCCGATTTTGTTCAAGTGTAAAGCGACCCATTTCGTAAATGTTAAACATTAAACTAATTTTCTGTCATAACACGAATGACGTAAGTGTTGCCACACTAGAAATAACCGGTAGTTGAAATTACAAACGCTCAATGGACCACCCGTTATATGATATTAGTAAATGAAATCCTCTTAGGCGTATAAAAACTTTAGATGTGGCACTGCTATTGCTGTTCCTGGTATCTTATTACATAAATTTAACTAGCCCAAAAGTAGCCCCAAAAATTTCTGCTGGTTGCAAGATGAAGATGCTTTGGCGGGAAGATAAAAGCTTGTTTATGTATTGTATTTTTGATAAGAACATTCAAATAATTTTAGCTTGTTCAGACGTTCTTTTGGAAGTAACAATACTACTTCTTCTAGTATAGTTCTTTCGGTACAATGAAATTTCTGTAACATTAAATTTTGTTCACAGATTGTCTTGATTTGAATTCTTCGTTTAAACTTTCCAATCCTCTTTTTGTAACTGTACAGTTTTGCAATTTTAATAAATCTGCACGAGATGATATTTCAAAGGCTTTATCGGAGTCAGATTTTTTACAAAAAATGTTGCCGTGTGATGTCCAAATATATTTAAACTGATTGTTAGGATTCTTCTTCTGAAATTATTGTTTAGCCTCGTACAATAAAAGTTTTTTGGCCACCAAGAGATGCTCAACAATGATAATTCTGGATTCAGTCGTGAAACCTATATCAGAAGGATCAAAACATTTCTTCAATTTTTTGAACTTGGACACAACTTCAACTGAGATACGTTTAACTGTTGGCCTAGACCGTGTGCGATGGATGTATTTAAAATCAGCTTCAGTAATATTGACCACCCCCACAAGATGAAAGATTTTAGTGGCAAGTTCAGTAGCTTTTCATTTTTCACTTCAGGCACACCATATAATTGTAAACTGGATGAGTAGCAATGTCAATCGAGTCGTTCAAAATTATAGTGGGTGATCAAATTATTAGAACCACTTTGAATACTGATAATTTATTTAATAAACTAAACATTTTGAACGAGTGGTCACATTAAAATATTATGTTTACAATTGTTGGTATAAATATTACGCGTTTTAAAATAAATTATTCTGTACTAAATTATTTATGTAACTATATTTCTATTTAAAAAAACTGCTTCTAGCAGAACTTGCTCAAAATATTTAAAAGGTGAACTGTTCTCTAGGACTAATTCTACATTTCTTTCATTTTGTGTTTTGACCTAACTAGGCTAGAAGCACCTCTGACAGTAATACAAATTATACAAACAAATAATAAATTTAGTACAAATTAGTACATGTTAAAATTAGCACTTATATATTTAGTACACAAGTAAAATTATATTTAAAGTACCCATAATAAATTGGTTAAATAAAAAATAATTTTTTCTTGTGTACTAAATATTTTTACTGGTGCTAATTTTCTAAAAAGCGGTTCTAATAATTTTTTATCACCGACTGTAAAATTCACATTTATTATTTCCCTTGATTTTCGTTATTTAAATTTGATTCCCTTCATGTTTTTTTTTTTTCATTTTCATTGACTTTTCTCTCTAAATGAATAGGATCGACAATTTTATCACTAATGGAGGATAAGGAACCAGATAAAAGGGTTTGTGGTGGTTCAGGTGAGATGAACTCATAGCTAGGAGTTAACAATTACATTTATGTAAAAAATGGCTATTTGACTCGCCCTACAAGTCCGTGGACTGATGTAACCAATGAAGATATGGTTTGATTCAATAAATTTTACCACCTCACGAGGTTCAAGTGAGGCACCGTTATCTTTGATGTTACATTTCTGATTCAGTAAAAATCGGTATCGAAATGTTTGAGCAGACGGTATTCACATAAAATATTTTGATTAAGTATTTTTCCTTTGTGAAATGGACTTTTCGCTCTCCGCAAAACTCATTGAAAAATAACTGAAGTAGAAGGGATTTATTGTAAACGTCGCAAATTAGCAATACTGAAGATGATTACTTCTTAATCAGAATCGATCTGAAGCAACTTAAGCTAGAATAAGTTACACGAAACAGAAGATTCAGGTGAGATGATTTCTGCACATATACTTTGTCGATGGCAACTAAATGCTTTGTTTGAAGCAATAGTACCTCCCCATCGAGTGAGAGTTTATTCGGATAAACATGAATTATTCTACTTATTGAAATAAATGACAAATAAACCACAAACGAATAAAACATGGTTAGGTCTACAGTAAATATGAAACACCATTTTTTTCACAATACTCAAAATTATGTACAGATTAAATCTGGAAAGATTTACAAAAAATATTGTTTTATATACATACATATAAAATAGTAAAAGACGATTGTTTATATGCAAATAAGAAAAAAATAAAATCGTCAGATTATTCTCATCGACTAGTATACAAATTATTAATGGCTTGGGAAATGCGCAAATTTTTCAGATTGCATGCCATTGATATATATTTTCCAATTCTACAAAACATTAAAAAATAACAACAATTTTGCAATTATGCAACAAACTAAACGACAAAATGATAAAATTTGCTTCCTTATCTCGTTTCTATAATCTAAAATTTATTTTATTTGCTTGTCATTTAGATATACATATTCAATTTATTTCATCGAGATTACCGATAAATAATAAATTTGCTTTAGTACATCCGTCGTACGATAGAAAACTATTCATGGTGTCCGACCACCATGGTATGGTAAAATTTTAGATAAGTTTCGATAAGTATATAGCTAGATAAACAGATATTTAGAGCCGTTTATCGTATACAATACAATATGATCAGATCGCATTTAATATTCTTGATCACTTATGTTGATCGCGTTTCAATTTTCTCTAAAGATTTTAACGGTTTATTATATTTTATGTTATTCGTGTATAAGCACGCTTAAAAAATTAATTTACATCAACAAATTTAAATCAGTGGAAATCAGTTTTCGTTTTATTACTTACGTATATCCAAAAGTTATTATCGTTATCGTTTTAATTTTTTTTTTTTTTTTCTGGATATGTTACAAAAAAATAATTATGTAAATTTGTATTGCATGTCAGAATATAATTATTCATAAATTTTATTTAAATAAAACATACGAAATATTTTGAGAAATAAAGTGTTATGGGCAGTACTCATAAATAAACAGATCGACAAGATGAACGAATAAATTTATTAAATCGATCGATGAAACATGCGATCAACATATTATTTGTGGTGTGATATTGATCAACGCGCGCATAGTATGATGATTGATGAGATAATTTTCTTGTGCATTTATATATTATTATGAGAAAAGTTGATTAAGATTAATGAGATCTGCACGACAAGGGAGATCAAAGGTATATTTAAGCCAATTTGTAAATAATAGGGGCAACTGATGTACTTAGTGTACATGTTTTTTTACTTCTCATCATGATAGTGTTAATTCTTTCTTAAAGATGATTCTAATCGTTTTTCAATTTATTTTCATTCACGAATATGTCAAAACCAGTATTCATATTATTATTACAAGATTGGCTTCGCGAGTAATTTATTTCGGGTGGTCGTATTTGAAAAACTAACCGCTGAAGAAGCAATTTTTAGTTTATACAGGGGAGTATATTCAGCGTTCATAATTGAATTGGCTTAAGACACAGCTGGTAAACCATAAGTTGGTTCTTAAATGTGTGTACAAATTTTCACCTTCTTTAAACTTTCAACTAGAGTGTGTAGAAGGACTAATTATTTCAATTGCACTCCAATTCTCATAGTTGCATCGCTCCAGGTGAAGCGACTTCTTTGATCTTATCACGTGATAAAATAATTGGTATAAATCCTGTTGCTAATTGCCTATTTGTTTGCATTAATTTTTGAACCATTTCAAATTATTAGCAATTAGTTATTTTTAAAAAAATTGAGGAACACATTTAAGTACTTTTCATACCAGGCGTCTCGGCTTTGAGCTTCGTAAATAAAACTTTTTTATTTCGTTTTTTAACTATGTAAATTAGTTTTATTCGATTGATACCGTTTAATTTTATAGTAATAAATTCAATTTGTTGAAAAATAATTTATTTTTAAGTGATAATTTAAGTGATAATGATTTTATCTACAAAGCCAAGGCAATTTACTTATTTACTTACTTACTTATTTACAAAAAAATCTATTATACAGTTAAAAAAACAACTTAATGAATAGTAACTACATAATATAATATAATAATTAAAATTTGTACAATACAGAATATATGTCAAAAATATTATAAAATCAAAAATTGCAACTACTAATTTCGTACCGAAAGCATTTTCTCGATTTTTCAAAATGAAGGCCATTGAAGCCGTCGTTTCGTTATAGCCATAATTAGTTCTATGAAATTCGATAAATAGAAATTCCCTTTGCCGTAAATTTCTACCCGGCACATAAACGTTCCAGGCAGAAATAAAATTAGGGCATCTTATACGACCGTTTAAAGAATCCCCGACAAACATTGCTGACGCAATTTTTCGACGCTTCGCTAAAGTATCAATTCGAAGGCTTAGACACCGATTTTCATACCCTGGAAGATTACGCACTTGCTGCCACATAGGCTGATTACGATCTGAAAGATAACCAAGCTTTCTGTAAATGTAAATGGTAAAACGTTTCTGAATTGATTCCAATCTTTTAATCTGTACTTCATGGTGAGGATACCAAACCACCGCCGCATATTCAGGCGTTTAATAATATTTTGTCTAGATGTAAAGCAAAAGTTAATTTTTGATCAAAGAATACACCTAAGTCAACAATTGAAGTTACTCTACAAAGTTCATTACCCTCCAACTGATAATTGAAAACAATCGGATTGGATGTTCTATAGAACGACATGATGTTGCATTTATTAATATTGATCAACAATTTATTCGTAGAGCACCAACGAGATAATGAATTAATTTCTGATTGAAATACTTCTGCGTCATTTAAAGATTGAATATGTTTAAAAATCTTCAAATCGTCTGCAAATAATAAGCAGTTACAAAATTTAAAAATATTCGGAATGTCATTCACAAATAAAAGAAAATTGATTGGGCTCAAATGTGATCCCTGCGGAACCCCAGAATGGCAATAAATATAATCCGATTTGACTTGATTCAATAAAACATATTGCCTTCTTCCCACCAGATAAGAACCAATCCATTTTAAAAAATTAGGGGCAACACCAATTTCTGAGAGCTTTTTTATAATGATTGTATGGTCAATTGAATCAAAGGCTTTAGCAAAATCAAAGTAAATCGCATCAACCTGGGCGGCTTGTAACTCAAGTGATTCAATAGCGAATTTAGTAAAATGTAAAAGATTGGTAGTCGTAGATTTTCCACTGGTGAAACCGTGCTGAAAATCCGAGATAATTTCTTTTGTATGAAATGACAGATGTTTTGTCACAATTAACTCGAAAAGTTTTGGGATCGATGAAAGAATTGAGATTCCACGATAATTGGATACATCAGAGCGGTCCCCCTTTTTGTAAATTGGAACAATATGTGACACTTTCCAAGCGGTTGGAAAATAGCCGTTAACTAACGATTGGTTAAAATTAAAACATAACGGAGTAGCAATATATGATGCAAAACATTTAAGTATTGACGAGGGAATACCGTCAGGCCCACATCCATCATTAAAATCCAAAAGAGAATTACATATATCATCTTCAGTTATAGATAAATAAGGAATATTAAATTGACAATTACTGACAATAGGGTCATCAACAATAAGACTACTACTATCTTTATAAACCGATTGAAAGAAGCTTGCAAAACCTGTACATATTTCTGATACAGTGCAGAGCTGAACTCCATCATAATTCATAATCGACGGAAAGCCCGTTGTTTTGCGATTATCATTAACAAACTTCCAAAATGATTTGGGGTTTTGTTTGATATTAGCTTCGATCGTTTTTATGTATTGTAGATATTTAGTATGAAATTCGGATTTAAATTGATCCTGAAGATTGACAAAAATAGATTTGTTAGAGTCACAATCATTGGTTCGAAGTCTGTAAAAGGCTTTATTCTTACGGTTACGCAGATTAATCAAATCCGAATCAAACCATGGAGGATAACTGTAGTTACGTTTCCTTTTCAAAGGTACGAAACGGTCAAAGGCTAGAAACAGCAAATCATTAAAACTTTTTACATTTACATCAATATCGTTGTTAAGAAATAACTCATTCCAGCATATGCATCGGAGAAACTCAGACATACCGTGGGAATCGCATTCTTTAAAATCATAAAACGAATCATCCACAAAAAATTCACGACATTAAGCATTAACGTTATTAACATGAAATTCAATTTCGAGAGAATTATGATCTTTATCATTGTTCTTAAAAGATGTCAAAGATTCGTAAACTGACAAATATTCCGTATTATTAACAAAAATTAAATCTAGAAACGAATTATTATCATTAGAATATAAATTAATTTGTTTAAGATTAAAACTAAATAATGCGTCTATTACCGCCGAGTCATTGATAGACAGAACATTAGAAGTAATATATCTAATGATTCGGAATCAACCGACCAATTAATATTGGTTAAATTAAAATCGCCCCACACTACTATAGTATCATTACAATGAGACATATTAGCTATTTCACTTATACAATCTATGTGATTTAAATAAATATCGATAGAAGATCTAGGCGTATATATAGAACTATAAAATAAAATGTTTTTTTACAAATAAAAACTTTAACACATAAAAATTCAATTGTTACACAGCCCGGTACAATGATACGCTCACAATGAAGTGATGAATGAACAGCCAAGAGGACACCACCTCTCGTTTGTTTCGAGCTATTCAAAGGTGATCTGTCACATCTAAAAACAACAAAATCATTTGGAAAGAATTCAGCGTTGTAAATTCCACAATGAAATCCAGTTTCCACAATAGCATATAATTGGAAATGCATCGAATAAAAAAAATTGCGGAATTCCATAGACTTCGATGACATTCCCCCAACATAGCGATAAAATAATTTATAGAGTATGCAATTCGATTTTTGGCTGGGATCTGTTATTGACTGCATGGAGGTCGTTGAAGTAAAGGAAAAAAATGATTGTTCTTATTTTGTTTCCTCTTATAAATCACAAATTCCTTTATCAATGAACCTGATGGCCATGAGCTAGGTTGAAGCAAGCTATCCACGCTAGATACCGGAACATTTATCCGAAACGAAGAAAAATTACGGTCTTCTTCATTGATTCGACGTGATAATATGCGTTTGCAACTAACATCCAGAACACCAAACTTGTCTTTTAGATAGGATAAAACTTCCAGTTCAGAAACGTCTTTATGGAGTCTGGACACAAAAATGGTTTTCCGAGGTGCAACCACTTGGAGTGATGAAATCAAGTCACCGGTGGCGATTATAATTTGCCGCTGTTTCGGAATCGTCGAATGTTTAGATGAAATTACCCATTCATGTTGAGAACTCGTTGTGTTACTAGATAGAGTCAGACAACTATCATTAGTCATCATCGTCGATAGTAAATTTGTATCCAGTTCAGTATGAACTGGAGTTACGGTACCACCATTATCATTACTTTTATTATTAATGTTTTTATGATTCACATTCATATTATCATTAATTTTAATATGAGTTGTAGTACAAAGCGAAGTGCTTTCTCAACATAACCTACAAATCACATTTTTTGCACAAATATTTCATACTAACCAAAAAATCTAGCTCATATGTAAGTTACAAATTTAGAATATCACGTGTGAAATCAGAGCCTTCTAGAGTATAGAGCCATAATCTTAATGACGTATTTTTTAGAAGCTTTTTTAGTGGTATAACTTTTCACTGATTTTCATAGGAACCCATAGTAAAAATGGTGTTTTTTAGCTTCAAGTTTTTCAATGAAAAAAGCAAAAATATTATAAAATGTTTATATAAAGGTTTTCTACATATCTTTAAGAACAATATACAAGAAGGCCATATTGGTATTTAGTAAATATTAATTGCAGAAATATTAAAATTAAATTATTTCTAAAATATATTTTTTCGAACTTTCATTTTGAAAAATACATCAAAGTTGGCTCTGACAAATTAAAATAATACTTGCTAAATTTATCTTTAGTTTTACTAGTGTACGTAAGATGTCTAAATGGTTACAGAAAAATACGAAAAAAAGTTATTTAATCCCAAAATTAACAAACGTTCCTATATTTTGTGAATTTGTTTTGCTTTTCCTACAATTTTTAAACTTAAAATTTCCCTAGGTTGTAATTTTTGATACGATTTTTCCCAATTTTTACGGCCATCACTGCCATCTATGTAATGTATATTGACTTAAGACCAACGAATCGTAGTAAGCTTTTATTTTAATTTGACCAGAATGCTGTTGTTATGAAATTTTTCTTATATTTTGGTTTAAATAAATCAATTATTACAAGAAAATGAAAACGATTTACTTCAACGACATTCATATATGTTGAAATTCAAACATTTTTGAAAGTATTTCAGAAATCATAATTAAGAATTTGTAACGTTTTCATTTAAAAATTTGTCTTAGGAAAAAAAGTGATTTCCCATATGTTTTGTGTGTTTTACTATGAAATGTTCCGTTTTTTCCTCGTTTCTAATTCCCTTATAAAAGCTCAGATTTTTTGATTATGGCTCTATAAAATACAGGGTGCTATGGTAAAATAGACCTAAATAAAAAAAAAAGCGAAAAAAATTAAGAAATTAAGGTGAACTAGATAAGAACCTTCTGGTTTTATAAAAATAAATTATATTTTGACATTTGCATCTACTTTAATCATTTATATATTGTGGATAAAATATACATTGTTTATAAATAATGAAAGTGCATGTTTATGAGACAAACGAATTGATTTCTTCGTTTAATACGATCGCCAGCAAAAAGGTTTATGTTTTTCATAACGGCATCGTAAGTGGGCCTATCATTAAGAATCAATTTCAAATAACGCTTATATAATCATAACACAATGCGATATAATGGCCGAGAGCAATTATTGAAAATGGATAATGAATCAAATGTAGATGTAAGCCTCCAATTAATTATTCAAACGTCAATGTATATCACCCGTATAATTTAATATCCGAACATATTCCCATCAATTAAAAAAACCACGCCAAAATCAACATTTTCACCACTGACATGAAAATTGCCTATGCCTCAAATATATATGGTACTACAGTGAAATTCACTTATAACGACATTAAGAATCCGTTGTTATAACCGAGTGTCATAATATACGGATTTTATTACACGAGTAACATAACAAATCAGTTCAAATTTCCAGCGTTATAAAGGAATTTCACTGTATATCCATATGGTAATGATGATGTTGATTATTGATAAGTAACAATGAGTATGAACACAATATATAGTATTCCATGTTGAAATATTCTGGAAAATGGACATTTCCTTTCTAATTTTAATATTAACTCCATATTAAACAGAAACGAAAATTTAAATTCTGGAAAATGAAGATTTAATTTTTTTATCGAGAATTTTACGTTGAAATATTTTGGAAAAGGGGAAATTTACTGCCTTTTCTAGTAATAAATTCTGGAAAAGTGCCGGGTCATATTCTGGAAAAACGGAGAAAAATTCTATAAAAATATTTTGGAAAAGAGACCATTTACTGCTTTTTTTCTAGATGCATATTTAGGAAAAGTAGGAAATATTTGGGAAAACTAAAAATTTACAGCTATTTTATGGTTAATTTTTTTTGGAAAAGTAGCATTTTTATTTAGTTTAGTTATTGCTACATTTTAAATTATTACATTTTTTTAGTTTTAAAAATTAGCACTTTAATAAATATAGAGCTATTTTCTTGTTGAAATTGACGCTGTATTACATGGTATGCTTTCATTCATTTTCCCTTGTGAAAGTAATTTTGGCAAAAATACTTAAAGCAAACCTATGATTTCGTCGAAAATATACTAACTATTTAAGTAAATTTTAGTAGGTTAATTTAAACCATGGGTTTTAATTTTCAAGTACATATAGTATATATATTCCTCAAATTTAAACTAATCCAAACCAACACTAGATATTATGTACATAAGTATATTTTGGATTGAAGCTCAGCTTCACTTTCGGGAAAAACTAACCATTTTAATTCATGTGTTTAAATTTAATACATAAGATTTTAAATAAAAAACGAAAGCCCCACAGAATACGTTTCGAGCCAACGATATACATTTTACAAAAATTGTCGTTATTTTGTGCAGGGGCATTCCTTAAAAGAAGTCATGGGTTTTCTTACATAATGGTGAAACAATATAAATCCTCTGACCCAAGCTGCCAAATCACAGACCCACAATTAATGTTAGGTTATTTAGAACTGAGAGGTTTTGACCAGTTCAGTTATAATATCTCTAGTATACTGTTGAAAATCTTTAAGAATTTGAATAACTTCGTTCGGAGAGCATCCACAATGTTTAACACTTCTTTTCTAAAGATTTATGCCGTTTGCAGATCACAACATTATGTGAGCAATGTAAGAATTGGCTGGTATATTTTTTATGCAGTGCTTTAGTCTGGACAGATCATCGCTGTGGACCGTTCTCGTGAAGCTCCTCCGCCCTAATAGCGTGATATTATTTAAGGGCGTTCCATAGTAATTTCCTACTAAGATTTATATACGAACTTTAGCACCAAGAGAATTTATTAGGCGATTTTATTAAAGCAATTAATGTATCAATCAAAAATATCAACATGTCTTTGAAATTCCAATCATTAAAATGTCATGAAACGTCAATAAAACGTCACAGAGAGAATTTATATTTCAAAGCTAACGAAATATATATTTTTTCAAATATTGACGATATTGGGCTACATTCTCGATACCACATTGCAAGCAAATTAGCAACTTTGCTAGCTGAAATCGAGTTTTCACATTCTCAACAAGTTTTGCTAGCTATTAGCAATCAAAATAGCACAAAATCTTGCTATCGAGTTTTTGAGATGTTAAATCAAACATTAATGTTATTTTAGGTTAGGTTGAGTGACATTTCTAAAAAAATAAACCATCTGTTTCAAAAATTCGGTTGTAAAACTGATTTGTTAAAACTTAAAATATTTGTTTAGAATTAAAAATGGAGTGGTTACTAATACGTCAAAGGTATCGCTTCAATATTCAACGAAAAGTGTTTCGTGATAGGGAGAATCCCTTTGAATGTGAAGATGCAATTTTTTTTAAACGGTACAGGTTTACTAAAGATGCCACCAAATTAATTATTGAACTTCTTTCAGCAGACCTGAAATGAGCAACTTTATGAAGCAAGGCTATTCCACCTTTTTTGACGGTATAATCAAACTTTATATGGTATAATATTAACTTTAACGTTTCGGCGTGATAAAACTGCTACTTTTGTTTGCAGGTACTTATAAGTTTGAACATTTTGGGCTGTGGAAATTTTCAATTTGTTTCTGGAGAACTGAACTTTCACAACCTCCAGCAACCAACAGTAAGTAAACTGTTGCAACAATTTTTAAGTGCGATGAATTCCAGAACAAAGGAGTTTATAAAATTTCCCATTTCACTCGAAAATTTGGATCTAGTCAAAAGAGATTTTTATAAAAAATATGGGTTTCCAAATGTTGTTGGGTGCATCGATGGGATCCATATTGCAATAAAAAAAACCAAGGTAGACGACGCTTACTGTTTTTTTAATAGAAAAGGATATTTTTCGATAAATGTTCAAGCGGTAGATTATTTGAATGATACACCAAAAACAGAATTATTAAAATTATGTGAATTTATTTTAGCTTTGTGACTCTAATTATATATTTACGGACGTTGTTGTGAGATGGCCTGGTTCTACACATGACACACATATTTTTAACAATTCGGGACTTTATACGTTTCTACATTCGCAAGATTTCACTGAAAATATGTGGCTTTTAGGCGATAGTGGATATCAATTACAACATTGCGTCATGATGCCGATCCTAAATCCATCAAATCCGCAAGAAACCAGATATAATGATTACCATAAGAAAACCCGTAAAATAATCGAACAATCATTTGGGGTCCTTAAAAGTAAATTTAGGATCATTTGTAAAAGTGGTGGATTTCTTTGGTATAATTTAGAAAAATCCGATGATATAATTACCTGCTGCTTTATTTTGCATAACATTGCACGTTTGAAAAATGAGCCAAACATAACCGATGATGAATCCTCAGCTTCAGAAAACGAACTTGATACCATTGAAAATAATATGCAAAATAGAGATACACCATCTCATATTAGAGGTACCTTAAATAGGAATATGCTTTTGAATTATAATTTTCAAAATAGACGAAATTAGACAACTATTTCACATAAATATTTTTTTATTAAATTCAGTCTTGTTTTCATTGTCGAATAAAATCGTCTGTTAATACATACTGTATGTATGTATATAAAAATATAAAATAATTCAACTCTCGTTTTTCGGGTTTGCTTTTTTGTTCGAATAGCAGTGGTGCGGGCTCGTTGGGATGTAACTGGAACTGAATCATTAGCTAGAGTTTCTGGTGGCACTAACGATGAAATGTTCACCCCTAAAATTGGTGGCTCATTTGCCGTATCGATAATTTTTGCCAAATTTTCTCGGCTCGATCTAGTCAACTAGAATCAATATCAATTTAATAAACACTTATAAATCGATGTTCTTTATTTTCTAATATTACCTCAAATGTATCACGATAAGATCCAAAGCCTTTCATGGCGTTTTCCCCAGCAATGCAAATTAATAATTCTTCATAATCTTTAATATACTTACTTACTTGGTATACTTTAATCGCAGCTCTTCGTCAGTTCTACTCAACAAAGTATTTGCCGAATACTCCACACTTACTTCGCTCCATGCGTTTTTAAGGGCCTCTCCAAACAAATCAGAATCACCTAAAATTTAGAATAGTGAAATATTCAAAAACTAGTGAATGCATTTGTTTATTATTGCACTTACAGTTTATTAGTTGTCGCTTTTTATCCAGAATATTAATTAAAATATTAATTTGCTCATCTGTGTAGTTCGCTTTTCGTTTTTTCGAGCTATCCATTTTTGGGTCGTTAAGTAGTTGTTTGCAAAACTCTAATGTCAAAATTTAATTCAGCATCGCGCTGAATAAAAAATAATATGGCGGATTTGCTAGACGTATTGAGAATGTAATTTCTTATTTCCAAAATTGTCACTAGCAATTCCGCCATTTTTGCTAATAGCAACAGTTTGTCTTGCTAGATGTACGAGAATGTAGCCCATTATTTGCCTCCAGCAAAGGATTTTAGATAATTTAGGGAATTTAAATTCCGTATTACACGGTAACCTGTTAATTTTATCTTAAAGACACCTATGAAACAATTGTTAGAATTTAGCAGATGTATTAACCGTAGAAAAATATTAAAAGTTTGATATTACAACGGAGAACAGTTCAATAAATGATTTAAATGCTTCAATTACTTCAAATTTGTGAACAGGTAGATGATTGATTGTCACATTTATCACCAACATAAAAAAAATCAGTCTCGTTTTTGACAAAATCTGGTTGGGTAATATTAGAATATAGAAATATTATTTAGTGAATATAGAATATTTTCTCTTCTACTGCAACCCCCTCTATTTTAGACTCTTCAACTATCAACATTTGTGAGAATGGGGGGCAAAACAAAAATAACAAAAATGTATGGCTGGAAGGGCGGAAGTATGGACACGACATTTTTTAATCGAAGTTTTAGAGTCCTGGTAACCTGATTCGTCAGGAGATATGAAAATCTGGTACAAGATTTTTTTTTTTTTTTGCAATATAACTTCGTTAGTGTGGGAAAAGTAAAAACGGAATCTAGACTTTTTTCAATTTTTTCTTTTTTTTTTCTTGACCTTTTTTTTTTTCTTGATCTTTCGGTTTTTTCTATGAGAGAAATTTTTACGTTTTGAATTTTGTGGCTAGCTATACGAAGCTAGTCTTTGTTTCAAGTTCTTTAAATATTTGCATCGCTCCCAAAACATTTTTTGAACAAAATTGTTTTTAATTGTTGCTGCGCTATTTTTGATCGTTCCGTTCGGCTTCGCAGGAAGCCAATGTTTCAAACACAATTTGTAACAACGTATTTATGAATTTTCTGTCTCACTTAATAATGGCAAAAATGAAACAAACCGCTGAAAAACATTTTTTTTATAAATAATAAAACACCCAAAGAACGACTGGCTCGCAGGACGATCACAAACTTAATCAATAAGGTTAAATATTGTTAACCCTTTCGCACGTGGCGCACATTAGAATGTACATTATATTTGAATGTCATTTTTACAGTAAATTGATAAATATTTATAGTAAATGATGTACCGTTATATTAAATCGGGTTTTCTCTTTTACTCACGTTCAATATTTTCCCTACAAATTTAATTTTAATCAGTTTTGCTTAAGTTTTCGACGAGGACATTACATATTTCAAAAGATCATATGTGATCAACAGTGATTTAATTTATAAGTGTAGCATACATTAAGGTAATAAACAATTAACTTTATATACTGTATTACTAAAATTTGTACAGTAAATCAAAATTCGGTTAATTTTTGTGGAATTTTATATTAATCGCCGTTATAAATTGGGTTAAACTTTAATATAGATTAAAATGTACAAAAAGTTGAAATTCCAATTTACATTATAATGTTTTGTACAATTAAATGTATAATTCGTGTCAAAATTCAAATATTAACAATACTCGTACGTTCCGTATACTAGTCAACTGGCATCCAAGCTACACAGGAAAGGTATATAAGCCTAATCATTGTGGCATAAAAGTATATAGCTGGGTGGAAAATCAGGTCAACCATAGTTCTTCCTTTACCAAGGAGCCACAT
Source organism: Tipula vernalis (assembly GCA_958295665.1). Taxonomy (NCBI): domain Eukaryota; kingdom Metazoa; phylum Arthropoda; class Insecta; order Diptera; family Tipulidae; genus Tipula; species Tipula vernalis. Next base: position 329,895,667 of record OY282558.1, read on the forward strand.
TAGGAATATCTGCTGTACTAGTCGAGAGGCTTAATCGACCTGGGCATTTAATTTTTTTTTTACCAAATTTTTTACGTATCAGTTGTTTAGGAAACAATAAGACCAAATAGATTTTTTACCCTACCATTCATCACAGTTAGCAGGGATGAACTGAAGACGTCGATATCATGAAGAGGAACAAAACTACTAAAAATATCACGATATTCTCCGGCTCAAAATAATTCGGTTGTACAATAGTGGCGTGGGAAGAGTGGGCTTACTCGATCAATTCATATCATATTACAGAATTTTCATTAAACCTTGAAAATCGACGCTAAGTGTTATTATACACAATTATTTTAGATTTTGCTTTGGCTTCAATGGGATTTAGTACAGGATAAAACAACAAATAGGGCCTGGATTTATTGTATTTTAGCATAGAAGTAGGCGATGCACCACCATATGCTGGCCAAACAGCGAATCCTTCAAAGATGCAAGATGAACTGCACAAATTCTCATCAAGGAACTATTGGTGTGTTTATGTATCACCAAAAAGCGATATTGCTTCGAAGTTTTCCATTCACAATGAGATTAAAATTCCTACATTTCACTATCACTTTTACTATGTTTTGAAACCAAATAAACGCCAAAGAAATAATTGGTTCATTTCACCTCTAATAGGTTGTATTGATCACAAATAAACCAAATTTCAATTTCTCAATTTAATTCTCGTGCGAAAGGTTTAAGAAGAAAACTACACGTAACTTTAAAATTACGAGAAGTGAGCTACACCACCTGAAAATTATAACAAACAAATTATAAATTTGAGAATTTTTAGTACGTCAGCTTCGCCCAATTATAGTTGTTATGTCCGATGCCTCAGAGGATATAAGAGGTACCTCCGGGATAGTATTCTCGGTTGGTCTATGATTTTCTACTGAAATAGGGATCAAACAGCCCTTAGGCACTATACGCTTGCTTCCGCTGGGTTGAGTTTATCTGGTTGGCTTTGGGTTTTCTTTTTGTTTTTTTTTGTAACCTTCCTGTAACCTTCTTTTTGATTTTGGTTCTGTTTGTTTTTGTCCTTTTATTATTTAGAGGTGGCAGAATGGTTTTTTTTCTTTCGTACTTTACATTTTTCGGGAACACGGTTTAACAAGGTACACAATTAGTAAAACACCAAACCACACAAAGGAGAAGACCCCAATTAGTTTATAGGGGCTATTTTTTATTTATTTTTTTTTCGTAACGCAATTTGCGGGGGGAGCCTATTCCAATAAGGCGGATTGTTAGAATTGAATTATTAAACCTATTTCCTCTGAAAGGGCTTTAAGTGTTTATTTATTAAACGCACGAAACTATTACACGCGACAACTAACTTTTTGAACTGAATATTTTACAGTCTATAGTCCACATGGTAATCCATTTATACATATTATTCAATCACAATTCAGTTTGTTTTTTTCCGAAGGAAACAATTTTGTCAACGGCTTTCATACTTGCCCATTCTCACCACCATCTAATTTAGTGTATACAAACTAGCGAAAAAAAAAAATGAATTGTGTTGCATTAATTTTCCCTCTGCGGTGCTTACCCATAAACTATAAATCCTGTACGCCACCCACCGAGAGGCATAACAGTATAGATAGCTGAGATTTTATTATTATTATTACGTTTGGGTACATAAAGTCTCTCTACTTATCTATATCGTATTTGGATTTTCTATTTCCTTCGTTGATTACCTATAATTTTTTTTTTTTAAATATTCATAGTGATAATCTTAAGTTTTTCCTGTTAAAGATATGAATATTATAGATAATGTTATAAGATTATGGATCATATAATTTTGAGTAATACCTAATGATTGAATAGTTTCATGATGTTTGACATTTGTAGTCGATAAGGATAAATTTGACAAATTCGATAATGCCGAAATTGATATTGACCATGGCGATGACGACGTTGATGATGTTGTAGGGATAACTACTCGCTAGGCACTTTTATTGAAGCAATTTCCAGATATGACACCTTAAGGGTTGAATTTATACAAATTTTTAAATTATATATTATGCTCCTTTCATAAAACTTAATGTGTAATTCCTATCGTAAGCAGTGACAAACCAAAATGAGCCTGTATCCAGCCATAACATCACTATATGGAAATACCAGTTTATAGGTTCTTTGCAAATTTTTCATTTTATATGAAATGTGTTTCGGCTGAAATATTTCGGCTGGTACCTTTCGGCTGAGATAGCCAAGACACTATCTGCATTACCGACATTTTACTTTCTTACTAGTCGCATACAAACAAACAGATGTTCCCATAAGACATGTAAACAATGTTTTATTTGTATTGATAATACATTCTGTAATATTTGAATTTTTGTGTAAATAAATAATCACCCCTATTAAGATTCAAGAGTCAATCGCCAATCGACAAAAACAATAAGAAAACCGAAAAGGCAACACAGAGTCATGTCGATTGTCGATCGAATCGACAGTCATAATAGTCCATCAAGAATCTGATTCGTAAGGAGTAACTACATGAGCTGTTTTCCTTTTATAAATGCTTCGAAAATTTTCAAAATCACTTTTTACAAGAATTTCAATTTGCTCAATTTTTTTATTTTTTGGAGTAAAGTAGTTTGGCTATGGCACGTCCATATATGAGTAGATTTTGTTTTGATTTCAGGTTTTATTTTTTTTTCTTGTCGATTTCACTCATAAATATTATATAATATCATTTGTGTACGATGCAATATTCGCATCTTGATTTGCTATTGAACAATTTTTACTTTTCCTACTATAATGAAGTTATATTGGGAAAATATTGTAATCGCAAAAAATATTGTTCCACATTTTCCCATTTCTCGATGAATTAGGTTACCAGAATTGTATGCACAAAATCAAAAGGGTTGAAACCTCATGAGATGATCCTCCAACTCAATTTACATCTAATCCTCCAACTCAATCGCAACGCAATCCTGAACGCAATCACCAAATTAACCGCAACCCAACCCTCAACTCAATCATTAAATCAACCCCAAATCAACCCTTAACCGTAAACTATTAAATAATTAGCAAGCTAACTAAACCCTAACGCAATTGCACCTCCACTTACTCAACCCCACACTATATCGCTAAACCAAACCCAAAATCAACTCGACTGGAAAGCTACACCTACCATATGCATAAATTCAACTCCAATCAATCCAATCTAATTTTCCACGAAACCCTAAACTCTACCCCTAATTAATTCCCAATTGAACCCCTCACTCCAATCCAACCAAACCTCAACTCAAGCCCTATTCAACCTTAACTCGATCTCAACTGAGCTAAACACCAAACTCAACCATAACTCAACCACAACTCCACCTTTAATTCAACCTCAAATCAATCCCCTCAACTCAAGCCAAACTCAACGTTCAACTCAAACCCAAAATCAACACGCAACCACAAACTGAACCCCTAAATAACTCCCTAGCTAAACTTCAATTCCACTCTACTCAACAACTCTACCATCAACGCAACACTCAACTTAAAGCCCAGCTCAATCCTCAAATCAACACAATCCGAAAAAGAAGATGAGTACATGCGTACATGTATTCAACTTCCAACTCAATATCAACATAACCTCGAACTCAACGTCCAACTCAGTTCTCAAATCAGCACGACTCGAAAAGCTACGTACGTACATGAACTCAACTCAAAACAACTCAAGCTAACTACCAACTCAATCCTTAATACAAATAAATTCCCAATTTAAGCGCTGATTTCTACTCAACTCAATCTCAAATCAAATCCATCTCACACCAACTCAACCCACAAATGGAACCCAACTCAATCCTCAACCAATTATTTTCGATTATTTTATATAATAAACTATCTGGTATACCAGCTGTGTTACCTGGCAGATGATGTTGCGTCTTGTCATTGACATTTGACTAACGTTTCTTTAAAGGCGGCTTTTACTAATGCTATAGCATACCATAATGGCATTAAGCGATCATACCATCTTAAAATCATACCATCATAGAAACATATGATCTTGCCATCATACCGCCATAACATCAATCATCGTGCAATCATACCATCATACCAGCATATGTACCATCGTATCATATGCAGCATATGTATCATCAGCATATGTATCATCGACGCTATACCATGCTATCATACCAACATAACATCATACCATCATACAACCACACACCATCATACCATCACACTGTCATACCTCCAAACGATCATACCATAATACCATCAGCACAAACATCAACATCACCATCAATATCACGGTCACTATTACCATCACAATTATTATCACCATCATCATTATTATCACCATCACCATCATCATCAATATCACCGTTAAAAGAATTATGATGTACATACATCAATAATCAAAAATTAACTCAAATACATAAACGCTTACTTTAATATCTATAGATTGTTCAACTGGTCACTAAATCGTAATCGAGCCCCAACACAACTCTAACTCAACCTCAATTCAACCTGCAAATGGAACCCAGCTCAACCGCAAACTCAAATCCCAACTCAATCCATCCCTATATGCTGATTATATATACAAAATTGTTCAACTCATCCTAATCACTTTATCATAAGCCAACCCCAACTCAACGTGCAAATTGACACCTAACCAAATTGACCTCCAACTCAACCCCAAACTCAATGCCCAACTCAATCTTCAAACCAGCATATACATATATAATATACGGCAAGCTACCATTCTTTTACCAAAGTTTTCGATGACATTCGGGCATAACTGCCGCTCAATTTCTTGAATACAATTCATATTATTCTCTTTTAGATCATCAATTGTTTGTGAACCGTTGGCATAGAATTTACCTTCAAATAGCACCATAGAAAAAATCTAGAGGTGATAGATCGCAAGACATAGGCAGCCAATCTACGTTTCCTCTTCGAGAAATGGTCGAATACCAAAGCGTTCGCGTAAAATATCAATTGGTTCTGTTACTGTATGACATGTGGCACCATTCTGATGAAACCACATATTCTGGACATCCATACCTTCCAATTCTTCAAACAAAAAAATTTGTAGTGATATTCTGTTATCCAGCCCAAAAAAAAAACATCAACCTATCACTTTCTGTGAATTCATCGGGGTTTCGTGGGTTTTTCATCCCAGATTCAACAATTTTCTTTGTTTACAAATCCACCCAGTTCAAAATTTGCTCCGTCGCTAAACATGAGTTTGTTCAAAAAATTTGCATTTTAATCTTTATTTTGTATGGCCCAATAAGCGAATTGACGACGTAATCCATAGTCTGATGGCTTTAATATACCTTCAAACAAAGATCTTTGTGCGAAATTCTAAATAAAGTGGTTAGTGGAAAACGCTGTGAAAGGTGACGGATTCATGTTTTTGGACTCTCATTAACACTAGCAATTACAAAAGCAATATTTTCTTCTGAACGACCACTACGATGGTATATATGTATTGCTTTTATCATCATTCACCGAACTAGTTTCCACAAATTTTGCAACTTTTTTTTTACAACTTCTGCATAACTTTCACCAAATTTACAATAATTTTAAGCCACTCTATTATGTCGAGTTCGATTGGGATTGTCAAAAAAATCAAGTTTTTGATACCCAATCGTGTATATGCACAAGCAGCATGTATCTGATTTCTTTTTGAGGTTATATTAACCGTCAGTAAATCTTTAGTTGGATCATGCACAGACTATGAACTAGTAAAAATTCTGAGTGATTAAAAACGACGGATTTTTCAACGTCTTGAATTGTCAGAAATCTTGCAAAAAATCTCGTTTTGTCAAAATTGATTTAAATCAAAAAACAAGTGATTTATTCTGCCCAAAAAATATAAATGGCGGCAAGTTTAAAAATTGATCTCAAATTGGTACACCCTCTATATCTAGTAAGCTTTGAAATATAAATCCTCTCTATGAGGTTTAGTGACGTTTTATGTCATTTTATTGATTAAAATTTCAAAGACATATTGATCGATACATTTTCTGCGAATGAAGCAATTCGCCTTAAAATCGCCTTTAAGGGTATTATTTTTGAGTAATAAATTCTATTGGTACAAAAGGTCGAATATAAATCTGAATACCACGTTACTATGGAATGCCCTTAAATATTATCTGCTATTGACAAGGAATTGGGATATCGGTTACAAAAGAGAATTGTTTGTGAGGCTCGAACGGTACACAGTGATAATCCCCGTTCAAACTAAATCACTGATTCAAAAATTATATCAGGCAATTCTCACGTTGCTCATATAATGTTGTGATCTAGACAAACGGCACAAATCTTCGTAAAAGAAAAGAGAAATTCAAATTTTTACTAAGGATTTTCAACAGCATACTAGAAAATTTATAACTGGAGCTAATTCTTAAAGGTCGAATCTAACATTAATTGTGAGTTTGTAATTTGGCGACTATGGATAGAGGATTTATACTGCCATGACTCATGACCAATTGTGAAATTGGGGAAGCGGTCTCCAAATAGTAGAAAAGCCGTGGCATCTTTTAAGCACTGCCCTTGCTCAAAAAAATGGAACATTTTTGCAAAATGTTAAATGGTTGGTTTGTTGGCATATAATGTATAAATAAAGCTAATTTGAACAAAATATAACAGCAACAGATCAACTAACCGAATGTGCCCAGAGATGCGAAAAGCTGGAATCTACTCCATGTGAATATTTTCCAAATATTCCAAAACTATATCACCTCATATTTTTAATTATCTGGTACAACTGCTGCTGAAATTTATAAAATTCTTAATTATACCTTCAAAAGTTCAAACAGTTGTCTTCATACCCGAATATAATATAAGAAAATATAACTCATGTTTATCTGTAATCTCGATCACCGCCTACATAACCTCTGATTTGTTTTTTTCGTAATATTATTTATTGATATTTCCTTATAACTGTAAACGAAAAATACACAAAATATTATCAAAACCGTTTATGATATATAACGTATATACCTTTTAATTCAATTACTGATCGTGATCACGAAAGAAATATAAATAAATAAATAAAAGTTTATAACAAAAGATACACTAAAAAGTTTTTTTTTTTTTAACGAAGCAATAAATAAATCATTAATCATAATTATTTATATACTTATATGATCAATTGGTCTTCAATTTATTTATTAAATAATTATTTATTTTCTATTTATCTTTTATTTTTTTAGGATGGTCAACGGGTTTATATTGGTGCTCCAGGCAGTTGGTACTGGCAAGGTAAAGAAATTGGAAATTATTTTATTTATTTTTTTATAAATCATTTAATTGTTTATACTTTTTTTTTTATTAAGTGTTATAAACAAATATTTACATTTACGAATATAGGTGATGAAATTATAAATAAAATTAAAAATAATATTTGTTATTGTAATATGTGTAAATGGAGTTTATTTCCCTAGATCCAGAAATTTTTCCTTATGAGATATAAAAAAAAAGATAAATATCCTTATATCAATCTAATTAAAAATTTTATTTATCTAAAATTTAATACGAACGAAGACAAAATATTTATTAATTATTAAAAAACTTAATTGGTTTTATATAAATTTCTTTAATAAATTATAAATAATTTTAGGACAAGTCTATTCGATAAACACTAATGCAGTTTATCCATTTAAACCACTAAGAGATGCAAAATTTGGCGAAGGTAAAAAACCATTAAAAAAAACAAATTTTGGAAAATTAATTTCAAAATTATTTTTTTCTATTTTTCGCTGCTACAAACAAAAAAATTATTTTTTTTTGTTCTATTTTTTTTTATTACTACATCGTTGCTTGAAGCTTAGAATTTTGTTTCTATTTTTTTTAATTATTATTTATTTATTTAAACAGATTGGTTGTGTTTATTATTATTATTATAATTATTATTATTTTTCTTAATCATTATTAACTAAATTGATTTCATTAATTAAAAAAAAAAAAAAATTTAATTTTAAAATCTTTTTCAGAAAATTAAATTTAATATATTAAAAAAACTAAATGAGATTTGATAAATTAAAATTAGAGCGAGAGAGTAATTATTTTGGAATTTGGTGAGAACTATTTGAAACTTTTAATAAATCTAAACTGTCGTCAAATAAGTAGTTAAGATAATTTTTAACTATTAACTATTATATCCAGTTGATTAAATTTAGATATAAAAAATAAATAATTTAAAATCGTATTTAGGATCATATTAATTAGCAGCCGTTAATTTATTTTGTTTTATTTTGACGCTAGGGGACTAATTGAGGAAACCAAAATTAATAAAAATTATTATGATTTTTTTAAATTTTATTAAATACATTTTTTGTTAATTAAATTAAATGTCGTGTTCGTGTCAGTGTGTGTTGCAATTAACATTTAACCAATTTTACCTAAATATAAGGTGTATCTAACTTGAAAGAACATTAATTCAGTTAAATTAAAAATGTTAACAAAATAAATTTTGAAACACCCTTACTTCATTAAATTTCCCAATTTCGGAAATTCGGTTAATCTAAACTAACCTCTGGTTACTTTTTTGAAAGGAAAGCAAGATAATTTATTTGGAATTGAAATGCTTTTTTATTGTAAACGGTAATTAAGAAAGAGAGCTTTCAAAACCCTAAAATTAAAATCATGCAATGTTTTCGAACTACCACAATATCGACTGCAAGTGTTCCTTCCATCAAAGCTTACCTAAATATACAAGCCGTCAGGTTAAAATTCGAACTTAATATAAGGAAGATAGAAAGACAAAAAAAAAATGAATTTTTCATTCAAATCATATGAAGACTTATGTTTTTTTAATATCGTTTTTCTTAAATGAAAAGTCTTAAGGTGCTATTCCATGAGAAAATTTTACTGAACAGTAAAATTAAAGCAAGAAAAAAATATATATTTGGTAGAGGCGGAATGAAACAAAAAATCGAATCAGTAAAAAAATATTTGTGTCTGTAGTTGTAACACTCCTCTAAAAAGTATCAAATCGAGAACATTTTATAGGAGTGTCACTAACCCACGTACATAAAATTTGTATATGATAGAAAATAATTCTCGCACACACTAATAATTTTAATAGGGGTACGAATTTATGGTGAAGATATTTTTTAATTTTTTATTCTGTGACAGAAATTGTTCGAAAAAATGAAATTCTGATATGAGTATTAATAATATTTAATTTTTTAGATAATTTAGAGATGAATGAAAAATCGAATAATACTAAATACATAATTTTTTTAGCAATTATTGGTTATGTTTTGGTTTAATGTCAAGTTTCCCCTTAAAACTTTTGCTATAAAAAATTAAAAATAAAACACACCTTGTCTTTGTCTATTATATGGTGTTTGATTTTTATTTTCTCTTTTTGGCGTATTTTACTATTCAGTAAAATTTTCCCATGGAATAGCACCTTTACTAATGTTTTACTAAAACCCCTTTATTTACAAACACATCTTTACACCTCATGACGTCATACCTTTCGTTCATGTTTTTTTTTGTAATAAGCCATTAGTGACACCTACTTATAAACTCGACTAATTAAATAAGTTAAAAAAAACAAAATGGCCGTGTAGTTTTCGTGTTTGAAATCAGATGGCGGTAATAAGAAATTGAAATAAATTCACATTTCAGAAAAACAATTCAAAATAATGTTTTAGCAAGTTAGGAGTATAATTTATTAAATAAAAAGTTTAACGAGCATATGGATCTATTTCATCCGAACATTATTGATTTGAAGCCGAAAAATTCGGACGATGCGTTTGATTTATAAAAATAAACTGTAATTCTTACCAATTAGGTACTTTTCAAATTGAGGTCGTAATCCAACACTTTCACAAAAGATTTTCAAGTTTTGATTGGCTCTGATAAATTGTTTATTCCTTATAAACTAAAAAATATTAATAAAATTGATGTTTTTTTTTCAAATAATTAATATTAATGCACATAAATTTCGCAGATAAAAACCACTCTGACATTTGATTGCGCATAATAAGTTCGGGAAAAACAAAATAAAACGGATTATTAATTTTTATAACTCATTCGAACAGAAATAGTAACCGAAATATGTATTTTTTGTGGTAAACTACAGATGTCACTAATTGCTCACTACACTTGACAGTGTACAAAATGGAAAAGCTAATTTTTTGACATATTCTCAACAAATGTCATACTTGTCATTGGAGAAAAGTAGGCAGTTGAAATTTTTTTTTTTTTTAATTATTTAAATTAATTTATTTATTTAATTAAACATCCGTACTAACGTTTTTACTAAATTTAGTACACGACAAAGATGATTCCAAATCTAGGCGATTCAGTCCAAACGACCAACTCGTGCAAACTGTTAAAGAAACTTATGTATGACTGTATTTTGGAGCGGAACATTTTAAAAATGTTGGTCCCATTACCGCATCCGTATTTGATTTTATTTATCAAGTATCACAATCACCAGATACTCGTAAAGTAACAGAGGAAATATTATATGAAATTTTACAAAAGATCGAGAAAAAATCGATTGAATGGTTTCCCATTTAACAGAATTATTGCACTGTTAAAAATATTTTCAAAATTTAAAAAAACGTTGTGTAGCCAACTTCATAATATCAAAAAAAAATTTTTTGTTTTTACAAAAAACAAGATCTTACGTCATTGATTTCGTTTTTATAAGTTTATACTGTATTTTTCCAAATTTTTCACATAGACATACAAAGAAAATGTAAATTTGGACAATTTTATTTTAATTATATTAATCAAATTACTAAATTTAAGTTATTGGTTTTAAAATATGTTATACTCAAAGGTTTAATTTAAATATAAACCGAAAAATATTTTCTGTTACGAGTATTTTTCATTCATAAAATTTTAATCAAAAATGTTCAATTTTACATGGGTTCTTATGAGAAATCGTAAAATTTACCCCCCTTAAATTAAGCTTCTTTTAAAATTGGTCTGAACCTGACGGCTTGTATATTTAGGTAAGCTTTGCTTCCATCGTAATTAGCACAACCCTAATCAAGTTTTAATACATAAGATCTGTAAAAATCTTAATTATAGTATTTCAAGGTTTCTGAAAATAATCAATGAATGTTACCCTCAGCATCGTTTGCTAGTTTGGTCATCAATCAAAAATATTCTACCACATTCGATCTTCCTTAGTGAGTACAACTAAATCAGTTTTAGACGTATTGGCATGAAAGTCCGTTAACGCTCCACGCTTCAACAATATGCAACGCGTTTTGCGTCAATTTGGATAACTCATTCAGATGCTAAGCAGCAATTGTTATAAAAAGATCATTAGCTTAACTCTGTGCAGTCGGTTTGTTGTAGTCTCACAAGTAGACCAGTTAATGACCCAAAGCCAAAGCAGGGGAGAAAGCACACTTCCTCGCGAGAATGTCACAGTTTATGTTGAAATAACAGCCGCATTTCTTGGCGTTTGATCTTATCTAGATCAAATCTTGTTTCATGAAACAACAAGCAACAAAAACAATTACTCGGATAATAATTTTGATCCAAAACTTTGGATTCGCGGACTTTTGGTCTAAAATAATTTATCTAAACCAATTCAACTAAAGCAATTTACCTAAAATCAATTTATCTAAAAACAATTTACCTAAAAACAATTCATCTAAAAACAATTCGTCTAAAACAATTCATCTAAAACAGTTTACCTAAAACAATTTAACTAAAAACAATTCGTCTAAACACAATTCATCTAAAAACAATTTGTCTAAAACCAATTCGTCTAAAACCAATTCGTCTAAAGCAATTTAACTAAAAACAATTTATCTAAAAACAATTTATCTAAAAACAATTTACCTAAAAACAATTCGTCTAAAACAGTTTATCTAAAACAATTTAACTAAAACCGATTTAACTGAAAACAATTCGTCTAAAAACATTTTACAACACAATGCAAACACTTTTTTCCTTTTACTTTCAGGTTTGTATGAATTTTCAACATAATGAACTAAAATTTTTGCTCTTTATGTTCGAAATTCATTCAAACCTGTAAGTAAAAGATAAAATATTATTCCATTGTGAATCCTCTTTTAATATAACATCAATTTTTTTAAAAACAATTCATATAGAGCGATTCGTCTAAAACAACTCGTCCAAAATAATTCAAGAAAAAATCGCAAAAAATGGATATAAAATAATCTTTCTAAATTAATTCGTCTAAAACCAATTAATCTAAGATACATTCAACGAAATTTGGAAAAAAAATTGAGATTAGCTTTGATTATAGAGGAATCACCGCCGATTACAATATTACCTCAATAGATAGATTACTTGCATGATTTACAAGTTTTTTATTTTGTGCATAATAATCGCTATCCCGCTAGCAAACCGCTAACAGAAAGGTTTTTGTCTTTGCTATGGTCGATTGGTAAGCTTACAATTGGATGTTATGAGTGAAACATAACCTCAAAATCGTAATTGTGTGCAATTACGCCAAACTTATTATTTTTTTTATATAAAATCAATAAAAAAAATAATTAATATATAAAGCGCTAAACAAAATAAATTAAAATTTTTAATTTTGCCATAAATATTAAGCGATTCAACCTCCTAGCGTCGAAATTGTGCGTAACTGCATCTAACTGCTCATAACAGTCGCTTTCCAATCGACCACCGCAAGTACTTATAAGCACTTGCGGTTGATGTCTTTGCTAGATTAACTAAAGAAAATCTAACAAAGGCATAACCATAAGTGCTTATAAGGAGAGATCAAAAATATACATTCCGTTGCAACTTCGTGAATGTATTTTCGTTGTTTTCCTCTTTAAAACTTCGCGTATTGTATTCTACTTTTCATAAAAACATCACAAATACTCAAGAATAATTTTTGAATTTCATTATACTGAATGTACTTATTTGAACTTCGCGTTTTTATTTTTTTTAAATATAGTATTTCGTTTTTTCTATTCTTGTATTTCGTTTTGCATTAAACATGTATTATTAACAAAGCCCAACATTTAAATACTTTACAGAATGAATTAACAATCCACATATTCAAAAATTTTTGTATTATGATTTTACTTATTCCCAACGTGATGAATTTGGAATTTTTCGATTCATGAATTTCAAAATCCTAAACACAGTATTTCAAAGAACGAATATTCAGTATAATAAACGTACGAAGAATGCAGTGAAGCTAAAATAAAAGTACGAACTCCATTGTGATCTTAGTTATTTATATTTATATAATATTTAGGTGCGTAAGTACACCTAAGGGGTAAGGTGGGTTAAATGGCCAAGGTGATAGTTAAATGACTCAGTTCATTTATCTTCGCTCCCAAAACCATCTAATGTACATTTGCTGGGTTCCATTTAACGTGGCAAAGTACACACAAGTACTTCTGACTGCACGCAGCTATTCTTGCTAAATTTTATGAGTAGTTTGCTTTTTGAATTTATGGCGATTTCGTTACCAGAATATTTTGTACAACTAATCCATATTATTTTAATGCAATAATTGCTGCGTTCCATTTGACGTGGCAAAGTACAAATAAGTACTTGGGAGTAGATGGTAAATGGAACGCAGAAAATTAATTGCGAAAATAAAAATTAATTAAAAAAAATTTACATGCAACATGGAAAGTTGGAAAATTAATTATTAATTTGAAAACTGATCAGCCATTTTATATTAAGCAAACTACTCATAAAATTTAGCAAGAGTAGCAGCTGCGTGCAGTTAGAAGAAGTACTTGTGTGTACTTTGCCATGTTAAATGGAACCCAGCAATTATTAATTTGTTTTTACTGCCAAAACTGTAAATAGGGCAGAGTATGGTTCAACTTGCCTATTTCTCAACCGACTATGATGAAATTGGCCCATGGCATCCTTTAATGATTTTTAGATGAAGTGATGATAGCCAATTAGGATGGAACTTATCTATTTCTCAACGGATTTTAGTGGAATTTGACATATGCGATGGAAATGGGATTCTAAAATGCTTTTTAGATGAAATTCTGGAATATGACCAAATATTATGAAACTTGCCTATTCCGTAACCGATTATGATGAAATGGACATGTTCGTTCGAAATGGGATTCTAAAATGATTTTAGATGAAGTACTGGAATATGGCCAAATATGATGGAACCTGCCTATTCCTGAACCGATTACGATGAAATTCGACATGTGTTTTGGAAATGGGATTCTTAAATGATTTTTAGATGAAGTACTGGAATATGGCAAAATATGATGGAACTTGCCTATTCCTGAACCGATTACGATGAAATTCGCCATGTGCTTTGGAAATGGGGTTAAAAAATGATTTTTAGATGAAGTTCTGGAATATGGCCAAATAGGTTGGAACTTGGATATTTCTTATCCGGTTTTAGTGAAATTTGACATCCGCCATGGAAATAGAATTCTAAAACGATTTTTGTATGAAATTCTGGAATATGGTCAAGTATGAACTTGCCTATTCCTTAACCGATTAACTTGAAATTTGACAGTTGGAAACGGTATTCTTAAATGATTTTAAGATGAGATTCTGGAATATGATCAGTTAAGATATAACTTAGCTACATTTAACCTATGATGATGAATTTGGACGTTTCCAACGAACACAAGGAAATGTCCCCCAAAAATTTGATTTGGATGAGGTTGTGAGAAATAGGTCAATATGGCTTTGATAATGTTGTCCATTGAGGTTTCGGTGAATGATGCAGCCGTTGAGGTTTCTTTGATACACCCTAAACGTACTATTTCAATTGATAAACGATCGAGATTATCAGCATTATAATATTGAAGTAAAGTTAGAAACTTTTTCGCCTGCCCGAGAGTATATTTTGCAATGTTTAAAAACATATAGTGAACACACGCGCAGCAGAATTGAATCTATTAACGATAGTGTAGAGTCTCGGATTAAAAATATCATTTTAGAATCTCATTTCCATCGCAAATTTCGAATTTCATCAATATCCAAGTTCCACCCTAATTAGCCATATTCCATAACTTTACCCAAAAATCATTTTAGAATAGAAACATAAAAAAATCTTCCGCTTTTAGATCTATACATATGTATATACAGGCCCCTTCCCTCCCCCGGAAATACATTGTAATTTTTTTGTTGGTTGATTTAATTAACTATTGGTTTTATTTCCCTACAAGCATCTCTATTTAATTTTTTATTTCAGAAATCCTAAAATATATTTAATACCACGTTTCCATCGTCAATAGTATAATAGCAAAATAGTATAATACTATTATACTATTTTTCCCTATCGCGTTTCCATCATTTGGTGTGAAGTTAAAATCATTTTATATTTTTGTATGGGAACTTGGACGCAATTCATTATTTTGATAGCGAAAAATTATTAAAACCCATATTTTATGCATCTTTAGAATTACCTGATAAATATTACTTCAAGTAATATAAAAAATATAAAAAACACACTACAACCGCAGCCTAAAAAAAATTAGTTTGAAAAAGAATTCAAACAAGCCTAGACACTGCCATGATTGCACTGTTAAAATTACAATTTGCTAACTATTATATTTTTGATAGCTAGTATAATGTAATATTATAATAAACTATTATACTACCAACTTCGGGTTTCCATCGTCATAGTATAATAGTATAATACTATTATGCTATTATACTATGACGATGGAAACCCAGTATAAGTGCATAGTTTCCAAGTTAACACTTAACGTCTAATGTCGTACCCACGTAGATTTACGTTTTTTCATTCCAACTTCAAAAGACGAACAACGTAAATTTATGTACGTTTTTACACATACGTTTTAATTTAATTTATTATATTATAATTATTTAAATTATTTTTAATCCATTCATTATGTTACAATTATTTTATTATAATTTATTTAATTTAATATGTCCCGAAACCGAGAAAAATGAAGAAAAATAACTCGTCCGTTAAGTTTTAAATATCAACGGATTTAAAAATCCTTCTACATTTGTTGTTGTTCTTATTGTTCGTCTACGATACCAGTAGGAAGAGGAAAAGTTCAAATGATACTCTTAAGCCGCATCCACACGAGGTGTGAAATGTACACTTATGCGCGCATTTAGCGAATGTAAACGTCGTGTGGATGGTTTTCGCATGACGAATATTTTCATTTGCTTGTGTTCGTTAAATAGGCGGTAAACGACACACATCAAAGGAAACAATCGATGGATTTGTGTCCCATCCACACGAAGCGACAAAATGTTGACAAATATAATTTGAAATGTTAGTGCATTTATCTTTAGAATTTTTTTTTAATGGAAATGTTATTTATTGAACTTTGCATTTTTTTTAGAGAAATAAGATCTGAAAATTCTTAAAACGTAATTTATAATTGATTTCAAAAGTAATGTTAAATGCCAATTTTCATTTAAATGGTCGGAATGGCTGTTTGGTCGGATATTATCAAATGTGCTGTTAATTTTTAGTAAAAAAGCGATATTTAAATACTTTATTTTTATTTCTGTTTAATAACATTACAGCACAACTATTTATTAATATTGCACTGGCCAAATCAATATCGTCGTCGCTATTTATTTCCATTTTCAATTTTGAATAAATCGAAAAACTTGAAAAAAATTTAAAAACAACAAATTTGTTCAATTTGAAATTAAATGAAAAAACTTTACGATATATGTACTAAAAATGTCTATCAGTATAGAAATGTTCATTATCATTCGCCTACATGTGATCAATGAACATTTAACGAATCGTGTGTACCGAGATGTTGATAAATGTACACTTCTCGCTTAACCGTCTACATTCGCCAATTAAGCGAATACGCGCGCATAAGTGTACATTTCACACCTCGTGTGGATGCGGCTTTTTTTATTTTCAACGACAAATTTACTGTACTCTAAACAAAAATGTCCATAAACATTTTTGTTGGTTTTGGTATACTTAAAACCAACAAAATTGTTTTTACAAGCTATACAGTACAAACACTTAAGATTAGGATACAAAGAAGTACCCTATGGTTAATATTATTTATGTGTATGAGACTATAAATTTGTTTTTTGTTGTTTAAATATGGTATGAAAAAAACCACCACATAAATAAATATAGAGTACATCGTCAATGTGTTATGAGCTATCTGTTGTACGGCTTGTATAAACATTTTTGTTTTGGTATACTTCTACTGTAAAAAAATTGTAAATCGTACAAGTAACACTATCTATTGAGGTAATATTGTAATTGTGCGTGATTCCTATATTTATAAATGTACTGAAAAAGCTTCATCTCAAAATTTTCGTTGAATATTATGTGAGTTCGGTTGGGCAAAATAAATAAATTTACTGTCGAAACAAATGATTTACGTAATATTATTTGACATTTTTTTTGACATTAGATTGATTTATTTTGCCCAATCGAACTCCATATTATAAATCATGCATAAAACAAAATATACAATTTTTCGCGCATTTTTTATTAGTTGCATTTCAGTACCAACCGCTATTACCCGCTAATAGAAAAGTTGTCTTTGCTAAAAATTATCTAGCTGTTCTAAGGACACATTTTTACAAACTTTTTTTTCAAATGACCAAGAATAAGTAATTATTTATATTTAAAAAAGTTTAGATAAATTGAGACAAATTGTTTTAGACGAATTTACCTTTATCTAAAGAATTTTTTTAGACAAATTGTTTTTAGGTGAATTGGTTTTAGTTAAATTGTTTTAGACGAATTGTTTTTAGATGAATTGTGTTTAGACGAATTGTTTTTAGGTAAATTGGTTTTAGTTAAATTGTTTTAGACAAATTGTTTTTAGATGAATTGTGTTTAGACAAATTGTTTTTAGACAAATTGATTTTAGTTAAATTGGTTTTAGTTAAATTGTTTTAGGTAAACTGTTTTAGACGAATTACTTTAGATGAATTGTTTTTAGATGAATTGTTTTTAGATAAATTGTTTTTAGGTAAATTGTTTTTAGATAAATTGTTTTTAGATAAATTGATTTTAGACGAATTATATTTAGATGAACTGTTTTTAGACGAAATGTTTTTAGACGAATTGTTTTTAGATAAAATGTTTTAGATAAACTGTTTTTAGATAAACTGTTTTAGATAAAAAATCCGTTTTCCAAAACTTTGACCTGATCAGGATCACTAAGCGTCAAGAAAAGCAGCTAATGTGAAACAACAACCAACCAACAGACGAAAAAATAATTCTTCTGATTCTGGCCAAAACAATAAAATTAAATTTTTTTTTTTTTTTTTTTTTAAATGAATTTATTACAACTGATTTACAATCATCTAGTAATTTATCTTTAATAAATGAGTTCAATGTTTAGAGGGGTGTAGCCCATTGGCTATTCCCTATATGTTTTAAAATTAATTTAATTTAGCGGTCCAATTTGAGCTTAAATTGGATAGATTGGTGTTTTCCAGCATACTACGAATGTCGTCATTTTAGTGTTGACAAGTTTTGTTTCGCGTGTCTTTTGATTTCTTCTCTGACTTATTCCATCTTTAAATCCCTATGCAGGTTGTCATTTCTTATGTACCACGGTGCATTCACTATGCCATGTAGGACTTTATTTTGGAAACCTTAAATTATTTTAATGGTAGTCTCTTGGCACAACCCCAAAGCTGAATACCGTAAGTCCATATTGGTTTTAATAGTTCCTATGAGCCAGTACATGTTCCTGTATTTGATGTTTAATTCTTCCTTTTCCTTTTTTACATGCTCTTTCCACTTTTACATCGTCGTATTTGCATGGGGAACCTGTTGCGAGTTAAGTTCCACCACCTTGATTCGCCACCGTTTCGTAGTGGGTCTCTGAAGTTTTCTTGTCGCTTCTTCTATAGTGTTATCAGTTGCAAGGATTCAGCAGTATCATCTCCCAATGTTGCAATGGTTGTTTCATCGGCATTTGGTAGATCTCGTGTATAGAGAAGATACAGTACTGGCTCTAGGACGCTGCCTTGCGGTACTCCTGCTTATATTTTCTTTAATTCAGAGTATGCTCTTTCATATTTTAACCCGGAAGTAACGATCGGGTATGTAAGATTTTAGAATATGATAAAACTGCTTTGGTAAATTTCGATGCAACATAAGCAAAAAGCGATTGAAACAAAAACAAAATTTACCCAATTTTCAACTAGGAGTTAACCCCTGATCCCAACCTAGAAGCCACTTCCACGTCACAGATTCAGCGGTTAGGCGCAGCCTTAACAAAATTTGAAACAATTTTTTAAAAAAAATATTCGGATTAATTAAAGAAACTCCGATTTAATTCGAAAGCCCCGAGGCACAAAGTTTTCGTTTTATTTCATTTTTGGTTGTTTTCTGCTGTTGTTGGGTTTCTTTATAACCTTCTATTATTCTGTCGTTTTGTTTGTTGTTTTTTTTTTTTAATATTTATTGAAAATTATGCACAAAAACCACAAGCCAGTCGCCAAAACTAATATTTTGAGGTTATTGCTGAAGATTTTATTGAAATTTCTCGCATCTGAACTTAACGTTATGTCATTGTTTAATATTTTTAATGAAGCTCAAAATATTTAAATTGCAAAATTCAGTAAATTCTGCTTGTATATAATGTTTAACCTTAGCAATATCTGCAAGTTTCAGATTGTTAATCGTTACTTTGTCATTGTAAGCTAAATCTGCTGTAGTTGGTAGGGCACAACAAGTACATTTTACTTTGGAAAAGATTAAAGTTTCTTCAGTTAGGTCACTATCAATGTAAATTTTAGCCGTAACTTTACCAGGTGTTTTTTGGATCAAATACAAACTCATACAAACCTTTTGATTTTTAGGAATGTCTTTTCCGTAACTTCTTACTGATAGTAGTTTAGCTTTAAAGTTTAATTGAGCCCATTTCTTGAAACTTATAAAGTCTTCTGTTTTTACTTTTACAACGTTAAATTTGCCTGTGTTACTAGATTGTTCAATAAGATCAACATATTGCTGATGGCTAAATACACGATCTTCACGTCTAATTTTCCTTTTTGACGATTGCAAAGTTTCTGTCACAATCATTAAAGAAGTGATCATCATATTTCTTTGCGAAGATAGTGCTAATAAAAATCGAATAACCGTATTGTTTCTGATCTGCATAGGGCTAACAGGTAAAGTACAGGTAAAGTTGGCAGAGGCAAATTTTGCATATAGCCAAAGGATTAAACCTAAAACCGTTTCGGTACTTGCACATTTCTCTTCAATTTCTTTAACTTTCTTATAAAATTTGCTTGCACGACGCTTGTCAACACTTTCATTGAAGTGCGCATCTTTTATTTTAACGTTTAATTCTTCACACATACTACAAACTTTGATTTGTGGTCTACCAAATGATAACTCAAAATTAAAATTGAAATATTGTTGGAAAAACTGATAGTTTATTTTATCTGCCAATTCGGGATTCTTACCTAAAAACATTTCATGCAATTTTTTTATATTTAAAGTCGATGACAAATACTGTTTCTTAATGTCATTCGAATAATGAATTTCTTTCTTGTCAAGAGACTCAATAAAATTATGGATTTCAATGTAATGCTCACCAGGAATAACATTACTTCTTGAACCAACTGCTTTGCCTCTGCGATCTTCAGGTATTTTGATTTGTCTATTTAGTTCTGTCAAAGGTCTGCATCTTTTAAGGGTTATTCCATCTAATCTTATGAAAGCAGATTTACATACCCTTTCTTCAAGTTTGGATTTGCACAAAGTATTAACAAGAAACATTTTTAGGTGTTGTCCTTACTGGATCGTTAGTGCGTTATGGTGTCTTTTGATACGCCATCCATATCATTATGATCCGTATGATATGCATGTAATATAAAATAATGCATGTAATCACCTACCGGCAATTTTCTCCCGTGCGCCGTCCTGGAACCCCCCTTCTTGTGTAATTTATATGAGTTTAACCTTTTAGAAGTTTTTATAGGTAATAACCTGTTTATATTTCTTGGTATTGCTTACCCCCTTTTCCTTTTTTTTTTGGGACACCATCTGAATCTAAGGAAGTACTCATTATAAAAGCACAATACTACGTGTTTACTAGCAAATGTCAACGCAGTAAATGATGGACGGCTGACGCAAAACCAACACAAATGTCTTATACAAGCCTTGTTCATAGCAAAAATGTACATTGACTTGTGTCGGTGTATTAATGAGTTTTATATTTCATCTCGAGTTGTATAACTTGAATACGGCAACATCACTAACACTAATATACCTAAATGTACAATTTTATATCATATGTATAGGGACAGCACGGCTTGTATAAACAATTTTGTTTGTTTTGCTTGATGCAATATTATCTCAGCAAGAGAGGCAGACATCCAAGAGAGGACATCTCCAAGAGTTGTGACCTTTTCGAAATTATTGTTACACGCTCCGACACTGGTAGCAGTATAAATACAAGATATGTGCCTATTTCAAACAAAAGAGATGTGAGGTTATTGCCATCACATTTTCGTGATAAAACGGTGCTGTCAAAATATACGAGATGTGCCCTTTTCGAAATTGCAATATGCAATTGTATCTCTACGTGCATTTGTATGACACCACTTGGCAGTAAAAACAAACTCAACCTTGCCAAGGAGATTGCCTATGATAAAGAGATATGATTGCAGAAACAACCCTAGGGCATAAGTGATTGCGTGAAGCCAATAAGGCGATCAAAATTAGTTTTGCATTCAGTTCATTATCCGTCTTTTGCTTACACCCATAACCACGTTTTATTTCCCACACAACCCAGACATAGTTCTATCAATATCTCCACTCTTTATGCATCATACAGATAGGAAAACGAATTGAAAATATGAATTTCGTTTTTTTCGTAATTGGAAGAGTTTTCCCTGTGTCTTTTTTACGTTTGTAGCTACTTAAATATTCAGAAGGCTTTCGTCATGGAAAGTTCTACAACAATTTATTTTAATATTGCCAGTAAACTATATTCAGTGGTACGATGATAAAACTGGATCGGAGGCGTAATCAACAAATATATTGCAGTCTAAACTTCTCTAAACTTTAAATCCTTAACTAACAAAATAATAAAATAATTTATTTAGTTACCAAACATTTGAAAGATGCTTAATATACAGGTTCGCCCCTTCCACAGTTTTGACTATACGCAACGGTAATTGACTTGGATGCTTCTAGAATAGAAAGGGGTCAATCAATATTCATTAATCTTTAATTTACACCTACCACAGTGAGCTGGAAGTATAGTGAGAAGATTCATGCCGCTAGGAAGCCTTTGAAGTGAATACAATAAAAAACGTCTTTGAACTCTCTGTATACGGTGAGAATTATTAACGTAAAAAGGATCCAATATCTTTGAATGTATTAACCTAAGAAAACCTAATTGCAACCATCTACAAAGTAATCACGATTTTGTCTTACATTTCGCGACATTAAGAACGACTGTGTCGAATGCATAAATGAGAATATCGGAGTAATTTAAACAATTTACTATGTCAGTTAAGAAAAGGATGAAAAGCAAGGAACCAAAGTGATTACCTTGAGGAACTCCCGAAGTAACGTGAATTGTCTTGGTGAATAATAGGTAATCTTAACTATCTGAATTCTGCGTTCCTGGTAAGATTTAATCAACTCTATCGGTAAAAGGTTACAACTAAATGAAATAAGTTTCTTTAATAGTATTTCTTGGTAAATTTTGCGAAAGCATTGAGAAGCCAGCAATTCAAAACAACTTAATTTTTAACATAATAATGGCTCTGACCTCCCACTAAACCCACTTTATTGTCACTTTAATGCTTCTTCTTACAGCTAAGATTAACAGTTTTATAAATTATGAAATTTCGTTTTGCCTTTGTAGGTGATTAATGAAGCCCGGACACAATATTCATAATGTCATAGTTTATAAACGTCGTCACCACCTACATTTTTGTTTCTTAGTACAGCAATTTTCATTTAGTAATCATTGAAGCCCATCATCTGTGTAATCTACGATTAAGAGATTTTGTATTTTTTTTGTTTTGTTGGATGTGGATGGATTTTTATGTGAAACACAAAGGCACACAGCATTACAAAAGGAAAACAAAGGAACAATTAAGGAATTATAAGAGAGGATTAAATGCGATTGGGAGTTCAGTTTTGCATTTTTGAGTTTCAATTTCTCCGAAGGGAAAAAGTATTTAGCGTTCTGAAGGAAAAAGTGTTTTCGAATTTTTTGGTTTTGCAAATCTGAGTTCAAAGTTGCACCTATGAACTTTGACGTCTTAATATGCATATTGGCCTGGACATTCCAGGCTAAAGTTAAAAAAACTCAGATGAGTTTTCGGTACCCCGAAATAATATGATTAATTTGGAAATTAAATTCCAGTTTGCGTCTGACATCTAAATTAAAATAAAATATACATCGTCGTAAATGGCCAAGATAAATAGCTGCACCCCCCAAAATTGAATTTTCTAAGAAATGTTTAGAATTAAGCGAGCAATTTAATTGCAAATTTGCACAGCAATTACATGTCCCGAAACCTATTGATAGAGGTATCAACCATCGTAATCGGAGCATTTTAGATTTTTGCCGCCCAAAAATTTGTGGGCTATAGCCTGCACCCAATACTGCCTTATCGGCCAAAAAAGCTTAATTTGTACAGTTGTGGAGGTGGTTATTGATACGTTAGATATCGTTTGTGCCCGGTTGAACCACACTTCCGCTTTCCGTACGCACGCATTTGGGGCACGTGCTGAGCTCGATATTATAAACTCGGAGATTTATGTTGCTACTCTCACACTAATAATAAATACGATGGTTTATATTTACGTTACAATACTTATAACGATTGAAAATTCACTTTATTAAAATGTTTAATTTACAGAAATAAATTATAAAATTAGAACACATAAAAAATGCGGTGTTACTTGTTCGCCATCTTATTAACCTTCTTTTTGTTCAGGGGTCGAGTTAGTGAATACCATTGTGGTGACGTCAATTTATTCGCCCAGTGAACGCAGTTAACGATAGAAAGCTATCGGAAGTGAGCTGGCTCGTTGATGTTGCGACCCCCTCTTGATTTAGGTTGCTCAGTGAGATTATTATGGAAAGTTACTCTTTTCTGAGCTGGTTTGTTTACTTCTCCGGTATGTATAGGGCTCTACGTAGAGTTTGGTTTGGTTGGTATTTCGATCGATTCATCTGCTGGTTGATCAAGTGGTGGTGCTTCGATGAAACAGGGTTTAAGCCGATTTATTCGATCACTTTAATCAGTAGAGTGAAATATGTTTCGTTGCGTTTGATTACCGGGTATAGTCCCTCGTATGGAGGTTGTAATGATTGACGAACCGCGTCAGTTCGGACCAAAACGAATTCGCATATTGGTAGTTCTTTGAATACGAAGATTTGTTCTTTCTAATGTCGTGAAGTCGACAAAGGTTGAATGTCTTTGAATTGGTTGCGCAACTGTATGACGAATTCGAACTGATTGATATTTTTGCTGGGTTGAATGAAATCCGCTGGTAGTCGTATACGTTCTCCATAAACGAGTTCAGCTGACGTACTTTAAAAATCGTTTCGGAACGACGTTCTCAGACCGAGTAGTATTAGCGGTAACGACTTTGTCCATTGTTTTTCACCGACGCACATTATTGCGGCTTTAAAACTGCGGTGCCATCGTTTTAATATCCTGTTGCAAGCTGGATTGTAAGCGGTGGTTCGCTTGCGTAGGAATCCAAGTGATTTTGAGAGTTCGTCGAATATCGTTGCTTCGAATTGTGCGCCTCTATCGGTTAAGATGCTAGTTGGTACTCCGAATCGGCTGATCCATGTTTTGATCAACGCATCAGCTATGGTTTCAGCTTTAATATTCGGGATTGGAGTGGCTTCTGGAGAGCGTGTATAGCGATCGATCATTGTTAAACAATATAAGTTGCCTTCGGACGGTTGTAAAGGTCCGACGATGTCGATGTGAAGTTTATCGAATCGTTTGCTGGTCAGTTCATAGGTTCTAGTTTTACTTTTGACGTGCTTTGTTATTTTGCACTTTTGGCCATGTGCACAGTGTTTGACCCAAGAGCGTATTTCTTGGTTCATAGCTGGCCACACAAATTTTTGTCGGATTTGTCTCGCTGTGGCGCGGATACCGAGGTGAGAGGCGTTGTGGAACGATTCGTAAATTTCTCGTCGAAATGCCTTAGGAGTAAATAAGCGTTGTACACCAGTTGATGTGTCGCATAGAATTTCTTTATTGGTTCCAAAAACTGGGAATTTTTCGAATGTCAATGACTCGTTTGTTTCTACCAATTTTGTGAGTTCTAGATCTTTAGACTGTTCATCAGCAATTAATGCATAGTCGATTGTACTTCCTATGTTCACTTGATCGATCCGAGAAAGTGTATCCGCGACGACGTTGTTGTCTCCCGCAATGTGCCGTATATCTGCTGTATACTGTGCTATATAATCCAGGTGACGGCGTTGTCTGGGTGAGGCTTTATCGAGTTTTTGGTGTAATGCGTATGTCAATGGTTTGTGGTCGGAAAATAGGCTAAAAGCTCCCGGTCGTATGTGCTGTAACGGGTTTCGGTATTGCTTAATTTTCGGGAATAAAAGAAAAGTAGTTGCCACCATTCGACGTCGACAAAAATAGCGAATTTGGCGTTTGGAATGGCATGTTTCGAACGCTTCGGTGGATTCGTCGGTCCAGTTTATTGGTGATTTATTCTTCTTCTTACGTCCTTTTATGAATTCATATAATATCGCCTGGTCGTGTGCTCCCTTTGGTAGAAAAATTCGGTAATAATTTACCTTGCCTAAAAATCGAAAAATGCCATCAGTCGTAGTTGATCGAAGAAAATTTTAGATTGCTTCTACTCTTTGCTTATCCGGTCCCATGCCGTTTGTGGTGATGTGAAATCCGAGAAAAGATATTTCGTTCTATGCGAATTCGCACTTGTTAAGATTAATTACCAATCCCACGTCACTTAGACGTTGTAAGACCATACGCACGTGTTTGAGGTGTTCCTCCGTGTTTCGTGATGCGATTGGCAGATCGCCGATGTACGGAAAGATGAATGGCAAGTCTCGAAATGTTGAGTGTACCAATCGTTGGAACGTTTGAGCCGCGTTACGTAACCCAAATGTCATTCGGGGAAACTCAAACAATCCAAAAGGAGTGATGGTTGCCGTTTTTTCGATGTCTCGTTCATCGATAGGTACCTGGTGGTAGGCTCGGATGAGATCGATTTTTGAGAACACTGTACATACATGACTCGAGTTGCTGTGTGAAATCGGTCACAAAGGGAATCGGGTAACGGTCGGGTTTTGTTATCGCATTTAAGGCTCTATACGCCACATAATCGCCAGTTACCGTCTTTCTTTCGTGCTATTTGTAATCGGATCGCCCAATTGCTCTTGGAGGGTCGGCATACCCCTTGCGCTAACCACGTTTCGATTTCGCACTTGGCGATTTTGGTTTTGTCGGCATTTAAACGACGTATATCTTTGCGTGGCACGGTTGACCAGATGTCTCAATACAATGAGTGACGTTGTACTTCATTGTGTTTAGATTTGTAGACGCGTGGGTTACTGTTTTGAATTCGCGTAGTAATCCCAGTATCTCGGGTGTCAATGCGCCGGATTTTATGGTCGTAATGCCGTAAGAGTTTTGTCATAGGGTCGATGAGTTTCTTATTCTTGATATCGACTAATAGACCGAAGTGTGCCAGAAAATCAGCGCCAAGAATGCATCGATCGACCTTCGCCACGATGAACTGCCATGTCAGTGGCCTGCGCAGACCTATGTTGAGTGTGAGATTTTTACAATCGTACGTATCGATGGCAGTAGAATTTGCTGCGAATAATTTAAACGTGGACGGGTTCGACGTTTCCGAATTTGTTGGTGGTATGACAGATAGTTCAGCGCCGATTAGACGGCTTTTTGGTGTTTGGCTACCGCCGCTTGCCGCATGTAGCGCGGTGCCAGTTATTTTTTTTAATTTGTTGACGATGGGTTAGAATCGTTAAAATGGCATGGTTTTGCTCGAACGCCGTATTTGTGATGGTACCATCAATTTGGGTGTTTGGCTACTCGCTCGCTCGATCGTAAATTACTACGTTGACGTGAAGTATTCGTAGAGTTAGGGCTTTGAGAGCGGCCGCGATATGTTTTGTCTTTAGACATTTCGAATCGACCGAATAGTTCTTCCACCCGTTTGATAACTCGTTGATCTGAGCTGCTAAGCTGGTTGGTACTGTTCTGTTGTTGCCTTTTGGCGCATTGAGGTTATAAATGCCAGCTGGTTTTTGCACGTCGACTATTTTGTCTGCTGTTTTTGCAAGTTTTTCCAAATTTGCGTCGTCCATACATGATAAAATTACCTGTGTATGTGTTGATAGGCGCTGCAACCATAAGTTTCTTAAAACTGGTTCGGTTACTTGATTTATAGACAAGGCTTCCATCTCTCTCAAAAGTTGGGATGGTTTTTTGTCGCCGAGTTGCAGTCCTGATGACAATCGATCCATTTTGATTTTTGCCGATTCGCTTAGGCGCTCGATTATTATTTTTTTTTAAAGTTTCGTACTTATTGTCCTTTGGCGGTGTAAGAATTTGATCACGTACGCATTTACTGTTTGAGGGTCGAGGGCTGCGATGAGGTGTCCATACTTAGTAGCATCGACCGAAATACCACCAATTTCGAACTGTGCCTCCAATTGAGTGAACCAAACTTCTGGATCGTCACTGTTGAAAGGTGCGTACTTTATTGACACTTTGTAAACATTCGTCGTTTCAATTCTTTTTGGTTTCTTCGCCCCTCCGTCGCTTTCGTCGGCAACCATATTAACAGACGTAACACGAAATGGTTTTGAAACGCGGTGGAAAATCGACATTGGGTTTGCTGTTAAATTTATCACTGAGCGAATATTCGGAACGAGATACGATAATCGTCCGGTAAAATTATGAATGGAAATCCGAACAGTTGAAAGCCACCAAATTAAAATAGACAATTGAACTCACTTACCCCTGATGCGTAGACCGTTTCTCCGTATATATCTTACGTTAATTTTAATTTAAAGTTATATAATACAAAGCCACTGATGTGTGGATATGCAGCTTTATAAATTTTATTAGATTTTTATCACGTTAATCGTAATTATTATCACGTCGATGGTCACCAAATGTGGAGGTGGTTATTGATACGTTAGATATCGTTTGTGCCCGGTTGAACCACACTTCCACTTTCCGTACGCACGCATTTGGGGCACGTGCTGAGCTCGATATTATAAACTCGGAGATTTATGTTGCTACTCTCACAATAACGATTGAAAATTCACTTTATTAAAATGTTTAATTTATAGAAATAAATCATAAAATTAGAACACATAAAAAATGCGGTGTTACTTGTTCGCCATCTTATTAACCTTCTTTTTGTTCAGGGGTCGAGTTAGTGAATATCATTTTGGTGACGTCAATTTATTCGCCCAGTGAACCGCAAGTTATATGGGGGAGCGTACCGTGGACGTTATTGGTGCCGCCACACAGTCATCCCTATCTGTCGTTAGATGTGAAAAACAATTACAGACATTTCAATGCTAAGTTTAACGCGAAAGCACAAAAAAAAATTAAAAAACTTAGTGAAAGAGAATGAAACCCGTATTATTTCTCCTTAGTCGTTCAAAGAGAAGTTTTCCCCAATTCAAAAAAAATTAATCAAACGTTCCGGAAATAATTTTTAAAATTTTCAATCCTTATTAGTTACCAATAGATTGAATACTAGCAGAGCACCCTGTATTTTATAGAGCCATAATCAAAAAATCTGAGCTTTTATAAGGGAATTAGAAACAAGGAAAAAACCAAACTTTTCATAGTAAAACACACAAAACATATGGGAAATCACTTTTTTTCCTAAGACAAATTTTTAAATGAAAACGTTACAAATTCTTAATTATGATTTCTGAAATACTTTCATAAATATTTGAATTTCAACATATATGAATATCGTTTAAGTAAATCGTTTTCATTTTCTTGTAATAATTGATTTATTTAAACCAAAATATAAAAAAATTTCATAACAACAGCATTCTGGTCAAATTGAAATAAAAGCTTACTACGATTCGTTTGCTCATTAAGTCAATGTACATTACATAGATGGCAGTGATGGCCGTAAAAATTTGGTAAAATTATACCAAAAATTACCACTTGGGGAAATTTCAAGTTCACAAATTGTAGGAAAAGCAAAACCAATTTACTAAATATAGGAACGTGTGATAATTTTGCGATTAAATAATTTTATTTCGTATTTTTCTGCAACCATTTTAGACATCTTACGTACACTAGTAAAACTAAAGATAAATTTAGCAAGTATTATTTTAATTTGTCAGAGCCAACTTTGATGTATTTTTCAAAATGAAAGTTCGAAAAAATATATTTTAGAAATAATTTAATTTTAATATTTCTGCAATTAATATTTACTTAATACCCATATGGCCTTCTTGTATATTGTTCTTAAAGATATGTAGAAAACTTTTATATAAACATTTTATAATATTTTTGCGTTTTTCATTGAAAAACTTGAAGCTAAAAAACACCATTTTTACTATGGATTCCTATGGAAATCAATGAAAAGTTATACCACTAAAAAAGCTTCTAAAAAATACGTCATTAAGATTATGGCTCTATACTCTAGAAGGCTCTGATACTAGACCACGACATTGCAATTTTTTGTGTTAAGGAAAACAAATTCCAATGAGACGTCTCTATGTAAATCTATTATAGTTTTTGATTAAAGTAAGCCGAAAGTAAAAATATCGATAATGCAGATAATTTCTTGGATATCTATAAAATGAAAAATTTACACAACCTACAAACTAATATTTCCAAGAAGTAATTTTAAGGCTGGATATAGGCTCATTTTGGTTTGTCACTGGTTACCATCGGAACTATACATTAAGTTTCAAGACTAGAGCCAAATATAAAATGTAAGCATTTGTATAAATTCAACCCTCAAAGTATCATGTCTGGAAAGTGGTTCAATGGAAGTGCCTAGCCAACAGTTATTCCTATAAAAATTATCAGGGCAAGCTTCATGTGGGGAGCCAGCGATGTAAACCATCGGTAAACTTCTATAATGTGAAAATAGAATTGAAAAATATTTTGGGAAAAGGACTTTGGCTTTCCGACCTACGAGCTTGTTTTATATGAATTTGCATTTTTGCACTTTGAAAGAAAACCTCTTTTCGTTTTGAAACGATATACATACATGTACAAAATCGTCGTGAAAACGGTCCAATAAGTCTGCATAATATTTTCTGTTTATCGCTGTCCCCTTTTTAAGATAATCAATGTGGAGTATATCGCGTGCATCCCAAAAAAACTGTCGCCGTAATTTTGTTGGCTTACAGACCCACCTTTGCCTCCTTCGGTGCCAATTCACCCAGTGAAATCCACTGTTTCAACTGTTCCTTCGTCTCCGATGATGATAATGGACCCAGGTTTGATCAACCCAACATTCACAAACCTCTTTATCAAAGGCACCCAACACGCACATCTTAGCCAGATGTTATGTACTTGCCATCATTGAAATTGCCACAAACTCAGCAGTCTCACGCACTCTAACTCTTTGATCATCCAAAACCATGCCATGGATTTTTCGACCACTTCTGGTGTGGTGAAATCAATTAGACGCTCCGAACGATCTGAATTATTAGTAACTGTACGACCATAATGAAATTCAGTAAACTACTTCTGAATCATTCCAAACGATGGTGAAGAGTGTTTGTTTTTCGGGTTTGCGTAATATTTTTTCGGCGCATAAAATAATGTTTTATAAATCCGCGAAATTCACTTTTTTCCATTTTTTGGAAAATTCACGTAGTTTCAGTACTTGGACTTAATGAACTACCCTCGTAATTTAACAGGGGGGCAGTTAATTTATTGCTCAATATAGTATTCGTTTCTTTTACTAATCGCTTTAATTTAATTTATCAAATTTCACAGTTAAAAATTATAAAAATTATTTAAAAACAAAATTACATTCATACCAAGTCACGTCATAATCATCTTAACCCATTTTCATCTCAAAACCAAATCTCATACGGTCAAATTCATAATCGAAATTGTAAAATTTAAAATATTTATTTAGCTTTAAAAACTATTTCATACATATGCATTTTGTTCCTACAAAGCCACCAATCACCAAACAAAGCCATAAATTACTGGACAAATTACCCTTCAACCATCAAAACAAAAAAAAAAAAAAATTCCCCTGGAGATGGATATAACAACTTTTCCCGTTATTTAAAAACAAAAGTATATTTATAAACAATAAAATTCCAAAAAGACGGAATAAATATAATTTATTTTTAGTTTAATTACAAAACAATTTATTTAACTAAACTATTATTTTATTATTATATAATTTATATAAATATTTTATTTAAAGAATTTAAAAAATTAAAAAAATTCATTTTTTGGTGATAGATTTTCTTTTTGCTTTTCAAAATTATAATTAAAAATATTAAATTTTTTATTTTTTTTTAAATTAATTTTTGATTGAACTGATTTTAATTTAAAATAATTAAGTTTTTCAGTTTTATTGGCTTAATCGCATAAATTTAAATTTAATAATAAATTTTATTAACACAAGACAAATTCAAAATCAAAAATTAATTTTAAAAATTTAAGCAAATCGATCTGTTATAAAAAATTTGCTGACATTTAGGCGAAGGCCTCAATCTCAAATTCATATAAATGCGATTTATTGATTCATGTTCATTTTATACATTTTCTGTGTGTAGGTCAATTATTTTCACAAAGCATGCTCCACAGTCAATTACATCCAAAAAGTCGTGTTTACGAAACAAAAGAAAGTTCAGCAGCTGAAGATAATTCATATTTAGGATATTCAACAATTACGGGTGATTTTAATGGGGACGGAAATGAAAGTGTTGCTGTTGGTATGCCACGTGGTGGCGGTTTATTGGGAAAAATTTTATTGATGACATGGGATTTACAAATTCAACGAAATATTACCGGCGAACAAATTGGTGCTTATTTCGGTTATGCCATATGTACGGTTGATGTTGATGGTGATGGTTTAACAGATTTAATTGTTGGTGCTCCAATGTACACAGATTATAGCAATAATGTTGGTGACTATGAAAATGGGCGAGTTTATATTATTTATCAAGGAAAAAATGTAAGTGTAAAGAGGGGGGAGGGGCATTTATTTATATTTCTAGCAACAATTTTTTTTTTTTTTTACTTTTTTTAACGCCTTCAGAATAAATACAAGGAGCTCGAAACTAGAGAAGGTTTAAAGTCAAAAGCACGATTTGGACTTTCGCTAACATCACTGGGTGATATCAATCAAGATAATTATGGTGATTTTGCAGTAGGTGCTCCATATGATGGACCTCAAGGTAGGGGTGCTGTTTATATTTTCCATGGATCATCGACTGGAGTACTCCAGAAACATTCACAAGTTATTTATGCTGAACAAGTTGAAAAAATGTCAACATTTGGTTTTGCAATCTCTGGCGGAATTGACCTTGATGGGAATGGCTACCCAGATTTAGTGGTTGGTGCTTATGAATCAAGTCGGGCAATTGTTTTTAAGTAACTCACTTCAAAATACTATTTTCCATATAATCTGTTCACTAATAAAATGTTTATTCTTACAGATCACGGTCCGTAGTACAAATGGAAGCTCGAGCCTTATTTCAATCTACATCAAAACTTATCAGTATTGAGGAAAAGAATTGTCTCTTGCCACGTGAAAACAAATCTGTATCATGCACAAATGTAAATTACTGTTTAAAATATACCGGCAAAGCTGTTCCAAATTACATCGATTATGATCTATCACTCGTTCTTGATTCCAAAAATTTACGATCACCGCGAATGTTTTTCTTTAGCGATCAAGGCAGAAATATTAAAAATTTCACAGTTACATTATATAAAGGTCGAGAAGCATGTCAAACCCAAAGGGTCTATGTCACAGATACTATCCGTGATAAATTAACACCACTAGAAGTTGAATTACGATATGACATCCGTCCACTACCAATACCAAAACACCGATCACAGCGTGACATTTCAGGTCCAGTACTAGATCAAAATCGGGGAACCGTGCAACGTGATTCGATCAACATCCAAAAGAATTGTGGCCCCGACAATATTTGTATCCCAGATTTACGATTGGAAGTGCAAACGGTTGAGAAATATTTATTGGGTTCAGTGGATCCACTTGAGGTTGTAGTGCTAATATTGAATGAAGGTGAAGATGCATTTGAAGCTGCATTCTATATGAATGTACCACAAGGTCTATCGTTCAAGAGAGTCGAAAGAATAGGCGACATTAGGGACTCAACAATAACATGCAGTAAACCGAATGCTGATCGGATTTTGAAATGTGATGTCGGTAATCCATTGCCAAGCAAACAAATTGCCAATTTCAAAATTTTACTAAACTATCAGCAACAGAAAAATATGATCGAACCAAAATTCGCATTCCAAATGAATGTCAATTCCACAAACCCTGAAGCAAGTGTATCCACAATTGATAATGTGTTTGCCAAAAATATTACGATTTGGTTGGAATCTGTTCTAGAAATACAAGGTGCATCCGATCCAGTCGAATTCCATTACAATTCCTCACAATTTGTTGAAATTAAAAATGCAACTCGCGAGCAGGAAATTGGTGAACAAGTTGTGCACATGTATAATATAAGAAATAAGGGTTTGTCAGAAATTGAAGAGGCCGAAATTTTTATTTTATGGTCGATTCAAACAAATGAGGGCGAAGATCTTATGTATCTGTTAGATCAAGC
Source organism: Tipula vernalis (assembly GCA_958295665.1). Classification (NCBI taxonomy): domain Eukaryota; kingdom Metazoa; phylum Arthropoda; class Insecta; order Diptera; family Tipulidae; genus Tipula; species Tipula vernalis. The sequence goes on from OY282558.1 coordinate 329,929,368, forward strand.
TGAAGAACACGGAAATGTTCAATGTTCTTATAGTTATGATGTAAATCCAAAGAAATTGTTCATTGACCCTCAGCTCTCACGAAAAAGTTACTTTACAACGTATGAAGCCAAGAGATCATCTATTATGAATCAATACAGTGGATGGGGTCATAGTAGCTCCGGTGGTTCTGCTGTTGGATCTAGCTCGTCTTCAGGATCTGCCGGATCTAGTTCGATCACTGGATCAGGTTCAAGTTCTAGCAGCAATTCCAGTTTTTCAACTCACACCTCTTCTTCAGGGGGTTCATCAATTAGTGGATCGGCTTCGGGTGGTCAAATTTCTGGAGGTCATGTAACTGGAGGTGGCAGCTCAATTGGTGTGGTAACAAATGGAAATGTTTCTGGTGGTGCAGCATCTGGTGGTGGTCGTGTATCACAATCGTCTGGTTCTGCTGGTGGTGGTACAATTACTCATGTAGCAGGCCACGTTTACACCGAAGAAGAAAGAAGGAAAATGCTCGAAGCAGAACAAACAATTGAGTCGGCTGGAGATGCATCATTTGTACATAAACAAAGAGGTCAACAAGCCGCTGCTGCTGCAGCCGCTGCATCTGCTGGTCATTCACATGGACATGGACATGGGCATGGAACCCTTACCACTGTCACACACCAAACGCACGAAGGAAAACCAATAGTAACATACGTAGCACATTATAATAGCAGTACAGTATATGATCCAATAACGGGTGAAAAAAAAACTGTTGAGTTCAGTACCGAACATTATGGAGGATTAGGCGAAGGTGCCTCATTCAACAGCCGACTAAATGAACTTAGACAAAGTGGACAACAAACCGGCCAATCCGGATCGAAAATTTCACAATCTGGTGGTTTTATGCGTGGTGGAAATGCTACACACTTTAGTCAATCAAGTCAATCTTTACAATCAGGCCAAACTAGTCAATCATCTCAAACAGCACAATCTGGTCAAAGATCGCATTCTGCACAAACTGGGCATTCATCCCAAACTGGTCAACTTGGCCAGTCATCCCAGTCGGGACAAGCTGGTCGAACTCAGTCGGGTAATCAAGGTACAATTACTTATGGTGGATACTATGCAGCGCCAAGTGGAAATCGATACCAACAAAACTCTTCGGTTGGCAGTATAAATCGGCAAAATCTACAAAACAATGTTAACCAAGATATATCAACTTTAGCTTCACGCACACAAATTGGAACATCTGCATCAGGATCACAATCATCAGGATCTTCCTCCTCATCAATGGCTACATCTGGATCTTCATCTTCTAGTAGTGGTGCATCAACATTTGGTCGCCGAAGAATGCAAAGTCAACAAGATGACGAAGAACCGCGACCGGATTTGGTAGCTATTTCTGGTGGTTTTACGAAAATGGCCCAGGGTGGAAGTGGATTCCAAACATCAACATTTGATTTAGGAATAAACCGTGGTAGTGTTGAAAGCGATGTTCGTCAAAGCGGAAATCCACAAATAAACAGAGGTCAACAACAAACTGGAAGTGGATCTAGTGGTCACCAAGTTACGTATCACTCACATGGCGGATCGTCTGGGCATTCCGATGGTATGGCTAGCGGAACACATGGTAGTACTTCTAGTCAGTCAAGCAGTGGTGGTGGTGGTGGTTCATCGTATCACACATCATCAACCTATTCACAATCGTCAGGCGGTGGTAGTGGTAGTACAAGTCAAACTATGAATTCAAAACAAGATCCTTTAATCACAGATCATTACTATGAAAATGCCCATCAAAGCTTGAACCCAAATGAAAAAGATGTTAACAGTAGATTCCAACATTATAAGCGATTCCGACGAGATGCCGTAGATGATGCAGTCTTAGATTCGATTCAATGTAACAGCACCAAATGTGCGGTGCTTCGTTGTGTTGTAAAACAATTAACAATAGATCAAGACGCATGGATTGCATTGAGAATGCGATTGGTGGGGAAAACAATGAAAAAAATTTCCGGTCACAGCCCATTGACGCTGTCCACGATGGCAGTAGCACGTATTACAAAATTACCCTATATTGGTAAACCGACTGATACAGAAATTCAAACACATGAACTATTTGTAACGGCTATCCCAGAACCAATTATTAAACCAGAAGTTGTACCACTATGGATTGTTATACTGGCCGCCGTTATTGGTACATTAATTCTACTGTTACTTATTTTCCTGTTATATAAGGTAAGCATTTGGACTAGATCCATAAAAGACCTTGTTTTTAACACGTTAATTATTTCAGTGTGGATTCTTCAATCGCAAACGACCAAGTAATTCCCAAGAACGACAACCATTAAATCGAAATGGTGGTTACCACGGAGACGAACATCTATAAAAAAAATAATAATAATTATAAATTAATTTTTAGTATTTTCAAATTTTAATTACACAAAAAAAATTTATAAAAATTAATTAAATTATATATTTTGAATTCATTTCAATAACGGAAATACTAGTCAAACCGATTTTTTTAATTTTTCTTCTAAAACCCTCCTTTAAAATTAATTAAAAACATAAAAACCACAAAAAAAAATTAAAAGCAATAATTAATTAAATTAATGTAGAATAAATATAAATATAGAAATTTTAAGTTGAAAAAAAAAAAATTTTAAAACAAAACTTCTAACGCTTATTGTAATTTTAATTTAATTTTAAAATTAACTGCCATTTATTAATTTTTAATAATTTATTATTTTGTTTAGTTAATTTCTTGATATTTTTTTTTTTTAATATTTCTATTATTATAATTTTGTCCTGGCTTTAATATGTATGTAATTTATAATTAATAAACCAAATAATTTGGATACTACTATACGAATTTTAGTTTTGTTGTCTTATTCGAAATTGTTGTGCCTTAAAAATTTTAAAAATTTGCACATGCCTTAATAATTTTTAAAATAAAATTAATTTAAACAAAGCAAAAAAAAAAAACTAAAAGCCATATCGAAATTAAAATTAATTAATAAAACCAAAAAAAAAAAAATTTAAATTAAATATTAACTATTAATTCAATTTAATTTTAGTTTTGTAAAAATATATATTTTTAGTTTGTTTAGTTTTTATTAATATAAATTAATTTAATATTGTTATATAATTTAATTTAATAAATACGTTTCTCGAATTTTTTTCGTCACTTTTATAATTATTTACTTATATTAATTAAAATATTTGTACAAATATGATGATCTATCTATCTACCAACAATATATAATTAATTTATTGTTTTCGTTTCTTTTTATAAGTAAATTTGTAAATTTTGATTAAAAATAATTAATTAATGTTAAATTATAATTTTTATTTGAAAATATAATTAAGCCACGCAAAATTCGAGTTATTCGATTGAAATTGAATGTATAGAGAAAATGTGAATAATTTAAAATTTTGAATAAAAATCGAATTATGTACATGATGACGAAAGGTTTTGGTTTGTAATTTTATTTTAGGGGCCCGAAGAATGATGTTGGCAAATCTACCATGGCTTGACCCCAGCAAAAATTTCGAGATGGCAAAACATTGTGTTTTATAATTACTTGTAAAAAAATAACCAAAAATGTGAGTTTGTTGGTTTTGTCATCGTAATAGCCGATATGTTATGGTAATAATGTAGGTTCCCAAATAGCAAAAAAGTTATATTTGCGGTTTCGCTGTGCGCTTAACGCAAAACTGTCACATAAGAAAAATTAATGTCATAACTGGTAGAAATTAGGCTGTGTGCAGAGAAAATAAAAACGCAGTTGGTTCAAATTCATACAGAACAAAAGAGAGTGTTTTATTTAATACAAAATGGCGACTATACATAATGGTACATATAGCACATACAGGGTGCGTTCGTATACACAGTCATGTGTACAACACTACAACGCGACATAAGCATAAACAGTTGCAATATACTGAAGTACTCCTTGATTAACTTGATCTCGAACAAAATGGTGCCTAATATCGGTGTGTTTTTGTTATAAATTTAGCATTTTTTTGTATTGCAGCCCTCAATTTATTGTTAACACTAATCTAAATAAAGCGGGACATTTGGTCTCTTACAAATATAATGTCAAACTACACTGACGTGTTTTTTACATTCGTTCTTATGCTGTATAAGTTTTTATTTCAACAGTCGGCAATTTTTCAACAGGTTATGGGCCCAGAAGACGCCAAAGTGATTGAAATACTTATTAACAAGTAATAATTAATTAAGTTCGTGTTTGTCGCGATAAATTCAAAAAAAAAAGGAAATCGTAGAAATTCAATACAAGAAAAAAATAAACGTGTGTCGTTTTATATATAGAATTGAGTTTTGTGTGTATGCGTGTGTCGCTTAACGGTTTCGCAATAGCGCAATAAATAGTGAAATAAAAACAGAAAAGGACAATAAAAAAAAATATAGTTATAAAAATGGCGAACGATAGTGCTTGGAACGGCATAGAAAAATTGCATGGCAGTGAGAATTATGATACATGGCAATTTTCAATCAAAAATTTGCTCGAATTAAACGATTTTAGTAAATGCATCGAAACGGGAACAAACACTGAAACAGATGAAACAAAAAAAGAAAAGCAAAAGCCAGAATTGAACTAAGTATTTCTTCAAGTATATTCTTACACGTTGCGAATTCAACCTCAGCAGCTGAAACATGGAAGATTTTGAAAGATTTATATGAGGATCGCGGTCTTTCGCATCGTATCAGTTTATTACGCAAGTTGGTGACAATACGTTTGCAAAGTTGTGATTCCATGAACGATTATATTTCACAAGCATTTGAAACTGCGAATAAATTAAACAGTATCATATGCGAATAAATTAAACAGTTTTCTGTGCCAGATGAGTAGCTTGGTAGCATGTTGTTGGCTGGTTTACTGAATGATTTTGCTCCTATGATAATGGGGCTTGAAAGTAGCGGCATCACAATAACGGGAGTTTCAATCAAATCGAAATAACTAGATTACGGTTATGGTTCGAAATCGGTTGGTCAAGGATCAGCGTTCTTTGGGAAACAGTTGTAGCAGCAGTAAATCAAAATCATCGTCAAAAAGCAATGTGAAATATTTTAATTGTGGTAGGTAAACGTGGGCATATGGCTAAAGATTGCCGTTCACCGAAAAGTGAGCATAAGTCACAGCCACAATATAATAAAAATATTAAAAACCAAAGCCCACATGCAAAAGTTGCATTTTTATCACCGGTTCAGGATTCGGTTCATGTTACAAGTGCAGCATTTTTTTTGAAACAGTGCCATGAAAGTGAATGGTACGTAGATAGTGAGGCATCACAGCATATGTCACCATTTGAAAATTTGTTCACCGATATAAAATCATCCGAAATTACACAAATTACTTCGGCAAATTCAAGTAAAGTTCCAGTTAAAGGTGTCGGTAAAATACAAGTGCGTGTAAACGAATTCGAGATAGATTTGTGCGTTCCTGGTTTATCTGCGAACTTGTTGTCAGTAGCACAAATGATAAAAAATGGTAATGAAGTCATATTTGATCAAAATGGATGTCGAATTTTCAATAAATTAAAACAGTTAGTGTGTGACATTAAATCAGATAATGGTGTATATCGACTTCAGGTGCAACAAGTTAAATGTTTAGCAGCCATGACACAGACAAAGAGTGGTTTATTGTGGCATAGAAAGTTGGGTCATATAAACTTTGCGGACATGTGTAAGATGAAAAATGGTTTAGTAAATGGCATCAATTTTAATGATAAAAATTAAATTGAAATTAAAAATTGTGAGGTTTGCAAAGAAGGGAAGCAAATTCGAAAACCATTTGCTAGTATCACAACGCGCGCCGATAACATTTTAGATTTGGTTCATTCCGATTTAATGGGACCAATGGAAAATAAATCAATCGGTGGTGCTAAATTCATACTTACGTTTATAGATGACCATTCAAGAAAGATTTTCATGTATTTTTTAAAAGAAAATTCTGAAGTGTTCGATCGATTTATTGAGTTTCAAGCTGTAGTTGAAAAAGAAAAGGAAAGAAAATTTAAAGCATTAAGATCAGACAATGGCACAGAGTACATCATTCAAAAGTTCGACAAGTATTTTAAGATGAATGGTATCAAACATCAAACATCAGTTGCGTCTACTCCCGAGCAAAACGGTATCGCCGAAAGAACAAATCGAAAATTGGTGGAAAAGTCTAAATGTATGTTATTTGATTCGAAGTTGGATGATTCGTTCTGGGCTGAGGCTATTAACATGGCAACATATATAATAAATCGATCATCAAATGCCATATTAAATACAACAACTCCAGAAAAAGTTTGGTCAGGCAATAAAGTTGATGTTAGTCATCTTCAAGTATTTGGTAGTCTGGTCATGGTGCACATCCCAAAGCAAAAACGGAAGAAATGGGATAAAAAGTCAAAGAAATTGGTCTTCGTGGGATTTTCTGAAGGTGCAAAAGGCTATCGTTGTGTCAACCCGATCAGTAAGAAACTTGATATCAGTCGAGGTGTTGTGTTTATAAACGAAAGTGGTTCTGATCAAGTTGTTGTAACAGAAGATTCAGGTGATTTAGAATTAGAGGAGGTATCAAATGAAGTGAGGGACAACGAACAAAGTGTTCCCACAATCAACAATGATCTCGTTACCACTACTCCTGCAAAATCAACTAATGAGCCCATCGAAAGTGAATTTCAAGAAACATTGGTTCCATTTGACAGTTCAATTGAAACGATATATGATGACGCAAAGAAACACAAGAACAAGTCGTCCACAAAAGCAAAAAAAAATTTGATGGATATGTTACATATGGTGCCTGTGGTTTACTTGCTCAAGTAGATGAGCCGATAACATATAATGAGGCGTTGAATGAATAATGAAAACTGTGAACAATGGAAATCGGCCATGCAAGAAGAAGTTAGTTCGTTAGTCAAAAATAGGACTTGGCAGTTGGTCGATTTGCCCAAAAATCGCAAACCAATAAAATCAAAATTGGTGTTTAAACACAAGCGTGACGAATCTGGAAATATTACTAGATTTATCAGTGTCAGCATTTTTGCAGGGTGATTTAAATGAAGACATATATATGGTTCAACCGGAAGGCTTTCACGATGGTGCAAATAAAGTCTGTAAGTTAAATAAGGCGATATATAGTCTTAAACAAAGTGTACGAGTATGGAACGAGAAATTAACAAAGATGTTAAAGGCTTAAAGAAATCAATGAATGATCCGTGTGTGTTCTTTAATGATGATCTGTCTTTGATCATTACGATCTATGTTGATGACTTCCTGATTTTTTGGAAAAATCAAGTCATGTTGAACATATTGAAAGAGGCGTTATGCAATGCATTTAAGATGAAAGACATGGGCATTGCAACTACATGTATTGGTTTGCATGTTACGTACGAGAATAATGGAATTGCCATTGATCAAAAATCGTATATATCAGAAGTGATTGGTCGATTTGGTATGGCAAATTCAAATCCAGTTGCAACACCCAGTGGTCCATGTCAAAAGATGTCCATTAAAATGTGCCCAACAACTGAAGAAGAAAAAGAAGAAATGACGAAAATTCCTTATCAGTCATTAGTTGGTTGTTTGTTATTCATTGCACAAGGAAGTCGGCCAGACATTGCATATGCAGTAAATGATGTGAGTCGTTTCAACTCGAATTACGGACGACCACACTGGACCGCTGTAAAGAGGATATTAAGATATCTAAAAGGAACATTAGATTACAAATTACGTTATTCAAACTCTGACGTAAAGCATTTAACCGGGTATTGCGATGCAGATTGGGCATCAGACATCGACAAGAGACCCTCTTGTACTGGTTATGTTTTCCAACTAAGGAATGGTGCTATAACCTGGAATAGCGAATGGCAAAGTACTATCGCACTTTCGAGTACGGAAGCTGAATACATAGCCTCATCATGGGTGGTTAGAGAAGCGATTTGGCTACAAAGTTTTGGTCGTGAATTAGATCCAGACATCGCTCAACCACCTCATATTCAGAGGGACAATCAAAGTGCCATCAATTTATCAAAATCGGATGGCTACAATCAAAGAATGAAACATATAGACATCAGGTATCATCATTTGCGACAGAAAATGAAGATGGTACAATCAATTTAACTTATGTTTCAACCGACGACAACGCAGCAGATGTTCTTACCAAGGCTGTTAGTGGACCAAAGACGAAATTATTCTTAGTAAAGATAGGATTGAATTAATGAAGCAATAAAAAATAAATAAAATATAACACAAAATGATATGTAATTTTTTTTTATTGAGTGAGGGTGTTATAAATTTAGCATTTTTTTGTATTGCCAGCCTTCAATTTATTGTTACCACTAATCTAAATAAAGCGGGACATTTGGTCTCTTACAAATACATATAAGGTCAAACTACACTGATGTGTTTTTTACATTCGTTCTTATGCTGTATAAGTTTTTATTTCAACAGTCGGCAATTTTTCAACAGTTTTGTTCTTGGGTGATGAGCATTACTGTTGGCTAGATCGATGGCTCCCTTATTATCAAAATACAGTACAGTTTCTTTTGGTGCTCCAGGGAGTAATTCCTTTTCTAGATTTTTGAGCCACAATAACTCTTGAACTGCCGAAGACAAACTTAAGTACTCAGCCTCCGTTGTGGACAAAGGCACAGTTTGTTGTTTTCTGGAGTTCCATTTTATTGCTCCTCCTTGCATCTTGAAAACGTATCCAGTAGTCGATCTTCTATCGTTCAAATCTCCTGCCCAGTCTGAATCTGTATACCCCACAATCGATGAATCATCACTACTAAACTCCAGCTTAGCATCAGCTGTTCCCTTTATATACCTGAGAACACGTTTTGCTGCTGTCCAGTGCGCCTTCCCTGGATTGCTATTAAATCTGCTGAGCACACCAGCTGCATGACAAATATCGGGCCTCATTACTTGTGCTGCAAACATCAAGCTTTTGTAAATTTTTGATTTAGATCCAAGGGTGTAGAGACCGGCTTACAGTCCTGCATGTTGAATCTGATTCACATAGGCCTCTTGGTCTAACAAAACTTTCCTTGAGCTCTATCACATGTTATTCGTACGCCCAACATATGTTTAGCTTCACCCATATCCTTAACTTTAAGTACCTTCATTAGCCACTGGGTCAGCATCTGATTTTTTTAATACAGCATCCCTTAAAACTTTATCTAGTTTTGCATTTCAAACTCTGCTGGCTTGCTTTATTCCATATAGTATATTGACTTGTTTAATTTGCAGACTTTTTTGCTCGCCATTGATATATACCCTTCCGGTTGCAACATGTATATACCTTGTTTTAATTCACCTTGTAGAAAAGCCGTCACAGCATCCATCTGATCTATGTCGAGATCAAATTTCACTGCCAAGGCCATTAGAAAACGTACCGAGTTATATCTCACAACTGGTGACTACGTTTCCTCATAATCAATGCCCTTCTTCTGCGCATATCCTTTTATTACTAATCCAGCCTTATGACGGAATATTCGACCTTCGTCATCTCTTTTGGCTTTGAAAACCCACTTGCAAGCAATAGGTTTAGTTTGGGAAGGCACGTCTGTCAATTAAGGCATCATACTCCTCTTCCATTGCTGACTTCCACAATTTTGCATCCGACCTCGATAATGCTTCCTCTATTGTCACAAGATCATTTGATTCAACTGATTTTGATAAATACGATATAAAATCATTATAAACCTTCGGTTTTGGAATTCTGCATGACTTTCTTAATGGCTCCAACGATCCACTCATTTCAGTTTCTGGGACGTATTCATCGTCGTCAACATCCAATACAACATCCTGATTCTCGCTAGCGTTATCCTCTTCGTCCCAGTTATCGTTTAATTGTTCGAACCTTTCAGAAATGTTATTGTTGGTAACAATCGAATCCAAGCTCAATTCTTGCATCGAAGACACACTCTTATTCATCGCTTCAGCAGGCTTTGATTGCATTTCTGCGAATGGATCAAAATAGCCTAGAACACTATGATCTTCAGTCATCTGAATTCGTTGGTCTTCCATAAATACAACATCTTGATTAGTAAGCTTTGGAGTCGTCATAGTATCCAAGCATCATGCATTCTTTCGATTTGGCATCTAACGTCTTGCGCTTCTCCTTCGGAATATGCACCATACACTTACTTCCAAAAACTTTCAGATGGTTGAGACTCTGTTTTCGTCCACTCCATATTTTCTCTGGAATCTGATATTTTACTGTTCGAGATGGTGCCCGATTTGTTAAATATGCTGCTGTTGAAATTGCTTCCGCCCAAAAACTTTTCGGTAAACCAGCCTCTATTAACATGCAACGAGCTTTCTCAACAAGGGTTCTATTCATCCTTTCCGCGATGCCATTTTGTTCCGGTGAATAGGGGACAGTTGTTTGATGTCGTATTCCGCATGTTCTCAAGAAACTAAGCAAATTATTGTTCACATACTCAGTGCCATTGTCCGTTCGCAGAATTTTAATTTTCCCTATTGTCTGATTCTCAACTAGACTCTTAAAATTCCTCAAATGCTCTTTCAGATCATATTTTGCTTTCATTATGTAAACAAACACTTTCCGAGAAAGATCGTCTACGAATACCAACACATACTTCGCACCGCCAAGCGACTCAGCTTCAATGGGTCCACATATGTACATCCGAATGAATGATACTCAAGACGTTGTTTGATTTAGTGACACTCTTTAGAAATGATTGCCTTGTTTGCTTTCCTTTCAAACAAACTTCACAAGTTGAACTTTCTTTAAAGTTTCATAGTTGACATGTCCCAAACGTTGGTGCCACAGAACAAACTCATCGTTTTTTGCATTTACTACCATAGACATGACAGTTTTTGACTGTGTGTTTAATTGATAAATATCACCAACTCGTGTCCCTGTAGCAATAACACTATCAGCAGAATCAATCATCTTGCATTCATCACGATTAAAAATCACTACATTTCCATGACTTGTAATCTTGCTCACTGACAATAGATTGATACACATAATACGTCCTTGACATTTACAGATGAATTTTTCCGTCCAACGACAACATCCAACTCAAGGTTTCCCATTACGCCAACTTCCAATGTCTGCCGTGACAACTTGTGTAATCCGTGGTGTCGAAATATTTTTTATATGTGCTGATGCACCGGAGTCAAAATACCAATCACTCTCATTAACGTGATTCGCCAAAAACGATGTAAACATTGTTTTCCCGGTTTTCGTTGACTTGTCCTGTTTACAATCCCGTTTTATATGGCCGTATTTACTGCAATTGTAGCACTTCGGTCCTTTCTTATCAGCTTCTGGTTTTTCGAATTTTGATGATTTTGACCCGTCTGATGCTGCAAAGCATTTTGACTAAACATCGCAGATGATTTGGTGGTTTCATTCCTTACGTTCTGAAGGAGTTCGATTTTAATAGAATCAGCTGTTATTTTTACACCACTGCTATCTATTCCCATTATCATGGGGTTATACTGTTTGGGCAAGCCAGTCAACAACAAAACAGCAACCCACTCGTCACTCACTTGCATTCCAATTGACTCCAATTTATGCGCAGTCGTAACTATCACGTTCAATATTCTTCCACTGAACTGCACTTTGCAAGCGTTGTAGTTATCAAAACGCGCAACAAACCAACACGTCTGATTAAACCAGTATTCTCAAATACCTTTTTCAAGTTGTCCCACGCCTCTTTTGCACGTGCACATAATTTATCGGACCCAGTAGTAAAACTTTTGGATCGCGCTTTCATATCCCTTTTTTCATCGTTTCCTTTACCTATTACGCAATCCCATAAATCCTCGTGCTTCAGATAACACTGTACAGAAAATTTCCAAGAATCGTAATTTTTGCGTCCCTTCAACTTTTCTATAAGTGGCAAAGAACTCGACGCCATGGTTTTAAAATTTTTTTTTTTTTTGATTTTTTTAAATTGTTTTATTACTATTTCTGGGCCCATAACCTGTAGAAATTAGGCTTTGTGTGCAGAGAAAATAAAAACGCAGTTGGTTCAAGTTAATACAGAACAAAAGAGAGTGTTTTATTTAATACAAAATGGCGACCATACATAATGCTATATAGTATATAGCACATACAGGGTGCTTTCGTATACACATCTTGTGTACAACACTAAAACGCGACATAAGCATAAACTAGGGTTGCCAGACGTCCCGGTTTTCCGGGATTGTCCCGGGTTTTGGACAATACTCCCGGTGTCCCGAAAGATTTCTTCGGGACACCCAATGGTCCCGATTTTCCTATTTTTTGTTATAAAGTAAAAAAATTCAGATTTTAGTACTTCGCTACGATGTGATGCCCTAAACAAACTCAAAATCGAACGGTATTTGTCGAAAAATTGTTAGCTGTGCGCGTCTAAAATTATATTTTCTTATAATCTCTTAATTGTACGCATTTAAAAATCTTGAAGTAATAAAATAATACTTGGAGCTTACCATTGAGACACCGATAATAAAAATCAAGAGTATGGAGTGCATAAAGCGGTGGTTGTGTGCTTATTTCACACCCAGTATGATATGCTCATGGTTAGATAGAGATAAAAGGGATCTGTCGCAATTGATGAAAATTAAACCGAATTGAAACATTGAGAAAGTTATAGGAAGGGATTTAAATGCAAAGCGTAGCTTTTGGGAAATGGTTTTAATCGTAATTGTATGTCAGACGATATAAATCTGTTGCGCTCGGACCTACCTACTTAGCATCAAAGAGACACTGGCTCATATCTAATCTCTTCTTAATTTGTGATGGTCTTGTAGTGCACCATGATTAACACAGTTTCCATAACTTGAAAACAATAGACTTTGAATCAGAACAATCTGCCGTTGAAAGAATACCCTTGAATTTGGCGGTTCCGAAACTTCTTCTTTCCAATTAACTTCTGTTAATTAGAAACAGATATTCTCCCAGCTCTAATATAATCAAAGTTCAGATATACAACGCGAATACCATCATCAAAGAGTTAATTAATACTATGAAAATCACTGGAAATCCAAACGCTCTAGCATTAAGCTAAACAGTAGCACTTACATAGGAATAAAAAACTGACTACTAACTAAATCCCAACACTAACAAGCTCCATTTACCCAAGACGTAGTAGATCAGAACCTAATTTTTTTGGAAATACGTTCAACGATGGTCACTGCCAAAAAATGTGATTTGGTATGACAGATTTACAAATTCTATAGATGAACATGTCAATAATTATTTAAATATGAACAAATCACCTCTATAGTCTAAATCTCAAATAGCGAGCAGATTACCTCAGATAAACAATGTTAAAATCCGGACACTGCAATGAGATTTGCCAGACCATCAAAAATAAAAGCCGTTATAAAATCTAGAAATAGTAAAAAATCAGCAGGACGGGATAAAGTCCGGAATTGTGCGCTCAAAAACTGTCCAAATTATTCAGGGACCTACATCACTCGTTGCCATTATTGGATACTTTCCAGATAGTTGGAAATCGGAGATTATTGCCCCAAACCAGAAAAAATGTAAACCGCCTGACATTTCCACGAGTTACAGACAGATTTTTTTACTCTCAAGTATCAGTAAACTAAATGAGAAATTTATACGTGAAAAAATTCAAAACAATTGTGAAGAATTTGGACTTATATCCTCCAGCCAATTTGGCTTTCGTGCATCTTACCTTACAACTCATGCGCGGCTGTAATCTCGAGAAACGATGTAGCTCTTAAATTAAATTAAACCAGCCCAACATAGGGTATCTGTCAAAGGTATTTGATACCGTCTGGATTAACGGAATAATACATAAAATGATCAAGTTAAGGTTCGGGCCAGGTCCTATTAAAGTAATATATAGTTTCTTTCGAACAGACCGTATCAAGTAGGCAGAGAACCGACCTTCTAGAGTATTTACAATTCATGAACGGGTATTTCAAGGATCAATTTAGAGCCGATTCTATAGGTTCTACATACTTCTGACTTACCAGTACTTAATCCTCAACTAATCCCAATTAAAACATTGACTTATGCAGATTATATTGTGATCTACAGGTACGGAGAAACTTAAAGCAAAAATGAACATGACCTCAACATTCATCTGGATGTGATAAACGAGTAATTCAGGAAGTGGAAAATCAAAATTAACATCGGTAAATGTTATAAACAACTAATGCGACTGATCCTGCTATCTGGATTCCCAGCCTGGTCTGAATGCGAAAATGGAACAATTTCGCCAATTTGTGTAAGAATGGTCAGAATTTGCTAGGGATACGTAAATAACTCGAAACTGTACAGTAATACAAACACAACGAGAATTGACCAATTCCTCATAAACAACTCCATCAAATTTTACGAACAAGTCAAGCAAAAACCTTAACCCCAGTGTGGGGTTTTAAATTATATTATAACAAGTAAATATATTTATAAGCAATTCTCAAAGTATAACATCATATTGTACACCAATAAAAAACAAATAAATAAATTAAGCCTCCTCTGTAAATATCCTCCCCCCCCCCTCCACCTAGCATTTTTTGAATAAACAATTTAAAACAGAAATTAACATTATTTTGTCCCGGTTCGTCCTAGCAAAAGTCTGATAACCCTACATAAACGTTAATTCAATTTACAACAATAACAGCATTTAGATGTAATTTCATTCTCCTACTAGATAGATAGATATTTACGACACATGGCAGCTGTTAAACTGATAGCCTATAACATACCAAGTATGTCCATGTCTAGATGACTACACATTTCTTCAAATAACGTGGCAACTGAATGACTTAAGCGCATGTATACTACTGCTAGTGCATTCGATTATCACCTAATCATTCAAAGAAATATTCTACATGAGACTCGATTCGGTGACCGAATCCTGATCCTATGAGGGTCTTGGTAGTAAGTATCTTCGAACTTTGTCGAGACCTAAAGTAGCGAGCTGTCGTTTATCCACATTACAGGCCGGGATTCTCCCTCCAAAGTGAGCTACAACCAAATAATTTCCCATTTTAGTATTTTTTTTTTATGTATGGTGTTAATAAGTTAGTTAGGATTAATGTGTCTTTACTGCTACTGCTGATTGCTTCAGATCCCTTTTGTCACCTTAAAGATGCGTTGAATCTACGTTTCTCTTTATTTTACCTATGTATAACAATGTGTTCATCCCTTAATTTGATCTTCTTACACACTTTCTTTCAATCACTAAAACAAACTCCTTCTAAATTTTTTTTACTTCTTTTATTTAAAAACATTAAATATAATTTTTAACTTAACCTAATTGTAGCAACATCCCTTATAATCTAACTTCTAATGCCCCTTATAATCTCCTACTTTTTATGCCTTTACCACTTATTTCCTTACGTGCAAGTGTTTAGGTACCTCTTACGGTTGATCCTTCGTTTTGGAATTGTAATCCTTCTTTTAATCTTTACTTTCTTCACTTGACCATTATTCACTTGACGTCCCTGCTGACTCTTCAATTTTCCACCCTTTAACCGCTATTTGTTTTTGGCTAGTATTTCCCATTCTTGTTCCGTTGTGTTATATTTATTAAAATCAGTTTTGGGTGACATGTTCCATGTGTAACACGACTGACTATTTTCATTTCTTTATGAGTATATCGCATGACTGCATTTAATAAGTTCTCTGTTCCTTCTTAACACATATTCCCGTAGCAGATCCGATATACCGTTACTCTTCTTCTGCCTTCCTTGCAAATCGATTTGGCGGTCTATCCGAGGAAAACCTTAACATTTCCGACAGTATCTTTCTCTCGTATCGCTTGAACTCGATTCTGTTCGCCTTTGTGAGTGCTGCTAATTTGAGATCATATGTCAAAAGTGGAGCTATAATCGCTGTGTACATTTTAATTACTGTGTCTCCCGGAATTTTATTGCTTCTTATGAACGATGAAAGCATTTTGCTTACTCCAACTACCTTTTCACATTGAACTTTTATAGTTTCGCTCCTGTTTAATTCATTTGTAAGATACGTGCCCATGGTATTTAATCGTCTTTTATACTTTTATATTCTTCCCCCCGATATTTAGTTCTTCTGGGTAAGGGTGAATGTCTATTGGAGATCCGATTAATATCTCTGATTTATTGTTATTTATTTCCAATCCTACTGTTTCTAGCAGAGATAATAGTTCCTCTACGATATTTGATAGTTTTGTATTCGATCCGTGTGTAAGATGATTATATTATCATACGCCAGTAGCAACGGTAATTGTATGTTTTCATGTTGATTTCGTTTAACATAAGAGAGCACATCCACTAGTGTCTGCAGAATATTGTTCAAAACAATGTTAAATAAATGAGGAGACAATGGGCAATTCCAATGTTTTTTTTTTTTTCATTTGCGATTTTTGTTGACACCACATAAGTTTTAACAATTCGGTTGATAAAGTAGTGCGGACTAATGTCCAGTGACAGAACATATAGTGCCTGACACACTCTCTACTCCTCTTCCATGATTCTTCTTACTATAAACATGTGATCATCTGTTGATCGGTGTGTTAGAAAGCTGCTTGGTATGAACCTATTTCTTTCGTATATCTCATTAATCTACCTTAAAGCAATTTTGCATAAATTCGATAACCAACATCTGCGGTTGTTTTGGGATTTGGTACTTTTTTTTTAATGGTATTTGGACTATTTCTATCCATTCTTCCGAGTTGCAGTTCGTGATTCGTATTGTTTGAAAGGTTTTCACTAAATGCCTCCATCCATCATCTGGTATACATTCTATTGATTTTACCGAAATTTGGTCCAAACCCGCTACTGTCAGTCTTCTGATACCCATCACTGTGCTCCTGACTTCCTTCCATATTTGGAGGCTCTTCAATTGGCCAATGGTCGTTTTCACTTATTAATGGTACTTGTGTTCCTTGAGATTTATTGAGCTCCTCTTTCCATCTTTTTAATGATATGTATGCAGAAGGCTTATGATTGTTGTCTCGTCGATATTGTTTAATAAAATTATAAGTTGTTTTTATCCTTTCGTGTGGTTTATATTTTCCTAGTTCTGAAAAGAAATCGTAACAAGCCTCTTTTCTAGCTCGATTACACTGTTGGTTGAAAATACATCTTTTTTTGCTATTGCATTTTTTCCAATTTTGTTTCTCCTCCTGAGATAAATAGCTTGCCGAAAGTCTGCCAAACTTTTCCTTCTTCTCGGAGTTAACGGGAGTGATGTTTTTAACTGTCGGTTCGCCGACTTCTTCTGCTGATAAATCATCCAGATTACCATGACACTCTTGTACTTAAATTGTAATTTTAATATAGTCTTGATTTACAGTTAACTAATGGATTACCACGGGTGGGGTCTATTTAGTTATTGAGAATAAACCATTTGTTGTTAATATTAGAGTTAAATTCATTCTATTTTATTTTATTTAATATTCACCTTTTATATACAACTAAATGCTACTTTTTTTACTACTGTCAGCAACTTAGAGAAAAAGAAAATATAAAAATAAGAACTAAAATATGACACCAAACATTCCTATCCAGTAAATTTAAATGCTGTAATGTTGATGAGTCAAGTTTGCTTAAAACTCATTATTGTTGTTGTAAGTAGGTTAAATGCTAGTATCAGCACATTAGATAAAAATATAAAAATTGGACGTTGTAGTTAGAGGGTTCTTCCCGGGAATATTCGGCCGGGAATTCTCGGGAAATTTTATAATTTTTTGTTTCCCGTTTCCCGGGAAAAAAATTAAAAATTCCCGGGATTTTTTGTATATGTTCTTTATTTTTTAATCAATTGACACACACGGGCTTTTTCTATCAATTACCACAATATAGTTGCAAGGGTTCGTCAACAAGCGGGTTATTAAGGCGTTTGCAACATGTACATACACGAAACACAAATGACGATCAAGAGGCTGGCCCAAGCAATTTAGGAAAAGTTTTACAAAATTATACGAAACAAACTATAATTTAATTTTTTACTAAAAGGCAATCTTTGGCAGAAATAGTGGCAAGACTGCGGCACTTGATGGTTTGGTGGTTCTGGGAGGGCAACTACCTAGCGTGCACACTTATGCGAAGCCCTCTAGCGGCTCGGGGATGGCAACTCCCTATCGAGCACAATTAGGCGAAGCCCGCTTTCGCTATTCGTTAGTGTGTTTTTTGATTAATAACACATATATTTTTTATTGCTTTTTATAGTAATACAAGTACTTTAGCTTTTAAACTTTTATTTTTATTTGGTTTACTAAAACAGAGAGGAGATACAATTTTCACCAAGAAACTCAAGTCGTAAGTAATGTTATTGTTTTTTTTCTGACTTCTCTTTTTTTGAAAAAACAAAAACCCCTTTTTTGTTGCTTGCTACGTTTTTTAGGAAACTGAACATGGTGCGAATATTTTGTACTTAATTATTCTTAAAGGTGCATTTTTATAATTTGACAATTTTGCTTTCGATCGACGCCACAAATACTCCCCTCCCAGAGAGATCGCAGATCTATCGTACTTCACTCGAAGCGCATGGGAGTCCTGGACACACGACCTGACCTCGTAGTTTTAGTCGCAGATTTCGGCGAAAGATCGAAGCGAACCTGCTTGCAAACTTTTGACTCTACAGTAGGTAATTTAGATACGTCAGCCGAAATTGGAAGTTGTGTTTCGTGAGTCGGTACAGGTGATCCAGTTTGTGTAGTCTGCGTGTCTTGGTTGTCCCTGTAACACGGTTTAAGTCGGTCGATGGAAATTTTGACATGTCTTCCATTCAAATCTAAAGTGTAAAATTTTGATGTACGATCGATAACCAAAAACGGTCCTGTATATGGTGGTTGCAGTAATCTGCGTACCGCGTCAGTTCGTAAGAAAACGTGCGAGCAAGTAAGTAGATCTTTACTAATAAAAAATTTTGTCCGTAGCATGTCGCGAAGCCGGTACAGGTCGAATTTCGTCGAAGTGTCGTTTGATGTTCGTTACAAAGTCTGACTGTAAAATTTGATCATTCGTAGTTTCCAAAAAAGCTCCTGGAACTCGCGGTCGTATGTCCGAAAACAAGCTCAGCTGGCGTAGATTTCAGTTCGTCACTGTACGTTGTTCGTAGTCCAAGTAAGATTGCAGGAAGAACAATAGTCCAATCTGTTCGATTGTAGCACATAATGGCAGACTTAATTACACGGTGCCAACGCTCGATCATGCCATTACATTTTGGATTGTAACTAGTTGTTCTCCTTCGTTCAAAACCAAGTAAATTAGCCAGTTCGTGAAAAAGTTGTGATTCGAATTGCGTGCCTTGGTCCGTGACAATGGACTCTGGCACACCAAAGCGAGCTATCCAATGATAGTAGACAGCGAAAGCGACGGTAGCAGCAGTTATGCGGGTGTATCTAACAATCAATGTGACGCAATACCGCTGATTATCAGAAACCGGTAACGGACCAATGATGTCGAGGTGAATATTTGAAAAGCGTTGAGAGGTTAATTTATACGTACTCAGTGGAGATTTAGTGTGTCGAGAGACTTTAGCCTTTTGGCAAGCTACACAGTTTTGAGCCATTTTCTGGACGTCTTTATTAATCGATGGCCAAATGACATTCTGCGTCAAAAGTTTAATGGAAGCTTTGACGCCAGGATGAGAAAGGTCATGAAACGCTTCGAAAACTTTTTTCCGAAAATTTAGCGGAATGAATGGCCTAGGTGTAGTAGTTGATATATCGCAATGAATTAAGGTTTTTGAATTGAACGCAACCGCAAATTTCTCGAATTTGAGAGCAGAGTTACTCCTTAAGATTTCTTGAAGTTCTTCGTCATTGGTCTGAGCATCTGCGATGACCGCATAATCAATACTTTCGGGAATAGAAATTTGATTAATACGTGAGAGAGTATCTGCGACGACATTATCCATGCCTGAGATGTGCTGGATATCGGTCGTAAATTGACCAATGAAATCTAAGTGTCTAAATTGACGAGGAGATGCCTTTTCCGGATTCTGATTAAAAGCGTAGATCAATGGTTTATGATCGGTGTACAGCGTGAACGTACGACCTTCGAGGAGGTGGCGAAAGTGTTTGACGCCCGAGTAAGCCGCGAGAAGTTCACGATCATAAGCACTGTATCTTTTTTCCGTATCATTGAGACGTACCTACTCAAAAAAACCCGAGTGGTTGCCAAGTATCTGAAATGCACTGCTGAACCACTGCTCCTAGCGCCATATCGGAAGCGTCGACCATGATGGCCAGAGGTGCTGATGATAAAGGATGAATCAGTAAGGTAGCGTCCGTAAGTTTATTTTTGCAGTTATCGAACGCTTCTATAGCTGCTGTCGACCACTGTATTGGAACGCGACTGTTCTTTGTGTAACCTTTTAGGTAGTCGTTCAGTAATGCCTGGTCGGCAGCAGCACCAGGAATGAAGCGACGATAAAAGTTAATCATGCCTAAAAAGCGTTTAAGTTGTTTTACGGTCAGTGGTCGTTCGAAATTTTTGATGACTTGAACACGTTCATGCGATGGTAAGATACCTTGTCCAGTTACCAAGTGTCCTAAAAATGTAATTTCATGTTTTGCAAAAGTGCATTTGTCGAGGTTAACTACAAGTCCGTGTTCTTCTAATTTAGAGAAGATAATTTTAACGTGTCCAAGATGTTCGTCGTAATTTTTAGAGGCAATGAGCACGTCGTCTAAATACACAAAAGCGAAGTCAAGTCCTCGTAGGACTGAGTGCATAAGACGTTTGAACGACTGTGCTGCATTGCGAAGACCGAATGTCATTCTACAAAATTCAAAAAGTCCAAAAAGGCGTCGAAATTGCTGTTTTTGGAATGTCCGTCGGTTCGATGGGAATTTGGTGGTAGGCCTGGACAAGGTCTATCGTTGAGAAAATAGAGCAGCCCTCGAGTCGTTGTGTAAAATCTTGGAGATGTGGAATTGGGTACCGATCCGGAATCGTGATCCGATTAAGTGCTCGGAAATCTCCACATGGTCTCCACTCTCCATCCTTTTTTAACACCAAATGTAAGGGACTCGACCAAGGGCTGCTACTAGGTCTGCAAATCCCGCGTTTCATCATGTTTTCGAATTCTGTCTTTGCGATGATGAATTTGTCTGGTGCCAGTCGTCGTGGTTTGCACGCAATCGGTGGTCCGTTCGTCTCTAGCTTGTGAGTCACGTTATGTTTTATATTGTCGATGTTGATGTTGCCGTAAATTACTGTCGGAAATTTTGAAATAACGTCGAACACTCCTGGGTCCATCACTGACCTGTCGATCCTTGATACAGCAGAAACATCGATGGAGGACAGCGCACCGTGTGAACACAAAGAGGTTAACGGATCTATAAGCCTTTGTCTTTGTATATCCACGAGCAAACCGGTGTTCCTCAAAAAATCTGCGCCGATAATAGGCATCGACACGTCAGCAATGATAAACTCCCAAGAGAATTCGCGGCGCAGTCCGATGTCAAGCTTTAAAATTTTGGTTCCGTAAGCGTTTACTGTAGAGCCATTAGCTGCAAACAACCCGAACGATGGGTCGACCCTTGGGTTCCGAACGAAGCGAGCCGGCAAGACTGAGACATCTGCGCCCGTATCTATTAAAAAATTCGTTTGCAGAAAAATTTCAAAAATTAAAAGGCGGCTGGATTTGGATAAGTAATTGCACTCCGCCAGTTGCGAATGACTTATTAATTGTTTGGCACATTATTATCGGAAGAACTAGACCTAGATAAAAATAGACACCCGGTTTTGCATTTATGCGCTTTAGCTCCGAAACGTTGATGATAATAACAAGTAAAATTATTTGCGGCAGACGGATCACCCGAATTTTGGTAATAAGAATTTCGAAAATTTGGTGAGTTTTGTCGTGAATTATTAGAACCGGATTGCGACCGAGACTTATAGTGACGATTAGAATTTGAATTTGATCGAGATCGAGAATTGTGTTGAAAAATTTCCGAAATTTCCGATAATAATGTTTTGCGAAATTCTGAAAATTGTTGATCGATCGAAAGATTAGAATTTACATTTGGGACGGAAGCAGGCGCCTCAAGGATATTAACCTGAG
Organism: Tipula vernalis; assembly: GCA_958295665.1. Classification (NCBI taxonomy): domain Eukaryota; kingdom Metazoa; phylum Arthropoda; class Insecta; order Diptera; family Tipulidae; genus Tipula; species Tipula vernalis. Next base: position 329,951,352 of record OY282558.1, read on the forward strand.
CCTGAGTCATCGTCTCATGCACATTGTCCGCTCGTTCCGCCAAGACCGCCAGGGAGACGTCATTTTCGAAAGGTGTGAGCACCATTTGAACTTGCTGCGGCAATCTTTTCATCCAAAATTGACGAAGGGTTGTATCGTTCAAATTGCTGCCAGCGTTCAATCGCATGTTGTTCAACAACTGCGACGGCTTCCTGTCTCCAAGTGTCAAGCCATGCATCAGATTGTTAAGCTTCGCCTTCTCTGACTCGCCGAGCACCCGGATCACTTCGGTTTTAAAGGTGGTGTAAGGATGTGTACCCTTCACGCTGGTAATCAAATACGCGAGAGTGTCATGGAGTCGTGCATCCAGCGCCCCCACCGCATGTGCGTACATCGTTGTTTCCACTGTAATACCCGCAACTAAAAACTGTTGCTCTAAAATTTCGAACCACACATTTGGATTTTGATTATGAAGTGGTTGCGGAGGTTTAAAAGCCACTCGAGCAATTAACCCACCCGCAATAGAAGAATTTGAATTTACTTGCGTCATTTGTGACGTATTATTAATGCCGCCGGCTTTGGCAATTGCATCATTAATAACTTCCGCCAATTGCGCTGGGGACAACGTAACAAGAGCAGAACCTGTTGCCGCATTGTCTGATGTTGATGCCTCATCATTGACGCTCGGTGGGAGAAGAGTACCTGTTATCGGGTCCATTACGAAAAATTTAGTGAAGGTAGTGCAGGAGAAAAATAATTTTTAATTTAAGACCGATATAAACATATATTTGCGAGATAATTAATTTGATGCGCGAGAGTATTAAATATGCACCGATAAAAATAATTAAGTACTTACAGTTATTTAAATTTAGCAGAAAGCCGGTGCAGAGACTCGTTAAAAAAATGGAGTCACCTCGGTCTCTGATATGTTGCTATGTTGAAGACGTTTAATGATTGCCGCCTTGTTGTCTGCTGCTGGAGGGAGGTGATTGTAACCCCAATCGCTGAGAAATCGGGCGTGACCCGTGGGCGAACAACTCTCTTTCGATTCACTATTTTGTGGTGAAGACACTATTTTCTTGCATCGGAAGGTTGCGTGTTTAGATCACGTCGTGGTTACCACTTTTTGGTGGTCTGGGAGGGCAACTACCTAGCGTGCACACTTATGCGAAGCCCTCTAGCGGCTCGGGGATGGCAACTCCCTATCGAGCACAATTAGGCGAAGCCCGCTTTCGCTATTCGTTAGTGTGTTTTTTGATTAATAACACATATATTTTTTATTGCTTTTTATAGTAATACAAGTACTTTAGCTTTTAAACTTTTATTTTTATTTGGTTTACTAAAACAGAGAGGAGATACAATTTTCACCAAGAAACTCAAGTCGTAAGTAATGTTATTGTTTTTTTTCTGACTTCTCTTTTTTTGAAAAAACAAAAACCCCTTTTTTGTTGCTTGCTACGTTTTTTAGGAATCTAAACATGGTGCGAATATTTTGTACTTAATTATTCTTAAAGGTGCATTTTTATCATTTGACAATTTTGCTTTCGATCGACGCCACAATGGGTTTTCAATTTAGATTGCGGCACTTGATGGATTTTCAATCCACGATATAAACAAAAGCGAATTTATTCGCCAATCACTACATGATAGGCAATATAGATTACCAAAAGAAAAACTATGTAATTCTATGTAATTGAAAAATCTGATATTGTACCAAAAATTAAATTTCATAAAGATAAATATGGTAAATTCAGCCTGACATTAGATGAATGGACTACTTTACGAAATCGGCGCTACTTAAATATAAATATCCATTTTGACAAACAATATATACCTAACTTAGGATTAGTAGCTTGTACAGCTGATAAAACATCTGAACTGGTCAATTTAAAACTATTTGATTTTGACATATGGTGCTGCCGTAATGGTAAAATTTGGAGCATTGTCTGAATATATCCACCAATTATGTTAAAATAATGATGAAAATAAATATAGCTCCAGTACCGAAGAAAAGAATATTCTAAAACTGATAATGATGATCAATCAAACGATGATTCGCCCCGAGATGTGAACGTGACGATATTAATGGTGCATTGCAAATGGTAAGAAAAATTGCAAAAATTGTTTAAAATGTCACCGAAAAGAAATTCAATTCTTCAAGAGTATGTGAAGCAAAATTACGGAATGGAATTCAGTTTGCTTTTAGATGGAAAAGCATTGCGATCATGATTGAAAGATTTATAAAAATTGTTGACTCAGTCGAGAGGCATTAAATGATTTGGGATCCCTTACTGAATGACAATTATATCCCAATATTATTGAATATTTTCAATGCGCTTCAGCCATTTAAATTAGCTATGTGAAAGCTTTGGGAAGATGTGATGCAAATTTGGTTTTTTGCTTGAATCTTTACGTGCAAATGAAGATAATATTTGAACAGAGTTACTGGAAGTTTTATCACGTCGCATTAAACAACGAAGAAACAGATCTTGTGCCTTTCGTCAAATATACGGAAATAAGGGAAACATTACAATAAATCTGCAGAAGTGTCGAACCTGCAGTTGCTGGATGCTGTAATAACCATCCAACCTACTTCAATTGAAAGTGAAAGGGTATTTTCAGCCTCATCTAATTTTTGCAGAAAGAAGCGAACATCGTTGAGGTAGTTTTATATACATTTTATGTGTTGCTGATATCTGTATAGCACATAGTCAATTCGTAATTTATGATTTTATTTTATTTTTATATTTTGAAATAAATTTAATGTATTATATCTTTTTTTTTTAATTTCTCGGGAATCCCGGGAAACCCGGGAAAATTAGTTTCAAATTTCCCATTTCCCAGGAACAAAAAAAAATCCGGGAAAAAGCACCCTCTAGTTGTAGTGTTGATGAGTTGACATAAAATATTGTGTTTTGTTGCACCGTTGATCTCAACACTGTTCTAGTTCTCTTTTCACCTCTTCTTGGTATTTTTTCCAAATAATCCTTATTTTTGAGGCGATCAAGATTTTATTGTTTTGATGATGTATTGCCTATTTGATCATGTGTGTTTGCAAACATGTCGTGTTTATTGACGTTTCGTTTTTGTTTATCTTTGTCTATTTCCTTCCAGACTGAACATAACATTAACTTATGGCCTGACGTTGATGTTCACTGACCATGAACTTTGCCTATTTAGAGAGATGATTTAGATTATTTTAATATGTTATCCAAATGCGACTTCGTGCTGAAATTCCCCCATGTAATAGAAGGACCTTCTTCCCCATGTGCCAACAATGAGTGTTGATTTACAAAGTGGTAAAGTAATTGGCCATACTGATTAGAATCTGTATGGTATACATTTGGACATATCAATTTATTCTGACAATGGCTTATTTGATCCTTCCCTAAATGCGCACCTAATATCATATGTTCTTTATTTCTAGATATTTTATTCAAAAGTATGGGCAGTCAAGTGTAAAACGAATGTGGCCGATTTGCATTCAATCCTGGTGGAATATGAACGCAGATAACCATAAACTCTTTACTATTATTTTGACATACCGATTCATAATTCTTGTATAGCTCCTGTATCTAATTCATTTTGAACAAATAATCGATCCAATTCTTGTTGCTTCGACTTTTTTGAACAACCTCTGACATTCAAACTCCCCAACTTTATTTTGCTTTTAGCATTATTCACCCCTTCACTATCTTTGAGTGAAGGAAAATAAAAATCTTCTGTTAAACGAAAGTTACTAGAGCCTGTGTGCACATTCTGATATTTATTGATTATTGGTAAGATTTGTACTGGTTTGATACTTCTATTTTCACCTAACATTACAGTGTCATAATGGTTATTCCGGTAGTGAAGCTTTATTATCCATTTGAATTCCACTCCATAAACGATTGGAATATGAGAGTCCTGGAAAATTTCTATTCTTACCCTAAATTTATCCGAGATAGCCATTAGCGATTTGCACGCATTCTTTTGTCCCAGGTTTAATTCATTTAAATTTAATTAATTTAAAAATATTTGATTCGTTATAACCGATAATAAGCAATTTCCATCCCCTGGGATTTTAATAATTTGTAATTCAACCTCTCGTTCCATTATTAGTTGAATTATTTTATTTTTTATTTATAATTGTATTAATAATTGATGGTTTTTGATAATCTGCACTGTTTCCCTGCATTTATTTACTTTATTAATTTAAAAAAACGACGTATTCAGACACAGATAAACTTACATATTGGCCCATATCCTCATGCTCACTCACACGCTACCGTCTTATGCAATTTTCCCTACTCCCCTACATACACTCAAGTGATTCACTTAACTCCTCCACACTTCACCAATAGACATCTTCATACACCCATATAAACTAAATTCAAAGGCGCCAAATGATACAACAGCAAACAAAACTAAACTGAACCCTCAACTCAACCGTAAACTCTACGTCAAACTAAACCCTCAAAGCAGTATATATAAAAAATTGGTCAACTGCTCAACATATCCTAATCCAACCCCAACCCAACTCTAACTCAACTCCTACTCAATCTGCAAATTGACCCCTAACTTAACCTTCAACTCAACCCCAAACTCAATCTCCAACTCAATATTCAAACTACCATGTATAAAAAATTGGTAAATATTTTTGTAACCAGGTGTTTTGGGTCAATTCGTATGGCAGGTACCCGACCCTCTTGACTTACAGGTTTCAAAAGCTTTTCAAATATCCGCCTTAACCATAGAAACAGATTGGCGAAAAAATAATCCAAATCGGACAAGCCTTTCTCGAGATACCTTGGGTACAGATATCAACACATCCAGAGATCCGGACATTCAGACATCCAGACTTCCAGACGTCCAGACATTCAGACAGAAGGACGGACATTTTTTTTTCAGACTCAGAGGTTTCAAAACGTCGAGAAAAGTAGTTTTGAACCAACTAAACGTTCAGCATTTTTGTCAGGATTTCAATACTTTAGTCTTTTTAGAATGCATAAATTTAGGTGATTGCATAAAATGGTAAAAAAAGATTTTTGGAGTATTCAATTTTTTGTTGGTGTTGTTGTTGCAAAAGATACAGTTGGTTAGAAATTTGTGAATTTGCCATTCACAGTCGACTCCGAAATCGTCTTTGTATTTACATATATTCATAAAATTATTTTTATTTTTATAATGTGTTACAGCACTATCAGTAATATAATAAATTTTTGTTAAACTTGTCATTTTAGTTTTCAAGAACTGATCATTTTTTCGATGAATAGATGAACTGCCACAGTGACAGCCACAGTGCTGCAATTTCCCACCTACATTTATATAAATAACAAATGGGTGAATAGTCGCTTCCTTATTACTCCAATGAAAACCCTGCGCTGCATTCTGCATTATAAATGAATAATTTTCTGCAAAGTCATACGAAAGAAGTGTTCTGTAGGCTCCAAATTATTTTTGTTATTTTTTATGAAGCTAGATTGTTGAAGTGAAATGAAGTAATGAGGAATCATATTTTCCACCTTCTTTAGGAAGTAATCGAAAACTTCTTCTAACGGTTATGAGTACTTTTCCAAATTACATCTGTCAGTTGAAACGCACCCTCGTAGTCCTTTTCCAGACAAGAGTTTTTTAAATATTCTCGAAATAAATTTAATCCTGGATAATTCTTGCATTTTAGAAGATAACATGTCGGCTCAGGCTCTGGACATAATATAGATGAAATGCAATCTTGGTATTTCGTTATCCCTCCATTTGTAATAGTTTCTATTTTGGCTCCATAAATAATCAGTTTTACATTTTGATGTATTGTACAAACACGCACTGTGTTCAACAGCTGAAATAAAATGCGTTAAAAAGAAAATAAAACTCATCGATTTATGTTAAATTAATTAATTGCAAATCATATCAGTTTATTTTATAATAATATTTTTATATGTTTAGAATTTAACGTCACATTTATAAATTACAAAACTAATCGTATATGCGATGCCAGCTGATGTTATGCTGATTTAGAAGAAAATCACCTGAAATGAAATTTCATTATTAATTAAGATCACTTTTATTGTAAACAAAACTTATCTTAAATTCATTGTGTTGACGTGCGTACATCACCTGGTTGGCCACTAAAGTTATAAGAACCTATAAAGAATAGATAAAATAGAATTACTTCAATTTATTTATAATTTAAGGAAAAATTGTACTTACTCGTAAAATTATTGTATTTTTGTTGAAACGTCAAAACATTATACCAGTTCATAATGTATAACAGTTTAACATTTAGTTGCTGAATTCTAACACAGCTAACTTCATTTATATTAACTATTTTGTTATAATTATAGTATGTACCCTGTAAAATTATCTTATTGTAATTATGTAAAAAACAAAATCACTTCTGTCAGAAAACTCGAACGTGTTGGTAATCCAAATTAAAACCAAATAAATCAATAAAATTAAAATCAAATATATTTATTAAATAAAAATAAAACAAAATTAAAATCGTCTATTTTATTGTTGACGGTTTTACATGGTCCTTCGAGCCGGATTACCAACACGAAACAGCGTAAGAAATCGTGTAACCAAACCTGGAGAAGTCATCGCAACATCACGGCGCAGCAGAATAATTTCAGATAAGTAATTTATTTTTATGCTGTAAAATAAATTTTAAGCAGTGAAGTGAATCGTCGAAGCTTAATAAAACAAACTTATTCTGAAGATTAAAATCGCAAAGCATTTGCTTTACCTATATATTGCGATAAACCTAATTACCTAACCTAAAAGTTCAACAAGCTGTGGAAACGTGTTGTTAGTGAATTTAAGTTTTGGAAACCTAACCTATGTTTTACCACACGATGAAATCGTGTATTGTTTATTGAAAACCTAACCAGAAAGTATACCAAGCTGCGAAAACGTGGTTCGTGAAATTGAAGTTTTGAAAACTTAACCTAAGTTTTACCACATTGTGAAAACGTGTTATTGGAACCGACGAATTAGGAATAAAGTCAAGTTGCTGTAACCTAACCTAAAGGTTCACCAAGCTACGAAAAACGTGTTGTTCGCGAATTTTAAGTTTCTAAAACTTAACCTAAAGTATTATCATATTGTGAAATCGTGCAATTTGTAAATTGAAACCGCTGAATTAGCCATCAAGCAGCTTAAACCTAACCTACAAGTTCAACAATTGCGAAAACGTGTTTTTCGAAAACCGAAGCTTACCACTGAGTGAAATCGTGTTATTTGTATATTGAATAATCAAAATAGCAATCCAGTCACATAATAATAGAATTAGCAATCAAAACCTAACCTGATTTGTTGTGTTTTCAATCACTAAAAATTATTTGATTTATCGGAATTCGTACGTGAGCGTCTCCAACCGCTAATTTATACAAGTTAATTCATACTTACCAAGAACATTTGTGCGGGTGTAATCAAATATAATTAACTGAAGAGTTTACGTGATAGTGATAATGGCTACGTTAGAGAGTCTACAACAACAACGATTAAATCTTAAACAGAGTTTTATTCGGTTAAAAACATTTATAAAAGATTTAAAGCAGGATCATTGATGAATTACAAGTTAAATTAGAAAGGACAGAGGAAATGTTCAGAGAATTTCGCAAAATCGAAAAAGACATTTATGTGCTAGATAAAAATGATGCTCCGCAATTTGAAGCATTTGAAGATGTATACTTCTATGTGGCAACCCATATTAAAAAGGCTATACGTGAATTGACTACCTCGTGTGATCCAAATATTAGTGGAATGATATCGATAAATGACACTATAAATGCATCTCATGATAGAAATTCGGACGTTAAATTACCCAAAATAAATATTAAACCGTTTAATGGAGAATACACCGAATGGCAAACATTTTATGAAATGTTTCTCTCTTCAATACATAATAGCACGTTACAACCGGTTCAGAAATATCAGTACCTTATGAGTTCAATCATATAGTTTACGAGTGTAAGTCAAAAAGGAGTTGCCATCATTGCCATAAACGACACAATTCATTATTACATCTGGATGATAATAAAAGTACCAATAATACTAAGAAGCAGTTCAACATTAATTTAGCAACCACTGAAGAGATGTCATCATCAGCATCACATTCGTGCAACCAAAATAACCACATGATTTCATCCATAGCCAGCAAACCAAATGTTAATAAAAATGAAGCGATAGACAACATCTCAACAAAGGAGAGTGGATCATCTACCTGCCTACAGCAATCTATAGAACCGATAAGTACCTTGCTACCTACCGCCTTGGTAAATATTTTGGATTCCGTGGGACAATGGCAGACATGTAGAGTATTGCTAGACTCAGAATCAGAGTCTTCCTTCATTACCGAACAATGTATTCAACGATTGGGCCTTCCAAGAGAACACGCTAGGTTGCAAATACGAGGGCTAAACCATTTAGAAGCAGGCTTTACTAAGGGCGTTACATCTGTTACCATTAGACCACACTTCAACTCGAAATTTCAATTGATCGTTAAAGCATATGTTACACCATCAATTACCAATGTAGTAGCACCTGTGACCGTAAAGGTATCCTTTTTAAATCGGCTAGATCTCAATTATTTAGCTGATCCCAGTCGACCATATAATAGACGGATAGATTTGCTAATCGGAGCCGAGCATTTCTTCTCATTGATGAGTAAAGACCAAATCAAAAGCAGAGATAGTTCGATTATCGCCCAAAGAACCAAATTAGGGTGGATAATGGCGGGTTCTTGCACCAACAAAGACGAAAAAGGGGTTTCCACATTCTGTACTGAATTAAACGACGTAAATGATTCATTAAAACAATTTTGGGCCAACGAAAACCTACCTACAATCGAAAAATTCGAACCAGAACCAAATGAAGAATTTTGCGAGAAATTTTTCTGTAAGACGACAAAGAGACGTCATGATGCTCATTATGTTGTGAAATTACCATTTATAGACTCTTCATCAGCATTAGGAGAGTCATATTATACAGCTAAAGCGCGACTTTTGGCAATGGAGCGGAAATTCAAACAAAACCACGATTTTCACATTCGGTATCGAGACTTCATGGCTGAGTACGAGAAACTTGGTCATATGACAAAAATGACCACCAGAACTACCGGATTTTCTTTATTTTTGCCACACCATGGCGTATATAAAGAATCCAGTTCAACAACGAAGCTGCGTGTCGTGTTCGATGCTTCAGCCAAAACGAGCACCGGGAAGTCTTTGAATGATATTTTGGCGATAGGACCGAATATACAAAGCTCATTATTTTTTATTTTGTTACAGTTCCGTGCACATGCTGTGGTATTCGTGGCGGACATTGAAAAAATGTATCGACAGATGTGGCTACAACCTACCGACAGAAAATTTCAGAGAATTTTGTGGCGGGAGGAACCGGGTCAACCAATTGATATATATGAACTGAACACAATTACGTACGAGATGTCACCGTCATCATTCTTAGCTACTACAGTTCTAAAAGCAGTTGCAGATGAGAACGAAATCAACTATCCAAAAGCAGCAAACGCAATACGAAATCACATATATATGGTTGATTTGATGACCGGTGCCAGTACAATACATGAGGCAATTCAACTAAAACGTGAAATCAACCTAATACTAATAAAAGCTGGTTGTTGCTAGAATCTGATGAGCAACCCATGCAAACCAAAAAGGAATTTGATACACATGCCGATTCAACCAAGGTATTAGGACTCTTATGGTCCCCAGCAGAAGACGCACTCACCTATTCCGTACGTCTGAATTCAATTATAAGTACCACAAAAAGAGGTCTATTATCTGAGTCCAGTAGATTATTTGACCCACTAGGACTTTTGTCACCATTTACTATTAGAGTCAAAATGTTTTACCAAAGTTTGTGGCTCAAAAACATAAGTTGGGATGAAGAGATACCACAACCGCTATTAAATGAGTGGCTGACCATGCGAACCGAAATGAAAGATTTAGCTGATTTAAAAGTACCGAGATGGATGCACACTATAAATAACTCAACCATCAGCATGCACGGCTTTTATGATGCCAGTGAGAACGCGTATGCCGCCTCAATTTATATTTGTGATTCAACGAAGCGAACCAGTAGACTTCTGACAGCCAAAACAAAAGTTGCACCTCTTGAGAATGTGTCGATAGCCAGATTGGAGCTAAACGGTGCTTTGATTCTGACCAGATTGATGAAGTACGTGAAAGAGATTTACAATATTACCGATAGCCAAATGTTTGCCTGGACCGATTCCAAGGTAATATTGGACTGGATTTCTCATGTACCAAAAAGATGGAAAGTGTATGTAGCCAACCGAACCAGTGAAATAAGGCAGAGTCTACCAAGAGAACGTTGGCATTATGTGAATATTGCTCAAAAACCAGCCGATTGTGCTACTAAAGGTTTAACCCCTGCAAAGCTTAGGGATCATTCATTATGGTGGAATGGTCCGGAATTTATTCTACAAGAGAAGTCACATTGGCCCATAATGGGAAAAGTCAACTCAACAAATCAGTTAGAGATGCGGCATAATCTAATAAATATGAATGTAGCTACAACCGAGGTGCAATCAATCATCTACGAGACATATAAACGTAACGCAAACTACCGACGATTTTTGGGAATTTTAACCTACATATATCGTTGGTACTACAATAAAAGGGTGGAAAAAACAATTAAGCAAATCGGTTGTCTTAAACTAGAAGAAATCCGTGTCACCAGTGATCGAGTGTACAGAGAAATACAAAATCAACACTTCGCTGATGAAATCCGTTGCTTGAAAAAGAACGAGCAAATACAAGTTAAAAGCAAGTTAAAGGCGTTAGATCCAATATTAGACCGTAACGGCATTGTACGAGTCGGCAGCCGTATTGAAAGAGCACCCCTACCATTTCAACAAAAACACCCAGTAGTGTTACCAGGAGATGACCCAATAGTTAAGGGAATGGTGGTATACTATCACCTAAAATATTTACACTGTGGGCCATCGTATTTATACAACGTCTTAAAAAGGGAATTTTGGATAACCAATGCCAGAAGCATAATAAAAGAGATCATAAGTGGGTGTATTAATTGCACCAAACAGAAGAAAAGATTGTCTAGTCAAAAGATGGGAATGATGCCCAAAGAACGAGTCGAATTAGGCAAACCTTTTATGAAGGTGGGAATTGATTTCGCAGGACCAATCAAAACCTATTCGATTCGAGGTCGCGGTCAAAAATCGCATAAAGCATATATCTGTGTATTTGTGCATTAAAGCAATTCACATAGAAATTGTCTCTAACTTATCAACAGATGCATTTTTAGCTGCCTTTGCAAGATTTATTGCAAGAAGAGGAATGTGTACAGATATATTTACCGATAATGGACCAAACTTCCGTGGTGCTCAACGAAAATTAGCGGAACTTAATCAATTTCTCAAAATCAATTCGAAGTTAATAGCAACCAAGCTGTTGAGGGAGCATGAAGTCAATTGGCATTTTATTCCTCCTTATGCACCACATTTTGGTGGATTATGGGAGGCCGGGGTAAAATCCATAAAAACCCAGCTTGAAAGGGTCATTGGAAGTCAAATATTAACTACCGAAGAGCTAGAGACACTGTTAGTTCAAGTTGAAGGGATGCTGAACCAACGACCACTGTACCGAGCCAGCTCCGATGATGATTATATTCTCACACCAGCACATTACCTAGTGGGACAACAATTATTACCAGTTACTCAACCAGACATTACAGAAGGATACAATCGGTTAAATCATTGGCAAATCGTACAAAAGATGTTGCAATTATTGTGGAAACGATGGTATAAGGAGTATATCAATACTTTACAGCAACGGACAAAATGGAAATTCGAAAGAACAAATCTGCAGATCGGAGATGTAGCAATGATAAAGGAAGACAACCCATTGATCAATCAGTGGAAAATGGGTAAAATTACAAGAATCCATCCAGGCGATGATGACCTCGTTAGAACCGTTACACTAAAAACAATCGACGGTGAAGTGGAGAGAGCAATAACTAAATTATGCGTTTTACCTGTATCAAAACGATGAAATCTACGATGTTCATGGGCGGCGGTATGTTCAACAGCTGAAATAAAATGCGTTAAAAAGAAAATAAAACTCATCGATTTATGTTAAATTAATTAATTGCAAATCATATCAGTTTATTTTATAATAATATTTTTATATGTTTAGAATTTAACGTCACATTTATAAATTACAAAACTAATCGTATATGCGATGCCAGCTGATGTTATGCTGATTTAGAAGAAAATCACCTGAAATGAAATTTCATTATTAATTAAGATCACTTTTATTGTAAACAAAACTTATCTTAAATTCATTGTGTTGACGTGCGTACATCACCTGGTTGACCACTAAAGTTATAAGAACCTATAAAGAAAAGATAAAATAGAATTACTTCAATTTATTTATAATTTAAGGAAAACTTGTACTTACTCGTAAAATTATTGTATTTTTGTTGAAACGTCAAAACATTATACCAGTTCATAATGTATAACAGTTTGACATTTAGTTGCTGAATTCTAACACAGCTAACTTCATTTATATTAACTATTTTGTTATAATTATAGTATGTACCCTGTAAAATTATCTTATTGTAATTATGTAAAAAACAAAATCACTTCTGTCAGAAAACTCGAACGTGTTGGTAATCCAAATTAAAACCAAATAAATCAATAAAATTAAAATCAAATATATTTATTAAATAAAAATAAAACAAAATTAAAATCGTCTATTTTATTGTTGACGGTTTTACACACTGTATGCATTCCACTGCTTCCTGGTTGCACACAGTTTTTAGGACAAAGCAAGCCAAATTTGGAAAATCCGATTATTTTTGACTCTAAAACTGTACACAGTATTAGTCGTTTCTGAACTTTAACTTTAACCGATATATTTTCCACCATCATTACTTAAGGTTGTAAGAAATTTGCATTTCGTAAAAGAAAATCGTGTGTTGGCCACACATCAATTTTTTTTTTTTTTTTTTGTAAATTTTTAGGATAAACCTCACATGCATAACATTTTTGATGTTTACTTCTATAAATATTTAATTCCGTCTAATAAGACCAAAGTATTGTAGTTCTGTCAAAAATGAGCAAAAATGTGGTTGCTCCATAAAGTCCCTGAGTCCGAAAAAACCACAAAAAAGTAATGTCCGTCCGTCTGTCTGGATCTGAATGTCTCTACCCATGATATTTCGAGAACGGCTTGTCCGATTTGGATTTTTTCTTAACCAATCTGTTTCTATGGTCAAAACAGAGAATTGAAAAGGTTTTGGAACCTGTACGTCAACAGGTTCGAGTACCTGCCATACAAATTAACCCAAAACCATCTGGTTATAAAAATTTTTTATATACGCTGGTTTATATATTGAGTTCGATACTGAATTTGGGCGGTAACCGTAGTGGCTTGTGTGCTGTGCCGGTTTTTTGTTTCCAAAAACTCGTAAGATTCTATAGCGAACCTCATCGGATGATGATGGTGGGATGATATTGAGCTGATATTGTGAATGTGTGGCCGAAAACGCATTCAATATCTGTATGTATCATTATTGCGGCGGATGGTCGAGCATTTAGGTGTGGTAAAGCTAAGTTTAGTGCCAAATTTCACAGTTAGTGAGTTTCACTAGCCGGGTACAAGTTTTTGCTGTAAAAATTGTGTTTTTTTCAATCGTGTAAGGCAACCATTTTTGATTAATTTTTTTCATTTTTTACTCTAGGCAACAATAAAATTTATGGATATTTCATTAAAAATAGAAGTAAGAGTGTATGTATATGGCTAGCCTGATTTTTGAACAACGTAAATTTTTCTGATTATAGACACAAGGGTTTGAAGGTTCCGTTAGGGATTGATACCAAGTAGTTGAGTTAATTTTCAGGACCGAAGTTCTAATCATCTCATGAGGTGTCAGCTCTTTATATTTTAAATATTAAAACACATTTCAGTCTTGTCACTTTCTTATTGTAATATTTATTTTATAACTTCGGTCCAAAAGCACCAAAGTATTGAAATCCTGTCAAAAACGACCAAAAAATTTGTTGGTCCAAAACCATTTTTCTTGGCGTTTTAAAGAAAAAAAAAATCCGTCTATTTGTATGTACCCGCATGACCGATTTGGATTTTTTTCGCCAATCTTTTTCTATTGTTAAGCCGGAGAATTGGAAAGCTTTTGGAATCTGTACATTAAAAGAGTTGAGAACCTGCCATACGAATTAACCCAAGTACCAATTTTTTGTATATGATGGTTAAGGATTGAGTTGTGCCTTGATTTCAGCGTTGAGTTGAAGGTTAAGTTGGGAGCCGATTTGCAGGTTGAGTTAGGGTTGAGTTGGATTTGAGTTGTGGGGGGAAGGAGTGTGGTTGAGTCGAGGTTTGAGTCGGGTTCCGCTTGCGGGTTGGATTGTTTCTTTCTTGGTTTCTTCCTGAGCTACGTGTGCGAGTATACAAGAACATAATAAAGTGCAGTCACCATTTTAAGACATTCTCTTGTTCGTTCTTTTTTTAGTTTATTTTTCTTATTTGTGTCAAGTTGTCCCTCTTATTCGTGTCATACTATCTCTCTAGTTTGCATTATCTTAAATGAAAAACTAAAAAAACGCACATTGGAACACAAACACATATTAATCAATACTATTGCTTCCCGGTAATTCTCACCTAAATGCTCATTTTGCGACCAAAATCGATATCCTGGTGTCATTTTCACTTTCATTTTAGCTCACTATTAACAAATCTTTAATTTAAAATTTTATACGGTACGTTAAGCTGCGGCTCATTAATTTGCATATATATTATTTCATGTTCATCATTTAGTATAGTTGTTGATTGCGCTGGATCGGCTAATAATGTGTCCTTAATTATCATTGTGAGGAAAGCATGGTATAATTATTAGTCTTAATATAATCGTTAGTCCACATTAATTTTTTTTGCCTTGTAATTGAATTTCGTTTTTGTGGCATACCATTTGTTCAACTAGATGGTGAGTTTTGAATATATCCCCAGCCAAGAAATGCAAGCATGTGCCACCCGCCATATGGGAAACACAAGAAAAAAAACAACATTTATTTATATCATTATTACAAACAATATTTTTATATAGTTTAATAAAAAAATACACATTACAACCAAACACTATTCAATAAATAGCTCATTATACGGAACCCTTGAAAATATAACGTTCATTACATTTTCGATTACTTGACCAAAAGCATCAAATATATTTGCTTTCAACTCATCGAAAATATCTTGCCAACTTTCATTTAAAAACAAATTGGTACTGTCGCCCAACAGTTTATCACCTTTGAACAAATTCTCAAAATTAAGATATAACCGGGTTGTTGTAAATGACAATTTGTAGTTTTCTAATTTCATATAATCTTTTCCCGATTTTGTGACTTGTTTACCTCTAAACTTTATTTTACCACCTAAATTGTCTGTTTAACAAAATAAAGTAAAATTAAAATTTAATTCCCTATAGGTATTTACATTTATAGTTCAAAACAAAAGCGAAACTTACCGACCGTCAGATTACTCTTTCCGTCACCCTGTATTGGTAAAATTAGTACACGACCACTAATTGTATAATCACTTAAGATTACTAATTGCGGCAGCTTAAAATGTATTTCATGTACTTGGTTGGGATCTTTCGAAAATCCACTACAAAGTTTTATATAGAAATTAATTTAAACATTAATTGATTTAAGTAAATACAAAACTTACACAAATTTAGTAAATTCGAGCTTAGACAACCCGTGCAGCTTTCCATTTTTCAATATCAGTTCAATATTTACCGGACTCTCAGCGCCTTGTTTGATGAATATTTCGTTAACATGGAGAGGATCAATTGCTGGCATATTTAGTGATGGATATCCTTCAACGTAAAATATTATTACAATTATTCTATTTACTAATTCATTTCAAGAATATTTATATTTATACCATTTAGGAACTTCTTAAAAGTTGTTTGTGCTGCTTTCTTTAAACATTCTAAATCTCCAAATTTACATCTAGGTAACTCGCTAGCTGCAATTAGATATTAATTAATGTTAGATTAGAATGTTGTTCAAAAATTTGTTTTTAAATTCTCCGCAAAATGTAAAATGAAAAAAAAAATGGAAATGAAAATCAAAGCTTTTAGCTTCCTCTAAGCTCAATACATTTTGCCCACGATTTTCCAACTCATTTATCCCATTTCAAGTGATTTTCTGGAAGACCTCTAAAATACTCCTTTACGGCAGCTAAAACCTCGTAATGCTACCCACGTAGAAATCTTTTGGGGTTTGGGAACAGATGAAAGCCAGAAGGAGCCGACCTAGAAACACTTGTGTGAGCCGGTATTGATAAAAGATGATTTCTTTATGTTTTTAACCAGGTCCTCACGAATTTTTTCATCCAGTTTATCCAAAAGGTTTGAATAATACTGTCTGGTTATTGTTTTACGGGTTTGAAGGTAATCAATTGACAAAATTCCTTTTACATCTCAACAAACTCATGCTACATCCTTCTTTGCCGAAGTACTATGCCGTTAATTGCATCGTCTCAATAGCTTTTCGTCACTTTCGTAAAAAAAATGTGTCCAAAACTCAATATTGTCAAATCAAACCCTTTTCAAAACATAGAGTTGATCGACCCGAATCGTCACGAATAGTGAAACAAAGAATGCACCAAAACGCATGAGTATTCCAAACCCCTTCAGAACATCTGATAATGTTACACATAGAAAAGCGACAAATAAAATAATTCAGCTATAGAGTTGGTAAAGAAATCGGTGTACCATGATTTTTCATGTGAACATCTTACAATGGGGGCAACAGACGTCTTTCTTGCCAAATTGTTGTATTATATAAAGTGTTGTTTGCCACCATTAATTTGAAACGTTCAATTTTTTGTTGATTTTATTAAGCCACATACATATATATGAACTATAAACCTGCCCGACCTTTGACCGTTGATTATATTTGAAGGGGTTACCTCAAAAAATAATGAACAAATAATTATTCAGCTTGAAAATAAAATGAAGGGTGAGATTTAGACAATTCTGTTAGAAATCGTTCGCTGCGCTCTTAAGCCTAGGAGGATCCGATGGTTTCAATCAAGTTTATAAAAATAGAGGCCATTAAGGGTCATTTATAATAATACCTTTTAGTTGAATTGTCCGATTTTCAGCACACATTCAGAGTGGTAATAAAAATAATCTAATTGTTGAAGATAATATGGATGATTGAGATTGTCGGTTAAACTCAATCAGTTGGGCCAAGGCCAAAAAAATTGATAGTAATCATGTATCAACGCTCATCAATACCAAATTTAAACTAAGCAATAGTTCAGCGATATTATTGGTTTTGTTATTGATAGTAGTTTGTAGCTGATATTAACTAGGGCTTGCCCATTCCCAGACCTTTTCCCGAGATCCCCAGGTTTCGGGACACGACAAGTGTCTTCTCCTTTTCAAATCCCATACAAATAATATCAAGCCAACATCCACTGAAAATGAAAGGGATCGATAGGCGGGAGAGTTTCTAATGAAAATTAAATCGTTATTGGACACATTCAGCTCCAATTGTAGGCAATAAGTTGAGTAAAATCATATTGCCGATAGATTTGTGATTGGCAGAGCTTCTCAAACTGCGGCCTACGGCTCCCTCGGGACTGCTGTTGATCGTTTTTGTAAGATGTGTGATGTGTATATAAATTTCACAATCATGAGGATTTTGGTAGGCAAGTTCTTATTCGACAATGAACATAAACAGGAAATTCAGATGGTATACATTGATCTGCGGGACAAAAAATCATGATTAAAATTATTAAGGTCTTTTATGAACTAGTAACATTACCGAAGTACGTTCTCCGAAATTTAGGAGATAAATTTAAAGTAAAAACTATAGGAACTTAGGTCTATGAAAATTCTGGTAATTGGATATTGAAAATTCACGTATTTAGTATGTAATTTAAGAAAGTTATTCGTATTTTAATTTAATTTAAAATTTCAAAAATTGTCTTGTTAAATTATATATCAGGGTAGTGTTGAAACTCCAAATTTAAAACTCTAGGGTTCTAATGCCGAGTTTTTTTGTAGGGAATCCAATACCGATTTACCGGTTGATTACCGAAAGATTGGTAAATTTTTCGAATACTTACCGAACATTTCTGCAACTATCTTCAGACAAAATGCCCATAAAAAAATTTATCGAATCCTTTACCTATTAAAGATTTTACACATAAAAATGTCATATTAGTCATTGGAGCCATTCTACCAAATCTGATTAAATATTCAATTAATCCGATTAATTTATCATGGAAGTGGGCAATTAAGGAAAAGGTATAGGTACCAGGTTTGGGGAATAAAACCCTTTACTATTCAACGCAACACACTTGACTAGAAACATAAAACGAGTAGCACTTTTGTTAGCCTGCCAACACTTTTTAAATATAAAACTAATTTCCGTGGAATTGAAAGTGCCTTTTTGACCGTAGGGCAGTTTGCACAAAATATAAATGTCGTCTTGATGGCATATATAATCATAACTATTGTTAAGTTTTGATTAAGACTCATAACGACCATATTTAGCATATGCAGACCTCAATAAAATAATGAGGTCAACTTAATTATATTTCGGGTCGGGTTCCGGTCGAATTAGAGAAACGTGCAAAAATTGAGTTTTGACAAATTTAGAATGAATGATTCTAAATTATTACTTTATAAATTTGTTTACCTACAAATCGGATTAAGCTGAGAGAATATTTTGGGTTAGTAAAACATTTGGGAGCCCTGGGTTTTATTTTTTCCGATTTCAGTGGTCACAGTGCGAGAAAGTTTAAGAAGGACTGTGTTAAAATATCTGGGCTACAAACTGATAGACATATAGAACAACAGACACTACTTCGAAACCCAATTTTTCGGACTCAAGGACCCCAAAAATCTCAAGGTCGAAAATTAACATGACAATCTTTTTATTTTGTTTTATTTTTAATTTTTTTTTTACTATTTTTGTTTGATTCATTTTGTATTAAATTGTTTTTCTGTAAATCTGGCTCAAGGAAGTGTCGACTTCCGGTTGGCCGATTTGGACTAAAATTCACTGGGACCTCCCAATTTATGAAAAAAGCATTATAAAGTTTCAGTTGGATTAATTAAATCATCTGGGCTAGAGAGAAGACAAGACAGACAGACAGAAAGATACCATTTCGAAACCCACTATTTTGGACTCAGGGGACCTCAAAACAGAAAAATCTCAAGGGCATAAAGTAAAAGTAGCCATCAAGTTTACCACGTAATTTTTTGCCCAAAAATATTACTTCCTTTTACATTAGTAAAAGCAAGTATGGTTATCATGAAAATTTTGGACCTTGAGATATTAGGAGATTTATCAGTTTTGAGGTCCTCTGAGTCCAAAAAAGTGGGTTTCGAAATGCTGTCTGTCTGCCAGTCTGTCTCCTCTCTGCAATCCAGATGGTTTAACCAATCAAACTGAAATTTTATGTTTAAGCCCAGTGAATTTTAGTCCAAATGTTAATTTTCGACCTTGAGATTTTTGGGGTCCTTGAGTACGAAAAATTAGATTTGGAAATGGTATCTGTTGGTCTACATGTCTGTCAGTTTGCAACTTTATGTTTAAACTTTTTTTCATAAATTTTGAGGTTCCAGTTCCCTCCCAGCTTCCGTGAATCAGAAAATTTATTTTGCAAATATCTCAAAAATATACAATTTACAGAAAACATGAAAAAAATGAAAAAATTAAAACAAAATCGTAAGTTTGCAAGAAACTTGCATAATAAGTTTCTCAAAATTCGCTGTTCGTAAAAGAAAGTCGTCTGTTATTTTTTATAAATATCAACCGTTCATGAAATGGTAAATAAATCAAAAATCTAGATTCATGCTATTGAATTTTCAGGGATTGGCCGAATAAAAACATTATGGCTCATTTTTAAATATTCCATCGTCGGAGCGGTACTCGGTCATAAGCGATGCAGACTTTCACAGAAATGGGCACCTAATAATATTCACTTCAATTTTGGATAAGTTTATTTTATGTACCTTATTAGGTGGTTTTGGCATCTATTGGAGGGGGGGACTAAAGTTGAGTAGATTATTCTACCAGCTCCGTATCCTTCCTGTGGGATGCGCATCACGTAAGATGTTTTGGTCATGTAAATGCAGCTGCTTAATGGGTACAATTGTATAAGAGGTAACCTGGTTACAATTCTCAAGTGTATGTGCTGCCTCCTCGTGGCAACCACTGGTAACTGAGGTTAAAGTATAGCGATAAAGGAGAAATCCTTGACAAAAAACCCTAATCTAAGGTGGAACAGCATATGCCGATGGATGAATGACTGATAGATTAATCAGTCCAAAGTATGCGGACTCTGGATACCAGGCACTCTCCAATTTTATTTAGCCTTCCTGTAGTAAAGCTGAGTGACGTACAGGCGACTTTCCATTCCCAGCAACTCGTAAGAGTAAATCAAACTGGAAGAGGGAGAGGGGTAGGAATATCGACCGAAGTTCTTGGGTTCAAACGCTACCGTCTTTCTAGAAGAAGTACTTGCCACAGTAAACATCTAGGAGGGAAAGCAATGAGCCAATATAGTAAGTATGGCGGACCGGCCGGCAGTACTACCAGCTCCAATAAGCGCCTAAATATTGACTGGACGGATAATTAAGCAGGGTCTAAGCACAAAGATCTTTTAGATCATAGTGCGAGGTGGCCGAACGCCCATATGGCCCTTCAACAATAATAATAATGTATCTATATTATGTTACGTCATGACTCTTTTACGCGTCTATCGTTTCGCAATTACGCCATTTAAATGAGAATGAATATTACAACGTACAAAAGAAATAAAGGCATTACCAAATTGAATGATGAGGTGAAAAAAGTATGAAGAACCCACAAGATATTTTACTGTAAATATAGAGTAATATATAGAAATTTAGAGGAATTCTTGGAGGATTTTGAAAACAGAGGTGTTATTACAAGAGGATCGCATGAACTTTATGTAAGAACTTTAATTTAATACATTTTATCAAATAAATTCATACTCAAATATATTTTTATTATTACACTAACTCCAGCTATCGGGAGGTACCTCCGCTCGAGCTAGTATAATAATCAAATAACTTAAATATTTAAATAGTAATTTTCTCTAATAAATAGTAATTGTTTAATACATAATTTCAGGATATTCGCGAACAACAGTCATTTATTGATGAATTAAAACGTGACAAACAATTCGGTAAATATACTCCAAAGTTGCGGCAATTTGTCATTACTGTGTCGTTTTTCTCAACAAGCGGCTACGAGCATCTTCGAGAATTTTTTAAAAATCATCCGCCAATGGTACCAAAACACGGATGGTGGCCCCGGTATTACCAAGCAAGCAGTTGTGCAAATAAAAAATATAATCCAAAGTAAAGAACAAGAAATTTATTTTTCCCTAATGATGAATGAAATATCCAAAAATATAAAGAATGGTTTGGTAAAAATAAAATTCTACTTGGATTTGTGGATTATGTTGCCGGCTGTTTTGATGAAGACGTTGATGATGAGGAAACACTGGCATCAAATGTTTTAGTATTTATTATTTATGGTGTGAACTTATCATTTAAAGTTCCAATAGCCTATTTTTCATCAAAACGTTAAACGTAACAGCTCAAACACACATAGTAAAATTTGTAATATCCCAACTACGTCAGGAGTGTAAAGTTAAAATGATTAGCTTAACATTCGATGGGTTGTAAGCTAATTTTACTATAGTTAAACTTTTGGGAGCATGTTTACCCGAAAAGCCATATTTTTTTGTGGAACCTATAAATGAAAAAAATTTAGTATCTAATAATGATTCCCACATGCTAAAACTAATTAGAAACCACTTAAAATTGAAAGGTATTTCTTACCAAAAAGAAATATATTGATAAATTATATAAGATTCAGCTAGAAAAAGAACTCTCACTTGCACCCAGATTACATGCTACATATATTCATTTGGAAAATTCAATTATGAAAGTGAAGTATGTGGTTCAAGTTTTTAGTCTGAGTGTAGCAAAAGCTTTACAATATTTATATGAAAACGATTCAGTATTCGCTAATTGTTTGCCTATACTATTAAATTTTTAATATTAATGAATGACTGTTTTGATATCTTTAATACAAATAATGTTATAGGAAAATTTGTGTTTAAACGTCCTCTATCAAACCAAACCTATGAAATATTTTCTGAAAAACTTGAGTCTCTAAAACTAACTACTGATAATTTACAATATTTTAATCATAAATTAAATACCAAATTAAATTTAATAACAAGTAATTTTGAAAAACCTCAAAATCCTGTATAAATTAAATTATATATTTACTTATAAATTTAGTCAAGACCACTTAGAGTTATCAAACTATTGATAATTAATAAAGCTATTAAAGCATCAGAAACGGGAAATGTAAGTTTACCAGAAATTTTAACGGTATCATCTAGTCGAATTAAACATAATTCAAATTTAGAATCAGACGATACTGAAGAATAGTTTTTAGATTTAGTCGAAATAGATTTAGATGTGACTGCAATATAATAACATATTTATCAGGGTATATACAGGCCAAGCAATTACCAAAATTCTTAGCATGTAAAGAATGCTTGGAAATTGTTAATAAGAGCGAGAAACTTAAAATCAATTTAAATTTCTTTAATTTAAAAAAGTGGGGTAGTTCAATTATCACATCAAAAGATATAAATCAAATAATTTGCGAATGTGAAAAATTTTTTAAAATACATGTAGATAATAATAAAAAATGTAATTATAATAATTTAGTATTAAAAAGCTTACAAAATAATCATCTCCAAACAACAATAGATTCTTAAAATCATTTATATATATATATATATTAATTAAACAAATAATTTAATTATATTTTAGAATTAGAATGTATCATTTTTGTAAAACATACATACAAGATGCAAAAAATTCGTATGAGAAAAAAACTCTTGAAATTTATTCATATACATATGTAGGTAAATGAAATGGAAATTGGTTATTTTAATTTATTGGTTGTTTTATTTTATTACTGTAATTACAATTTTTTAGATCTTTACCGTGCCCAATAGCTAACATATAGACAACATAATTTAATAGTAAATGCATATGGCTGAACTTCAACATCAAGTGACAGCCGAGTTTTGTTTACATTTTTTTCGTTCAGCAAAAATATTATAAAACGTTTATATAAAAGTTTTCTACATATCTTTACCAACAACATACAAGCAGGCTATATTGATATTAAATAAATATTAATTGCAGAAAAATACAACAAAGTTGGCTCTGACGAATCAAAATATACTTGATAAATTTATCTTTAGTTTTACTAGTATACGTCAGATGTCTAAGATGTTTACAGAGAAATACGAAATACGAAAAAAAATTGTTTATTCACAAAATTGGTACACGTTATTAATATTTTGTGAATTTGTTTTGCTTTTTCCACAATTTTTGAACTTGAAATTTTCCCAGGTGGTAATTTTTGGTACGATTTTACCAAGTTTTTATGGCCATCACTGCCATCTATGTAAAGTATATTGGCTTAATGACCAAACGAATTGTAGTAAGCTTTTATTTCAATTTAACCAGAAGATGTTGTTATGAATTTTTTTTATATTTTGGTTTAAATAAATATTTATTATAAGAAAATGAAAACGATTTACTTAAACGACATGCATATATTATGTTGAAATTCAAACATTTATGAAAGTATTTCAGAAATCATAATTAATAATTTGTAACGTTTTCATTTAAAAATTTGTCTTTGGAAGAAAAGTGATTTCCCATATGTTTTGTGTGTTTTACTATGAAAAGTTTGGTTTTTTCCTCGTTTCTAATTCCCTTTTAAAAAATAAAAAATAAAAATCGTTCAATAAAAAAAATATCGTCGTTGAACTACTGTGCTGCTATCTTGCAAAATCGTCCGAAACTACCGCGATTGGTTTGATATTTTTGATCAATCGCCCTTTTCTATATAAATTATTTGCCTATTTCCTTAGTCGAATCATTTATCACGCCAAATATCCAGTTTTAATGTTCCTTCTGTAAATTAAAGACGGCTGCTTTCAAAAACATCGCATTGCACTGATTTTTTGCAACAATAGTCATTTCAGCACCCTGATTCTATAAAAAATAAGATAAAGTGTAAATGGGTAAACTTGTGAAAAGCAAAGCTTACTTTTATGAGTTTGCAATTTCTCGGTTTGACTTACTACTAAAATAATATCGAAAAATTCTAAACTCATAAAAGTAAGCTTGCTTTTCACAAGTTTACCCATTTACACTTTATCTTATTTTTTATAGAATCAGCACTCAGATGTCTGCTGTTGTCATGATAAATTTCCAAGAGCTCTGTTAGTAATAACTTGAAGCGACGATTGTCGTAAAAAATCAGTGCAATACGATGTTTTTTAAGCAGCCGTCTAGAATTTACAAAAGGAATATTAAAACTTGACGGTTTTATTGGCATGACAACCGATGCAACTTACAACAGAATAGGCATCTTGTCGTTTTCGATTCAACAAAAAAAAATAAAAATCTGTCAAGCAATCGATTGATTTTTCTGCTGTTAAGTTGTTTGATTCGCCCAATATAATCAATCCGTGGTGCAAAATTTTTGCTCGATGACAAACATCGATTTTTTGGCAGATTTTCACCAGAACTATCGTTTTTTTTTTGTTTTATTTAACTCAAATATTATATTCAATAATATTTTTCAAATTTATATTCAATAATATTTTTCTTGTTCGATTCATGGATTGATTTATAAAAGAGGTACACGGAAAAAAATATTTTTCTGCAAACAAGAAAACGAATTTTCTGTTTCTAGTAAATCAAAAAATTAAGCTTATTTTCCTTAATTTAAATATACTACAAATAATGTTAGCAACTAGTTTACAAAATAAGTAAGAATTCAAGAATAGATGAATAAACTGAAATCAGGAAAAAATGCTCAACAGAACTGATTTTATTATAAATATTAGTGGCTTTCCAATCGACCACCGCAAGTACATATAAGTGCGAAAAATATGTCTCGGCTAAATGTTCGATTGGAATAAACAAAAAATTATGACATGAGCAAAACATAACCTCTAAATTTTTAATTCACATAATATCAAAAAATATTGCGATTCTGGTTTAATTTTTTAAACGTATGATAATAAAATATTAAAATAAATATTTAAAAAATAAATTTTAGCTTTATTGTTGTAAATAAATTTTAGCTGTATTGTTGTAACTGCTTGTAGCTGCTCATGCAAAAATAGGTAGAGCAGTTGCGAGTAGATGATTTAGCAACGACATAAACCACAAGTGCTTATAAGTACTTGCGGTGGTCGATTGGAAAACCACTATTTTGTGTGCATAAATCAAGCATTTTATGCAAGAGTAATGAATTAATAGTAAACGAGCGAGTAAATAGTTCTTATACATATTATGAAGATACATGCTAAAAAAGTCTTAAATATTAAACAAAATTAGGCCTACCCGACGCTATCGACAGCAATTTACTGGCAAATACAGTTAAATTTAGAAATTTGAATTTCAAATTACGCGGTAATCTATTTAGTTTGTTTTAAAGTATCTTATGGCATTGGCTCATTCATCATCTACATGGAAAATTCCTATTTTGCAGTTTTTACACCTTCTACAACCCCTTTAATTTTAAAAGTTTATACAATATGCTTGTTACTAAAATCTACCTTTGTGCAAAATTTTATTTTAATTATCAATATTTGGTAGAATGGGAGGAAAAATAAAACAACAAAACTGTTTAGAAATTTATGACTGATTGAAGACTCTGGAAACCTAATTCTTCGAGAAATGTGAAAACCAAACAAAATTTTATCGCGATTTCAATACTTATCCCATTACATATAAAATCGTTATAGTGGAAAAAGTAAAAATGACTTTTAAGGGTTTTAGATTTATTGAAACATAAATTTTCCAGCCATTACGTATTATATCTAGAGTTTATGTCTCGACAATTATTATCGAGATATATTTTATATAAGAGCCAAAGACTTATATAAACAAACCAATCTCAGGATATTTTAAAATTGCATTTATTGAGTTAGTTAGTCTCTGTATGATTAATATGAATAGCTAAGAGGACGTGTTAATCGTTGGTTGTTAAAAGATAACCAGTTACTATTTATTTTGTAAATTAACCAACTTCTGAACTAACCACATATTTGGCTAATTTTGAACCAGAAAGCTTTAATGTAAGAGGAATATGCTTTAAAGCTTTAATTTAAGAGGCCAATGCATAAGTTAATTATAGTGGGCATTATTTTGTGTAAAAAAAATGAGAATTAACCAAAAATAAAAAAAGGAGAAATCAAGTATATCTGTATGTTGGTAAGTGTATCTGTATGTTGGCATATTTCTAATTTAAATTCCAGAACCCATGCAAATGCAATTACCCAATTTATCACTCATCCCAAATTGACGTTGATCAATAGCATAATTGATGTATTGGAAGGCTTTAATGTAAATAAAACTTCAAACATAAATAAGCTGATAAGATCATTAAATATCCCCGTAACCTAATCAGTCATTCAGAGTGGTATATGAATAGTTTTGGTAAGAATTTACGAAGATTGTTCCTTTTGATAATTTTGAACAAAAAAATGATTGTAATCAAATTCTTATAAAGTCCTAAAACCTAGTCATATATGTAAAAGTAAATACATATAATTAGCTATTCAGCATTCTATCTACCAAATAATAAATTAAAGAAATTACATAGTATGTATTTTGCTTAATATAAAATTAAGTTTAAATACAAATGATAATTTATGATTTTTAACAACTACTACAAGGTGTGTTAACTTCCTCATTTTGTTAAAAATATTTCCTAACAAATTAGGCATGATTAATTTGTTTAAGGTCGAGTGTTCATTTTCTCAAATTAATGCATATTTCCTTAAATCGAAGTTCAAGTAAACAGTGCGCATGAACTAAAAATTAAAATGTATGCTCTTACTCATTGATCGAGAGCGGATTAAGTGCGCTCATTTTCACCTCACTTATTTCCTTAGTTCGAGTACATTCTACTTAAAACTGGTATATTAAAGTAAATGTTAGTAAATTCATGTGAAACTTTAATTTTGTACACTAAGAAGAGTTGGTCTTGGAAAGTTTTAGTTTGGGTTTAGATGACGGACTACGTATTTGAATTTGAATAACACGGCAGCTCAGACGTACATAAAAGAGCTCCTCGAATCGTGGTATTTGGGAGAATTATTTAATTACTTAAAAAGTAAGTTTAAATAATAAATAATTAAAAGCCCGCTGATTTGTGACGGCTTTTTCTAAAAAAAAATAACGATTCTAAAGCCATCTGAAAAAAAAAGAATTCAAACGAAAGATCAATGAAATGCCTACCGCATGGTATGTGATTATAATACCTTAGCTGATTTAACATCGTGGTCATGGTTATTTAAAAAAGTACTCATATCTACCAGTTCAACGAAGAAGAAAATAATATTTGAATCAATTTTACTATTTATTAAGCTTTATTAGTACTGTGTGTGGCCAGCTTTATACGAGGATGTATACCAAGGCGTAACAATTTGAAACGTGCAAATAAATTCGTATTACATACTTGAACTGAAAAGCCACATAAATCCCTAACGAAAGTCATTTCAAAGTCACAAAACGGAACGACAGAAATGGTTTAGTTGAATAAAGGTTTTCCAGTTAAAATATTCCTCTTGGTTCGACTTTTTGGAGGTTTCCCATTTTTAAATGGCCATGGCGACGGTTTTAATTACATACCATACGAAAGGGAATTGATTGAAGTTTGCTTGCATTTTTTCAGTTTGTTAGAATTTATAGTTATTCAGAAAATAGCTTTAAAAACAACTGTATCTTTGGTTCGGCCAATCTGAATATGTCATAAATCTTGTATATCTGATCATTGTCATATTGATCACTTTAAAAATGTTGAAGATAAAACTCGAAAAAATACGGGAATGAAGTTTTTACTAATTTTTACTAAATAAAATGGCGGCAGTAGCTATCCAAAAGCATACATTCAGGGGTATTTAATCAAGAAATAGAATTATAAAACTTAATTTTAAAAATTTGTGTTCTGTTTTACTTTTTTCTAAATAATGTAGTCAAAGAATATAGAATTTATTTGTTTCAATCAAATTAGATCGACTATTTAGTATAAACTGATATATTGATTTACTAAACAACATCACAATTACAAAGCTAGATTTAGTTATATTTCAATAAGATTTACTATTAGGTAATGGGTTCAACATTATTTGTGTAAATTTTTAGAAAATACTAGGATACTTGAAGTGAAAATGACTAACTTTAGTTGAATATCATATAACTTCAAGAAAACATTAAATTAAATTTTGCCAGTTAGGCATCAATCTCATTATGATTTACCGTTAGTAAATGGGTTCAACATTATTTGTGGAAATTTTTAGACAATTCGCTTGGATTTTACAACCCCTAGGATACTTGAAGTGAAAATTACTAACATTAGATGAATACGATAAAACTTCAAGAAAACATTAAATTAAATTTTGCTAGTTAGGCATCAATCTCATTACGATTAACCGTTAGTCAATGAGTTCAACATTATTTGTAGACATTTTTAGAAAATTCGCTTGGATTTTACAACCCCTAGGATACTTGAAGTGAAAATTACTAACTTTAGTTGAATACCATAAAACTTCAAGAAAACATTAAATTAAATTTTGCCAGTTAGGCATCAATCTCATTATGATTTACCGTTAGTCGATAGGTTCAACATTATTTGTGGACATTTTTAGAAAATTCGCTTTAATTTTACAACCCCTAGGATACTTGAAGTGAAAATTACTAACTTTAGTTGAATATCATAAAATTTCAAGAAAACATTAAATTAAATGTTGCCAGTTAGGCATCAATCTCATTTTGATTTACCGTTAGTCGATGGATTCAACATTATTTGTGGAAATTTTTAGAAAATTCGCTTGGATTTTACAACCCCTAGTGTACTTGAAGTGAAAATTACTAACTTTAGTTGAATATCATATAACTTCAAGAAAACATTAAATTAAATTTTGCCAGTTAGGCATCAATCTCATTATGATTTACCGTTAGTCAATGGGTTCAACATTATTTGTGGAAATTTTTAGAAAATTCGCTTGGATTTTACAACCCCTAGGATACTTGAAGTGAAAATTACTAACTTTAGTTGAATATCACATAACTTCAAGAAAACATTAAATTAAATCTTGCCAGTTAGGCATCAATCTCATTATGATTTACCGTTAGTCGATGGGTTCAACAATTTTTGTGTAAAGTTTTAGAAAATTCGTTGGATTTTACAACCCCTAGGATACTTGAAGTAAAAATTACTAACTTTAGTTGATTATCATATAACTTCAAGAAAACATTAAATTAAATTTTGCCAGTTAGGCATCAATCTTATTATGATTTACCGTTAGTCAATGAGTTTAACATTTTTTGTGGAAATTTTTAGAAAATTCGCTTGAATTTTACAACCCCTAGGATACTTGAAGTGAAAATTACTAACTTTAGTTGAATATCATATAACTTCAAGAAAACATTAAATTAAATTTTGCCAGCTAGGCATCAATCTTATTATGATTTACCGTTAGTCGATGGGTTCAACATTATTTGTGGAAATTTTTAGAAAATTCGCTTGGATTTTACAACCCCTAGGATACTTGAAGTGAAAATTACTAACTTTAGTTGAATACCATAAAACTTCAAGAAAACATTAAATTAAATTTTGCTAGTTAGGCATCAATCTCTTTACGATTAACCGTTAGTCAATGAGTTCAACATTATTTGTAGACATTTTTAGAAAATTCGCTTGGATTTTACAACCCCTAGGATACTTGAAGTGAAAACTACTAACTTTAGTTGAATATCATATAAATTCAAGAAAAAATTAAATTAAATTTTGCCAGTTAGGCATCAATCTCATTATGATTTACCGTTAGTCAATGGGTTCAACATCATTTGTGGAAATTTTTAGAAAATTCGCTTAGATTTTACAACCCCTAGGATACTTGAAGTGAAAATTACTAACTTTAGTTAAATACCATAAAACTTCAAGAAAACATTAAATTAAATTTTGCCAGTTAGGCATCAATCTCATTATGATTTACCGTTAGTCGATAGGTTCAACATTATTTGTGGACATTTTTAGAAAATTCGCTTGGATTTTACAACCCCTAGGATACTTGAAGTGAAAATTACTAACTTTAGTTGAATATCATAAAATTTCAAGAAAACATTAAATTAAATGTTGCCAGTTAGGCATCAATCTCATTATGATTTACCGTTAGTCGATGGATTCAACATTATTTGTGGAAATTTTTAGAAAATTCGCTTGGATTTTACAACCCCTAGGATACTTGAAGTGAAAATTACTAACTTTAGTTGAATACCATAAAACTTCAAGAAATCATTAAATTAAATTTTGCCAGTTAGGCATCAATCTCATTATGATTTACCGTTAGTCGATGGGTTCAACATTTTTTGTGTAAATTTTTAGAAAATTCGCTTGGATTTTACAACCCCTAGGATACTTGAAGTGAAAACTACTAACTTTAGTTGAATATCATATAAATTCAAGAAAAAATTAAATTAAATTTTGCCAGTTAGGCATCAATCTCATTATGATTTACCGTTAGTCAATGGGTTCAACATCATTTGTGGAAATTTTTAGAAAATTCGCTTGGATTTTACAACCCCTAGGATACTTGAAGTGAAAATTACTAACTTTAGTTGAATACCATAAAACTTCAAGAAAACATTAAATTAAATTTTGCCAGTTAGGCATCAATCTCATTATGATTTACCGTTAGTCGATGGGTTCAACATTTTTTGTGTAAATTTTTAGAAAATTCGCTTGGATTTTACAACCCCTAGGATACTTGAAGTAAAAATTACTAACTTTAGTTTATCATATAACTTCAAGAAAACATTAAATTAAATTTTGCCAGTTAGGCATCAATCTCAATATGATTTACCGTTAG
Source organism: Tipula vernalis (assembly GCA_958295665.1). Classification (NCBI taxonomy): domain Eukaryota; kingdom Metazoa; phylum Arthropoda; class Insecta; order Diptera; family Tipulidae; genus Tipula; species Tipula vernalis. The sequence goes on from OY282558.1 coordinate 329,982,380, forward strand.
TCGATGGGTTCAACATTATTTGTGGAAATTTTTAGAAAATTCGCTTGGATTTTACAACCCCTAGGATACTTGAAGTGAAAATTACTAACTTTAGTTTATCATATAACTTCAAGAAAACATTAAATTAAATTTTGCCAGTTAGGCATCAATCTCAATATGATTTACCGTTAGTCGATGGGTTCAACATTATTTGTGGAAATTTTTAGAAAATTCGCTTGGATTTTACAACCCCTAGGATACTTGAAGTGAAAATTACTAACTTTAGTTGAATACCATAAAACTTCAAGAAATCATTAAATTAAATTTTGCCAGTTAGGCATCAATCTCATTATGATTTACCGTTAGTCGATGGGTTCAACATTTTTTGTGTAAATTTTTAGAAAATTCGCTTGGATTTTACAACCCCTAGGATACTTGAAGTGAAAACTACTAACTTTAGTTGAATATCATATAAATTCAAGAAAAAATTAAATTAAATTTTGCCAGTTAGGCATCAATCTCATTATGATTTACCGTTAGTCAATGGGTTCAACATCATTTGTGTAAATTTTTAGAAAATTCGCTTGGATTTTACAACCCCTAGGATACTTGAAGTGAAAATTACTAACTTTAGTTGAATACCATAAAACTTCAAGAAAACATTAAATTAAATTTTGCCAGTTAGGCATCAATCTCATTATTATTTACCGTTAGTCGATCGATTCAACATTTTTTGTGTAAATTTTTAGAAAATTCGCTTGGATTTTACAACCCCTAGGATACTTGAAGTAAAAATTACTAACTTTAGTTTATCATATAACTTCAAGAAAACATTAAATTAAATTTTGCCAGTTAGGCATCAATCTCAATATGATTTACCGTTAGTCGATGGGTTTAACATTATTTGTGGAAATTTTTAGAAAATTCGCTTGGATTTTACAACCCCTAGGATACTTGAAGTGAAAATTACTAACTTTAGTTTATCATATAACTTCAAGAAAACATTAAATTAAATTTTGCCAGTTAGGCATCAATCTCAATATGATTTACCGTTAGTCGATGGGTTCAACATTATTTGTGGAAATTTTTAGAAAATTCGCTTGGATTTTACAACCCCTAGGATACTTGAAGTGAAAATTACTAACTTTAGTTGAATACCATAAAACTTCAAGAAATCATTAAATTAAATTTTGCCAGTTAGGCATCAATCTCATTATGATTTACCGTTAGTCGATGGGTTTAACATTTTTTGTGTAAATTTTTAGAAAATTCGCTTGGATTTTACAACCCCTAGGATACTTGAAGTGAAAACTACTAACTTTAGTTGAATATCATATAAATTCAAGAAAAAATTAAATTAAATTTTGCCAGTTAGGCATCAATCTCATTATGATTTACCGTTAGTCAATGGGTTCAACATCATTTGTGGAAATTTTTAGAAAATTCGCTTGGATTTTACAACCCCTAGGATACTTGAAGTGAAAATTACTAACTTTAGTTGAATACCATAAAACTTCAAGAAAACATTAAATTAAATTTTGCCAGTTAGGCATCAATCTCATTATGATTTACCGTTAGTCGATAGGTTCAACATTATTTGTGGACATTTTTAGAAAATTCGCTTGGATTTTACAACCCCTAGGATACTTGAAGTAAAAATTACTAACTTTAGTTTATCATATAACTTCAAGAAAACATTAAATTAAATTTTGCCAGTTAGGCATCAATCTCAATATGATTTACCGTTAGTCGATGGGTTCAACATTATTTGTGGAAATTTTTAGAAAATTCGCTTGGATTTTACAACCCCTAGGATACTTGAAGTAAAAATTACTAACTTTAGTTTATCATATAACTTCAAGAAAACATTAAATTAAATTTTGCCAGTTAGGCATCAATCTCAATATGATTTACCGTTAGTCGATGGGTTCAACATTATTTGTGGAAATTTTTAGAAAATTCGCTTGGATTTTACAACCCCTAGGATACTTGAAGTGAAAATTACTAACTTTAGTTTATCATATAACTTCAAGAAAACATTAAATTAAATTTTGCCAGTTAGGCATCAATCTCAATATGATTTACCGTTAGTCGATGGGTTCAACATTATTTGTGGAAATTTTTAGAAAATTCGCTTGGATTTTACAACCCCTAGGATACTTGAAGTGAAAATTACTAACTTTAGTTGAATACCATAAAACTTCAAGAAATCATTAAATTAAATTTTGCCAGTTAGGCATCAATCTCATTATGATTTACCGTTAGTCGATGGGTTTAACATTTTTTGTGTAAATTTTTAGAAAATTCGCTTGGATTTTACAACCCCTAGGATACTTGAAGTGAAAACTACTAACTTTAGTTGAATATCATATAAATTCAAGAAAAAATTAAATTAAATTTTGCCAGTTAGGCATCAATCTCATTATGATTTACCGTTAGTCAATGGGTTCAACATTATTTGTGGAAATTTTTAGAAAATTCGCTTGGATTTTACAACCCCTAGGATACTTGAAGTGAAAATTACTAACTTTAGTTGAATATCACATAACTTCAAGAAAACATTAAATTAAATTTTGCCAGTTAGGCATCAATCTCATTATTATTTACCGTTAGTCGATGGGTTCAACATTTTTTGTGTAAAGTTTTAGAAAATTCGTTGGATTTTACAACCCCTAGGATACTTGAAGTAAAAATTACTAACTTTAGTTGATTATCATATAACTTCAAGAAAACATTAAATTAAATTTTGCCAGTTAGGCATCAATCTCATTATGATTTACCGTTAGTCAATGGGTTCAACATTATTTGTGGAAATTTTTAGAAAATTCGCTTGGATTTTACAACCCCTAGGATACTAAAGTTAGTAATTTTCACTTTAAGTATCCTAGCGGTTGTAAAATCCAAGAGAATTTTCTAAAAATTTCCAAAAATATTGTTGAACCCATTGACTAACGGTAAATCATTAGGAGATTGATGCCTAACTGGCAAAATTTAATTTAATGTTTTCTTGAAGTTATATGATATTCAACTAAAGTTAGTAATTTTCACTTCAAGTATCCTAGGGGTTGTAAAATCCAAGCGAATTTTCTAAAAATTTCCACAAATAATGTTGAACCCATCGACTTACGGTGAATCATAATAAGATTGATGCCTAACTGGCAAAATTTAATTTAATGTTTTCTTGAAGTTATATGATATTCAACTAAAGTTAGTAATTTTCACTTCAAGTATCCTAGGGGTTGTAAAATCCAAGCGAATTTTCTAAAAATTTCCAAAAATATTGTTGAACCCATTGACTAACGGTAAATCATAAGGAGATTGATGCCTAACTGGCAAAATTTAATTTAATGTTTTCTTGAAGTTATATGATATTCAACTAAAGTTAGTAATTTTCACTTCAAGTATCCTAGGGGTTGTAAAATCCAAGCGAATTTTCTAAAAATTTCCACAAATAATGTTGAACCCATTGACTAACGGTAAATTATAATGAGATTGATGCCTAACTGGCAAAATTTAATTTAATGTTTTCTTGAAGTTATATGATATTCAACTAAAGTTAGTAATTTTCACTTCAAGTATCCTAGGGGTTGTAAAATCCAAGCGAATTTTCTAAAAATTTCCAAAAATATTGTTGAACACATTGACTAACGGTAAATCATAAGGATATTGATGCCTAACTGGCAAAATTTAATTTAATGTTTTCTTGAAGTTATATGATATTCAACTAAAGTTAGTAATTTTCACTTCAAGTATCCTAGGGGTTGTAAAATCCAAGCGAATTATCTAAAAATTTCCAAAATAATGTTGAACCCATTGACTAACGGTAAATTATAATGAGATTGATGCCTAACTGGCAAAATTTAATTTAATGTTTTCTTGAAGTTATATGATATTCAACTAAAGTTAGTAATTTTCACTTCAAGTATCCTAGGGGTTGTAAAATCCAAGCGAATTTTCTAAAAATTTCCAAAAATATTGTTGAACACATTGACTAACGGTAAATCATAAGGAGATTGATGCCTAACTGGCAAAATTTAATTTAATGTTTTCTTGAAGTTATATGATATTCAACTAAAGTTAGTAATTTTCACTTTAAGTATCCTAGGGGTTGTAAAATCCAAGCGAATTTTCTAAAAATTTCCAAAAATATTGCTGAACCCATTGACTAACGGTAAATCATAAGGAGATTGATGCCTAACTGGCAAAATTTAATTTAATGTTTTCTTGAAGTTATGTGATATTCAACTAAAGTTAGTAATTTTCACTTCAAGTATCCTAGGGGTTGTAAAATCCAAGCGAATTTTCTAAAAATTTCCACAAATAATGTTGAACCCATTGACTAACGGTAAATCATAATGAGATTGATGCCTAACTGGCAAAATTTAATTTAATGTTTTCTTGAAGTTATATGATATTCAACTAAAGTTAGTAATTTTCACTTCAAGTATCCTAGGGGTTGTAAAATCCAAGCGAATTTTCTAAAAATTTCCACAAATAATGTTGAACCCATTGACTAACGGTAAATTATAATGAGATTGATGCCTAACTGGCAAAATTTAATTTAATGTTTTCTTGAAGTTATATGATATTCAACTAAAGTTAGTAATTTTCACTTCAAGTATCCTAGGGGTTGTAAAATCCAAGCGAATTTTCTAAAAATTTCCAAAAATATTGTTGAACCCATTGACTAACGGTAAATCATAAGGAGATTGATGCCTAACTGGCAAAATTTAATTTAATGTTTTCTTGAAGTTATATGATATTCAACTAAAGTTAGTAATTTTCACTTCAAGTATCCTAGGGGTTGTAAAATCCTAACGAATTTTCTAAAAATGTCCACAAATAATGTTGAACCCATCGACTTACGGTAAATCATAATAAGATTGATGCCTAACTGGCTAAATTTAATTTAATGTTTTCTTGAAGTTATATGATATTCAACTAAAGTTAGTAATTTTCACTTCAAGTATCCTAGGGGTTGTAAAATCCAAGCGAATTTTCTAAAAATTTCCACAAATATTGTTGAACCCATTGACTAACGGTAAATCATAAGGAGATTGATGCCTAACTGGCAAAATTTAATTTAATGTTTTCTTGAAGTTATATGATATTCAACTAAAGTTAGTAATTTTCACTTCAAGTATCCTAGGGGTTGTAAAATCCAAGCGAATTTTCTAAAAATTTCCACAAATAATGTTGAACCCATTGACTAACGGTAAATCATAATGAGATTGATGCCTAACTGGCAAAATTTAATTTAATGTTTTCTTGAAGTTATATGATATTCAACTAAAGTTAGTAATTTTTACTTCAAGTATCCTAGGGGTTGTAAAATCCAAGAGAATTTTTTAAAAATTTCCACAAATAATGTTGAACCCATTGACTAACGGTAAATCATAATGAGATTGATGCCTAACTGGCAAAATTTAATTTAATGTTTTCTTGACGTTTTATCATATTCATCTAAAGTTAGTAATTTTCACTTCAAGTATCCTAGGGGTTGTAAAATCCAAGCGAATTTTCTAAAAATTTCCACAAATAATGTTGAACCCATTGACTAACGGTAAATCATAATGAGATTGATGCCTAACTGGCAAAATTTAATTTAATGTTTTCTTGAAGTTATATGATATTCAACTAAAGTTAGTAATTTTTACTTCAAGTATCCTAGGGGTTGTAAAATCCAAGAGAATTTTTTAAAAATTTCCACAAATAATGTTGAACCCATTGACTAACGGTAAATCATAATGAGATTGATGCCTAACTGGCAAAATTTAATTTAATGTTTTCTTGACGTTTTATCATATTCATCTAAAGTTAGTAATTTTTACTTCAAGTATCCTAGGGGTTGTAAAATCCAAGCGAATTTTCTAAAAATTTCCACAAATAATGTTGAACCCATTGACTAACGGTAAATCATAATGAGATTGATGCCTAACTGGCAAAATTTAATTTAATGTTTTCTTGAAGTTATATGATATTCAACTAAAGTTAGTAATTTTTACTTCAAGTATCCTAGGGGTTGTAAAATCCAAGAGAATTTTTTAAAAATTTCCACAAATAATGTTGAACCCATTGACTAACGGTAAATCATAATGAGATTGATGCCTAACTGGCAAAATTTAATTTAATGTTTTCTTGACGTTTTATCATATTCATCTAAAGTTAGTAATTTTCACTTCAAGTATCCTAGGGGTTGTAAAATCCAAGCGAATTTTCTAAAAATTTCCACAAATTATGTTGAACACATTGACTAACGGTAAATCATAATGAGATTGATGCCTAACTGGCAAAATTTAATTTAATGTTTTCTTGAAGTTATATGATATTCAACTAAAGTTAGTAATTTTTACTTCAAGTATCCTAGGGGTTGTAAAATCCAAGCGAATTTTTTAAAAATTTCCACAAATAATGTTGAACCCATTGACTAACGGTATATCATAATCAGATTGATATTTTTGTAACAGGTATGTCTGCGGCGACATATATTAACCATATCCAATGAAAAGCCGGGATTAGCAGGTATTATTGAATTATAGTAAAATTAATGCCTACAGAAATAATTAGCAAACAAAATATTAATCTTCATTTCCAGGTCTTTATGAAAATTGTGAAATGCAAAGAAATTGAAAAAAAAACTGATTTTTCATTCGCTTATTGCAACTAGTTGTTGTAACCGATATGGAAAACCAAATATTAGATATATGTGTCCTTCTTCGGAACGTCAATGAGGTATTTAAAAGAAAGTATGTAATGTACAACTTTAGTTTCCCTTATAAGATTATAAAAGAAATTAGGTTAATTAAAGATAGACTTAAGATTATAAAAGAATTAAATTGAACCAGTGATCCTCGGATGATTAAGAAAGCGTTCTACTTACTCTAACATCGAGAGCGATAAATAAAAATATTTACTTAAGAAATAGTCTACTTTTAATACAGTTTTCTATATTCCGTAACTTTTCGAAAACATCTCGAATTTTATCTTAATTGGTTTGGAAATGGTAGAGTTTCATTCGTTTTTTATATTCCAGAATTGTGTTCAAAAATATTTTAGAATCACACTTCTATTGTACGTGTCGAATTTTATCTCAATCGGCTAATATCGCAAAATATCTTATTGAAATATATTATTCCGTTTTTCGTGCCTGTTGTCATTTAAAATATAGCATTATTATTTGTGATGTTTCTCACCATGAAGTTTCATTGGCTAAATATTTTGTTAAAATTAATATAAAATTATTTTAGCGAATTTTTGTGTTAACATCTACACAGAGTCATAGAAATTTGAAAAATATTTTAACTATTAATTCCCCTAAATGTCATTGTTTGAGTAGCTGTATATTTCTGATTAGTTTTAGATTAGTAAAAATTTCACTTTGCTATATAGGACAGTGAAGTTTTTACTAAACAAGAACTAAAATCATTTTAGTAAAATATAGTAAAAACTTCACTACCATGAAAAAATGGGAATTATGTTAAAATTCCGAAAAAGCCTAAAAGAATAGTAAGGTTTTTAATGGGGTTGGGTATGTAATTTCGCATTTCAAAATCTTGCATTTCAAAATCTCGCATTTCAAAATCTCGCATTTCAAAATCTCGCATTTCAAAATCTCGCATTTCAAAATCTCGCATTTCAAAATCTCGCATTTCAAAATCTCGCATTTCAAAATCTCGCATTTCAAAAACTCGCATTACAATTTCCCGTACATTTATGTAATCGCGCGCGCTAGTACATAAATGTACGGGAAATTGTAATGCGAGATTTACTGTATGGGAAATTTTAATGGGAAATGTAAAATTAAGCAGGCTGATAAACAATAAATAAACAAAATCGCTGTCAACATACGCAATTAAAAATCTCAGAAAAAAATTCATATGTGATTTTTCATATATACTGATAACAAATCAGTATAATCAAACATAATATTAAATATATATTAGCAGCTAACAAAAGGTGAATATTTATTTCTTTTCCAATATACAACCTTAAATATTTTACATATAATATGTACATAAATAGATTATTACGATGAATATTTCCGTTACCACGACCAACAAAGGAAGAGAAAAATTATTTGTCGACGGATATTGCTACCATTTAAGCAGGAAAACCGCAAAAACCTACAATTGGGTTTGCAGCAAGCAAAAAAGTAATCTATGTAAAGGGCGCGTGGTAACTCGTGTTCTAGGAGAAGAACACGAAATTTTAAAATATACTGCGAACCATTCTCATGAGCCCGTAGCACACGAGATGATTGTTGCACAAGCAAATTCAGGCGTTAAACGTTGTGCTAAGAATACAGATACATTACCATCTCATATATTGAGAGAATCTGTTATAAACACACCAAGCCACTCACGCGTTTACCTTCCAACAAAAATGGCACAAAAACAAAAAATTCACAGAGCCCGTGAAAATAAACTTAAGGATCCTGAAAGCCTTGAAAATATTAAAATTCCGGAAAATCTCCGTTACGTTGAAGGAGAATTATTTATCTTGAATGAAGATTATTTTGATGGAGAGAAGATCATTTTGATGGGAACTATTTCTTCTTTAAGACTCCTTGGTGAATCAAGTTGTTGGATTATGGATGGAACTTTCGATGTAGTTCCATCTATAATGCGACAACTTTTTTCAATACATGGCAGTATTGAGGGAGAAATAGTTCCGTTGGTTTTTTGCTTGATGAGTAAAAAATCCAAAAAAGTTTATGATCAATTATTTTATAATTTCCGAAAAATTTGCTTAGAATACGCAATAAATATTAATCCGGAACGCATAGTTTGTGACTTTGAAAAAACAATTGTATCGTCGGCCAAAGTTTTTTTCCCAAACGCTTCATTCAAAGGATGCCTATTTCACTTTGGCCAAATTATATGGCGCAAAATCCAAAAAGAAGGACTAGTGGCTAAAGACGGTAATGAGGAAAATTTTGCACTTCAAATCAGGATGATTAAAAGCCTAGCCTTTGTTCCACCAAATGAAGTCTACAAGTATTGCGAGAACATGTGCAGAACATTTGATGATGTAGACTCTAAAAAAATTGCAAGTTTGTTTAAAAACAATTATATTGGTGATGATCGTCAACGACCGAGATATAAGCCCGAATTTTGGGCTATCGGTGAAACTAATATTGGTTCAGAGACCTTCCCACGAACGCAAAATAGCGCAGAAGCGTGGCACCGACGTCTCAAAGTGTTAGTCGGAAAGCGTCACATCGGCATATATAAATTATTAGAAGATTTGACTAAAGAAAGTATTTTAGTAAAAGCGCGGATCGAACAAGTACAATGCGGGGAACAAATACCAAAAACCAAAAAGCTTATACAAAAAAATAAAAATCTAAAAAGAATCATTATGAATAGAATCAAAATTAAAAAAACAGATTTTTTGAAGCGTATTGCACGTAATATATTATTGGGATAGTTTTATGAACAAATTAAGTATTTTGAAATGTATTGTTTTGAATTAAATTGTTTTAAAATAAAAATGCGAGATTTTGTTTTGAATTAAATTGTTTTAAAATAAAAATACGAGATTTTGTAATGCGAGATTTTGTAATGCGAGATTTTGAAAATGCGAGATTTTGAAAATGCGAGATTTTTAAATTTATATTTGCGAGATTTTGTAATGCGAGATTTTGTAATGCGGGATTTCGTATCACTCCCTTTTTAATGTTCGTGCAATATTTTATTACCAATTTAATTACGAAAAGTTTCCGAACCAAGTTCATTTGTTTAATGCTTATATTTATGACCGGAATTTCAATTTTGAGGCCCTCGACGATAAAGAAAAAGAAAGAAATAATATTAATTTCAGTTTTTTATCTATCCAAATAAGTTTCACCAAGTCGTATAACATGGTCGAAAATAAAAGACTTAAATTTTGTGCCATTTAATTTCGATTCATTGCTCCATGAATAATCACTTGATAGACAATATTAAACTGAAATGAACAATGCATTATTTTCCTTTTCCTTCTTAAGGCAACGCGCCGCCCCATGCACAAACGGTAAATCAGCAACTAAAACAGTCAAATACAACTTTTGCCACAATTGTTTCACGTTGCATATCAAGTTCATTAAAAAATAAATAAAATCTCACTGGTACTTTTATAATCACGTGATATTATAAAATTTTATGACAATTGATTTAATTTACCAGATCAGAAACAGCATCAGACACTTCCTCAAACCTAAAATTTGTCAGCAATTCAGTATGAAAATGTATTTATCAGGCTATTAACTATTGTATCTACAAATGAATCCATAGTTTTAGAGCAATACCAAAAAACAATCTCAGCCTACCGGACCTAATGGGAGAAAAATTAATTAAAGACTGCGCAGAATTTCACATAACAAACAAAATTTTTATGCTCAGTACTGATTTCACGCAAATAGTGTCGGCCTTTTGTTCAGTTTTCCAATCAGAGAGACCGGTTTGTAAACAAAATAATGAATGCCTTATCAATATAAACATCATAATTTTTATTTTCTCCCTCTTTAGGAGACATCCTAATCCAACGTTGGAAAATATCCATCATGCCGGTTGTACAAGACCTACAGGAATTTAGCCGCAAAATTATGAGCTTCAGGAATATTCCCCAGGGAAAAAAGCCTTCGAGTACACAAAAAAAAAACGTTGGAACAAGGTATTTCAAATAAAATGAAGCTTCTTTCATGAACTAGCAAACCGTAAACGAAAAGAAAAAATTAATTTCATTTTTTCCCAATATTATCCAAATTTTTGATTGTTTTTTTTTTTAGCTAAGATCTTCTGGAACCTTAACGAATTTACCAAGCAATACTAGTAATAATTTAAAAAATTCCAAAATAATTTTCACTTAGCTTAGAATATTGAATTTAATTTTGTTCTGTCACAAAAAAAATTGCTATTGAAAAAAATTTCCCCATTTTCAAAGTAATTTTAAACTTATTCAAATATTTTGTTATTAAAATCCCAAAAGATTTGGAAATTATTGCGAAAAAATTAAATGAAGTTTTCTTTTCGTTTGCCTGAGGGTTTACGCTTTACGTTTGTCTGTCCAGTTTTTATGAAATTTATTTTTTTTAAGCAAGAAAAAGAACTTTAAGTTGCTGAACTGGTTGTTTACGAGGATCACGTCTGCTTGAATGTATATTCAACACTCTTTGAGACAGTGTTTGGAAAGAGGATGAAAACGGCACACATCAGATTATCTATTATTGAAGCGAGGCCGAAATATACTATCGCAGATGGTATGCGAAATTGGTAAATCTTTATTTTACATTTAAGTCCCAATTTTATTGATTAACAATGATTTTTGCAAATTGCATCTGACTTTTTGGATCGAACAATTTTGCAACAAACGTTATCCCTATTTTCAAAGACTGCATCAAAGATAAGCTATCGTACAATATCTAGAATGTATGTCATAACATAACGATAATTGTATTTATTTATTTAAATTTTTTCAGATTCAAGGAACATTATTATTTTAAAGGCCTTGCACGGATTACTTGTTCCAACCAACCGGTCAGACCACAAATATACACACAAAAAAAAAATTTGGAAGTTTTGTATTACTGACTAATAAAGCTCTTTCTTACATATACATATATTAAAGAAATTTTACAGACTGTCGCGAAAAATATTTGAAAAACGGCATTTTGCAACAGCCATCATGGAAAGTAGCTATTACTGCCCAATATATGATGACTTTGCGTACAAATTTGATAATTTAATTGCTGCTTTGCCAACTTGCTTCAAGATCTACTACGATTTTATCTGAAGTATCAAATACAATCAAAAATAATTTGGAAATTTATTCAAAATTTTTTTTTTTGAAAGAGATCGCAACAAATCGTCAACGCTTGCAACGTTCCTAACAAAACTTAATTAAATATAAATTAAAATGTTTTAAACTCTAAAAATTAAATATGTATAAATGTTTTAAGAAACCTTTTGAAATTATTCGGTTATTTAATGGGACTAAATGTTTTAAATCGAGATACAGGTAACCCTTGAAATATGCGACAAATTGGTTCCACAAAAACTGCCCACAATTCAAATTCGCATAATTTCAGACTTAGAATCAATAAAAACTCATTAATGTTGTTTTCTTAAAAATATCATTACATAATTTCGTCGCCATCATGGCTATCAGTAGAGTAGCTTCTTCGGAAAAACTGGTTTTTGCCGTTTTAAGGCATAATACCACTTTCATCGCAGATATAGTGCTGCAGCTTATGAAATCTGTAATTATTGTCTCCTTTTTAGACATATCAAATTGTTTTTTAATTTCGTAATGTGGTGCCATAATTATGTTTACTTTGCGATAAAATTGTAGCCCTCTCCCAATATCTGGATCATCCCCCTCGAAAAAAGCTTTTTTTAATTTATGGGATATGTCAATTCCCTCTTGCAATATGTTTGGTTTAAATGTTGGCATCTCTTCAGATTCCGATGTTTGTGTCTCTTCAGATTCATCCTCTTTCATTAAATTCTGATTTTTATCATATAAAATCAAAAGATATTCTTGAGTTAAGTCTTCTCCTAATCTCATGTATTCGTGCACCTTATTCAATGTGATATATCATTAAATCCTCCACCTCCAACCGAATGCTCCAAAGCCACCACTTGGTTTAATTCAGCTTCTATATCTGGTACAAGATGTAAACCTTCAACTCCCACTGGCCACAATTTTTTCCATGAACCTTGGAGTGTATTCTGCTTCAATCCCTTAATAGATTTGGCGATAAATTGTACACAATTTCTCATAGAGTATTCTTCCATATTTCGGTAACTGTTACATCTGGTCGGTTATCTAATTTATCTATGATGAATTCAAGTGTGACCCGTAAAAATATTGCTTTAAAGGTGGCTATAATACCCTGGTATAATGGTTACAGCAACGATGTCGTATTTGCTGGTAAGAATATTGCTTTGACAATATTTTGAAACCTAATTTTATTTTTATTTAGATATTGCGCAACTTCTGGAACAAACATTTTGGAAAACCATTCTCTAAACAAGTTTGACGTCATCCAATCTTTTTGGTTTGCTCTCCAATATACCGACAAGTTACATTTATCGACATTTTTGAAAGCTCGAGGGTTTAATGCTCGGTGAATGAGCATTGGTTTTGTTACTAAATCCCCCGATGCATTACTGCAAAATAATAGTGAAATGAGATCTTTCGCAAATTTAAATCCTTGTGCTTTTTTCGTGCTTGGAAATGTATGTCCGATCCGACATGAATGTCATCGTCAGTGATTTTCTGAAGTTTTTGGTGGATACAATATGGCAGCTTCTGCATCAGCAGATGCTGTTTCTCCGGTTAATTTAAGATTATGTAACGAAAATCTCTTTTTCAAATTTTCAAGCCAACCTTTGCTTCCAGTAAGTTCTGTTACCTGACTGGACGAAGTCCATGGTTCGGATTTGATATGATTAAAAATTCGCACGGCTTCCATATGAATTGCCATTCCACTTAAAGGCATTTTGATTTGATTTTTATTTATTATCCATATCGTCAGCTTTTTTTTCCATTTTTTCTATCAAAGGATTTCTAGCGTGAGATGTTATGTGAGATTATTGAAACTAATTGAGGCACCGGCCGCTACTACACCCCTTACTTTCTTTTCATTAGCTCTAATCGCACAAATTGTGGATTCTCCTAACGCAAAATCATTTCCAATTGTTGTTGGACCATCTGCTTTAAGTAACCTATCCAAACTTTGAATTGTTGTCTCTAAAGTTATGGTTTTCATTTTTTTTTTTTCTTATTAAAAACATTTAAAATATGTTAACTTCAAAATTCAATTTTGTTGACTTATTACTATATCGTTTAGGATTTTCAATCTAACACTAAAAAATTTGCATTTATACTTAGTGTTAAATTCAAAAGAAAACAAAATTAAAACTTATAGATTAATCACAACAAAAACAAAATTGAGAGACCAGGGGCCCTATTCTCGAATTCCACAACCAGTTTCATTTAAATTCCTGTATTCTTGAAGTTGCTATGGAATTTTTTCGGTACTAAGGGAATATTTCCGAATGTGTATAAGCAGGTGAAAAAAATTCGCCATATACGTCAATAATTACATAAATTTTGACAGATGTCCACATGTGAAAAATGGTTGTGGAATTCGAGAATAGGGCCCCAGTGGTACATATAAGTCTGAATTTTTAAATTGTTGTTATTGTTTTTATAAATTTATTTGTTATGGTAGAAGAGAGTTAATTATGTAATGTACGTATGTGTGTGTCGCGTTTATATTTCAAGGATTACCTGTAAAATAAAACGGTTTTCTATTCTCTTTATCTGATATGTATAATAAAAGGAAGAAGAAAAAATTGGAATCGCACTAAACAGAAATAAAAAATCGCACTAAACCGATATTCCCCGCTTATTTTAAAAATTTCGACACAAATTTTGAATCGCATAGAACCAAAATCGCACAAATTAAACCCGCATAATTCAAGGGCTACCTGTACTTATAGAGTGACGTAATTAAAAATATTTACCTATTTAAGTCTTAATTTATATTATTTAAAAATATGAATTTAACTTCTTAAAGAAAGTATTTGTAATATTTTATAATAAGTTAATTAAAAAATTTGAATTTTGTACCTGTCTAATTGAGATTTCGAATAATTAATAAATAATGAAACGAAATTGAAATTATCTGTTTTCTTCTATTTTAGTATTGTATTTATTCTTGTGAAGTTTGAAAGAAAATGTACATAACTGGCTTGAACTAAGCAAATGTTTACTGGAATCAAATATCAGGTTCAACTAATAATTTGCGTAATATTTCGTAAATCACGTAGAATATGCATAATTTGCCCAAATTTCCTGCATAACATAAGTAGATTAGTTTAAAATTAGTGTGTTTTATTAACTTGAATAAAGAAAATATTACTTGAGTTTTGTCGCATAAATTACTTGAATCAATTCAAATTAACCTGGTAGATAATTTCAAGTATGTGTTTCTTATTGTATTTCAAATATACTTAATTATTGACACAATACATTTCATATTTCAAAAGTTTGCTAAAAATCCAAAGCAATTTTGCCTAATTCTAGCAACTAATGCAGAATATCCATTTTTTTTATTTTCATAAAACAAGCAAAGTATTCTTGTTTTGCACCTGTTTTTGCTAGGCTCCAAAACGATACGGTTTACGCTTGTTTTATATCAGTTATGCGTGATTATTTCTTTCGAATTGAAATGTGTTTTATTTTGAATATATCAAAAATTATCTTAGGGATTGACTGTTGGTTTTTAACTTCAAATTCGCATTTACCAACATCAAAATTAATTTCTTCCCAAATCAATTCATACTATCCCACATGAAATTCAAAATTTAAAATATTTTGTACAATAGAATTGTAATAATTATTTAAATAAATCTTTATACATATGTACGTTATATTTAACTATTATTGCCAAGTGCCAACCACCGCAGCCAGTTGCAAGTGCCTCAACAAACAGAATTTTTGATTCAAGATAGTCAGACCAATGCGACCACGGAGAGCTACCACATACGAAAGGGTAAGTATGGATTAAAAAAAAAAATTAATTAAGTTATACGAGGATGGGAAAAGTGTTGTTGAAGCAGCTGAAATTGGCGGGATTAACACAAGCACGGTGAATTATTCAGAAAATGGTGTAATATTTTGTGAATTTTTATACGACAATTATTTGAATCATTGGAAGCGCGAGGTATTAGGTATTTTATATACTTTTTAGATATGTTAACAAAATTACCTACAGCGGCAGCAGGACTTCCTTTATATTAATCATTTTACTATACTAACCATGAACATAAATTTAAAAAGTAAATGAATTTAAAATTATTTAAATTGAATTTTAATTTTATTTTTCCTAATTTGAACTTTACATGATCGAAATTATTTTGCGTTAGTGTTATCTTGAACGGGAAAATTTTGAATTTCATTTGGGAATAAATTGCCTATAAACCTATATATGGGTGTTTTTTTTTTTTTTCAAATAAATATCAAAAATTAGTTAACAAATATTTATCACAGGTTGCGGACACAGTCTTATTAAATAAATCGATGTGTATGTAACATGTTTGATTTGAAATTTAAACGAAAACTAAGGAAAATGAATTCAAAATTTAAAATTATACAATTAACTAAAGTTCAACGGCCATTAACATAATATCAATATAATTGAACGATTTATTCCTTTGAAAACTTCACAATTAATTATAGACCACAAATTTATTCACTTACGATATTTTACCGCACTACACAACACACTAAGGTATATCACATAAAACAAAACTTTCATCATTTTTATCACAGTTTATCGTACTAGTACTTTAAGCCACAAAGTGTCAAGAGCAACTAGCTTATCGTTGCTTTTAATGCTGAATTTTATAAGATTTCGTCTTTTTTTTTTTGTTTTTTTTGTTTAGCTTTATTACCATTTACGCTTTTGCCTCTCATCTAATTATAATACTATTCGTACAACCAAGATTAATTATTGTCGTTAGTTTAATACATTAGTGTACGCACATCATTATTTTTATATAATTCGTCTGACACGGGTAAAAACTATAGACGGTGACATTCAACGAAGTCAGTAAAATTAACATTGAATCAAAATCAAGATAATATGAATTATAATTTAACCATGGCGATTGATTCATAAATACAAAAAAATTAAACAATCCCCGAATAAAATGTTGTTTATACTATTGGGAAATGCTATGCATTCACGAGATGCAAATGAGATTGAAAATTTACTGACAACTACCTTAACCTGGTGCGTAAGTCTGATTAACATTTTTCAAGATCACACAGATTATAAATTAACAATTAAACTGGTTATTTTGTAACAATCATAACCATTTTGTTCCGTTTATTATAATAGTTGGTTCTCAAAAAACGATTAAAAAAAATGGAATTGTAAATATTTATTTCGATTCATCCGACGGTTAAAGTGAAATCTCAAGGTACTAACTTAATGTATGACACGTTTTTCAAATTCAAGGCCCTTTTTCAACAAGTAGTTAAGTGTCTGTTACAACCTATAATATTATGATGTTTCGTGGTTGTAACACGGAAAAACATATATCGCCATCTAACCAACTCCTCTTGTTCCAAGCTTTTTTTATTTAATAGAGTTTGTAACCTACTTTGGGACAAATATTTCTAAAGAATTTGAAGCAAATCATTTGAAATTTTTTTTAGACTTATAGATAAATCAGACGCTCATTTAATAGTCAAATTAAAAATTTTCATAATATTCTCCATGCAAGAATCAATACATAACTTTAAACGAATAAAATTATCAGCAGCAGTTCGAAGCGTTTCTTCACTTTTCAGTTCACTTTGCGTTTTTCGAATCGTGTGAGCTTCATTGTGTACGTAAGAAGATGGGTTTTTGGAGATCGTACGGATAGTTTGATAATGTTTGTTTTTTGGGTATTTTGCGAACTGTTTCGCAGTTAACTTGAAGACAAGTGTTAACGAGAATCCAATATTTGATGATGTTACGGAGTAACAGTTTCCGGAGCCGTTGAGGACTTTTTTCCACTATACGAAGAATAACCTAACTCCGAATAATCAAGTTCCATCTTCCAGAACTTTATAACCCATTTCCAACGTATATGTCAAATTTCACTAAAATCGGATCATACTTTTCTCATAAATTTTCGATTAATCGATTAATTGTCTCCGATTAATCGAACAGTCGATTAATTGATTAATTTATCCATGCCCTAATTTTCAGTTGTTCTAATCTGTTCATTATTAGTCCTTTTCTTACTCTGTATAATACGTGAGATTTTTTGTTATATGTTTTTCTGTCGGTCAAGTGTTGTGCATATTTAGAGTAATTTTTGGTTTTACGATTTTTTGAATTCGGTTTTTCCGATGTAAAATTTGGGGCAATCATTAATGTTTTTTGTAGATTCCGGTGTCTATAGGTGTATTTATGTTACGTTGTTTGAGCCGATTTCCTAATTTGTGATTTGTTTTAAACGACATCGCGTATCCGTGCTTTTTAAAAACTTTTGTTATATTCTTGTTGATGTTGCTATTATACTTTATGGTGATGTATTTCTCCGGCTTGTTTGTTTTGTTTGTCTTACGTGGTCATCATATTCTGTTGTTTCTTCCAAATGTACCTATTGTTCATGTTGTCAATTTTCTTACTGCTAATTTTTTTATGGTTTTCAGTTTTCCCATATAGTCCTGATTGTTCGTCGTGATCGTGTGTAGTCTGTTTATTTAAAAGTTAAACGCCGCCATCTTATATTGGTATGGGTAGTTAAATGATTTATATATGGCATGGTCCGTTTGTGTGCCTTTCGTACATATTTTGAATGTAGGCTAGTAGTTAACATTTGTTATTATCAAGTCTAAGAAATTAATGGATTTTTTAGTCTCTTCTTCAAGAGAATACTGAGATGTCTCATTGTGCCATTAAATAGTATTAGAATATTGTCCACGTGTCTGCACCAATACCTGATTATTTGGTTTTTGTTGTTCAATTCCGTTAATATTCGCTGATTTTCAGTTCCTGATAGAGGATTTTTTATTGGAAGTCTTACAGTCCGTAGTAGTTATTTATGGTACTAGTGAGCAAAACGAGATATTATCCATGAGGGATAAGTTTGTCCCACGAGGCGATAGCCGAGTGGGACATTATCCCGAGTGGATAATATCTCTTTGCTCACGAGTGGCATACAACGTTTTATCCACTTTTGTTGAAATAAATTTCGTAAATGAATAAGAAACAGTTCCATTTTTGTGCTTTCACACTGGAGCGTTGTATTTTGAAATACATTTTATCATAGTGACCATTCTTTAAATTGTCATGGTGTACTTTAATTTAACTACTTTTTGAAATACAGTTTTTCATTCAATTTGGTTACGAATAATTTTCCAATGACTAATCAACATTTTGTTATACAAAATATAACTCACGTTGCCCCTAGCAGCGTGGGTTATGCAATAACAATGGGTTATTTTACATTTTCTTTATTTGAAATCAGCATAGTTATCGGGCTATTATATATCAAAAGTGGATAAACAGAATTTGTTGTTGTGTTGAAAATAGTTTTGTTCTGAGATTGTTGTTACTAGAGTGAAAACTTTTTGCTAAAATAGCAAGCCTGTTAAATCAGTCTATTTTGAGTCACGTGTACGAAATAAACTAATCAAAATAACATTAACCTGATAACTTCTCTAGGAAAATTATCAGTTATTACAATTTTAATTGGAATATTTCGTACACGTGACTCGAAATTAACCGATTTAAAAGGCTTGCTATTTTAGCAAAATATACTCTGGCTACTAGATGAAAATAATTCATAGTTTTATTTTACAATAAATACTGTTTCAAAATGACACTTTCATAGTACAATTTACAATCTAGCAGCCTTAAAATAATAATACAAGATAAAATTACAAAACAATTTTATTTTCGAATACCCCTCGAGCATTGATAAATACCTCATAATTTTATTAGATTACCTCAAGCACGTTGCTTTTAGGTTTTTTAAAAAAAAAAAAAAATTTAATTTTTGTTTTATTGCTAAATTTATCTTTAGTTTTACTAGCATACGTCAGATTATTGTGTTTTTAATGTTGTTTCTTCAACCAAAATGTTAATTTGTAATTTGGTTGTCACAAAATACTGACATGGGAGTATCAAAACTGTGCTAACGAATATATAGCTTGCGAATTTTACAATGAAACAAATTAACGGAACAAACTAAACTAATGTGGTTACTGAGGTAAATGTCGGTATACGTACGAGTAAATATTTAGTTACTTTAGTTTGTAATTTATTATTTTTATATAGATACCTCTACACGTCTATATTGTTTAGTACCCTTATTAATATAATCAATTGGAGCTTACCTCGGGTGGGGGCTATTACCCAAGTGATATATTTATAAGTTTTTTGGAGAATGTTTTAGTGTTAGTTGGCTAAAAGCGTGTATAGTAAGGCGGGTTAGATGGATTGTTAGAGCTTTGAAGCCCCTTTAATCCAACTCTCTTGAAGAGTTAACCTGTTACTTATCTATCTCATGTGATACCTTGAGGTTAGTATGGTGCCGGTGGTAGTATGTGTATATTTACCTAAGTTTTTAGAATCTCTCCTTTATTTAACGGGCGATGCGATTTCCTTGGATAAAACACTTTGTTGCTTTTATTTTTCAATTACTTATTTATTTTCTATGTTTTTGATACACTTTGGACTATACACTTATGGATTTAAGCTTGACACGTTACATTATTGAGTTGATTTGCATAGTTAACGATTTTTGCGTCGAATAATAAAATTTTACTTGGTATTTGTTTTAATAATTTTGACAATATTAACGTTGCTAGCACTTACAGAACTTTTACAATAATGATCATTACAACTAAATTTTGTGTTTTTATATACTAAAATTTGGGTTATTTTTCGATAATCTTACACTAACAATTTACATTGATAGACCTGCTGAATGTTGTTTTTCTTAGAATTAATTGTTACATATTTTTCGCTTACCATCAATTACAATATCGGCCTAATTTTGATTTCAAAATACTTTGCCGATTTCGTGTTTTATTACACACGATTTACCGATTTTGGGTCAATTTTATGCGCTACTTAATTTTATTATTTTATTACAATTTAAATTTATTGATTTTATTTTTTACATATGTAAGCGGCTTGTTACATATTTTATGCACACCTGTTATTTTATTTTCTTTGATTTCCTAATTTTAATTGTCTACCATGTTTGTCGTTTGTGCGTCGTTTTGATTTCTATTTCATTTTCCTTATGTATTATCGAAATATGATATTGTCTTTGCATATTGCGTTTATTATTTTTATCTTATTTTCTAAGAAGATCGCCATTTGACGGTAATCTCTCTTATCTTAATTTTATTACATATTCAAGGGTGTGGCCAATATGGAAATATTTTAGTTTTAATTTATTTGATTTCTATATATATTTTCCTAACGGCTGGATCTTAATATTTCCTCTAGTCTTCGGGTTTGGCAGCCAATAAAACTAATTTTTAATATTTATATCGACGTTTCGATAATTTTATTATCTTCTTGAGGTCTACAACGGTTTTAACAATACATACATACAAAGTTTATTAAAATATATAGAAATTACTATGCCATACTCCGACACCGTTAAATATGGTATATATATAAATTTCAAGAAAATTTCTTGTCATACGAACTTGTAAACAGAAAATAAAATTTTTTCACAAACGACAAATTGATTCAAATTGGACGACTACAGTCAAAATATTTTTAGTAAACAAACTTTTTGAATTTGGAATTTCAAGAATCTACAAACGATTTATATTTTGGGAATTTAGATATAAAATCAATGATGCCAGAATAAATTTGGTTAAGATCGTCAGTATCACTCTTTTTGTTGATAACAATTTCATTATTACCAATAATGTGAGCCATTTCCAAAAATAAACGATTTTTATACAATTTTTCACTGTCCAAAATTTTTACCTCATCAAATTTAAATGTGTGTCCAGTGTGAGAGGAATGCTGGCATAATGTAGTAGCTTGAGAATTTCTGA
The DNA here is from genome assembly GCA_958295665.1 of Tipula vernalis. Taxonomy (NCBI): domain Eukaryota; kingdom Metazoa; phylum Arthropoda; class Insecta; order Diptera; family Tipulidae; genus Tipula; species Tipula vernalis. Next base: position 330,003,941 of record OY282558.1, read on the forward strand.
TAGGTGGTTTGACGTCCGATTTATGTTGTGAAATTCGATTTTTTAATAATTGTTTCGTGGTACCGATATATTTCAATTGGCAATGGTTACATGGAATTAAATATACAATATTCGAACGATTTAATTTAGGTGTGATATCTTTGATTTGGCTAAAGATGTTACGAATAGAGTTAGCCGCTGAAAATGTAATTTCACAATTTATATTGAATTTGTGCAATGTGCTGGAAATTTGGTCACTGAGATTTTTAATGTAATAAATTGATTTATAAATTCAATTTTGATGAACATTGTTATTGGTACCGACCGTACTAACCATTTGTCCACTGTTACTTTGATCAAACTGATTGATTAATTTGTTGATCAAATATTTCGGGTATTTATTATTGACCAGATAATCCCTTATAATTTGATTGGTATCAACTGTGACATCTGTGGTTAATTTTTTAACTCTGTAGACGAAACCAAACGCCGTATTAATTCATTGACTTAAAGGGTGAAAACTATTAAAATTAAGAATTCGACCGGACGATAAATTTTTCGCGTACCAAATAGTATTAATTTGACCGTTATTCTTCCGAACTAATATTGTGTCCATAAAAGGTAATTTATTATCCGCTTCCATTTCTAAAGTAAATTCTAAACAAAAACGATTACTATTAAATTTTGAAAGTATGCAACCAATTTTATCATCAGGTACACACAACAATAAATCATCGGCGTATTTTTTAATAAATAAAATATTAAAATCAATTGAGCTCAAGACGGTGTTAAGTAGCACTTCCATTACGACATCAGCCACTACTGGAGATAGAGGCGAACCCATTGCAACGCCATTTATTTGTTTAAAGTAGTTGTTAAACAGGCTGAAATATTCTGATTTTAAACAAAATTCTAGAATATCTAGAAATTTTATTTTGGGTATTCTGGTATGTGGTTCTATCATTGACCACCTATCTGAAATTATTTCTACAGCCAAATCAATCTTAATATTGGTGAACAAGGAAAGCACGTCCAAGCTTATTAATACATAGTGATTTGGAATATTTTGTTGTTTTACGAAATCTACTAATTCGTACGAATTTTTACAATTGTACCTCCGATTATCAATTGAACTTTTCAACGTTTCAGCTAAATATTTCGATGCTTGATATGTAGGGCTATTTATGAAACATACAATAGGCCTAAGTGGATGATCCAGTTTATGGATTTTGGGAAGTCCGTATAATTTAAATTAGTTTTATTGGCTGTCAAACCCGAAGACTAGAGGAAATATTTGATTTCTATCCATCCCATTTTATGTGGGTGTTGTTATCGTAAATTATTTGATTATTGTTTGATCTTATGATGAGAGTGTTTTATTTTATTTAACCCAAGTTTTGAATCTGTTTTAAATGTGATCTAATTCTAATTTCTATTTTCCTTGACTGATTTATGTGATTATTTCACAACAAGATGTCTATAATTGTTTACAGAAAACGTCCTTAATATTTTATAAATTTGTTTTGCTTTTCCTACAATTTTTGAATTTAAAATTTCCCCAAGTGGTAATTTTTGGTTCTATTTCACCAAATTTGTAGCGTATCCACTGCCATCTATGTAATGTTTGTTGACTTATGCTGGGTGTCTAACTCCAATTTTTTTGACTAAATTATTGTCTAAATTTTTTGAAGTGACATTAGGCTATTCGCGGCCAGGCAACTAACGAAAAGTCTCATAGCAAGGTAACTTTTGAATTTAGTTGTCATTTTATTTTACGTCATGGAATACCAAAGCAAGCTTGATTATACAAAGCCATATAGTCTATTTATTATTATTATTATTATTATCGAAGGGCCATGTGGGCGATAAGCCACCTCGCACTTTTTGCCCCGTCTTCCGTTTGATTTTACTCTTACGAGTTGCTGGGAATTGCAAATCGCCTATAGGTCACCCAGCTTTACTACAGGAAGGCTAAATAAAACTGGAGGGTGCGTGGTATCCAGAGTCCGCATACTTTAGACTGATTAACCTATCAGCCATTAATGTATCGGCATATGCTGTTCCACCTTAGATTAGGGTTTTTTGTCAAGGTTTTCTCCAAATGGCCAAAAATGTACCAAATGGCCTTAGTTACCGGTGGTTGCCGCGAGGACGCAGCACGTACACTTGCGAATTTCCAAGGGGTACCCCATACACAATTGTACCCATCACGCAGCTGTCTACTGGAAGGTTACGGAGCTGGTAGATTAATCCACTCAAATTTGCCCCCCTCCAATAGACGCCAAACCACCAAGCTATAGTCTAAAAAACGAAGCTTTTATAAGGGAATTAGAAAAGAGGAAAAAACCAAACTTTTCATAGTTAAATACACAAAACATAAGGTAAATCACTTTTTTCCTAAGACAAATTTTTAAATGAAAACGTTATAAGTTATTAATTATGATTTTTGAAATACTTTCATAAATGTTTGAATTTTAACACATATAAAGCCTGTCTCATGAAGGCAGCCGCATGCCAAAAGACTTCAAGGTTTTTCGACACGCAGTCTACACTACACTAAAATGATAAAAAATGTTCATCTCACTCAATTAAATAATTTTAGTATGAACATATCTAAGAAGGATATGATTTAATTTTTGAGATGAAAAAGCCAAGGAGAGAAAGGCTTTGGCAACTAAAGCTTCCTCTGCATATACATACATAATAGTATTAGAATAATGAAATGGACAGAAATAGCGACAACTTTATCAATCGCGCGCATTAACGCTAAATCAGTAAATTTAGGTCAGTTGATGTTGTGTTAAAAAAGACAGTAGTTGTTGTCTTGATAAAGACAATTGTTGCTGTTTTGATAAAGACAATTGTTGTTGTCTTGATAAATACGGTTCTTGTGGTAATTCTGCCATTTTGTTGCAACACAGAAAAAAATCGAAAAAATGAATGAAATTTAACACAAATAAAAAAAGAAACAAGTTCTATTAATAATATGGTAAAATAATAAGAAAAATTCCACAAATAGCACAATCAAAACGCAACACAAAAAACAAAATTAGAACACTTAAAAATGTACACCGATAACATATCCACCAGAAAAATTTTAAGAAATGAAGAAATGTCACGACAAAAAGGAGAATGAGCAAAAACAAAAAAGGAATTGGCACTACTGTTGTGAGCTCGTGAGATCACACATTTTCAACATTTTAGTTTTCATGAGACAGCCTTGAAGGTGCTTTCGCAGAGCGAGATTATAATCTGAGATTTCTTATCCCACTTTTCTACCAATTAAATTGCTTAATTTTCAAATGTAAACGCCCTTTTTTGTCCAACTCAAGTTAAATATTTTTTATCTTATGAGCAAATAATCCAATAAATACCAACATAACAAAAAATATCGAACAATGATTGAGCAATTTTTTAGCTCTATTTACGCCATGTTTCATTTTACATTTTGACAAGCGGTTTCATCATCCGATGATCCGCGGTACCTCTAACCAGTTTCAGTTACAAAACAAAAAAAACCCGTTCGATTTACTCTGCGGTGGGCCAAGTCCCAAAAATTAACTACCTTTCTTCAAATTAAAAACTTGACTAAAAATTATATGCTAACTCCTCAAGATAAATTTTATCACCTCCCTTTTTTTCAAAAATTTAATAAACTATCCAGATTCACACATGATCGCTGTTTTTTCCGTTAGTTTTTCAGCAACAAAACGATTATGCTTCAAATATATTTTATCTTTTAAAAAAATGGAAAATTTTGTTAATTCAACCAAAAAAATATTGTGTTATTGTTTAATAATGCATGGGAAACTTACAGGTAATGTGACCTAAATGTGGAAAATCTTTACTGAGTATAACCCAGCTACAATAACCGTGTAAGTCACGTTGTGGCGTTGGACATGTATTTATGGGAATTATTGATAAGAAAAACGTGACTTGGGATGGGTAGAGATGTATTATAGTAAGTTGTAGCGTCGCTTGAGCAACAAGGAAACGATCGTTACACATTTTATAAAATTTTTGCTTTTTTCATTCAAAAAACAATTAGCTAAAAAACATCATTGTTACTATGGATTCATTCTTGTGGCGAACAATGAAAAGTTATAACACTTATAGGAGATGATTATTCTTTTTTCCTACAATCGCCGTGAAAAGCAGGCTTTTTTCTCTGTTTTCAAAGCCCAAAGTGTCTGTTTTTTTGACAGTTAATAAACAAATTACTTTGTCACACGTTTCTCTTAGAAACGTGTGACAAAACTTGAAACCGCACGCTAAAATTGTCAATTTTTAAGAAAGACTAATGTTTTCCTACAATCGCCGTGAAAAGCAGGCTTTTTTTCTCTGTTTTCAAAGCCCAAAGTGTCTGTTTTTTTGACAGTTAATAAACAAATTACTTTGTCACACGTTTCTCTTAGAAACGTGTGACAAAACTTGAAACCGCACGCTAATTTTTAAGAAAGACTAATGTTTGTATAAAACATCAAACCAAATTTTTGTTTTTCTTTATGAAAAATAAAAAAAATCTTTGACTACTCGATTGAACAAAATGTCGGTCCTAAAATAAAATCGTATTGTCAGTATAGTAAATTTTACTACAAAATTATCTTTTTATTATATTTTTTAAAATGATTGTAGGAAAAATAAAGTGTGAAACACGTCCGCAAAGTTGTTTGTCACGCTCGAAAGGTTGCTGGCCTCCGTCCCGTCGGCCAGCAATTTCCTTTCTCGCGTGACAAACTGGCACTTTGCGCTCTTGATACACAAATAACTATTTTAGATTACTCGAAAACCACGTTTTAAATCTTTTTTGAAATAAAAAATGTACGCACACACTCTTTTAATTTTTCACGTCCCCTTTCTTCAAGGTTTTTTATTCAATTCATTCTCCCACTTCCGTCTTTTCCATAAATATATTATTTTTTTGTAGTTGGTACTATAATTATGAAATAATGCCATCTATTAAACAAGACTCAAACTAATCATTTAAAATTAGAACAAAAGTTTCGTTATTTTTTATATAATGTTTCTAAAACTCTTACAGTTCGGTCATCCTGCAAGTCGATCGACCCCGATCTGGTCTATTAAATTATACCGAATTCACACCAAAACTTTTGTTTTACAAAATTTAGGTTTAAACTTTAACTTATAGTACTTATAATTACAACAAAAAAAATTTTTTTTTTTTTTTTTTACTCGGCAAATTTCAAAACTTTAAATAGTTGTCACGTTGGTTTCAACTGAAAAATGAAATATTAATACATGTACGTTAAACTATACAAAATCATCAAACTCGATCTGAACTGATCAAGCAACATCAATATACGGTTTAATTTTTGTAACATCAAAAACTCCCTTAAAAGGCCTGTCGGTGATCTGAAAAACACTGAGGTCTTCGACAACATATCTATCATTATCAAGAACAACTGAAATTCTATATGGTCCTTTAAACTGAGGTATCAATTTTTTGTTTACGTTAGGAGTAGTATCCATATTTTGAATCATTATCAAATCGTCTACCTTATAAGTTCTGGCCGGTTTTCGCTTCTTGTTATAATATTCTTCAATATAATTTTGAATTTTCTCTATGTGTTCGGATGCCTCTTTTCTACGATCTGACAATGATAAATAATCTGAACCGAGTTCAATTGAATCCAGGTACTCCGTCATCTTATCACTAACCGGACCCCTCTGATTCAATCCGTAAAGCAACATACTGGGCGTTTCTTTCGTTGAACTACTAATGGTATTGTTAAAAGCGAATTCAACTTGATCCAACACATTGTCCCAATCAACCTTTCGTTCTTTATCTACCAATTTAGATAACATTGGAGTCAATGATCTCAGACTTTCTGTTCCAATCGATCATAGCAAGGATAAAAACCTTTCTACTTGCGGTTTGCTAGCGGGTGCTTGCGGCTGGTTGATTGGAAAGCAACTGATATATATTTTATTAGCTGCTTTCCAATCGACCAACCGCAAGCACCCGCTAGTAGAAAGTTTTTTATCCTTGCTATGGTCGATTGGAACGATTAAAATGGATGACGTGAGTAAAAATACCGTATAAATCGTATATGTTTTGCAATTGCTGTCAAAACTTTGGTGCGACGAGCTATTAAAAATAAAAATGAAAGACAATGAGAAGACAAAAAAAAATTGGACATTCGCCGAAACTAAGGCTTTAATTCATATTTATGGAAACAGGCAGGAATATTACACACAATAGTTAACACAAGTTCACAAGAGTTTAATTTATCAAATATCCAGTAATATTAAATATTTACTTTCAATTAAATTTTTTTACGACGTTTTAACGTATTGGCAAATACGATAGAACATTTTTTATTTTTGACACAACAAAAATAAATATGTTTGACATAAAAAAAACCGGTTTATCAAGCGGTTCTACACTCAACCGTCTAGCGGCGAAATTATGTGTAACTGCTTCTAACTGCTCGTGAAAAATAACAAGAGCAGTTACGAGTATTTCATTGAGCGAAGACAAAAACCTTTCTACTAGCGGTTTGCTAGCGGGTGGTTGCGGTTGGTCGATTGGAAAGCAACTATTATGTACATACACATGTGTATATACATATATTTATGATTATGATAATGAAATACAAATTTTTTGAAATAAAAAAACACAGTATTTAAATTGTTTATTATATAAGGGAAAAATACCGGTTCAAGCTATTTGAACCCGGTTCTTACCGGGAAAGGTATAGTACTAATGAAAATGTTTGAATAAGGGGTTTCTAAGATATAGTGAGAATGTACTGAAATTATTGTGCATAAAAAGTACTTAGGCAAAGGTCTGAAAACATAGGAAGTATTCATGAGTATTTACAATAATAAAATACTCTATTTGTCCTACTCTAACATATTTATGTATTGCGTTTAAAAATGAGATAGTTGATATGTATGTATTATTATACTGCTGATTTTTTTCCCGACGCCCTATATCATTTCACTGGAGCAATCAGGCTTCCATTCAGGCCTGATTCAACTGCATTTTCATGCATTCTGGGTTATCAGGGTTGTTATTGTACAAAATGCTTGTATCAGTGTGGGTCATTTCTACTTTGATTTTTAAATCTGTTGATATTTAACTTCGAAACTATGATTTAAATGCACTTTAAGATTTCTGAAGACAGAAGAAATAAAACCAATAGTTAATTAAATCAAGCTTGAAAATTATAATATTGAACTACAATTGTGGGGTGTGTGTGTCTAATCATTTCTAATTTTGTCATTGCTTACCCTAGTATTTACAGAGCAGCAGAAGCAAAATATTTTCTTATCTTTTTTTAAAGATTTAAAGATGAAACGTCTGGAACTGTGGAATCATTTCGGCCATACATTTTTTTAAAATAACCGCAAAGGTTTTAAAGATGTTCAAGAAATTATGTAAATTTTTTCTATAAGATAGCGATATTCGCATTTTATATAGGTAAAACAGTTTTTAAATACAAAGTTTATCTTATTTCATTTCCAAATGTTTGTTCATATGAGCGGAAATAATTGGGCAATGGATGCGAAAGTATGTTAATCAAATATATTCTAAATAAAAAATTTCAAATGGCTCTATTAATATCTCGACCCGGCCAATTTTTCAATTGGTTCTTCAAAATTTCATTACAGTCAACGAACATTTTTCAATCAACCTATTTAGCGTAATGGCTACAAATAGTAAGCAGATATGATCTAACGATATTCATGCGATATTTATATGTGATTTCATTGTTACCCTTAATGTTAAGTGTGCTTATAATTATGCTTATACCAAACTTATGGTATATTGATTCATTGACGTTGAATGTAGAGAAGCGGTTAAGACAGTTGGCTATACGACCAAATATTTAAATAATTGATAACAACATAATTTGATAACCAGTCACCGACAACTTTCACATTTTACCTCTTCAATACTAGTCGTATAAGTACGGTTCGACAGGTCTGAGTATAAAAACGACGTAAGGCTTGCTTACAGTTTGAAAAAATTTGTTAAAAACTGCAGATAGCACTACACATACTGCAGATTGGGATCTTTTACTTAAAAATTCTAACCTCCTAAGTCACCTTTTGAATTCATCTTCTGCAAACAAAGGTTTGCAACGTCTTCAATCTTTCGAACCGAAATAAATTGACGTAATACGGCATAATTATTGTTATTGCGTGGTTTCGTTTATGAATATTATTACAGAAGTGTCAAATTTACAACAGGTAGTGGTTGTGATAATTTGGTTGCATACAAAATAATGTCATAATTATTACAGCTGGAATAATTATCACAAACTTCGAACACGTCCTTAGTTTAGAATGCCAAAACCATTTTTTTAAATTTAAATTCCTAATTCAAATTTCACTCAAAATTTCCGATTCATATTTCTAAACTAAATTCAAAGGAAATTTTGTTGGTTGTTTGAGATCAAATCTCGTATTGCAACTCAATTCTTACTAAAATTATGCTTAAATCTAGTTTGGAACAACAAATTTACACTCAAATTTTTGCTCAACACCAAGCAGAATGTGCTAATCAATTTCTAATCTAAATTTCCAAATCAATTTTAACCCAAGTAATACTGTACAATAATTTGTACTATTTTGTTGGTGTCGTAGTTCGAATTGTAACTCAATTAAAATTGTATCTGTTTAATTTCAAACTGAAAATTTATGGATTTTAAACTTGAGGTTTTTTTAAATCCACTCAATATTTAATTATCCACTGGTTGGAATTTTTATAAAAAAAATTGGAATTCAAACTCTATTTATAACTAAATTTCTGCTGAAAGCTACTATTAGCTTTTGATTTATATTAAACACAAAATATTTTTCAAATCTAGTTTGTAATTCTAATTCAAATTTTAAATTTTTAAATCTATTTTAAGTTCATACTCAAGAATTTATTTAATTACATTTGGGAATTCAAATTATAATTCAGATTTTTGCTCGAAATTCTGATTGTATATTCGATATGTTGAAATTCACAAACGTATGCTAACTTTTCTCACGTAAATGGTACTAAATATTTTGTTACGCCAGTCAATTGGCGTACCTCCAATTTTCTTAAGTCATCGCCTATTTTACCTGTACTATACGTACTGTCCACATTCTTTCCCATGGTTGTTGGTATTGCAAACAACAAATTATCTGTCAAGGGTAGGTATTGCAAACAACAACTATCTGTGCCTAAAACAGATAATAAATTCCTATCTCATGTGACTACTTGTGCTCAATTAGGTCGAGCATTCCTCTACGGAAATCAAGCAAGTCAGCTATATATCAATGCATGAGAATTTTCATTTTTCTGAGTTTCACGAAGCTCATTTTTCACTTGGGTTCTTATCTTTTTAATTTTTTTTGATATTACTAAGTACATATTTTATGATCTAATTTTCTAATTCCTTTTATGCTGATGCATTTTTTTTTTTTTTTTTTTTTTCTGATGTGGGCGATTGACGACCGACGTGCATGGCGTGGTTTTTTTTGGAGTTAAGTTTTTGAGCTCGAGTAAGTCGGGTTGTTCTTTTATTTTATTTTTTTTATTTTTTTTTTTTCGGTTGATCTTGTTTGTGACGAGAAGATAAAGTACAAGTTGTTAGTAATAAATTAATATTACTTAATTAAATTAAAAGATTGAAGAAACTATTATAAACTTTATATAAAATTAAGGAAAGTGAGAATTCTAAAGACTATTCTCAAAGAGAAGTGATAAAAATTCGAATAATAATAAGTTGATAAGGATTAAGAAGTGAAAAATGGGAAATAAATATCCCTACTTGCGTTGCGATTAACCCGAACGTAATCATAACTTGGATACATATAATAAAAGTATATTTTATTGTGATTAATAAAATTTTTGATGTGTTAGTTAATTGTACGTTAATCAATTAGGAATCCAAAATTGTTTTAAAAAGACATTGAAAGTGTAGATTTTGGATTGATCGAATAAAATAATAGTAGATAGTGAAATAAGAATAGAAATACCAGATATTAATATAAAAGTTGAGTTATAAACCAAAAAAAAAAAAAAAGAAGAAATTAATAATGAATGGAAGAGCAAAGTGGATTTTTAAGATGAGTTAATTTTTATTATTGTTTATTATGATTTAAATATTATATTACTAGTTTTAAGTTCATTATAATTGAAAATATAAAACTTATAATTTAGATATAATTATAAACCTTGAATTTGAAAATTTTGTTATTAAGATGGCGAGATAAGCCCCATTTAGGATGAGTTCAGGACTCTCCTAACCCAGCCCCAAAGCGAGATGTGAGTCGTCGCAATCCACATCCCCGCCTATTCCATTCTCCCACATCCTGCCTCCTTCCCTTCCCGCGGTTCAACTAGATCCGTGCCATGTTCCTGGCAACCCCACGCCTTTCCCCTGAGCCTTAGCCGGCCAATGACCGCCCAGGAACAACAAGTGGCATGGATATCTGCTAACGGAGTGACTTCACGTCCTTTTCGTTACAGTGGCGCCCAAAGTGTAAAAAAAAAATTTCGGCTTTAGTTTCTCAGTTTTTATTTTTTTTGTGTTAACCTCGTTATCTTTTTGTGAACCGTTGTAACCAACCCCGAGTTGTTTTGAATACACACGGCTGCACATACTGAGGTTTGTTTAAAATTGTCATTTGGTTTGGTTATCAACCATCAATATCTGTTGTCCGTTGTCTCCTACGTGAGCGGGATATCAATGGTTGACCAAATTTAACCCTTCCCTATCTCCTTTCGTTACCCAGGCAGTTCGTCTCAGTAGTCCCATGATATTCATGGTGAGCGTGATTGTAATTGCCGTGGTTACTTAAATTACCTTCCCACCCGCTTAAAGTTTTCGGTCGGTTCATTTCATCAGTCCCTTAATGGTGAGCGTGATATAATTGTCTGATAATTGTTCCTACAATCCTTTCCTTTAATGATGACTGATCGTTTTGCTGCATGTCATGGGTGATGAGTTAGTCCTGGACTCATCCTTTTATATTTTAATAAATCAAAAAAAAAAAAAAAAAAAAAAATATTTTATATAGTATTATATATTTGTTTGTGTATAGTTATATAGATTTAATATTTTATATTAAATAAGAATCGATTGGAGTTTGTCTTTAAAACGAATCACAAATTTAATATTAATGGAAATTTGGCGGTCCATAGTTGTAGTGGTCGTACTTGTCGGACTCACATTAGCCTTAAGCTATTTGTTCCAGACCACTATCGCGAATCTATTTTAAAGAAAAAAAAAAAAGTAAATAAATCTATTTTTGGAAACATGGAAGTGCTTCGTTTTGCCGTCGGAGTTCTCCTTATCATCTTAGTGACTCTATCATTAAGTTTTTTGTTTCAAGCCATAATCAATAGGGGCATTTAATCTCAACGAGTTTTTTTCCTTAACGGCCAGTCTTCTTACCCCTATATTTATGTTTTCATTAATTACGCCGTGCTAATCTCCCGAGACCTCTGTGACCATGGAGGCTGAACATTTGTCGCCGGACGAGTTCGAAATCGAATGCGAAGTTAGGCATTTGAAAGGTAGTCCTATTAACCGGTTGCAATTATTGAAAGCTGCTTTTATCAACGAAAGCAATAATCCTGTCTTAAAACCTTTCCGACCCCATGGAGCCGCTTGCCGCAACCCTAAGCGGGAAATCAACAAATGCCAAATTAAATTGCAGAACCATCGAGATTGGGTAGCCAGTTTTGACCCCAGAATAAACCTACAGCAGCGGCGACGCAGATAATCGAGGCCCGAGTTATTCACGTGATTGAGCGCCTGAGACGGTTAACTAACACTAGCCGATCATATAAAGCCCAGGCGAAGACGCTCACAGAAAAGAGTCAACTCATGTTAGTAGCGGTGCAGGGCATCATGCAAGGCGACGCGAATTTAGAGGAATCCCTAACCCAACTCAGAGAGTCAGAAGGATTTGAACCAGAGGAATTGTCTTCTTCTGAAGAAGAGGATGCGGGGAACAAATTCAACAGTGATGTCTTTGAGTTGAAAGTAGCAAATCCAACTGATTCGTTATCACGGGAGCTCGAGGCAGGTGGCGACGACGAGGGACGAAGGGATTCGGGTGAAGCCCAGCATCCCATGTCTTCCACCATGCGCCCTACCCCACCCCACGAAAACGCTAAGAAAGACGATAAAGTATCCCTCCCTCCGGGTGCCTCAAATCTTCTTGCTCCCGCCACCGAGGCGGCAGGAGCACGCACATATGTAAGAGGGACGGGACGCGGTAGCACTCACCTGGGCCAGTGCAAAATTTCCTTTGATGGCTCCGGAGACGGGTTACCCGTGGAACGATTCCTTTTCCAGATCGAGCATTTTGCGCGTGTCTACCGCCTGACCCTGGAAGACTTACGGGATGAATTGGGATGTGTCTTGAAAGGGAACGCCTCCAACTGGTATTGGTGCTACTTAGAGCGGAACCCCATGTCTTCCTGGTCCGCAGTGAAAGCAGCGTTGATAGCCGCCTTTCAGGACCGTCGTACTGATCCCGATATCAAGCGGGTTATAGAAAAACGGAAGCAAAAGAACTCTGAATCTTTCCGCGATTTCTATAACGAAATCATGACCCTCACTCTGCAATTTCGAGTGCCTTTGGAAGAGCCGGAAATCTTGCACATCTTACGGTCCAATATGAGACCTGGACTCCAGGTAGCGTTGGCAGGGAAAACCATCCCTTCCATAAACCGTTTGGTCCAACGCAGTTTGGCTTTAGAAGATGTGTGGCGACGCAACCGATATGATCCCGAGTCGGGATGCCTCCAGCGGGGTATCCATGAACTAACCTTGGAGAGCCCTAATGTCCCGTATCCAGAGGAGATCCAAGATCAATTCCCTAAGCGGTCGAATTCCCCTGGCCTCATGAATCAGGAAGAGATTTGCGCCTTTAATGATTCGAAGGCTCCCAGGCGAGTCAACTTTGCCAATGCCTCAAATACTCCCAGTAAACCCGAAGGTGATTCCAATCTCAGTATCTGCTGGAATTGCCAGGATATTGGGCATACCATTATTAACTGTCCCGAGGCGGTTACCAAAATATTTTGCTTTGGATGTGGTAGGCCAGGCATATTAAGACCAAACTGTTTCCGATGTTCGGCAAACGGGCTGTCGAGGTTCCGCCCCCCTGGGAGAGCGCCCCCTCGAGTATTGATGCATCCCAACGCAGAGGGACCCGAGATCGGAACAGCGCTATTTGGCGACCGGACCAAAACCCCGATATCGCACCCCCCAAATTAAACGAAATACGCACACAGCATCCATTTTCCTTCGCACCTCCCAACCCCTCGAAAGCCACCGTAGTAGGAAAGGAGTGGACCCAAATGCAAGAAAGAGTGCCAAGCTCTAACAATACAGTTACTCCCCATTACTCATCCCGTTTACTCCGCTCTAAGATATACTGGGAACACCGGCGACGTAGTAGAGCCCGTATACTTGCTTCTATACTGTTAGATAACCCAAATGATTCAAGACCATATGCCTCCGTCCTTGTTAATGGAGTGACTTATCAAGGGCTTCTGGACAGCGGAGCCAGTGTCAGTGTATTGGGCCGCGGATCCGAAAAATATTTGATGGATTCTGGGATCAAATTCCACAGCTTTCCGTCCCATATTAACACAGCGAGTGGTCAGCCGCAACGGGTTTTGGGATTTATTAATGCCCTTATTAAATTCAATAACGTCTCCCATAATTTACTTCTGTACATAGTTCCGTCTTTAGAACAGCCTCTCTATCTCGGGATTGATTTTTGGAACCGCTTCGGTATTTTCCCAAACAAAAATCGCGTCCCTGGGTACAGCTAATACTGGGTCTGAACGACCGGCCGAAGCGAAATACCACCTTTTATCCTGTACGGATCAATCAGTTTTGAACCAGATCAAGGAGCTTTTCCCCATGAGCTCTAAATTGGGTTTGGGCAAAACGTCCTTGGTAACCCATCACATCGACGTCGGAATCGCTAAACCAGTGAAACAAAGATTCTATGCCGTTTCGCCGGCCATACAAAGCTTAATGTACGGTGAATTAGACCGTATGCTATCCCTAGGAGTGATAGAGGAATCACAAAGTTCATGGTGTTCCCCAGTCACATTGGTGCGTAAAGGATCGGGTAAAGTTCGCTTATGCCTGGATGCACGGGAACTAAACAAGGCCACCGTCAAGGATGCATATCCGCTGCCTCTCATCAATGGGTTGTTGGGGCGTTTGGATCAAACCCGATTTATTTCGGCCATTGATTTAAAAGACGCCTTCTGGCAGATACCACTCGACCCACAATCCCGCGATAAAACGGCTTTTACGGTACCTGGACGGCCTCTGTACGAGTTCAACGTAATGCCTTTCGGCTTATGCAACGCGCCGCAGATGCTTTGTCGCTTGATGCACAAAGTTATACCCCACCAGTTGCAGGATAAAGTGTTCGTGTACCTCGATGACCTTTTGGTTACCTCTGCTACCCTAGCAGAACATTTTGTGCTATTGAAAGAGATTGCTCGCCTCCTTGAAACGGCTGGTTTGACTATAAACCTTGAGAAAAGTAAATTCGTGTTAAAGGAAGTTGATTATCTAGGTTATATTGTCGGCGAAGGGTGCCTACGCACCAATCCGGACAAGTGCAAAGCTATTCTGGAGTATCCCGTTCCAAAAACTACTAAACAGATTCGGCGCTTTCTGGGTATGTGCGGATGGTACCGTCGTTTTATTCCTAACTTTGCTTCTCTGGCTGCCCCTCTTACTGATCGCACTGGAAAATCGCAGAAAATAGTGTGGTCCTCCGTTGCAGATTCGGCATTTAACGCCTTAAAACGCTTTCTATCATCGGCTCCTGTCTTAGCTAACCCGGATTATAGCAAGCCTTTTTACATTCAGTGCGATGCTAGTGCAGTGGGCGTGGGCAGTGTTCTATTTCAGTTGGATTCCGAGGGTAATGAGCGACCTATTGAGTTTATTTCTCATAAGCTTAATTCGGCGCAGCGCAATTACTCAGTCACTGAACTAGAATGCTACGCCGCGATACTCAGTGTACAGAAGTTTCGGCCGTATGTTGAAGGGTATCCTTTTGTCATCTATACCGATCATGCCAGCTTAAGATGGTTGATGAATCAAAAGGATCTGTCCGGGCGCTTGGCTCGCTGGAGTCTGAAGCTACAAGCTTTCGATTTCCAAATCGGCTACCGAAAAGGATCGGTAAACGTTGTGCCAGATGCGTTGTCTCGAAGTTTTTACGATGAAACCCAGCCTAGTAAGGAAGATTCGAAAGACCCGAGCAGTATCGATTGCAATGGCCGGTCTGGTGGTGGTCAGGCCCCGTCAAATCTCTTAGATGCTTCAGTAAATTCTTTATCACCTGCACAGACTTCGGTGCCAGTGTTGCACATTGATCTCTCCTCACCATCATTTCAGGATCCCGAATATATTGACCGAATTAATAAAGTCAAACAGTTGGGTAGTGCTGAACATAATCTTAAAGTTCAGGGGGACAAATTAATAATAGCCTCATCTTATGGAATTAATTACCTTGATACCAATGTTCCTATCTGGAGATTGGTCATTCCTCATTCTTTGACCGAGAATCTCATCGAGCAGGCCCACAACCCTCCTACTTCAGCACATTTAGGCGGTAGCAAAACACTTGAACGACTTCAGCGACAATTTTATTGGCCACGAATGGCAAGCCAAGTGAAGACGTACGTGGCTAGCTGCACTAAATGTAAAATGAATAAGGCTGTGAATTTCTCCACCCAACCAGTCATGGGAGCAGCTGTAGTGTCTACCAGACCCTTTCAAAAACTGTTCGTGGATTTCCTTGGCCCTTATCCTCGTTCTAAGCGGGGGAACTCCTATATTGTCATTGTGCTTGATCATTTCTCTAAATTCGTTTTGGTAAAACCTTTGCGTGAAGCCTCTGCTTCGGCGTTGTGTAATTTCCTCGAGAATGAAGTCTTCCTAATGTTCTCCGTACCTGAGGTGGTAACTTCCGACAATGGCAAGCAATTCACATCAAATCTGTTCAAAGAATTATTATCGAAATATGGAGTTTCTCATTTTCGCACTCCCGTTTATTCCCCAAAGAGTAACGCGTCTGAACGCGTCAATCGAACTTTATTGTCCGCTCTGCGTGCATATGTGACCGATCATGACCATAACGAGTGGGATAAGTACTTGCAAGAGATAGCTGCTGCTCTGCGCAACGCTGTTCATGATACCCTGTCGTGTTCTCCTCATTATGTCGTGTTCGGGCAACATATGTCATTACACGGTACCGATTATGCGCTACGTAGATTGTTGGATGGAAGTGATGCAAGTGAATTACAGGTTGTATCTAAACCTGATCATCTTAATTTGCTTAAAGACCGCATCCAACATTATCTAAAGGTGGCTCATGAAAATAGCGCTAAGCGATATAATCCTCGTAGCACCCAACGTATATTTCAGCTTGGCCAGCCCGTCTTTGTTCGATCGTTTGCGTTGAGTGATGCCTCTAATAAATTTTCAGCTAAACTAAGCCCCAAATTCAAACCTGCTGTAATTTCTGGTAAAGTCGGCTCAGTCGCTTGTCAGTTACAGGATTCTTTCGGTAAGGCCTTAGGTACGTTTCACGTCAAAGATATCAGGGAGTGATACCAACGCATTCTACACATTCTAAGGATGCGGCGATCCCTAAGGGTCTGCCGTTCGGCTTCCTCGTTTTGTCTTGCCCGGCTTTTGAGACTCATCTAGGGTGTGGGACGTCCCCACGTTTGTTACGCCAGTCAATTGGCGTACCTCCAATTTTCTTAAGTCATCGCCTATTTTACCTGTACTATACGTACTGTCCACATTCTTTCCCATGGTTGTTGGTATTGCAAAGAACAAATTATCTGTCTGCCTAAAACAGATAATAAATTCCTATCTCATGTGACTACTTGTGCTCAATTAGGTCGAGCATTCCTCTACGGAAATCAAGCAAGTCAGCTATATATCAACGCATGAGAATTTTCATTTTTCTGAGTTTCACGAAGCTCATTTTTCACTTGGGTTCTTATCTTTTTAATTTTTTTTGATATTACCAAGTACATATTTTATGATCTAATTCTCTAATTCCTTTTATGCTGATGCATTTTTTTATTTTTTTTTTTCTGATGTGGGCGATTGACGACCGACGTGCATGGCGTGGTTTTTTTTTGGAGTTAAGTTTTTGAGCTCGAGTAAGTCGGGTTGTTCTTTTATTTTATTTTTTTTATTTTTTTTTTTTCGGTTGATCTTGTTTGTGACGAGAAGATAAAGTACAAGTTGTTAGTAATAAATTAATATTACTTAATTAAATTAAAAGATTGAAGAAACTATTATAAACTTTATATAAAATTAAGGAAAGTGAGAATTCTAAAGACTATTCTCAAAGAGAAGTGATAAAAATTCGAATAATAATAAGTTGATAAGGATTAAGAAGTGAAAAATGGGAAATAAATATCCCTACTTGCGTTGCGATTAACCCGAACATAATCATAACTTGGATACATATAATAAAAGTATATTTTATTGTGATTAATAAAATTTTTGATGTGTTAGTTAATTGTACGTTAATCAATTAGGAATCCAAAATTGTTTTAAAAAGACATTGAAAGTGTAGATTTTGGATTGATCGAATAAAATAATAGTAGATAGTGAAATAAGAATAGAAATACCAGATATTAATATAAAAGTTGAGTTATAAACCAAAAAAAAAAAAAAGAAGAAATTAATAATGAATGGAAGCGCAAAGTTGATTTTTAAGATGAGTTAATTTTTATTATTGTTTATTATGATTTAAATATTATATTACTAGTTTTAAGTTCATTATAATTGAAAATATAAAACTTATAATTTAGATATAATTATAAACCTTGAATTTGAAAATTTTGTTATTAAGATGGCGAGATAAGCCCCATTTAGGATGAGTTCAGGACTCTCCTAACCCAGCCCCAAAGCGAGATGTGAGTCGTCGCAATCCACATCCCCGCCTATTCCATTCTCCCACATCCTGCCTCCTTCCCTTCCCGCGGTTCAACTAAATCCGTGCCATGTTCCTGGCAACCCCACGCCTTTCCCCTGAGCCTTAGCCGGCCAATGACCGCCCAGGAACAACAAGTGGCATGGATATCTGCTAACGGAGTGACTTCACGTCCTTTTCGTTACAATTTTACTAAAATTCATGTTAGAATTCTGAATTTTTTCATTTCTAAATTAAATTTAAAATTTTGCCTAATTATTCTACTTAAAATTTCATTCACAATCATTACGTTCAATTCAGAATTGAAGCGAATTTTGTTACCATTAAAATTCCCTCTAATTTTGGCCAAATCCATTTTATTTTAATTGTAATTCGAAATCGATTTGTAATCTACAATTTTGGTCAAATAATGCAGTTAGTATTACAAACATATTTGTTCGAGTCCATTTTGAATATGAATATAACTGTTGCTCAAGTGCATAAATGGGGTCGAATTGCATTTCCTCCGTTTTTATAGTTAAGTAATTTTAACTAAGCGGAATTTTGGCTAAAGTATAACATTTTAACTTCAAAAAAAAATATTTCTTGACCTAAATTTAAAATTTGGCTTATAAAATATTTTTGATTTATTAAGTTCTATAACTACTAAGCTATATGAAAGTTGAATTACGTTATTCTTGAAGAAAAATTAAAAATATTTGGAAATATAAATGGAAATATGTAAAACTATGTATGTGAGTATGGCAAAATATTTAAAAGTATGTGGTAACATATAGGGCTCATTCGCTTTTATTTGTTCTAAAAAGAATAACTATCCAACAAATTTTTGGTTTGGATTTCCCAAAAGAAATATTTTTTTACCTAAGAATCCTAAGCCTACGGTTATCACATTCATATCTTTTGATACATGCGAAATTAAACATGCTATCCGTTATTAATTTAAACGGTTTTATACCTATTAATTGAAATTCAAATAGAAATCAGAATATGTTTTATATGGAAATGATCGTTTAAACTTTAAAGTTAATACGCAAACTTTACATGATAAATATTAATGTTAATTCTCCTTCGTTATTTTCAAACGTGCACAATCATTTTAATGTCACTTACAATTATTGTGTGTAGAGATCGCTACAGAGTTTCCTGAATACCAGCATTACGATTCATTGAACCTCAGCTCGCAAATGGTGATTTCATCAAGACACTTGGAATGTATTGGCAACCATCATCGGACGTCTTTTGTTTTAATGTCCAGGTTAAAGGCAATGGAGGACAGAAGGCCTGTTACTATTTGGCAAAATTTTCGAAATCAACTCACATTTTTAAACGATCTTCAAGTTAGTCGATAAATCACATTAACATCAAACTGGGTGGTTTACCAGGTTCACGGATTTGCCGACACCAGCAAAAAGCACCTCTCAGTAAATTGACCCATTTTTTTATTTTATCATCTTCTGGAATTCGTCGGAAATCTTGGAAAAACCCAAGATTAGTAGACACATGACTTCTATTGTTATTAGTGGAGCAATTAAGTTAATCAAGTAATTGAATCCTTCAGATGACATACGCATAAAGTTTTATAATGCATTGCAATAGGCAATGTCCAATTCTTGGAATAAATTCAAATACCAGCCACTTTCTTCGGTTTTGCACTGGCAATGATCTTCTATTGTTATTTTTCGCCTCTTGGTCCGCCAACTCGTAAAGGACTGCAACATTTCATTTGTTAAGGGTGGGTTAGAGCAAGAAGCTTGCACATTCACATTAGAAACTGGAACTTTGAGATCGAATCAGAATGTAGTTCGATACAACCTGAGAACGGTTACTTGTGACGATATACAGCAGTAAAAATAGCTAGTATAAAAAAAGTGAGGACAACACCTCTGTGCTCTGTTTAAAAATAAACAATAACATTTTTTGGGCTGGCGCAGTTAGATGTCTCACTTCACCGAGCGCAGAACTGAGCATGCCGAATGATTTTGAATTCTAACATTCCTCCTACCCTTGATATCCCTTTCAAACAGATAAAAGGCACGTGTTCGGCAGAACTTTATGAACTTGTGCCTGGTCTGTCCTGGCCAATAAGGACGTTAAGACATAAACCTTCACTTTATTAATTTTTTGTTGAATATTAATTAATTCATGTAATATCTAATATGCTACCGGTGGTTAGACCATTTTAATTGTGTTTCGATTAACACGAGAAGTATGTTAGTATTTACGAACAGTAATTCAACGAAACCGACTAATAGACGTAATTCTATTTATTTATTTATATGATTTTAATACGAGTATGTTCCGAAGATTGTAAGGGAATTCAATCCAGTTTCGAACTGATGAGCTTATGATTATGAAAAAATCAATCTTCTCATCAGGCCGCGGCGACTGGACTGATTATACCACAATTTACATTCTATATATACAGAATGTGCTGTGGATTTAAGTATTAGCGAATCATAACTAATACAAATGAATTCTCTTACAATTTTTCTTCTTCACAATAGAGCTGTGTGAATATTGTGAAGAAGAAAAATTGTAAGAGAATTCATTTGTATTAGTTATGATTCGCTAATACTTAAATCCACAGCACATTCTGTATATATAGAATGTAAATTGTGGTATAATCAGTCCAGTCGCCGCGGCCTGATGAGAAGATTGATTTTTTCATAATCATAAGCTCATCAGTTCGAAACTGGATTGAATTCCCTTACAATCTTCGGAACATACTCGTATTAAAATCATATAAATAAACCTTCAACTTCGATTTGCAAAATAAATGTTTTTTTTTTCCTTTGGAATATGCTTTTGGGAAACGGACTGAAGGACAAGGGTTTCCTGGTGGCATACATAATTTACCAATGCCCAAACTCAATATCAAAAACAGAATTCTTCAAGCCTGAACTCACAATCGCACATAAACCACCTCACCCTTCTTTTCTTGTCTATTTCCTTCCTTTTTGCGGGCAATTACACACCTGCGAAAGGACACTTAATAGGATAATTGAAAATTCATTTAATTTTAATAATTTTCGAAAAGTTTCCATTTTTTAATAAGAAAATTGCTTTTTATTTTAAATATTGAATATTACTAGGAGACGTAATATTTTACAAGTCAATATTATCGTTAATATTTAATACTCAATTAAAATAATTACGCCAATTTTCTATTGTTGCCACAACACAATGGATGACACAATATTTTGATATGAATTCATATAAATGTATAAAAGACTAATTTAAAATTGTCACACGTAACAGTATCTCTTTAATAGTATTGCGAGGACGACCGCCCAAAACTTTACATCATGGTATCTCATTCTGAAGCATTAAATGGCGTAAAAGGGATTGAAACAATCCTAAATTTTTGGTTCTACCTCGGATTGTATCGCAAAGATCACATTAACAAAATTAAATATTGGCTGTACTCATTCATGTTGCACATACCATTGACATATTTGTACGCCATACCAATTTTATTGGCAACATTTGATGCCGACGATTTGGCTACACTAACAAAATTACTTTATATCAATATAACGGTTGTAATTTATATTGTTAAAGTGGTTGTATTGCAGGTAAATTTCCGTGAAGTGTATAACATTGTTGACTACATGAAAATGAATATGGGTCAATATGATTTGGAGGATTTAACCAAGACGTTGATTATAACGAAAAAGATTAAGACATCAAAAAGAATATTTGTCTTTTTTTGTATTCTTTATTTAATGGCCACCTTTTCGCAAGCAACTAAATCTCTTGTAAATTCCAATGAGTTAATAATTATAGTGAATCTGCCGTACGATTGGAACAAATCAACTGTTGTGTTTTGGATTACGTATTGTTACCAATTTATTGGCTTACAATTTCAAGTGGTGATAAGTGCGACCGTGGATAGTTTTCTCCCATCCGTATTGTGCACGTTGGGTGGCTATTGTGACGCGTTGGGATATACTTTTTTGAAAATGGACCGATTTATTGATATTGGTCTTGAGGAGCAATTTTTAAAAGAAATTGCAATTAAATACGCCCACATTTGCAAGTAAGTTTTATCACAATTCAGGACTATTATAAAATTATTTATTTATTCATAAATTAAATATAGGCTAGCCAATAAGCTCGAGAAGTTCTACTCAGTAATTATCATATGTCAATTCTCAATGAGTTTTGGGACCCTTTGCACTACATTGTTCCAAATATCGTTGGCACCACCGCAAAATATAATAAACTATTTGGCTTTGTGTTTCTACATGTGTTCAATATTTTTTCAAATTGCCGTTCCATGCTATTTTGGGGATAAAATTTATACAAAAAGTGGCGGTCTTCTGTACAGTATCTATGCCAGCAATTGGTTAAGTTTAAAACCAAAAATGAAAAAGAATGTTATAATTTTGATGCAGTTTTTTAATCGACCGGTGCAAATAAGTGCTGGTTCCTTGGTAACATTAAAAATTGAAACATTTAGTTCGGTAAAAGATTAAGCCTACTCTACTCGTCTCCACGAATCATAAAATGTAAATTAACGGTCTGTAACCGTAAAATGTTCGATCATATTATTTAAACAGCGACGATTTGTTTATTTATTTAACTAGACCATCGGTCTTATCGTGCCACTCGTACAAAAATATTTGCAAAAGAAAATATTTAACTTCCGAAATTGTTTAAAAACCTCACGCTGTTTCATCATGATTTCGAGAGCATCACTTAGCATAGGGGCCTTGTATTGCTTCTTAATAGCAAGTACTCTGCAACTGTTTCTTTGTCAGTAAGTTTAAAGTTATAACGGTAATTACAGCCACACACTTTTTACATTTTGTGAATCGGGGTAACGCGTAAATGTATTTATTAAAATCAAAATAAATTTATTAACTCTTATACGATTTCAGGTAGTACAAACGGCATATTCATTTTATGCAGTTTTGCGAAGCATGACTGATAAAGCTAATTAAAATTGTATTAACAACGTATTTTGTTGTTTTGGTGTATCGCGCACTTTTCTCAAAAATTCAATGCCATTTAAAGCATCATCTTTCAATTGCACCCAGATTAGAAGATCAGAGAAACGTAAACTTATATAATACCGATGTAGTCAATTTGTAAAAGTTTTATAATTTTGACTTAATCCAAACTGAATAAATTAAAAACAATTAATTAACGCTTTTATTTATTTATACCATTCTTACGATATTTTGTTGATTAATTGAACAACAGTTTTTGGTTTGGTAGTTTACCTTGACATTGAAGCCGTATTCATGCTCGTTGACGTCCTCTCAACTTATTTATGCATGTTGGTTCTGAATGACGCCTTGCTAATATAATATTTAAATATTGAAGTACTACCATATGTATGTACTTTGGTTTTATCTACGAACTTTATAAGATGAAATCAAAAAGTTGTTTTTATTGCACTAAGATATGACATTGAAAAGCCTGAGGTATGTTAGCTCAGTATAAAAAAAAAATGAGAATGTTCTAAAATTTCAATTAATCAATGATCACTGTTCTTAATCCTATACAGGCGTACAATTTTTAAATCATCTTAAGGCGATATGCACAATATATGGCAGTTGTTTCATTACGTAAAATGTAACCGGTATAGCCTTGCTTACTTAAAACGATTGGGTCTTTGCAAATATCATAAGGCACCTTAAGACCACGGTAAGCGTAAATTAAAAGCGGCTACCTACAGAGTTTAACAATGAGATTTGAGGTAACTTAAACTAAATTAGACACGTAATTAGATTGGGTTGGGTAGCAGTTTAGAGGTGAGCATATGTGAAGTGATTTCCGCTAATTTGGCTCAATTTAGAATTTCGGCATGTTGTTTCAATGAGCTAGAATAATGGCCTTATATTTTTACGCATGAGTAAAATTTTCTTTCTGTTCCAAAAAAAAAAGATTATAGGCTCAACTTTGTTTACCCCTCGGGTATACCACAAGGAAAATGAAGCGAGATTTTAGTCTTCGAAAATTCTCTGTAAATTACAGGCTTGTGAAAGGTATTTTCGTTGTCGCGTTGTCGCGGTAAATAACCCAAATATTTTAGTGGTTTCTGTAGTGCAGATACACCAACGCCACACTTGCTCGACATCTATGATTTTTTTTTTTTTTAAGAACCAAACAATGATAAGAACCAAATTTTCGGTACTCATTCGAACATCTTTTTAATCAGCATAGTTATAAACTGCGGTGCGAAGTACTTAACGTTAACAGAAAAGTGTAGCTTTAACAGATTAACAGAAAAGTAGTGTGTACTGAAAAAAGTGTCAAATAAATGACAGAAAATGTGAAAATTTGAAAATTTATTTGATAGCTTCAATTTAAGATGTAAAAGCCAATATTAAACTTATCAAAAACGTCTTTCCGGTGCCTCCTGGTGCATCCAAGTAGATAACACAACCAATACCACTGTTCACAGTTTCATATGATCCAAGATGAAATCATAAGCCTGCTTTTGACTTTCTATTAACAATGATTTGTTTTGAGCAGGGCTGCGGAGTCGGAAAAATACTGACCGACTCCGACTCCACATTTTATATTTTTTTTTTCTCCTAAAATGTACCTTACCCTTAGTTACAAAAAGACTCCAATCAGTATAATTGACCTCCGGCCAATTTTATAAAGAATGGCGACGCGTAATATTTTATGTTTCACTTAAGAAAAAACTCAAATATCCTCGCAACATAAATAAAGTCATCGTTAACACATAAAGAAGTGTTTCTGCTTGATAATGAGAAGCTATTGACTTGAAATTATGTCAACCCCAAGATAAGAGTATTATTAAGTGGTGATCAACAAAATAGAGGTAAACCGGGCGCTGTGTAATTTGGCAATCGTTTAAAACGTTTTTTAGATATTACCGAAAGCTCACAATCATAGTGGCCAGCCGTCATCTTCATCTTATTAAGATACACACATATCCTGTGATTCAGTGATCCACTCCCAGATCTGAAAGTGCCCGAGTTATAGCCCCTGGAAGCACATTGTTAAAGGCCCCCTCAATATCCAAGAAGGTTACCATTGCGTAGTCTCTCTCTTCGAAAGATTTTTCAATGAAATATACAAGAGAATGAAGAGCAGTCTCTACAGATCTCCCCTTGCAATAGGCATATTGAGATTTAGATAGCTTTTCCGACACAATCGTGCCTCTAATATGAACTTCTATTTGTCTTTCCAGTGTTTTAAAAAGGAAGGAAGACAAGCTAATCGGTCTAAGGTCTTTGGGATTACAGTGTGAGCGTTTTCCCGCCTTAGGTATGAAAACAACCTTCACTTCTGCCCATTTACTAGGAATGTGACATAGTTATAGGCTGCCTTTGAAAATTACCTCTAACCAGGAAATTGTTAGATCCGTAGTTTGTTGAATATCCGCAGGGATAATACCATCGAGTCCAGGCGACTTATATGGTTTAAAAGTGTTTATCGCCCACAGGATCTTTTTTCTGCCAATAATTTGGGCTATGAGACTACTAGCCCTTTTACCTACTGATGTGCTAGGTACAGATTCGGAACAACCAGGAAAATGAGTCTCCATCAGAAGTTCCAGCGATTCCGCACTATTAGTGGTCTATATCCCATCCGGCCGTTGAAGATAACTTGGGATGGAAGGACAAGTTGCTAGTACTTTGCGTAGCCTAGACATCTCCGAAGACTCCTGAATTTTGCCACAGTATAGTCTCCAAGTTCTTGGCACTTCTCAATTGAAATTTGTAAATTTTGAGGACTTCCTTATAGGAGTCCCAGTCTACAGCAGCTTTTGTTTTCCGTGCTGTTTTGAAGAGTCTTTTGCATTTTTGACGTGTTTGATGAATCTCCTTGGACCACCAGGGTGGCCGAGATTTACCCCTAGGCCTGCTAAGGGGACTAGAGCCCAGTATCGCGTCATTAAAAGCGCTGAACAACTCGTCCACCAAGCCATCGAGCTCTTGCGCAGTTTTTGAAGGTTTTGGCACCGGAACTGGTAGTGAATTATACCCAGAACAGTTCTAAAGGTATCCCAGTTGGTTTTCCTCCTATTTCTGTATATTGGACTTTTTGGAGAAGCCAAGTCCAATTCAAATTGAAGATAACAATGATCAGAAAACGAGTGGTCCTCCGACACTCTCCAGTTTAATAGACTAATCGTCAAAAATCTTGAGACAAGAGTAATATCCAATACCTCCTGTCTATTACTAGTTATAAAGATCGGCTTATTGGTTATGTTACATATGTATATGAAGGTTAGTACTTAAAATGTAATCAAGGAATAACTCACCTCGTTCATTTGTGTCTGTACTTCCCCAGATCGTGTGATGGGCATTTGCATCACTCCCAAGGATGACTCCAACCTTGCGCTTCTGAGCCTCCAAGATTAGCTCACCTAGAATGATTGGTGGAGTATCCCCTTCATCATAAGCTAGGTAAGCTGATATTAGCCAGAGGTTTCGTTTATCGACCTCAACGCTAACCGCTGCTACATCTCCGTTACTGAAATTTGATAGCAGAAAACAACTTATGTTATTTTTAATGAGAATGCACGACCGAACCTTACCTTCCTTTTTCACGTGCATTAATCTATAATAGGGAGTCTTGAGCCCAAGTATCCGGTCTTCAGTGACCCAAGGTTCCTCGATCAAGACGGCATCTGTCGCTTCTTTCCCAATTTTTAAAAAGAGCAGCTGATGCTGCCTTAGAGTGGTAGAGGTTGACTTGCAGAAATATCTGTGTCATCTCTGCAGCCTTTTCTCCACCATAGTAACATCAGAGTCATCCATTGATGAGAAGTCCTCTGAGAGCCTCTTTAAAGACTCCTTGGACGTTGACATCTCCGTGGATAGAGTTTCCGCTTGGCTGGCTACCTCCGCACACGCAGATGTGCTATCAAGCATCGCGGTAGTTTCTGAAGATGACTCCGGAGCCTGCGGCTTGTCCGTGCCCTTCTTGTATACATTGAGTTGACTGCACTGAAATCATAGTTGATTAAACCGTTGGTTTTTTCCAGTGCAGTCAGTGACTCCCTGTTTAAGATTATAACAGCTGACCTATAGTCAGCCTTTGTCTCCTCGAGCTTGGCAACTTTCCAATTGTGCGTTGGCAAATCTTCCTTGCCAACCTGCAACAACTGGAGCATCACCTTCGGATCACTAGACTCCGAAGGGATGTACACCCTAGCTCTTGGTCTGCAGGGGATCTCCTCCCTATCAATAACAGCAAGGCTGACTCCGGGCCATACCTCGCCAAGTCTCCCCACTGCCTTCTTATAAAGCAGCAGGGACCTCTGATCTTCACAGGCAGTCAGTTTCACCTGATTCCTGTGCCAGCCCGCATCCCGACAAGTCGGAGCAGGCCCTGGATTTTCCGACAAGACTTTCAGGTAGGTGGTGTCTAAGGCCCCTTCCACCTTCCTCCAATTGACGGGCATGATACTGCCATACTTTTGGGATTTGTCAATAACTACCACAACCAGCTGATCCTTGAGGACCTCGTTAAAAGGCCTCATAGCGGTAGCCTGGAATTTTGTTCGCTTTGCGATCTTAGGGCTTTCCTCCTGAGATGTGTTTCTTTTAAGCTGTGAGCCAGCTAAAGGGCCTTCCGACTTTTCTCGGTGCATTTTTTGCCCACGCAAGCGTGGCTTTGTCTTTCTCCGTTCTGCCTTCTGGCGAGATGTTATTAATATTAACCAGGGCCCTCCAGGCCTTCCTTCTAGTATTATAGGTTGGTTTTGAGGAACCAGCTTCATTCGTGCTTTGGTTCCGCTTTGTATTTGTATACTCAGATTTGGTGACCCGAGTGGAGGGACCAGCCTCGCTTGAGCTTATGTCCCGTCGATTATTTGTAGACTTAGAGGCAGGCCTAAATACCCGAGTCTCGTTGTCCACATTTTCCGGATATTTAAGAGAGCCGGACTCTTTTTGTTTGGATCCATGATTGGTCCCACGAGTAGCGGAGAAAGAAATATTCATATGTGCAGAGATCCGCAGTACACAGATAAGGCTACTTAATCCGGAGGGCGCCAAGTATCCGGATCCACCGTTAGCGACTGAGCTAGTTTCAAAGCTGGGCCCCCAGTCTGGTCGATTATTGGCACGGTACGATTAACACCTTAACCAAGCCCAGCGATTTGTTTAAGCTTGACTCCTTTAGCGCCGTGTTTTAGCCTAGAAGCCAAAGAATCAGCAATCTAGTTAGCAGCGGTCACCACGTGGAGGTAAAACGAGCACTTGTCAAAATTGCAAGTTACGGAGCTGGCCGCAAGTGCCAACTTGAATCCCCTGAGCAACTTCACACCTGACCACTTGTTGAAGAAGTAGAAGAAAACATGAATTCGAAAAATTGCTAGATGACCATAAGAAATCGAAACTACTTCGAATTACAAAAATTATGGGGCCTAACTATGCAATGCGACGACTATTTTCGACGGCTATCGTTTTGTGTAAGAAGTTGCAGGAAGAAAAAAGGAAACAGTAGTTATTGTTTTCCTTTTTGTTTCTGTACTTTCTAATATAAATCGATAGCCGTCGAAAATTGTCATCGAATTGCATAGTTAGGCCCCAGGATTTAATTTTTTGATGGCTTGGAGAAAGTGTAAAAAATCAACAGAAATTTTTATTATGTTTTAATTATGATCTAATGATGAAAGAATTTAAATATGAGCAGTTTTATGATTTTTTTAATATTTTGATTACATGTAGAAGTTGGTGTCGGAGTCGGAGTCGAACAATTATTTTACCGACTCCGCAACCCTAGTTTTGAGCGATGTACATATTGCAATAATTCATCAATATAATATTTTTCTCTTTCAGTGTTTCGAACGGAATTCAATGCATCGATTCCATCTCTTCGTGGCGCTTGCATAATGCTTATTGCTAAAAATTTGTCTTCCAAACGAATAAGTGCTTGATTAAATATCTCATTATTGAACTCAATATTTCCTACTCCTTCCTTTGAATTTCCTCTATTTGGATTCGATGGACTAAACTTTGCCAATATTATTGCAAATATGTCTCTCACTTGTTCTGCGGTTGCTGTCAATGCAGCTTCTCGAAGTGGCAATACTCAATGGTTATCGTTTTCCAGTAATCCTAAACGCTGACTAGCTTCTCTATACGTTTCACATATATATCTACCGCCTTTTTTTAAATCTGTCAAACATGATGACACAATACTTCTGAAGATTTTTTCGTGAGTTTTGACTGGAGTTCCTTGCTTTCTTCGTTGAACGATTCGTCTTGTTGCATTTCATATATAATATGAGGGTACATCGGCAAAAATACAGTTAATGTTGTATTCACAGGTGGTTCACTGCCTACGCTCTCTACAGTTTATCTTGTAAAATATATTCGTTGACCACTTTCCAAATGCACTGCCAAATGAACCACCACTGGTTCCCTTTCGATACTGAAGTATTTCATCTTTCGGATGTTAATATTTGTTTTCTCTGTTATTGCGCATACAGCCATGTCACTGCCTTTGTTAATATATTTGCACACATATTTAATTGATTTCACTGAGTTGCAGTACTCCACATTTATGTGTGCTTGCAACAGTTTTGAGAAAAGCGAATTGCATTGATTATCTACTTAGATCTCTTGGTTACCTCGCATTCTTATTTTGACAGTGAAACCGCCATTTTTCGACACTTAGGATGTCTTCTGTAATTAGGATATTCATCTTCTCCTATTTTTGTCTCACTTGAATATAGTCTTAGATATCTCTTGGTACACTTGCCTTCACTCATACATGGTGAATTCATATTTAATCTACCAAATGGACCATAAATCATGTTTTTTACTAATATATTGTATAATTCTGAATCCTCTTCTGGATTCGAGAATTCAGGTTGAATTACTTGATCAATTTCATTTGGAGCGATTTTTTCATGGAACCAAATTAAATTGTGTGAATGAGGTAATCCTCTTTTCTGATATTCAATTGTGTACATCCAGCATCTAACGGTTGGTTCCAAAAATATGATACTTTTCCATAACATC
This sequence comes from Tipula vernalis, assembly GCA_958295665.1. Classification (NCBI taxonomy): domain Eukaryota; kingdom Metazoa; phylum Arthropoda; class Insecta; order Diptera; family Tipulidae; genus Tipula; species Tipula vernalis. The sequence goes on from OY282558.1 coordinate 330,033,853, forward strand.
CATGAATCTCATTCGTTTCTGTCGTCAACGTTGCCGTCATTGGTGATGGCGTCTCTCAAATGAATGTACTCTTCTAAACGCAATTTCTTTTGGTTCTGTCGTATGAATATGATTTATTCTGGCTCGATTTTTGCATACCTATCAACTAAAAACTGTTGAAATAAATGACGGGGGTTAGTAATATGATTGTATCGCTCGTTCTCTCTGATCTTTATGCGATACGCATAAAATTCCTTCGAGGTTACTTTACTATTTGTTTCTGCACCTTTATTTGGGTTCACCTGTTTCAAATTGAAATGGTATCTGTCTTCTCCTCGTATGAAAATTACCGCATTAAATGCATCGTGAGAACGATGTGCTTCTGCGATACGTTGTAATCCTTCTCTTTTTGGTAGAATAATTATATCACGACTTATATACTCACTGTACTGCATTGAACCGACATTCTTGTTCTCTAACTGGTCTTTTATTGGCTGAATCACAACTTTATACTCAACGGATACCATTCGATCCAGCGCTCTTTTAAATACGTGAACCAATTGATTGTACTTATTTAAAATCCTCTGGAGATCCTCAAGGATTTCCCGTCTCAATCAACTTACATTTGCGCAACGCAACGTTGATCGACTTCCGTTTGTTTGTCGCCAATGAAATACACTTGCAAAACTTTGTGAGATTCGTTTGGAAATGACCCCACTTTATGATAAACTTGTTCTTTATCGAAAACACAGGATTGAATTGATATTTTTCACTGTTCATGGAAGTAGCACCATATGATATCATTTGAAAGAAAGTAAGCTCTTATATTTTGTAGAAAATGTTTTGATTCCAGAGTTTCTCCACTCGTGTAATGAAATAATTCTGGTGAACGCGCTTCCAATGGTGCTAATCGAATTTTTCCACTAACGCACAACCTTCCTGGTGTATCTCTACTGAATTTCTTGGTACCGCAGAATTGACACATTTGATCCATTTTGTTTGTTGTACTCTTTAGTGGGATGCCCAAGTGTAATCTTTATTTCTTCTGCTCGCACTGCTCGAATACTAATATTTTGTTCAAGCGCTTGCGATCATTGTCTTTCACGAACTTCCCTCTTTATAACTCTGCTTAATTTATTTCGTAATCTTGTTTCTTCAACAGTTTCTCTATGTCTGCTTTCTGAGTGTCTCACTCGATTCCCTTCTCTAATTTCTTCTCGTTGTTCATCTGTTAAGTTTTCTCTCAATCTATTCATTCTCTTCCGTTGTGAAGCTAAACGTGCATCTCGTTCATTATTTCTTCGCTGTTCTTTCTGTTTCCATCTTTTCGATATGGTACATTGTGCATTGGTCAAGTGCCAGCCTTGGACAGCATCTTACATAAAAGCAAAAACAGTAATAAAAATAAACAAATTTGGGAAAAATATACATACTTGAACGACAAAGGAGAATTTCTCGGAGAAATCGCAGATCACAATGAACTCATCTTGTTGCAATAGTTGTTTCCGCTTAGCTAGATACTCAACCTGCTGCTTTGCTATGAAGTCAGGTGGTATAAAGGTAGCAAGCTGCTTGCTGAATTCTGCTATGAAAATATCCGATGATATTGATAATTTTTCGAAATTTGACCTTCCTTAAAAATTGCAAATAAATGTTTAATGTAATAAGTTTCATTAAAGGTGCTTCTCCATTTTTAATATTCCAGGACAATTTTCGGAAATATTTATAAAACGATCCGTGTTTGGGAATTCACACAACATCATCTTGAAGAGATCACAATATGTATCGACATCGAATATCCCCTTCATTGGTTCAAATATCAGTTTAACATTCTGATGATAACAGTACACATAAACACAAACAGAATGTGTTCCGTGGTGGGAGTGCCAAAAGACATTCTGCCGGCCGCAGCAATGCAAATTTGGAAAATCCAATTTTGCGACCAACATTTTATTATTTGAATGGAGCATATGATTCTGTGAGATTCATGAGAATTAGTCGGCGTTGTTTTGAAATCTTCACATTATTCTCATCGACAGTCACATATGGTATTCTTCTTTTCCAGCGCATGCACGACTGATATCGTCACTCACATAAAATTCTTTCACAAGCTTTATAATCTCAGGATTGGTGAGATTCGTACCAACGCGCTGTGAGGTATTGAACAGGATTCCATTTTATTTCACAAGTATCTTCCTTGACAATTTTTCGCGCTGACCATGATCGTGGAAGAACTGACAGTATTTTTATTTTAAACCCTTTATCGGTGGCTTCAGCAAATTTAACTTTTAACTGGTTCACCATCTCATTTTCACTACTAGCTGTTTCAGTCTCAGATGCAGTGGAGTCCAACATTATTTCAAAATATTGCTTGCCAGTTTTTTTGATATTTGAGGCGACAACTGTGATGTCTGCGCAGTATCAACAATATATCGTGTTACTGGCCGAGTTTGTTAAAAATTTATTTTACTATGTCTGTTATGTTTCGGTTTACTAAACGGATTGCAACATTTGGTTCCCATTTTGCAATTTCACTTTCAAAATAAATTTCACTGAGATTAACTAATATCACTTGTACACATTTTAATTTTATATTTCGGTAGCTCTATTTATTATCAACACACTGATTACACTAAATATTTTAAAATTTTGTTAAGGAATTTATGGGAAAATTTCTGGGTGAATTGGCGTCTATTGGAGGGGGCCAAAGTTGAGTAGATTAATCTACCAGCTCCCTAACCTTCCAGTAGGGTGCGCATCACGTGAGCTGTTCTGGTCTTGTCATTAGTAAGAGGTAACCTGTTCACAATTCGCACGTGTACGTACTGCCTCCTCGTGGCAACCACTGGTAACTAAGGCCATTTGGCACATTTTTGGCCATTTGGCACAGGCTAAAGTACGGCGCTAAAGGAGAAAACCTTGACAAAAACCCTAATCTAAGGTGGAACAGCATATGCCGATGGATAAATGGCTGATAGGTTAATCAGTCCAAAATATGCGGACTCTGGATACCAGGCATCCTCCAGTTTTATTTAACCTTCCTGTAGCAAAGCTGGGTGACCTACAGGCGATTTGCAATTCCCAGCAACTCGTAAGAGTAAAAGCAAACGGAATATGGGGCAGGAGTAGGAATATACGGGAGTGGGAAAACCCTATCGAGGTCCTTGGGGCTCCAATGCTACAGCCTTTCTAGCGAAACTATATGATGTAGTAAACATCTAGGAGGGAGAGCAATAAGCCCAGATAGTATGTATCAGGTACCGGGAGGCAGTATTTTCAGGTTCATTAAGAACCTGAATTGACTGGACGGATAATGAAACAGGGTTCTGCACAATAGATCTTTTAGGTCGCAGTGTGAATTGGCTGATCGCCCGCAGGGACCAACCATTTGATAATTTTTACTTCAAGTGCATACTAAGGACAAGTCTTGTTTGGTTTCTTTATTGAACAAAAATCGTCACTGAATTGGTTTATAATGTTAGGTAGTTTCTTTCTTAATCCACATTCAGGCGTATAATTTGTATTACCACTACATATAAATACGTATACGTATACGAGAAACTTATTATTTTTTTTTTGCTATGTTATTCACAGCCATAGATATTCCGGTTTTTCTGCGCTATGGACATGGTTTCCACCAAACCGAAAAGCCTGTTGCAACAGTTCATACACGGAACCATGTGAAACTGCATGCTGACCAAATAGAATGAAGTGAGGAGAATATTGGGAGAAATCATGAACTGCATTGCGAAGAGCATGAGTTATAGCGGACAGATTTAAATCCCAGAGACGCTGGTCGGACTTAATATAAGCCCGCAATGACGCCAACAATATGCGATTGACTCGCTCTGATGCATTTCCTTGCGGAGAATATTTTGCGGTAAAGGCATGCTTGACCCCATACTTCTTGCACAGATTCTGAACGAGTACAGATTCAAACTGCCTACCGTTGTCCGTAAGAATAACTTCCGGTACTCCGAACATTAAAAATATTTGAGCTTCAAGAAATTTACATACTTCACTAGCAGTTGCTTGATGAACGGGTCTGGTGATGACGAAGTTTGAAAAGTGATCAAAGGCAATCAGAATTCCGTTATTGCCATTCTTAGTGCGAGGATAGGGCCCCAAGAAGTCAAGATATACTCTCTGAAAGGGTCTAAAAGTCATGGGAAGAGAACCAAGCGGTGGTTTGCATACTTGGTTAGAGGGTTTATTTGCTTTACAATCCTCACAGGAATTTATAAATTGGGTTACATCTGAATTAATAGTGGGGCCAGTAATAATAACGTCGAATGAGCTCAGAGGTTTTACTGATACCCAGATCAGCAGCAGTACGCGGACAATGGGCTGAAATCAGCAAGCTAAGTCGAAGTGATTCAGGAATAAGCAGTTTGTATTTCGGAATATCCGGTAAATAAGCTTGATTGGACGACAGATTAATATAAACTAAACGTTGAACGGTAAATATGTTTATTTTCTTGTTAGATTGTTGGAGAGAATTTGCTAATTGTTCATAATCATCATCACGAAAAGCCAGTGAAGATGTGTCGACATGAAGTGGAGAATTCAGTGACGGAAGCTGGACAACATCGAGAGACTCAATTTCAATCCGAGATAATGCATCAGGGACTATATTTTGGGATCCTTTCCGAAATTCGATCTTAAAATCAAACTCTTGGAGCTTTAAGCTCCACCGTGCCAGTCGACCAGTTACATCTTTAAGAGACATTAGCCATTTAAGGCTTGCGTGGTCTGTTATAACCGTAAAAGGTAGACCCTCTACGTACAATCTAAACTTCTTGATCGCTTCTACAGCGGCTAAACACTCTTGCTCAGTCACTGAATAGTTACGTTGAGTACCATTCATTTTTTTGGAAATAAAGGCTATAGGCCTATCGTTTCCCTCCTGCTCCCTTTGGAATAACACTACCCCAATACCCATGGAACTGGCATCACACTGGATGTAGAAGCGAGAGTTAAAATTTAGAATGACAAGAATTGGTGCTGAACCGAGTGCCTGCTTCAATGTGTCAAACGCCAATTCAGCTTCTTCAGACCACACAAACTTCCGGTTCTTCTTGAGAAGAGCCGAGAGAGGAGCAGATAGAATGAAGTACCCGTTTATAAATCGGCGATACCATCCCGTGACACCAAGAAACCGTCTCATTTGCCGAATGTTCTTCGGTCTAGCAAACTTTAGAATGGCCTCGACCTTACCCGGATTAGGTTCCAATTCTCGCTCACCAACTACATAATTTGCTTTTCCGAACATTTATCGTTAGTCCAGCTTTTGTCAACCTCTCGGCAACATCCTGGAGCAACGATAAATACTCATCAAAATCAGCAGTAGTGACAAGTAGATCATCCAAATAAACGAATAATCGGTCATGTAGTTGATGAGGAATCACAGTGGACATTAATCTACACAGGGTCTGAGGCGCGTTACAAAGACCAAAGGGCATGACCTTAAACTGATATAACAGTCGTTCCGGGATGGCAAACGCTGTCTTTTCCTTCGAGGCTGGATCCAAAGATATTTGTCAGAAGGCATCCTTTAAATCCAAACTCGAAATAAACCGGGTACGATCCAACCTGCTTAGCAAACCGTCAATTAGCGTCAAGGGAAATGCAGCCTTCTTAGTTAAGCTGTTCAGCCGTCTTGCATCAAGGCAAAGTCGAACACCACCGTCTTTTCTCGGCATAGTCGCCATTGGGGAGCTCCAAGCGCTATGGCTCTCCTCCATGACATCCAAATCTATCATTCGGTCTATTTCTTTATAGATTTGTTGTTGTTTGGCAGGGGATACAGCATAGTGTCGGTGCTTAACTGGTTGAGCATCTCCAACATCGATCTTATGATTCAGCAGGTGAGTTCAGCCCAGCCCTAACAGTTCCGAACTAGGAAACATCTCCACTACAGCTTGAAGCCTTTGACGCTGATCGACCGAGAGCCTATGTTGGTTGTTGTCGGAGGAAGTAGGGTTTTTACTAGATAAATCAGGCAGAGACGCTGAAATTGACGAAATTAACAAGTGCTCTATTCCAAACTTATGGCAGAAATCGCAGCCTAAATACAGAGGTTGCTGTAAATCCGGAACAATGAATAGCTTCATTTCAAGAGTTTTATTATTATATGAAATGTTAGCATTTACAAATTCATGAATTTTAAGCGGAGAACCATTAGCAATTTGAACAAATGCTGGGATTGATTGAATGAAGAGGCAAATTATGGTCCTCAATGAATTGAAGTGCGTTGGTTCCTAAGGCGGAGATGTTAGCTACACTATCTAACAAACCGTAAACTTCAGTGTTATTAATGGAGACCATTGCACAGGGACGATTGTCTTCAAGAAATTCAATGGAACTGCAAAACTTGGTTTTAGAAATGTTACGATACATTTGTTATCGTGTTTTGAAATAATTAATAGATCGATAAATCCGGGAATTTCTGGAAGATTTTTCGATCTTGTGAGAATTTTTTAGTTTTGGTATTACTTCGATTGCTGATTTGGGGATCGCTGAAGAATTTGTATGGGAGAACGACCCGACCCTCCTATAGTAGTCTCCCTTACTGGTTTTAACGACGAAACTTTCCGTTTACAAAAATTACAGTGTAGCTTCAGAACATTCGGGGTACCACAACCATAATAAAATATTTGATTACGAATAAGGTCACAATCCATATACGGATGTCCATCTCGTCTACAATTCCAGCAAGTGGGAATTGAGGAAGAGGGTGATTGATTTTGCGATATTTTTGTAGGGTTAGCTAGAGTTGAATGAACAGCCTCTACATTAAATGAATTTACGATTGGACACTCGGATGCCTTTGGAGCTATAAATAGTTGATGGCCATGAGAAGTGGAAGGTTCAACAACTAAAGGTTGTATTGAAGCCTGGGCATAAATATTAGAGCCTTTAATATCACACATTTCCATGTCATTTATTCGCCCCACCTGGGAAGTTATTTGCACTGCTTGTTCGGGAATCAGTCCGACACTTATCCAAATGTCTTCGGTAGCTACGCAAGTGCTGACAAGGTCTGAAACTGATAATATTTGCCGACCTGCAAGGTGAACTTGTAATCCAGCTCGCATATTTTTCTTGAGAATCTCTAATATCTGAATTTCAGAGAACAGGACTTTTAATGGAATTGCTAAATTTAAGATATCATAATAAAATTCGGTGAATGGTTCTCGGGGACGTTGTTTTCGAGCATCTATGAGACGTAAAATATCTACATCAGTTCGTCGGTCCTGAAACTGATGAGTGAAAGCCGTTTTAAATTGATTCCAGTCACAGCCTGGATGTCTTTCAAGAACTAGCCAATAATGTTCACCTGCAGAACCCTTCAATAGAGAAGGCATATCATTGATTAGTTGGGTCAATGGTATATTATTTGTTTTGGCCATATGCTCAGCGCGATATAAAAATCGTTCTACAGCTAATCCTGTTGCGAATCCATCGAATGAAATGCCCCATTTACGGACAGGTGTTGCACGAGACAAATATTCTTGAGATGTTCGAGAATGTCCACTATCGTTTGACTCCTCTACTTCTGTTGGGGTAGCAACATATTGGTGAATTGAATTAATTTGTCTACTAGGGTTTTGTCGCAACTGAGTCTTTACAGGTTGTTGTTCATTCTGAATGAAACTATTCGCATTTGGTAAAGCGATTGAATTATATGTCGTTGTAGGGACAACCGACGGTTGATGTGGAAAAGCATAGGGTTGCTGAGTTACGGAGAATGGATTTAATGGTAAATAAGGGTAACTGTATGGAAAACCACCCAGGGGAGCCAATGGAAAAGGCAACATTGCTGGTTGGTTTTGAAAATTATAAAAAGGGGGAACATTTTGATGAGACGGAGAAGAATGCTGTAAAATTGGTTGTTCTGCCATAGCAGGTAGTCGTTCCGATATGTTAAATCATCTGCGAGGTTAGATTGAACCCTACCATTACTGAGCTGACCTATCGGATTGTTATTTCGACTCTGAAATATTGGATTTATCCGATTAATAGGCGGATTATCGTTGTTTTCTTAAGAAAAAGTAATATTTTCAGATTCCAGTCTTGATTCTGCTAGCTGTGCAGGTTGCGGTGCCTCTAACATTAATGTTAACATATCCTCATGGTCTATTTGGGTAGTACTAAGGTCCAGAAGGGCCTCCTGCAAAGTTTGTTCCTTTAGCAGGAATTCTGATGACTTCAAGAGTCAGAATGCGCTCACCTCTTGCTTTTAGATGACATAATTTTGAAATTAACGCCGAATATTCATTCTTGTCAAAATTGGGATTTTGAAGACAATTCAATAACTTAATTTGAAGATATTGTAACTTTAAAGCACATATGGAGACTTCATTGTGAGGATGTACTAACGCTTGTCTTCTTCTTTTTCAAAAGCTTCATTTAGATTTGGCTTTTGTATCTCCATGACACCTTCGAGGTGCCGGATTTCAAGTTCAACAGCTAATTCATCAGGATATATATCCTGTGAACGTATCTTAAAAGTTGCCATGCTGCTAAATTTAAAGATTATAACTAATATTAAAAGGAAATATATTTAAATGTTTCGACAATTGAAAATCAATAATGCTGGAAAATATTCAAAATGGTTAATCTAAAATTTTTATGAATTCTTTGATACTACTGCAATTCCTCTGGTTCGTACAATAATTGGTTATTAATAATAATTTATAAATTCGTGTATAGATAAATTGTTATTGAAAATGAACAGTTTTGGATTGATTTAAATCAAGATCCTTAATGTACTTGATAAAAAAAAAATTTTAAAAAATAAAATTGTAATATAAATGAAAGTCGAAAAAAAAATTAATTAATTCGTTTAAGAAGAGGAAGTTGGTAAGGTGATCACAGCGGTTCCGGCAAATTGTTTCTAACGTAAGTTGATCCTTGTCCTAGTGAGATTAAAGGAGAGAAATCTGGAAAACTAGCAAATGAATCGACACTATTAAATTAAAATATTGGATGCATTTGCGAAAGATTATGAATTGGGGAATAATGCAGAATGTCTTACTTGAACTAACAATTGAGTCCACAAAAAAATACTTTATTTGGATGGTAGGGCGATATTGCAAGACAATCTTGATTATAGGACAAATATCATCGATGACAATCGATAAAATCGCAAGACAGACACTAAAATCGACATTCATAAATAGAATGGAAGTACCGCGATTGTGATTCCATAAAATTATCATACTTGAAGAAGGAAAAAAAAATTGACTGTGGTAACCGACAAAATCATCTTATCATTGAAAATGATAAGGAAGGAGAGGGGTAATGGAAAAATAACATAAAAAATTGGAAAGGGAACCCGAATGAAAATAACACCTGAATCAACAAAGCCAAAGCATGGATGCAGCTGTGAAGTCGGGCGGAATGGAGGTAAAAACGTGGATATGGAAGCAGAATTGAAAAGAAATAAAATTAATTAAATAAAAATTAAATGAAAATATAACTCTAATGTTACTAAAACTGTGAAAAATGAAATTTAAATGATTGAATAAACTGATAATATTTAATGAACGGTAACAAAAGCAACGCAAAATCTTTAATTGAGAAAAGTATTGGGGAAGGAAAGCCATTGTGTAACTGTGTTTGGGCGCCACTGTAACGAAATCAATTCAAGCGATCGAGCGTAAACTACAAATAAAATGACAGCTCTGCAGTCCCTGGATGGATAATTTCTGTTAACAGGTTAGTTCGCGTGATCGATGGCTTTATTTGTAGTTTACGCTCGATCGCTTGAATTGATTTCATTACAACTTCACTAAAAAAAGAGACGCTCACACAATAAAGTTTCGAGAATGATTATTATTTGTTTATTATTATTCTGTGAAAAACAGGGTAATTTCTCGCAATCTATCAAACTCTACTACAGCGTTTTATACCCTATTAAATGCCAACAACAGAAAACAATTACTACAGAATTCGAGCAAGCCCTAAGTGAGGCTAATCAAGTTCATGTGACTGTATCGCAACCTTAGAAAATAACTTACCTAATTGATAAATGTTTCATTAAAAAAAAACGATAAATTAATTTTAATTTGTTTTTATTATAATTATATTAAATTAATTTAAATATTTGTTTTTGTTTTTTTTTATAATAACATCTTACATAAAATTAACCTTAAATTACTAATAAACTTAGTTACTAAATAATTTACACTTATCATTTTCTTAAATATTAATATAACATTCTTGTTTCAGTATAATGATTTTTAAATTGTTATTTTTTATTTAAAAAAAATAGAATCATAATATTTTATACAAAATAATAATAATAATAAAATAGCTGCTTTTATATATTTTGTTTTAATAATTGCCTTAATTTAGTCGGTTAAAATTTGAAATTGTTTAACTTCCTTTTCGGTGGGTAATGGTAATGTTCCTCTTTTATTTCACAAAGAAAATCGTTGTGGAAGTAGAATTTTATATTTTTTCATAATACTGGGGGTAATATTATTTCATCAATTATTTATAATCAATAATTCTTTGTTTATTTAACTAAACGAAACTGACTAAATTATGCAATTTAATAAAAAGTATTACTATTAATTTGTTGAACATTTAAAAGAAATTAGCACAACTGCTTAAAAGCTACACAAATTATATGAATATATTGGGTGGATAATTATAAGGATCATGGGGAAACCTGTATTTTGTTTATAAATTCGTTAATATTATTATTTATTATGTACAAAATGTGTTTAAAAAAAAATCAAAGGAATTACATTAAAAATAATCATTTTGTGCAGGATTAGCACTAACATTATATTGTAGAAGGAATCGATGGAAGGAATTGGAATAAATATCAAGAAGGTAAATAAACTTAGGCCCTTTCCGAAAATTATACTTATCTATTTAGACATACTTATTTAAATAAGTATGTTGGCGAGGTAACTTAAAATAAGTATGTATGTTCTTACAAAAAAAAAAAAAAAAAATCTAAAATGAAAACACAAATTCTGTTAATTTCATTGCATATACATTGTGATATATGTAGTAATTAAGTTTTATAAAAAATTGAATTAAAAATTATTTAATAGTTAAAAATTAAATGCGTTGCTGTCAAAATATAAAATAAGTACGTGAAATCAATTCGTATGATTTAACATACTTATTTAAAATGGCGGCAAATAAGTATATAACTATAAAATAAGTATAACTTTCGGAAAGGGCCTTAGTTAGAATTATGTATTACAAATACAAGTACATATAGTTCTGCCCTTAGTTTATTTTTATTTTTATGTCTATATTTTTTTAAAACATGGAACAGTTTTCCTAACGACCCGAAAATTGTATGCCGCCTTAAACGATTTCTTAAAACACAAAAATATTAACTCGCGATAAAATATCAAAAGCTAACCTAAGCAATGCTAAACGTTAGCAATACAACTGGCACGCTTGCGTTACGGCGACTTTTTCTAAGCATTTTACAAATTTTCTAAAGCCAAAAATTTAAATTAAAAAAAAAAATGGTTGGCTCAGTTCTGGATTGATCCGCAAGGGTTTAAATTGTCGAATGATAAAAACACAAAAGTGAATCAATAATATACAGCTATTCAAACGCAGCTATTCAAATCGACAGCTATGATTTTGCTTAAAGTGCCTTAGGAGTTATTACGCCTTTGTTTCAAAGTTGTAATCGCCTGCACTTTCCATTAACTAAACGCTTCAATTTCGAGAAACTTTGGAAAATTCTTAATTTGTTTCCCTCTTTTTTAAAACTGTGGGTTCCCCTTACAAGAGATCAATTTTTTCATTTTAACTTAAATAGTTGATTTAATTGAGTTCGATAAATCGACACCAGCAGCCCAAATAAAGCAGTAATCTTTAGAAATGCATCAAAACAATAAAATCAACAATTATTTCTATCCATCTCTCTCCCTCTTTTACGGCAGTGGTTTTGGGCTTGTTTGAATCGTCTTGACATGCCATTTTCTCCTATGGGGATAGTTTCACTTTTGCATTATCTAAACAGTTGAATCTCGAGACATTTTGAAAAGTTTACAAATTGTTACGGTTTTCTTTTAAATTTATACTTTCCCCTTACCCCGGGGCACTTTATTTTCAATCCGTCGAGCAGGAGAGCGATTTTGTTGTGTTGCCAAGTGTTCGATTCATCAAAAAAAAAAGAATAATCTATCAGATTTACCCTCTTTTACTAATGCCAACAACCAGTGGCTAGATTCTGTTAAAATGATAATTTTTTGTGATATTTTTCATTAATACAAAAGCAAGGCCTGGAAAATTCCATTTTTAGTGATAATGCTTTTCATTAACACTTATGGTTAATTCATCAAAATCTACTCTTAAATTGCTTTTTAATATCCCCGTCTAATAAATATTAGTACGATGTCACAAAAAATGTCATTTGTCACTTGATCAGAATCTAGCCCCAGATCTTGCTGCCATTTTGAGCGAAATTTTTATTTTTCATTCGATTTGAGTTTAACAAAAAGCGTCACATATGTTTTTGTGCATTTTTGTCTATTCAGCGTTATTTTGTGCGCTTTTTTCTAATATAACAAATTACATTAAATAAATAATCATCGTTACAATAATAATCAACAATATGTTTCATAGATTTCAAACACGCGCACGCATATCAAAACGATAAAAGTGATTTACAGAGAAATAGAGATTGCTTTTAGTGGTAAAAACAAATCGAAAACGACATAAATTATTCGACTTCATCGAACTCCATCAATCTTCACCTTAAACGCCCTGCATCGGTTGATCGGTTAGGTTAGAGAGAAATCACACTTAAGAAGCTAGAATTGATTTTCCATTTCTAAAATTTAACGTGGTCCGTTTATAATATGAAACAACTTCACATTAACATTTACCAAGTGTGAGAAGATTTTAGTGGCACAATGAACATAGTAAACCAGAACTAAAGTTCTTGAATTAAAATAAGCATTCTTCTCACACATCGGTAAATGTTAATTTGGCAATTGGTTTCATATGTTTTGGGTATTTTGAAACGAATGCGATTTGAATTTGATGCGGAATTAATTTAACAAATGTAGTTAAGCGTCTTTTGAAAGAAATTTAAACCAGAAGTCATTTTTTTTTGTTCTCGTGGATGATTATTTACGGTTCCTTTATTCTTCAAAAAGTATTGAGCAGTTTTATCATTTTGAGAGTTTCTTGAAATCGAAACGAATGAAGAAAGCATGTGGAACAACATTTAAAATCTTAGTCACAAAATGATGGTAGGACACAGTTGACGAACGCCGCTTGTTGCTATTATTGCTTTAACAGAAGCACATATACAATATCTGATGAAGGTTTAACATGATAAAATGTACCTCTGAGACTACTCCTCCACAAAATCTTTATCGAAGAAGAAAAAACGGTGGAGAGAATTGCGCTTTTTATGAATTAAGGTTTATGGATGGAGGTTATTTCTTTTCTGAAATGGCCTTAAAATCCATTGCAGAAAGCAAATAAGGTTCACTGTCGTTATTATGTATTGTTAAGGTTACCTATGGAACTGTTTGGTAATTCACGCATTTCCTCATCTATTTTGATTTATTTTCGAATGGTGAGAGAAGGAAACTATTGTAAACTGCACTGTGCGAATTATTAACAAACATAGCCAATGTATATTGGCTTTTAAATTCAGGTTTGGTCAGATTGCTCAGGTCCGGTTGCCGAAGCTGATTTTTAATATTAACGTAATTGTTCTTATGTACATGTTATTTATTAATAAATGCCGTTTACATTTTTTGACAGATGACAAGTAATAACATTCCGTTAATTAAAAATGGAGGGATATGCGATTTGTTATTTAATTATTTTAAATTTGGTGAAAGTTATGCAGAAGTTATAAAAAAATTTCATACAGAGAATGGAAGAGAAAATTGCCCGTCAATTGTTTGTGGCTATTCGAAAAATTTGTGGAAACTGGTAAAGAATGAAAAAAGCAAAATATATCATCGTAGTGCTCGTTCAGAAGAAAATATTGCTGGTGTAAGTGCTAGTATTAATGAGAGTCCAAAAACATCAATTATACGTTCCACTAACCACTTTCTTCAGAATTCTGCACAAATATCTTCATTTGAAGGCTTACAAGATTCAGGTAACTCAAAAAATAAAGCCATTAGACTTTGGACTAGGTCTTCAATTCGCTAAATGGGACATACAAAAACAAAACTCAAAAATGCGAATTTTTTCAACAAAGTCCTTTTTAGCGGCCAAGCAAATTTTGAACTGGGTGCGTTTGTAAACAAACAAAATGGTCAGATTTGGGGTGAAGAAAATCCACGAGAAATAATGGAAAAAACGATGCATCCACAAAAAATGATTGTCTGGTGTGGTTTTTGAGCTGGTTGAGTAATCGGACCGTATTTTTTTGGAAAACGAAGCTGGAATTGCTGTTACTGTAAATGTACCTCAATATCGGAATATTATTGCGAATTGTTTCTTTGACGAATTGGAATTTCTCAAAAAGGAATAATTAATCGGCTGCCTAGATCTTGCGATCTAACAACCCTTAATTCTTTTCCTATGAGGCTATTTGAAGGCAAAATTCTAAGCCAACGACCTACAGGGTGACTGACACCAAGTGTTACCAACTTCAGACTGTTATTGCTGTCAAACCAGTGATGACAGAGCGCTCAAATTTACACTAATGACAGTTCATTCCATTGTTTACAAGCGTACAAGCATTTTAGTGGGAAATATTCAGAAAAAAATTATCCGCAATGGAATTCAATCGTAATAGTGTGATTTCTCTATATTTGGCTGGAAAATCACAGCCGCAGATTGTTAACCAGTTAAAACATCTGCATGTGAATAAAATGTTTGTGTATCGTACCATAAATCGTTATAACGATACTGGCAGCATTGCAAAACGCCATGGTGGTGGACCGAAACGCACTGCAATATCGCTGTATATCATTCGGAAGGTGAAGGCCAAATTGGCTCGGAATCCGCGCCTTAGCGGCAGAACAATGGCTCGTGAGGCGAACATTTCGCTCGAACGGATGCAGCGCATATTGAAAGATCATCTTGGACTAAAGGCCTTGAAATTCCATAAAACGCATGGTCTCACCGATGCTCAAAAAAAAGTTAGAGTGGAAAGAGCAAAAGAGTTGTTACGCTTGCACGAAAGTGGCGATTTGCCGAATTTGGTTTTCTCCGATGAGTCACCGTTCGTTATTGAGCAATATGTGAACAAGCAAAACGACCGGATTTACTTGCCCGGCCGTTCTACTGAAAATTTGAACCAACGGATTGCCACTCGAAACCAAGCGCCGCCGATGGTAATGGTTTGGGCCGCCGTAACGGCCGAAAGCCGTTCACCGCTCGTTTTTTTGGACCGTGGCATCAAGATATATGCTCAAATTTATCGGGATCATGTGTTGGAGGGAGCGTTGAAGCCTTGGGCACAAAAACATTTCGGCCGCAGAGCCTTGACATTTCAACAGGACTCGGCGGCGAGTCATAAAGCGCGCGTCAATCAAGATTGGCTGAGAAACAATGTTCCGCGGTTCATTTCCACTGCCCAATGGCCACCAAATTAACGTGATGCAAATCCGCTAGATTTCTCGGTTTGGTGTATTTTGAAGAGCAAGGTTGGGAGAAAAAAATACCAAAGTGTCGATCGTCTCAAGCAAGCGCTTCGACGAAAATGGGCCAAAATACCGCAGAGCCACTTTCGTGCTGCATGCAATAGCTTTGTCGGCCGTTTGAAGGCCATAATCGCGGCTAAATCGAAAACTGCTAATGCAATTCGAAAATTTAAATATTTGTGAACATTTTTTACTTTGATTCAATAAAATTCATCAAAAAATAAAAATTCTGTGGCGTTTTGTTTTGGTAACACTTCGTGTCAGTCACCCTGTATAAATAATCGATGACCTAAAGGGGAATTGTATTTAAGAAATTGAGCCAAAGGTATGCCAGAATGTCAACGAAAATTTTAGTAAAATAATGGTAACTTGCCGTACATCAGCAGGAGGCCACTTAAAAGACAATATTTTCCATTACTACTAATTCGGAACCTTAATACTATCATTTGAAATAAAAATTTAGATACTTGTCAAATAATTTATGTGTTTTATTAAAAATTTAAAAATTAACCTCAAATTGGAACACTCTTTACAAACAAGCTACCTAATCGCGAATTCGAGATTATGTTGTTATTTTTTTGTCATTCTGTCACAACGCGATTTTAATGCTTTTAGGATTACCGCGTTAATGTGGTTATCGTCTAGTTGTAGAAACTCGATATACATGAATTACATTAAAAGAGGCAGAAAGCGTAGGTAAGTGAGATAGAATTATTTTATTTTGATGTAATTTTTAAAATGAAATAGAAATCGTAATCTGAGATTAATGCGACTTTCAAAGATTTTACCGTCCATCCGGTTTTCCATCAATTGACCATTTCGAAAAAACTTAATTGGTTGAAGATATGAAGCCATGCATCCAATCTATTCGAAACAAACCGGATTTAAGATTGTAGATAATGTATGCTCTTATAAATGTTTGTTTATATTTATTTCTGAAATAAAATAAAATTTTTCTAATTTTCAGGAAGAGATATTTACCTCTCTACTAAAATCAATTAGGCAATCGACTGTGGAAAATAGGAAGAACAAAATTCTAAATTCATAAGCTTTTATTGAATGTTGAATAAGGTTGTTGATTTAAGTTATTTAGGTATCAATCAACAATCACATTCTAACCGATCTAATCCTCCTCCACACTGTGCGATTTAGCTATCCTATTGTTTCCTATTTTTAAGAGTGTAAGGGTTAAAAACATTTTGCAACTGCAAGTGAAATTAAGAAACAAAAGTTATACTTAATTTCTGTTTTTAAATTTTATGTCACAATACGTTAAAAATTTAATATAATTAAATTTATAAAGTACAACAATTTAACTTCAAAATTGGTTAAATTAAAAGAAGTGAAATAACAACAAAAACATATTTCAGAAGTCTTCAGAATTGAATTGAATAAAAAAGTCTAAATTTGACTTTCAACATTTTTTTTTTAATTTCAGAATTTACTCAAAATTTTAATGTCATCATCACTAAACTCCTAAAATTTGATAAAACATTAAAATTTAGTACAACTTAATAAAACTTTTTCAAATTTCAATAATTAATCATTTATTCCAAACAATGTGATGTTCTTTTGACTTTCCAAGGAAAGACAAATATTTCTGGGTACCAAAAGAACACGAAAAAAGCTTGATCTAATGACACATGGTTTTGTTTATGCCCAAAGAATTCATAGATGTATATTTAGGAATGCTTTGTTATGTTATACCTCACTTTTGAGTTTAATATTTCTATGTGTTTGTAAAGTCGTATGAAATCTGAGAAACAATGCAGATGTTTAAAAATTGCTCTAGAGCAAACAATAAACATCGAAATAATATCACTAAAGCAAATACTCGACGGGTTTCCAACCTGCGTAATCAAAGAAATGAACCGATAAATTGTATTATAAAATTTCGATAGATAAGTTAAACAGGATCCTCAAACGCATATAAATAATATATGGAGAATCAAGATATGTATGTAAATAGATTTTTAAAAAATGTACATATACGAAATTAAAAAAAACTAAAACTTAAAAATAAAATAAATTAAATTAGTCAGATCCTAAAACAAATTAAAAATTTCGTACAAAATGAGAAATTTACGAATCTTTTCTACCCTGTTGTAAAATTGGTTCAATATACGAAGCTACCACACTACACTGACTATTCTCATCCTCATTTTCATTTAAATACTCTGTATTTCGTGGATTATGATGATGCAGCAAACTATCTTTCCGCCTAGTAATCTGCTGATATAATTCATCAATGGACGATTGACTATCGTTCAACATACTGGCATCATTATTGCGTAACAACAAATCTTTTGAACAATTATATACATCATCATGATCATTTTCATCTTCATCCAAATCATCACTTAGTTCCGATTGTTGATACTGATAGTGTAAATTGTCGTCACACGTTAGCGTTAAATTTAAATCATGGTCATTTGGTTGGGGCGCATATAGCCCATGGCTTCGTATACTCAATTCAGAATTTTGATAATTTATATCACTCTCGCTTGTCGGACTCGACGTTAAATTTCTTAATTGTATCGATGTATTAAATATATCTAAATTAATCATATCATTATTCATATGTTGTTCCAACCGTTCATGATTTTTTAATTTATTATTTTGTGCTAAAGTTATAGATTGTGATGATGTTATTGATAGATCATCGATGTCACATAAACTAGGCGAAAATAGGACAGGACTTTGTGATTCATGATTATTTAAATTGGACGCGGGTTGTGCACGTTTATTATAATTATTATCATTCTTGCTATAACCTGTATCTAATAAATTGTTATATGATATCGAACGAATTTGAAACGAATTATCATCCATTAAATTCATTATGTTTGATGTTTGTTTTGGTTTACGATAATTTGATTGTGCAACATTTTCGAGTGATTTTGATTTTTGGAGATTACCCGAAATTTCTAATGATGGCGATATGTATTCCATATTTTTATCTAATTTTATTATATCTTCTTCTTCAACATCATCATCGGTTTTTAAATTTTCTTCGATGATCGGTAGCCCAATTTCATTCATCATGACATCATTTATGGTTTTGGTTGGACTCAGCTCAATGTTACGATACTTTTCTGAATTATTTGTAAATACATTGTTTGTTTTGTCCGGAATCGGATTATTTAAATTATTTTCCTCATCTTCTTCGGTTACATCCTCAAGCGTTGTATCAAAGAACGGATTATCGTCAGACTTTCTTTTATCATTATTACGAACTGTTATTATTTCATGCTCTGGTTTCCCAGTTTCGGAAACATTAGTGTAAATATTTGCGACAATTGGACTACTAGGCGAAGTTAGTGACTCCGTATTCGCAATTTTTGTTACATTACTATTGCCCCGAGTACCTGAAGTGTACGCCCTCAATGAATCAGAACCTAGAACAAAACGTTCTGGATCACCAATCAAATCACTTTCATTACAACTATCCGATAGTATATTCGGATTTAATTGTTGTTTCATATCCTTACGATTATCAATGAGTAAATTTTTACGATCAATATGAATATTTGTGTTATTCACTTTACTACCACCCGTAAATATTGACATATTTTTCGATGGATACGACATTAATGATGAAGTATCACTTCGATTATCTAAATCACTGCGATTTCGTTGGAATTCAATATTATTCTGCTTCGCCAAACGTTTTTGTTTACGAAAAAATTTTCGTGCCACATTAATTTGATTTGGATTGTAAAATATATCGACTGATTGATTTAGAGGTGCATCAATTTGAGAACCCGGTGCCATAACTGAATTTTGCAAATATTGTTGACGATTCATAAGAACCAAATTAACTTTAGTACCAACATTATTGATTTGCGCCCCATTAGGACTTTCATTCCGTTGCATGGTGTGTGAATTAAATTCACTACCAGTTTTACTACTCGGTCGATACGATTTTGAGTTTTGACTATTTGAGCGTGATGATTGTATTGTGTTGGTTGTGTGATACGCTACTATTGGGCCACCGTTTAACTCTTTTGAATCAGATACACTTTTAGGGCGACAACACTGTTTGTTGTTACGCTGGCAATCGTAACACGATAAAGAACCCCATTGAAGTCTGACATCACTGCGTGAAATGCCATAGTAGAAGGTTATAAAACAACCTAATATTACCGCTAGGATTGCATAAATGACACTAAAGACTTCTTCTTCATATAGAATTTTATCGGAAAATGGTGTTGCCACTGATATGGCACCAGCAAACCATGTCATAATAAACAACATTAGAACCACAATATGAGCTTTAAGTTGAGTTGCAAGAGAATGTTCCTGATCATCGATATTTGTAACTGTAGTGGGAGTACAAATACTAATACTTTGGCATCTTTCGTTAACTAGTGCCGCTTGTCCATTGTTCGGTTCCAACAAATCTAAATCTACATTTTCTGTAGCCTGTGTACCTTCTGACATATGACCGTTAATGAGCGTGTATTTAAGATGGCAACGGATGCAACCGAATAATATGAAAAGAAACACGATAAAAATTCCTGCTGGTACAAAAAGCGCACTCAAAGCCGGTCCAGTTTTCAAAAAACAATATGAATACGAGGCATACTGACGAATATGAACAGCGCCACTTATACCACAAATAATCATTGCAATTCCCCATCCTACCAAATATAGCCCTAGAATAGGTCTTCGACCGATATGCTCTTTCGGCAGGTCATCGTTTGGCATTGAAATATTATTACGCTCATTTTTCGACATTCTCTTGTACATATTGCTAACATTAACGCACAGCCAGAGTATAACGCTTAAAGAAAAATAGTGGATTGCCATCCCAATTCCCTGACATAGTTTATGATCTTCAGTTTGATAAATCCCTAACGTAAACACAGCTATTAAAAGGGAAATCGCCAAACACATATTAATTAGCGAGTGTTTCGTTCTCCGGGCCATTTGAATTACATCACCATAAGCAATATACGTTATTATATTAACCCACATAGTTATAAATAAAATTGCCCCACCAACATATAAAGCAGGTGGGGACAAACGGAATCTTGCTCCTGAATTTTCATCGATGAAGTCATTTAAATGTTTCACATTTTGCATAAGCCCGTAGTAACCGAGTTTGTTACAAGTGAATACAACCATTTCGTGCACAATTTGTGATTGATTGCAGCCGTGTAAAGACCAACCACCTAATCCTGAATTCATTCCAGGATCCCACCACACAGGCCTCGGTTGACTTAACGGATGATGAAAAGGTATCGATTTTAACATGACATAAATTGGTTCAGTTAAATTTTCGATAACCGACCGATTCATTATCTTAGCGCCAATGATGGAAGATGTAATTTTATAATTTGTTAACGTTTTGTTTTGTGGGAAAAAATTACTATTTCGAAAGACCGAGACCAGCAGGGTCTCAGAACCTCGATATTTCAAATTTTTTGTGAATAGTGACGTTGGAATTTGTATTAGGGCTTCAATATTTTTTTCCTGTAAACCATAATTTTGAGCTTTTATCGCCGTATTACACTGAAATATATTTTGTTTTTCTTTTCTAAACCACGAACACGTTATACCCGTGTGAATGTTGAAAAATTCGAGCGCCAAATTTACTTTTTGAGCTTGAGCAGAGAGCGTGAATTCGATAGCTTTTTCAGCAGCGTTCACTAATTTATTGCATGATGCGTCAATTTCTTGTGCTTTTTGGAATAAATCATACGGTAGATTCATAATTTGTGATAAAATATTTAAAAGCATTGATCCTAAATCTTTTTCTTGGTTAAGATATTCAAGATAGTTATCGATAGTTTTGGCTATGAACACGATATCAATTGGATCACTGAATTTTTTAACTCTTATTACACTATCGTCAATTATAGTATAGTTTCGTAAACGTTTGGCACTTTCTAATACACTGTCGCGAGTTATCGAGAGATTAACTTTGGAAAACTGTTCTAAAATTTTTGTATTTTCTTTAACATAAGGGCACGAATTCGTATTCAAGTTGGTCCAATCCCCAGTAGCATTACACTTGAAAGACGCATACACAAGATAAGGCCCCTCTCCGGTACATGGAACCTGTACTGTTTTACCTCGAATTGTACGTGGCCAATAATACACTCCTTTATTATTGATTGTCTTATGTTGTGTACAGTATTTAGTATCTTCAGATATCACAACAATTGTAATATTTTTCGAAGAATTAGCTTGTTGTGATCTTAATCGACAGTCCCACATACCTGTATGATTTTTCGTTACATGTGGAATTTTTAAAATGGAATGCAGCATTCCTTTATCAGATAAATGTTTGTCCTCAATTTGAATCGATGTAAAATTAACATTCGGATCATAGAATATGACATTCTCCGTGGAACCAGGCTCAACTATTTTGTCTGACCAACCCCAGAATACGTGTGCTCCGCCTGGTAAATCTTCTGAATCCCTGGGAGCACCAACTGCAACCCGTGGCGCCCGACATTGTAATGTTAATGCATCTCCTTCAAAAACAAGTTGATCTTGATTTGGTTTCATTTCCAGGATCGATTGTAGCGGTGATTCACAATGAAAATGAGTTCCAATTTTTAGTTTCTTCAATGGGTATCCGGAAAATAATAATGGCGTAGCACATTTCGGTACTGGAACTAACTTCACGGACGTTTTATTTGACCATGGGACTAGCCAAACTAGATCACAATCGCAAGCGAGTGGATTTGATGAAATGTCCCTAAAAAGATATTAGTAATTAATCAAAATACATAGATACTGTTTAAAAATAAACTCTTTTCAAATTGATTAGCAACTTTTTAGATTCACAAAAAAAATAACACAAAATCGAGACCTATTTAAGTGGGTAATAAAAACCGCCACCATCAAGAAATATAATCGCAATTCGCGACAAACTCAATTTACAACTCAGTGTGACAACATTATTACGAAAATGTAGACATTCAAGGTTCGACACATTTCTAATTTTAGATTATTTCAGAAATTTAACAAAATTAAAAAAACAAATAATTTTAATTCCAAGAGATGTTCATGAGCTTTCAGAAAGATGTTGGGATTGTATTTAGTCGATAAATAGATTTGTATTTGGATTCAGAAGCAAATCCTCCGAACGACGAAATTTCTATTTGCTCAGCAATTTACACGATAATATTGCGCTCAGCTCCTGGGTGGCAATTCCAGTAATATTAATGTTTCCGTGGGATCTAATACTGCTATACTAGCTATATACATTTTCATACTTCCTAATTTGAATTAGAAATATGTAGTTTTAATTACACATGGATACGGTAAGGCAATATTCCCAGTGCCTACGGTAAGGTAAGAAGGCACTGGGAATTGCTCGTTCTGGAAAGTAATTAAACCACAATAATTATTCTCTTGTGACTAAGTTAATGCCGACATTATTGCAATTGTACAAACATCGAAAGTAATTTTTTCATAAATACACATTTGAACAAGTGTTCACTTTTTTAAAGATCAATATTTTCAAAATAATACGACGAAGCAAATGGATTGTAGACATTTTTTGTAAATCACATGAAACCAATGCAACGGTGACGGTGGTCTCTACAAATTACATAATTTGAAAAGGTACATAATTTGAAAGAAACAGTTAAATTTGAAAAGAAAACTTGCACTTAGTATAAATGGTGTAATTAATACTTACAAGACTTTTAGTGCTGGTAATTTATTAAATGATCCTGGAGATATGTGCACTATGTGGTTTTGAGAAATTTTCAATTTTTCTAAATTCCTTAACTCTGGAAATACATTTTCATCAATTTTTTTTAATGAATTAGATGTTAAATCTAATTTTCGTAAATTGGTCATATTTACGAGATCGCTGGATTCTAACGAATTTATTTGGTTACTACTCAAATTACTGAAATTAAACGCAGACAATTATTTCCGTAACAATTTTAAAAACTAAAAGTATTTAATGACTTACAGTTGAACCAGTTCAGAGTAGAGCTCCGTGAAATTTAAATCTTTTAGGCTTGTGATCTTACTCGATGGGGTCCCAATACAAGTGACTTTCATACCATCCGAATCGATATTCGAGATTTTCTTGCACGAACATTTATCCGGACATTTTTGTGCTGCCCCCAAATTAATCGTAATCAATATTAAATAAATTAATAATTTAATTATAGCACCATTCATTTTCATTATTAATTTTTAAAGTTTTATTCTCATTTCTATAAAATTTGTGTTTTGTCGTAGTCGAATTGTTATTGTTGCGTACGAACTCTGTAAATACGGAATTCCGTTCCTATATCTATTTATCTAAAACTTAAAATTTATTCATTTTAACATTTTGTCGGTCTGAAATCAAACGAAATAAAGAAAATATTAGGAAAAAATTAACATAAACAATAAAATAAAGTTGAAAATGAAAAAAAGTTTTCTTCTTCTTAGTATTGAAGCTCACTGATCAAAGCCGAAATTTGTTTTCAAAATTACTTACACTTAAAACGAATATCGAACACAAAACAATATGTTAAATAATTGCAATTTATATTCTTTAATTAATAAAACTATCTAATTTCAACTACTTTCACAATAACAAACAAAAACTTTAATTTATACAAGATAAATTTACTTCATTGTTTATACAAAACTATAAAATTTATTTCTGTCAATTTGGATCAGTGGCAGACGAAGGCGGCGAAACCAAGCGAATTGAGCACGTTCAATGGAAAATTTAGTACTAAATTTTTTTTAGGACATAAAACAAACTCATTACATTTGACATTTGATTTGTGGTGCTCTTACTCAATAAAAAATTTCATCATCTTCCAAAAGCGAATCGCAACAGTGTTTATTACTTTAAAAAATGAATTTTTCTAAACAAATAGTGTTTAATTGTTACAAAAGCGTCTGTAAGCCATATAATCGTAATCTCGTGAGTCTAATTTCTCAGAGAAATGCACAACCAATTATCAGTTCCATTGAAAACGGTTTTAAATTGAAGACGGCTGATTTAATTAAAAACAATCGGAATATACAAACAACCAGCTATGTGAGAAGCATACCTATTGCTAAAATAGAAAGCAAAATGCAATTAATATTTACATGTAAAGTGTGCAAAACAAGGAATTTTAAACAAATCTCAAAAATCGCATATACCAAAGGTGTGGTAATTGTACGATGTGATGGATGTTTAAATAATCATCTAATAGCAGATAATCTAAATTGGTTTACCGACCTTAATGGAAAGAGGAATATTGAAGAAATATTGGCAGAGAAAGGCGAAAAAGTCATTAAAATCGGTTTCAAAAATAGCGACTGTGAATACATTTCAAAGGAGGATTTCAGTGTAGACATACTATTGGAAAGTGGAGCACAGGATACCAAATAATTAGACAATAAAACTACACTTTTACGATACAAAAACGTATTTTTATTTATTTCAAACATTATTTGCTCAATTTTTAGTACATAATTATTTTTGCTCAAACGCATTACTGTCAAACTCGATGTTTGACATATGTCATTTTCTTTTATTTTCAAACTTGTGTGCCTCAGCACGTTGAACTTCGCACATTTTTACCTAGAAAATTATTTAAAAACCGAAATTCAAAATGGGTATGCCACAAAAAAGAAAAAAAATGCATTCTGGGGATACTCATTTGCGGCGGCGTTGGAGAACCCGCAGCCGCAAGAAGGATTTGGACGAAGTATATTTTGATAAACATAACCTAAATTTGTTTGTGATTTACTAGTTTTTTGTTATTTATATTATCATTTAACAGATTGATAAAGATCTTCAAGAGGAGCCAGAAAAATTAATCAATCAATCTGTGGATTTAGATAAACCTGGATTTGGCCAATTTTATTGTGTACATTGTGCTAAATATTTCATTGATGATGAGGCCTTAACAGCTCATTTCAGAACTAAGGTAGGCTATTATTTAGTTCCTAAAACAACAAAAATTGAAAACTTACAATTTAAAAATATACTTCAGGTTCACAAACGTAGATTAAAAAATCTAGAGGAAGAACCTTACAGCATAGAGGATTCAGAGCGTGCTGCTGGTCACGGAAATTGGTTGCCACCAAAGAAACGTAAAATGGTAACACAACCTACGAAAGAAGAAGTTAATTCTGGTAAAAAAATACAAATTGAGGAAATGGAACCGAAAAAAGTCGTAATAAAAATGGAAGTTTGAATATTCCAATTTAATTATTTGGTTTTGTTTTAGTTCGGACCTATATTCACAACTAACATTAAATTTATATCGAAAATCCCTTTAAGATTATTTAGGAATCTCTGAAGGTTTTTGAAGGATAATTTCCCATCAATCTGATATTTTATGATTGTCCATTTATTTTCATAAACTAATCGACCAGATCGCCAAATTTTTCATGCTTGGCTTAGATAGCGACCTAATGAAAAATGTGAAGGTTATTCAACAAGTACCAGCTTCAGGTATTTGCAGGACTTCCATAACATTGTGTTTCTTTGAATTTCAGACAAGTTATTTGATCATGAAAACGGTAATTTCTGAAAATCTGTGGCTGAATTTAATTTGTCTCAAAATATTATTCGATTATTCTTAACTGCACTGCAGATCAGCCGGATACTGTACAAGAGACAGTATTTGTGCGGTTTGTCTTGATTTTGCAAACTCCTAACAAAAATGGGAAATATGTCGAAATACGTGAACATTTGTTTAGGATTTATTTGTTATAAATAATAGTATAGGAGCTGAAATGACAAAAAAATCAAAAGTCATCATTACGTGAAATTTGGGAGGGCAGGGTTATGACAGTGGCTCAAATTCAAAATAGTATTTTGTTACTCTTGTAAGGTGTATGCTATTACCAAGGGCATTTTTTGTGTCGTGTTCTGCCGAAATTGCTTAGTGAGAAGGCAAGTTGAAAATAGGTAGTTCCAGAAATCAGCTTAAACCGGCTTGATCCACATAATAAATACAAAGTAGATATTCCTCTGGCTAATCTACACTAAATTACAGAATAATAAAAATCCAAATTATTTCGCAAATTGTACATTTTATTTTTAAACACAAATAGGTAAGGTACAAATTTTATAATAACTGAATATCTCAGTAACACCAAAGAATAAAATGTAATTCGACCGGCGAAAAAGAAATGTTTTTTTTTCAAAAACATTAGTCAGTTATTAAAATTCAATCATACAGTGAGTGCGAGTTTACGTAAATTTTCAGCTGAAAAACTTTCAGCAGGCAACCAGTCGACGTAGTCTATTTCGTAAACAAATTTCCCCTTCCGAATAAAATATGTGTTTTTAAATTGCATGCGGTCTTTCTGAAATTTTTTCACTGCCAATTTCAAACAATCGGCCCTATTGCATCTTATTGGTACATGGTGGTGCAGTGTACTCGATATGGATTGGTAGATGCGGCGTGCCAGAATTCATAGGGACAGACAAGGGATCACAATTCGAATTACAGCTATTTTCAGAATTGTCAACGTTGTTAGGATTCGAGAGGAGGCGAACTAACAGTTATAACTCCAAATGTAACAGGACGATCGAAAAAATGCATCTTATACGTTAAAATTGTCCATAACGCAATTCTACTTGGCCTAAGAACAGAACTTGTTTTCGTCGATACGTATACCGACTCAAGTTCTAGGTTCAACAAAATTCGGGATCCCCCAAACTGAATTCGTAATAATATTAAAAAATCATTTAGATCATTCAGATAAAGTGTTTGTGAGTAAGGCAGAAAATTCCCTCACCAATCCAAAACGATACGAACCAAGTGACCTTCAACATATTGACACTACCAGCGGGTCTCGTGACGGTATCGTCAAATTATACTGAGTACACTCGCAACGAACACTGAAAATTCACATTTTCTATAGTTAAAATCCTGTCTAGTCAAAAATGTTTCGTAAAACAAATCTTGATTTTTTTCTTAGTCGATCTCGATATTAAGTGAGATCCCTGGCCACAATTATTACCGAAATATTGGTTTGTGCTGTATTCTATCCCACTCATGTAGTCACCAGTATGAATATCCTCTAGAAAGGGTCCCAGGCTCGACAAAACTCCCGGAAGTCGAATCAGTGCAGATCTTTATGGACTTGGATAAATTCATTAGCTAACCAAACTATGCTTTATTGATGAAAGTGGTAAATCGAGCTAACTAAGTTGTTAACATTAAACTTATCGTTAACACTTCTACTTTATCAAGCCACAACCACAGAGAGAATTGCTGTCAGAGTTCGACAACACAGCTAAGGGGTTGCGAATTCAACGTCAGTTGTGTGGTAGTTGTAATTTCATGTTCTCCATCCAGCTACAGATAGTAAAACTCATAGTGGTACGCCGCGAGAGAAACAATTTCATCATAACTGTGCAATAGTCGTACTATATGAAACGTCGTACTTCATTTTTCAACTGCAGTATCAGTTTCTATTTTAAAAACCCAATTGTAGCCTACTGCTACTCTATCTTTCGGTACTATTACTAAGTTCCACATGTTATTCTGGTTTAATGACTGAATACTGAATACCCTCTTCGTCATCGCACGAGGCCATTGTTCTTTGATAATGCTATTGAGTGTCTTTTAATGGTATACTTTTACAGGTAGAATAGCTTTGTTTGACGTATCATAACCGTGGGTGTTACATATTCAAAATTATCAGAATTATGTGCTACACACTAAACCGAAGCAAGATTCCCGGAATACGCCGGATCCACCGTAAACCATTTTATATACAACAAAACCGAAGGGGAAAGGAATGTTAATAGTAGAGACTCGACCCGGTTTCAACCACCTATGCAGTCGATAGCTAGTAAATTGGTTTATAAGTGGGTTAGTTAACACAATACATCATAATTTATAACATCATTCTCACCCTGTTCAGCCGCAAGTTCTGAAAAGTTCTCAGAGACTTAATTAATTAATTAATTATTGTGTGAGGTGAGATTTTTTCATTCCATTATCATCTTAGCTTTATTTCTGCTTGTTCCCATGCGGTCACCCAAATTTGTATTAACCATAAGAAATGTTGTTTGACGTTGTTGTGGTAGTTGTTGCGCCTCTTCTTTCTTGTCTATTTCCCCTTCCGCCTCCCCTGCTGTAATAGTTTTGTGAATGCTTCTGTTGTGTAATTGAATTATATAAGTAGGCTAACACAACATATTGAAATCCTGCCAAAAATGACCAATGGCTCCTAAGTCCGAAAAAAATGTCCGTCCTTGTATTTGGATGTCTACCCAAGGTATCTCGAGGTAACGACTTGTCCGATTTGGAATTTTTTCGTCAATGTGTTTCTTTGGACAAGGCGGAGAACTCCGCTGAAATGACATCAGCTGTTTAGATCCCGTCAAGTCTAACTTTGGCGAGACCTGCCGAGTTATTACGCATGAGGTGCTATTTGACCATCTGTCATTCGTCAACTTACTAGCTTCCTCCTGAAACAGCGGTCTATATAACGCAAGAGGCATTTCAATATCCTCTCTACTTTTTGAAATGTGTTGAACTGACCTGTTATCTTGTTAAGAGATGAGAGACAGTTCTGGACTACTTTCGACGAACACCTCAACCAGTCCACGACTTCCTTTATGGCAGTTACTTCAGCTTGAAAAATGGTACAGTAGTCGGGGAGATAGAAGGAGAGGTTTAACATAAGTTCCTCGCAAAACACCCCAGCCCCGACTTGTCCATCTCGTTTTGAACCATCAGTGAAGAAGTTTATAAGTCCTGGTTCCAAAACTGCATACATCATCCATCCTCTCTGGATGGGATCCCAGTCCGGGATTTTGTATCAAAAGATAGTGACGGGACAGTATAGTCGCTGGTCTTGGGAATCTCTTTGTTACACAATACAGATGAGTGTCTTGTATTGTTGCAGGTCCACATTAAGGTGGATTTCACGGCTGAACAAGCTGCCAACTGTTTTCCCAAGATGCTAAAAACGCAGTCTCCAGTGCCTGAGTGTACGTTCTCCTCAGTGCACTACTGATCCACAGAGAGATTGTTCTCTGAAGTTTCTTCAACAGCTTTTGATTGACAGTTTTGTCGAGAGCAGGCCACCGCAGACTGTTACGCCATACAAAAGTGTGGATGTGATTACTGCAGTATAAAGCCAATATACAATTCGGGGCTCCAGTCTCCATCCTTTCCCAATGGCATTTTGGCAAGAGTATAGCACTACACACTACCGTAGCTTTCTTTACCCTTTCCAGAATATTAGGTTTCCAATTTAATTTGCTATCCACAACGAGACCTAGAAACTTCGCTTCATCTGTAAAAGTCAAGGTGAACCCATTTAAAGTGAGAGGATCGGTATGAGGGAACTGCTCTATTTAACGTGGTATAAATTACCCGTTTTACTGCTCGCCATATTACTTTGGTCTAAAAAGACCGAAGTATTGAAATCCTGTCAAATTTGTTTTTATTTTTTGATTTAAAAGAAATTGTATTTATTTATTTTATGTAATTACAATCTAGTCTCCTGGACTAATGAGAAATTTGTTTCTGACTTAATCTAGTAACTTAAATTAATCTATGGCTATATGGTTGGTGATGCGAGGTGGAACACGCAGTAGCGTGGTGTACAATTTGAAGCGCTTCACTGATTGTTGCTCCAACTTATTCCTCGTGTTTATGACCATATAATTTCTTTAAATCTGACCCCAATTGATTTTTGAGGCGTTCCGGGATAGATATCGTTTAGCGTATATTAACACGTGATATGTGCGAAACCGACGATGGATGCGTATAGATTCGCTTTTGATTCACAGCGATCGACCAAATATACACCAAAATTAAATGAAGCGCATGTGCCACGATTTGTGTGGACGAAAACAGAGTTTGATACAATGTTTTTCGATTTGCCGTTTTTACTAAACCCACAACATAAGAATTATTTTAGTTTTACAAGGTTTATTTATTTTAAAACAACAAATTCGTTTACAAGTTAGTTATTACAAAAAAAATGATTATTTTTTTGTGTTAACAAGGAAAAAGTATTTTTTGGTAATGATTATTTTTTTTATCAACAAAGATAACATCGAATACGTGTTACCCGATGAGTAGTTTGTAGTGGATTTTAGATCAGCACAATGCTGTTTAAACAGACAATCACCAGCTCAAAAGGTTTAGTCCTTGTAAGTCTGCGTACTAAATTCGTGATGCTTAGGAGCTGAGTTGCCTCAATATTCACATGTTGGCGGAGCCTTTCTTCATGTCTCCGTGATTTTTCCTGAATTGCGTTTAAGATGAGGTTCATTTTAAGATCCCTCTAAAGGTCATTGTTCCTGACATACCAAGGGCATCAACGATGTTCCTTAATACCATATTCTGAAATCTTTGGATGATATTTACGTTGCTCTGTTTGGTACAACCCCAAAGCTGAATACCATAAGTCCAAATCGGTTTCAATATTTGCTTATAAAGCAGGAGCTTGTTGTATGTTGATAAAGAAGAGTTCTTTCCCATCAGCCAATACATTTTTCTATATTTAAGTCTTAATTCTTCACTTTTCTTCTTGACGTGTGCTTTCCACCGTAGTTTAGCATCCAGGGTCATGCCGGGATACTTAGCTGTGTTCGCATGCGGTATTATTTCCTGATTTATGGTAACCGGAATATGTTCGAATCGTCTGTTTGTAAAGTTGATGTGAACTGATTTAGTTTTATTCTCCATCTTTTTGTCCATTTATTTATTTGAGTTAAAGCTGATTGTAATTTCTGTCTTGATTCTCCGTTGTTTTTTCCAACAGTTAGGATCGCCGTGTCATCTGCAAAAGTCGCCACTGTGTTGTTTTGTAACGTAGGAAGATCATAAGTGTATAGTAGCTATAAAACCGACTCTAATACACTGCCCTGTGGAACTCCTGCATTGGTTTATATCAATTCAGAAATTGTATCACCTAACTTAATCTTGAAGAACCTATCTTTCAAGTATGATTCTAGTATCTTAGCAAATTGCATTGGTAGAAGATTCCTTAACTTGTGGTTAAGTCCTTCATGCCACACTCTATCAAACGCTTGTGCAACGTCTAGAAATACTGTTGAACATACTTTTTTCTCCTCTAATGCTTTCTCAATTATACTGGTTATTCTGTGTACTTGATCAATTGTTGAGTGTTTGTTGCGAAAACCGAACTGATGATTTGGGATCAAGTTTTTACTCTCGATTATCGGATTTAATCTTTTTACCAGAATCTTCTCAAAGAGTTTGGACATGGCTCGCAATAGCGAAATTGGCCTATAAGACGATGTTATGTATGGTGGTTTTCCTGGTTTTGCGATCATAATTACTTCTGCAATTTTCCATAAGCTTGGTACACATTTGATTCTAAATACTGCATTTATAAGATTGGTGAGCTTCACCATCGCTTTCCTTCGCAGTTCTTTTAAGATTTCTGCAGTAATAAGATCGTATCCAGGAGTTTTTTTCGTATTCATATTTGCTTTTATCTCATGCATGACTTCTTTTGGTGTTGTGGGTAGGATTTCTTTACTTTATTGCACAGCTTATTCAGTTATTATCTCGGCTTCCAACGTTTGGTCTTCATGTGGCTGGAATATTTTTTTGATTTGTTCAGCAAATTCGTGAGTTTTGTCTTCATTATTTCTAGCCCATTTCTCACTTGCTATTCTTATTGGAGGATTCTGCATTATTGGTCTTTTAATTCTTTTTAATTCTTTTCATGTCAAAAATGAGCAAAAATTTTGTTGGTCCAAAACAACTTTTCTCGACGTTTTGAGACCCCCTGAGTCCGAAAAAACAACAAAACAAAAATGTCCGTCCGTCTGTCTGGACGTCTGGATGTCTGTTCCCTTGATATCTCGAGAATGGCTTGTCCGTCAAGAGGGTTGGGTCCTGTCATATTAATTGACCCAAAGTCGCCTGGTTTTATAAATATTTATCAATTTTTTATGTATGTTGGTTTGAATATTGAATTGACCACTGAATTTGGGGTTGAATTGAAGGTTAAGTTAAGGGTGAATTTGCAGATTGAGTTGAAGTTGAGTTGGGCTTGTATTAGGATATAATGAGCAGTTGACCAGTTTTTTTATATATGCTGGCTGAGGATTGTGTTGAGCGTTGAGTTTGCGGTGATGTTGAGGGTTGAGTTGGGTTGCATTTGCGAAATGAATTGAGGCTGAGTTGGAGTTGAGTTTGGGGTGGATTAGGTTTTAGTGAGCAGTTGAGAAATATATATATATATAAAAGTGAGCGTTTATATGCATATATATATATATATATATATATATATATATATATATATATATATATATATATATATATATATATATATATATATATATATATATATATATATATATATATATATATATATATATATATATATATATATATATATATATATATATATATATATATATATATATATATATATATATATATATATATATATATATATATATATATATATATATATATATATATATATATATATATATACTTATATATATATATATATATATATATATATATATATATATATATATATATATATATATATATTTATATATATATATATATATATATATATATATATATATATATATATATATATATATATATATATATATATATATATATATATATATATATATATATATATATATATATATATATATATATATATATATATATATATATATATATATATATATATATATATATATATATATATATATATATATATATATATATATATATATATATATATATATATATATATATATATATATATATATATATATATATATATATATATATATATATATATATATATATATATATATATATATATATATATATATATATATTATATATATATATATATATATATATATATATATATATATATATATATATATATATATATATATATATATATATATATATATATATATATATATATATATATATATATATATATATATATATATATATATATATATATATATATATATATAATATATATATATATATATATATATATATATATATATATATATATATATATATATATATATATATATATATTATATATATATATATATATATATATATATATATATATATATATATATATATATATATATATATATATATATATATATATACCGGGTGTTTCTTTTAAACTGAGACGATCAAATATCTCGAAAAATAGCCACTCTACGGAAAAAATGTCCATAATAAAAATTTAATCATACCGCGGGGGAAATACATTAGTGCAAAAAAATAGTCCTCCACCCCCCGCTTTGTAGGTGGGGCGGAGGTAACTTTTAAACTAAGATAGGAAGCCATATTTTTTATTGCAGATACGGATTCTACGACTAAAAGTACGTATGATTTGAATGAAATATTTTGTTCGGTTCATGATAGATGGCGTTGTAATCGACGAAATTCAATTTTTTCAATTTCTTCTTCTTAGAACACACGCATTCGATTCTGCAATACGTTTGAAATAAAAAACATCACGTTTTCATTGGAAATACTCGAAATTCGTCATCAAAACAATTTATTCAGTTTTGTAAATCACATTTAACGTTTGTGTTATTTCTTATCTTCATGTTTATCGTAATTGCAAAATAAACGATAAAATCCTTTAGAATGGACCGTTTAACTGTGCCAGAGAAAATTGAAATGGTGGTTCTGGTTTATGGAGAAGCTGGCAGAAATCTTGAAAATGCTGTTGCTATTTACGCTCAACGTTTTCCGGATAGGATTCGTTCACGTGCTTCATTTGGCCGTACTATCAAACAATTTATTACTGATGGAAATGTTCAACCGAAAAAGAGGACCCCGTAGAGCAACAGTCACTGGAGAAAATAATGAAATTGCTGTATTGGCTGCAGTGACTCATAATCCTCATGTTAGTACACGAGAAATAGTTCGCGATTCCGGATTGTCCCTCACCAGTGTTTGGAGAATGTTAAAACGGCACAAGTATCATCCATATCATGTGTCTTTACACCAAGATCTTCATGGCGCTGATTTCCAAAATCTTATTTATTTATTTTATTTATTTATTTACCAACATAAATTTGGCATTACAGGGACCCCATGCTTACACAATCTGTTTTGAGCAGGTGCTCATTCATAATAGATCGTGTAAGATGAGGTGGCTTAACAACATATTAACAAATTAAAAATAAAACAGAAACTGCCACTTCATAGTTTAGGACCGCCAACACCAAAAATTCACCCGGCAAAATTAAATGTTTTTCTCAAGCATCATGGTTTTTTGCAATTAATGTAAGGCCTCACTTGTACTATTTGTACTTAATACCATTAAAGTCACTTGGCTGGTTTCCGTGGTTGAATCTTTTAGAATTTTTGAATTTACATAGATATAAAATATTATTTTATTCTACAAAAAAAAAAAAAAAAAAAAAAAACGATCGACTGATTGACTTGAAACTCAAAGCTATGAAATCGGGTAACTTTTTGTCAATGGGCACGTGAACAAATACAACAAAACCCCAATTTTTTTCGTTGGGTAATGTTCTCTGACGAATCGTCTTTTACAAACCATGTAACGGTTAATCGACACAACATGCATTATTGGAGTGTTGAAAATCCACACTGGCTTCGCCAAGTTGAACATCAGCGCCCTTGCACTGTCAACGTGTGGTGTGGAATAATTGGCAACCAACTCATCGGCCCCCACATTATTGAAGGCAACTTGAATGGTCAAATGTACCGAAACTTTTTGGAAAATGAACTGCCAATATTACTTGAAAATTTGAACTTAGAAGTGAGACGGAACATGTGGTTTCAACATGATGGTTATCCTGCACACTATTCGTTGGTAGCACGTGAGGTACTTGATCGTGATTTCAATGGTCGCTGGATCGGTAGAGCTGGTCCGATAAATTGGCCCGCCAGATCACCAGATCTTACTTCGCCAGATTTCTTTTTGTGGGGCTATCTCAAAGACAAAGTTTACAAACAAGAACCAACAACACGTGAGAACATGATTGAGCGAATCAGAAATGCGTGTGCTGAAATTCAACCAAACACACTTCTCAGTTGTGTACAATCATTGGAAATGCGTATTAATAAGTGCATTGAAGTCGCAGGCCATCATTTTGAACACTTATTTTAAGCTAAAATTATTTTATTCACCTGCCATTTACATTAATAAATTGTTTTGATGACGAATTTCGAGTATTTCCAATGAAAACGTGATGTTTTTTATTTCAAACGTATTGCAGAATCGAATGCGTGTGTTCTAAGAAGAAGAAATTGAAAAAATTGAATTTCGTCGATTACAACGCCATCTATCATGAACCGAACAAAATATTTCATTCAAATCATACGTACTTTTAGTCGTAGAATCCGTATCTGCAATAAAAAATATGGCTTCCTATCTTAGTTTAAAAGTTACCCCCCGCCTCACCTACAAAGCGGGGGGTGGGGGACTATTTTTTTGCACTAATGTATTTCCCCCGCGGTATGATTAAATTTTTATTATGGACATTTTTTCCGTAGAGTGACTATTTTTCGAGATATTTGATCGTCTCAGTTTAAAAGAAACACCCGGTATATATATATATATAATACATATATATATATATATATATATATATATATATATATATATATATATATATATATATATATATATATATATATATATATATATATATATATATATATATATATATATATATATATATATATATATATATATATATATATATATATATATATATATATATATATATATATATATATATATATATATATATATATATATATATATATATATATATATATATATATATATATATATATATATATATATATATATATATATATATAATATATATATATATATATATATATATATATATATATATATATATATATATATATATATATATATATATATATATATATATATATAATATATATATATATATATATATATATATATATATATATATATATATATATATATATATATATATATATATATATATATATATATATATATATATATATATATATATATATATATATATATATATATATATATATATATATATATATATATATATATATATATATATATATATATATATATATATATATAATATATATATATATATATATATATATATATATATATATATATATATATATATATATATATATATATATATATATATATATATATATATATATATATATATATATATATATATATATATATATATATATATATATAATATATATATATATATATATATATATATATATATATATATATATATATATATATATATATATATATATATATATATATATATATATATATATATATATATATATATATATATATATATATATATATATATATATATATATATATATATATATATATATATATATATATATATATATATATATATATATATATATATATATATATATATATATATATATATATATATATATATATATATATATATATATATATATATATATATATATATATATATATATATATATATATATATATATATATATATATATATATATATATATATATATATATATATATATATATATATATATATATATATATATATATATATATATATATATATATATATATATATATATATATATATATATATATATATATATATATATATATATATATATATATATATATATATATATATATATATATATGAAACATATTTAAACAAGTCCACACGCGATGTGGATGGAAATAGTAATGGTACTCGTAATAGTAATGGTAACGGAAATGGTAATGGTATAAAGGTATAATGATAAGTTTGATGGAATGATGAAATGATGGTATAGCGGACTGATGGCGTAGCGCTCGGGCGCTGAGTTTTGGGGTTAAGTTGATGTTGTGTTGAAGATCGGTTAGACTTTCAGTTAGAATTGAGTTGAGTTCATAGAGACAAGCGGTTTTCAAACCGTGTTAGTTTAGAGATTGGGTTTGTGGTTGAGATGAGTGTTGAATTGGGAGTTCTGGTTTACTGATGATCCAGTTACGGATTTATTTTGGCAGGATTGTGGGTTTTGTTGGAAATTAGCTTGAATTGAGTTCACGTGAGTGAGATTTATGGAGCTTTATTTGGGGGTTGAATTGAGATCTGAGTCTTAAGTTAGCTTGACTTAAGGGTTGCATTGAGGGTTTAATTGTCGAGTAGACTGTTGAGTTGGGATGCGGTTGAGTCAGGAGTTGCCGTGGAGAAATGATTATTTAGATCATGTACTCATCTTGTTTTCTAACCGTTTTGTTTTAGGGTTTGAGATGAACGTTGAGTTATTTATGGTTAAGCTTAGGGTTGGGTTGAGTTTAGGTCGAGTTAGGGTTGAATAGGGTTTGAGTTGGATTTGAGTGAGTGCTTCGGTTTTAGGGTTTAATTTGGGGTCGATTTTAGGGTTTAGTGGGAGGTTAGATGAAATTGAATTTAGTTGAGTTCATACACGCATGTAGATTTAGTATGGAGGAGTTAAATTAATGGTTGAGATTTAGTTCGAGCTAGGTTCAGTTGAAGTTGAGTTAGCTTACGTTGTGGTTAAATAAGAGGTTCGATTGGGGTATTATTTGAATGCTGATTTGGGGTTAAGTTAAGAGTTGACTTGAAAGTCGATTTCAGGTTGATTTGGTGATTGAGTTGAGGGTTGCGTTGGTGGTTAATTTGCGGATTGCGTTGCGATTGAGTTGGAGGTTATTATAAATTGAGAGGGTGACTGAGCTGAAGATTGAGTTAAGAGTTTCAGTTAGGGATTGATTTGGGAGTTGAGTTAATTTTCAGGACCAAAGTTCACCTCATGAGGTTTCAGCCCTTTATATTTTACTTACCACTTTAATATTTATTAATTGCTTTAAAAGCACGTTTATTGGGATTAGATTCTTGGGTTGAACAGGTCGTAATCATACAAACGTGCCCTAATTTCTAAAAATAAGTTCAAGTTATAAACGTTTGAAATGTTCCTCGAAAACAAAGGTCGTCTAATTCCAGAATTCCAGAACGTTATAAAATTTTTTCGCATAATTAAATAAAACAAATATTTTATTTATATTTTTAAATAATAAGTTCGGTTTCATTTATTTAATTTTTTGAATTTTTCTCTACCAAAATTTTTCTAAAATTATGTTTGTGATGTTTTAAATTTAAACAAAATTTAAATTGTGTAAATATAATTTAAAATAATTACAGAAATGAATAGTAAGTACAAAGTGTAATTATTGTTTTTGATTATGAAGTAAAAATAAAGGAAAATATTTAATTAAATGGTTGTACATAATTATATGTCCTGAAAAGAAAGGAATGTAATTTATAAAAAATAAATTTAATTGATAACATCAATTAGATGTAAGGCACAATTTTATTAATTTACGAGTATAATATACGTTTACATTAATTCTATTAAATTTTTTAAAAACAAAACATGGCATATATAAATAATACTCTGGATTTGTCAAATCAGGTGATTTGACAACAATTCGCGATGAAGTTACTTAGTT
Source organism: Tipula vernalis (assembly GCA_958295665.1). Taxonomy (NCBI): domain Eukaryota; kingdom Metazoa; phylum Arthropoda; class Insecta; order Diptera; family Tipulidae; genus Tipula; species Tipula vernalis. The sequence goes on from OY282558.1 coordinate 330,072,945, forward strand.
TGGCATTATTGTAGGTACATTGGCTATAAACATGTGAATAAACTCGACCGATTTTATTGTTTATGCTATGAAATAGTTTAAAAGGTTAAATATCGTATAACAATAATTAATATTATTTTATCATGTCAGATGAAAGGTTTATTATGGTAACATAAATAAAACTACACTAACATTTGTTAATAAAACTAACAAAAAAAAATTATTTATGTAGGTACTACAAATATAAGCAAAGCAAAAATTTAATTTAGTACATTATTCTAAATTAAAATTGCCTGAAAATGTTAATTACGGTTGTAGAAACTAGAAATTTTAGAAAGCAAACGCGGATCGAGTTTTAAACCAAGTATGTATTTATGTACCTCCTACATGTCTGCACAAGTCTACAAAATTCAATAAAATTTTCTGGTCAAAATTTCGGCGGTTTGTCCTTCAATTGGTTAAACAGCTAAAAATTTGTTGTTGTTCTTAATTTGTTTAATTAAAAAATGTATATGCATTTTTCGCGCCTTAAACGTTATCTTTGTTTAATTGAAATTATTTAAGTATTTGTGCAGCAAAATATTTAATTTAGCATAATCAGATGTATTGGCCAGAGTCCAGGTCCTAAGTGGTTTAGAGACACAATGACCAAGTTCAAGTTTATTTATTCGTACGACGATTAAAATCAACAAATTTCGAAAATATGTTAGACACCGCAAAAGCTCAGACACCCGCAAAAATTGACTGGAAAATGTTTATCAATATTTTATAGTTCATGTTGTACATTATAATATTTCTGTCTCCATTTCTACTAATAAAATAATAACAATCAGATCATATGAGCTTCTTTGGTCATTTTACAATAAAAAATAAAAATTAAAACAAACAAAAATATTTCTTTCAAAATTGCCTTAAACCTTATACACGTTTCGGTTTACTAACAATTGCATAGTCTAGTCCATTACATTGTCGATGATCCAGTAAACCATCTTCGTGTAAAATTTTTGTTTTGGTAATTATTTGTCCGGCAGGTAAAGATGATTTGCGTAACACACCATATCCTAAGTAGCTGTCGTCCGCTAATCGACATGGTTGTGTATCTGGGCCGCCAATTAATTCATAATCATTATGCGTTACTGGTTGAGATGTTTGTTTACGATATGCAGGCGGTACTACCGTTATAATAGTTTTGTAACTTGAACTAATTTTCGTTGAGGTGCCAAAAAATTCTAAATGATCGTAGTTTTCATCACGATCCTCATTATCATCGATAGTTATTTTGGCCGGATTTGGTGGAGGGGGTGGCGGTGGATGATGTGTTGGCGGTGGTGGTGGTGAATTTCTTATTTTTGTCGGTTCTGGAGATTTATCATTGGGTGGTGTTGGTAATCTACTAAGTTCTTTATGTGATTTTGATCGTTGCCACACAAATTCGACTAGCTCATCTTCGGGTGTTGTCAGACGTTCAGTATGTTTTACTTCATCGATCCCTAAAGTTTTCCAGGCTTCGGTTATATTTTCAATCGATTCATAATCTCGATAGTTCGGTTTTTGTTTATTATTATTATTATTATTATTATTATTACAATTATTATTATTATTGTTATTTATATTATTCTGCATACGCTTGGAGATTTCAGATGGTATAACTAAGGTCAAATTATTATTATTCGATTTTAAATTAACAGTGTTGTCCGCAATAACTTTTAACACGGATCCTGATGATGAAGACGTAGGCGATGGTGTGACGGGTTCATAATTTTGAAATTTTCGATATTTTTCACTAGCTTTTGGCTCTATTTTACTATTTTCGATCAAAATTTTGCGTGGCGGTTTATTCGGTATTGAACACTTTGATGATGGCGGTCCCCCGTTTGGAGTCGTAACCAAATTTAGGGAGTCTGTTGACGATATAAATCCCGTATGCAAAGAATTAGTACTCTGATTTAATGGTGAACCGATTGCGCTAACATCAAACTCTTGGTTATTATTTGGCGATGGGGGTAATGGGCTACGTGATCCAGCTTCCATGGATAGAGCAGCGTTTAACTGATTTTCTCCACAATCCAAACTATTCATGCTATCACCTTTAATCAATTTTTTCATAGTTTTCATTTTCGTAGACATGCATCGAAATATCTGTTGTGGATTTGGATGATCCAAACGAAATATTCCTTCACCCGTGTCACATTTGCGACCTGCCTCAAACGTAAATTTTCCATCGCGATAGCCGTACTTTCGAATATATCGATATGGCCATTTTGCTATTACGGTCGTGTCGTTTTTTGGTTTCTTTAATAAGATTTCAGATGATGTCAGTTCTACATTATAAACCCCTATTTCTAAATTACATCGGACTGTGGTTTCGGTTGGAATTAATTTGACGGTAAATACACCATCATTGTACGATGAACAATATAAATCATTATCCTCCTCGATTGCCGATGTCCGGGATATTGTGTTATTTTTTTCTTTAAACGCCACCGATTTGAGCACCGTGACCCAATTTGTTAGATCCTCTTCGTTTTGTGTATTTAGGGTTAGTGTACCAGTCTTTGTAACAATATTAATTAAATTTTCGTTTGGATCTTGAGTTATTTTAACACAATTTTCAAGCGTGATAATTTTTGAATTCTTTGTCTCATCTTTTGAATCACATATTTCAAGTCTTTCGATGCCATGGCGACTAGATCGGAACAATAAACAATATTTGAGATTTGTCGATTTCTGGAATGATAAGAAATAAACAAATAGAAGGTTAGTTAGTTACTAAATATAATTGGAAATTTTTTTCGAAGGAGTTTTCAACAGCCAACGCTCAGTAGGTATAGTTCTGTCTAAGTTTCTAAATACAGTAATTAAACGGAAAATATGCAACTATAAACCATGATACTCAAAGCGAGCAACTAAGTTAAATAATTTTGGATTGAATGAAAAATGCTGCGATATCAAACCAGGCTAATTGACGTTAATTTTTATTTAAAATTGTTTTCTGCAGAAACCAAAGTGTTAATTGCTTGTGTTAGGTGCTCTCTGTTTAAATTGTTTTTGATAAAACGCGCGTTTCCTAAAAAGTGATTTAAGCGGTAGTCTCTAGTTTTCTGATTTTTAAATTTCGACTATGTTGCATTTCGCATGCAAATACTAAATGCCTTCTAAAATAAAGAATCTTTCAATAATCCACTAAATTCTCAATGAAAATATTAAACGAACATCGATTACGTTCGAAATTACAATAATTTTGGAATATTTTATGTTCACTGAAAAGATGAGCTCAACATTTTTTTTGTTGAATGATTTAGGCACTACCGGTGCCACTGATGTTGATCGTTGAATTAATCTAGTTTGAAAATATTGAGTTTCATTAATATCTAAACAAAAAAGCCATGTAAATTTAAGCCATAAAGATATATGAGCTTCATCAAGAGCTATATATGACCTGATTCATTGTTATGAACATTTAACAACAAAATAAAGAAATTCGTGTTTGTAGTTAGTGTCAAAGAATAATTTATAAACTCTTACACAAATAAAATTTAATGTTAAAATAGAAAAAACAATACCATATCCTTCATTTTTCGTAATTTGAAGGAAATGTCTTTACTCAACGGCGTTAAAACTTCATTAATAAAAATTTGATTGAGCCCAGAGTAATCCTGATTTTCATATAAAGATTTCACAATTTTCCTCGCCTTCATAATTTTATCCTTTTTAGTCACGTTAGATATTGGCATGAATAAAGAATCCCGTTTGTTTCTGTATATTTTTACCAAAACAGAATCACTGATGAGAACTGGCAGAGAATCACCATCACCATTAAAACCATAGGTGAGAAAATGCCACTCCTTAAATCAGGTATAAAACCTTTCTTGAACGGTAAACAAAACGTATTACCTAATTTTATGGGTTTTAAAACGTCCTGAGGAATTCTAAAACCTGTTAGATCTACAGTACAATTCTCTTCATTAATATTTCGTGTCCTTTATCTCTCGTGAATGTTGTTTCTCCTGCACTTGTGAAAGGTCGCATTAGTGAAGAAGCCTCTGGGCAGGTCAATTTGAAGATTTTCTCATTTGGATTTGTTCGTCATTTGGAGTTGTTGTCGAAATATTTTTAATTTTGAATATTAATTTTGATATTTCCTTATTGAACCAAACAATATTTTAAAGATTAATATTCGAAATTAGAAATATTTCTTAGTTTTCTTGATTGTTGGTCGAAAAGGATAATTTTGATACATTATATACCATATGTATATGTCGATTTATGGGTAAAATGCGTGCCATTTTGCATTAAGCAAAAAATTCTTCTTATTTATGGTTTTTGCTAGCGCCAATTCTTTTCGTAAACAATTTTTTAGATCTCCGTTTCCAAAATTATTTGTTGGAAAATGGAAACAATATTTTTAAAGTTGTTTCCCTTTTCACCAATTGGAATTTGTATTGTTTTTATTGTAAGCGTAGTTTTATTTATTTATTTATATAAAAACCTATTTATTCGAAACACAAAAATTTTCAAAATCTCAAAATAACTTTAGAAAATAAAATTTAACTTAATTACTAATTTACAAATGTATAATACGGTGAAATACAAGAAATTATCTGATGTTCTGCGAAAATGATTTGTAATTCGGTAAAATGGACTGATAAGGCTGAAACACATGGGCCAAAAAGGAAAACAACTGAGCTTATTAACCGACAAATCATACAAATGATAAAGAACGACTCTCATATCAGCTCAAAAAAGATAAAGAAGGAACTTCAGGTACCTGTAGGTGCGGTGACTTTACGGAGGCGCCTCTTAGAAGCTAAATTGGCTGCCAGGAGTCCGAGAAAATTACTATTGCTCAGCAAGAGGCATGTAGCAAAAAGAATACAATTCGGTAAGGCGCACGTCAATGTGTGAGGAGACCTCCAAACACTGTCCACGACCCAAAATACACGGTAAAGACTGTTAAGCATGGTGGTGCAAAATTAATTCTTTGGGCTTGCTTCTCATACTATGGTGTTGGGCCGATATATCCTTTAACGGGCATCATTGATAAATTTGTATACATTAAAATACTTGAAGACACCATGCTATACCGTATGCTGATTATGAAATGGCCCTGAAATGGGTGTTTCAACAAGATAACGTCTCAAAACATACAAGCAAATAGGCGAAGTCATGGTTTCAGAAATACAAAATCAATCTTATGGAGTAGCCAACGCAATCACCGGACTTCAATTCCATAGAAAACGTGTGTGATGCTTGTCAAAAATAAAGTGAGCAAAGTTAATCCAAAAAATGTCCAGCAATTGTGGGAGGCAGTGCACGAAGCATGGAGTACAATATCCATTGAGAGATGTCAAAATTTCAGCTGTGATTCGTAATAATGGGCATGCAACTAAATATTGACTGCTTTATTAAAAAACAATACACGGAAGTGGTGCTTGTTAAATTTTTTTTGATGAATTTTTCAATTATTCCTAAACATTGGGCCGAATGCATAAAAAATAGTAATTGCTAAATGTAAATGCTTTTCCTAAAAGCAAAAGGTCGAAAGTAAATGCATAAAAGTAGCTTTTGCTACGATATGGTTTACTGAAAATAGTTTAGCATTTACCTCGAGGAAGTCAAGCATTTGCTTCATAAAAGATATAGCTGCTTCTAGCATATGCCGAATTTTTTGTTTTATTACCACAATATTAAAATTCAGAAATGTTAAACAAACGGGTTAACGTCAAAGTAAAATAAATGAACTACAAATAAACCTAGTAGTCTACTAAAACAACTGAATCTTGTGAATAAATCAAAATCAGGACTCGTACGTCTTGTCAAAACCACTAAATTTATTTAACGTTATTTGTAGTATTTTTTTTACCAAATAAATTAAAAAAAATTTAATAATGAGTGAGAAAGAGTGCAATAAAATGGTGTTTATTAAAATGATTAGTGATCATAAAATCATTTTAAATAAATCTCAGTTATCCGAAGTAAAGATAAAAAAGTGTTTCGCTAAAACGGGTAACAAAAAAATTATTTTAAAATCATTGGAGCGGGAATTTCTGGATATTTTATAGACTAATGATAACCCAACATTCACAAAAATATCAGGAGGGATTTCAGCTAAATTTTCAAATGACGATGAAATACATGTGAACGCAGAAGAAAATAGTTCTGCTCAACAGATTTCTGTAAGAGAAACAGTATCAGTTCCATGCAATAAAAATCAATTCCCATCAAAAATTAAGCTTCCAGAAACTGAAGAAACAAGAAACCTGTTAACAAGCCAATTCCAAAGATTAGTGTTGTTGGAACAGCTTTCTCTTATAGGAATGCAATTGGAGCAGATTAGACAACAAAATTCAATTAACAATAATGAAACAACTTCAACGGAATCCGTTCTAAAATTCAATGAATATTAACTGTTTTAGTTACATATATTTCCTTTATTTAATTTCTGCGTTCTTGTCCTTTAGTTCTTGTTGCTGTGGGGTTGTTTGCATTCGCTTCATCGTAATTTTTTCGACTTCATCATTTATAATTTCATCAAAATCGTCAGCGTCATCCAAATATTTTGCCATGTTATGCAAAATGAAGCAACATAAAATTATTCTTGGTGCATTATGAAGTGCAACTCGAACTTTATAGTGTAAGGTCGAAAACCGTCGTTTTAACTGCCCAAAACAACGCTCAATTATTATTCTTTCTTTGGTAAATAATCGATTGAATCCTATTTCACCGGCATTGCTTGAATTTTTAAATGGAACCATTAACCATTTACTAATACCGTATCCGTCATCGCCAAGTAAAACAACATTAGTGGTAATGCTATTCATAAAAACAAATAATGACTAATTTCGTAAAATTCTACTATCGTGAACAGAACCTGGCCATTGAACATCCACGCTGGTACATTTTTCGGTGGCATCACGAGTCGCTTGAATATTTAAAGTGACGTTGTCTTTTCTATTAATATATTCATCGCCTAAATGTCCAGGTTCATTAATTTTAACGTGTGCACAATCAATAACACCGATTGCATATGGAAATTTAAATTTGGTTTACCACCACTCTTTTGCCACATTGATTTCCCTTACCGTTTTAGGAAACTTTATCCATTCGTTCGATTTTTTTAAAATATTATTTAAAATGTTTGAAAAAAAAAAACAAAATGTATTTATGTCTTATGATGTCGTGGCTAACTAAGCAATAATTTTATGTTATTTTCGATTTTTTACTTTGTTTTTATTTCTTAATATGATAATTAATGAATAATACTAAAAATTATTTTGGGTTTATATTCGTTTTAAAGTCCGATCGGAGAAAAAATAGTATGTACAATTCGGAGGAAAAGTGCATTCCCAGACTCCCGTGGTTGCCGGACTCGGCTATCGCCTCGTCCGCCAATTTCCACTATCGTCCGGGAATGCAGTACTTTTCCTCCTAATTATACAATATACTATTGTAACTTCTTTAATAATACAACAAACTGTACTTTGATGCACACCTACGTCTTCACCAATACCATTTTGAAAGCGAGGGTAAGACCAATCACCAATAAAATAATCAGCTAACCACTTTATATTATTTTTATTAAACCGATATAATTTTTTACATGATTTCTCATCTAAATTTGTACGTTCTTTATAAATTTTTTGTTGGGTTAATATCATTAACGCAGCCATACTTACGATTATATCGACGAATTATTAATCACTAAACTGATTTCACCGAGCAAATGGCGCAGTGGTTAAAGCTGCGGCGGTTGGATCGGGAGGTACCGGGTTCGAATCCTTATAGGGGCGGGATGCAAAAGGCAATCATCTGATTACGATCGGTGGTGAAGATGAACACATCTATGACCCCCTGTTGAGAGTGCAGAGTCAATGGGCCGACCCACCTTTCATGTCAGCACTACAGGTTGGCATGAAGCAATGCAATGTAAAGGTGGTTTTCAAAGACGGATCTATAGCCGCCCGTCCTCGATTTGGCTACTCTAGGCGTAAAGTAGGACGGTAAAAAATAAATCAAAAGAAAACAAACAAACTGATTTCAAGCTGCAAAATAGCAGAATGAAATATTTCTAGTGTTTACTTCTAAATTTTAGCAAATGCTAGTCTTTATACATTTCAAATAAAGCAGAAGCTTGAAAAATTTTCCAAATTCTAGCAAATGCTAATGTATGCCGAAAAGATATAAGCAGAAGCGATTGCTTGGACTTTATACATATAAACCATAGCATTTGCTTGAAATTTCAAGAAAACAGCAAATGCTAGTTTTTTTGTATTCGGCCCATTGTTTCGGACTGCTATTTATGTGAACACAAAAGTCATCACAAAATGTCAATCAAAAGAATAAATATTTGTTTGTCTTTTTATAGCTTAATGTGACAATATCAAATATATTTCATGAATAAATCTTAATCAAACTTGCGTTTTTGAAAACTTATACGAGTTTTTCTTCTTCTGGATAGCGCTGCTATTAATGAACACAACTGTAGATTTCGTTTGGGAACATAAATGTACCAGGTAGAAGTGAGATCTAAACAATTAACACGTCCACATAAAGAATCACCCACAAACATAGCCGCTGCAATTTTACGACTTTTTTCATAAAATGTCAATATGAAGATCATGACACCTGTCAACATAAGACGGCAGGCCTTATACCTGTTTCCACCTAGGCTGACTACGGATCAGAGTGAAACCCGAGTTTCCTTAAAATATAAATGGTAAATCGCCTCTGAACTGACCCCAATCTATCGATTTGTACTGACTGCATGGTGGGGATACCATATAACCACCAGCATACTCAAGATGTGATATAACCAAAGAGACAAATATATTTACACAAGAGAATATATCACGAAACTCCTTTGTTACTCTGCTAAGTGGATTACCGTCAAAATAATAGGTAGAATTATAGGGTTAACAGCCCTATAGAATGGCATGACACTTCATTTGCTTGTATTAACAAACAATCTATTAGCAGAGCACCATCTAGATAAACTATTCATTTCAGACTGCATTATATCAACATCAACTAAAAACCGAGTTCGCATAAAAATCAGATCATAGGGCCCAAAGGAGAGCCTTGAGGAACATCCGAATGACAATAGAAAAAATTTGATTTAATGTGATTCAATAAAACAAACTGTTTCCTGTCTATAATCGCAGCCAGTTTTTTTTACAATAATTATATGGTCAATTGAGTCATAAGCCTTAGCAAAATCAAAATAGATTGCATCAACCTGTGCCTTAGACTCTATTGATTCAATAACGAACTTTATAAACTGCAAAAGGTTGGTAAATAGATGTTGCTTTACCACTAAAACCATGCTGGGGAAAGTTGAGATGATATGTAGACAAAATTAAAATACCCCGATAGTTTTTAGTATTACACACAGACAGTATTAGTAACATTAAGTTATATTTACACGAATTTTTGGAATATTCCGAAATTTTCGTGAATTTTCTAAATTTTGACAGGCTTTCCGAAATTATTCATTAATATCCAGATTTTTCGGTATTATTGAAATTGTTCAGAGATATCTCGAGAATTCACAAAATAAGAAGATTATTCCAATTTTTCTGTGATTGTTCCGGGTTATATTCTAAATTTCTTAAGTTTTCCGACATTCTAAATTAATTTGAATTTTGTGTGAAAATGTTCTGCGATTAGCTCTGAGTTTGAGGACTTGCAGAATTACACATATACATCTGAATCGCAATATTTTGTCATTTTTCGAGATTATGCCAAAATTTCGATATTTACGTTTTATATGGCGAGGATCTTCTTTCATTTTACATACTTATGGATAATTCGATATTTGAAAACCTTCAAGAATATTCAAGATATGTATACTTTGAAAATTTGACATTTTTGAGATTATTTTCAATTATATACGAAATTTGTGATGCTTCATCGATATACTTATTTAGGAAACGTTATAGCACTGAGTTGCTGGATGTTTCGTTTTATTTGAGGCTATTGAAATGAATCACGTTCTTTTTCATCTAGTCACGAAATCCGATACTTTTAAATAATTTGAGGCTCGACAGTAGGAAGAAATAAGTTTTTTATCTAAAAGGTTTACTTGCTCATAAGTATAAGAATTATTATTGGGGCCCAAGAAAAATTTTGCGGGGGGCCCGCGATTTGTAGTTACGCCACTGTTTGATCGACTAGATTTATTACATGAATGGGAATTTGGCAATATTAGTATAATTCGCTAATGCAACCTGTACACCTGTAAAATTGTGGTAAAATCAGTCCAGTAGCCATTACCTGGCCCATAGGCTCATCGGTTCTTAACTGGATTAAATTCTCTTACAATTTTCAGAAAAATATTAACTTCATAATTAAAAATTATAAGAATTTGTTCTTACTAAACTAAATGTTAAAATATGGAACCCGAACCCAATATAGTTTAAATCGAATTAGCTTTCTTAGGTAAATTAGAAACAAATTGTGCTCACACTTAATTTAAATAACTTGCAATATTTACACAATAATTAATTCATCATTATATTGAATCGTATGTATGTTTAGTTAAGAAAGGATATGATTCATTGGAAATAGCGGAAACTGATACTGTTTTTTGACGGAAAATGACCATATTACTTGAACAAAACTATTAATAATACTTTGTATTTAATACAATAATATATTAGATTCTATTAAATTCATGCTCTATCTAAGTGATAATGGCGCTTATGCACATTATTTCATCAAACTATGCAAAGGTAAAAAAAAAAACGTGAATATATTAATTAGCATTACGAGTATGTATACGTGATAATCTTCACGCCAAACATGCAAACAAAAACATCAATTACCTTTGCGGACTTGATTAAACTTTGGTTGGTCGTTTCGTATTTAATTTCTACAACAATTTTACAATTAAACAATAAAAATTTCACTTAAACAATAATCCCATTTGAATAAAATTATGGTCTTCTTATTATTATTATTATTTATTTGTGTACTATTTGTATAATACAATATATTTAATGACTAAGATTTTTAAAATACTATGGTACAACGACAACACTAACATTTTTTTATTATTTTGCGGTTTTAGAAGTTTTATTGTTACCGGAATATATAAGACATATTTACAATTTGTACTACATATACGATACTCATTCAATTTAGGCGATTGTAGGTTGTATGGCCGCAATTTGGAATGACACCATTAAATAAAGTGCACGTGCCACATGGTGGCGTTTTAGCAACTTATTTAAAATTTTAACTTGGTAGTCGTCTGGTGAATGCAACGAACTTAAATATACATTCAATTGCATTTTAAATCAGAAGTTTATTTTTAAATTAATTACTTATTGTTATTTATTGTGTTTTCTTATTGCGTATATAAATAAAAATAATATTATTAAGAAATTTAAATTTTGTCACACCTGAAACCTTAAAAAAAAAAATCCTCAAAAAGAATAATAAAATAATATTATTGTGTGTACGGTTACGTATATTCAAAAATGTCTAGTCAAGTTGTTTTACGAATGTATCGTAGGTGTTCCCCTGTGGCAATCTAATATTCAATACAATTTCCACATTTATGAATTATATAAATATTAAACTAAAAAAAAATAAATTAAAATTAACCCTAAAATGTACAAAATTAAATTACTAATCTTATTTCCGAATACAAATTAATCAATAAATGGTTAATTTAATTGTCATCCCAATGTACATTATTAATCATATATTATGATTGTCAATTTTTTATAAAAGCTACAAGACAAATTTTAATAAATACTGTTGAAAAATGTTGTTTTGTGGTTAACAAAAATAAATTAACATAAAACTTTTTAAATTAAATACAATGTCAATTTGAAATTAATATGAAACATAATACATAAATGAGCCTAACTAATAGGATCTCACAGTTTGGCATGCTAATGGAGTAATGTTGTGGTTTGAGGATTTTACAATTTTATTTTAAGTGTTTTACCATATTTATGGATTTTTCGCTATAGACGTGAATAATATTTCTTTGGCGGCGTTTTTTTTTAAATTCATCTGAAATATACATAAATAATATAATACGTGAATAATATAAACGATACGTGAATAAACTTTGGTAGTAAAGCGGTATTATTCGGGATGATAATTAACCGTGAACTAAAAACCAAAATTAGTTAAAAGTCAGTCATAAAAATTAAATCGATTGGTTGTAGAAAAACTTCTTTACAATTTAATCAATTTTAAAGTTGTAATATTCCGAAGCTGTCAGCAAAGAAAATTGAAACATCTTGAATTTCTATCTTTTATGGTTAACTTTGGTTTTAATCTAGTAGCGTAACCTTAATTTCAATTCAATTTCAACCGAAAATAGTATCAATTCCCGCCATTTCCCATGAATCTTAACCCTTTTTTAATTAAACATACATACATTTACCTGCGTACCAAATTCATTCTTTGGGTAATCTTTTACAATGAAAATGTTGCGTTATACCAAATTTTAGATAAAGACAAGCTCACTCGATTTAAACTATATTGGGTTCGGGTTTCATATTTTAACATTTACTTTAGTAAGAACAAATTCTAATAATTTTTAGTTATGAAGTTAATATTTTTCTGAAAATTATAAGAGAATTTAATCCAGTTAAGAACTGATGAGCCTATTATGACAAAATCAATCCACTCATCAGGGCATGGCTACTGGACTGATTTTACTACAATTTTACAGTTGTACAGGTTGCATTAGCGAATTATACTAATATTGCCAAATTCCCATTCGTGTAATAAATCTAGTCGATCAAACAGTGGCCTAACTACAAATCCCGGGCCCCGCAAAATTTTTCTTGGGCTCTCAGTACTATGACGTTTTCTAAATATATCGATGAAGCATCAAATTTCGAATATAATTGAAAAATATCAAGAATATCGAAATAATCTCAAAAATGTCAGATTTACAAAGTAAGTATAATTCATAAGCCATGTAAAACGTAAAACATCTGGATATAAGAAATATCGAAATTTTGGCATAATCTCGAAAAATGACAAAATTTGACTTTTTTCAATAGTTGGTTGATCAAATAAGTTTCGTACAAGAGTTTCTCAAACGGGATCCCAGTTTCTGATTTATTTATGTTATATTCTGTAACTCAATAACCGCATAGGAATAATATATTACAGAAAAACCTCGGTTTAAGAGACTAATTGGGGATTGGCCTATCTCTTATTTTCGACTGTCCCTTAGTCCAAATGTAGAAAACTCGAATATCCCTTACAGAAGTTTGTCCATTTATAGCATTCCCAAGTCGTTCAGAAATTCAGATCATTAGGAAGGAACGTTGCTATTTCTTCACCTGTTGTGATGAATTTTGGCATGCACGATGGATATAGTATTCTAAAATTATTTGTAGATAAAGTTCTGGAATAGGGCCAATTAGGAAGAAATTAGGTGATTTCTAAACCAAATTGTAATGTGTAATGGAATTCGAAAAATACAACATGCCGTCAGTAAAGAAACAACCGAGTTCTTTCCTAATTTGCCTTATTCCCAAACTTCATCTAAAAATCATTTTAAAGTACCTTTTCCGTCGTACATGTCAAATTTCATCATAATCGGTTAAGAAATACGCAAGTTCCTTCCTAATTGGCCATATTTCAGAATTTCATCTAGAACTCATTTTAGAATCCCATTTCCATTGGGCATGTTGAATTTTTACATAATTGGTAAAAAAATGGACAAATTCCTTCCTAATTGGCCATATTTTAGAACTACTTCTAAAACTCTAACTCTGCCTAAGGCTTTATTCTTGAATTTTTCCTATATAGGAAACTTTTGATTAAAACTTAACCTATGTTAGTTCTTAATATTAATTTGCACTTAGTAATTACTTTAAATTTGACAGCTAGATCTAAAGGATCTTTTTTTAAGACACCGGTATCTGGTAATTTTGACTGCACTGCTTGGTTGTGCCTGCTACTGTTTCGATGTGTAGATCCCGATATATACCAGGGTGTATTTATCGTTATTCGTTGCAATTTTATTATGGTGGAAGCACAAGCGAACCTCCACAATTGAATACCACACGTCCAGATAGGTTTAAGTAACATTTTATATAGTAAAATCCTACAGTCTAGGTTTAAGTTGGAATGTTTACCTATTAACCAGTTCATTTTAACACACGTTAAATTAATTTGCTGACGCTTAGCTTCGATATACTTTTTCCATGTAAGCCTTCTATCTAAATATAAGCCGAGATATTTATCTTTTTGGTAGAATGATATTGTTTATTCTCACAGGCGGACAGATAAGTTTACGGAGGGTGAATGTAATGTGCGATAATGATAGCACACTGTCTTGTAGAACCCCAGCGAGGATTTCGTATAAATTGGTAGGATTCACCGTTATATTTTAGAAAAACTTTTCGGTAATTGTCTTCTAACTTTGTGTATAAGTCCTTTATGCCACACTTTATCGAAAACTTGAGCAATGTCTAAAAACACTGACGAGCAGTATTTTTTTGTTCTAGGACGTTCCTGATTTTAAATACGACTCTATGAACTTGTTCTATGGTTATATGTTCTTCTCTAAATCCAAATTGATGATCAGGAATAACGTTTTTCTCTTGCAGAATTGGTTTAAGTTTTTCCGGGAGAAATTTTCGAATAGCTTAGAGAGAGTCGGTAGTAAACTGATTGGACGATAAGAGTTTACTTTTGTTTCGTCTTTACCATGTTTTGGAATCAATGATTTGCGAAATTTTCTAGGTTTTAGGAAAGCAGCCTGTTCTCATTATAGCGTTGAAAATGTTATTAGTTAGATACATTTTTCTGGAAAATCTTTGACCATTTTGCCACTTATGTGATTGATTTTCAGCTTCGGCATCATGTGGTATAAATTAGGGGCTTCCAATTTGTTCGTTGGGTATGAATACTTTACTAAGATGTTGATTATCTGCATCAGTTCTTGCTCAGTTTCCTCCAGGGAGACGAATCAGAGCACATGAATGTATTGGTTGTTTCAGCTTACGTATGGCTTTTCATAGAGAGTAATCTGTTGCTTCTGTCACTGTGAGGTGACTGAGATAATGTTGAATCTCTTCATCACGTTCTTTTGATAAGGCCATTTTCAGTTTTTGGTCGCTTTATTTAAATTTGATTTAACTGTAGGCGATCTATATAGCTACCATTGCATGCTTAGTGAGCGTTTCATCATTAACAGCTGTTGAACATTCTGAGGCGGTTTGTCCAACTTTTAGTAAACTGAGTTGCTGGGGATCGCATTTGCTTTGTACTGCTGCATCAATTTCATGTTTTGTTTTTAGCGGGATATTTAAAGAACATTCTTTAGTTGACGTACACTTGAATTGAGTTCAATTAGTATGTTGATTCGTCAGGAATCTACCGTAAGTGATCAGAAGATAGATCGTAACACCTTTCGGTCATTACAAGGGGTCTAGCTATACCCTTTGCTAGAAAAAACCAGTAAATCGGGAATTTTTCGTCTCTCAGTTAGCCAATAAGTTAGGTGGCCAGTAGATATGTGATTCTCACAGTGGTTTTCCTTTCGAAGATATTAGCCTTGAACCCCACTGGATGTGTTTGCCGTTGTGATGACCTGCCGCAAGGAACTTATCTCACAGAGTTTTGAAGTAATTTGCAAACTGATGTCTTTTAACTAAATGTTTCGGTGGACAATAACCTGCAGATGTGGTGCATTTTCCTGTCGATTCCTGCATACAGATGCTATTTGCTTGTATATGCTCCTCGCGATGTGATTCACGATGCATAATGTCATAAAAGGTGTATCCTTTGATTTTGAGAAGGCTCGTGTTTGTAAAATGTGTTTCCGAAATCAGCATAATATAGATGTTGTGTTCAATATGGAAATTTTATACGTCTAGTTTACGTTGCACTATGCCATTGGCGTTCCAAACAGCTAATTTAAGTTTATTAATGAGGGTATTCAACATGTAAAAATCATTTTAGAATCGCATTCCCGTTGTACGTGCGTAATATCATTATAATCGGTTAAAATACGGCCAAGTTCCTTCCTCGCCATATTCCAGAACGTCTTCTAAATATTATTTTATAATCCTAGTTCCATCGCACGTCCATTTCCGGTTTTGAGAAAACTTAGTTCATCCCAAAGAAATCTTAGTTTAAGTCCTATTCATGGATTTCAATAGGTTTAATCAAACATACTGTGCCCCACTTTTCATTTTTTCTAAATTGCAGGCATACCTAATGTATGAAATTTTGCATAATTAGTTAGACTTTAATGCCGTGACTTTGCCTGCAATCGACCAAACAGCACAGTGTTCTATGGCTATCTATGGCTTTTGGACCCGAATGCACTGAGTTTGAATCTCGACAGGGGTGCAAAAGTTGTTTCTTTGAATTTCTGATTCTATATTTTGAAATTTATCAGTATTTCTACTTAATGTTGGTGATTTACTCGCATGGTGTAGCTCGCATAAAACTCGCAAATTCCGGAATTTTATTCGAACGATGCAGTACCAGTACATGATATTAAAAGACGTCAGATATTATGGGTCGGCCACTCGGTTCTCTATAGACGATGATGGCTCCTCATTTTAGAGAACGTTCTGACATATTCTGATTGCTTAGAATAATAAGAAAAGCTATCGTTGGGAATCTGGTAAGACCCTTCATGAGTTGGAATCAACAAGATCAAAATATTAAAGTGTATCATAGTCACGAGGCTGGAGTTATGCAATGTAAGTGGCTGGTCTTTATTTTCATTTTTATCAACTTTTTATGTACCTAAAACAAAACTTCGAATCTAAAATTTACTTTCCAATATTAGCCAAGAAATTCAAACCATGAAATTTGTTAAGATTCATTGTAAATTGAGCTCGATATCCGATATAAACCTGCGAAAATTTAGAAGCTAAATTTAAAGTTAAAGGTTTGAATTTAGGAATACGGAAATTTATAAAATTGATTATTCAGAAAATTACTTTAATTCAATTTTCAATTTCAATTATTTTGATATTTCAAACCGATTCAAGATTTTAAACAAAAAAATTAAATTTCAAATTTTCACTATATTGTGTGTGTGAGAAAACTTTCAAATTGGATGATTACATCGAAAATTTATTAGGTGAAAAAAATCTTTCCATAACGCTGAATTTTGTACAGATCAATTTTAGTTTTTAAATTTTTTCAATGTTTCCTAAGTGTTCATATTTCGTTAAATCAAAAGAATATACTAAAGTAAAATTTGAGTACAAGAACTTGAAATTTCGTTCTAAATTGTGTTGCGGCCGAAATAGCGAAATGTGCCAAAAAATTATAATTTTTGTAAATTTAGAATAGTCAGTAGCGATAGTTTGACATTGATCTTATTCTGTTCATCTTATTTAGTGCTCGATATATCGATGTTCTGTCAAAGTTTAGAATAGGATGTTTATTCGGTGTTGTACACATATGATTTTCATAAAAGATCATAATTAATATAGAGGTACTTCAATGGCGCTAAATAAAACTATCAATAATAATGATGAAGAAACTGAGTTCGTTACTCATACATTATCATTAACTGTGTTCCATTGGAAACCATTTGCTAAAAAATACGGTTTTCCATTAATAATAATAAGTAGCAAAACATTAAACAACAAAATAATTAAAATATTTTTTCGATTTAAGCGTCGTATCACAAGCATAAACAAAAATTATTTGATTTTAAAAAATTACATTTTACATAACCAAAATTGGTATAGAGAGCCATCCATTGGAATTTTTTTAAACTAAAATCCCTCTGTCGTTAATATTATGCGTAACTGCTTCTAACAATCACACCATCATTTGAGCCAGTAGATACCAGTACTTGTAAGTAGTACGCTAACGCCAATGGGATAGGCTTATTTACATCTCAAAAAACTTTTGGCGCAAATTTAAATTTTATACTGTATGCATAATCCTCTTTAAAGCCTGGTTTCCATTATGAAACATTTACTGAGACTATTTTTTACTGAATAAAAACATAAAAATGGAAAATGTCATTAAAGAGACAGAGAAATGGTCTTTGTTTTTTATTTTTTTGAAAAATTGCATTGAAAAATTGAAATACTATATTTTTCCAGTCCTGAAAAAATTTACTTCGCTTCATATATATTTCAATAAATTTTGTCAGTATACTATAAAAATGTCAGTATACTATAATAATTTTTTCAGTACTGTAAAACTGAAAGTTTTTTTTTTCTCTCACACAGCACGCGAATATATATTTTTATCCCATTTTGTTTATACTGTCAAGTAAATATTTCATAATGGAAATTAGGCTTAAATCACAACTAAATTGAAGTAATTAGCGAGGAAACTTTTCGTTGACCATCTGGCGGTGAATAGAGTAATGTAGTCTTGAAATGAAAAGTCAAAAATTTGAACATACAAATTGACCTGAGGCATACAGCATTAAATTGAGATAATTTCTTTCTTTTCGTTGCATTTTAGTGCCAAAACAGCGTTAAATCAAACTTACCGAATACTATTGTAATTAGTAATTAACTAATTACCAACTTCAATTTTTATCTAATTTCGTTTTGTTTTATTATCACATTAAAAATAAAAACAATCTGATACGTGTATTTTCATATTTAATGTTAAGGGCAGTATTCACGTTCACGTACAGTTAAATTGCGCAGTATAATTGAGTAACGTCAATATTTTGGAAAAATTTTGAAAATTTTAAATATAAACTTATATACTCGTAGTGCAATTTACTGACGTCACACAAGTGTTTTTTTTTTAGAAATAGTAATATTTAAAAAGTTATATGTATGGTCAAATTTTCGACTGTCCAAATCTTTCTTGAGACCATTTATTAAATATAGTTTTAAGATCAAAAGGGGGTCAAATAATTGTTTTCTGAAGTTGGTGCCAAAATAGAAACTAAATTAAATCAATTTAAGAATTTTTATCAGCTGGACAACCTAAAAACACACAACTTAATACTCTGGCTGATTAGATTACTCATATTGACTTCTGGAGTAGCATTGGAAGCTATTCGTTTAGCTCGGTATGTTCTGTGCTAAATCGGTTGAAATGAAAGTTTTACCCGTATGAAGTATAACAGTTTTGTCCGTAAATGTTCGTAAGATACCGACTTCAGGAAACAATTATTTAGTTATTTTTCAAGCAACGTTGAAGCCGGTTTTTTTACTTTTGGTTACATTTGGTGCCTATTTTTCCGAAAAAGTTACTAGTTACACCTGATAACTGACTTTCTGAATCGAAAGGAAAATTCTTTAACTATCAGACCCATTATGTAAGTTGTGAGTGTAACATTAACATATCGTATGTTTTTTTAGCTGCCCGGAGCTGCTATCCATAGCCGTCATATAAAGGTGGCTCCCGATAGCAGCTCCATATAAATACTACATTAAATTTAAATTTAGGTATAGATAATTGACTGCTCCGCATGGCCATCTATTGGGCGCAAATAAAAAAACGCACTAATATACACAGTACTAGGGCTAACATCTTCGGAATCCTGAGAAAATTTAAATAATTTAGACTTTTAAGCATAAAAATGTCAATAAGAAGTTTTTATTATATTTTACTAAAATGTTTTTAGTTCTTGATTAGTAAAAATTTCTCTGGCAAAGCAATATTGTTACGTTTTTGCCTTGTCAATCAAGGTCCATATCACTGGATTGTTAATAAAACAAAATTAATTTAATTTATCACCAAACGAATTTATTTATGTCACACAAAAGTTATAACAACACTATTTACTAACGATAATTCACAATAATTTCCACACAATTTTACTGTACTCTTATAAATTTTATTTCGCACTACAACATTTTTTAAATCACTTTTAATTCCTTTTTAATCTTTACACAATCGCTTGCCAAATACTAATAATCCAATTCGACTTTGTTCGCCTTTTTATATACACAAACCAAACTTCTAGAAAGCTCTTGACTTTTCCAGTTAGAATAGTGTAGAAACATTACGTAACAATTTTATCATGGAAAATTCCATTTTACTACAGTTAGACATTGAGCTATTAATTTAACTTATTCTATAACTCCTAGATGCCACCGTCACAATATGAAAATTTTACAAATCTAAACTTTTAATCAGAAATATGCAGCTACTCAAATAATGACATTTAGGGAAATTGGGAGTTTCAATTTTTCCAAATTTTTATGACTAAGGGATTTTTACACAAAAATTCCCTAAAATAATTGTATACATAATTTTAATAAAATATTTAGCCAATGGAACTTCATGTTGAGAAACATTGCTAATCAATCACAATGCTGTGCAGGCACGAAAAACGGAATAGTATTGTGACGGTGACACCTAGTGTGTAATAGAATAAGTTAAATTAATAGCTCAATGTCTAACTGTACTAAAATGGAATTTTCCATGATAAAAATTGTTCTAAATGTGTCTACGCTATTCTAACTGGAAAAGTCATGAGCTTTCTAGAAGTTTGGTATGTGTATATAAAAAGGCGAACGAGATCGAATTGGATCAGTAGTATTTGGAAAGCGACAGTGTGAAGATTAAAAAGGAATTAAAAAGTGATTTAAAAAGTGTTGTAGTGCGAAATAAAAATTATAAGTGTACAGTAAAATTTGAGAATAATTTACATAAAGTAATTTTGTGAATTTTTATTAATAAACTGTGTTGTAATAATTTTTGTGTGAAATAAATAAATTCGTTGGTGATAAATTAAATTGATTTTGTATTATTCACAATCCAGTGATACGAACCTTAATTGACAAGGTAAAAACGTAATAGTATATTTCAATACGGTATTTTATGATCTTAGGCGATAAAATTGATGAAATGTTATTCTAAAATATTTTTGAACACAATTCTAGAATATGAAAAACTGGAATGAAACTGGACCATTTCAAAACACATTAAGATGAAATTTGAGACGTTTAATAGAAAGGCAATTTTAAAACGGTTGTTAGATAAATTTTGCAATATGAAAAACTGGGTTGAAACTAGACTATTTCTTAGTCTCTTCTTCGTATATAAGAAGTCAGTTTTATTGTAATCGATGTAGCCTAATTCTTTTTATAATCTTATAACTCAAAGACCATTGTTGAGATTCATTGTTGAACCATTGTTGTTGTATTATTTCATAGTATTTTAAAAAAATTTGCTTTCAGCTGCTATGTCTGTGACGATGAAGAAATACATAGAATATCGCAAAATGTACGATCCGGTCGGAAATGCCAGTCGTTTATAAAAAGTAACCGCTAACAAAACTGACCGGAAAAGAAACCGAATCCGTATGAAATCCTTTCAGTAAAAATACAAAGCAATTTTTCGTTCAGTGTGTATTTACTAATACCGATAAGTAGCTATTAAAAATATCTAAATAGCTTGAATTTTGAAACAAAATGTGCTTCTTAATCATTTTCGCTGTTAAAAAAGCGAATTACAACAAGTTCATATACAAAAATGTAATATGCTGTTAACTTCACACAAAATGGTGGAAGCCCGAGAGGAAATAATCAAATAATATAAAAAACAAACTAAAAAATAACAAACTAAAGGTATTATCACGCGCACATGGGACTTTCTATTTCCGAGATCCTGACTGCCATCATTAATTGGGGTATCGCTATAAATTTCAGGCATGTCTTATTTCTATAAACGTAAAAAACGCACAACCAATTTTCTTTAAGTGACAAGAGCACCTTGCACACAACTGGCTCTTTTAGACCGAATCCATAGTCGAACTTGCCACGTTGCATTACCAAGTAACTGATTGGCTACATTAAAGCATAAGCGGAACTTTGGCGCTCTTTGTGTTTTTTTTGGCAAATGTTACTACGGCGATTGTTTCAATGAATTAAAAGAATTAACGCCTCCACTTAAACAATATGTTAGATCCGCAAGGCTTGCTCAATATTCTTCCATTCGCATCTTTCTAGCTGGTCTTGGCAGAACTAATAAATTTAGATCTACATATTTATCAAGAACCACCAGATCGTGGAATGTACTTGAAGAAAGCGCATTTCCACTATCATTTAAACTGTACCTATTTAAAAAACGTAAACATGAGGGCCCTAAAAGACTAAGAACTCTTCCTATCCCAACCTTTCATTCACTGTAAAAACTGTGTTAGCATTAAGAGCAACGCCTCAGTGAACCTTAGTAATACTATAAACGTTCATAAACTAACATTGTAATTTTCTACCCAACTTAAAGAAACTGCCTTTCTGGCTGCATTGTTACAATATCGTAACAATGTAGAGTTCGTGAACGCACTCCATTGGTTTGCATGTGGCAATGCCTTAAGTACGTATTATTTTAGTCCTATTATTATTTGCATTGAAATTTTTCGGTATACCATTATATTCCTGAAAGAAAAAATCCCCCCAAAAAAAAATTAACAAAAAATACAAACCGATCAAACGGCGCAGTGGTTAAAGCTGCGACGGTTGGATCGGGAGGTACCGGGTTCGAAACCCGATAGGGGCGGGATGCAAAAGGGATTTTTCATCATCTGATTACGATCGGTGATGAAGATGAACACATCTATGACCCCCTGTTGAGAGTGCAGAATCCATGGGCCAACCCACCTTTCATGTCAGCACTATAGGTTGGCATGAAGCAATGCAATGTGCAGGTGGTTTATACAAAACGGATCTATAGCCGTACGTCCTCGATTTGTCTACTAATGCTTAAAGTAGGACGGTAAAAGTAACCTGCGAAAGAGTTGGGAGTGCCTTTGAGCCCCAAAACAGATTGCATAGATTAAAACCAAAAAAAAAAAACATACAAAGACCACATTAAATTTTTGTTAACTACAATATGAAAAGAAAAGGAACCTATATATAATTTCATGTCATCACAAAATATTGACCAAACCCAAAAAATTAAAAATTTCGAAAGACAGAACCTCGGCGCATTAAATGACGGCACACCAATATTTGCTCGAAAAAAATAAACCCGAAATTTTTAAATCACCGAATATTGAAAGAAAATAGAAAAAAATCCCGAAAAAATATTTCTTTAAACTAAGTCTGCAACGTTGATGAAGCGGTTTCGACGATCATCAATATTAAATCCTCTAAATTTCAACATTTTGTAGCACTTTGACCAATTTGGTGGTTCTGGATTTTTTTCTGGGTCAGTATTTTCTATTTCTGGATAAAGTAGCCAACCTTTGTACAAGTCACAACATTCGTCAGAACATAACCCCGAATTTTTAAAATCCAAACAAAAAGCCAGAAATTACCAGAACAATATTCAGGAAAAGGAGGACGAAGGTCCAGAAAATGAATCCTTACGATTTAGAAAAAACACCAGGCCTATTTTCTTTAAGCTAAAACAAATGAATGAACTTTACGAGATCGTATTTTCCATGTGAACTGCACTAGAACTCTAGATTAGAGATCGGTTCTTGGTGGTTGGACGACTAGATAGTTAAGTCGGATTTAAAGACGTCACTTTGTCGAAGGGTATATTTCCCCAAGCAATTTTAAAGTTGTGGTTTCATAGAAATTCGGTCGCTTTTGGAAAGACTTCGGCCTGCCTCGATAAAGAAGGGCCAAATGGACGAAGGTTATTAACAATTGTAGACGTAAGAAACTGAGGTTTGAACATCTACAGCAGATGTCGGGTGAACCGGAAAGCGTGATACTGACAACGAGGTCAAAAAAGCCATCGACGCAACAATAGCGACAGGGAATCCGATAAACAAATATCATTGATTAGGTGAATGAAGAGCTCAGAGTTTCAGAGAGGCGGGTCGATTTGTAGTTTTACTTTATGACGGCGAGATCTTCCAGGCTGTTATTACAATAAATTGTTGGCAACCCTTAAAAAAACAATTTGACAGCTGAGAGTTTAGGGTCAGTAAAAATGGAGCGTTACACGATACAAAAACGTGTTTTCATTATTGAACAATATCTCGTTTGGCGGCCACAGTTCGAAAATTTCATACAAAATATGGTCGGAATAGTGTTTTAACTTCGTCAACTGTGAAGAGATTAATTGAAAAATTCAGGGAGACTGGATCAGTTGGAGACGCTAACAAGACTGGTCGTCCAAAAACAATCCGTTCAAATATCAATATCGAAGCAGTGCATGACAGTGTTGGTGAAAATCCCAGAATATCAATTCGGCGTCTGGACAACAATTGCAAATTTCAAGAAGCTCTCTACAGCATATACTCACAAAAGATCTGTCTCCATCCTTACAAAATTCAATTAACACAACAACTGAAGCCTAATGACCTAAGCACATTTTAATCTTGATGGCTTTGTTAATCGCCAAAATTGCCGTGTTTGGGGTTCAGAGAACCCACATGTGATTATCGAAAAACAAATGCATCCACAACGTGTCACTGTTTGTTGCGAATTTTAGACTGGATCCATCATTGGACCATACAAGCAGTGACTGTTTCTGGTGCTCGATATTGCAACATGATAACACAATTCTTTGCGTCGAAATAGGATGATATTGATGTGACCAATATGTGGTTTCAATAAGACTGCATGAGACATTTCCTGGTCGTGTACTCTCTCGTTTCGATGATCAGATTTGGCGCCCTAGATCGTGTGATTTATTTAACACCATTAGATTTCTTTTTATGGGGTGATTTGAAGTCAAAGGTCTATTACTAAAGATACATGTTAAACCGAAAGTGGTCTGACTGAAAACGTCCGAGATAAATTCAACACGTACACGGCGGCTTGAGTGAAAGCAAAGATTATTAACAAGAAGATCTTGTTAATAATCTTTGCTTTCAGTCAAGCCGCCGTGCGTACATGTTGAATTTATCTCGAACGATTTCAGTCAGATCACTTTCGGTTTAACATGTATCTTTAGTATATGTCAATAAGCCTACAACCACCCGTGCATTACAGAAGGAAATTAAACGCTGCATCAACGAAATTCAGCCACATTTATGCAGAATGGTTATAAACCCACCGAAACAAGTTATGTGACGAGAGTAATTACATTATTCTAGAACTGCACCAAATGTTACGATTGTGATGAAGCAAAGTCTCCTGCTAAACCTACTAAACTCTAATGTCATGTCACAGGCCAATAATGTTCCTATATCTTGCATAAGCAGCACTCTTTCTATTTTTACAAACCTTTGTTACAGTTACAACCTTTGAATGAACTTGATACAGTTTTTTACTGAAGACATATATGTTTTGTACTGTAAAACGAAAAACAAATCGGATTCGTCACCGACTAATTTTTTTAATTGTCTGTACAAAAATAAAAGTTTTATTAAAGGCATCCGTTTATGGCAGGTTAATAAAAGGATAACAATTTTAAATGCTACTTTACTCAAATTTTAATTTTAGAAAAATTAGAGTCGGTGATTTATCTTATTTTACATGAAAATCATTTTTTAATTTTTTAAGGTCTTTTTATTTATAAAGGATACGATATGAATATTAAAATTCTGAAAATGACATATCATAAATCATAAAAGAAACAAAATGTATTTTATTTTTTAATATTCTCGATTTGATTCAAAGTCTATTATTTGATTTATTTATAAAACGTATAAATCAATTTACATATAATAAGATACTAATGACTTTATAATGATCCGATTAGAAATGAATTCGATTCATTGTATTTTTATAACACAAAAAGTATCGTGAATGGCATAAACACCTTAATAGATTTTTATGTTGTTAATCTGTCTAGGGATTTTTATTTTTAAAGGTAATAAATTTTATACGTTATTCTTAAATACATAAGTAGTTTAAAAGTAGTTTTACAAATTGTCAGTGCCTTATTCCTTTAAATTTTAGAATGAACAAAAAAAAAAAAACGAGATTTTTTATATTTTATAAACATATTTGTTGGTGGTTGACCATTAAATCTTTAACATTCTTCAAATTTTTAAATATCTTACATTTTTTATGTTTTGTATAATGAAAAAATAATAATACACTTTACGACCGAATGCCGTGAGGTAAAGTAAAATAATTTTATATAAGTTCATTGTCGTATTACAAACAGTGGCAACAATTTTAACCTTTTGGAGATTGAAAATTATTTATTGGCTTGCTTCCGATGTTGAGGAACAAGGTATAATAAAAAAAATTGAGTCATTGTGCAACCAAATAATTCTCTAAACTTGGCAGAGATATGATCATATGGCTATGTTGCTCAAAGTTACTTGTAAAATTTCCGTCGAGTTACAATCACAGCTCGTGTAAAGAAATTCACAATACAACACATGGAGGATTACCAACGTTTTAGCAAGCAAAATTCTGACGATTTTAAGGCAAATGTCCTTATGGAGCTTCAATCCATATAATGTAGAGTTGATTTTACTACAAACCTTGATAATCTGGGAATCCCACGTGAATCTATTGTTGATACAAGTGCCTAAATTATTAACGCGATTTTAAAAAGGGATTATTTTATTATTAATATATATATATATATATATATATATATATATATATATATATATATATATATATATATATCGCACTGTTCGTGCAATAAAATGATAAGTCAAAAACGTCATTTTTCATGAGAACGCTTTTTAGGTTTTTCAACTATAACTTTTTCGACAGATGTTTAATTAAGAATATTCTTTACCGCAAACGGTTCACTTCTCCTAACAATTTCGGAAATTATTTAAAAGATCTAAAAAAATTAGTTTAAATAGGCAAACGCAAAACTCTTCGTGTACAAATTTATTAAAACAATATTGTAAGTACTAGATACAGTTGTTTTGGCTGAGGAAACTTTAAATTCTTATATTGTAAGTATAGTTATAGTTTTTATAAGGAAAAACGGAATTATTTTTTACTATTGTAACTTCAATTATTGCAATATTGCAATAGAGTAAAAATTTAATAACATCTGTAATACAAAAATAAAACACAATAATAACTGGTAAAGTTTAATTATGCATCATAATTTGAATCATTTATTGAATACGAAATATAGAAAATTTTAATCATCTGGATCTTCATCTATATGGTCAGTGTAGGGCAAAGTTTCATAAAATGATTTGTATATTCCAGGTATATAATTTATTTCACTCAGATACTTTAAATCCATATATTTGCACTTAGGAATCGAAATCTTTCGTTATATAATTTATCAACAATATACTACGGTTGATTTGCTTTCTCTTCCTCCCGGGACGTTTTGAACCAGATGCCTCATCAAAATATAAAAAAATTTCTTCAAAATTTTCTTCAATACCGTATTTATAAAATAATTTGTTTGGCTCATCTTTTGACATAAAAATTTCCCGAAAATTGAACAGTTAAGTTTTTAGTGTTTTTTGCAAAAAAATTTGAGTTCGAAATTTTTTTGAAATCGGAAATATCAGACTGGTTCATTTCGTGTACCATATACGTAGATCCACTGATTTTAGCATTTCTAATGAGGCTATAATATTGAGCTGGTATATAGATAGTTTTTTTTTTGCGACATTTCTCTATCGTGGAATGCATTGAGTCACCCTCATTTTGTGTGTGTCCCTTCTCGAAAAATTTATGGCTTATATCAACTTTCAATTGTCTGGATGCCCAAGAATAAAACGAAAATATGATTTTATTTTTATTTTGCCCAGGGCAGTTATCGGTCCAAAAGATGAATTTTTTCACATTGTTTTTGTTTTTTTCTTCTACCATAAATTTAAATAAGCAACTGGATACTTCCGACGCACCTTGACTCGCAATAGTTTCGTCCCACATGTAACAATGCCCCTGATGACTAGCTAAATTATAAATGGTGAAATTATGTACATTTAATTTTCTTTTATAGAAAAAACTACTTGTTTCGCCAAACGGACACTGCAACACTTTCTGAAAGTCAAAACAAGCAGCTACAATATTTCTATGTACTATTGCGGAAGCTTTGTCAATGTTTTTCAACCTTAGTGCTTCATTTTTTAATCTTTTGTGTTCATCTATGAATGTTTTGATTTTTTCTTTATCTGAAGCAGACATATTATCGAAGCTGGTGCATTCATTACATTGGTCTTTTTTTTGATTTGAAAAAGCGTATGTTAAAGTTATAATTAAAAATTTCTCTGTACTGGCGTTCTGTGACCTGCTCTGTGCTAATGTCGTTCTCTTCAATCCATTTAACATATAATCTAAACATTTTGGCAACTGAAAGATCATTATCTAAATATTGCTCTGTTGTTTGAGCTCGCAAGTAGTGTACCTCGCAAGTAGTGAATACCAACTTGGATAGTCCTTTCGTTTTGGTGTCATGCATGGAATACAAGATTCAATAATATTATACAGTTCGTTATAAAATATTCTGATTGAATCATTAATGCTTAAAGAACCAAATAAATTTGACCAGTCAATCGAACTTATTATGGAATTAATGCGATCATAATTTCCCTTTTTCCATACCCTAATTAATCGTGTTGAACCTTTCGATGTTTTGATATGTTTAATAATTACATTAATTTCTAACGGTGGATGATGGGAATCAATTTTAGACAAAACGTCTGAAGCCAGCCAATGACACATGAATATAATCCTGAATATTTGAAATAACTAAGTTTAATATTCTACCTTTAACATTTTTTATATAATTATGCTGTTTAGTGCCCGTGAAATTTAGCATATTAATGAGAGACTCAGCAGTACCGGAAAGAGATACCATGGTTGAATTATTTAAGTTACTCCCAGGAACCATAGGAAGGTTAAAGTCACCAGCTATAATAAAGTCAGAGTTTGGATTTAAATTAATAATAGAAGAAATATTATCAAAATAATGATAACAGTCGCCAGTTTTGGCATTAGATATGTAGGGAACATTAATATAAAGCAACTTCCCATTATCACTTCGAATGCCAATCCAATATCTTTCAATTGGTCTAAGTTCTGATGAATTTGGCGGATTTTGCTTTTTCCACTTTAACATATGTTTCATCGTCCATATGCCAAGACGGTCGCCATACAGTTTTCGTGAACGGTTTTGGCTTAAATTTTTTTGTTTTTCACTTCGTTTCGGAATATTTTATTTTTTATATGTCTTCAAGTCATGCCTTATTTTTACCCGCTGGATCATTCCAACACTAGTACCTAGTTTCCCACATAAATCTCTGACAGACATTGATTTGTTTTTGCGAATTTCACTCACAGTTTTGGCGTCTAATTTAAGATTGTTGGGACCTTGTTTTCGACCGCTTTTTCGTAAATCCTTTACCGTACCATGTTCCCCAAACTTATTAATTATTTTTCTCGCTGCATCTTTACTTATATTTTCGCGCTTTGCTAAATTTTTAAACCAAACACCTTTTTCAGTGCACCAATTGTGCAAAATATATTTATGGACTTTTTCTTTTATTCGTGGCATAATTACAACTGAATAACAAATTATCAAAATCAAACGCAATATTTATCTACAAAGAACTATTCTATCTAACGGAACTTTTCCATTACCATAGAATTAGTGCAAGCCAAAGAAAACTTAATTTTTTTGTGGATACTTTCTTTTCGATACAGTCCTTACTAAAAACTACAAAAACATAATTCTCTCTTTGAGTAAATTTACTCTCCAACTAATGCGAGATCGTTTTGAGCGAGGTAAAAAATATATATTCAGAAAAATTTTCGTGTGGGTAAGTAGCTAGTATGCGCTGGAAACACCGGTGAGCAAACAAGGTTAGCTTGATCTTTCGAGTCATGTGTTCGTGACGTCATACAATTCCGCCACGTGTTTATAAATAAATAGAGAAAAAGCGAATGAAACATTTTGTGTTTTTATTTTTCGATTTTTTTACTTAACTCCTTTAATATTAGAGTTTTGTGTCGTCACAAAAAAAAATGGGGTTGGTGGTTGGTTTACATATTTAGAGCTAAACTGGTATTAATTGAATCATGACCGGTGAATAAAGGGAATATGTATATGTTTATTTGTTTTTTTTTTTGTTAACTAACAAACTAAAAATGGGTTTTCATTGCGCTATGGGTTATTTATTGTTGCCAACCAGGAATATACATTTGAATACGATACAGACTAAATGTGGGATTCTAAACTGATTTTTAGATGAGATTCTGGAATATGGCCAAGTGGAATGGAGCTTGGTTATGTCTCAACCGATTATGATGAAATTCGAGTTGTACGATGGAAATGGGATCCTAAAATAATTTTTAGATAAAGTTCAGGAATATGGCCAAGTGGGATCTAACTTGGCTATTTCTTAACCGATTTTGGTGAAATTCGACACGTGCGACTTAAATGGGCTTCTATAATGATATTTAGATGAAGTTCTGGAATATGGCCTATTAGGAAGGAACTCCGTTAGTTCTCAACCGATTATGATGAAATACGACTTGTGCGACGGAAATGGGATCTTCAAATGATTTTTAGATGAAGTTCTGGCATATGGACAAGTAGGATGGAACTTGGCTGTTTTTTGAACGATTTTGATGAAATTCGATACGTGCGATAGAAATGGGATTCTAAAATGATATTTAGAAGATGCTCTGGAATATGGCCAAGTAGGTTGGAACTTGGCTATTTCTTAACCGATTATGATGAAATTCTGGAATATTTTGTATTAGGATCTAACTTGGCTATTTTCTAACCGATTATGATGCAATTCAACACGTTAACAACACAAAGTTAATAACCGATTATGATGAAATCCAGCATGTACGATGGAAATTTGATGCTAAAACATTTTTTAGAAGAAATTCTGGAATGCGGTTTATTCGAAAGGGAGTCGATAAACCCAATTAGAAAGGAATTTGGCCACATCTTAATCGATTATGATGAAATTCAGCATATAAGATTATAAAATAATTTGTTGATATCCTTTAAGGATTTCTTCTCAAAATCATTATAAACTCCCGTTTTTATCGTATTTGATCAAATCCCAGAACTTAATCTAAAATTCATTTTAGAATCTAATTTCCATCGTTCCTGCTGAATTTCATCAAAATCGGTTAAGGCCAAGCTCCTTACTAATTGGTCATACTGCAGAAGTTCATCTAAAACTCTTTTTACAATCCCATTTCCTTAGTACACGCTGAATTTCAAATAAACAATTAAAAAGTGGTCAAATTCCTTCCGAATTAGCCGATCAATATCATCAATAACTTGAAGAAGATCGGTGCTTGTACTATGATTGTTACGGAAACCTGATTAAAACTGTGTTAAATATTTATATTTTGTTATATGGTCGTTAATTTGATCACGCATAAAATCTCGAAAACTTTAGATAATACCGATACCATACTGATTGGTCTAAGATTATCCAGCGAGTACGTAGTATTAAGTACGTTAATGGTGATATAACAAAAGGTAATTTCTTCTTTAAAAAAATTAGATTCATTGCATCATGACCAGCTGCGTTAGATTTTATGCTGTAAATACAGTCCGTTACAGTTGATCAAATCCAATGAAAACAATGTAGGAAATACCCTTGCATGATTTAATTCTAACCCCCTTATTATTTGGGTTTTTACTAAAATTTAAAGAACATTATCACTAAAATAAAAGGATGAACATTTTTTTTTTTTTTGGAGTTTTAAAGTCGTACATTTTGTTATTTTGTTGGGAAGTACCAAAAAAATGCATTTTTTTATTGTTACATGTGAATAAATCCACGCCAGAATTTGAATAAATACACGAAATATTTTTATGAAATTATAATTTTTGTTTAATATTTAAGTTTTTATTTATTTATAATAATATATTTTTTTATTTATTTTAATAATGAGTGCTGCCTCCATTCTTTGAAATAAGCTCAAATATTCTATTGGGCATTGAATCGTATAGCGACTTCAAATAATTCAAAGAAATTTCGGCCCAAGCAGCTTTGATGGCTTCAATAAGTGACTCCTTATCATTATACTGCTTATCCCCTTCATAAACCTTGCGAGAAAGTCATCCCCAAACGTTTTCCATAATATTTAAATCAGGAGAGTACGGGGGCCATTTAAGTAAAACGACGTTTTACTTGGAAATTCAGCCTTTTACCTTGCTGAATCCAAAATAGACAGATACAACTTAGCTGTCATTTTTTGATTTTGAAAAGCTAATTTAATCCTACCGTAGTATGAAATACCTCCCCCGACCATAACCCTTCCTTCCCTGCTATGATGTCGATTGAGAACTAGCTCTTCTTTGCGTAGGTTATGGAAATAATAGTTATAACCATCGGGCCCATCTAAATTGAATTTTTTCTCATCTGAAAACACGACTTTATACCACTGGTTATTCCATCCATATCATACGCTCTTTCCCAAATTAAAGCCGATTGTTTTTTCGAGCTTCGTTTAATGGTGTTTTTTTTCTTAGTTTTCATCCGTTTAAGATGTTTAGCTTTAACACCGGCTTTCTCCTTGATTCTGCGAGCAGATAGAGCAGAATTGGAGGCAATACGAATTATTTTACGCTTATCTACCGGTTTTAATTTCGAAACAACTAATAATTTAGCATAACAGAGTGACTTCGGCCTAGTTTTTTGGCTATGAATCGGCTCGAATGTCTTTGATCGTGGTAAGCATCAATTTTTCCCTTTTCAACATCGTTTAGGCTTTTGTTTTTTCCCATTTTTTAAAAAAACAATTTACAACACTAATTTAATTTTTATTTAATATTTTTTATTTTAATAAAACTAAACAAAAGAAAGGAAAATGAACGGATTTATTCACGTGTACCAATAAAAATGAATTGTTCTTACCGTGTTTAAATGAAAAACAAAAAAAGGAACATTTCCAAAGCCAACTAGAAAACAAATTTTTAGTCATTTGAGTGATGAAATCATCTACCTTTCAGAGTAGAAAAAACAATAGCGATAGAATCCAAAAGAGATGAATTGTGGAGTTCCCATTTTTTTATTTAGTGGATTTAATCTGCTGTAACGGACTGTACTTTTCAAAATATCTAATTCCATTACACTGCTAACTGAAAACAAATTAGAAGTGAAACTACTTGTAGCATTAAAATCTGGAAGAGGAAAGGCAACCGACTTGTTAGGTATGTTGCAAAAATAAGAATTTACTACAGCAGACCTTCTTTTTCTTATGCCAATCGTATTAATATTTCCTCAAATTCTTGCCATAGTTAGCTTATGGTTATGAAAGTAATAATTTTGTTTAGCGACTCTAATCAAATCAGTAACACAATTTCGTTCGTTCTGATATACATATTTTGCGGTGCTTCATATCGGAAGTTCTTATTGTAGTACAAACTGGCCCCTCAGTTTTAGTTTCTATGAAACTTATTTATATTACCTTAAATAATAAAATTAGTCACGGTTTAATTACTAGACACATTTATTCTCATTCTCCACATTAACCATTAAAATTCGAAGAGTTGTCAAATGTTATACTTATTTATTTATTCATCATTAAAAAAAACAAACACAAATATGGAAAAGCCTTTTCACAATAATTTAAAAACACCTTTTTTTGTGTAACGCAGTTTAAACATACATAGGTGCGATATAATATAATTTAACATAATTAAAAACTAAAATTAAAATACAATAAAATAAACAGGTAATAATAGTATTTAAAAATGAGTCAGGAAATCAAATAGGATAATTGAGGTCAGGATAAAGAAAGAGAAATAAGAATTAATTCATTTTACTGGTTTCATCATAAAGTTTTTTAAAGTTACACAAACTAGTCGCAGCTTTAGCAGTTGGATGAACATTATTCCATAGTTTAACTTCATGGAGAAAGAAAGATCGATGTCTCGGTTTAGAGACTTACATGACTTAGGCAGATTCAAATTTAATGTGTATCCCGATTTACTAAAATTAAGATTTTCATATAGATAACAAGGAGTTCACTTCTGAATCAATTCTAGATATTTATTCAAAGTCATGTTAAATATTTGTTTCGACAAAGCTGTAATAGGATCACCAATACGTTTCAAAAATATGTACCTCGCACATTTAACCGTTTCAAGGATATTTTGGAAAAGTTCAGATATATTGGAGCACAGTATGATATTAAAGGACTCACTAGAGTTCGAATCACTTGAAATAAATATTGCTGTGCTTCAAAGTTTACTTAAAATCCAGTATATTTTTTTCTGCACATGTTATTTACATGCACAGACCAGTTCAATTTATTGTCTATGAACAAACCCAAGCTTTTGATTTTGTCATAGAAATCGATCCTTTCATTATCAATTACTAGATGAATAAACGGTATAATACTTGCTTTTTATTCGAAAGGATAATAGCTTGAGATTTACTGGCGTTAATTTGGAGTTTTTTTACGGTTGACCAATCAAGTACCTTGGATAATATGATAGTTTGTAAGTACTATTAGT
Source organism: Tipula vernalis (assembly GCA_958295665.1). Taxonomy (NCBI): domain Eukaryota; kingdom Metazoa; phylum Arthropoda; class Insecta; order Diptera; family Tipulidae; genus Tipula; species Tipula vernalis. Next base: position 330,107,151 of record OY282558.1, read on the forward strand.
TTTTTGAACGACTTTGCTTATTTTATTTATGTAAATAGAGAACAATATTAGCCCCAAAATCGAACCTTGAGGAACTCCAGAAGTAATACTAAAATGTTAGTTTTACTAAAATGTTCATAATATTTTACTGATTGCTGTCTTAAATGTAAATAAGAAACGACTAATTGAAAAGCGCATTTAGAAAAGTTATACTCTTTACATAGCTTCATCACTAAGGTTGTATGGTCAATTTTATCAAATGCATTAGAAAAATCTAAACGAACTAGAATACCAAATTTACCAACTTCTATATTAGTAGTAATATCGTCCACAACTTTTAAAAGTGCTGTAGTAGTGCTATGATTCGCTCGAAAATCAGATAGATATTTGTTTAATAAGTTATACTTTGTTAAATGACCGTTTGTATTGAATAATTTTTTCAAACAGTTTGGATAACACTGGTAAAATGCTAATTAGGCGAAAATCGTTCACAATAACTGGGGCACGTGTTTTAGGAATAGGTGTAACTATGGCTATTTTCCACGTATCTGGAAAGACAGATTTAGTAAGTGCTGAATAGAATTTATTAGATAGGTTAAATGGGGCAAAATTATTGGCATTAAAAGTTTAATAAAAATAAGTGGTATGCCATCAGCACCAGCCGTGTCGGATTTAATTCCATCAAAATGACGGGAAACTTCATCATTAGAAAGATTACGAGAATAGAAAGCAGTTTCAAAACTGTATTGCAACGTATCCAAATTCAACTTATTATTATTTGCAAGGAAAACCGAACCAAAATATTCAATAAATTCTTCCCGAGTTAGATTAGATTTCGAGTCAGCACAAGGAGAATGAATGTAAGCCATAAAATTTTTCCAGAATAGTTTACATGGGATGTTTTTGTTAAAACGATCATTGAAAAATTGTCGTTTTGTGAACTTAATCATATTCTTTACTTTATTCTGACCGATTAAATTCAGTTTTATTTCGTTTCCAGTTCTAGTAAAGAAAATCGCGAATATTTCGATACCTGAGAATTTCATTACCAAAGTTAATCTCATTTAATGGAGGTTTCACTAAGTACTTTCGAAGCGGTGCAAAGTGTTAAGTAAATCTAATAAAAAAGCATTCGCAGAATTTTAATAAATGATGAAGGAGAGGGTGTGCGGAGTAAAAAATTGGGTAAATTATCCATTGTAAATCTAAAATAATAATAATAATAAAAACAAAATGTAATTTAATGTGTTAATGTAATTCTTCTAAACCGTTGAAAATTATTTATTTAATTAAATTGTTGGTGAAAAAATTATTTAGGGAACATTAATTTGAATTTACATATTTAGAAATATCGGCCTTTCAAGTTTTGCCTTTTAAATAAAATATCGAACTTGATAAATCGCTAATTTTATTTGCACTGACCTATTCCAACCAATTTTATATTATACTGTCGATAACAAATTTATCACCTCATATTGACAATTGATAATTAAAATTATTGTATAAATTATAATTAATATACGTTTGTATGTCTACTAAATTATTAAACAATTTAATTGTTAAATTAACTGTAAAATTATTCTGTACAAATATCGTTTAATTTAAATCATTTTTTTTTTTACTAATTATAATACAACATAAACTACGGTTGCCGTTTTGTTTTATTTTAAGAATTTAATCGAGCATGGAATTTTAATTCGACTATTTAATTAAAACAAATAACAAAATTAAAGCGGATAATAAAAATACTAGCAATGATTTATGTATGTTTGTTTATACAAATGTACGTATATGGAGTGAAACTGAATAAAATGACCGTGATCACTCTAAACAATTTAAGAATTAATTGGCGTGGTCATTGATAAATGATAAATGAAGTCTTGCAAAATCGTAATGCGAAATTTGAAGAACCAATCAATTTAAATATGGATGGTAAATTGATCACAAACCAAAGGGAAGTTGCAAATAATTTCAACAAATATTTCAATGATATTGGTGTGTTTTCCTGTAAGACTAGCCCTAATATTTTAGTGAATCGTAATGTAAATAGCATGCTGCGCAATTTTGAAGTTACGGACTACGAAGAAGTTAATTCAATCATATCTTGCTTAGATTCTTCCAGCTCAATGGGTTGGGACTCCATATCGGTAAAACTTATTAAGAAATTTAATTTTAAAATAACACCAATTTTATGTACTGGTATAAATGAAACAATCTTAACGAACAAGCTGCCCAATGAGTTGAAAATTGCTCGTATTACTCCGATATTTAAATCAGGGTCTAAGCAAGACATTAATAATTACAGACCGATATCCGTTCTTCCAACATTTTCAAAAATTTTTGAAAAGATTATCCATAAAAGGTTACAACTTTATTTAGACAACAATCAATTAATTAGTTCTAATCAATTTGGCTTTCAAAGAAATAGCAGTACGCTTTATGAATGTGAATTTCTTCCTAAACTTTCCTAAAATCACAAAAACAAGAAATTGTGAGAATGTATGAGTGAAACTACGCATTAACGAATAAATTATACATTACTCAATAAGTAAATGATATTCAACCTTTTGTATTGATACGTCTAAATATTATGTGAAATATTTTTTGAATATTCCATTATTAATTTCTGTATGATAATTTATGTTGATAAAAATACTAATGTTCAATACCATACGTCGAATTTCCGAACGTTTTCCGATACTTAGAAACACCGGCCCAAAATCCTAAGTGTATTTTTGAGTACCTAACTGTGAATGTAAACTAACAGAAAACATCATCGTTTGAAAAGTTGTAGAGACTAAGGGTGTTTAGTATAACAAAATCATATTACGGCTTCCGTATATGTCTTACGTAAATTTTCCCAGCATTTTCCGCACCTTAGAAAACCGGCCAAAAATACTAAGTATATTTTTGAGAAACTGTGAATGTAAACTAACAGAAAAACATCACCGTTTGAAAAGTTGTAGAGACTAAGGGTGTTTAGTATAACAAAATCATATTACGGCTTCCGTATATGTCTTACGTAAATTTCCCCAGCATTTTCCGCACCTTAGAAAAACCGGCCAAAAATACTAAGTATATTTTTGAGTAACTGTGAGTGTAAACTAACAGAAAAACATCATCGTTTGAAAAATTGTAGAGACTAAGGGTGTTTAGTATAACAAAATCATATTACGGCTTCCGTATATGTCTTACGTAAATTTCCCAAGCATTTTCTGCAACTTAGAAAAACCGGCCAAAAATATTAAGTATATTTTTGAGTAACTGTGAATGTAAACTAACAGAAAAACATCATCGTTTGAAAAGTTGTAGAGACTAAGGGTGTTTAGTATAACAAAATCATATTACGGCTTCCGTATATGTCCTATGTAAATTTCCCAAGCATTTTCCGCAACTTAGAAAAACCGGCCAAATATACTTAGTATATATTTTTGAGTAACTGTGAATGTAAACTAACAGAAAAACATCATCATTTGAAAAGTTGTAGAGACTAAGGGTGTTTAGTATAACAAAATCATATTACGGCTTCCGTATATGTCTTACGTAAATTTCCCAAGCATTTTCCGCAACTTAGAAAAACCGGCCAAAAATACTAAGTATATTTTTGAGTAACTGTGAATGTAAACTAACAGAAAAACATCATCGTTTGAAAAGTTGTAGAGACTAAGGGTGTTTAGTATAACAAAATCATATTACGGCTTCCGTATATGTCTTACGTAAATTTCCCAAGCATTTTCCGCAACTTAGAAAAACCGGCCAAAAATACTAAGTATATTTTTGAGTAACTGTGAATGTAAACTAACAGAAAAACATCATCGTTTGAAAAGTTGTAGAGACTAAGGGTGTTTAGTATAACAAAATCATATTACGGTTTCCGTATATGTGTTACGTAAATTTCCCAAGCATTTTCCGCACCTTAGAAAAACCGGCCAAAAATACTACGTATATTTTTGAGTAACTGTGAATGTAAACTAACAGAAAAACATCATCGTTTGAAAAGTTGTAGAGACTAAGGGTGTTTAGTATAACAAAATCATATTACGGCTTCCGTATATGTCTTACGTAAATTTCCCCAGCATTTTCCGCACCTTAGAAAAACCGGCCAAAAATACTAAGTATATTTTTGAGTAACTGTGAATGTAAACTAACAGAAAAACGACATCGTTTGAAAAGTTGTAGAGACTAAGGGTGTTTAGTATAACAAAATCATATTACGGTTTCCGTATATGTCTTACGTAAATTTCCCAAGCATTTTCCGCAACTTAGAAAAACCGGCCAAAAATACTAAGTATATTTTTGAGTAACTGTGAATGTAAACTAACAGAAAAACATCATCGTTTGAAAAGTTGTAGAGACTAAGGGTGTTTAGTATAACAAAATCATATTACGGTTTCCGTATATGTGTTACGTAAATTTCCCAAGCATTTTCCGCACCTTAGAAAAACCGGCCAAAAATACTACGTATATTTTTGAGTAACTGTGAATGTAAACTAACAGAAAAACATCATCGTTTGAAAAGTTGTAGAGACTAAGGGTGTTTAGTATAACAAAATCATATTACGGCTTCCGTATATGTCTTACGTAAATTTCCCAAGCATTTTCCGCACCTTAGAAAAACCGGCCAAAAATACTAAGTATATTTTTGAGTAACAGTGAATGTAAACTAACAGAAAAACATCATCGTTTGAAAAGTTGTAGAGACTAAGGGTGTTTAGTATAACAAAATCATATTACGGTTTCCGTATATGTCTTACGTAAATTTCCCAAGCATTTTCCGCAACTTAGAAAAACCGGCCAAAAATACTAAGTATATTTTTGAGTAACTGTGAATGTAAACTAACAGAAAAACATCATCGTTTGAAAAGTTGTAGAGACTAAGGGTGTTTAGTATAACAAAATCATATTACGGTTTCCGTATATGTGTTACGTAAATTTCCCAAGCATTTTCCGCACCTTAGAAAAACCGGCCAAAAATACTACGTATATTTTTGAGTAACTGTGAATGTAAACTAACAGAAAAACATCATCGTTTGAAAAGTTGTAGAGACTAAGGGTGTTTAGTATAACAAAATCATATTACGGCTTCCGTATATGTCTTACGTAAATTTCCCAAGCATTTTCCGCACCTTAGAAAAACCGGCCAAAAATACTAAGTATATTTTTGAGTAACAGTGAATGTAAACTAACAGAAAAACATCATCGTTTGAAAAGTTGTAGAGACTAAGGGTGTTTAGTATAACAAAATCATATTACGGTTTCCGTATATGTCTTACGTAAATTTCCCAAGCATTTTCCGCACCTTAGAAAAACCGGCCAAAAATACTAAGTATATTTTTGAGTAACTGTGAATGTAAACTAACAGAAAAACGACATCGTTTGAAAAGTTGTAGAGACTAAGGGTGTTTAGTATAACAAAATCTTATTACGGTTTCCGTATATGTCTTACGTAAATTTCCCAAGCATTTTCCGCAACTTAGAAAAACCGGCCAAAAATACTAAGTATATTTTTGAGTAACTGTGAATGTAAACTAACAGAAAAACATCATCGTTTGAAAAGTTGTAGAGACTAAGGGTGTTTAGTATAACAAAATCATATTACGGCTTCCGTATATGTCTTACGTAAATTTCCCAAGCATTTTCCGCACCTTAGAAAAACCGGCCAAAAATACTAAGTATATTTTTGAGTAACAGTGAATGTAAACTAACAGAAAAACATCATCGTTTGAAAAGTTGTAGAGACTAAGGGTGTTTAGTATAACAAAATCATATTACGGTTTCCGTATATGTCTTACGTAAATTTCCCAAGCATTTTCCGCACCTTAGAAAAACCGGCCAAAAATACTAAGTATATTTTTGAGTAACTGTGAATGTAAACTAACAGAAAAACGACATCGTTTGAAAAGTTGTAGAGACTAAGGGTGTTTAGTATAACAAAATCATATTACGGTTTCCGTATATGTCTTACGTAAATTTCCCAAGCATTTTCCGCAACTTAGAAAAACCGGCCAAAAATACTAAGTATATTTTTGAGTAACTGTGAATGTAAACTAACAGAAAAACATCATCGTTTGAAAAGTTGTAGAGACTAAGGGTGTTTAGTATAACAAAATCATATTACGGCTTCCGTATATGTCCTATGTAAATTTCCCAAGCATTTTCCGCAACTTAGAAAAACCGGCCAAATATACTTAGTATATATTTTTGAGTAACTGTGAATGTAAACTAACAGAAAAACATCATCATTTGAAAAGTTGTAGAGACTAAGGGTGTTTAGTATAACAAAATCATATTACGGCTTCCGTATATGTCTTACGTAAATTTCCCAAGCATTTTCCGCAACTTAGAAAAACCGGCCAAAAATACTAAGTATATTTTTGAGTAACTGTGAATGTAAACTAACAGAAAAACATCATCGTTTGAAAAGTTGTAGAGACTAAGGGTGTTTAGTATAACAAAATCATATTACGGTTTCCGTATATGTCTTACGTAAATTTCCCAAGCATTTTCCGCACCTTAGAAAAACCGGCCAAAAATACTAAGTATATTTTTGAGTAACTGTGAATGTAAACTAACAGAAAAACGACATCGTTTGAAAAGTTGTAGAGACTAAGGGTGTTTAGTATAACAAAATCATATTACGGTTTCCGTATATGTCTTACGTAAATTTCCCAAGCATTTTCCGCAACTTAGAAAAACCGGCCAAAAATACTAAGTATATTTTTGAGTAACTGTGAATGTAAACTAACAGAAAAACATCATCGTTTGAAAAGTTGTAGAGACTAAGGGTGTTTAGTATAACAAAATCATATTACGGCTTCCGTATATGTCTTACGTAAATTTCCCCAGCATTTTCCGCACCTTAGAAAAACCGGCCAAAAATACTAAGTATATTTTTGAGTAACTGTGAATGTAAACTAACAGAAAAACGACATCGTTTGAAAAGTTGTAGAGACTAAGGGTGTTTAGTATAACAAAATCATATTACGGTTTCCGTATATGTCTTACGTAAATTTCCCAAGCATTTTCCGCAACTTAGAAAAACCGGCCAAAAATACTAAGTATATTTTTGAGTAACTGTGAATGTAAACTAACAGAAAAACATCATCGTTTGAAAAGTTGTAGAGACTAAGGGTGTTTAGTATAACAAAATCATATTACGGTTTCCGTATATGTCTTACGTAAATTTCCCAAGCATTTTCCGCACCTTAGAAAAACCGGCCAAAAATACTAAGTATATTTTTGAGTAACTGTGAATGTAAACTAACAGAAAAACGACATCGTTTGAAAAGTTGTAGAGACTAAGGGTGTTTAGTATAACAAAATCATATTACGGTTTCCGTATATGTCTTACGTAAATTTCCCAAGCATTTTCCGCAACTTAGAAAAACCGGCCAAAAATACTAAGTATATTTTTGAGTAACTGTGAATGTAAACTAACAGAAAAACATCATCGTTTGAAAAGTTGTAGAGACTAAGGGTGTTTAGTATAACAAAATCATATTACGGTTTCCGTATATGTCTTACGTAAATTTCCCAAGCATTTTCCGCACCTTAGAAAAACCGGCCAAAAATACTAAGTATATTTTTGAGTAACTGTGAATGTAAACTAACAGAAAAACGACATCGTTTGAAAAGTTGTAGAGACTAAGGGTGTTTAGTATAACAAAATCATATTACGGTTTCCGTATATGTCTTACGTAAATTTCCCAAGCATTTTCCGCAACTTAGAAAAACCGGCCAAAAATACTAAGTATATTTTTGAGTAACTGTGAATGTAAACTAACAGAAAAACATCATCGTTTGAAAAGTTGTAGAGACTAAGGGTGTTTAGTATAACAAAATCATATTACGGTTTCCGTATATGTCTTACGTAAATTTCCCAAGCATTTTCCGCAACTTAGAAAAACCGGCCAAAAATACTAAGTATATTTTTGAGTAACTGTGAATGTAAACTAACAGAAAAACATCATCGTTTGAAAAGTTGTAGAGACTAAGGGTGTTTAGTATAACAAAATCATATTACGGCTTCCGTATATGTCTTACGTAAATTTCCCCAGCATTTTCCGCACCTTAGAAAAACCGGCCAAAAATACTAAGTATATTTTTGAGTAACTGTGAATGTAAACTAACAGAAAAACGACATCGTTTGAAAAGTTGTAGAGACTAAGGGTGTTTAGTATAACAAAATCATATTACGGTTTCCGTATATGTCTTACGTAAATTTCCCAAGCATTTTCCGCAACTTAGAAAAACCGGCCAAAAATACTAAGTATATTTTTGAGTAACTGTGAATGTAAACTAACAGAAAAACATCATCGTTTGAAAAGTTGTAGAGACTAAGGGTGTTTAGTATAACAAAATCATATTACGGTTTCCGTATATGTCTTACGTAAATTTCCCAAGCATTTTCCGCACCTTAGAAAAACCGGCCAAAAATACTAAGTATATTTTTGAGTAACTGTGAATGTAAACTAACAGAAAAACGACATCGTTTGAAAAGTTGTAGAGACTAAGGGTGTTTAGTATAACAAAATCATATTACGGTTTCCGTATATGTCTTACGTAAATTTCCCAAGCATTTTCCGCAACTTAGAAAAACCGGCCAAAAATACTAAGTATATTTTTGAGTAACTGTGAATGTAAACTAACAGAAAAACATCATCGTTTGAAAAGTTGTAGAGACTAAGGGTGTTTAGTATAACAAAATCATATTACGGTTTCCGTATATGTCTTACGTAAATTTCCCAAGCATTTTCCGCACCTTAGAAAAACCGGCCAAAAATACTAAGTATATTTTTGAGTAACTGTGAATGTAAACTAACAGAAAAACGACATCGTTTGAAAAGTTGTAGAGACTAAGGGTGTTTAGTATAACAAAATCATATTACGGTTTCCGTATATGTCTTACGTAAATTTCCCAAGCATTTTCCGCAACTTAGAAAAACCGGCCAAAAATACTAAGTATATTTTTGAGTAACTGTGAATGTAAACTAACAGAAAAACATCATCGTTTGAAAAGTTGTAGAGACTAAGGGTGTTTAGTATAACAAAATCATATTACGGTTTCCGTATATGTCTTACGTAAATTTCCCAAGCATTTTCCGCACCTTAGAAAAACCGGCCAAAAATACTAAGTATATTTTTGAGTAACTGTGAATGTAAACTAACAGAAAAACGACATCGTTTGAAAAGTTGTAGAGACTAAGGGTGTTTAGTATAACAAAATCATATTACGGTTTCCGTATATGTCTTACGTAAATTTCCCAAGCATTTTCCGCAACTTAGAAAAACCGGCCAAAAATACTAAGTATATTTTTGAGTAACAGTGAATGTAAACTAACAGAAAAACATCATCGTTTGAAAAGTTGTAGAGACTAAGGGTGTTTAGTATAACAAAATCATATTACGGTTTCCGTATATGTCTTACGTAAATTTCCCAAGCATTTTCCGCACCTTAGAAAAACCGGCCAAAAATACTAAGTATATTTTTGAGTAACTGTGAATGTAAACTAACAGAAAAACGACATCGTTTGAAAAGTTGTAGAGACTAAGGGTGTTTAGTATAACAAAATCTTATTACGGTTTCCGTATATGTCTTACGTAAATTTCCCAAGCATTTTCCGCAACTTAGAAAAACCGGCCAAAAATACTAAGTATATTTTTGAGTAACTGTGAATGTAAACTAACAGAAAAACGACATCGTTTGAAAAGTTGTAGAGACTAAGGGTGTTTAGTATAACAAAATCATATTACGGTTTCCGTATATGTCTTACGTAAATTTCCCAAGCATTTTCCGCACCTTAGAAAAACCGGCCAAAAATACTAAGTATATTTTTGAGTAACTGTGAATGTAAACTAACAGAAAAACGACATCGTTTGAAAAGTTGTAGAGACTAAGGGTGTTTAGTATAACAAAATCATATTACGGTTTCCGTATATGTCTTACGTAAATTTCCCAAGCATTTTCCGCAACTTAGAAAAACCGGCCAAAAATACTAAGTATATTTTTGAGTAACTGTGAATGTAAACTAACAGAAAAACATCATCGTTTGAAAAGTTGTAGAGACTAAGGGTGTTTAGTATAACAAAATCATATTACGGCTTCCGTATATGTCTTACGTAAATTTCCCCAGCATTTTCCGCACCTTAGAAAAACCGGCCAAAAATACTAAGTATATTTTTGAGTAACTGTGAATGTAAACTAACAGAAAAACGACATCGTTTGAAAAGTTGTAGAGACTAAGGGTGTTTAGTATAACAAAATCATATTACGGTTTCCGTATATGTCTTACGTAAATTTCCCAAGCATTTTCCGCAACTTAGAAAAACCGGCCAAAAATACTAAGTATATTTTTGAGTAACTGTGAATGTAAACTAACAGAAAAACATCATCGTTTGAAAAGTTGTAGAGACTAAGGGTGTTTAGTATAACAAAATCATATTACGGTTTCCGTATATGTCTTACGTAAATTTCCCAAGCATTTTCCGCACCTTAGAAAAACCGGCCAAAAATACTAAGTATATTTTTGAGTAACTGTGAATGTAAACTAACAGAAAAACGACATCGTTTGAAAAGTTGTAGAGACTAAGGGTGTTTAGTATAACAAAATCATATTACGGTTTCCGTATATGTCTTACGTAAATTTCCCAAGCATTTTCCGCAACTTAGAAAAACCGGCCAAAAATACTAAGTATATTTTTGAGTAACTGTGAATGTAAACTAACAGAAAAACATCATCGTTTGAAAAGTTGTAGAGACTAAGGGTGTTTAGTATAACAAAATCATATTACGGCTTCCGTATATGTCTTACGTAAATTTCCCCAGCATTTTCCGCACCTTAGAAAAACCGGCCAAAAATACTAAGTATATTTTTGAGTAACAGTGAATGTAAACTAACAGAAAAACATCATCGTTTGAAAAGTTGTAGAGACTAAGGGTGTTTAGTATAACAAAATCATATTACGGTTTCAGTATATGTCTTACGTAAATTTCCCAAGCATTTTCCGCAACTTAGAAAAACCGGCCAAAAATACTAAGTATATTTTTGAGTAACTGTGAATGTAAACTAACAGAAAAACATCATCGTTTGAAAAGTTGTAGAGACTAAGGGTGTTTAGTATAACAAAATCATATTACGGCTTCCGTATATGTCTTACGTAAATTTCCCCAGCATTTTCCGCACCTTAGAAAAACCGGCCAAAAATACTAAGTATATTTTTGAGTAACAGTGAATGTAAACTAACAGAAAAACATCATCGTTTGAAAAGTTGTAGAGACTAAGGGTGTTTAGTATAACAAAATCATATTACGGTTTCCGTATATGTCTTACGTAAATTTCCCAAGCATTTTCCGCACCTTAGAAAAACCGGCCAAAAATACTACGTATATTTTTGAGTAACTGTGAATGTAAACTAACAGAAAAACATCATCGTTTGAAAAGTTGTAGAGACTAAGGGTGTTTAGTATAACAAAATCATATTACGGCTTCCGTATATGTCTTACGTAAATTTCCCCAGCATTTTCCGCACCTTAGAAAAACCGGCCAAAAATACTAAGTATATTTTTGAGTAACTGTGAATGTAAACTAACAGAAAAACATCATCGTTTGAAAAGTTGTAGAGACTAAGGGTGTTTAGTATAACAAAATCATATTACGGTTTCCGTATATGTCTTACGTAAATTTCCCAAGCATTTTCCGCAACTTAGAAAAACCGGCCAAAAATACTAAGTATATTTTTGAGTAACTGTGAATGTAAACTAACAGAAAAACATCATCGTTTGAAAAGTTGTAGATACTAAGGGGGTTTAGTATAACAAAATCATATTACGGCTTCCGTATATGTCTTACGTAAATTTCCCCAGCATTTTCCGCAACTTAGAAAAACCGGCCAAGTATATTTTTGAGTATATTTAGAAACTTTACTTTTGTGTTTGAAGAGTAAAACATTGGTATAACTCTTGGCCTTGGGCTAAAATTACTGGGAGGGGGGAATGATATTTCTACTTTTTCCAGTAGATATGTTATGAGAGATTGGCCTCTTTATTTTTCTGATTTACCAAATCGAAAATATTGGGATTACCATGAACAATTAATATATTTGTCTATAAAAAAGCCGATAAAATCAAATGATTTACAGACAGACAAATTAAATTCTTAAGAAAAATATGTCCGCCAGGTGGCCACCTAGCATTGATATAAACGCCGGCTCATTTTTGAGCATTTTTTATGGCGTGTCGGTAGTATTTCGATCGATTTTCGGTCCTGCTGAAATTACCGGCCTTCAATACCAAGTTCGTCCACTTCTTGTGCCAAAAAATTCGCGTAGCATTACGTTGTCTCTCTAGCGATTATCATTGACAGTAACAGCCTTCCCTTCGTTAAATACAAAAAAGTATTATTAATATGATTCGTTTCGAGCAAATCTCGCACCAGAATTACTTTTTTGTCGAATTGAGCTTTCTCGTGAATAATTCGAGAATTTTCGGATACCTAATAAAGACTGTTTTGCTTATTTTGCACTGCAATTGAACAATAATGCGGTTCATCGCTCATGATAATTTTCAACCAAAAGTTTGGTTCGATTTAATTGGCGAGAGTAATAGGCATTAAATTGTGTTAATATAATTTTGTTCAAAATTCGACGCAAAGGGGTGGGATTACATACCAATTGCGGTGCACGTTTTCTTGTTGATGTTCCTGCGTTTTCATTGACATCATCACACACAATATCAATATTCTCGCTTTATAAACGTCTTGTTCTCTTTTAGGCGTCTTTAGACAACGACATTTTGATCGAAATTCTCTTTGAGAGCAATAAACTGAAAATTTATTTTCATAAAACAGTTTAAACATTTCTGATCGCTGGCCGGTTTTTCTAAGTTACGGAAAATGCTTGATAATAATATGATTCTGTTATACTAGACACCCTTATACCCTAGACAGACTGTGGTTTAATAAATCCGATTTAGCTAAACTAGTTTAAGTTTCTATGCAAAAATAGTCCTCTCTGGAGGGATTTTTTATTTTATTTATTTATTTTATGTAATTACATTCTAGTCTCCTGAACTAATGAGCAATTTGTTTCTGACTTAATTTACTAACTTAAATTAAGCTATGGCTTCTTCCCATTAGCGTTCCATAGTGTTTAGTAAATTGAAGTAAACCACATCTTTGTAGTGGATTTTACATCAGCACAATGCTGTTTAAACTGACAATCACACAAGCTCAAAAGGTTAGGTTCTTTAAGGTTCACATGTTGGCGGAGCCTTTCTTCATGTCTCTGTGCTTTTTCCTGAATTTTCTTTATGATGAGGTTCATTTTAAGGTCCCTAGAAGGGAATATCAGTACGAAACCTTTCCCCAAAAGATGGTAATGGAAACAAGTAATCGGTGGTACCGAGGATATCTCTGTTACACTATAAAGATGAGTATCCTGTATTGCTACAGGTCCACATAGAAATGGATTTGATCCTTAATGCCTGAGTGGGTGTATCCTGAGTGCAGGGTGGAAAGGGTGGAAGTTCTCTAAATTTTCATCAGCAACTTTTGGTTAGCCTTACTATTTAAGGCTGGCCACCAAACAACAATCCCATATGAAAGTATGGGCCTTATCATTGAAGCATAGAGCCAGTATAAGATTTGCGGTTCAAGACCACAACGTTTTCCAATAGCAATTTTAAAGGTGTATAGCGTATAATAGCTTTCTTTACCCTTTCTAAAATATTAGGCTTCAAACTAAATTTGCTGTCCAAAACAACACTAGGTATTTCGCTTTATTTTTATTTATTATTCAAATGATGATGTTCTCATTTTAGGAAAGTTTAGGTTTGGGCTCATTTTAGGCCATATTCATTTTATAAACTATGTAATTCAAATTGCGTTTTCTTCTTTATATAATGCTAATTATCGGTTAATTCGAATTAAGTATATTATAATCACGAACACATGCAAAGCTATTAATCTTTAGGAAAAACTTCACACATTTGCGCAAAGACGTGAAGTTTTTCCTAAACGATCCTATTTTTTTTTTTTTTTTAGGATAGTTTAGGATAAACTTCACGCGAATTACGCTTTCTGCTATTTTAAACTTATTAGAAAATATTTACAATAACCTTGAAGCTAGGAAATTTACGTCTTGCATTTTCATTGACTTAGCCAAAGCTTTTGACTGCATAGATCATAACATTTTATTAAAGAAATTAAGTAGCCTTGGCGTGATTGATAGCGCTCTTTCGCTTCTTGAAGATTACTTACTTAATCGCAAACATTATGTTCAAATGGGAAAATATAAGTCCGAAGAACTATTTCTAAAGTGTGGAGTACCTCAAGGCTCTATCTTAGGTCCATTATTATTTAATATCTACATCAATGATGTTTTCTTGCTCAATTTATCTGGCAAACTTCAACTTTTTGCGGATGATGCGGTAATTACATATGATGCTTTGAGTACAGAAGACCTACAATTACAGATGGAAACCGATTTAAAAATCTTAAATAGCTTTTTTCTCGCTAATAAGCTTCGCCTTAATAAATCTAAAACTAAATTCATAATCTTCTCTGTAAAGAAAAAACTGTTTGACGATTTTAGGGAAATTTCTCTGGATTTGGAAAAAATCTCTAGAGTAGATAATATTTGTTACCTAGGACTGAATCTTTGCTATAACTTAAACTGGACGATTCACATAAACTCCATAAAGCAAAAGCTGGCGCCGTACGTAGCTGTCTTTCGACGTATTGGAAAATATATTACAAACCAGCAAGTTGCAATGAACTGCTACTATTCATTTGTTCACTCCCGTTTACTTTATTTGATTCAAATTTGGGGATCAGCAGGTAGTACTAAAGTAAAAGAATTACAAATATACCAAAACCAAGCTTTAAAGGCAATCAAGAATATTGACATGAGAACACCTACCATTTTCCTTTATTCCAATCGACTGTTACCAATATCGCAGATGGTAGAATATGAATTTATCCTATTGGTTTATAAACTTAAGTATAATATGATTAAAAGTAATAATGTTTTAATTACTAATTATGAGATAACCAAACGCGCTAACAGATCTGCAGCTCATTTTCGTTTACCACAATATTTTTATAAAATATCTCAAAGTAGTTTTTTCTATCGGGGATTAAAATTGTTTAATGACCTTGAGGATAATTGGAAGTCTATGCCATTAGGTATCTTTAAAACAAATGTGAAAAATTTATTGCTTTCTGAGTTTGTTCAGTAATATAGAATGAACCATATTGTTCTTTGATTGATTGATGTTAATTACTAACTTTATTGTATTAGTTTAGTTTATGTATTTAATTTTTATATTATGTTATAATATCCGTTGAAATTTTTGTATTACAATATTACTATGTTGAAAAAATTTATATCTGATTAATATTAATTATTAATATTTTCCAAAATAAAAACGTACGTTTTTCGGAAAATAAATAAAAAAAAAAAAAAAAAAAAAAAAAAATTAAGAAATTTGATGTATCGAAAATTGTTTTTTACATAAATTATGATTCAAAAATGCAATTTTGTTTTATACAAGCATATCAGTTTCTTAGAAATTTCTATAATTTCTGGTTAAACATAATTCAAAGAAAACTTGATTTGCTGATGCATGCATGAATCGAATCATCGGTTAATTCTGTTTAAGTTTTTTACTGTAGCCCTTCGTTTACACGGCTCATAAATTTTAATGTGTTTAATCTTTTGGTCATTTGATGACAGTAATCATGTGTGATTTTTTTTATTGTTTACATAACTATGTATTTATGGTGTATGGGTGACTCAATTTTCTGGTTACAGAAAATATACACTCATTTTAAGGTGGCGGGTATAAGTGAGTTTACTCAAGTTTGTTCGTTTGTTTATGAATATTTTTTATTCAGTTTCAATTTTTGATTAGAGAACTGCTAGTTAACGATGTAACTAGTTTACATCTCTATGTTACTTGACTGGTTTCAATATTGCCCTACTCACTTATCAAATGTAGCGTTGAGGTGCTTCTAAGAATTTATTCGCCTGCGTAGATTTTTGTAGCATTGCAATTTAAGGACAGAAATCATTGCAATTTAAGGTACAGAATTGCTATGTTTGTTGACAGCCTTTGTAATACCTCTAATAACTACAGGCAAACCTCGTTTAACGAACGTATTGTGTCCCTGAAAACCGTTCGTTAGTTGAGGTTTTGTTGTGCGAGG
Source organism: Tipula vernalis (assembly GCA_958295665.1). Taxonomy (NCBI): domain Eukaryota; kingdom Metazoa; phylum Arthropoda; class Insecta; order Diptera; family Tipulidae; genus Tipula; species Tipula vernalis. The sequence continues at coordinate 330,123,335 of OY282558.1, forward strand.
TAAATAATTTTATGTGCTATTTTTGGCGAAAAAATATTTGTATGGTTTCTAAAATTTTACCATTTATGTACATAAACTGTACTTACAATAATATTCGAGGTTTGAAGTTCGTAATACGAGATTTTTCAACAATTTTGGATGTTCGTTAATTCGAGGATTCGTTATTCGAGGGTTCGTTAAATGAGGTTTACCTGTATCCTTCTCCTCCTTCAACCTCAGCCGATATTCTCAAAAAAATTTCAGCTAACAAGAAAAATGTGTTGTTTTTGTAAGATGATGGAAGCTAAGAGTTATAATTTAGATACCGACCCGACCAGGTTTTTTTATGATATAAATCTGTGGTCATAACCAAAAAAACTTATTTTATTATCTAATACAAAAAGCTTAAAAAAGTGAATTAAAAAAATATTCCATTTGGTAAAGAAATGGAATGGATTTTTTCCAAAATTTAAGAGTTGTTTGCAGCAACAATAGTGTCCAGATATTGAAGATTTTTTTCGAAAGAATTTGGTATTAGCGACAGCCAGAAATTAGACATTTTTTTGTTGGGTGTCCTCGTTTAAATAAGAGTCGTAGTGAGCTGATCGATCAAATAAACAGAAAATTTCCGGAAGAAGTACCCGGCGGAATTTTTTAATAGTGCTTCGATCCGTTTTGATTTGGTGTACGAAGAGGTTAAAAAACGACATAATAAAATTTTTGTGAATTTGTTGTGCCAATACAGCAACCCAATTCAGAGATTCAGCCAAATCACGGTCATATTGAAGGAAGGGATATTAACGATGAAAGGTGGGTCGTAAATTTGACAAATTTCTAAATTCCTATGGACATCATAAAAATTCTAAAGTTAGGTAATAAGTTTTGTTTACCTTTTAAAATAGAAATTGTTCTTTATTACAAAATTATAGCGGACCTGGAGAGTGGTATTTCAGGACTAGATGAGACGGCCCGTAACACGATTAGAAATAGATTATTAAATATGTTGACAAATTTTAAATCAAACAATTACAATATTTGGGTAAAACATTTGTGAGTATTGAAAAAATTCAACATAGATTCGAAGGACTCAAAAGGCAAACAATTTTTGAATGAACACCCCGAATTGTATGTGTTGAAAGCTGTCATGCGTAACATAACGGTACTTATGTCAAAAATGGAATATTTAGAAAAAATGGAGTTACTCTTGTCAGACAGAAACACTTTCATTGAAATGCGTATACATAGTTGGTATTTCTTCAATGCAATCAAAATTAAATGTAATCATTGGCTCTTGGGAACGTATGGTCTGGAGGAAGAAGTTTTAGATAAGTGTTTGGTTTACCAAACAAGTTAGTTCAACAATGGGAAACCTAGTAAAGAAACACGCTGAACCCGAAGAGTTAAAAACATCTCCCGTCAAACATATCTTTTTTAAATGTTTGTTGATGATGTTATTGCGGCCATTCCAAATTAAGGATTTGATAATTTTTTAAATTGATTGCATCGCAAATTGAATTAACAGGTGAAACTGAAAATCATGGTCGTTTAGCCTTTCTAGATACAATAGTAATACGTAATGAGGATTGAAGTTTAACGGCTTCTATTATCTTACAAAAATAACACAGTTTCCTTTTTAGCTGTTATGACGAAAATTTCAAAATATTAAGTGATGTTCTGATTTAAAATGGTTATTAGAGGTATTATAAAGGTTATCGACAAACATAGCAATACGGGAAATATTTTGGAAAATACGCGCGAAAATCCAAATTTAATCGTTAAAAATAATCGCAAACTTTTCATTTCGTCCTGTATGTTAAAACTAGGGAATTTGAAAGTTTGGACCTGGTTTTATTCACTAAATTAAAAGACAAAATTCCTAAAGCTACAATCAAATTTAATAAATAAAATATAAAGGGCTGAAACCTCATGAGGTGATCAGAACTTCGGTCTTCATTAATCCAACTCCCAAATCAATCCCGAAATAAACATCTTAGGTCAATCTTCAGCTTAACCTCCAACTTAATTTACAACTCAACCTCTCTCTCAATCGCAATACAATCCTAAGCGCAATCACCAAATTTACGGCCAACCCTTGTGAGCCAAAAATTATTTTTAGACGAGATTGGGAGAAATATGTCAATATGGCTTCTATAATATTGTCTAATTAGGTTTCTGTGAATCATAAAGCTGTTGAGGTCCGTAATAATATTCAAGTTTCTTTAGAAGCTATTCTTGCCAATCCTTCACTGGGTTATGTTCTCTAAGTATTTGCTGTCAGAGCGGTAAGTTTGGCCATATGTTTAGAAAATATAGTGTGTAGCGGACACGGGCCGCAGTATTACTAGTAACTACTAACGGTAGTGCAGAGTTTTGGTGTTAGAAATATTATCTTAAATCCTCATTCCCAATCTCGAATTTCATTATACATAATCGGTTAAGGAATATCAAAGTTCCATCATACTTGGCCATATTCCATAACTTTATCTAAAAATCATTTTAAAATCTATTTTCCATCGTACATGTAAAATTCCATTAAAATCCATTAAAAAATGGACAAGTTCTATCCTAACTGCCTACACTCAAGAATTTCATCCAAAAATAATTTTAGAATCCCAATACTAGTCTACAAATCAAATTTCTTCATAATCGGTTGAGAAATAGGAAAGTTGCTTAATACCTACATGGCCATATTCCAGAACTTCATCCAAAAATCATTTTCGAATCCCATTTCCAATGCACAAGCCGAATTTAATCATAATTGGTTGAGAAATTGACAAGTTCATCAAACTTGGGAATATTCCAGAACTTCGTCCAAAAATCATTTTAGAATTTAGGATGTCAAATTTCTCTAAAATCCGTTAAGAAATAGATAAGTTTCATCCTAATTGGTCATTCAAATAATTTGTTAAAGATTCAATTTGAAATGTAAAAGGTTTAAATTGAGGTTCGAGATATTAACGGTGACCTATCTTAAGTCTTAAACAATATTTGTGTACAGTTTGGTTCAAATCGGCCAAGGCGTCTGGATTTGTTTAAATATTTTGCACATATGGAAATACACTAACCACTAATCCAACCCCAACTCGAGATACCATGGGAACAGACATACAGAGAGACGAACATATTTTTTTTTTTTTACTTTTTTAGAGACTCAGGGACTTTGAAAACGTCGAGAAAAGTGGTTTTGGACCAACCAAATTTTTGATCATTTTTGACAGGATTTCAATACTTTAGTCTTTTTAGACCGAAATTTCAGGTCGTGTGGAAAAGTGTATATGTGGGTGAAACAAAACCAATTTTTTAAAATTTGGGTTCGTCAGTATATTTATGATACTAAACTCCCGAGCAACTAAATCCACTCACACCTCTCTCCACCAAGTCTCTACCAGTTTCATTCGTTGTTTCCTCAAAATCATGGATACTACTCCAGAAAAAGCCGCACAAGTTGTTGCTTTATTGCAAGAAGGACGCAATCAACGGCAAGTCGCTCGTCAGCTAAACATGAGCCAATCGGCTGTCTAAAGAGAGAGTGACCAGAAGGTTTCAGGAAACTGACACCTTCAATCGGAGACCACATACCAGCCGGTATCTGAGAGGGACGATCGATTTATTGTCCTAGCTTCATTGTGAAATCGCCATCTCACGGCGTCGATGTGCAGCAAGAGCTAAGACAAATTCGACATGTAGCTGTTAGTCCATGGACAGTAAGAAGACGCTTGAAGGAAGCCAACCTCACTCCAAGACGGTCTGCTAGAGGCCCAAAATTGACAGCACGCTACAGCAAATAGCAACTCGAATTTGCTCGCGAACACATCATTTGGAGCATCGAGCAATGGAGGTCCGTTATATTTACTGACGAGTGCAGAATATGTCTCCATGGTAGTGACAGGAGAGACGGGGTCTACCGGCGACAAGGAGGGCGATTTTCGCAGTGCTAATTTCCTGAAACAGTCTCGTAAGATATCGGTTCGTGCATGGTGTGGGCTGGCATATCGCTTGAGGGAAAAAACAGATCTTGTTTTCATACCTGATGGAGGCCGTAGAGGAGGTCTGACCGCTGAACGATATATCGAGGACCTTCTCTTGGATCATGTAGTGCCCTACGCAGGATATATAGGGGAAGATTTCATATTGATGCATGACTATGACCGGTGTCACACATCTCGAACCACTCATCGGTTCATGGATGATGTTGGGCTCGAGGCGATGAGGTGGCCAGCCTTCAGTCCAGACTTGATCCAATTCAGCATTGATGGGACGAACTAAAACGCAAGATTCGAGTCAGAAATCCGGTACCATCTAAGTCATTAGTGACCTCAAGATTACGTTGGTTGAGCGGTGGGGTGCGATCTCCCAAGTCTTTGTCAAAACCCAAGTTTAATAAGGTCAATGGGGAACCGCCTGTGAACCGTTGTAGATGTAAGGGAGAGGGCAATACTTAGTATTAATCAATAAAATTGTTTTTGTTTTGCTTGAATTTTTTGTTGTAATTTAAATATCCCCAATAATTTTTTTCATAATCATCAATTTTGCTTGCGTTTTCTTTCAAAATTCATTATTAAAAAAGGTACTGAACCAATTTTTATGAAAATAGTGTCATTTTAAAGTAAAAATATCAGGCTTTCAAAAAAATAATGTCTTGGGAAAATCGATTAAACCGTTATAAAAAAAATCGCCTTTCTGCGAGCGCTGAAGGTTTGAGTTGATTTAGTTGCTCGGGATTGTAAGGCAATAAAGCGAAAAGGAAATCACAATTAAGCAACTGGAACGTAGCCAAAAGAATTGCTTATGGTAAATTCAACGTGGTTGGAGGTGATGAGAGACCATACGTAAGACCACCCCAAACCAGAAGCTTAACTCTCGGTAAGCCAGAAAAAACAATGAATCATAGCAATGCATCTGTAATGGTTTGTTCAAAATCAATGGAATTTTGGATGTCCTTAAATCGAAAATCTCGATCAGAATTTAGATGATTAAACGGTCTTTCGCTATGATGGCGTTATTAGCACCCCAAATATAATCTAAAAGTATGAACAGCGTATTTAGAACGGCAAAGAACCGAAAAAAGGAACCCAGAATATATGGAGAAATATTAAATGAGAAGTCCCACTAAGGAAACCAACAAGCAGAGAATATTTAAGGGCCCAAATTCAGGTGATTTGGAAGAGTACAATGCCAGCCAAAAATGCCTCTCTCTGATAAATTCAAGCAATCGGTTAGATGAGATTCTAAAAATTTGAGATTTTAAAATACTTTCAGGCTTTGATTAGCTTTGTTTGGCAGCGGAATTAGCTAAATTTATTTTGTTGAAATTAGAATAGGTGTCAGGTTTATGCCAAAATAACAAAATATACACCGTGGCCCAGAAAATGAACACTTTTCAATTTCGACTCAAAGAAAATGATAAAAAAAAATATTTTTAAATGAAAAAAGAAAATTATTTGAAAAAGAACAAAAAAAATGAGTGAATCCTCTTGCAGACCCCATATACATGGTCGCAGCGGGGTTTGAATGCGTATTTAGAATGCAGACGATCGGAAATCTGTGAGATTTCCACAATTTTGGGAAACTTATTCAGTGAAGTGTAGTCAAATTACAATATTTCAAAATGTAGAACGTGTTTACTATCATTCAATGAATGTTCAGAAAATTGTGGAAATCTCAGAGATTTCCGATCATTTACATTATTGGAGTGGTTTGATAATGGGACTTTTCAAAATTTCTAGGACTAAAATACTATTCAAGATTTTCGAGAATATTCGAAATTCTTTTTAGAACATTTAGTCGAATTTTTCGAAATTATCTGTTCAAGTTTCTTAATATTATCCAAAATTTGGAATAACGCCTTGCCAGTTGCATGTCGTTTCGGTATTAGTGATAAATCAGAATTTTCGATATTTCGAGTTTAATTTGGCTTGGAGGTTGAAGCTGAATTAAAAATAACGGTGATTAATATAATCTGGCATAAATGACCTGAATAGAGTTTACGAGAATCTTCAAAATTTCTGGAATATACTTGAAATTTTTTGTGAGTACCTATTGAGGATTTTCGAGAATTCTTAAACTATTCGATATTTTTTGAAATTTGCAAGGATCTTGTTACAGAACTAGTGTTTTACCGAGATTTTTATTTTTGTCTTTCCAATATTTGCTTAGCTTTGACTTATTTAAAGTTATGTTAAATCTTGGGTATGTTTCTTCGAGACGATTTGAGACTTTCAAATGATTCTGGATTAACCCAGATGTTGCTATTTTGAACGGCATTGGATTGCTTTGTATGTCGAAATTATTCGACACTGTCGAGATTATCATTGGAGATTATTGGATATTTTTGAAATTTTCGAAATGAGGTCCTCGTTGCGATTGTTTGATTGTATTGAAAATTGTTTAAAGTTACTTGATAGTTTATCAGTGATAAGTTGCTACTTTATGTTGAATTTCTTGTAATTCTGGTAATTGCCTATAACATGATCATTTCACAGTATTCATGGTTTTTGTAGGTAATATATTTCCTTGTATATATATATATATATATATATATATATATATATATATATATATATATATATATATATATATATATATATATATATATATATATATATAAATATATATATATATATATATATATATATATATATATATATATATATATATATATATATATATATATATATATATATATATAAACATATTTACACAAATAGATAGATAACGGTATCGCGTTAATGTGCTCTGGCTAATATAACTATTTAACCTATTTTGCTGATGGATCTTCAAAACATTTAGAATCGTTAGAATTTATTAATCTTGCTTAAATATTGTGCCAGACTCTTAAAATTATGCTCACTCTTTCTAACCCCCAAATTGAGGGGGCGAGTAGCAGGGACAGCAGAGACGCAACGATTTCAACAACAACGTCAAGCAATACTACCTACAGTTAGTACAAATTTGGGTGACCGCATGGGAACATGATGATGGAACATGATGATGGAACATGATGATGGAACATGATGATGGAACATGATGATGGAACATGATGATGGAACATGATGATGGAACATGATGATGGAACATGATGATGGAACATGATGATGGAACATGATGATGGAACATGATGATGGAACATGATGATGGAACATGATGATGGAACGATATCTCGCCCCCCTCACAACCGCCGATGGAAAAAATGGTGGAGGGAATAATAATAGTTGTTTACAGCTTTTCAGAAAAAAGGGTTTGCGGCACCAGGAAATTTGTGTTGTCATTGTGTTGTTCTCTTACAGGTTGGAGCAGTAGATGAGCTTTACTTACAGGTTGGAGCACTAGATGAACTAAAATTGTATTGTCGCTAAATAAATTACTAAAAAAAAATATATTACTAACAAATTTACTAACTATCAACTACTTAGTGTCTGGAACCGGGTGAGTCTTTGTTGCTAACATTCCTTTCCCATCCCTCGATCTTGTTATATGTAAAAAGGTGTACGACGGCGGCCTGGCCAGGGGCGGATATCACACTATTCTTATGGTTATCGATTGGCGCCTTTTTACGGAGTTTTGGGCTTCATGAAGAATGGTGTGTCGTGTTGTTGTAACATGGGTATAGTGGTGTGGTATTCGCATTTATAATACGGGAGACTTGCTTAATGCTTGATCGTACATCGCAATCAATCAATCAATCAAACCTCTTCCTAACCCCCAAAATGAACCAAAAAAGCAAAGTTGTTGTTTTAACCAAAACAAAATATAAAATAGAGCTTTTATGATAGAGGTTATGATTGTAAAGTCACAAACAACATCATTTCCCCTTAAATTATATTCTCACTTATATATTCTCACTTATATGCTCAATTGAAACTGCTTTTCTCCTCCTTTTAAATGGCGAATATAAGTTTTTGCTTTTGGTAGTGTGAATACTCGTGCCAAAATAAAACGTAAAATGTACGTTGCTTGGAAGTTGGTGGTTATAACAGAATATGACACATAAATACAAAGGTGAGGATAATTTAATTAATTAATTATGGGTGTGGAAAATTACGAAACGCTGATTGCCAATTTGTTAGGGCCGATTTGGTGAAATTAAACAAACATAAATTTGCTTGGCGAGTTTATTTTGAACTGAAAAATCGTAATTTCTTTACGCATGCATTGCATTCAAGCGCTAGCGGCCTTTTAAATAAATATAAGAACTAAAACTAATAATGAATTTCTTTAAATTAAAGATATTTTACTTTAAAAAAAATAAACTTTTTTTGGAACTTCGAAGTTTTCGCAAGAAAGCGGTGGTATTCATCATTCAGAAAAATGTTATATTTAAAAAATTTGATTTTATGGGGTACCAACCAACCATTAACATTTGTGTTTTCGGGATTTTTTTTTTGGTATTTTTTTTGTATTTTTTTGTTGAGATTTCGAGGGTATCCATTTTAGGTTTGCGCGATTGTACTCGCCGCATATGAGTAAAATTGCCCAAAATACAAAAATTACTAAACACCCAAAATTTTGGTTAATCATCGATATTTCACCACCATTAGTTTTCACTAACACTTTGTTTGGCCGACGACTAATGGTTTAAATATTCAAGTTCGTAAATTCTGGAAAAGGAAAAATTTAATTTTGAAGAAAAACAACAAAATGTTGAAAAATGTGTTTTAACGAAACCATTAAAAAGGAATAATAGCCCAAAATGGTCGGGCACTTATTCTTTTTATGTTTTAGCCGATTCGGCATATTAAATTTTGTACATAAAATCTTCAATCGTTCAAAATCTCGAATTTCAAAATCATCTTGCCAAAAATAGGAAATGCTTATTTTCACAAGCTTAGGTTAGTCAAGTGCCGTTGTTTAGTAAATAATTGAACGACGATTAGGATGTGCTGTCAAAATGAAGGATTTTATTTTATCGACTACTAAAACCAAATTATTAGTGAAACCCAACATTAAAATCGCTTCGTTTGCATTTACAATGTCTTCAACTATACCCAAGTAATAATCCTTTACCAACCTTGCCGATTTGATTACTAAACTTTTGAACATTAAACTCAATCGTTAATTAGGTTTCAGCTTACAACTACTCTTGAAAAAATTACATTCTTAAAAACTTTCAAAAGCAATAACTCAAAGTGGTTTCGTTCAATACCTCGATACTCACAATGCATAAACTCCTCTAATAAATCTAGCTCTGCAAAAAGGACGAATATCTAAAGACATCATGATCTTTGACATTACCCTCAATATCACAATTACCTGATTGGTTGGACATTGGTACTGATACCCAACATGAAAGATATTATTACACTAATTGTAGATTTCTCCTTATGGGGTATCGAGCCAATTTTTCTAAAGCCGTCTAACTACATACTAATCCGAAAATACTAGCCTAAGAAAAAGCTGATTAGTTGCCAATCTCTCTATAAGTGAACCATTGAGCACAACAAAATGAAGTTAAAATTAAGCAGACAGCTTGTTGTCTTTTATAGGAATAAGTGTAGAAGTAGGTAATTAACATGTCTACAATCAACTTATTTTAGATAATTTATTTCTAAGTCTATTGTAGTAAAAATTACCACACATTTTGGAGGAATTAACGTTGAACTCTTTTCAAGACGCCACGCCTCCACAATAAGCAAAGCACACTATGCTCTCATTAATATAATCATACTGTTGTGAAATTTTTTTTTTAAAAAAACGGCAATTAAATCTTATTTAATAAATTTCTGAATCTTCCGTCGGCTCTTAACTTAGTCATATAATATAAACGGGCACGCGTTATTTATGTACTGCGAGTATATCAAATAACAACTGTATGGTAAATACTTTCTTTTATTATAAATATGATGTCATTTGAATAAATTCATTCGGTATGCGCTATTTGTGAGAATTGAATCGGAAGTAAATAATAATTTATTGAGCGTCAGTAAAATAATTGTGTACGTCATGCGCGACAAGTTTAGAAAATACATTGCTATGTGTTAGAAGAAGGCAAAGATGCCCGGTCGAAACCATCATTAAATAGATGCGTGTAAATTAATTAAGTGCCATTTAAATTCAATTTAAACTCGTGATTATGTGACACATAATAATATTCTAGACACAAGAACTATTTGATAAACAATCTACATTTTTTATTAATACGTATACATAATGGTCTAACAACAAATTTTTATGGTACTTTATTGTAACATTATGTTTAAATAATATAAAAATGTGTTTAACATTTTATTCGCTCAAAATATTTAACCGATTAATCTTAACAAAAATATATAAAAATCCATTTTTTTTATTGTTATTTTACGGCGACACATAATCACTTATAAGATCTGTATGTATGATAAAATTTTGCAGCAAGAATAAATTTTTGTTATATGTTTACTTTAGGCTAAGGGTATGACTGGAACTATTCAAAATATTTCACGATATGCAATCAGCACCATAAACTTCGTGTTATGTTATTTTATTTCCCTGTTTCCTATTTAAATTTGTATTGAAAAAATCAAAATAACATAACATCAAATTTTAAATTCCGCAATACGATTTTTCACATTGAAACTTAGCCCGGTACACCTTAGGTGGTGTCTATAGAAAAAATTCAACGGTTTCAAATTTTCAAGATCAATGCCACTAAAGTTTGGTTAATAATTTACATAAATTTGAATTAAATTTTAAGTGACCCGATTCTGGAACGATAAAATTCAGATTATGTTCAGGTTGATAATAGAATCCGCGGGAAGTGAATCGAATACATCAAAGTAGCCTGGAAAACTACTATTGATTTCTATGCAATTTAGATCTTATAGCAAGCATTACAGGGATCAATATTAATGTCATTCATTACCAGTAATGTACTACTTCAATATTTTTGAACATTAGACAATAATTTTTATTGATAATTCCATCATTGCCGATTGCGTCACTGTCCGATATCGTCTTTCTAAAAGAAATTAGTCTAAAAGAAGCAGAAAATTTCAAGAATTATTTCCGAATGAGCAAAGTAACTCTTAAGGCACTCTTATAAGGCAGGACACCAACATGAGGAAGAGTTTAACCCTAAACGAAAGATCAGCAGTAACTTTACGTTATTTAGCTACAGGAAGGAATTTTGAAATTTGAAATTTTCAGCTGTGATGTCAGCTGTTTCTATAAGCTAAGCAAGCACTTCTTTATTGCCTTTGCTTCCAACTAATTCCTTATTCAATTCCATAGCTGGCGACTCCGTATTAAATTCCCTAGCAGGTCAGCACCATTTATCACGTAAAATAGTTCATCCATTTCTTTTAATTGTGCTGTGTCAACGGCGTAAACGATTAAACAAATTTATTTCACCAAACAAGTTTTAATTTTGAATAGAAACGTCAAACTATTACAATACTATTAATAAACCATCTTTGTCGAAATTGATCGATTCTAAAATGCCGACAGATTAAAAAAGTAATGATAACACACAGCGGTAATGTGCTAAACCACACATGCACGGTCATTATTACTCATTAATGATGTCCCGAAATCAGAAAATCCGGATTCACATCATTACCGATCATCTATATTTAATTCATCACTTTACACGATCAATATTAATGTCATTTTAACAAGTATCGACATGAATATTGATCCTGTAATGCTAGCTTATGACTCCCCGCAAAAACGCAATATTATTTTGTAATATCGTAATAAATAAACAAAATAACATAATTACAACAAAATTATTCTAATCAAACTAAAAATTGATTAAAACAAAGCTTAAAAACTATAAAAGTTAATTGACAATTTGTGCAAATTGTAATTGATTAATTTGGCTATAGATGGTGACACTGTGAATGACATTTGATTTTCAAGTTGAAGTTTGAGTTTTAAGTTTTTTTTTTTTGCAATATTAGTGGATCTGGGATTCGAACCGGACTGCTAACTTTCTTAATTTGTAACATATATCTGGAATGAAATTTTTGTCGCATGTAGAGGGTTATTTTTTTGCAAGCTAGTGCATCTGGAATGTCTTGGCCTAAAATCAAAATTCATCGACATTTCTAAAAAGGTACTGCAAATCATGTGATAAAGGCATGATGGATTTTGTACACTAATATTCGAATATAATTCTTAGGCTTAAATCTGTGGAATCAAAGCTAGATAATTAGCTGGCGAAACAAGATTTAGATGTACAAAATCAAAATGTTTTTCAAAGCCAGTCTAATCCTAGTAGAAGTAATCTACTATAGTGATCGACTTTGTTCTGAGGAACCTTATCAGAATAGTGTTGTTGACTCAGCTGCTGTTATTGTGGATTCAGTAACATATCACATAAGTGGATTCTTAAAGGATAATTTTATTACTTCTGACTCAGCCCTTATACTATCCTAACTGCAAACTACAAAATTATTGGTCTCAACAATATGAAATTCCAATATAATTATTCATCATTTAAATTCAAGGTTCCAAAATCATTAAGTGAAATAAAAGTTTAGGGGCCCTCATATGTGTTGATAAAAAGATTTGAATTCAAAAGTGTCAATCGCCCTTTTTTATGCAGAACGCAAGATCGATCTTTTTGAAATGAACGAAAAAAGATCGATTTAGCACGTCACTACTATCTAATTTACGAGTATATCATAAAAACGTTGGCGGCATGAGCTCAAAGTTACCTGAAGTTTTGAGATTTGTAAATTCGACGAAATATGATTGTGTATTCGTGGAATAATTTTTTAAATTATCAATATTTGGCAACGATTTTTCCGTCAAACTAATATTTTCAGACGTGACAGATGTGCTGCTAAAAGCTGTAAAGAAATTGTTGATGGCACCGTCAAAGCGACCAGATCATTTGTTGTTTCAAATATGAAACTACCTATTCCAAAATGTTTGTGCAAGATAAATTCTCATTGCTCCGTCCGGGATTAATAGAAACTGTTTGTCAACTTACTAGAAATTGTTTGTCTTGCCGGATCACAAATATCTTCTCCTTTCATTTAAACCTCCCGCAAGTTTAAATCGAAACTCTGCCCTGGCCGAGGCATTTAATTATATTCAAGATTTTTGTATAACTTGTTAGTAATAATTCTTCTTGTCTATGTAAACATTATTGCGTTGAGCAAATTGAGAACTACTAATTTATCATCAGCTAGGAATGATATATCCTTCAAAAAACAGAAATTGAACATTGACCTTGAAGTGTAGTAGTTTATCAAACTCTTCAGCTTTTATTTCTTTCGCAAGAGATTCTAACAGAGGCAGTCTTCACCATAAAATATTAGCCACAAATATATATGTAGGTATGGTTATGTTGGTGGTCTACGCGGATAATTTGCTTAATGTTAAAATAATTTCAGCTCGAAAGGAGAAATAGGGGAATATTTTGTTCGGTCACATGACAATATTTGTGTGATTTCATTGACTAAACGATCGGATTCAGACACCTTTAGACGAAAATTAAATCAGAACAAATCATGCTGGCTTGAAAATTGAACGATGAAGAATATTTACTAGCTATTTATTAGGCTATTTATAAGCCTTCACCTGATAGAAATAAGTAAGTAAATTATTTTTCAACGAGTGGAGTTCGATGGGCTCATTTCTCCGATTAAAATATGAAAAATATATTCAATTTTCCCACTTTCTGATTCCACCGAACTTGCTATGTGGCAGCGGCAGCTGTCTTTGGCACTGAACTTTCACACCCAATGACAATAAATGGGGTGATCAACAACACCCTTTATACCGTTAGCTTGTCGGCAAGTGTAAGATATCTGTTTTACTGATTTATTGTCGTAAATCATGTCGAAAAATAGCCATTCTGCTGTGTTACGGCCCGTTAAAATCAAGATATGTAGCATGACGTCAGCAAATTTGTCACTCTTACACAGCATAATTTACGGTTATAAAGTCTAGTTACATTTTTTATGAATACCGTTTTGCGAGTAGTACTTATCGGAAATTTTACGGTTATAGAAAATTCGTATTTTTGTACCATTATATCACTTTGATGAGAACTATACTAAGCATAAGGCGGTAGATCTTAATAGGGGAATTAAAGGAAGGATTTATAGTTGGGAGAAAGAATTTGATAATTTGTACCTAAAACTAAATACAAAATGTTTAATCACCGCAGTGTTATAACTGTGAGCTAATTAACTTATCAAATCAAAAAAATCGTGCTTCTAAACAGGCGCTTAGAACGTGACATGCTTAGATAGCTAGAAAGTGATTTTATAGTTTAGAAAAATGGATATACCGAGTGATTTTTTAACCGACACACTCAAGTATCTCGGAAAATAAGCACTCTGCACTCGAAAACGAAAAAAATGGTAAAGATCAAAATTTAATTATTCCGTGGGGGAAATACATTAGGGTTCAAATTAGTACCCCCTCCCTCCTCCTTGTAGGTGGGGCGGGCGGGGGTAACTTTGAAATTAAAATATGAACCCCTATTTTTTATTGCAGATTCGGATTCTACGCTTAAAAATACGTAGGATTTGACTGAAATATTTTTTTCGATTTAAGATTGTTTGACGTTTTTGCCTTGTCAATTAAGGTTCGTATCACTGGATTGTGAATAATACAAAATCAATTTAATTTATAACCGACGAATTTATTTATTTAACACAAGAATTATTACAACACAGTTTATTAATAAAAATTCACAAAATCACTTTATATAAATTATTCTCAAATTTTACTGTACACTTATAATTTTTATTTCCACTAAAACACTTTTTAAATCACTTTTTAATTCCTTTTTAATGTTCACTCTATCGCTTACCAAATACTACTAATCCAATTCGACTTCGTTCGCATTTTTATGTACACAAACCAAACTTCTAGAAAGCTCATGACTTTTCCAATTGGGGTAGAAACATTTAGAACAATTTTATCATGGAAAATTCCATTTTAGTACAGTTAAACATTGAGCTATTAATTTAACTTATTCTATTACACACTAGGTGTCACCGTTACAATATTCAATTTTTTTCGATTTTTCCTACTGAGAACCTACGCAAACGATTCTGCAATCGTCTGCAATAAAAATACCACGGTTTCATTGTAAATACTCGAAGTTTTAGTCTTAAACAATTTGTATTTCTTAAATTTTCAATTACTGAAAATGGCTTCTCATTATCTTAACCCAGGAACATGCGATTAAATCGGCTTTCAAATTAATGAAATTGTTTGAATTTTGTTATTCGAAATTTGTAAAATGAATAAATTTTTTGACGACGTGGTATTTTTATTGCAGACGTATTGCAGAATCGTTTGCGTAGGTTCTCATTAGGAGAAATCGAAAAAAATTGAATATCGTCAATTACAGCGCCATATATCATGAATTGACAATTTAGTTCATATTTTAATTTCAATGTTACCCCTCGCCCCACCTACAAGGAGGAGCGGTTACTAATTTTAACACTAATGTATTTTCCCCACAGAATAATTAAATTTTGATCTTTACCATTTTTTTCGTAGAGTGCTATTTGAGTGTATCAGGTTAAAAAAATCACCCGGTATGTTGAATACATGAGCAATATTGGACAGGATGTAATTTGAGAGCCACAAAGATTTTTTACTTATGGTATAAAACGAAAAATTCGCGCTTCCCTTCGCAAATGCAATATAATAATTGCAAGGCGTGTATTACTAATGATATTTGTGATTTATTTGCATAATTTGGATCAAAGGAACAAGTTGTCAAATATATGTTTAACATAGGTAATAATTTGCTTAATGGGCGGTGGGGTATGGCGAGTAGATGAGAAAGACGAGACTCAACAACTACAAGAATAACGTTAAGTAACATTTGCCATGATTAATAGAAATTTGGATGACCGCATGGGAACATGATTATGATGGAATGAAATCTCGCTCTCCTCCCAACGGCCGGTGGAAAAAATAGTGGAGACACAAAGAAAGAAAAAAATGTTAATTATTAATTAAATTCCTTACAGCTTCTTATAATTTACGGATCTAATGGGGAACGCTGTTTTAACAATTTGTCATAAAATAAAAAATTACTAAGAAATTTACTTTATTAGTATCACTGCATATCGACTGCATAGGTGGCTGAAAGCGGGTCGAGTCTCTAATACTAACATTCCTTTTCTTATTCTTCGGTCTTGTTGTACGTAAAAGGGTGTACCCGGCCGTATTCCAGGAATCTTGCTTAGGCTTGATCGTGCATCTTAATCAAACAATCAATATAGTTTGATACCTTGCTTAATGAAAGGAGGAACACCCGTATTTAATATTGTCACTATTTGTTTTCTTTACAAAATAAAACCTTCCAATAGCTAAAGCTGTGTTTCAGTAAACCCCAATTAATAATAAGATTTATGGATTAATCGTATCGAATGCTTTTCGAAGGTCTAAAAATAAGCAAGCACAAAACAATTTCTGATCTATTTCTCTGCTGATGAAATCCATTATATTTAAACATGCCGCTCTTGTATTTGACTTAGCCGTAAATCAAAACTGGTGACTACTTAATATCTTATTACATATTAGAAAAATATTTAATCTGTTTAGTATGATTGTTTCAAATACTTTAGATACGGATACGGCAACATGGAAATAGGACCATAACTTTTTATATCAAATTGATCACCAGATTTAAAAACTGGAATGACTTACGCTACTTTATTTATATCCGGAAAATTTCCACTTGTAAAACATCATTTATGTACTGTGCAATCAAAGGTTTTAGGTAATTAACGATAAATTCCAAAAACTTTGTTGATATATTATCCAAACCTGTTGCAACCGATGTATTTAAACCTAAGAGGGTATTTTTAACTTCTTCATTGTTAGTAAATGTTAGATCAAATTTCTGTGTAACCTTATAATTTACTAACGAGAAATCATCTATTGTGAAAAAGTTAATTGGCTACTCACTACTGACACTGAACTATGAAAATTTTGACTAAATATTTCAACAACTGTGCAAATACCTGTTACAAGTTGATTTTGTAGTCTTATTGCTGAAACACAATCCAGACCAATCGCTTTGTCGAATATGACCACTCAAATAGTTTCATAAATCTTTCGATTTTTTAATATATTGCCTTGCGGAACTGTAATAATAATAGAGCTTAAGACTTTATGCCTCTTTGCCAAATATGGTTTTCAAGGAAAAATAAACTGCCAAATTGCCTACTTTTTCCCTATATTTGAAAGAAATACCAAGCTATATCAAAAAAAAAGTCTCAATAAATTCCAAATTTAGAATAGTGTCACATAACATAACAACGTTGATATGAAGGGCTCCAGAAATTGATTCTTTAATCGACAAATCACATAAATGCAAAGAACTATTCAATTCCTCTCATTCTTTATTTTAACAAACCATTCAGTTGTATACGAATACGATACATTTATTTTAAGAAGTATCATAAGTAAGTTTAGCTAATTTTTACATTAGAAAATTAATAACAGTAACAAAAATAAACTAAATTTTTTGGTTGAATAACCTGATTTGCGATAACAACAGCCAAGCGATTTGGCATGGATTCTACCATATTTTGCTAGTTTCCGGGCCAATTTTTTGACATTCTTCCATAATTGCCTTTTTCAGTTGAAAGTTCTCGAAGATGTTCGAATGGGTAGGTTTGGCTTTAGAATGGAGTTAGGGCAGTTGTACAGTAGCCAAACTTTAATAACTAAAGCTTTATGCTTTGGATCATGATCTTCCCATAGATATATAGCGCATCTCAAATTTCCCATAGATACAGTGCTGGTAAAAAAAAATTGGGCAAACATATTTTGTTACAAATTGGAGTCTTTTTTTGCTAAAATTACTAAACTTTTGAAAGCAATTGGCTTATTGTTTCATTTTAAATACATGTATGACCTAATTTTTTGGAAAAAAAAAATTTTCCTGCAATTTAGGGGGAAAACCCGAAAAATGCCAAAATTTTCAAAATTCGCTGATTGGAGTTAAAGTAATGGAATAAATTATTAACACTTATTATTTAATTTTTTTTTTTGTTTTTTACTGATTTATAGAAATTCTATCTTTAATATTAATATTTTGTTGGACCGCCATTTGCTTTTATTACAGAGATACACCTCTGATTTATTGACTTTGATAAATTTTTCAAAGTCGTAGAAGGCATGGATTCCCAAATCGTCATTAAGAAACTTTTTCAAGCTTGAATTGATACTGGGCGCTTTCTTGCTACTTCTAGCTTCATTATAGACCAAATATTTTCTATGGAATTTAAGTCTGGACTGTATGGGGGCCAGCCCAACACATCGATATTTTTTTCTTCGAAGTGCTTTTTTACCTTTAAATAAAGAGATAAGAAAAAAAAAACAAGTTTTTAGCAAATTATTTATGTTTATCTGAAAGGCAATTTTTCTATCTACAATTCAAAATGAATAAATCACAATTTTGGCGCTAAGGCACGGAGCGTTGTCCTGTTGAAAAATAAATCTGCAAGTCTCGTAAAAAAGCTTTAACATAGAAGGCTCAAATTTGTTATGTAGGACCTGCAGATAAACAGCTGCTGTAATTTTGGAACTAATGAAACACAATCGACCGGTTTAACTTCCAGAAAGGCATCCCGAGACCATAACTCCTTCATTTTTCGGTGGAAGTCTTAAAAGACATCCGATGCTAAGCCTCTTGCGAGATTCTCTCCTTATGAGAATTCTTCCATCTCCAAGATGCAGCTTGAATTTTGATTCATCGGAGAAAATCACATCATTCCACATCTCTTGAGTCAAAAAACATGCTCCTGGGCCCATAGCAAACGTTTTTTTTGTCACTCGTAATGTGAACTCAGGCTTGTGGACTGGTTTAAGTGCTTTCAAACCAGCTTAACCAATTTTTTTTCTCACTAAGGTGGCCGAAATTTGTTTTCCCGTTGCTCGCTCAAGATCCCCTCTTATGTCCGATGAAGTTTTAAAACGGTTCCGACGACATTGTAGTATTAAAAATTCTAAAATCTCTAAAAATTGATCAAATTCAATGAATCAGAGGTGTATCGCTGTAATAAAAGCAAATGGCGGTCCAACAAAATATTAATATTAAAGATAGAATTTCTATAAATCAGTAAAAAACAAAAAAAAAATTAAATAATAAGTGTTTAATTTATTCCATTACTTTAACTCCAATCAGCGTATTTTGAAAATTTTGGCATTTTTCGGGTTTTCCCCCTAAATTGCAGGTAAATTTTTTTTTCCAAAAAATTAGGTCATACATGTATTTAAAATGAAACAATAAGCCAATTGCTTTCAAAAGATTAGTAATTTTAGCAAAAAAAGACTCCAATTTGTGACAAAATATGTTTGCCCAATTTTTTTTTACCAGCACTGTATATAGCGCATTGCACCCCAAACTATCTCGTTCTGACCTCCATGTTTTACGGTAGCAGTTAAATTTTTTCGTTCTATTTTATATGCTTCATTGCGCTCCCACCACACTTTTTCCTCCTTCTTATCACACTGAAACAAGGCAAACTTACCTGAATCGAAAAACTTTTTAGTTTTCTAAAAATCAGAGCCGTCATATGTTTGTATTTACTTGCGCAGTTCAACCCACGCAACACGTGAAAAAATTCAATTACTTTGAAGTAAATATCGATGGTCAGTTATTGGATTTACCTTTATAACGCTAAACTCGTACATCATTTTGTTAATTCAAGAGCCGATAGCTTTGGATTTTGTAGAAACTTCTTGTAAACTAAATTGTTCATCCGACGAAGTAATCTATGCAATGTTTCTAATCATTCTTCTAGGTAATATTTCACAAATTTTTTGAATTATTCTTTTGGAGGCTATCAAGGTGTATTTTTCCGATTTCCGATAACGAATATTTATTGAAGTATTTTTGCCTCGAGTTAGAATCACTGTGTTCTGCACGTCAAAAATAAACATTTTTTTTTTTGTTTTTGTAAATTTCAATAATCTGAAAGACATGTAAGCCTTAATTAATTAAGCTGTATTATCCTTTGTTCGTAAACTACAACTGAATGTGCGTGTCGTTTTTCCTACCTTTTTAAAATATTATCAGTGTACCGTTAGGAATTTTTTTTTTTTGAAGAAAGTAATTTACAAGGCACAGTTGATTTTGAATTGGTTTACTACACTTCGAAAGCAAAATTTAATAAAACCAAAGCCTGCTGACATAATATTTGAAATGTATGTAAAATATCTGTTTGCAATTGATGATTTTCCTGATATATGTGTCGCATAGGTTTAGTGCTATAAATCAAATTTGACGTTTAGTGGAGTCTTGTTTTAGTATGATATGACCGCTTTACTGTTGTAGGTTTTAAATAGTATGCTTTAAAATTAGAGATGTGCTGTTACAAAGTAATCACTACTATAAACAAAAAAATGTTTTTTCATTGTTTGTATGAAAAAACACAAACGTAAGGAGAAAAAAGGACAGAACTAGATTATATACGTTGGATTCAACTCAATGAAGCGAACTAATTTTTTTTTTGTTTTCATTTTAGTAGGTATAAAGTAACGAATATTTTTTATCCGAAGGAATCGTTACTTCGGGTAGTTAGAAGTAACGAGTATTAAATAACGAATAGTTACTACCCGCACATCTCTATTTAAAATGCTATCCGAATTGGAAAATTTATTAGACATACACAATCATTTTTGTGATCTTGTGGAGTATTGCGATTCAAAAGACATACGAATATTTGTAGAAGGTAGGAACGTACTGCAGGCGAACCATGTTATACATTTAGGTATTGACCAACAAAGACAACAATAAAATATTAGGATCAGCGGTGAACACCAGCTGCCTTAAAGTAAACCTTACTCGGCAGAAATAACAATCGGAGAAAATTTTTCAAACTGGAACAAGAATTTTAGTTGTGTTGCTCATGGATTTGCTAAACCCGGATGGCGTCTCTTGCACTTTTGAACATTTTAGGTTCTACATTAAAAACCTCTGGGTGTCAACAGACGATGCGCTAGATTTGGCAAAGAGGACCTCAAGCCATTCAAATAGTGTTGTTTGGAGAAATGAAAAGAGCTACATGCCATGCAATCAATCTATCAATCTACACATATTCTTCGGCATCCAAATCAAACTTAAGAAATTGTATTTTTGGAAAATTAAATAAGCGTAAATCTCTTAAGGAATATTTTCAAATATGTATATCGCGAAGAAAACACACCCATCGGATTGATAGTGCATCCAGCAGTGCCTTGGTTGTGTTTTTCTCCTGACGTGTTTATACCAAATTCGAAAACTTTAATTAAAATTAAATGCTCGATTGTTAATTCAGATATGCCCATGCGAGACGTTTTAAAGAATTCACGATTTTTGTTTGAAGAGAATAGGATGTTCTACTTAAAAGAAAAACATCCATATTATGGCAAAGTCCAGTTGGGTTTGATTGACAAATGACGAATGTTGGGTTTGATTGATGATTGACGAAATTGTTGTGGTAAAAGTTATTAAAAACTCCGATTTTTTAGACGTAATGATATCTATTTTAAAAAATACGTACTTCACAAAATGTTTACTATACATTTATGAAAAACTAATTTTAGTATAAGGAAAGAATCTTAAGTACAGTTATATACGTACAAATAAAAAAACTGTGTTAAATTCTATATGGAGTACATGAATTTTATTATAAGTTACTGTTAATTAAATTATTAGCGCATGAAGTGCAATTTATTTTCAGACTTAATACAAAACAATTATTTCTTGTAGAAGATATTAGCATTTGCAGACAGTAATTTAATTTTAAATTTTTCTTCCGCTAAAATGGGATTTGACATGTTGACCACAGCGGAAATTGTATATATGAACTCATCTAGATAATGAAGTAGATTGTTTGAAGAAAATTGTTTTTTTTTGTTGAAGAAATGCTGGTCTAATCAGCTTAATCCTTTCTCATTTGTTTCATCAGTTACTGCGAAACCCCTATCGACCATTACTTCATCATTGTCGAACAACCCTAAAATATTTTTGTGGCAATAATACATAGTGGCATAAGTCTAAAATTAGCATTTTTCAGGTTAACATTTTTGAGGTATGAGTTTTTAGAATTCTCGTTTTTGTAAACCCTTTTTACAGTTGTTTGCAGTTGCCGGAATATTAAAAAAAAATTGATATGATATGAAATCAAATGTTATTGCCACAGATATATTTACTTGATGTAATAAGGAAAGCAGGACTTATTGATATCAAATATTTTGGAACTTGTTTTCCCTTAGGTTGAGAATACGATAATATTTTACAGTTCAAACAAGCTGCTATTTGGATTTGAACTACTGTGCAATCCAACACTGATCGAACATTTAAAAATTGAGGTCGAAAATCTTTCGATAAGTTATTTTCAATTTTATCTTTGGAAAGCCAATATATACCTGGACGTAAGGCACATTCCAATAAAAGAACTGTATCAAAGAAATATTTAGGTGATGTTTTGGGTGATATACAAATAAAGGTTAATAAATTGAATTAGATTGGTTTTTAACTTTAAAAACAACGCCAATAAAATTCGGTTAAGTGAAGCTCAAAATATCTAGGTTGATTAAAATTTTACGTTAATAAAGTTTTAAATAACAGTTTAAAATTTTTTAAGTTTAGTTATATATTGTGTAACCACTTTGTAAGTAGATTTAGCACCTAGTTAGAATTAGGAAAAGATGGCACTACTTACTTCATTGAATTAATATGTATTACTTATATTTTGGTTTATACATGGCTCCACTCCACTCCAACAAACATTAAAATTATACCGAAGAAATTATTGAGAAAATTTATTTTTTGATCTATAAAACGGTTTACCTAAAATCAATTCATCTAAATACATTTCGTATAAAACAGTTAATCTAAATGTCACACGTCTAAAACAATTCGTTTGGTTAAGATAAATTACTTTAGATCAAAAGTCTGCAAATCAAATTATTGATATCATCATAGTCCCACTAGAATTACAGTTTACTATGCTTATAGCAAAGAGAATGTAACAGCAAGAGAAACGAAACTGAAGATAAATTTTCATACAAAAATGGGGTTACGCATGGGGTTATACAATCGTTTAACTCTAGTTATGTTTCTCCAATTTTAGAAATAAAACAACGGACGAATAGGAAATTAAAGGCAGAAACAATTAGTTAGAAAATATTGTTGTTGTAACTGCTCGAAAAAAATTAAAAAATTAAATTGTTTATTCAACTTCGGTGCTCTTGATATTTTATACTCTTTGCTTATAGGGAAAATCCTAGGAATGATTTTTTTTTCTTAATCTTTTGTTCATCTTCCTTGAAACTTTTAGGAATACTCATGTGAATAAAAGTCGGCTCCTTTTGTAGAAGAATTCAACTCCGAATGTCAAACTTCCACTATTGGTTCAAATGTTCGGCTGAATAGAATTTACACAATTTCCTTACTAAGTAAATTGTTTTGATAGGTTATACAGTATTTGTTTGTGAAATGTATCCTCATTAACAATCAACTTCAACAATTTAATTAAACTATCAGATACAATAAGTTTTCAATTTAAGAGTATCGACTTCACATAAAATATTTTACAATAATCCAAAATCAAACCAAAATAAAACAAGAAAGATCTTGAACGTGATACGATAATTCATGCGTTTCAATAAGTAACATTGAGTATCACATATTATTATCATCACTTATTTAAAATTTTCTAGCAATATATATGTAGATTACATCATACCATAACATTTTAAATTAAATTAAATAAATTCATTATACAATATTTGACTACAAAATTAGAAATAAACTTAAAATTAGAAAAGTTTAAAACAAATTTATTTAATTTTTTTGCTTTTTCTATATGTCGAAACCTAATTCTGTCTCTAAATTATCGGTACGTGTGTTTAAAAATATTTTTTTTAGATACACATATAGGTTCGGTGTACAGTATGCCAATTCATTGGGTCCAGTGTTATCGACCTCTAACCTAACGAAAAATATCGTGGTTGCTGAAGATGTCACTATGGTATACAGCGATACCATTTACGAGGTAACAAATATTTATGTCAATAATACCCAAATTTCGAGACGTAATAACAATATTGTAACAATATTTACAGTAGTTTGGTTTACTATATACATAATATAAATACGTTGTATAAATATATACATAATATACAAATAAGAAAACAAGTCCAGTTTCAGTGTCTTGTTATTTTTATTATTATATCTTTTTTAACTTTATCAAATATTTATGAATACAAAAAGTAAGCAAAAATCTAAAATTCAATATAAACGTAGAAAACCAATGTACGAGTATACCGGAGTACGTTTCTAATTTTTAGTATGTATTTATTTCATGCGTTACAAAATAATAATAAAGAAATAAAAACTTGAGTGTTATAATAAAATCTTATTAAAAATATAGAAGGTTACATTTTATGTATAGATGTCGTAAATTAGCAATTTTCGGCTTTCACATATGATACCAAACAACAATAAACCCTTGCAGATTAATATACAACTGATCAAAGGTGGTATTTCATATTGTGTGAGTAATAGTACAGTGAAAAGTGTATATGTATGTATTTACGCGACTATTTGGCTGCATCTGCAAGTACTACATGCTTAAAATATTTTTTAAACTTCCGGCATTTCATATTTAGTTTGACTCATACGAGAATTACGCATATCGTTTTAGAAAATAAATAGAACAATTTTGATATAATTAGATTTTTTTATTGTGCAACGCTATTTAATGTGCAACATGGTACGAAATCTTAAAAAGAAACCCAAAGCAACATTATTTTTGAGCCAACCCAATTATCTTTTCACAGGCAGCAGATTTATCGATCAAATCCGTCTTATATCTTTATGGGTCATTCAATTTTTTATTGTTACAAGTGGCCTACTTCTAGACTTGCCAAGTCGGTTAGTTGTAGAATCCACGCGAGTGAATGATAATTGTTGTAAATTAAGGTACCGTGTAAAACTACTATTGATTCCCATGCAATTTTTTATAGGCATAAACACTAGCGATATCCCCTGGCCAATTAGAATACACAGGAACCATTAGCAGCTCACAGAACCAATGTCATTGGCGACGACCGACATCGCCGAAATATTGTAAAATCTATTTCTAATTTTATCGCCAGCGCATCAATGCTACCAACTGATTGCAACTTTTTCACTATCAATTTGTTCAAATTCTAAGTGATAATAAGGTAGCTCATGAATGAACTATGTATAAGTTTAATATTGTAAATGATCCATAAATTTATGTAAACGCAAATACCATAATATACAAGACTTAACTTTTGGCGGCGAGAATCTGTTTTGTGGATTTTGGATTGGTTTTATTAATCATGATGGACGCTGCGCAATTAGAAAAAGTATTGCAACAACCTACACAATCATACTCATAATTGTATATTTTTGTGCACCAAAAACTGGACGCGAGGAATTATTCGTAGATTTTTTGATTCGCGACATGATAGAATTCGCGACACTAGAAGCAGTCTTTCAAATTGCTAGCGTCTACGAATCAACGAAAAGAACATGTGATACAATAAACGGTGTAGATACAACCGGTGCAGAAGTAAATCAAATAAAGTCACGAGATCAGTCAAGGCAAAGTCATCAGAAAAATCGATATCATTACAACAATCATCAAATTCAAGTAAGCATAATTTTAGTAGTTCAAAAAAAAAAAAATCGTGCCCCAGTTGTGGTTATGAAAATGACCGCCGGCATACAAAATCTATTTGTGATAAGTGCGAAATAAAGCGTCATATATTGCATCTGTATATAAATCGTAACAGCAGAACAAGTGAACAAAGTCGTCCGCAAATATATCGAAAAACTTTGACAGTCAACAATCTAATCATTTTTCCCATGCCGATGATGTCTTGTTCGAAGCTGCATTTACATTCTGTGAAAATTTATCGTTAATATTTCTTTCTGTTATCCAACAAAAAATTGTCGATCAATTTAAATGTGAAGTATATACCCAAATGCTTCAAAACGGCTCAAATAATTATGTTGAAGAAACCAGGTAAACCAGATGAAGAAGTAACATCATACAGACCAATTTCACTGCTTCCGACCTTATCAAAGCTGTTTGAAAAACTACTACTAAAACGTCTAAAGCCAATGGTAAACGTTCCTGATTTTCAATTTGGATTCAGGAATAACCACTCCACAATAGATCAAGTCCATCGAATAACTACGGTAATAGAGCAAGCGTTAGAAGAAAAGAAATATTGCCCCGCCGTATTTCTGGATGTATCTCAGGCCTTTGATAGGGTTTGGCACGAGGGATTGACATTCAAGATGAGCAAAATGCTACCACAAAACTATTGCCAGCTGCTTGAATCATACCTCTCTGATCGCCAATTCAGAGTCATCCATGAAGAAACATGTTCTGACTTTTATCCAACTCTAGCGGGAGTTCCGCAGGGAAGCGTATTGGGTCCCCTCCTCTACCTTATCTACACTGCGGACATACCTACAACGAATAAAACGTTCATCGGCACGTTCGCTGACGACACTGTAATTATGTCAGTAGACGAATCACAACCAAGGGCAGTGAAAAATCTTCAACGAGCAATGAACGACGTTACTAAATGGACCATTGACTGGAAAATAGTGCTTAATGAGCTCAAATCAACCCATGTGACATTTACGCTCCGACACAAAAATAACAGTCTACACATATACCTCAATGGGGTGCAAGTGCCGCAGGCTGAATCGGCTAAATACCTTGGTCTGCATTTAGATTCAAGGCTCAACTGGAAACATCATGTGAGACAAAAAGCTGAACAGATACGATTAAAACAACGTCAAATGTACTGGTTAATTGGGCATCATTCCAAAATGAACCTGTATTGCAAAAGACTAGTCTACCAGACTATCTTCAAACCAATATGGATGTATGGTGCGCAGCTATGGGGTTGTACTCATAAATCCAATAGAGACTTTATACAACGTAGCCAAAATAAATTTCTTCGAATGGTCACCAACGCTTACCGATTTGTGACTAACAGAGAAATACACAATGATCTAAAGATACAATTGATAGACGACGTCATCCGCGAATGTGCCATTAAACATGAGAAGAGGCTTCTCAACCACACCAACGTTGAGGCCGTACAACTACTGGACAGTACAAACGAAATAAGGCGGCTCAAACGAATCAAACCACATGAGCTAACCGTATGAATATTATATCTTAAGGGAACTGGATACTGGTCCAGCAGACCCACACAAGTTTATGCTTATCTCATAAGTACTAATGTCAACCTTACTAATGAATTAATAATGTTTAAGATTGTAGTAGCCATATCAATAAAGATGTTTTAAAAAAAAAAAAAAAATTTAAATGTAAACAAACATAATTTACCGTTTCAAGTCGATACTGGAACATCGTGTAAATTAGTCGGTCTAATGCGGTCCATCAGCTTGGAAGTTTAGAGCAAGTCAATGTTAAATGGAATGAAGGGATTTACATTTACCGCTTTTGATTATAGACAGTTATGATGCAAACAAAATTACCGAAGGCGAAACTAAATGTAGCCAGATCGTTTTGGCATTACCGTCAGAGGAGATAATTGTGAAACGCAAATCACCATCAGAAGAAAAAAGCTAAGACATTGCTGGACAAAACGGGAGCAGGCGACAGACAGCCATCAGCAATGGTAAGTTATATTAAATCAGTGACTGGCCAAAACTTCACACAAGAACTCATTAACAATAAATCCTTTTATACCTATCGCACCACAACAAGAAACATCTACTTCAGAGCAATTGTCCAAAATGGCAGACAAGCTGCACGAAACCGTAATGGCAGAACACAATTTAATCTCGGTTCATTGGCAATCACGGTCACAACAAAGAGTCCAATTCCATCGCCTGGATCAAGCCCGCGATGGAGATTGTCCGCCGTCAACAAGTATCCGTAGTATCCATTGCGATCCGGAAACAGCATCAAACCATGCACCAAACCATGCAGTTTTGACACAAATATTTCGGCGATGGATGCTCGGAATACCTCAAAATAAAACATATTACATTCGCGGCGGTATATACTCTAGTCGATATGACTACTGTCTTCCACCGTAAAAAACGCCTAGGCGCTTTAAACGAATAGAGCGCCTACTGGGCGTTTTATTCGAATAATACGCTCAGAGCGTTTTATTCAAGATAAATGATTTAAGTTATCAAAATACAATTTTTTTCGAAATTTGAATAATTCGTTGTAATACTGTGAGGAATTTTATTATAAAATATAAAAATTAATTCGAAAAATTCATATGCTTGATTTTATTTGCTTCGTAAGAAGTTCAGCAGCTCGAAAGTAAGACTCGAAAAAATAAATGCTCAATTGAAAAAATCATGTCAAAATTAACCGAATATTCATATTTTCTAGAGTATGTAAATCTAATTTGCGATCGAATGAAGGATTATACAGTGAGTCACAGTGAAAATGGTCCACCCTTAATAAAAAAAAAAAATTGATGAAAATTTCCTACAAAATCAAATAATGTAAGAAATAAAAATGAATATTTTTAAAAGTTCATTTTATTTTAGTCTTAATAAAACAAAACATATATTAATTCAATATCAGTAACAACAACAAATAACACATTCATAAAAATAAAATAAAAAATCATATTACAGTTATAGAATGTATAACAAAAAAGTCCTACGACTACTTTAGTATTTAGTTAGAAACCCTTTCTGCTTAATAACTAGTTTTAATCGGTTTGGAATAGATTCCACAAGTTTTCTGGTGTATTCGGGGCTAGGCTAAGGCCCTTTTTAAATCATTTTTATTGGATATATTATGTTTCCTAATTTCACACTCCAATTTAGGCCATACATTTTCATTATATTTCAGGCGATTGTGGTGGTGTTTTGATTACTATAGGACAATTATACGATAGCCATTCTCGTACAATTCCAGCTGTGTGCTTGGAATCATTATCTTGATAGAAATGAAAAATGTTTATCAGCACTCAGTTTATCAGCACTCTGTTTTAAATTTTCTTTTAAAATATTTAAATATTGGTATTTGTCATGTTTCCGTCAATAAAATGAAGTTTCATAACTCCAGCCGCTGAACACGCACCCAAATCATCACATGACCGCCACCATGGTTAACTGTGGAACGCAAACATTGTGGAATCATTTCTTGGTTTGGTTTTCGCCAAATGTTTACCCTGCCATCAGACCCAAAAAGGTTAAATTGGCTCTCATCCGTAAATATGACATGTTGCCAGAACGAAAAATCTTTCATTCGATAGTTATGGGCGAACTCCAACCTAACCTTCTTATTTTTCTCACTAACAAAGCCCTTCTTCCTGGCGATTCTACCATGTAAACCACTTTTGCGTAGGACTCTTCAAACCATTTCAGCATTGCAGTTAATTTTTAGATGTTGCTCCACCATATTTCGAAGTTTCGGTGCGCTCAGTCTTGGGTTCTTCATCGATTTGTTCACAATCCAACGTTCATCACGATCAGAAAACAGTTTTTTCGGACTTGTTTTCGGCTTATTAATAATTCTTTTCTCTCTGATGTATCTGCCAATAATATTTTGAATTGTTGTGTGAGCTTTGCTAACAATTTTCGCCATTTCCCTCTGACTTTTTCCATTTTTATAATGTGGAATAATTAATTTTCACAACTCAAATGACGTGTGAGGTCCTATTTTGCACAACTAAACTTAACAAAAACCTGTCGACAACTAATGCATTTGCATTGAAGTGCAGGAGAGCATAAAAGAACAAAACAAAATTTTGAAAAAGTACCGTTATCTGAGAAAGTTTTGTTAGGTGGACTATTTTCATTGTGAGATTAAATTTAGTCTCTTTTCATTAATTTCTTAACTGTAGTTGCTATTGCTATTAAATTCACAACATTTTTTGTTTTTTTAAACAGAAATATAATAAGCTTTTATACAAATATATTTTGTTATGAGTATTGTTTGATTTTTTTGAAATTTTTCATGAAATTTTTTTGTTATTAAGGGTGGAGCATTTTCACTATAACTGTATTTAAACCTGAATTTCTGAGATTTTGTTAATATTTCCAAATATCTGTAAAATTCGTGAGTCGATTTCCTAAATTTTTAACCTGAAAAGTAATAAAAGGTTAATCTTGGTAGTGTAATGAAACGTGAACCAATTCAAATTTAGTTCTTGTTAAAATCCAAAAATTTAATATTTTTCAAGGCATTTGGCATTTAGCAGTACATACTCTGTAAAGAAAATATCTAATTTTAAGTTTAAATGCCGAGTGAATTTGACCTAAGTAGAATCATCGTTTTTGACATGGTTGGAAGGAAGAATGATGATGTGGTGGAAGAATTATGAACCTACTGAATTTTCTTACTATACATACTATGTTAAAAGAATAATTTTTTCTTAGAGTTCTCGTATAACTCTTTTTCAGAACTATTTTATGACGGCTTAAGAAACTTTCGTCATCAAAAATAAAGCTATTAATAGAGCCGCTTACGACAAGCGGTCTTGAGTTCGATTCTAGCTACAGACCAACATTGACCACATCCATACATCGACAATCACGAAAAAAAAGGTTTTTGAGTAGACAATCGTTCGTTGGGCTGACCAGCTACTACATTCAACAAAACGTTATAATTACGGTTCGAAAGGCACCAGTTGAGGCGCGATAAGGTCGATTCCGGCTTCTAAGCCATAGATTTTTTTGATTTTTTTGAAAAGTATCTAGAATTTTAATCTCGACTGCAGACAATTTAGAGGCTTACCAACAAAAAGCAAATAACATATTCAAACTTTCTCTTCGTTATTGCAGTTCGCAGGCTTACAGGTACAAATTTTAAACGTAATAGCTCAGATATTCTTAACTGTAAGTAAAACGTTTTTACTCGGCTCTTTATAAAATTTAATTTGTAAAATTTTAAATTTTTCCAACGCAAGTTCGGTTGGCAAAATCCTAAGTTCGGTTTATTTAATAACTAAATTTTTTAAGTTTCAAAATAATTCTACGGTCAATGGAATCGTGGGATCAAAAATCGGCCCACAGGACACTCATTTAATTTTTTGTGGAATGGATTAGAGAAGTGACCGCTTTTCTCTCCTACAAGTTGATAACGGAAGCAGCTAGGAATGGCAATTAGCTACTTTAATTTATATTTTAGGCAATGTGTTATCCATTATATTTTGTGTCCCCAATAGACAAATAACAATTAGAATGCTTTTATTATTTATATATTAGTGGACCATGTGCTCTATCGGACAAAAAAAAGCTTTGTAACCAGATCAAAAATAATCACAGTTACCTTTGATCATTCACTGAAATGAATCTTTACTTTCGGGCGGTAGGTATCGCATTTCCAAATTTTCCAATCGTCAAATTCGTTTTTCGGTACCTTTCTATAAAACATGAAATTTTTGCGCAAATATACCTTATATTCCTCTTTGTTTCCTCTTCTTAGTGGTATTAGAATTTCCAAATACAGCGCATAGGCATTTTATTTGAATGGGCGTTTTATTTGATTTTTTTCCTTGATTTTCAAAATGTTCGTATTTTCAGCTACTCCCGAATAAAGCGCCTAGGCATTTTTTCCGGTGGAAGACAGTAGTCTTGTTGGTCGCCAACGACACAACAATCAGTAACTAGGACAGTCAACTGCTACAGTCAAATATTGGAATTAAGGGGGAGCAGCAGTGAATCATCATTGGTGCTGAATTTCTCAGCAAATTTGGTTTACTTGTCGATATAAAACGCAAGAAGCAAAATCAGGACCCTGCAACTCAGCTGTCAATCAATACTACTTTGGTACGAGTTGACACACCAATTTCGATCCATTTTATTATCGACAACGGTTATGGTTCGCTCATGAAGAAATTCCCTTCACTAACAGCGATACTAAATTACAATCTGCCCTTAAAACATTCCACAGTACATCACATTGTCATTATACAGATCATTTGCCAGTATCAAAACCTAGCAGACTAGATCCAGTGCAACCCAAAGCTGCTTTTACAGAATTTCAGCATATGGTGAAATTAGAGATTTGCCAACCGTCGGCATCTCACTAAATTCCCGTTTTAAAGTATTCGATGGCCGAAATCTC
This sequence comes from Tipula vernalis, assembly GCA_958295665.1. NCBI lineage: Eukaryota > Metazoa > Arthropoda > Insecta > Diptera > Tipulidae > Tipula > Tipula vernalis. Next base: position 330,155,338 of record OY282558.1, read on the forward strand.
TGGCCACTTGCTCTGGCTCCTCTACCTGCTTTAGTGATTGCGGCCTAGCATTTTCGATGAGAGCGGATACCTTTATCAATGATTCGTATATGCTGGTTTCGCCCTGCATTGTCCCAAATGTTACTGGCAGCTGCTTTGCTGGTTAAAATTTCTCGGCGCGTTTTGGTTTTTTATGTTCGTCTTCACACGATTTCTCATAACCGGAAATTAATTGCGATATGAAATCTGAACTCCACGGAAGCGTCGCTTAATTGGGAAAAATGGCTTTTTATGGACAAAAATCTTCCTCCACTTCAATTTTTAAGGGATCTGAATAATTTTTTTTATTTTTTTCCTGATTAATATTGAAATCATGAAATTTAAAGCTGCCTTATTATGCTCATGACATAGATTTTGTTCGACATACATATCTTTGCAGGTAATGCTGGTATTAACAATACAAAGTTGGACAATATTCTTCTTCAAATCATTCATTTTTGCGCGTTTTGAAAACATTCTGGAAAATAAATAAATTATGGTTCTTTGGAAATTTTGAAGTAATAATCAGTCTGTGCCTTAAGTTTGCAGAAGTTATTGTCATGACGATCAAATTTTCATCATGATCAAATATTCCGATGGAGCCTCCAAAATTTCATCAATTTCGATAAAGATGTTTTCACAATGGGAACATTTAATTCTTCTCAAAATTTTGCATGCTACGTAGCCCACAAAATAAAGCATTGAAGCTTCTTGTAAAGGTACATCCAGATTAAAAAAAATTTCGAATACATCTGATATGTCATCAAAATGGTCAATTTCATTTCAATGAAATTTATATTGTTTTCTTCATTTGATTCATATAGTAAATTTTCCATCGTTTCAAGCAGTTCATTCTCGCAATTTGATATATTTGAAAATGGTGATAAAATTTTAACCGTTGTAATTTTTGCAATATTATGATTAAATTCATAAACGGACGGGTTACGATTATTTTTGTTAGCGGCTCTGTTTGGGGCAAATAAATTTTCGACTGGATCTTGATTGTAACTTGACATTAAAATGTACTCAATTCCAATATTTTCCGACAGTATATTATTAGAAACTGTTTGAATGGCTCGTTTGCTCTGAATTAAACCCTTAAAACAATAAACTGTTGTTTTGTTTACTAACGCAGTATTTGAAATATAATTTACCATTAATTCTTCAATAAACGTATATGTCGGACATGCAACTTCTTTATTATGAGGTGATATTTCGCTGTTTTAATACCTGCCACAACACTTCTACTAAAACTCTGTGTGGCTAGTTTCACTCTAATTTTTTAAAAATTTTTTGGGTAAATATGTTTAGCTGTAAGTTTAGGGCAATATTTGGTAATTGAATTCACTTCTAAGTTGTACAGTTCTAGTATTATATTCTAACTTACCAAATCGTCAGGGGTTTTTATATCAGATTTCATTAAGGTTCCTGACTAACTTTATTAAATTTAGAACGTCATATATACATGCTACTTCAGCATCATTATATAAAAAATTAAGTCTTTCAATTGATATACCCAACATATTCAAACATTTTCTGTTATTTGGGCCTTGATCACAGACCACACCTCTTATGTTTACTCCCAATTCATAACATATGCTCAAATTTTCTTGAATAAGTAAAAATAACGTATCAGCGGAAATACTATTTTGGGAAACATATTAATTTAATACATATTTCCAATTCTCTGATAAGCCTCTTATGATAAGCATGTTAATTTACCAACTTCAGCTTCTCTGTCTTTGCCATAATCTACAAATCATTCAATTTGATCTGAATAAATATTGTAAATAAGATCGCTTCTTATACGAGTTTCATCGAATACTAATACAGCTTGTTTTTAATCGCTACTCTTAACGCTAAGCTTCTCTTTTATTTTCATAAGTGCATTGTTGTTGAAGCCGGGACTCAAATATTTAACAGGTTGCCATCTTATTAAAGATGATTTAGATGGAAAATTAAAAATTTTAAGTATTTGTATGAGCTTGACGATCGATAAAATATGTTTTAGGCAATTATTTTTTGCTCTTCCGGCCATTTTTGATTTTTGAATCGACTACTTGTCTTCTGATCTTAGAAAAATTCTTTGCGTTTTCGTCAATTAATAATTTATTTATGTCGTCGTTAATGTTGGGTTTGAATTTTTGGATAGACACTTTGGTTCTTATTCTTCAATTTATTATATTTAATCGATAATAGTTCTCATTTCGAATATTTCGTAGGCACATTTTACATGGTGGCGGTTCAATGTCGCTTTCAATATGCATCGCCGGTTCTGGTAGACACATTATGTCTTCTAAAATCATACTACAAATGTTATCTTGCGATTCTACCAATGAAGTTTGACTCATATTTTCTGAGGTTGGTTGGAACTGACGTAAATTATCTGTACTTGTTATAACGTCGGTTGCAATTGAATTGTTTCAATTTCCGACAAATCTTCCATTGACAAAATGGTCACCATCGAAATATCACTATCGGAATTATTTTTTTCATTACTTTTTTCATTTTTGAAATAGATTGGGTTCCACCATTAGATTACAAAAAATAAGCTAATATGAAAACCAAACCTTCCCTCCCAATAATTCGTCTGGATATATTACGTTTGTGTCTGTAACCTAACCTCAAAAAAGCAAAGGATTACTGTATGAAAATTATAAATGATAGAAATGTAAATAAAAACATAGATTTTTGAAAAATCACAGTAACCTGCCCTGTGACTGGCCTGCTTACAATCAAAACACCCTTTTCGCGAAAGGAGCAATTACTGTGGAAATGAATTGTCCCAAACTTTGGACACGAAAACTTCACTTTCGGTGCCTCTACTTTTACCGTCTTAGCGTGCTGTCCTGCCTTTTGAATATTGCTGTTCCACTGTGGGTTCCGATGCATTGCCAACACTTCGTGTTGGCACGTTTATTCTTGTCGCAACTCGCAATATTGACGACATATCGCAAATTCAGTTTCAGGGTCGTTTCGGCATTCGGCCCAGCTGCATCGCGACAACAATGATCAACAAAAAATTGTTCTATAACTTCAAAGAACTAAAAACTTATAAATCCTTACAAGCTTCCCAGTTTTAGCAAAGCGGCTGGGTTCAGTATTTAGCCATGGAAAAAATTTAAAAGGATTTATGGTATTTGGCAAAGTTCGTATTCAATTTTACAGCAAATTTGAAATTTGAAAACTACTAAAGTCGCATTCTTTTTACTCGACAACCAATTGTTAACCGCAATAGGATTCACGGTTTCAAACCGTAAAATGTCAGTTGAAAAATTAAAGCGAAACAGAAAATATCTACACGAAGGCTATCCGATTTTAAAAAACACAGAGAAAGCAAATATTAAGCAAATACAACTAGATTATTTAGAAAAATGTACTTATCGACCAAAACCGATTCAAATACGAAAACAAAACGCAACCTAAATCATTGATCATTATTCCGGCTGGCAAAAAAAAGCTGATAACAGAAAGCTTATTAAAGACAGTGATTTTCAACAATATTATCCATATAAAATTAGATTTTTAGTAAAATAAAAATTGCATGAGCACGTACAATTAAATTCCGTTTAAATGGTTATTAATCAATCGCTAAGGTATTCCCAAATATGGTTCATTTCGATGGTTTGAAGCAAGAATAGTGTGTCAAAAATCCTCGGATATTATTGTATTTCGTCAGTTATAAATCAAAATGTAAATGTTTAATTAATTCGTACCGTAGACAGTTGTAACTCCGATAAAATTATCTTCATTTTACGGTCAACTGGCTGTAAAATATACCGACAAACAGCGCAACAAACTTCATGGATTTGAGACCGTAAAAAGCCGGTTGAAAAATTAAATCTAAACCAGTATCTACCCGAAAGGTATCCGATTGTAAAATGAACAAAAGAATAAAATAACGAATACGACTAGACTAACAAACCGTTCACGTAATAAATGATTTGATGCCATGAAATGGCATTTAATTGATGAACTTTTTCATAATATCAATTAACACGTTTATTAGTTCATAATTGCCTATGTGATCATTTATTTAAAAGTTGAGTATTTCCTTAACTTAGCTATCTTTTTCTTTCATCTAGATTAAAATTTAAACTTTTGCAATTCACATTATTCTTTTGTGTGTTGTTACTTTATATTTTTTTTACAGTAAGCATCATCAAAATCGACCCTTTAACATATTTTTTTGTCAACGAAAATGGTGTGTTACTACAATTTAATCGGATCACTACTGGACAATCAAGGGCATAAGAACAAAATAAAACAAATGAAAAAACTAAAATACATAATCTTAATGTATAATTTCGTATACTATATGTTCTTTCCTTGTTTACCCTTTGTTTTGGAAATGAGAACAAAATCAAATTTAATAAATAATTTATTTATGTATTTCAATATTTCAACTGAGTTTGGTTTAATTGTTCGCCGACGTCAAGTGATACAGTTTCATTTCATTGATAAAAATAAAGTGTTTTGTGCATAGAAGCAAGGGAAGCCATACATATTTCATATACAGTGAATATCTTTATATTATTATATTAATAATTGTTAATTAATAATAATAATTTATTACACAATAACAAATATCTGTTTAAAATTTAATGTTATTAAGTGCTTTACCCATTGAAAAACGAAAAGAAAAATCGGATTTAGTTTTTTCGATTTAATTCCAAAATTATTGCTTTGTTTTCGCTAAAAACTTTTCGGTTTTGGCCGAGTGTACCATACAATACTATTTTCAATTAAAAAATTTCAAAAAAATTTTAATTAGCTAAGAAAATGAAAATTTAATTTTTTTCGTCCGAAAAAAATTGTTTAGAACCGAAAAAATTAAATTTTCATTTTCTCAGCCAATTAAAAATGTTTTTGAATTTTTTAAATTGAAAATGGTATTGTATTGTATACTCGATCAAAAACTAGAAGATTTTAGCGAAAATAAAGCAATAATTTTGGAATTATACCGAAAAAACTAAATCCGATTTTTCTTTTCGTTTTTCAATGGGTAAATCACTTAAGTATTAAATTTGGGAATATTTTGTATATACATAGTTACAATAACTGCTGAATTTGATAATCGATCAAGTATTCTTAGGAATCAATGCAGAATAGGAGACAGACAAAAGGACGGTTTATGTACGGAAAATTGTACGTACAACTTTCCGATAATTGGATGGTGTTTATATGAAAATTCTACATAGAGATAAATGGCGAGAGGACTGCAGAATTTATCTGGTACAAACACAAAAAGACAGTTTATTTACGAGATATTGCACTTGCGCATGTTCGTCAATTGGACGGTGTTTTATCCGAAAACTTCACTTACATATTAACGATGAGGGGACTGCAGAATGTTATCTGATAAATAAAAGAATGGTTTCTGTACGGCAAATTTCACAAATAAATGGCTTACTATTGGACGGTTTTTTATTCGATGATTTCACTAACATATTAACAACAAGCCGACTATAGAATTTTTCCAGATTCACACAAAGGGATGGCTCATTTACGGTAAATTTCACATATACGAGGGCGAATCAAAATGTCTTGCAATATCATATGAAAAAAAAAGTGAGTGAGACAGCAATATTTTTATTTTTCGACGTAATCTCCTTTAAGGGTCATACATTTGTTACATCGATCTATTAACTTGTCTAAGCCTTCTAAAAAAAAAGTTTTCTTTTGCTCCATAAAATATTCATTTACAACAAACTGTACTTCAGAATCACTGGAAAATTTCCGGCCCCTTAATTTTTTTTTTCAAATTGGGAAACAGAAAGTATTCACTGGGTGCCAAGTCTGGACTGTATGGTGGATGCGGAATTTCTACGAAGCCGCAGTCCTTTAATGCAGCTTGAGCAACTTTAGCCTTGTGCACTGGTGCATTGTCTTGAAGAAGTAAGGTTTTTTTCTAACTCTCTTTGGTCGTTTTTTTCGGATCGCTTTTTTTAATTTTCGCAAAACCTCTGCGTAATAGATGCCTGTGATTGTGGTTTTCGGTGGCATTTAATCAATCATCAATATCCCTTCAGCATCCTAAAAAATTGTTGCCAAAACCTTACCAGCAGACGGTTGAGTTTTGAATTTCTTTGGTGGTGGTTCACCACGATTAATCCATTGCATCGATTCTTGTTTGGATTCCAGATCCCAATGATGAATCCATGTTTCATCGCCTGTTATTATGTTATCCAAGAAGTTTTCTGGATCTTCTTCATACATTTCTAAAATCGCCTTTGAAGTTTGAACACGAATTTTCTTTTGTTGTGCAGTCAAAAAACGGGGAACCCATCGCGCAATTACTTTTGACATGTGAAGGTGGTCATGTAATATGGTATAAGTGGTACCATATGAAAGGAAAGTCTCCACGCTAAACGCGAAACAGAAATACGGCGGTCTTCTAATACAATTGATTCTGCCAAAAGTATGTTTTCATGGCTAATAGCATCTGCGGGATGATCCGGGCGGTTGTCGTCTTTTAATGACTCCCGACCACTTTTGAACAATTTTACCCACCTTGTTACTGCGGAATATGATGGTGCAAATTCGCCGTAAACTTTTGATATGTAATTGAATATATAAATTGCATTGCGTCCATCTTTACAGAAAAATTTAATAACGGCACGATATTCAATTTCATTCATTTTAGAATTTTTTTCAAAACACGGGCTACTAAATTGAAGAAAACAAACGAACTGTAAAATTTACATCGAATTTTGTTTCTATAAGTTTCACCGTGACAAAAATTTTTTTAAAAAAATTTTTAATTCACCCTCGTAAATGTTCGACAATTGGACGGTTTTTTATCCGACACTTTTACTAACATATTAACGGCAAAGGAACTGTAAAATGTTAACTGATACACACAAAGGGATGGTTGATTTACGGCAAATTTTACATGTAAATGTTCGATTACTGGACGGTTTCATATCCAACAATTTCACTTACATATTAAGGGTGAGGTGACTGCATAACGGTACCTGATGCCCACAAAATATCGGTTTATTTACGGAGAATGTCACTTACAAATTGTCGGCAATTTGACTGTAAAGTAAACTATGGTCCCCGTTCAGACATTATAGCCCGCCCAAGGTATTCCAAAATACGGTTTTTTACAGTACTTGAGGAAAGTGAAGTATGCCAAAATACAGTTCGGTCCTTCAGTCTCTCCTCAGTTATTTTTCAGTACTAAATATTGAGATTGTTTGTCGGGTTAGGTGCTGAATTCTCAGGATTCTCACCAAGATCTAAAAATTATATATAAATTTGATTAGTCATGTAATAACTAAAGGAAAAACACCAGCAGCAATGTTCGGTTTACAGCAGGCAACAGGATTATACTGTAGATATAGAACTCGAGCAGATGTTTGGAATGATTGAAAGAAATATTTGATACGGACAATCTCAACATGAATGTCGAAAAAGTGCAGTTCATTTAAAAAGTGACAAAGCTGCTGGAAAAAGAAAAGCTCGCTATTAAATCAAAACGGAGGAAAAATACGATAATCTGGAGCTTTTAAGGATCGAGAATACAAGGATACATTTCAATTTAAAGAGGAGGTCAACAATTACATTTAGGAAGTGGCCTACAGATATTTTTGACTAACATAACCTCAACTTGTTTGACAACTAACAAGTCCTTCTCTCCTTTGTTTCTATGCCTTTTTCTATGCCCACCTAGACCTCTTTCTCATTCACGGCTGATTCGTGTTGTCAGTTCACAACCCTACATATCAGTATTGCCACATTACAACAAAAATAACGGATATCTGACAAAAAAAAAACAAAGTGACAATGTTTGTAACCTAATGCTCCTGAGGGTTTCTTCCTTTTCATAACAGTAGTATTACTTTTTGCCCTACCTGCAGATGTGGTAGTGATGATCTACATATGTTGAAAGTTGAGCACGTAGAACATGCCGCAATAAACATCTGTTTTAGTCGCAACGATGAAGTGTTGACGATCGAATATTTTTCGTATGTTATACAGAAAAGGCAGATACTGTGCGGCCAGTTGGAACTTTCGTCCATTTTGAAACTGAGTGAAAAAATGATTCGGTTACTTCTATTGATAAAATGATACAAAATATAATAAAATTCTTCCTGAATCCTGAGTAATCAACAAAGCATATTTATACTGCCACTCTATCAAGCGCAAACCGTTTGTCAGCTTAGGTAAAACTCGTGTAGTATAGGAAAAAAAATATTTCTTTGCAATAAATAAACGAAGACACACATTCAATTGTAGATTTGTCATTATGATTACATTTCCACCGAATTATATTATCGATCTTACACCAATTAAAGCCTTTGTCAAATTTTAACATTTTCTTATCATTCTGCAATACAAATTCTAAACTGATCTTATCAATAAAATGCCCATTATTTGTCAAAAAAAAAAATTCAAAATTCGTTATCAAATGTTATTGTTATACAAATATTAAAGACAATTAGCATTTTTTTATTCAGATAAATTAATAGCTTCTTTGTAACCAATGTGTAGTAGTATAAGACAAATATAAGAGGCAAATTTTATAACTATAAATGAAACAAGACAAGAAAGAAAACAAAAGAAAAAAAAAGTAAACAGCAGACAATTAAATTATACGTGACAAATGAGAATGTGTTTTTGTTTATTACTAAATATACATACACTTATTTGTAAATTGTAATTGTATAAGTAATTTAATTTAATAATTTGAAATACTGTGTAATAATGTGTAAGTACAATAAATATGTATACAAAATGGTAATATATGCATGCACACTACATATACTTCCATAGTTAAATATGTGTGTAAAATAATGGCAGGGTGATATTATAAATATTGGAATGTCGGTATAAATAAATAATACAACATGAGAATACATAACTTTTTTACTATTTAAGAAATTGAAAACAAAAACTATTCTGTGCTTTATTCGGTTCCACTGATAATTCGTTAATTTGAACTTATAAGACATTTTAATGTTATGGTGCAATTACTTATAGATCAGTGATTTTCCATAACATTTTTTTTGTTTTGTTGCTGAGTGGCAAATCGTATTGGAATAATGAAATATACGTTTTTCTATGAGCGTCATATTTATCCATAACTAATTTATACTTAATTATATTTCCAATCATTTTAGCTTTGACTTTGATATTGCTCTAGTTGATCAACGACAAGAAAACATTTGCTTAACCTGTTGCACAATTCCATTTTCCAGTGTCATAAATTTAAAATATCTAAAATCTAGAATAAAAAGCAGAGACCGAGAGGGTTATGAAACAAAGTATATAAGTTATAATTAACTACTTTTTCCAAAAAGTTGATTTATTTTTACCGTCAGAAACAGTTAAAGAGAATTTTAATTTATTATGCTTATTTCAAAAAGTATTGTTTGACTACTTGCTTTTCTAATCAAACCAAAATACTTAAAAGGCGACACGTTAAAGAGAATATTAAATTATGTCTCGCAATTATCGAAGTAAGTTCACCGTGTGCTAATTTCCAAGCACCGGCTCGGGTCGTCCAAAATGGCCAAGATCTTAACGATCTGCTACCCTCTAGAGCAGTACTCATCGTTTGGTCACTACAAAATATACCAGAGGTTATCAAAATATACCAAAATGCATTTACACGCGCATATCCATACGGGAATAGTTGTCTCTAGTTGAGGAAAATACTACGGAAACCAGAATTTCGTTCCTGCAAGAAAGTTCCTGGAAATAATAAAAATCAAAGAAGAAAATTATTTGTCAATGAGGTACTTATCGGCGGGTGGATTTCTTGTAAATACTTACAACGTTTTATGGATTGTGATCATGCTCTTCATGTAAGGATGTGTCGGTTGAGAGATGGTTATAAAAGATATAGTCGATGATATGGGGCGTTACCGAGTGAAAAATAGATTAAAATGTTACGATAGCAGCGAAGTCCTTGGGAATATATTTATAGTGGTTGATTTTTTTCGATATTCTCTAATGTACGATTTGTTTGCTTAGACATTAATGCATATCTGTATTCTAACTTGATCTAATCTGGTCCTCGAACGATTTAATTGCGTCCTGCGTTGATCTAGTAACAAGGACTTTATTAGACGCGTCCTCATTTAAAACTGTAATAAGTCCGCTTTTTAAGGGGTTAGGAGTTCCAATAAACTCACACAATGTAATGGATTACATCCAAGAGAGGGCCAACGACATTTCGAAAAAATAAAAAATGTAATTAAAAATCAAATTATATCATTCAAAATTATTTATATCATTGGGTGTTAATATGTACAACTCATCAAAAAAAAAAAAAATCTGCATTTATACTTTAGGAATGATTGAGTTACATAGACGACATAGTGCAGTTAATTTAAAACCAGAAATAACTCAAATTTTGGATGATTTTGGAATTAATCTGAGATAGTAGCCGCAATATGATAAAAACAGTTGAGTTAATGAATATTAGTTCGCTTCTGAATTTCATTTTGATTTTCCAGTAACTGATTCAAATAATCATGAACATTTTCAAAATATTTTAAAAGGTACGACGAGTAAGTGCTATTGACTTGACGCTAAGACGCTATTCTAGGATTGTCATCTGGTGAAATAGAACCGATAAAGTGTGCAGCATATGCAATAGCAGCTTGCCTTTAAAGATGCTTTCGAGGAAGAATTTGTTTCAGCTACTACACATTAGTCACGCCAGAGCTGTTGTGAAACTTCGACGAAAAATTCTATCTCCAGTGCAAGACGTAATCGTAAATTAACTAAAGGTCTTTGATTTCTTTGAAGCCGACAATTCCAGCTATTGCTATGCCAACAATATGGAGCTCAACATATATATAATATTCCAGAATAATTGGAGATTTGCATCCGATGTGTGCATGGTTGTGGTGTTTCCAACACTTGGCTTGTGGTGTTTCCACCAATTTATAAGGAAACGTTGGTTATTCAAAATGAAGGGTTAGTTTTCGTTATTTTTAAATTTAAAAATAGAGTTCAAAGATTTAGGCACACAATTATGAAAAAATTGGCTGAAAATATAGAAGCTCGTGAAATTAATTGGTTGAACAACGGCTAACTTCCTAATCAGTGAAACGGTAAAATTTAGTATGTGTGTTTTACCTTGCCTTGCCAGTTCGTTCGCCCTGCAGCTCCCCAGTACGTCCGAGTGACCGGGGACCCAGACTATCTGGATATTGAAATGCTCACTCATCTCGTTAAGAGATGAGCGGCACTTCAATGCCACCACGGACGTCAGAGAAACTGATTCCAGCGACTTTATTGCCGCCTGACTGTCCACATATATTGTTATATCCCTTGTAGATATGACATTATGCTTCAACCAAGCCAGCGCTTCCTCAATTGCTACCACCTCTGCCTGGTACACACTGTAGTGATCAGGAAGACGAACGGATATATTCACATTTAATTTGTCACAATAGACTCCTGCTCCGACTTTGCCGTCTAGCTTGGAGCCGTCAGTGTATATACTTCCCTGTTATTGACCTGTTCCCCCAGGATTCTCTTGAGGGGAGAAGAGTCCGGAAACCTTTTTCAAAGCATACAATCGGTATCGTGTAGTCACAATTCATCACATCTGCCTATAGCGACCTGCCAATCGTCGAGTGGCCCGTCTAAAGACATTTCCACTCAAACACGGTAGAGAGTCGTGCAGCCGTAGTTGCCGCTCTCTGCTTACCAAAGATGTCGACAGGAAGAAGGTAGAACATAGCCTCCAGAGCACGGGTAGGGGTTGTCCTCAGTGCCCCGCTTATATGCAAGCAGGCCGTTCTCTGTACCTTCTCTATCTTATTCTTATAAGTTTTCTTGTTTAGTGCTGGCCACCACACACTCACCCCGTACATCAGAATCGATCTGACTACAGCGGTAACGAGCCAGTGTACCAGTTCTGGTTTTAGACCCCATCTCCTACCGACGGCGTTTCTACATGAGTAAAGAGCAATAGTGGACTTCTTTACTCTCTCTAAAATATTGGGCATCCAATTTAGCTTACTATCCAAGATTATGCCCAGAAATCTTGCCTTATCAGTAAAGGCCAGTGCCGTGCCATTTAAGGTAGGAGGGGCGACTACCGGAATTTTATATTTCTTGGTGAAGAGTACCAGCTCTGTTTTGGATGGATTTATACCCAGCCCACATTTGCTGGCTCACTTTGTAATGATTACGAGCGCGTGTTGCATGACTTCCTTAATCGTGCCTAGGTACTTCCCCGAGATCGCGATTGCTACGTCATCTGCATACGCTATCACCCCTATTCCCCCCCTCTCCAGTTTCAAAAGTAATCCATTGATAACTATGTTCCAGAGAAGAGGTGATAGGACACCACCTTGCGGAGTTCCTCTAACTACTCGCCTCCTAATGGTAGATTCCCCCACATCCGCGTTAATAATCCTGCATTCTAGTATCTGATGTATCAACCTTCCTAAGGGGTAGTCCACTTCTAAGAAAGACAGTCCTTCCCGAACTGCCTCCGTCCTGACATTGTTAAGCGCGCCCTCTATATCGAGGAAGTCTACCATACAGTACTCTTTCGAGTGGATTGATTTCTCAATTGTTCGCACCAGGGAATGCAGAGCCGTGTCCACAGATCTCCCTTTCCAGTACGCATGCTGAGAAGTCGCCCAATTACTGGGTTTTATTTTTGCACGTATGTACACGTCGATCAGTCTTTCCAATGTTTTCAACAGAAAGGATGATACTCGTAGAGTTATAGGTCTTAGGTCCTTTGGGTAGGCCTGTGAATTCTTCCCCGTTTTCGGGATAAAAATCACCCTAACCTCCGTCCATTTCCTAGGAATATAGTTCAGTTTTAGACACCCCCTGAAGATCACCTCCAGCCATGGGAGAATGACCGACGAGTGTTTTTGCAATTTAGTATGTTAGTTGGTGAATAAAACAGGATTGTTACGGTTAATAATAGATATGAACATTTTTAAAATGAAAACTTTTAGTTCCGAAAATTTGTGGTTTCACTACTTCAGAACTTTAAAAATACCGTTAAAAATTTAATTTTTTTGAAAGTTACCGTATTTTTCGGACGGTCTCTTTTACCCTGAAAATTCGACCAAAAATTAGGGTGCATCTTATCGTCCAAAGTGTGTCTAAGTGCTTCTTAGTCCGAACTTTTTACTGTTAACTCAGAGTGATTTCGATGGGTTCTCGTAAAAAACCTGCGAATCCCACGAAAACAAATCGGGTATTCGATGCGTTTTATAGTCCGAAAAGTACCGTTTGTTTCATGACAAGAATACTTTACGAAATTTTGTATGAACTTTATTTGATAGTAGAACTTTTAAGCCGCATTTTCCACGAGAACTTCTTGCGAGAAGTTTTCACGTTTCAGTCGTATTAGGGTTTATAAAGGAAATTTAATGATCAAAAGTTTTTGTGAGACGACGATTCAACAATGGGCTCAGCAAATATCAACACGAAAAAAACTCGAAACTCATATAATGCTTACATAATCGAACCCAGGCACCTCGATTTACGAATTTAGGTGGTTCTACAGTTTTCTTAAAATAAAATTTAATTTTATATAGAAGGATTGTCTTAATAAGGATTATTTGAGATTCCCGAATATCGACTGGGCTTGAATGGGATTCTCGAAGTACAATTTTGAGATTTTTTCAGGATTTTTGCTTTTGAATTGCCTCACGTTCCGTTTTTTTTTGCTAAATTAATGACTAAACTAAATTATGGTACATTACGCTACTAACCACCAGATGGCTAGTGAAAGTATCCTTTTCAACTCTTTTTACGAACTAACAAGCCATTTATCAGTCTGCGATTTAGGCAAAAAAATCGACAATGAGGCACTCAGCATAAAGCACTGAGATTTTTCAAGGCTGTTTTAGTAATTATAAGTTTATTCCAAATTTTCGGGTTTTTTTAGAATTTTTTTAAAATATCGAATTGAATTTATCTAGATTTTCAGATTTAAAAAGCGTTGGGTAGCTTGATATTAAAGTTATTCGAAATTATCGTTATTGTCATATTTGCAAGATTGTGTGAAGATTGCATGGTATTTTTTAGATTATTAGAGATTCTTAGAGACTTCTTGATTTTTCAAAGTTATTCTAGGATTTTAAGCTAATCTGAGTTTTAGAAATCATATCGTATAATCTTAGAATTTTAGAATTAGACTCAAGATTACTCATATATCTCGATATTCCTCGAAATTTGCAAAACCCTTTGTTAATTTCGCTTACTGTTACATACTCATATATACAGTTAAGATAAGTTTGGAGAATGTAGTTTCACGACATTTTACTAGAATATTTGAAATTTGGTAAGATTCTCGAAATAATTTTGAATTAATCCATTGGGCGAATTTGAACGACATTTGGCTGTCTGGGACTCTTCGAGATTAATTTAAATTTTCCAAATTTTTCGGTAATATTGCAAATTGGTCGAAGTTATTTGACAGGTTATTACTATTGAGTTGTTGTTTTAGGTTGAGTTAATGATCATTCGATAGTGTTCATGATTAATGTACTACATACACAATAGATACATCTGAAACAGTTTCGCATTATTTTCCACTGGCCATCATTGTTTTAATTTTAACCAATTGTTGATGATTCTTCAAAATATTTAGCAAATTTAGAATTATTTAGCTTTTTTTAAATCATTTGACAGACTTTTAAATCTGTGCTTATCAAGTATCAAGTCGCTCGTTTCTATAGATTTCCATAAAAAAAAAAACGAGTAAAGTTGTTGTTAGAACAAAATTTCAAAAAAAATTAAATTTTTTGAAATCTTGATCTCAAAAGGAAATGTATGTACCGTAATATCGCTACAACAATGTTTTGGTAGAAGAAACACAAACAACATCAATCCTTAGAATGTGACACGCAAAGTCAGATGACACTAATGAATTACGGCTACGGAAGGGTAAAATAATGCTGATTGCCGATTGTTATTTGAAAAGTTGATTGGCTGAATTTTTTTACGCATGCACTGCATAAACAAGACGTTTAAAACAATGTATTATAGTAGCCATATAAACTCAGCCGAATATACATTTTCGGATAATTTTGAAATACCCTGTAAAACTATGTAACCATTTTATACGTACTAAGTATGAATTGATAATGTTAATACAAGCCCATAATTAAGCATAATGACATGTTTTATTAGGGGATCAAACAAACACAATTTAAAGATCACTTGAATTTTCCTCTTTTATCTTTTGTTTTTTTTTTCTTCAATCTTGATACGACATCAAATGTCAAATGTCGTTAAATTAACGAGAAAAACTTATTATAAAATTAAGAAAATGTTCTTGACACGATAATAATATTAATAATTAAAAGACCTGTTTGTTGATCGACGATCACAATAAAATGAAATTAATATTAAAATACAATGAAATGTTTTGTTTTTGCTATGTAGTACAAGCAACACGCGAATTTGCGGATATTCTCTCTCAATTATACAAGCATGTGTGCGTTGCCTGGCACACTATGTGTTAGAAAATTTAAATTATTTTTTTTGAATGTCATAAGTTTTTATTTTGTTTTTTATTTTCGTGGATATCTTTTACATGTTAATTTAATTAGACATAAAGTCTGTTAATATAAGAAAAATGTTCAACTACTTTTAATATCTATTTGTAAATAAGTCTGTTTTTTGAAAGTTGCTTATTATTTTGAATTTTTCAAAGAAACTACTTAACCGTGTTTTTTTATACAAAAAAATACAATTATACGATTTACTGTTAGTATAATTTGACTTTATTGATGTAATTTTTTTGGTTGATTCGATCTAACTGAAAATAAAATTTAAATTACCGGTCATTTATTTCTTTGCTTAAGCATTTTATAAAGATATTGCATTTTTAAATTTAGCTATGCTTGTATATTCAAAAAAGATGTTGATATTTTAGTTGTCGGTCAAATTTAGTGAACTTGAACTTAATCTCTTCATATTGATTCAAAAAGAATAAAATTGGTAGTTACTTAAGTGTTAATTGAATAAAATATTTAGCCTTGGTCTAAATAATTAGTGAACAGTTGTACAAGCTGAAAAAACTTTTACTACCTCCAATTTTAATCTACAGTACACAATTACACCCCTCCCTTCACATAAGTTAATTGCTGTTTTGAAATGAAATGTACAACAAAAATGGTTTGAGTATAGCATATATGGT
Organism: Tipula vernalis; assembly: GCA_958295665.1. NCBI lineage: Eukaryota > Metazoa > Arthropoda > Insecta > Diptera > Tipulidae > Tipula > Tipula vernalis. The sequence goes on from OY282558.1 coordinate 330,171,503, forward strand.
TTATCCGTATCCAATAATTTAATTATTTTATTTAATTTTTTAAATCTAATCTCTAATCATTTAGACCTTTGTGAATAAAGGAAAACAAATTACAACGCTACAAGAGTTATCTGCATTTTATCGGTAAATCTAGATACGGGGTACGGTGGAACAATTAACTTTTTCAGGATTATAATAAATTTTTTTAATTTACATAAGAAAGTTAAAATTTAAGCAAAAAATCCAAAATAAGCTTGTAGCCATTAATAAAATTTTAAAGGTGACTTCTGTAAAGGTAAAATACCAAATTGAATAGTAAGCTAACGAATGTTAATTTTTGGGGATTTTCAATCAACTGACTTTAAAAATGCTACTGAGCTATCTGACTAATAAAGTTTTTAAAATCTAAGATACAGCTCAATTTATATTTATACGTGTATCTGACCATCATAGACCCGTAGTGGGCAAATTTATTTTTAAATTTAAAATTATATAAACTATTATTTAGTATTTAATAATAAATAACAACAGACATTAAGGACCAAATACAACTTAAAATTGTTTAAACCCATAATTATTTATCACTTTGAAGAACACCACCAGACCCGAATCAAAATATTGGTATATCTTGGGAAATTAAGGTTAATCACCAAAATGATTATAAAAATATTTTAATATAAAATAAATGGACATTAGTAGCGTTGTTCGATTATATTATGATTTGCCGAATATTGCTAATTTTAATTACTTGGTATACATGAAGCTCTAAGACTTTTTTCTATACCCACTGAAACATGAAAACACTTACATACGTTAATATAAATATTTGTATGCTAAATAAGATCTTGTAAAAGATAATCCTTTTGATGCTTGAATATAGAATACGTCTTCTTAAGAAGATCGGCTGCGCAGATAGGACTAGACAAAATATAAAACAAAAAATTAACATTTTGCTTTAATGGAGTTCTGACTTTACTTAGGTATCTATTATACAACTAGAATGTGTATTTTGTTGATTTTATGGGCTGATATTACAGGTTTGTCATTAATTAGTAAATAATATAATATTAAATAAATTATCCAATTTAATTTTTACAAATAATAGGAGTGTAACATTAAATAATTGTGTATAATAAATTAAATAATTTATGCTTTATTCGAAAAAAATTCTTACTGGGTGTTCCCAAGGCTTAATGTTTAACAGCTTCCCGGATATGTGTTACCTGAACGAACGGAACGGTACACAAATGTATTTTTTTTGCGTTCCGAATGTGAAACTAAACCTAGGGCCGGTGGCCTAACACCGCAAGATGGAGTAACTTAACTGCTAAATGTGAGCCCTCCACACTTAAATTCGTATTGTCTAAGTAGTTTATTGGTCTATTTATTTGGATAATTTAACCTAACTAATCAATTGAGTTGGATAAGTCTGGTCTATATGATCGAGCATTGACCGAACATATTATTCGTATAATCATTGTGATGGGCCTCAATTATGAAATTCGAGTTGATGAATTTTATCGTCAACTATGTAAATCTTCGGAGTCGGAGCCGCGGAGTTTATGTTTACCTATTTTCGTATTTTTAAGGAGTCGGAGCCGGAGACATGTGAAATTGACCGACCCCGGGCAAACTAAAATTTGGATTTAACCCTTTTTGAACCAACAATGGCGCCTTAAATGTATCTTACAAATCAATGAAACATCTTCTCATGGTGTCAAAGAAAAGATAAAATAATTTCATTGCAAAATAGCCAACGCTTATTCAAAATCTCTCATCGCGATCGTACGGGTAACTCTCCTATAGATGACATAAGAACGACAGTATAAACATGCACAACTTTGCGACGGTTTTTTTTTTTTTTTATCAATTGTTAGAGCTTCCCAGTTTATAAAATTTACATTATTTATGATAGATTCTGACCTATTGTTACTAGTAACACCTGTTAAGCAAGCGGGGAAATTTTGTACGAAATTAAACTGTATCGTTAATAAAAAAAATTAGGTAGCTCTGATTTTGTACAGAATATTTATTTGGCGTTGTTCTTCCGTTCAAGTACATAGTAGTAATGAAAAAATTATCAATATAAGTATTTTTAATAAAAAAATACCGCTTCCTGGAATCGAACCGACAGCCTTGACAAATCAACGCCAACATACTCACGTCCAGCTACTGCCTTCTTGGCAAACATAAACAATTTTTGAGCACATAAATAACAGCGTTTTACGAAATTGAAACCCCTATTTGCATTAAGCATAGAAAGATATATATTTGATGTCGGAGTAGGAGCTGGAGCCGGAGCCGGATTCGTTAATAAATCTATAAATTTGCATTGTCGGAGCCGGAGCCGAACATTTTTTTGTCCCGATTTAATTCTACAACAAAATTAGTGTCGAACTACCCGTCGACCGCAAATAATTTTCATTAATTTATTGATTTCAAAATCTAAAATGGAAATGATGGGATTAGGCCACAAGAACAATATTTGTTTTTTAAGGCAAAAGTGAATATCTATTGAATGATACTACTTCATTCAATAGATGAAAAAGAAATACGGTAGAATCGAGACACAGAACACACACTTTATAACTTACGAACCAAAAACCTAAATTCGATCCAATTATTAAGCAACAACAAAATGGTACTTGTGTTTATAGTCTTGCCGCTCTTTCAGCCTTTTCATAAATGCCACTATCTCAAAATTAGCTTAATTTAACAAAGTAATTTCGAACTCGAAATTTTTTCAAAACTACATGAAAATGGAGAAATAATTCGTAAAATAAAGTTTTTAATACCCAAAGTGAAATTTATAGTGACGAGTCATATCGAACAAAAATTTAGGGAGGCTCATTGCGAACACAAAAATGATGCAGATATAGCCTCGAAATTAGTTGGATCTATCTGTGCCCATATTCTTGAAATTCAATCGAAAAAAGTCACTGGTGTAATATATTTGTAAAGTAAATAGCAACAAACGGTTGCGAACGCATTATGTTTGGCAAAATAATAAACCCAACCTCATCATTTCCTATGAAAACCAACCAATAAGGGATGAAGGGAGACAAACTTCAATCTGCGCATGTTAATTTTGTATGAACTGAAGTAGCAATAAACCAGAAGATGTCAAGTATTAGGACTGTAAGGAAGGGCAAATACGGGCACAGGGAAACTGCTTGGTGTGGTGATTCATTGTTAGTGAGAAGAAAGGTTCGGTATCTTCGCCAATTTTTACTAACTTGTTGGAGCATTTCCTGCAAATAAACTGTGGTAGTATTGTACCATTCGGCATTGATCGCACTTCTAGTGGAATAGTACCAACAAAGTTCGTCGTTTCTAAGTTTTTTCGATAAACATCATCCACCGCTGCGATTTCCAATTAGTAATCAGTAATCACCAGCTGAAACTGTTGAAAGAAGATTTGGGTAATATTAGGTTATGGAATAATGGTAACTATGATTGAAATAATTTAGAAATGGTTAACCTTAATTGGCACGAATTATTTGCAGATTTAAAAATCGATGATTGTGTTTCGGTTTTCTACGAAAAAAATGTATAATTTGGTAAATGTTCATGTACCATGTCGCCTAAACCAAAGTTCTTCTTATCCATAGTAGTAAATTAATCAAGTTGATTGAATTAAAAGGCCCCTTTAGAAATAAGGCAGCTAAATATGCTAACACTGATTATAGACTTTTGTTTTCAAAATTAAGTGCAATAGTCAAAAAGAACATTAAAATTGGTAGGGATCCTAGGGGATTGGTAGGGATCCTAGTTCGTTTTGGAGTTATACAAAATCATTGCAAAAGACTATTGTTATTCCTCAATAATTAAAAAATCTGTTTTTCGCTGCCAGCAATCCAAATGACATAGATTCCAAAGCCTGACAGTGATTCCAAAATGTCGCATATTTACCAAATTTCAACTAAACAAGGAATCAACACTAATGATATTTTGATTTCACAATACGATTTGGTAAATCGCTTAAGTCATCTTGATGTTCAAAAGGCCCAGATGATGTGTCTCCTTATTTTTTTTTTTTAAAAAAGCTGACCCTTAAGTATTTTGTTTATTCAAATCTGGTAAAAGAACAAATGTTTGTAATTATAGACCATTATCTATGTATATGTGTATATTAAACACTATTATCAAATATCTTTGAGAAGCGTGTATTTATTTGGTCGACATTTTGAAAAGACGTATCATCTAATTGCATCAAATCCGAATGGGCTTATCTAGAAATCGAGGTCGACTTTATCCAATTTATCACACTTTAGTGAACAGTTGCTTGATTCTTTTGAATCAGGTTTTGTTCTAGATGTGATTTATACTAATATTGAGAAAGCTTTTGATCGAATCCAGCATGATACTTGCAAAATTACGTAAGGATTAAACAAAAAGTAATTCTTTGGTTTGATTCGTATTTGCATGGTAGGTCTCTTTATGTAGAAATAAACTAACTAACTCGGCTACTTTTACTGGTTTCACTAGGGTACCTCAGGGTTCTATCTTGTATCCTCTTTTATTTCTTTTCTTTATCAATGATAATACTATATGTCTTTAATATTCAAAGTGAAGTTTTGCTGTTTGCTGATCAGTTTGCAATCTGATGGTGATTAAATTATGGACTGGTGTGACAAAATTTGTCTAAGTTTTAATGTTAAAAAGTGTTGTGTTTTACGCTTCAAAATTCGTCTATTTTACTCGAATATCGGATAGGTCATTAGTAATGTATTGCTCAACAACATTTTATTAAGGATCTTGGAGTCGTTATTGATGACAATTTTAGTTTTAAGCAACATACAGCAGAGGTAGTAAACAAAGCCTATAAATCATTCGGATTTTTTATGAGGATTGGTTGTAATTTTAAATTGTATTGAACTTTTATGAATTTATATAGTTATTCAGTAAGAAGCAATTTAGAATACCCGTCTGTCATATGGAATCGTAAATATAAAATGTGCATTGCATGAAAGAAGAAATAAATTGTTTTTAAACGCTTATTGTGGTCAAATGTAAGATTAACTTTTTTTCTTTTTTGTTAATTGAAAGATATTATTTTGGTCTCCTTTCGGACGCTGGTGTTCGTTTTACATATTTTTGCTTTGTTTGAACATTCCTAATTTATTATTCGCAAATTCAAAATGGCAATTTGGTAGAGAAAATAGGAGCCTTGAATACGATGCTAATTGCGGGTTTACTTTTAGATTTTTTGTGTAAACACTTATTTTCTCCTCGTGCGACCAAAATTACGATCGAGAAGTCTAATGATTTGTTGTCATAATTTTCGGTAAATCTCATAGGGGGGCGAGTAGCAGGGACAGCAGAGACACAACGATTTCAACAACAACGTCAAGCAACACTACCTACAGTTAGTACAAATTTGGGTGACCGCATGGGAACATGATGATGGAACGAAATCTCGCCCCCGTCTCACAACCGCCGATGGAAAAAATGGTGGAGGGGAATAATAATAGTTGTTTACAGCTTTTCAGAAAAAAGAGTTTGCGGTACCAGGAAATTTGTGTTGTCATTGTGTCTTCTTTACAGGTTGCTTCTTACAGGTTGTTGGAGCAGTAGGATGAACTTTAAAAAAATTGTATTGTCTTGTTGTGTCTATAAACTACTAAAAAATATATTACTAACAAATTTACTAACTATCAACTACTTAGGTGTCTGGAACCGGGTTGAGTCTTTGTTGCTAACATTCCTTTCCCATCCCCTCGATCTTGTTGTATGTAAAAAGGTGTACGACGGCGGCCTGGCCAGGGGCCGGATATCACACTATTAAACTTATGGTTATCGATTGGCGCCTTTCTTTACGGAGTTTTGGGCTTCATGAAGAATGGTATCGTGTTGTTGTAACATGGGTATAGTGGTGTGGTATTCGCATTTATAATACGGGAGACTTGCTTAATGCTTGATCGTACATCGCAATCAATCAATCAATCAATCAAAAATAATTTTCGGTAAATCTCATAATTTTCGCTAAATCGGCCAAAACTCGACAAAGGCTTGTCCCATAGAAATTTCATTCGTCTCACTCGTTTTTTGTTTTATAAATTTGGCTTAACCATATGAAGCCTACAGATTGATCAAATTTGATATGATATCATTGTATAAAAGGAGATTGTTCATGGATGAGTTGGTTTTATTTAAAATTGTTAAAAATGTAATGTAGGTGAAATACATTTTAGGCAATCTAATCATTATGATTTTCGAAATTCATTAACATTCAAAATTCCAGTAAGTCGATCTAACCTTGAAAGTAATTCGCTTATATAGCATTTCTAATTTAAAACTTCATGTTTTTCAATTTTTGAAATTGTATATTTCAAATTTCAATTTAGAATTCACAATAATAAATTAAAAACTCAAACATTACTCGTCTAACTTGTTTTACCTAGTAATGCCGTTTTCTATATCAAACTTTTTTAATACTCATATAATATAATTTTATAAATTTCAATCACTCATTGGCGTTCAATCTACTGGTTTTTTGTAAAAATTTCCGTAATTAATTAAAATTCCATACATTTACAATAAATATACTATACACATAATATTGTAATGTCAGAGACAAGAAAATATAACAAAGTTCCCAATAACGTACAGGAGTTATTAATAAGAAAAGTGACTAATGAGTGTTAAATTGGCCGCGACTGCCATATCATATCAATAATTAACGTATTCCACAAAGACCGAGTGCAAATCACTATCAATGGCGATTGATATGAGAAATATAGTTTTGAAATCGTGCTTCAATTCATGTTTAAGTGGTGGCTTTAATTTTGCACATTTGAACCCTGGTAGTCTAGTTTCTAATTTTACAGAATTTACCTCTATTGTTAAAGGTGTGCCTCTGCATTTAATTGCTATTTCTGAGACGTGGCTTAAAGAGAGACGCTTTGATATTCAGGTAAATTTAGATGGCTATAACATCATTCGGAAGGATCGAATTGATGACCTCAATAGACGTGGCGGAGGAGTAGCCCTTTATATTAAAAAAAACTTGAGCTACAAATTAATCAAAAAAAAGTACTCTTGACTCTTCGTTTGATTTCATCTTCATTGAAATGTGTAATACCCTAAATGAGAAAATTTTAGTTGGTGTTGTTTATCGTCCTCTGTGTATTAAATTTGTAAATAGACTGAGGAAGTTTTTGACAGGCTCAGCCGGCAAATATAGCGATATTCTTATCCTAGGTGATTTCAATCTGGATGTCAATTCGAATAAAAAGTATGTCCGGACATTCAGGGATTTTATTTTTTCACTGGACCTAGAAATTGTATCATATTGCCCTACTAACTTTGTGGATAGAAGTATGACTTGTCTTGATTTGTTGCTATTGAATAATCGACCTAAATTGAATTTTTTTACTCAAATTTCAGTTCCTGGAGTATTTACAGCCCATAATATGATTTTTGGCTCGTATAATTTTGATATTAATATTTATGACAAGGACGCCTTTAGATATTGCCGATCACTGCATAACGTAGATCAAAATGCTTTCCTTATTGCAGCAAATTCGCTTGATTGGGGAGTAATTTCCCTCATCCCGGATGTTAATAATCAATTGGAGTATTTCATTTTCACTAGTGTCTCAACTTCTCGATGAGTTTGCACCCATAAGAAAAATTTATTTGGAGCCACCGTGCAAGTCTTTCTCATTAAATCACTCTATACTGTACCATCGGAATATTAGGGATTTTCTTCATGCAACTTGAACAGCAAATAAAAATCCTACTTCATTTAGTCACTATAAGAAGTACAGGAATAAGGTGAATGGGATGATTAAAGCAGCGAAGCTCCAGTATTTTAAAAGTAATATTTTTAATTTGCACCTACCCAATAGGATTTTATGGCGGAATTTCCAAAAATATGGTCTCTACCAAACGAACTGCTGTGTCGGATTTTTCAGTTACTGAGTTCTCAAATCATTTTGCAAAATGCTCCCAGGTAGCTGTGCAAAATCAATTTCTTATGAATTCTGCTATTTCGTCAACTGATAATCAATGTTTTTATTTTAGGAATGCTTCCATTATGGAAGTATGTAATGCAATTGATGATATTCAATCTGAAGCACAAGGTTCTGATGGTATCCCTATAGGTTTCATTCGACTTTTAATACCGCCAATAAGCTCTGTTTTAACAAACATAATTAACACTGCATTGACTAAATCTGTTTTTCCGACGGGGTGGAAGATTGCACATATAACCCCTGTTGGGAAGGTACTTATGCCTGAAACTATACAAGACTTTTGACCAATCAGTATACTTTCTTGCTTATCTAAGGTAATTGAAAAAATTATGAAGTTTCAGATGATGAATCATATTTCTAGTTTTGGCTTAATTGATGATCTACAGTTCGGGTTTCCAGAAAGACATAGTAAAAATTATAGATGATTTGAGTTCATCTGTTGCAGAACGTAAATTGCCTTTGCTTGTGCTTCTAGATTTTTCTAAAGCTTTTGACAGTGTTAACCATAAAGTTCTGCTCCATAAGTTGCGCTCAAACTTTAATTTTTCCCATTCTGCGGTTAAGCTTTTGGCTTCATACCTATCGGATAGGTATCAAATTGTCAAATTAAATGAAAAATTTTCCATCGAGAGTTTATTGACTTCTGATGTTCCTCAGGGTTCAATCTTGGGCCCTTTGTTATTCATGATGTTTATAAATGATATCAGAAACAGTGAAGCTCCGGTAAAGTTTCATATTTTTGCAGATGATGTGCAAATCTATGACTCGGCAGTAGCAAGCGATATGGATGCTTGCGTGCTGAGAATAAACGATACACTTGAAAGAATTTTATTTTGGAGTAATAACAATCATATTAAAATCAACCCCTTAAAATCCAAAGCCATGTTCCTAACTAGTAATAAAGTAATGTTATCCAACCTTCGGCATTATAATATCAAAATTGGCAATGCGAATATTGAAATTGTGGATACGGTTAGGAATTTGGGGTTATTGATGAATAACAAATTTAGTTAGTTTTTTATGTGCCCCTTGAAAGCTATACGCCGCGGGACTCTAAGCTGAAATTAATACGATCATTAATTATTCCGCATTTAACCTACTGTGCCCCTATTTATTCTGGTTGCTCTATGTCCTCGTTCAGAAAATTAAATATCGCTTTTAATTCTTGTGCTCAGTATATATATATAACAAACAGAGAGCTAATTTAATTTCAAGTTATACTCGTTTAATATTGGGGTGTGATTTATATCATTATTTAGAGTTCATTACAGTTATTTTCCTTTATAAAATATTTTATTATAGAAATCCCGTGTATCTCTTCAATTTGATTAAATTTTTTAGATCGACTCGTACATCTAGTATCAGTCTTCCTACAAATTGCAAAACTAAAGCACGTGAGTCATCTTGTTTTGTGCGGGGTATTAAACTTTGGAACTCGTTAAATCCTAATTTACAATCTAAGAAAAGTCTAAGTAATTTTAAAAACGATTGCTTCACATATTTCTCATCTCTAAGTTGATACTTGTTTCATTTTGGAATACTGGTTCATATTGTTTTGTGATAATTTTGTTCGGGTAGATGCAACCAGATTTATGATTTATGATTTATAAATTTTGTAAATTTTCTTTGTAAATTTATATATTTATTTAGTACTTTAACATAAGTTTTTTAGACAGCAAATGTTGTATTTGGTTTCCCTTTTTGAAATTTTATTTAATTCTATTGTTCGTCATATGAAATTATTTAATGTTCTAATTTTAATCAAGATTGTGTAAATGAATATTTGAATTGAGTATACATAAGAAGGTTTTCTTGTATTTTAAGGAAATTGTAATAAGACTAAGCCTTACTTGTATAATATTAATAAGAAAAAAAACAATTTAGCCATTAAACGGTATTGAAGACAAAATTTTCGAAATCCACAATTTAAGGGTATCAATAGAGACAATTTCCGAAATAATCGAGTCGGCTGTTCAATCCATTACTTGTGGAGATTTAAATGGATTATGTCGTTATGCTGTTTATTGATTCTTATAAGAATCATAAATAAATATGTTACGTACTTCCGAAGAATGGAGCCATCGTTTTTTGCTAGTGTTCCGCGGATATTAAACTTTGGTTAGTTTGCCGAAGTGGCACAGTGCCACAGTATTCCTGTAAATCCAGTGGTTCTGCTCTCCTATCTATTCGTTTCAATACTTCCGTACAATCTAGGCCAATTGCCATTGCAATGATATTCTCTCTAAGCAGCAAGTTGATTAAAAATTAAATTTAAAGTTAAAAGATTAAATTGCAGAAATTAAATATTGCCTATGCATCTACCTCGCCTTGTAAATTTTCTTTTCCACTTCCACTAATTATAACCTAAAAAAACGTTAAATTTCACTTCAAAAACAAATACCGGCTGATTTTACATTTTTTGACGCAGCGACTGAATACAAAAATGCCGAAATAGTTATTACTACGCCGAAATAGTTACTACGAATTTGCGTGATTTCTGCCGATTTGGAGCCTCTAAACTTTTAGGTCCGAATCAAATAACTCATAATACTATTGACGACTGTAAAAGCAGGAAATGCGATACCTTAAGCTTCGTACCCATTAAAAAACCTAGATAGCTTTGAAATTGCAATATTTTACAAGAATGATCAAACCCTTCTATTATTATTCGTTTCAAATCTGGGTACGAAGCTTTTTTTTTTGGTCCGATAAAGCACCAGGTTCAATTGATAAAATTGGAAATAAAAATGTATGAACAAGATGGTAGAAGATGTACAAATAACTGCAGCTACCATATAACTTTCTCAACGCAATCCCCGCCAACTAAAGTGTTGAGGTAAAATGGGCCTTCTCAAATGCAGGAAAATTTTCACGAAAGTACGGTCTAGACTCTGAGATGATTCTTTAAATGAATTATGTTGCCTGCGCAATTTTAATTTGGGAATTAAATGAAATTTTCTGTCCATTTATAACCATTCTTTTAAAGAAACCTATTATTATACGAGTGTTTCGACTATTTTAATTTATTTTGTTTCATTTTTATATGAACACTGTTATTTTTGTTGAATTTTATAGATTTTTTTACATACATTTATTTAAAAATAAATTAATTAAACTTTGTTTAAAGAATTTTTTTTTGCCAAATCGGAATTACAAATTTTGACGGTATTGATCGTTGTTGTATTTTCGCAACATTTGTCATAAATAGGTTGACAGCCATAGTTACATGTCATTTGAAAAAATAAATAAATCATTTAGTGTGTCATCTATAAAACTTATCTGCACTAATACTTAATGAAATCTTGTTACTACAAGTTGTTACTACAAGTTGTCTTGTTACTTGAATGTTTTTAATAATAACTTCGTCAATCTTGCAGACATAGATTAAAAAGTTTTTATCGCTCTTATCGCTTCTTCGGAAGTACAACAAATGCTAAAAACAGTTTTTTAAACATAACAATTTTTACAATATAATTTTAATTCGTTATATACCTTCCCTGCTTTTGCAGAATATTTTAAAATTAAACCTTCCTTTTCCACAATTTGATCTCTTCCTTTTAAAAGGCGATGAACTCGTCGGCAGCAATTAAGTTTACTTCCATAGTAAATGGAAATAAAACAAATTGACTTTATTCCCGTTAATTTTTATTTAATAAGACCTAAAATAAATAAATTTACAAGTGATAAATTCAGTTTTAAACGTCAATTGTAATCATTGATTGTAGTCGCCGATATTCGCGATTACATCTTAAATCTTTAAAGGTTCGATCAATTGCCAAATTCTTTTTAGAAGATGATTTTAGTGAAAATGTGGTATATATGTACATACCACCCTCATCAAAAAGCCATCGAATCCATCATTTTCATTACTTTTTCAAGCGGATTCTATGTCTTTTTGACGGATTATAACAAAAAACGATTTTGTCAAGATGGATTTCGTAGGTTTGGGCATTTACCCCTAACTTTTAATAAATCCCTTTTGTAATAAACTCTTCTCAAAGAAAAACTATTTTTAAGAAATTTAAGAATTTTGGAGATTTCAAAAATGTGAAGAGGTTTAAGAATTTTATGAATTTAAAATAATTCAATTTTAATATTCAATAATTTTAAGAATATTAGACAAAAGAAAATCGATTTTTTCTATATCATTTGCTTCTAATATGAGCTCGAAAGTGATCCATTCCCTTACAACTTTATTTTTAGAATTTCAAAAGAAATTTAAAAATTTAACGAATTTCATTAGGGTTAGAAAACTTCAAAAATTACAATTATATTATTAATTTTATGAAATTTATAAATTTTGAATTTGTTGTAAGAGTTTTAACAATTTCAGAAACGTCGCATTCTGAAACATTTTAATAATTTAATCAAACTTCAAAAGAAATTTAAGTAATTAAAATTTTAAACCGCTTCAAGGTTCGCAGAAATTGAACAATTCCTATTATTTGAAAAAATTAACCAATTGGAAATTTACATTGAACGTGGACCTTTAAATCAGTAAATTTTTAATAATTCAAAAAATTTGTTGTTTTAAGGACTTGGCAAAAAAAAAATTTCTTAAATTTTTAAAGACCCAGATCATCAGAATTTTGCTCAATTTTAAAATTTAATTAATTTTAAGAGATTCAAGCAATTATAATTTCTAAATGTTAAGAGTAGTTTAAAAGTTTAGAGATTACCTAGAAATTTTAAGAAATCAAGAAAAAGAGTTTATGTTTTTTGTATTAAGTATTTAAGGATAAGAAAGAATTCTAAAAATTTTTTTCAATTACTTAATCAGAATATAATAATAATTTTCGGAATTTGCGGCTTTGTGTAACAAGTGTTTCTACTGGAATAATTTATTTTTATAAATAAAAAGCTTTTATAAATATAGGCTGTAGCCTATAAAGTCGTATGTATTTTAAACTGTTCCTAAAAATATTTCGCAATTCAGAAAGTAAAAGGTAACGATTTTGAAACACTACAGTAACGTTACTGAATCGGCTATTTTAATCACAGTAATCCCAATTGCGGGGCAAATAATTTATATTCTTTTATTTCATATAACGGAACATAACCGAATATAATTTTACCTAACCGTGACGTGGAATGATTGGGAGAATGTGGCACTAAGTAAGGCTATATTAAATCTATCTATTCATAAATACCTTGGGTACTTATGTTCTTTCTTGACTGTTTTTATATCGGAATTGCGATCTGTTAAGCTTTTCAAAAAATTGATAAACTTACAAAAGAAGAACTGTAACACAAAACGAGAAATAGGTGTGTGTTGCTTGAGAATGGTGAATATAAAAATATCAAAACTGCTACTTAGTTGTTTGCTGTCTAATAGCATTTTACTATTTTAAATATTAAATAAATCTGATTAGCTAGATATTTAACTGGAGTGATGAGTTTTCTAATAAATAAATACTTAATAAGGAAAGGAACATTTTCCAAAATATTCAAATATTAGGTTTGTTTTGAACACAGAAGCAGACCTTTTAAATTAAACGAAGGCTCTTTAATGAATTCACATTCAAATTAGCATTGATAATGGATCACATACTCAAATGTTGTCTACAAGATTCAATGCGAATGTGACTATGTTACGTCACTGGACCAACGAAACAATTCATTGAAAAACGTTTTTACCAACATAAAGTGTGGTTTATCAAAATAGTGATCTCATTTAACACATTTAAAAAATACAAATCATCAAATAACTTTGGATAATGTTAAAATTTCAGAACAAAAAAATTTGAGGAAAATATTGGTTTTGGAAATGGACACTGGTGGACATATTGGTAATTCTTATGATTTATTTATCTAAATTTGCTTTTTTGTCCTTTAAACATAATTTAAATATTTTAAAAAATTGATTCGTACGATATTTTTCGTAAAATGTTTTAAATTTTATTCATATTTTGTAAAACCGTTTATCGTAAAAATTTACTAGAAGTTCTTTGTCACTGACTTGAACGAAAAACAAACAAACAATAGTTTTCTTTTGCTTTTGATCTATTGACAAACAGAAAAATTAAATTGAAAAATATAAAAACGCTTTTGAAAATGAACTTGAGCTCGAAAGCACAAGTAATTAAAAAATAAAAATCATAGAGAGGCCAAAAACATTTAAAAAGCTTAAACTTAGGGCGAATAACTTCAGTAACTTGTGACTATGTACATTTATTCCATCTGTAGTTGAATAAAATATAAAATGGAATAGAAATTAGACAACGTTGTGATCTTAGAGTCGGATGGAAAGCAATCTAAGTTCAAAACGCCAATTTTTCCTAAGCGAATTTAAATTAATTTACTTGTACTTTTTTAATAAACACCTGACAAAATACCGGAGGATCGATATCTTTCTCTAATTTCCTAATTTCATGAAAAATTCGAGTTTTGACTACAAATATTCCTTTGCGAAGCATATACATTTTAAAAACTATATTTTTAATTTTTAAACTGAAAAATTATAAAGTTTTAGGCTCTCTTAATTTCAGAAATCAATGAGTACGTATCTATCATACATTATCCAAAAGGTTGGGTAAAAATATCCACCAACAAACAAAATAAGATTGAAGTCTAGATTCAAATACTTTCCGTTGCAACTTATTGTGTCTTTAGGAAATGAGCGGCATAACAACAAATAGCTTGAGAATTGCTGATCAATTAACGATACTTACAAGATAGTTGACGCACGTGAATAGTTTGCAAATTTTCTATTCGTCATGCGATTTTCTCGAAAACCGATAAATAGCTTACAATAATTAAAAGTTATTGAATCTGATCGGAATATTGTGTGTAATTGTGTAGTGGTTGACGTAATGAACCCATTCTTCTATTTCAATAATAAATGACCAAAGTAATCTAATTTCAGCCGTTACACTCATAAAATGTGAATTTCCCTGCCTTAAGCATGGTAATGCCGAAAAATTACACGCTTTTATGCTATTATATTATTGTGAACGACTAAACTACATACATCTACACAAACTAAAACTTAAACTGTTGATATTTCTGTCTTTTTATTTTGTTTTTTTCATTTTAAGGTGAACATGATAATAGAATTTCCAGTTTTTATTTAAACTAAAAAAAAACTACAATAACAAACCGACGCGCTTTTATTAGTAGTATGTATTATTCAACAGTTTCCCATTTATCAACAAAATACAAATATCAAAACATATCATGTGATAATAGTGAATATATACATTATATACATAAGCGCAGATTGTGATTTGTTTTGCGCTAAAATAAGATAAATAAGACAACTTTAAGCGCACTAAATGATTGTGTGTCTTAAAAGTATCACCTTACAATATTTATTGTTATTTTTTATTTTTTTAAGATTAAATCCCATTTATTTTTATTTGTTGTTGTTATTTTATTTCATGAATTACAGTCCTAATTGATGATAATTAACTACATGTACCATATTTACTATTTCCATTTTGAACCTAAATACACTTTCTTAAAAATCCAAAATTTAAAGTTTTTTTTTTTTTTTTTTGAACAAAGTGTATTTGTAGACAATATTCTTTATATGTATATATTTAATTGAAAATATATATGAAATAAAATTAAAAAATCAACAAATATGAGATTTGCATACGTGTTTTTTCGCTATATTGTGGTTGTAGTTACTAAATTATAAAAAATAAAAAAAAAACTGAAAAAAAATTGTTAAGAAAAAATTACATCACAAGAAATCAAATACAACAAAAACACTTTATAAAGTATAAGACACAACGATTAAGGTGACCAGACTTACTTAGGTTTTTGGTCTACAACTATATCTCAGGTATAACAAGTTAGATTAGTTAAGCACATACTTATCAACTCTCAAACAAAGGAAAACATCCTTACCATAAATCCCTCTTATACCAAAATCATTATGCCACAGGTATAAAGAAACAATAAAGTTATTTATCTGCAGTTTCGTCTCCAATGTCATAGTAGTTATCACTATTTTGGTTGTTTTACTAATTTGAAGGTTAACTTATGAAAATATTTGTTAATGATATGCCTGTGATTGTTTACAAACTGGCAAATAGGAAAAACGTAAACATTTACCATAATGTAAATAAATTTATGTATAGTAGCAACATTGATAGTAGCGCTATCACACAGCAATTATCTCCGGGACTATTCAAAAGCATTAAATACGAACACGTTTCAGGTAATCGCTTAACAACAACATTACTTTTACTGATTTTAAAACCCTTTTAATTTAGCATTTTCGTTAACTTTATTACGTCTTTCATTTCATCGTACTTAGCTGAGCAACTAAGGCTGGAAACACACCGAATTAGACAAAACGTTTTTTTCTTGTCTTAAAGCGACTTGCGGCCAAAATGCATACGATTGTATAGCGCTATGCACACTGAATCAGGCAAAACAATTTTACGTCAAACATTTTGTTTCATAAAACATAGAACGGCAAACATTGTACTGTGCTTTATGAGTCCATTCACACATAATAAAGCAAAATTGTGTTAAGTCAAATTTGACTAATGAAACATGATTGAAGGTGTTCATACTCCATAAATCAATGTGTTAATTCACACTGACACAAATCAAAGCAACACAACACAAAACTGATTGAATCAAAAAACGAAAGTGTTTGAAGTCGTTTCATGATTGCTGTTTTAAAAATCAAATTAATAAGGATTTTTGTGGTTCAAAAAAACTTGTATTAAAATACAATATACCTACTTACAATATATATATACCTACATTATACATACTGCCGAATCTTTAGGGTTAGTTTATCATATTTATATATAAAATAATAACCATATAATACAAAATCAATCCTCTGACTCCGACGACATTTTGTATTCTATGAAATCAATTCACACCAACCTATAAAGCAACACAAGACAATTTGACTAAAAACAATTTGTCTGATTGAATGTGCACTATGTTTAGAGAAATCGTCTTGCCTACTCGAAGCAAAAACGTTTTGTCTAATTCGGTGTGTTTCCAGCCTTAGTGTCTAATACTGTTGTAGACTGAATATTTCTCTGATAAATGAAAATTTAAGTAATATCGTTAGTTGGTCGGTCTCTAACAAGCTCGTTTTAAATGCAAATAAATCTCAGTCGATTAAAATTTATAAAAAAACCGTTAGATACCTCGTCCTTTCCTGGTATTTTTTTGCAGAGTTCGCTAATTGAATATTCAAATAATGTTATGAGTTTAGGCTTAGTTATTAATAAAACTATTACTTGGGGTGACCATTTAGTTAGTATTAGTAAAAGGGTCTTTGGCATGCTTAGTTGTTTGTATAAAGTAGTAGGATTTTCTGTTTAGGAAAAAATTGTTTTTTTCTTATCTTCTTCCTCATTTTATTTACGGTGACATAGTTTTATTCGGTATAATTCAGGAAAATATGAATGTTCTCCAAAGATGTTTCAATGTTTGTACCAGGTTTATTTTTGGTGTTAGGAAGGTCGATCATATTTCTACCTGCTCTAGCCTTGTTTTAGGATGTAGTTTATCTATGCTTGACGAATTTCGCGTTTGTATTTTTATTTTTAAACTTCTGAAAGCTAAGGAGCCCTGTTATCTTTATAGGCAATTACTGTTTAGTAGGTTTCATTCCTCTAACTTCCGCCTAATTCCGGCCAAAAATTGTTGTAGGTCGTTAAATAAATCCTTTTATGTTAGGGGAGTTTCCTTTTGGAGTTCAATTCCATTGGAAATTAAGAGGTTAGGATTGGCAAAATTTTTTAAGTCAAAATTTTTGGTGGCGTGATTGATGGGCAGTACCTAGTTTTTAATTTATTTTTATTAACGTTGTTATTATTGTTAATTTTGAATATTATTTCACCTCGTGCTGTACATTTTATTGTAAATGAGCTACTGCTCAAAATAGAATGTGTAAGCATGAGGTGGAAATTGTTTGAAAAAATTTAAGAGGTTTTTATGCCTAATGGAAACAACTTCATAAATTTTTTTGTTTCGATTGCTTTGTTTCCATGTGTGCTTTTCCTTTTAATAAATAAAAACCAATTGAAAATTGAATGTCGGAACAACTGCAACTCGATGTCACTTTAATTAAATCCAAGCATTAGAATCAAGCAGATCCTGGTCCTTAAAGCATATTTCACTAAAGCAGGTTTCAGTACGGCATATTACAGGTATGGTGCACTATAACATAGGGTACCCAACATTTTAACTAAGTAAAGGACAATTATCCCATTTCCATAGCATTTGTCGTATTTCGTCATATGCCTTAAAATTGAGTTTTAGCCGCCATTTTTTGAAATGTTTTCCTGATTTTTTTATGCTATACTGAAATATTCCGTATTATATACCATATTAAAATATGTCGTATTGGAACATGCCGAAATGAACGGTTCCCGAATCAAGCATTAATAGTTTGCGTTCGTTAGTAGGATCTACTCCTCTAAATCCATTTCGTCGTATGTTACCTAGCTCGATTGAAATTCGACATTATTGGAATATATCTGAAAATGGAATGATCCGGAATATTCTCATAAATTATCTAATAAACAATTTTTAAGAGTTTTTTGTCAAAGTATTGGGAATTCACACAGTCAAAAATTCATTCATTGAAATAAAATACGCTTACTATACACCCTATAATTTACTATTCATCGAAAATTTGGAAAAGTGTTTCCGGAACGTTTGATCAAGTTTTTATTGAATTGGGGAAAAATGTTTCTTTGAATGACAAAGTAGAATTATTACATTTTTCATCATCCATTTCGTTTTTTAAAAATATTTTTATTCAGTTGTAGGTTACATTTTACATTGGGTGCTTTCAGGTCTCGCCACATGTTGGCTTTAAAAATTTACTGGTGGAAAAAATGACATTGGATCTAACGCTTTCCTACGAAATTTTGCATAAATCGGTTGCACTCAGAAAACAATATGTTTATTTTACTCAACATCTTGCCAATTGGCAGACCTGGAAACGCCCATTGTGAATTACTTTAACTGATTTTTAGAAATCTGAATACGGTGCCATAACATTTTGTAAAAAATGTGATGGTTTTTTGTGCCAAACGGATTTAGGTGTCAGTATTTGAAAAAGTTTATAAGTATAGAAAACTGTCTTTTACCTTGTCAGTCCTTAACAGGCAATAGTAGAGGTAGTATGGGGACTTCAAATAAATTCTTTATTTTATAAAACTGTGTCTTGACAGATAATATTGGGGAACAATGCACAATATCATTCGATTCAATAAAATTTCAAAAATAATTTAGTAAGGTTCTCAAATCACTTAAAGTAGTTTTAAATACTAAATCTCCATATGAGGTAAACATGGAGGAATTGACTAAAAAAAAATGTGTTATATTAAGAAAGAAAAAATTGTATGAATTGTGACGTAAATATAAATTTGAGGAGAGTAGGCCGACATACTGTCTGGGCTTCGTTAACTATAAATGCCAAATGAGATAACATGTCCACATAATTTACAAATCTGTCATTCAAACCAGAAACATTTAAACAGTAAACAAGTAAAGAGATGTCTAGAAGTCGTCTTCAAGATACTATTAATTGAAATAAGTTCTGTGTAATAAGGAACTGAAAAACTTTACTTTTACGGTGGTATTAATGGGAATTTGGAATTCTGAAAAATATCGAATTTAATTTAACATTTATACAAAAGAAGTTATGCACCTCCGATCCAGCGAAGGAAACTGTCTAACTCAAACAAGATGAAGATCCAAAACCCGTATATTCTGATCAAGTGGCAAATGACATTTTTTGTGACTTTTCTATACTAAAATTGAATCTGCTATAAAATGACAATATAATTGAGAGAACTAAAAGTCGATTCTGATTAAGTGACTTTTTCATAATGTCACAAAAAATAATGTGGCAAATTAAATTAAATTGGCATTAGTTTTAATTTCGTTGTTTAGTCTGTACTTATGTTGTTTAAATAAAATATGTTTGAGTAAAAATTAAGTTGAAAATAATTTCGTGCAATACGAATTCTAAACTACTTTAAACTACTAAAAATGTCATCAACAGAAACAATATTTTGTACTAATTAAAAACTGTCCCGAAAAATTGTCATTTAATCAGAATGTACCCGCTGAACCCAATATATTTTTTTATCACTGTGACTGGACATGAACCCGAAATTAGCAAGTTTAAAAATCCTGATTTAATGAAATTGGCATGTGACTGTCTTAAGCAACTTTAATTACAATAAAGTTTCCTTTAACAACTTCCCAAATCATTAGTCTGTTAAGTTCCGTATTTGTTAAAATCCTTATGTCCTAATATTCCTTCAATAAATATATCGTACAATTGGAGATTTCCTCAAGTCAAAATGCTAAATCCAAAATTTGCCCTGCTGCTTTTCATATTTTAGTATTCTGTTTTCCAAAGCATACTGTGGCGATTGTCATTTTCTTGTTTATTTCCTCTGAAAGTTTTGTTGGGAATTACATAGTGGGTGTTAGGGTCAAAATGCAATTATGATTTCCCTATATTCCAAAAAAGTTCCAATCGCCAAAGTATGAATAATAACGGAGCCTACAAATAATTGTTTACTTAACAGTGCTAAAATTACCACCATTTACGGTTAAAGAAAAGTCTCCTTGCGAGGTTACGGAATCTGGCCTCGCCCATTTCGATGACAAACCACCTTTCATTATTACGCTAAACTATCAGAATATGAGATCAAGAGTGGCTCACAGAATCGGGTGACCAAGTAAGCGTATTCCTCGCCGTTTTTTTCATGTTATGCTTCATTCGAATCAAACGCCTCATTTCACAATTACCGTTTCGGTGATTAGGATCAAACGTCACATGTAAAATTTTGTTGGAAATTGATCTGAAATCCGTCCGTTTTCGCGCATGTGACAAGAAATATGGAGGCCTTATATTATTCTTTGTTAAGGAAAATTTGCAGAAATACAACAAATTTAAGTTTTCGGTTTTAATTGTTGTTTTCTGTATAAAATTGATTGATGTTAAAAATGATAATAGTAATCTAAGCAGGTATTGAATATGCAAATTTCACGAAATTTCTAAGATTTCTGTTTTATTCGTGAATATATGATATCAAAAATTACGTAATTTTCAGTTTATTAATGCTAAATTACTCAGTTTTTAAATAATAATTAAAATTATATAAAGAAGTAAAATCGAATTTTATCTTCAGCTTTAGCGAAAGAGAAGACGATTCACCAGTTTCTAATGTCACACCCACATATGACAATGCGTCTGATCAATACTCTGTATAACTTTAGTTTGATGGTACTTGCAATCCTATCACTTTCCTCCAGTGGCGCAGCGGAGGAGTGTTAGGAGACTGGTTAAACCCTGGTTAAATAATTTAAAATTCGAATAAAAAAGATCATCATTAACTCTTATTGGTCTATTTTTGATTATTCCCAGTAAAGAAGAAATGTAAGCGGAGCGACATAATATCGGTATAACTATAAATATTACTTTATTACGTTAACGAATACACAAAAATAAGAAATAAGAGGTAATAAAATAATAACAAGTAATTTGTATTAGTATTAGTGTCACAAAATAATTTGTTGTCCAATTTCAAATCGTCCATGGCGAAAGCAATTTATTTGATACTTAAAACGTAAAGCATCCAAAACAAATATCTACACAAGCCGGAGTATAAATTTCTTACGAAGGTACCAACAAATATTATGCCCACTCGACTTATTGGTGTTAGCGTAAAATAGAAGAAAAATATGAAGTACAATTCTGTTGGTTCGATTCGTTCATTAATATTTCAATTTCAATAGTATTGGTAGATTTGTTCATTTTCAAAGTATTTCTTTCGATGCTTGCTATATGGTGTAAAGTGTTCACGATGATCACGGTGAGATATAAGAAAGCAATTACCGTGATTGATCAATAATCGCACATGGCGCGCTCTCTCGCACAGCAGAGGAAACACCATATTTTTCTTTTACTCACCTGAGTGCGTTCTGTCACTTTCCAGCGATAAAAAAAATATTACTAGAAACACTATGTGAAAATCTACCGATATACTGGTAAACTAAAAAATTACTGATTTAGATTTACTATTTCATCGTTATGTGTTGGATTTCAAACATAAAATACTAAATATAAATCGATAACAAACTGTGGCTTTGTACAAAGATGGAGAGGTTAATTGCGTCATGGCCTTTAAAACCATAGATCAGACATGGCTTATGTAAATTACGAACATATTATGGAAGAGGAACACTGAAAAATTCCAAAATATAGAATCAGAAGATCAAAATCAGAATGATTCGTTATTTTAATCAAAGAGCAGTAACATTCAGTTGACATTCGAAGCCGTATTCTTAAATTCAATCGGAAAAAGGAGCCAGTGACTTTAGTATAAACCAATTTAAATGGTCGACTTAAACGAAATATTTTACCAAAAAGTCACCGCTAGGGTTACCAGTCATAATACTCTCGATAAGACAGTCCTAACCACTAAAAGTTTTCCTTCATCTTACTTTCACACTTTAGTGTCCTTCTGATTGTGTTAAAATAATCTTATTGTTTTTTTATAGCAAAAAAGTATGCTTACACAATTGATCTGAAAGGGTTATAAAATAAAACAGCATCTGTACTATTTTAATGGCAAGTTTTTTGTTAAGCAAGAAACAACCGCACTAAAACACAATTCCTTAAGCTAAGGCTGCTAATTAAAAGTAAACCAACATTTTTCACGAATACTTATAATAGTTTGTGGAAGATCTAAAGCAGTAACTGATCCTTCTAGGTCCTAAAATATTAGAGAATGTAATTACAAAAATTTGTCTATTAAGGGGATGTTCGATAGAACATGTAAATTAGTGAAATGTTTGGAGTTTTTCAAAAATATCAGCTCATCATTGACCAGCCAGGTGTAGCCAGAAATTTGTTGAGGAGAGGGCAGGTGGATATAAATAACAAAAAATTCTTTAATTATTTCCTTTTAGAAATTACGATTTTATTTGAATTTAATTTTTTATTAGTTTTTTATTATTTTATGTAGATTCTTCGTGCCACTAAGGCCAATTTATCGAGATCACCGTCTATTGATATAACCATATCTCCATGATTATTTAATAATGTCTATCCATTTAGTCACTCCTCGCCGAATGTGTTTCGTAGTTAATTCTTAAGGCGGCTGAGCATCCTGCAACTCTCCAATTGGAGAGTTATTCTATTCAAGAATCGTTCAAGATCTACCTGATCGTCTTTTTGTTTTAACCCCTTGCAACCCCCTTCCAAACGTCGCTATCATTGACATTCGCTTTTTAGAATTAAAAAAAACATTAATCCCAACATCGAGTATTACAGCCAATTGGCCTTAGCAACTGCATATTGAGGAATCGTTTTTCAAGAGGTCCTCTTTCATGTGAAACTTCTTTTCTTTTTGAGTATTAAATTAATTAATTTTCACTTTTAATCATTTAAATTTGTTTTTAATATTTTCAAAAATTCACTTTACGAGAAAAAAGTTGTGTTGCATTTATAAAGAACATCTGTAGCTTGTTGGAGTGTTTTGACCTTGTGTGTGGTGCATTTTTGAACCATCTGAACCGTGATCCATAGTAAAATCAAGATTGACCAAAAATGGATTTAAGCCCTTTCTAATCTGCGGTTAGTAATATTTTTGTTGAAAAACAATCCAAATTAATTGAAGGAAAATCCAAAGACAAATTACCTAATGGAACGACTTTACCAAGCTTCAGTGAATAAGAAGCCACTTTTAACTGTATGTGAGAGTATTTTCTCCGCATCTGGTATTTTAATTACAAATTTAGAAGTCGACTAAATTCAGAAGATTTAAATGCTATAATAATTGTTAAATTGGCTTGGAACGTTATTTTTCAAAGTAGATGCAAGGATTAATGTTTTTATCTTGTTCTCTGAATTATATTAATTATTTCATTTGAAATTCACATATTTCACGTTTTTTTTTATTTAAATAAGCTATAAGTATATTAAACGTTAATTAAATTGGTTTTATTCGTCCGAGCAAAAAAAAATATCCGGATAATCTGGATATTTGGATAATTGATTAAAAAATTTCTCGATTATCCGCATGCAGCTTATTTCGAGAAACTTACGATCTCTATACGCGTTCTTCTTTTTATTTTATTTGACAGTGTACCATACAAGCATACTTACTATGCTGTTGAAGTGATATAAATGGAACATTGGTTTGAAGTGTTTTATCTATCATCCTTATTTTATTCTATCATCCTTTCAAATCAATTGGATCCCGAGAAACAAACAAATTAGCGCTGTCTATTTTTTTTTGTGGATGTCGGGTTTCACCTTTTTTCTGTAAAAGCGTCGATACATCCATAAATAACTATAAGCTTACACATTCATATAAGAAAATGAAAGAATGTCTTTGCTTATAAAATCAGCCTTTACCAATTAATGTAACCAAAATAGTTCACATCTTGAAACCCATTTTTCATGTTAACTCAATTTAGAGTTTTGAATATCTAAGTATTGAGTAAAAAATGCAATTTGCCATATTGTGGAGTTAAACTTCATACGTACACGTCTAATGTTTTCTTTTATTGTAGAATTAAGTAAGTATTTTAAACCAGTATTTTTGTATCATATTAACTAAATTCCAGAATGAATGTGGGATTTCCATATTATTAATAATGACAATAATGTATTTCTAAATTTGTAAAATACCAGTTTCTTAATTTAATGATTTCTTATTGCTAAATTCATTATTTCTAACTTCTCCAATATCTTCAAATAACTTTTTTTCGAAAAATTATCTCTCCATACATAAAAATAAAACTGCTCCACCGTAGAACACTTTACTCGTATTATGATTGGCCAAAATCAAGTTCAGTCGCACTATTCTGGGCGAATTCTAAACTTTTCTCTAAAAATTTGGGGAATTATTTGTTAAAACCGGAATAGTGTCACAGTAGTATATTAAATTTGTTGCCAATTTATTATATTCATTTCTAATGGTTGTCAAAAATTTTATTTCGATACTCAAACATAATTTTTTTTATTCCCTTCCAATAGTTCTAGCAAATTATAAAAGTTACCAATTCATTATGTTTTGTTCCAAAAACTTATTTTTGCCGCCGATTAATTGCCATCCATTATAAATTAATCGATGGTTGGTGAGCATAGCGAGCAGGTGTCATTAAGGTTTAGGACACGTAGCGAATAGGGAGCGGAGCCCTCTAATAAAGTCTTATTTCGTTTTCGATTCGTCTTCTATCCCTCTCTGAAAAAGCGACCTATATTTCTCTACGAATCGAACAATATAATCGAATTGCTCGTTTTTATATAAATGTGCGTCTGTTTGACGTTTTTGAAAATAGAATTTTAGAAAATCTACCAAAAAATTCAGATTTGTAATCGAGCAAAAATATTGTCGATCGATTGCTTTTTCTTGGCTAATCGAATGACTTGACGGCACAAAAATCACTCTTTTGACAACGGATTGCTTTCTTGGGTGAATCGAAAAGAAATTAATTAAAATAATTGTATTTTTGAGTGGACTTTGACTTTCGAGTCGTTAAATATTTTAAATTAATGTTGTTGTTATTCTCAACTCAAATATTACATTCAATATTTTTCAAAACGTCAAACACACTCACTCACACATATATAGGTTTTTCAGATCAACTTAACGTTTTTTCAAACCATAGTAACGCTTTTTAAATCAAAATAAAGATTTTTCATTTCCACTTAAAGATTTTTCACTTCAACTTATATAAATAAACGTTTATAACACTTTTATAAAAACATGCGTAAAAATTAATTTTTACTATCAGAGAACATCAAATTAACATCAAAGACACGAAAATTATAAGAGGCAATTAGAAATTAAAGTTTTGTATTTATTGTGTGATTTATAGGAAAAAACAATTAACTTAAAGTTTACATTTTTGTATAAAAACCATAAAGATTACATTAGACTGGTGCAATGAAGCTTGATCGTTTCAATTCTAAGTACATTCACAATTGTTTTTATTCCATAAAATATGATACATTTATAACAAGTACATTTATAAAAAGTAAATTAAAATAATAGATAATAAAGTTGAATTTAAACTTTAAAAAATTGAATTTCAATGAATCAATACAATGGGTGTCCTGCTATAGCCATTGGCAATTTCATTGTCATGTCAATGTCACACTTGCCAAAGATTTTTTAATAACATCAACTTTAATTTAAACTATTTTCTGAATCAGCCAACAAATTTCTTGCGGCCAATTTAAATTTCGAGAAAACTTTTTCTATTGGATTTAGCATCGGTCAGTATGGGGAAGGGAACATTAGTTGGCGAGTGAACTTTATCTTGTATTACCCGAGTCTTATGTATTTTTGTATTGTCAACAACTAACCAAGAATTAGTGATATTAGCTTCTGCTAATTTATTAAATATCTCATCTAAAAACATCAGAAAAATATTTGCATTTACAGTTGAGTTTGATATTATCTTATTATGTATTATTCCATGTAAATTGATGGCTGCAATCATTGCGACACATTTCGTCCTCTGATAGTTGGAAATATGACATACATGAGCTGCAGTATTCTTCTTTGAGCGAGCTTTAGCTCTCCGAAGGTGACAGTTGAATCCAGATTCATCAATAAATACAATTATCTCACGTAGTTGTAGGGCTTTTTGCGAAAAGTGGATAGCATAATTTTTACATTGTTCTATGGTAATTTTTATTTATTTATTTATTTAATGTATTACCTACAGTGGTATACAATCGGCAACAATAATTTAAATCAAAAAATGAAAAGTATATACATAACAAAATAAAAACAATAAAATGCCTATAAGGTCTTAAAAAGCTCACGTCTAAACGAATCTCTAGCCAAATTAAAATCAAAAACATCGTATGAATAATTGAAAAGTCGAGACGTGGTCAAGGCTGGCTCCGAAAGTTGATTATTTGTTGAGCCAGAATCGACCAAACCTGCGAGGCGTACTCTAGCGGAGAACGGACAAAGGCAACATACAACGACTTTAATGTAAGCGGGTCACAAAAGTCTCTGCAATTACGCTTTATGAAACCCAACATCATATAAGCCTTTGCTATAACAGAATCAATGTGCCTCACAAACGTCAGATCGGAAGAAAATACTACCCCAAGATCGGACATATACTCTACCCTTTCCACGACTCCATTAAACAGCGAATACCCATGAAATACCGGAGAGCGACTACGATAGAAAGAAATAGTTTTACATTTAGCTATATTCAAGGACAATTTGTTGTTAGCCGACCAGACACAAAATGTGTCTAAATTCCTTTGCAACCTAAGACAGTCAGATACACTACAAATTGGTGCAAATATTTTCAAATCGTCTGCATTCAGCAGGCAATGCGCGAACTCAAAGCACTGAACAACATCATTAATAAATAGTGAAAAAAGAAGAGGACCAATATGACTTCCCTGTGGGACACCTGAGGTAACTCGAAATAAAACTGAGGACGAGTCATAGATCTTAACATACTGCCATCGATCCGAAAGATAAGATTGAAGCCACTTTGTAGCAGTGACCACAAAAAGAAATCAGGTTGGTCACTGTGGATCTTCCAGGATAAAAGCCATGTTGAGCAGGACAAATTAACGTTTTCAAATGAAAAAATTGAAATTTTTGTACCAATGCTTCGAATAGTTTCGGTATAGCAGAGAGTATAGCGATCCCACGGTAATTGCTGATTTCACACATTTTGCCCGATTTGAAAATCGGGCGAATGAAGGAAATCTTCCAAGGCTCCGGGAAAACCTCTGTACGGAGGGTTTCGTTAAAAATAAATGCGAGAGAAAAAGCTAAACCATCCGCACAGTTTTTCATAAGGATGGGTGGAACGCCGTCATGTCCTGAGCCCTTATTCACGTCAAGTCGCGCCAAACTATCGGAGATCACATCTACAGAAAACCTCAACATACTAAATTCCGAATAGTTGCTATAGATTTAGTAATAGTGGTATGAGATTACTCATAGACAGACTTAAAATAGTTGGCAAATGAATTATAGATATCCGAGGGCCGACTTGTAGATGAGTTCTGATAAATCATAGGTGACGGAAATCCAACAACATTTATTTTGCTGTTGATGAAATTCCAGAAATTTTTAGGATTAGTAGTAAGATCTTCTTCAATCTGCAAAATATAATTATTATAAAGGAACCGGTTTAAAATTGGAAACTCCATACGCAGAGGACTTTCAGAGTTAAAACGATCAATGTTAAAAGTAGCTAGTTTTAGCGTTATCTTTAAAAATTTCAATGAATTAAAGATGGTTGTTGTGCTTAGGTTTACATTTTTGCTTTCAAAAACTTTAATCTTAATATTTTTTATAGTAATGGCCGGATTATGTTCTATTATTTCTTCAATTAAATTTAAAATTTCCCTAGTCAATTTGAATTACCTTTTACCACCACGATTTCTGATCACAACCGCACCGATTGAAATTTAAAGGGTCCAATTAAACTCAAATTATAATTTTTAACTTTTTTAAAATTACGTTCGATAATTAACTTCCAATGATGCAATAAATGTAATCAGACTACTGAGTTGGTTATTTATTTTAGCAAGTGTACATCTATAGATGAAGAATGTATCTATAGTTATAAAAATCTTTATTTTGATTTTAAAAAACGTTTCTTTGGTTTGAATAAACGTTTAATTGATCTGAAAAAATTTTACTTTGGTTTGAATAAACGTTATTTTGGTTTGAGAAAACGTTAAGTTGACCTGAAAAACCAATATATAAAAACGAGCAATTCTTGCTTTTTCAAATGTCAAGGGCACTACCAGGAGTGCAGCGCACTTTGACTCAACGCGATGGAGCTTATCAGATTCGAAAATAAACGAGTAAAGTTCCAAAATTCTATGTTTAACCACATTTTGTTAAATTTCCTAAAGGATTTGGAAATCAAAATTGTTTTGGATTGTATGTAAACTTTTAAATGTCAACCAATTTTCGCTATCTATTTCTGAACTCCCTTCTATGTTTTCTAAATTTCCTAATTGTTAAATTTTTTATATTTTTAAATATTTAATAACCGAACATTTTTTCGGTTCTTAATTAAAGCATACTTTAACGATAATTGCGCGACGAACTTGACGTGATTTATTTGTATAGAAACATAAGGCTCGCGTAACGAAATACTTATACTCGTAGGTCTATAAAATTTTAGCTAAATAGCTAATAGTACGGTTACTTATGTAAAGTTTGTGAAAATTTTCTCCAGAGATTTGGCTAAAAACTTTAAAATAATTTAAAATTCATAAAGAACATCATTATTTTGTCTTTTTTATATATTTTTATATTAGGGTACCACTTAGGAACTAGTCCCTTATGCCGCTTACTCGAAAACTGTCGACAGATACTTTTTAATTTTGCGCCAGAAGAACTTCAACGGGATTATACGGAATTAAGATGTCAGACTTCAAAAGTCTGCTGTAACTCACAATATAAGCAAACAGAAAAGTCTGAATTGGTTTTTGCAAATCAGAGTTGTTTGGTTTTTAAACTTCCAATTCGGTTTCCGTACTGTAAGTTTGGACGTTAATGAAAAGAAAAAGGAAATTAATACTAATTCTTTCCTTTTGCCATTTGCCTAGTACAGGTAAACTACAATAGCCCTCGAAAATTTACGTCAAAAGTCATATTAGGGGTAGGGTTCCAGTAAATCATTTCGTTTTCTCAATTATGCTTTATCTTATGCGATCTCAGTGATGGAACAAGTCACCCCTGACAAGCACTCTTAATAAAAATTTGTACCTTTAATCAGCTGCGTATTCGGTTTTACTTAAAATTGTTTTGCTAATACAGGATGTAATTACGTAGTATTACTTTTCGAAGGGCGAAAGTAAGTATTTTTAAATGCATAAGAATACACTTTTGTTAGAATATTTAACAATACTATAAAATCTCGTAAATTTCAAGTTTAGTCCTCATCCCCCAGAATTGTGTTCAACAAAATTTCCGCCGCACAATAAAATCAGAAATCTTTATTTTATTTTAACATTTCAATAAATCTGGTCACCTTATTTCTCTCCAGCAAAATACAATAAAAAAACGATAACGTCAAACCAATCTAATAAAAAGTATAATAAAACAACATAAAATATCTAAATTCTACTGTTTGCCAAAATCCTTGAATTATTATGTTGACATTACAAGAATTCTGTTTCAATATACATAGATAAACACTCGAACTTGAAATGCACGAGTGAACCAGTGAATTTTCCAGTATACACAAAGTAAAAAATTGTTTACCTTTTTCGAAATTCGATTAATAGAAAATCCAGACTGTGTTGGAACAATTAAGTGTCCCGATAATACCGGAATTTCTGCATCCATTTTTATTTTTATTTTTATTGTGTTTGTGTATTCACCCACCCACCACCATTAAAATTTAACTTTTTTCTTTTATTTCTTTATAAAAATTATTTTTTTTTATCTTTCTTTATATTTATTTATTTTTTAAAACTAATATTTTTTTTTTAAACACACTTAAATATGCACTAAAAGATCACTTTTTATCACTTATATAAAATACATGTACATATATGTAGGTATGTATGTATAAAGGTTTGCACCAATGTATTACAAAACTAAAAATCACTTTTATATCAACTTATTAAATATTTTTTATTTAAATAATTTATAACTTCTAATAATTTACAACAAAAAACTATATAAACTTTAAGAAAACAACAATAAAACATTTAAGTTTATGCTTTTGTTAAGACTTTAATTTTTACGATATTATGACTTCAACTTGCTTCGTCCGACTATAAACTGAATGCGCGAGATCTTTTTGAAGTCAGAAAAAAACAAAAAAAAAAAATCTTAAACCAGCTAAACATACACCAAGCAAGCAATTGTTCGACACGCATACATAAACGAACGTTAAAAATTCAACAATGTTATTGTTGTTGTTTGTCTATTGTTGACATTATAAGAATGTGTGCGATTTCTTAATTTTATAAGTGTGTAACGATTTTATACTGTTTATATGTATTGTGTCTTTCTTAAACAAAATATATATGTATATATATTGTATGTAAGAACTAAAGTCAATTTATTTGAAGAATACTTTATTTGATTCATTGACGAAAGCGTTTTATGTTCGGCGCCGGTTTAAACAACAATCTTTAAAATTCCTTTCTTTAAACAAATTACGGTTAGTGCTAACTTGAAAAATTACTGTGTTTCTTTACTACTGCGAATTGCCTTATTTTTGAATTTTTATTTAAAGGCAAGTAACTAGCTGTAATGCAGAAATACCAATGCAAATCTTAAGAACTTAAAATTGAAATACTTATTATGAAATTCAGGTAATACTTGTTAATAAAGAACCGGCCTAAAGTATTATTCAAAATCGCTATCACTATAATTATAATAATAACAACCTTTATTCAGACGATTCGTTTTAGAAAGGGTTTGATCATCAGTCCAAGGCTTCTTAAGTTTGTGAATAGTAAGTGAGATTGAATTAGTAAGCAACCCCAAACAAACCCCGTTCTTACCGGCATTAAAGTCGCCGATTAAAATAAGATCACATGATTTAGGACAACGACCAACTATAGAATATAAAGTAGTATACATTTTGAAAGTTGTCGGTGAAATGCTAAAGTTTGTGGTGAAATAAATACTAAGATGAAAAGGATCTCCAAAATACGAAAAATTTTGATATTAATTTAAATATTGTTAATTACATAATTGGTGTGAAGACTCCTGGTATATAAGAACCTGGAAATAGACAAGCGCATAAAAAACAATAGTGAGTGTATAACGTTGTTTTGGGTACAGTTGGGCACATCATAAAATAACACATAAGCGCTACAGTTGTTTAACATTATGTCCTGTGGAAAAAATAATGCTTCGTGGAACGACAGAGAGAATAAGGGGTCTTAAAGTGCTGTCGTTCTGAAAACTTTAAAGGAAGTACTTTTTAAATTTTCAGAAGAGTATTTCAATTCAGAAGGAAGTACATACGAAATACAATAATCCTTAAGAATAAATAATTGTTGGAATTTTGTGTTAAAAAAAATCATAATCCAGCAAATTACACTAAAGTTTTTGAGCCAAATTTTAATATTAAAAGAAAACTGTATTACTTATTAGTTTAGAGCTCTTTATCTATTTTACTATTAAAGTGCTAAGCTCTGTATGCTGCTCGAGATAAACAGTTTTTTTTAAACACCACCTCAATTCTTGACAAAATCACAGACATTTTTAGATTATTGTCATGAGATTTTTAAGTTTTTCTCGTAGAGAAGAGTACCAATCAGCGAAACCGCAAGCGAAATTTTAATTTTTAGCTATTTTTACCTAAATTTTACGTGGTAAATGGAAAATTTATCTTAAAGCATCTTTCGAACCCTTTTTATTTTTAAAAGCGTAATTTTGCAGACATGCGAATTCAGACATATCAAATAAGAGAACATGTTCGTCATTTTCACAAAGCTAATTTTTGAGAATTGGAAGTTATTTTGGTGTAATTTAAAGAAATGTTATTGCCAGACGATACCACAGTAGGTACCTAGGGTGACCAGATCAAAAATGACTGAACCAGCATGAAGTCTGAAAAAACATGTCTCGAAATATGTTATGTATTTGATTTAAAAAAAAAATTACTATATAAAATTGGTTTGGTAGGGATGACTGGTCAAAAAACAACCACGTGGTGAAATCTCTTCTAGAAAAGTTTTTAACCCGCTAGCTTGATTCATATTGGTTAAGTCCGATAATAAATTTCAATGGAATTTGTGATAATCACAACAGTTCCATTTGGGGCGGGGATGGAGTTACTTAAATAAAATATGGCCAGAATTCAACAAATATCAGTATCATCAACAAGACACTATAAATTTGGGAAAATTAAATTAGCCACAGAAAAATTTGTTTTATACTTCTTCTATAACCACTCCAACCCTTTACTGAATTTCCAGGTTCCAGCACCAAATGGAGTACGTTTGTCAATGGATTTTAGTAAAATTTTATTTTTGAGTTATTAGGCCGATTCTATGAGTAGTTCCTAATATAAAACCAAATTATTGACGCTCTGAAAATTTCTTGGGTCACCTTTTGGGGTCGGATTTGTTAAATGAAATAACAACCTAATCCAAGAAATATTACGGAACACCACTAATGATATTTGGGTTGATGCCATTTTTTTACATAGACAACATTCTTAATTAAACCATGGTTCAAATTAATTCAGTATATTTTTGGGTTGAGATCACAAATGATATTCGCCAAATTTATTTGTATATACTTAGCTAATTCAGACTATCTTCCCAGTTTCCAGCATCAAATGTATTAATATTAGTTACTATTATAAAACCTATTTTTTCAAGGCTAGAAAAAGATTTCTGCCATAAGGTAGGGCTGGGATCAGAATTTTTAAAATAAAACATGGCCCAGCGGCAAGAAATATTTTGGAATACTATTCATACTAATGATTTTATGATCGAGACCATAACTCAAAAATTAGATTTGGAAGTTTTAGTTTTCCATACACAGTCAACCCAGACAATTTTCTTCGACTCCAGCACCGAATGGAACACAAATATTTATCGATGTATTGTATTTTAGTGCAATTTTATTTCGGAGATATTTTGCCGATTCGACAAAAAGAGTTCCTAACCTTAAACATATTAAATCACGTCCTGAAGAATTTTTTTGGCCAGTCATTTGCGCTGGAATTCGAATTAAATTTTGTTGAAATTATTATTTTTCTGATCGCTCCTGAATTTTGTATTGGCGAATATCATCTATAAACTAGGACAATGTAAGACAATTTCCTGGATGCCCACAGAAGTTTGAGACAACAGAACAGATCCAAAGTAACAATGTCGTCTGGTCACCCTATTTCTACCTAGCCCTACCAAGGCGAGAAGGAAAATGTCAAAATAAAACTGAAAGACCATTTCTGCTGTCAACATTTAATCTTGCCAGACAAGAAAGATGTATAGAAATCTGTATTTTATTCAAATGAAAACAAAGGATTTGAGAATATTGATATCAAGGCGAAATTGGACGAATAAAATTTCCCATATTACACTGCGTAAATTCATACTTCCCTACAACTTTCTAGTCTGGAAGAGTTAAATGACTGCATAAATTACCTTACAGTATTATTTCTATGTAGAGGTCCTAGTCAAATCTTAAGGAAGGATTTGAGAGTGTGGTAAATCTAGATTTCCAACATCGTCCATACACCGCATAATTTGTCTTGCAGCGTAATTTTTATATTCAGGTGATCCTAATTTTTGTTAAAATGAGGTAATATTTATCATGTTTGTGTTTATCTGGTGCCCTGATGCTTTTAGAAGTTGAGTGCCTTGATGTTTTTCAATTGTAATAAACTCGGAACTATCTTTTTATAAGTTTTATCAACAAATCTTCAGATTCTGAAGAAAAAGCATTGTGAAGTTGAAGTAATTTAGTTCGCAAATATCACGTGTTTGAATTGATATTCTCTACTAAAGTGATTGACACATTACTGCGAGAAAACTGTTTTATGGATTTTTGTCGAAGAATGACCATTATAAATAAGATTTGATAAAATACTTTAAGAAAATGGCAGCTATCTCCCAGAATATGTTTGGTTATGTTTTGTTAGTCAGTACAGTTAGGATTCTTTCAAGAAACTATCACAGTTGGAGTGCATCAACTGTGGAATAATTCAACTGTGCGTTAGGGCTGAGAATGCTGTCGAAAGTATATTCCATTTATTCCAATTCGTACTTTTACAGTAGCATATGCAGAATATTTTGAGGTCGCATATAAACGATGGCCTTGTAAGATTCCTTCATACCGAAGTTTAAAACCTGCACCAACCGATAAGAAAATTTAAAAAAACTTGATTTCTAATAAAATGCACAAGCAATACTAATAAAACTGTATTGCTTAATTGCACTAACAATGCATCAAAAAACTTGGTTTTGTGTATACATATTTTAAACAATTTCAGGCAATGTAGGTACAGCAGTTATTAGAACAGGGGAGTACAAAATGAAAGTGCGGAGTAGAGGAGTAAGCAATAGGCGAAAGTAGTACAAATACTCCGATCGTACTCACTTCGACAGCATTGTCTAAACACCGGCTCCGCGTTATTCGCTTATTTATTTCCGCTTCGCCTATTAGTACCACACCACAAACAACGCAACGCTATAAGCGAACTTTTGTGCACTGAACTTATCATTACCAGCCAAATGTATGAAGTTTAATGTTATTACACAAATAATTACTTAATTAGTTGAACAAGTTTCAAGGTTGATTTACATATGCGACGTGCGACGTGTGACAAGTGGGAATAAACGTAACGGTTTCTTGACAACAATTTACATTTGTGACGGGTGCCGCCACGCCACGCACACTAATTAAATAATTTTTGTATTGTGTAGTGCGTTGTATTAAAAAGAGAACTAAAAATGTGGCAAAACAATCAGGAATTATGGGGAAAAAAAATAAAAATTGTACTAATATTGGCTTTGCTAAATAATGAATCTCCCAAAAGATGTTGGGTGAATCAACTGCTTTTAAAGCGTAAAGAATAAGGTTATTATACAAATTTGGTGGCAGAAATGAGGCTTCACGAAACCCACAAATTTTTTAATTATCATCAAATGTCAGTGGGTTTGTTCGATGAATTGCTGAGTAAAATTCGCAGCAGGATCGAAAAATTATATTTAACTTGAGAGCCTATATTGCCAGGAGCAAGACTTCCTCTAACCTTGAGTTGAAATATAATAATTGAATCAAATAATTGAAAATTTTTAAAATTCTAACCATATTTTTTAGATACCTAGCAAGTGGCGACATGATGAAACTGGCGTACGATTACAGAGTATCTGAAGCATCTGCAAGTTGCATTATTGCCGAAACTTATGACGCAATATGGCACTCACTTTTTCGTGCTTCATTTGAAACGTTGACGGATGGATTTCGCACTAAGTGGAATTTCCCAAACTGCATCGGAGCTCTTGACGGGAAATATTGCACAGTTCAGGTAATTTTTTTAATGCGTTGTTCTACTAAAGCTAATTTTGTCTAAATTTTAGGTCTTTCATAATAGTGGAAGCAGTTTTTTAGTTGTAGACATCGGAGCATCTGGGAGATTCAGCGATAGCGGTGTCTTTAAAAGTACCGTTTTTGGGAAAGCACTAGTCGAAGGCAGCTCATTTTTGAAAATCCCTCCTGATCAATACTTACCGAATAGCAACATAAGTGCTCCTTATGTAGTTGTCGCAGACGAGGCTTTCCCATTGGTAAGGCATATTATGAGGCCATTTCAGAAAATACTTTTGGCATTTTATTCGCCAAATGGCGAATTTTTCGAAGGCCCATAAATGCAAAGCGAGAAAACGTTCTAAAATTTATAAAGGCAACTGTTTGCTTAGCCCAGCTATTGCCCAGCTGGTTATACAGATATTGAACGTGAGAATGGAGAAACTGTTGAAGGACGATGGCGTCGAGAAACGGGAGAAGACGGCAATGGAGCTCTGCAACGTATTGGCCGAACAGGTTGCAACAATTTTTCGACAAATGCTATGACTATTAGAAACAATTTTAAAAATTATTTTAATGATTATAGCTCTTAAACAAAAACTTTATTCTTGATTATACATAATATAAAATTGTTACTATATATTATCTTTTATTAAATAAAAATATTAAATAATTCCAAACAATTAAATACTTTAAAAGCCAAAGGAACAAAAAAGTAAAAATAATAAAACAGACTGAAACGTCTATAAAAAACACTTTTTGTGGAACGAAATACAATTTTTAATAAATTAATTTTTAAATTTAGCCGTGCACATTATTTTTGTGATTTTCAATCTAATGCGCCACTGCTCTCCAGGTTCCATGTTTTTTATGTCTTTAGCCAATGACTTACAATAGTAATCAACCGAATCAAGCTGCTGGCTCTTTCAAAATTTCGATTAAATCCTAAATATGAGGTGTTTTATCTGAGCATTTATTTGTCTTTATAAATTCAAAATATATATTAAAACTACCTAACGTTTTTCTATACGAGTTTTTTTGGGGGTTGATTGAACAACTTCTGCAGGAGATATTACTGTAGCGTCGCGATATTCGTTTGGTGTTGATACCACAACTTCTGGATCATCTAACTCCACAATTTGAATATAACGGTTTTCATGTTCCATTTGAATATCATCAAGCTTATCAGGATCGGTCTCGGCAAAAACCTCTCTTAAAGAAATACTCGAATTTGTGGTAACTTCATCAGTTTCGGGTTGAATAAAACTACTAGAAATAAAGCTAACAATATTTTCATTATTAATAAATAAATCGAATACAGAGAAGGTGAATATTTACGTACCTTGGATTATCCTTTACAAACGGTTTAAGGAACCCCATCAATTTCAATAACGACGAATATTTATTTGGCTTAGTGGCGCTCCCACTTTGTTTTTCTGTTTAACTCGGAAAACCGTTCTCTCAATCGTTTCCATTTTTTTTTTTGACATACATCAGCTAATATTTGAAAAAAATTGGTTAATTATCGTCTCAGTTTCATTCCATAATATAGTCCTGAATGCATTATTCTTGTATAATGTATGTATCACATCATACAATATACGCCTTTTCTCCACCGCCCTAACCAATTTTTCGTCGGCAATATTATCCATATTAATTCTTTGTTTATCACTTACAAGCACAGATGTAGCAATTGAATTAATATTTTATATTTGATTTTAGTTGGAAAATCAGGAATTGTCAGGAATTTATATGACAAATGAACGAAACGAAATGACAGAAATAACAAAATATATGTACATATAAAAAATAATGCCGCCATGTTTTATACTAAATTTTTATGTGTATGTGTAAACCGTCACGGAAAAGATAATGTTGGTTCATGTCTCGACGTGTGGCGTGTGCCGTGTGACGAATGTCAAAATATTCGTTTATAATTGGCTAGAAGCTCCCGTCACACGTCGCACGTCGCATATGTAAATCAACCTTTACTGAAACGAAATGTAGCTGAAATAAAATAAACAAATTTTAAAGGGGAAATGTTTGTGACTCGAACGAAAGTCTATACAAGATCGTCCAAAAATTAATTATCTCATTGCTTCTTACATCTCGGTTTAGAAAATCTCGGTTTTCAAAAGCTCGGTTTTTTAAATCTCGTTTTAAAAATTTTGATTTTAAAATATAATTATAATTTATAATTTTCAGTT
The DNA here is from genome assembly GCA_958295665.1 of Tipula vernalis. Lineage (NCBI taxonomy): Eukaryota > Metazoa > Arthropoda > Insecta > Diptera > Tipulidae > Tipula > Tipula vernalis. The sequence goes on from OY282558.1 coordinate 330,209,651, forward strand.
ATTTTCGTTTTAAAATAGAAAATCCCCATTTTCCAGAATTTATAAACAGCATGATTTTGAAATCCAAGTTTTTGTCAACCAAACATACATACGTACACACATCCATACATAAACACCCACATACACATACAAACTCGCAACCCGTAACAAAAGAGATATAATCGCAAACGATAGAAATCCTGATCTCAAAAGCTTGATTTTGAAAAATTTATTTTTATTAATTCGGGCGGCTCGAATTAATAAAAATGAATTTTTCAAAAAGGAGCATTTGAAAACCGAAATGTCGAAAACCGAGATTTTGAAAACCAAAATTTTTGAAAACCGAGATTATGTAGCCAACCCATTTAATACAACTCGTATGCTAGATAAATAAAATAATAAAAACGATAATTATTTTGTAGGTCATAAGGAAATGATAATGAAATTGAACGAATTTGAATAAACATTTAGAGAGGATATAAATAATTTTTGGAAAATTACCCAAGTAATAGCAAAGAAAATCGAATCGGGAATCTACAAAATAAAATGTGCTGATTGTGAATTATGATATATGTATATCGGCCAATTCGTCTCAACGAACATTTCAAATCAACGGATAACAAAAACTCTAATAAGTCTAGCTTTGCCAAACATATATGATAGAATTGAACCACAAGCTAGCGAAAATACAACATCCTTTTAAACTTAACGCATATAATTCTATTTATACGCATGAAGCGGCTAAGACCTACCAATATTTTCTAACTTATTTAACGTAGTTATCACTAATAACAATTTTGAAGTTTAAATTCAAAAAATTTGAAATTATAGTTCAATTGCAACACCTTGAAAATGATCTTTGGATCGAAACCGGTCAGTAAACAAATAAATAAAATTAAGCGAAATTAAAATTGTTGTTGTTGGTTTAATTAATTAATATGAATTTCGCTCTGAACCTCGTGGGAAATCAATTTATGTTTTGCAGGTTCATTTAGAATAATATTTGTTTGGCCTATTTAGCCTGCCCTATTTTTTTTTTTAATTACTTGCACAATGCGAAAAATTAGCCAGTGCCATGGCACTATTACCGCTTCTTACGAATCGATGTAGAATGCTTATTGCAAACACAAACACTCTTTTTGCAGATTTGGACTTGGCTGGTAACACTTGGCCGGTCCATTCGAAGAACAAGGAGATTCATTTTAAGAAATATTGTTGTTACTCGTTTTATCGTAAAGTTATCAGTAAATTGAGATTAAAAAAGTGGCACCTTTAAATAAAACTGTTGTGAAGAAATACACGATAACTAAAAGATCAGAGACTGCCAGTCTCTTGTTAAGAGTTGTGTACATAAGTATATGTATATAATAGGAATTTTGAATAAGATTATTTATTGCAAAATTATTACAGATGTTATTTCGATTTTACGCTATTATTGCACCACTTTCAAAATAAACGGCCCAAATAAACAGTAAAACAAAATCTATTATGGGTTGGCCAATCTTGGCCGTTCTTGTAATGTAATGGTAAACATTGTAGGTGATCAGCCAAACGAACGCCTTTTTACACAAACCCAATCGTTTTGAAAGTCTGTTGAATCATGTTGTACAACCTTTGCTCAGCGTCGAGAATAGAACTCAGACACCGAGGCTTGATAGGAAATTGTATTGTTCACTACTTGGAGAAATAAAACTCCAGTGGAATGATAATCAAAATCAAAATACAAAACTTTTCCGTGAACATACTCACGTTTGCACAATATGAGAAAATAGCTATGTACATAAGAACCGATTGCTAATATTATCCTAAATTACTACTTAGAAACTTATTTAAATGAATTCTTTAAACCCCAAAATCGGAAACCCTAACAAATTGAAATAGGGTTAGAACGAAATTACGTAACATTGCGGCAAGTGTGATTTGGAAATCCATAGAATTATTTTCCGTATATGCAAATATATTTACTTTAGGTTGATCAATAACCCACATAAGTAAATGAAATAGCAACAATAAGAAAATCGTTTGATTCATGCTTTGCCCATGGATCAAAAAATTAAAGTCACTAAGGCAAAGATGATACGAAATGTAAGCAAAAATAATTATTATCGAAAATATAATGGGCATTTGAATAATCCGAACAAATATTTGTAAATGAATTTCCTTAAAAACAAAACAAAAGTAAACGTGACATTTTATTAATTAAAATTTTTTGTTAAAGCCCCAATTCCACTGTGAAAAATTGACTGAGCTGACTTGAAGTTGGAAGAAGACAAAAAAAAAATAATCCATCAGAGAGACAAAGACAAAGTATTTTGTTATTGTTTTTTGTATAGCAAATTTTATGGATACATCTTGACAGCAAACAAAAACATAACCAAGAAGTATTTAAAAAAATTAAGTATTAGTGTTAATTCGATTATTTTCACGTTTCAAAATAGTCTAAAAATTTAATTATTATTAATACTCATATCAGAATTATTTTATTCAAATTATTTCCGTCATAAAATACAAAATTAAAAAAAATCTTTCCCATAAAAATGCCAAACAATTAAAATTATCAGCGTGTGCGAGAAATATTTTTCATCGGTACACAATATTTGTGTACATGTTCTAGTTGGACTGCCATAAAATGTTCTCTACCATAAAATCGCCATGTTATTAAAATTATTAGTGTGTGCGAGAAATATTGTGTGTTAGTTGAAATGATCTCGATTTGATAATTTTTTACCATAATTATGGTGATCCACTTACACATTTGATGTAAGTCAAATCTTGACTGACTTCGTGTTGTGTTTCTTTCACACAAAACACAAATTTTATTCGCAATGGAATTCAGGCTTAATTCTTCAAAATTCATAATCGAAAAATTGAACAGTAGTGTAAAGTGGATGTTCCTGGGCCAACCGAAAAAGATTTTACACCAAACATTTTTTACATGTAAATTACAACAACATGAACGTTTACGTATTTTTTTTATATGCATACTACACAGTGCAACCACAGTAACTAAATCTCTGTACAGTGCAATCAAAGTAACTAAACTCTGTAATAATGATAAAACATGTGTAAATTCAACAAGAAAAATTCATGGTCATCGACGAGAATCGAACTCGAGACTTTTGCATGGTAAGAAACTGTCTTAACCATCATACTACGAGCGAGATTGAAAATCATCAACTATTTATGGTTTAAAAAAAAAAATTCCGCATGTTCAGCGAAATAACAAAATTACAATAATATAATAATACCCCCTAAATGTCGATTACAAACTCTACACGCTTTAAAAAAATTCCGCATGTTCAGCGAAATAAAAAAATTAAAATAATACATATAATAATACCCCTAAATGTCGATTACAAACTCTACACGCTTTAAAAATATTTTGTATACGATAATAATTTTTTATTAATTGAAATTAGATAGTGTAAAGTTATAATAATATTTTTTTTTTTTAATTCAACCTTGACATTTCCGGAGAATGCATAACTGCATAGTTATAATAATATTTTATAATTTAACCTTGGCGTAAAATTTGCTGTAATGTACATAATGAAATTCTGTATATGTAAGAGAAAATATTTGAATTGAAGTGTATTTGTATAGTTATCAACCTGTTATATTACATCTGCATTTCGTGAAAAAAAAATCATTCTATTTAGAAGTTATAAAAGGGTACGCATTTATTGTATGATACATTAGAATAATGTATATGGTTAAACCGTTTACAATGATGGTTGCGGGACCCTCAGGGTGTGGAAAAACAACTTTCGTTTTAAATTTATTAAAACATTTAAATGATGGTAAAAAATTTAATAAAATTGTGTGGTGTAATGGAAACTCAAAAGCGATACCACAAGATATCTATGAAACAAATGAAATAGAAATTATAAAAAATATCCCAGATACTTTTGAGAATTGCGAAGACGGAAGTATCATAATATTAGATGATCTAATGACAGAAGCGTATAATAAAAATATTTGTGAACTTTTTACCAAAGGTTCACATCATAATAATTTATCTATTATTTTAGTAACTCAGAATGTGTTTCATCAGGCAAAATATTGTCGAGATATTTCTTTAAATTGTAAATATCTTGTAGTTTTTAAAAATCCACGAGACAGATCTCAGATTTGTTCTCTAGCCAGACAAATATACCCTGAAAACACAGCGGAACTTATGAGGGTATATAATGAAGCTACTTCGAGACCTCATGGTTATTTACTATTTGATTTAACACAATCAGTTAATGATTTATTTCGTTTCCGTACCGATATCTTAAAAAAAGGCTATTTCACATGCTATTGTCCATCAATTTTATTCGAAAATAAAAAAGTGTGTATAAAAAATGAAACGATTGAAGGCAAACAAACATATTCTACATGTGCTAAAAAAGTGTAACTCAAAAACAAGAAAAGCGCTACTTAAAGTCTGCACCCCTGAAGTTATAAAAACTTTATGTGAAATATCACTCAACACATTAAATGGAAACAACAGAATTTCTAAACAGTGTAAAACAAAATTAAAAAAGTATAAAAGAGAACTTCGCGACTTGGCTTGTTCAAAACTGTGTCTCTCTTCAAAGCGTAAAATTCTTGTACAAAAAGGTGGATTCTTACCCGTTTTAATCAGCACTATTTTATCAGGGTTGATAGGCCAAATAATTAATCAGACATCATGAGTAATTTACAACGGATGATTGTTATACAACCAGAAATTTTCGAAAAAATTAAAAAAATTTTAATTGATGATAGTAAACTATCGGAATTAGATAAAAATATGAAATCAATTCTACGTAACAACAAACTAACTGATTTGAATAAGTGGCATCTATATAGACAGAACTTATTAACATATTCATCAATGAAAAGAAAAAATGCGTATAAAGATAAATTTAATTTGTATCAACCAGCAATACGTCATGTTCATGAAGTGGGAGTTCAAACTAAAAGAATTATTTCTAAAAACAAAGATACAAATACAGATGCATCATCAAAAGGTTCTGATAAATATACACAAGCTGATATACCTAAAGCAAAAGAGGAGTACACAGATGCTGATGAAAAACCTAAGCCAGTGTTTACACAATTAGATGCAGAAGAAACATTTGAAAATAACAGCGATGTATTCGATGATAAAGATGATGATGATGATGATGATAATGATAGTATTGTTTCTGATGAGTTTATTAATCCAAAAGAAATTTTACGCGAAAGAATTTCTTCACATTCTAATATGTACAGAACATTTGAAATGAAGGACGGAACAACAATCTCTGTTCCAACAAAAAAACATATTTTTAAAAAACAAAAAGGTGTTTTTCAGGCTCCAAAACCAGGATCACTACAAACAACTTCAGACGTACCTCAGAGGAGAAGTGATCGTCCGTTAACAGTTCAAACAATAAAACGTAGTGAACAAGAACGCTTACGAAATCAACCTTGGTCAAGAATTAAATAAAAATTTTAAAAATAAAAAGTTATATAAAGGATAAAATCGGTGTTTTAATTTATTAATTTAATAGTTATTAATGAGAACAGTGATGGATAATTTCACATACGTAACTCTTTTAAGTAACAGTTCTTTGAAATATTACCCAAAAAATTCATTATCGAGGTTCACGGTTAAACTCCCAAACACTATAAATTTGGATTCTAATGAGAAATGGTATGTTGGTCTAACTAACGTCGCTCATACTTCTATAAGTGATGAAACAAAAATTACAATTAAATCGACATCAGAACAAATACTTCCTTTAGACATAGAATTAATAATATTTTTAAATGCAACTACCTCTAAATTTTATCAAAAAATTGAAGAACCTAATTTCTTTGATCGATATAACTCATCAGCTGAATTAGTTAAATTCAATTATAACAAGAATGAACCATATATTCAGCTACCAGTGTTAAAAGATGTTTATCCCTTAATAAAATGTAATCAAGAGTACACACTTGAGGAATTTTTTGATGTAATATTTTCTCAAATTAGAATAACGCGATGGCCAGAGTTTAAAGAATCTTTAAAAAAGGAAATTAAAAATTTCAAACCAACAAAACAGATTGAAGCTAAAATAAAAAATGTTAAAGATAGTTATATTGATGTGAATACAAATATCAACCCAATTCCATTTTACATATGTTTTTATTGTAATATAATCAAACCGAGAACTATCGGAGATGCATCTGTACCATGTTTGTATATGCATCCTCTAGGAACAGACGCTGATAGAAGCATACCTCGATCGTATCAAATAGATAATGTTCAATATTGTCCCATTGAAAAGTATAATATATCAGAGATCAGTATTTTAATAACTGATGAAACTGGAGAACAAATCAATTTTAATGATGGACTATTTATGACCTACCTAGTACTTCACTTTCGTAAAGGTATATAAAGAGGTATCTTACAGATTACATTAATTACAAATGGATAACTATTACGCAAAGTACTATGCTAACCAATCAGGTGGTGGTGGGTATAACAATGAAGATTTTGGTCCATTATTACGATCTCAAAGAGTATATCAAAAGGGAAGAGGATTAGGAGGATTTTTCGCAGGAATATTTCGATACTTGAAACCAATATTAACATCAGCCCTTCAGGGCTTAAAAAGTGAAGCGCTTCAGGTTGGTTCAGACATTCTTCAAACGCAAAAGCCGATTAATGAAATACTTCGTGATAGATCAATACAAGTGGTTGATAAACTACGAGATAAAGCAGCAGAAAAAATTAAACAAATGTCTGGTACAGGAGCTAAAAATTCAATAAAAGGCTGTTTGAGAAGCCGTTGTAAACAGTTGAAAGTTGCTCGTGATAGAGTGAAAAAGAGGAAAAATATATTAAAAAATAAATCAAACAAGAAACGGATTATTGATATTTTTACATAATGACGTTTACAGAATGTATGAAATCAGAACTAGATTTATTTCAACCGCCTTCAATTCAGACAAGTATTTTAAAAAATGAAGAAGTAGCATACAAGCCTATAACCAGTTTAGAAAATCAGTCGGTTATTGAATTTGCTTGTTACAGTCATGGCGATTCGTATTTAGATTTATCATCCATAAATTTGTGCCTGAAATTTCAAGTAACTAAAAATGATGGCAAGGTATATATAGACACAGATAAAGATCAGCCTAGTTTGGTAAACAATATGCTGCATTCTCTGTTTCATCAAGTCAATATTTCTTTAAATGGGAAGAATATAAATTCAACAGATGGGAATTACAGTTATCGAGCATATTTGGAACAACTATTAAATTATGGTGATGATGCATACAAAACACATTTGCAATTGTCAGGATGGAGTTTGGAGACGAAAAATCTCGATAATCTTAATGAAAACGATGGGTTAAAATTAAGAGCAGCGTTAACTAAAAACAGTAGAATTGTAGAAGTATATGGAAAATTGCATGCTGACATGCTCAATCAACCTTTGTTATTATTAAACAATGTAGATTTACGAATTTCGTTAACATTGAACAAACCGGAGTTTTATTTACTCGGTGTTGATACAGATACTTCGATTGTTAAAATAACAGAAGCTACACTTTACTTGAGACATGCTCATATAAATCCAAATATTTTAATTGCTCATCACAAAATGCTTGAAAATACAACAGCAAAATACCACTACAAGCGTAATGAAATTAAATCATTTACAATTCCTACCGGAGGAAACTCAATTTCACTGGATAATATTGTGTTAGGACAGCTCCCAACAAATCTAATATTTACAATGATAGATAATGATGCGTATTCTGGGAAAAGATCTAAGAACCCATATAATTTTAAAAATAATAAAATAACTTCGTTCTCAATTTATATGAATGGGGTTCAAGTTCCTAGTGCACCGATTGAAATGAATTTCGCAGACGGGGTCAGTTACGCTAGAGCGTATTCAACAATATTTACATCAAGTGGAATTTTACACACACCTCAGGGAAATTTGATTACCAAAGAAATGTTTAAGAATGGTTATTTCCTATTAGCTTTTGATTTAACTTCAGACATGTCAAGTACTTTATCATGTAACTCTCTAATGAATCAAGGAAGTTTAAGATTAGAGGCAAGATTTGCAGAAGCTCTTAACTCAACTAAAACATGTCTAGTGTACTTGGAATATGATACTACTCTAGAAATCGATAAAAATCGTAATATTATAACGAACTATTAATAATATAAATAGCTCACAATTCTAAAATAAAGAGTTAGTTTGTAACAATACTGTACAAAATGATTGTCAATACAATGACTACTTTAGACATTCAAAAAGCATTGAAATCACATAAATTTACTAAGAAGTATTTTCAAGGTGTTTTTGCAATCAACACAATCCCAAAGAGGGTTAAATCAAAACCTGCTTTATATGTTATTAATACGGATAAATCAAATCAACCAGGGCAACATTGGTTAGCTGTTTATTTTCCATCAAATGGATGTGGAGAATTTTTTGATTCTTATGGAAGATCAGCAACGAAATATCCTGAGATTAAGAGGTTTCTAAAATGTAACAGTAAATGTATTATATACAATAATAAACAATTACAAAGTTTATTCACTGGAGTTTGCGGTCAATATTGTTGTATATTTTTGTTAAATAGATGTAAACGTAATTCAATGGAAAAATTTATAAAATTATTTAATATTAAAAACCAGATTGAAAATGATGTAAAAATAAAGAAACTTTTTAAAAAAGAATTCCCTAAGATTTTAACTACAAGAACAAAAACAAACATGATTCAGCACCTTTCAGAAATTGCTTAGCTGGTTATTTTAGTTCATCGACAAGAAGAACCAAGAGATGAGATGATTTGTATGTGTGAAAGAGATAGTGCAACTCTTGAAGGGTATAAATAGGAAAGCTGTTTTTTTATCAAAAGCTAGTTTACATTTGCCTTTAAACCCAAATAATATGTTTAAAGTAAAAAGCGTTAATAATATAATTAAAAAAAAGATGGTGACCATACCTAATTTATTGTTGTCTCATACATATTTTTTAAATGATCAACATACATGTTATCTCAACATTGGTTATGATGTTAACACTTTTAAAACTACTATAATCTTATTCAAAAATACAATGTTTCATACACTAAGTGCTGAAATGTGGACGACTACAATTTTCAATAATTTACAAACAATAAAAAATCACTTCAGTTGTGTAAATAACATTTCCTTTGCTGAATTACCAAAAACGAATGGAAATTGTGATGTAAAGCTAACCAGTAGAAATAATGAAAGACGCATTTTGTTTACGAGTGGTGGGAAGAAAATCGTTTTAAATTCCAAAGAATGGGAACGCTGCTCATCTTTATCATCATTTTTGCAATCAATTATTATCTGGAGCGAGGCAGTATGGACTGATGTCGCTAATTATTACTTTTTATACTTAGCAAAATGTGTCGATCGGAAAACACATTCTCTACAAATACAGGATTTTTTTATACCACCAGTAACAGGATATAACTATTTTAATTATTCAAGATTGTTCAATGAAATACCAGTTTTATGTAAGCAAAAAATAATAAATGATCTTTGTATTCGTACAAACAAAAATAAATGAATAAAAACAATTTATACTTTTTGAAATCTATTTTTTATTTCTTAAATATTATTTTTACAATGAATTACACCCTCTTGATTCCATTTGTTTTGGATGTTATCAATAAACACTTCACCCTTGATGTTTCTAACGTGTTGACATGTGGGAAACCAAAATGCATGTTCTGTCCATATTTCATAGGTGATATTCCAATCTTCGAGAACTCCTTTACAGCTGAAACACTTGATGCAGTCGTCTACACCTGTGTAATAAAATCCAGCTCGAGATAGTTGTAATGGATCAATGATCCATTTGTTCCACAACTTCTTGAATGATTTTAATCGATTCTGTATCTTGTTCATACCACCGTTTAAGCCATATAAACCACATGTATCTCCATTTTCCTCTCGATGTACTGAATCCATTTCGATAAGGTTTTCTCTTTCACATTCCATTTTTTTTTTTTTTTTTTTTGGACTTTTCACACCTGATTCATGTAATGTTCAAGTCTTTACTGAGTCTATATAAACTCTTGAATAGTTTTAAATGAGGCCATCCTAGAGGTCACGTGTTTACTTGTCTTTAAATTGTTTTTAAGATAGCAAATTTAATATGTATGATTAAACATGATTAAACATGATTAAACATGTTTCTTTATTGTCTCTTTTTTTTTTTTTTTTTTTTGCTGATGTGGTTGTTGAAATCATAGGATGCAACGTGATACGAGGGCAATTGTTTCTAAGAAAGCAAATTTAATCTGTGTGGTTAAACATGATTAAACATGTTTATGGTCTCTATTTTGCTGATATGGTTGTTGAAATCATTGAATGTTACTTGATACCACGCGCGTGTTTAAAAGTCATATTAAACCATAATTACTAATTAGTATAAATTATAGTGAGTTTCTTTGAAAATCATCAGTCTGAGAGTAAGCATAGGATTGTTAACAATCAACCAACCATGGATATTCGAAAACAACTTATAGAAAAACTCAATAACGTGGAAAGGTTTGCAGAGAAAACAATAATAAAATTTGAAGATCTGGAGGTGGCTAGAAACTATGTGGTGCAAGAAGTAAAATCAGTCAACACTAGATATGGGGTGAAAATCCTAATAGAGACAGAGGAGAACATTATATTTATGCCGGAGCGATTCAACGTTTTTAATGAAATGGAAGTTCAAAATTTAAGCAATTTATGTAAAGATCACTTAATTATGGTGAAATTAGATAAATATAATGTGCATTTTGTATAAATAAATAAATAAATAAATAAAACAATATTATATAAACTTATTTAGAAAACGTATTTAATTTCATTTCAAAACAATCTTAAAATGGTGTTTCGACTCCGCTTCTTCACTGTTATCAACGCTGTGAACAAACCAACTAGCATTTATGATGTTCTAGATTTAAATTATTAACTCATTCATTTTGTTGAATGTTGCAGTGATCATAATCTTAGATATCTTTCGCTTTAAATAAATCCCAAACATTATGTGGAAAAATTATTTTATATATAACAATCCAAAGTTCATAAGCTTTCATTAATACTTCGACCACATATATAAAATGAGTCGCTTTCAAATAGTCAATGAATTGCATAAGCCGGCACGTAAAAATTTTATACGCAGACATGTTAAAATTAAGGGTATTGATGACTTATGGCAGGCAGATCTTGTAGAAATGATTCCCTATGCAAAAGAAAATGCTGGTTTTAAATATCTTCTAACTGTAATCGATGCTTTTTCTAAATTTGCTTGGGTAGAACCTCTAAAGAACAAAACATCACAGGTGATTGTTGATGCTTTAACAAAAATTTTCAATGAGAGTAAAAGAATACCAAGGAATCTACAAACAGATATGGGAACTGAATTCTATAATAAAGATTTCAAACAGCTTGTGAAACAGAAAAGTATTAACCATTACTCAACATTTAGCCCAATAAAAGCATGTATAGTAGAAAGATTTAATAGAACTCTGAAGGAACATATGTGGAGGAAGTTTAGTTTTCAAGGATCTTACAAGTGGGTAAATATTTTAAAAAACTTAGTGAAAGATTACAACAACAAAAAACATAGGACAATTAAATTAGCACCTGCAGAGGTTACTGTGGCAAATGAACAACAACTTTTAAAACATGTTTATACATATCCTAAGTTAATGCAGAAAAATAAATTTAAAGTTGGCGATTTCGTTCGAGTTAGCAAATTTAAAACCGTTTTCGAAAAAGGTTATACACCAAATTGGACTACTGAAATATTTAAAGTTATCAGTATTAACAATAAGTTTCCTGTGACGTATTTACTTGAGGATTATAAGGGACAGCTAATATCTGGCAGGTTTTATGAAAAAGAGCTCCAAAAGACAAATCATCCTGATACTTACCTCGTAGAGAAAATCTTGAAGAAGAAAGGTAGCAAAGTTTATGTTAAATGGCTCGGTTTTGGATCATCTCATAACTCATGGATAAATAAAAACGATATTATTTAAAATATTCTAGTGTTTTTTATTTTAAAATTAATTATTATTATTATTATTATTAATTATTTATTTTAAAGAACTAATATATTGTTTTACATATAAATAAACAAATTTTCATATACTATACATACAATTATAATTATTTTAAAATATAAACCTATTAATTATTACTATTCTAAATTTAATTAAAATTGTAAGGCATTAAATGTATTACATATATATTTAAGAAATATAAAATATGTTATTTATAACTAAGTAAAATAGAAATTATCAATTTCATTATTACCCCATGCCAAAGTTTTGTATGAATTTGGAATTACAAATCGTTTATCATCGAAATTTGATAGCGCTAATTTGTTTGTCAATTGCGTGTATAGGTTGTGTCTAATACTTCTAAAATTTATTTGTGATCTAATTACATTAACATTTTTATTCAAACAATTTTTAAAATCATTTAATGATATAGAATCAGAAACAACATTTTTTTTTATTCCTTTGATTTTCTTGATAATTTCATTATCATCTTCAAGGTTCAAACTATATGATTTTGCCCTGATTCCAACAAACTCTGTTAAGATTTTTCCACAACATTCATCTTTAAACATACCTAAAACCTTTTTATTTACTAATGGGAAATTATATAAGTTGTTAGGAGAATAATCTGAAGTATCAAATTTCTCATTTAAATCAGGTTTTATATCTTTGTAAAAATCTATAGTTTGAATTTCATAAATTAATGAGTCTGTATCAGTATATAAAAGTGTTGCGTTATCATTGTATTTTGTCTTAATATAATCATAATGAAAATTATACATTAGAGTTTTAGATAATTCTAAAACACAGAAACCCACATAAATAGGTTTATTGTACGTAATAGATAATCGGCTCATTTGAATAGCAACCAAATTTTCATCAAATATCGAGGATGAATGAAAATTAGGTTTGCTAATTAAAGTATTAGCACCAAATTTGTTACCTAGATTTTCCCAATGTGTTGATAATCTTATATCGGTTCTTTTTTCAACATTTTCTATTGTTTTTCCGAAAACACTATTATTCTTTAATTTATACAAATCTTTTTCAAAAGAATTTTGAGCTTTTGTACGAAGATCTGTATTTAAATCAATATAAGATTTCAACCATGGTTTTTGGCTAAACTTTAAAACTCTATGTATTTTTTTTAATATTAATCCCTTATTAAGACAGTCTTTCAAATTTTTCTGATGAATAACATATTCCTGTTTAGGTTGTAGATTAGCAATTAATTTATTTTCTTTTGAGCTTTGGTATAAGGGTTTTATGTTTTCCATACAAAATGGTAAATCATTATGTTGTTTATGTAGATGGCTCGGATAATCTAAATCAACTTCAAGAATATAACCTATGTCTGATTCATTATCTGTTAGAGAATTAATATCAAATTTATCTAATTCCGATGAATCAAGAAATCTGAAATTAGCATACGGTAGTGATTGACTCATGGCCCATCCATATAGATTGTTGGCATCTAAATAAACAAGAAAATTAGAATCCATTTCCTTATTATAATTTTTCATATATTTGTGATTTGCTCTTGCATATCGTTTTGAACACTGAGCTAAACCACCTCGAATACCTTTCCTAATAAAATTTACCATGTCTATATCTTTAAGCAATTCTAATTTGATTTTTGTAAACTTAAGCATTGCATCCCAACTTAAACCAGGAGATGTAAAATAATGAGCCGGGTCAAGACCGTACGTTTTCATGCAAACATTTCGAAAATTTTCAAATATATCCGCCAAAATAAGAACATCTGATTTTAAATATAAGTCAGAATATTCACCTAAACTTTTACATTGAAATGTTTCCCAAACATTTAAAGCATGGTTATATTGATCGTCAGAAATATCACAATTTAGTAATTTATTATAAAAATTATTTTTAGGTGGTAATTGAGTTTCATCTAACTTTTTGAAACTATCTAGATAATCATAGGGGAAAACTCCTTTTTTCTTTATAAGGTTAAATTCAGTATGATTAGAAAAACTCTTTCTAACTTCTTTGAATTGAGAGTCATTAAGATTATTAGATAGTTTGTCAATGCTAGCTGCCATAAATTTAAATGAATCTACAAACCTTAATTTAATTTTTTTATGCTCACTAATTTTAAAATGTTTTGTGAATGATATATATCGTTCCTTATTCTGAGCGATTAAATCTATCTGTTCAGTATCAAACCCTAATTCTTTTATAATAAAATGAGAATCATAGCCACTTAAATTGTGACAAAATATTGGAACGAAATCAGCTATTTTATAATTTAAATTACATTTAACATGTGCAGCACCTCTAAATTTCCCTGTTAAATAGCAATGATCCCTAACTTTATAGTTTTCATCATCATCAAAATCACCATCACAAATATGACATTTATTTGAAAAATTATAATTTACTTGCTCCGTGTAGGAAAGTTTTTTCATTTTTCGATTTACGTGTAGCTCGTTGTATATAATTTCTAAATCTTGTTTTAATTTATCAATGAACATTTTCCCACAATCATTACCTCTGTATGTAACAAATTTAGATTTAATGTCATTATATGAACATTTAATGTAATATGCAAAACTGTAGGGTTCATGTTTTAAAATATTTTCACTAAAAGATATCTCAGGATTTAGAGTACACGAATCAATTGGTTTTAATATTGCTTCAAAATCACAATATATCACATATGGGACTTGTAATTTATGACGATAATTACTAAATTCTAAAAAGTCATTTTCTTCATTAGGAAGAATACATTTAATTCTATTGCAACCATATTGCACATGATTATTTAAACCTTCCTCATTTCTAAAAAATATTAAACAACCATCACAAATAAATTTTTTATTAGTTCTTTTTGACAATTGTTTGCCTACTAAGGTATTTAATTTTTTTATATAGCAATAATGACTATTTCCACTATCTTCTATATACAATAGATTAACATGATGAGATTTTTTTGATTTTGTATAATATAAAGGTCCCACAATTTGATTACCTTCTAAACTATACACATTTACACTTATATTATTCTGGCTTTCAAATTGTGGGATATCTTTTAAAGGCATGGGGAAACTAATATTATCTAAATTTAAGATAGAACTATAGTGAGGAAATGAATTACACCGTTGAGGTTTTCTTACATTAGGATATTTGCTAGCCATGATTGACCAGGCGAAGCAGGCTTGATCTGCATTTTGTACATTGATTATAGCCTTTTTATCTTTAATACATTTTGGGAGAGGTATGTAAGAGGACCCTCTCATTGGACTATATTTGTTAAAATTTACTTCAATGAACAATACTTTTTCAATTGCCCATCCAGACTCTTTCTCCTGAAACTCCTCACTCAGAGTATTCAGGGTGCAGACAAGCTGAGAAAATATCTCATCCAAATCGCTAGCTTCCGTTAAAATTGCATTTTTAGTATTAAATGATTTTAATGAGCTAACATTTGCTTCATCTTTTAAATCAAATTTAGTGAATAAGCCAAACAATTCAAAATTTACTTTGCAAACTTTAAATAACTCTGTTTGAAGCTCTATTAATTTAATTATTTTATGTTTTATTGAACACATAAAATCATTTATACTAATATAGTTAATAGGTACATCTGAAACCCTATAACTAATTATTCGGGACTTGAATGCAGTGCTAATTATTTGGATGTTCTCATCATTCTCACTATAGTTCCTTAAACAATTGTTTTTATGAAGTAAGGATTTATAATGATTAAATAAAAATTTTTTTGAAATACTTACATTGCAATTACTACATAAAACGTCATCAGTAGGTGCATCATCCATTTTGATTCTCTTGGCAGCTCCTACAACTGTCCTTGAGTTTGATGGAATATGTACCCTCTCGCGATTATTAACGGCTGATGTAACATGCATCCTCTTGCTATGATAATCAAGTTTTCGTTTATTGCCGAAAACGATGCCACACACTTCACACAGCATGTTATCTTGAGGGTGCTGCTCCTTTGAATGCCGAATTAAAACGTCTTTTGATGAAAACATTTTGTTGCATTCTTCACAGTTATTCATGATTTAACTGAAAATATATAAAGAGATAATATGTTAAAACGTTATATATAATTTAAATAAATGTATATTTGTAACTTACGTTAAAAAATTTTTCGCTTATGTATTTAAAATTTTATTTATTTTATTAATTGATTTACTTCTAATATTTAACACTTAGAAGTTGTAAATATAACAATTAGTTTATAGGTACTACACAAATAAATGTTCACTAACACAAAAAAACGATTATTGATTAAATTATAATATTTAACAATTAAAAGTTGTATAACAATTAGTTTATAATTTTCGGTACTACACAAATATTTTCACAAATAGGTACTTCTTAACTTTTATATTGTTTTTTTATTGATCAACATTGATTACGATCACTTCACTTTTAATTTTAAAATAATAGGTAAATCAAAAAAATATTAATTTATATTTTAAATTGTATTTAATTTTACACCACACAGTAATACGTTGTATAAGTTTATTAATTAAATGCATCAAAATAACATCAAAACTACCACTTATATATTCTATATTTCTAATTTTCATTATGTACATTACAGCAAATTTTACGCCAAGGTTAAATTATAAAATATTATTATAACTATGCAGTTATGCATTCTCCGGAAATGTCAAGGTTGAATTAAAAAAAAAAAATATTATTATAACTTTACACTATCTAATTTCAATTAATAAAAAATTATTATCGTATACAAAATATTTTTAAAGCGTGTAGAGTTTGTAATCGACATTTAGGGGTATTATTATATTATTGTAATTTTTTTATTTCGCTGAACATGCGGAATTTTTTTTTTAAACCATAAATAGTTGATGATTTACAATCTCGCTCGTAGTATGATGGTTAAGACAGTTTCTTACCATGCAAAAGTCTCGAGTTCGATTCTCGTCGATGACCAAGAATTTTTCTTGTTGAATTTATACATGTTTTATCATTATTAAAGAGTTTAGTTACTTTGATTGCACTGTACAGAGATTTAGTTACTGTGGTTGCACTGTGTAGTATGCATATAAAAAAAATACGTAAACGTTTATGTTGTTGTAATTTACATGTAAAAAATGTTTGGTGTAAAATCTTTTTCGGCTGGCCCAGGACAATCCACTTTACACTACTTTGAACAAATTAAAAAAGTTTATGTCGAATTTGTGTAACAGACTGGGAAAGTGGCAATAAATGTATAAAACTTGCTAGTTATTTTCCATATACTAAACATTAGCATGGATAAATTGTGTGGAATTAACCGAAAACTGAGTATCTACAAAAAATCATTATTTTATTTTTTGATGCAATTCATTTCAGAATTTCATGCATAATTTTCAATATTTCCCGAGAAAATTTTCATCAAAACGTTACGTAATATTGTACAAAATATTTCAAAAAATCTTTATACAAACTTTAAATGCGATTTCCCAACATTCTCCTTTTTGCAGATATTCTGTTACTGTAGTAAAATAAAGTATAGTAATCATGAAAATGTTGGACCTTGAGATTTTTAGATATTTATCTGTTTTGAGGTCCACTGAGTCCGGAAGAGTGGGTTTCGAAATGGTGTCTCTCTGCCAGTCTGTCAGTATGTCAGTCTGTGTCCTCTCTACAGTCCATATGGTTAACTAATCGAACTGAAACTTCAGATTTAAACTTTTTTGGTAAATGGCGAGGTCCCAGTGAATTCGACTCCAATTCGGCTCACCGGAAGTGGCCACCCCCTTGGTCCAGAAAATGTATTTTGTAAATATCTTAAAAAGTATAAGGTTTACATAAAGTCTATTAAATTCCAACTGGTTCCGGCTAACACAATTTCTTTTACGACCGATTAAAGGTGGATTTATATTATCAGTTCCTTTCAGTTCCTACTCGTATCGTGTCAGACAAAAAAAACATGGTTACATGTACTTTCTATATGAGTATTTATATTATCCTTTCCTTTCCGTTCCTACTCGTACCGACACAGACACATATTGTTGAAAGGAATGTTTTGTATGATATCTGAAGGCGAAAAATTACGAAAGAATAGCGAAACAAACAAAAATTGTAAATTGCTACTAAAACATTTTTGTATTTTTGTGTGTTATCTTTACTCTATACGTAACCAAAAGATACGAATATATATGATAATCATACGAAGAAAATGCCTGAATTGAAAGGTACGGATAGTATAAATTGATGATGTCAGACACGATACGAGTAGGAACTGAAAGGAACTGATAATATAAATCCACCTTAAAGGGTATGTCGGAGTCCACATTCTTTATTTCAAATTCGGAAATAAACTGTATCTCATCAGTGGCCAAGGAATCTTCAGCGACATATACATATACGAGAAGATGCCGAGGGCGGATTGAAAATGAAGCTACCTAAGTAGGAAAACAAAATTTTTTTTTGCCAAAAACCATTTATTTCTCAACATAGTCTCCATTTAATTCGACACACTTAGTAAGACGATATTCCAACTTTTTTATACCATCTGAATAATACGATTTCGGGAACCCCTCAAAATACGCGTTAGTTTCGATAATCACTTCTTCGTTTGAGATGAATCTTTATCCTGCGAGCCATTTTTTCAAGTTTGGAAACAGGAAAAGTCACTAGGAGCTAAATCTGGACTATAAGGTGGATGATCAACCAATTCGAAGTATATTTCACGTAATTTTAGCATCGTATCTAATGCTGTGTGAACCGGTGCGTTGCCTTGAAGAAAGAGCACTTTTTTCTTCTTTAAATGTGGTCGTTTTTCCTTGATTGCATCAACCAATTGATCCAATAATGCACGATAATACTTTCCTGTGATTGTGGATCCTTTTTCAAGATAATCGATGAGCAATATTCCGTGTGCATCCCAAAATATAGTGGCCATAACCTTGCCAGCCGATTTCACTGCCTTTGCCTTCTTCGGAGCACTTCCACCAGCTTCCACCCATTGTTTCGATTGATTTTTGGTTTCAGGTGTGTAGTGGTGGACCCACGTTTCATCAACAGTAATTAATCGACGCCAAAAATCAACAGGATTACGCTTTATCATGTCCAAACACCGCTGTGAAGTGGTCTGTCGAACTCGTTTTTGTTCGACACTGAGCAAACGCGGCACCCATCTTGCCGATAGCTTTTTCATATGCAAATGTTCATGCAAAATGTTGAACACACGTTCATATGATATGTTTACCATTTCAACAATCTCACGCAACTTGACTCGGCGATCATTCATAACGATATCGAGGATTTTCTTGATATTTTCTTCAGTAACCACCTCTTTTGGCCTTCCTGTTGATGGTATTGTTGCAGTGCTTCTTCGGCCGCGTTTAAATTCAGCAATCCAATATTTTACCATGTAATCTGACGGAGCAGACTCACTGTAATGTTTATCGAGCTTTTCTTTTGTCTCTTTCGCCGTTTTCCCTTTCAAATAATAGTGTTACGTTTTTGCCTTGTCAATCAAGGTTCGTATCACTGGATTGTGAATAATACAAAATCAATTTAATTTATCTCCAACGAATTTATTTATTTCACACAAGAATTATTACAACACAGTTTATCAATCAAAATTCACAAAATCACTTTATATAAATTATTCTCAAATTTTACTAATCACTTTTACTTTTTATTTCGCACAAAAACACTTTTTAAATCACTTTTTAATTCCTTTTTAATCTTTATACTATCGCTTTCCAAATATTACTTATAATCTTACAACTTTACACTATCGCGTTCCAAATACTAATAATCCAATTCGATCTTGTTCGCCTTTTTATATACACAAACCAAGCTTCTCGAAAGTTCACGACTTTTCCAGTTGGAATAGCGTAGAAACATTACGTAACAATTTTTATCATGGAAAATTCCATTTAGTACAGTAAACATTGAGCTATTAGTTTTACTTATTCTATTACACACTAGGTGTCACCGTCACAATAGTGTTTAATCACTGCACGAAATTCCTTTTTTTTCCATTTTTCAAGAAACACAAAAGTTGCTTACTTCAAACGACTACAACAAATAAACTAATCGATGAATTTGGGTGAAATTTTAACAGCTGACGTTTGACAGATCGCAATTTCTAAAAAAAAAATTTTGTGTTTGTGCTGCCATCTAGCGCTAGGTAGCTTCATTTTCAATCCGCCTCGTATCACCAAAATATCACAAAGGTGAATTTTGAGAAACTTATTATGCAAATTTCTTCCAAACTTAGATTTTTTTTAATTTTTTCTGTAAATATTTGCAAAACAAATTTTCTGATTCACAGAATCTGGGAGCTGGGACCGCAAAATTTATGAAAAAAGTTTAAACATGAAGTCGCAGTTTGATTATTTTGGACCAAAATCAATAAGGCAAATGTCAAATTTGGAATTTGTTTACGTGCTAATGACCTGTTCTCTTGTTTTAAAATCGTGAACCAGACGTTAGCCACTTTGCGTTATAAGGCGAGTGTAAAGCAAATCACGAAAATAAATGAAAGGATGTACATATACATAAAAAGGATGTACATATACATATTTGCAAGAATACTCATATAATATATTAAAACAACTACTATTAGTTTCTTACGCCAATTTTATGATTTCTACTCTCTCATTTTTCGAACACTTACTTATTGCCATCGAGCAAAGTAAAATGTTTTGCTTGCAGCAGTACGGATTGTATATCTAGAAGGCATTGAAAAAAAAAGTAGGCGACTTCAAACGTCAACTGTTTTTTACTTTCTTTTACTCTAGTAAAATAAAGTACAGTAATCATGAAAATTTTGGACCTTGAGATTTTTAGAGATTTATCTGTTTTTAGGTCCCCTGAGTCCGAAAAAGTGGGTTTCGAAATGGTGTCTGTCCGTCAGTCTGTCATTCTGTGTCCTCTCTACAGCCCAGATGGTTCAACCAATCGAACTAAAATTTCAGATTTAACCTTTTCATCAATTGGTAGGTCCCATTTTACTCCAAATCGGCTAACCAGAAGTGGCCACCCCCTTGGTCCAGAAAATGTATTTTGTAAATATCTTAAAAAGTACAGTGAAAATCCTGAGAGCCGTAGATCCTATATAGCGTAAACTCCTTAAAGCCGGAAAAAAATCCCCAACCACAAGTTTTGTATGAAAAAGGAATCCTATATGCCGTAATATCCTCAGTCCCGTACGTAACACCACTTTTCATGTTTTTGGAATAAATGTTCATATAAATCGGATCCTCAGAGCCGGAATATTTTTATCGATGAAACAGGCTGAATGTATTTTATCTTTTTCTCAACAATCTATGTATGCATATATTTTTGTTCTGCTTTTTTTGCAACGTATTTATACAGATAGATTTCTCACTCACGATTTAACATACTGTTTCATTGTTTTGGTTGGTTTTATGAATTCCATGAATCAACGATATTGTACATATGTACGTCTCATCAGTAGTGAACAGTTGAACACTGTAGATATGTACATATCATAAATAAATGCGTGAGAGAGATCATCATTTATTCATGATGATTGTTGAACATAATAAATTATGTAACTGTACATACACATGTATCTCAGTCTTAGCTATGCTAGTTTATTCTACTGTACTATCAGGTGTGATTGTAACGACATTAAAAGTGAAAATTTTTTTTGTGTAAAAGTGCATATGTACAGGTATGTAAAATTTAAAATTTATTTAATTTTTTATAAAAATTCGTTTAAATAAATAATCGTTAATAACGTGTTTATATTTTTCTTAGCTGTGATGGGTGATTCAATGAAAAAAGTAAACAAAAAACTGAACAACTTGACTTTAAAACAAAAGTTTAATGTAATTTTAATGTACGAAGCGGGGAAAACAGTGAAAAAAATTGCCGAACTATTTAAATGCGGCACCACACAAATTTATGTGTGCATTAAAGAAAAAAATGTGATCCGGGAGCGGTATTTAGCTTCAAGTAAACCACTACAGGCAGCCAAAAAGATGCGCGCTTCCAATAATGAAGAACTCAATCAAATAGTGTTCGAGTGGTTCGGCAAAGCAAGGGCTAAAAACTTTCCAATTTCTGGACCTATATTACAATCTAAGGCTTTGGAAATCGCCAAAGGATTAAGCATGCACGATTTTAAGGCATCCAATGGCTGGTTGCGCAGTTTCAAAAAGAATTTTGGAGTTGCATTCAAGCAGATTTCTGGCGAGGAAAATGACGTAGACGAAAATATCACAGCACTATGGAAAACCAAGTTGGCCGACATTTGTGATGGTTTCGAGCCCAGAGACATTGGCAACTGTGACGAAACCGCATTATTTTTTCGCGCATTACCGAACAAAACTTTAACCCTTAAAGGCGAAAAATGTTCTGGAGGAAAGCTGGCCAAAGACAGGATGACTGTCATGCTAACTGTCTTTGGAGATGGAACTTTATTGAAGCCATTAGTTATCGGAAAATCGTTAAAGCCGCGGTGCTTCAAAAACCTGGATGTATCAAAGCTAGGGGTATCATATTACGCAAACAAAAATGCATGGATGACCGGCAACATATTTCATAAATACTTATATGAACTGAACCAAAAAATGGCACAACAAAACCGAAAAATCATCTTATTTCTCGATAATGCATCTTCTCACACAAATATGGAGTTCTCCAACATCAGATTGGAATTTTTTCCACCTAATTGCACCTCGAAATTACAACCACTGGACAATGGGGTTATTGCAACGTTAAAAATGCATTACCGAAAGTTTCTGATGCAACATTTGCTTTTTGAAATGGAAGTCTGCGACTCAATTACGGATTTGGCAAAACGCATTACGATTTTGGATGGGATCAATTTTCTTAAAGTCGCACAAAACGAAATTCGTAAGGAAACCACAAGGAAATGTTTTATAAATTGTGGATTCAATTTTCAGTGTACTATAACTGACAACGAGGTAGCTGGAGGGCCCTCGATCATGGCCGAAATCCAAAATCTTATTGTATCAGCATATGGATCCCCGATTTGCAGCGCCGTTGATTTGGTCCGTGTTGATGAAAGCGTGGAAATCGAGTCGCCCTCAATCGAAATCCAGACTTTAATTGAAGAGTACCGATCATCGAACAATGACAGTGAAGGTCATCAACAATCTGATGACGAAGTGGATGACCCAATCGTCACAAAATCTGAAGCAGCTAAGAGTTTGAACATCATAGAGCAATTTGCTCGACAAATAGGGGCGAACGATTTTTATGATAAAGTCTGTTCATTGAAAACCGAGTTTGTTCGCATGGAAAATACAAAGGCTTGCACTCAAAAAAAAATATCGAATTTTTTTTCAAAAATTTAATGTATGTAATTTAATTTTAATTATATATGTACATATTATCCATTAGACGATAATAGTATATCAAAACATGTGATCTGAATTCATTGAATAAAGTAAAATACATACATATATGTATATAATTACATAAACTTAATTTAATTTTTACATATGTATACATTTTTTTTTTAAATATGCCTGAATGCCGTAAAAGTCTTCTGAGCCGTAAACTGTTCGCGGTCCCGTGGGATTACGGCTCAGAGGAGTTTCACTGAAGGTTTACAAAAAACTACTTAATACAAAATGCTTCCAAAAATTTAAAAAAAAATTTTAAAAAAAATGTATTATTTATTTTCAAGAAGGATAGAAGTGTGTGTAATTTCTGTTCCTGTGTATTTTGCATAAAGGCCTCTTTGATGTGAGCTTCCTAGGGTTTTCCCAAGAAAAATCCGAATTTCATTTATTCATTTTATTCGCCATATCTAAGAAGAAAAGTATGTTTGTAAGTGTATATGGGTTCAACAAAAGCTCTTGGTCCACTCGAGCGATTGTTTTCAAATTTTGTACGAATACTTTATAGCAGTCGAGAAGAAACATAGGGCAGTTAGTGGTCAAAAATTGTTACCCATTCCTCATGCCACCCTGTGAGAGGCATTTACAAGTAGGATTTATTTTTGAAACTTCACAGATTGAGCTGATTTTTGGATATTTAGTGCAAAATCAAAAATAAATCGACATGTGTATCATTTTTTTAACGGTGATGGTAATGGTGATGGTGATGCTGATCTCGATGGGAACGGTGATGATGATGATGAGGAGGATGATGATGGTGTTGGTGATTGTGATTGTGATTTTGATGGTATAATGGTATGATGGTATGGAATGATGGTAAGCTGGTATGGCGTGGTGATGTAATGGTATGATGGTATGACGATCAGGCGGTATGACGTTAAGGCGGTATGATGGTTTAATGGTACGATGGTGTTACTGCATTATGATATGGTGGTATGATGGTATGCTAGTATGATGGGGTTGTGGTATAATGGTATGCTGTTATTATGTTACAGTTATATGATAGTTCAATAGTATGTTGTTATAATTATATGATTATTATTGATATCAGTATCATTCGTAAAATCCGCCTTTGGAGGTATGTTAAACAACGTCTCATCTAGGGAGTTTTTACGCCAACTTCTTCGATTATGTAAAGCAAGAAGGTAAACACAATGAAGAACTTGAGGGAAACGTTTATCTAAACATAGAACTCAATTACCTGTATCATGATAGTCTTTTGGTATGGGAGTTCTGTCTCACATGCGCTCACTCAATATTTACTTCCCGGGGACGCACAATTCCTAGAAATAAATTAGGAATTAACACTGACAACAAGGTACCGTAGGCAGATCTCTAGCCAACAAATTAGCAGTACTCGATCCTCCTCATTGGGTCTTCTATGTATGTATTTGGCTACGTAAAAGAGAACGCACCTTGATTCCTAGAGTAGGAATTTCCAAAATTTTGTGTGTTTTACTCTGAAACATCTTGCATTACTTATATGAAAAAGTTCTTCTATCTTATCAGTACCGGATGTCAATGCACAGTTGTACCGGTGTGAAGTATTTCACACAAAGTGTAGCTACACTAATTAACGAAAAGTGTAAGTGTACTGAAAAAGTGTAGGCCTACATAAAAATTGTAAATAAGAAATAGAACCGGTTATGGGCCGATATTACCATAAAGTAGACAGGTCGAGCTATCCGAAACAATTTTTCCTATTAAAATAAAAAGGGTTGGGTATGTTTGACGCTATTTTGAAAATTGTGAAAATCAAATAAACTGTCCAAACCTGATGC
Source organism: Tipula vernalis (assembly GCA_958295665.1). Taxonomy (NCBI): domain Eukaryota; kingdom Metazoa; phylum Arthropoda; class Insecta; order Diptera; family Tipulidae; genus Tipula; species Tipula vernalis. Next base: position 330,234,828 of record OY282558.1, read on the forward strand.
TACACTATGACCATTAACCAAAATTTCAGAGATGTTACCAGGTGTGGGCTTATATTTCCATAAAGTGGACAGGTCAAGCTATTTGAAACAATTTTTCTTATTAAAATAAAAAAGGTTGGACATGCTCGACGCTATTTTGAAAATTGTAGAAATCAAATAAACTGTCCAAACCTAATGCTACACTATGACTATTTACGAAAATCTCAGAGAAGTTACCAAGTGTGGGCTTATATTTCCATAAAGTGGACAGGTCAAGCTATTCGAAACAATTTTTTTTATTAAAATAAAAAGGGTTGGACATGCTCGACGCTATTTTGAAAATTGTAGAAATCAAATAAACTGTTTCGGATAGCTTGACCTGTCCACTTTATGGAAATAGAAGCCCACACTTGGTAACATCTCTGAGATCTTCGTAAATGGTCATAGTGTATAGTGTAGCATCAGCTTTCGACAGTTTATTTGATTTTCACAATTTTCAAAGTAGCGTCGAACATACCCAACCATCTTTATAAGAAACTTTATTTTCTTTAATAAGAAAAATTGTTTCGGATAGCTCGACCTGTCCATTTTATGGTTATATCGCCACATACCCGGTTCTACTTGTTATTTACACTTTTAATGTAGGCCTACACTTTTTCAGTACACTAACACTTTTCGTTAATTAGTGTAGCTACACTTTGTGTGAAATACTACACACCGGTCAAAGTTGTGTCTTTAAAATCACCACAAATTTTAAGCGCTCTATTTTGCTTCGTCGCTATTATGATTGGTACTGCAAATTGAGTGGCGTGCATCTTTTAATTCTTACTTTTACGACTTTGTGAAAAATTTGTGGTTCATTAATCGAAATTCGAATTTTTAACTGTTAATTTGAACCTTTGATTTTTTTTTTCATTTTTAAAGTTTATACCAATGCAACACATTTCTACACCATTCATCCAACCAGATTTAAACTTTCCGTAGTAGTTTCATAAGGAAATTAGCAGGTTTTTGTAGTATGTTCAAAGGGGTCTACCCCCTTGGTCTAGGTGCCTCTAATAATTTTGTATAAAATTTCGATTTAAAAAATAAAAAAAAAATTACAAGACTGAGTTAAAATAAATGGTTAAATAAAATTAATCGTATACTCGTATCCAAAGGAAGCGGTCCCCTTGATTTAGGGGAGTTCAAATATGTTTTACCACCTTTTAAAGAGTACACTGGAAAACCGATGGTGAAAAATACGTCAAATCACAAATTTTTGTAAGTCATGTTTAAATTTTATGATTTTTATGTTTTGAATTTGTAGTTTTGATTAAAAAAAAAAATTTATAGAACGTGATTTTTTGTTGTTGTTGTTGTTGTTGTTTAAAATACAGGGTGTCAAATTTTGAGAAAAATGATGAACATGATGTTGTGTTTATGGCTATAAAAGGAAAAATAAATATCCAATATTTATGACATAGGGCTCGTTTTAAAGGTAAGTTAATACGGATTAATAAAAAAATATAAAAATGGTAAGTTCTTTAATTCCTTCATTTTCAAATTTCCCGCCAAAGTTTTATTTTTGAATTTTCTCAATGATCATCCAATTTTTTTTTTTTTTTTTTTTTTTTAAATTTTACGTCCTTAAATTCTATTGAACATACTAAAAACTTGCGCTAGCAAAATTTTTCGTTTTCGTGCAAAATAAGTTTAAGTATGATTCTACCTATTTTGAAAATTTCAAAAATCGAATGGTAGATTTTTGGTCCTCTTACAAAAACTCGATTTTATTTAATTTTTCCATGTTAATTTTTTCACTCGTTTTTGTGATTTAAAATTAAATTTAAAACAAAAACTATTGACAGTAAAAAAATTTATTACGAAACAAGGAAAGAAATTTAAAGATATTTATACGGTTAAAATTTACATGTTATATAATCTTCACTATTTGAATATTTTTTATAAACGAACGAGAGCACTTTTTATTTGGCATTCCTCACTTTCACTCATACTCGAAATATTCTCGTCATTAACTGTTGATGATGTCTCCGGAGTAACAGGTGTATTTAATGAATTATTAACCAGTGATATACCTCGTTTTTAACTTTTTGACGTTTATTAGTCACCCGGTAACAACATGATGTATAAATCGATGAATTTTCAGTTACATGAATCGAACGCGGCAGACGAATTTTAATATTATCATTAACATTTCTTAAACTTTTAGAACATTTCTACTCAGGAAACGGCTTACAACACTTTTTGTACCCAACCATTATTACACTTATTATTTGAAATACTTTTGATGTTATTTAAATAAGCAAATGATTTAAATAGAACTTTACAAGTTAAGCTAACTGAAATATTAATTTAAACACTAATTTATACCAAAAAATGTTAACAAAAACCACTGCTTATATTTTATGTTGTTTTACAGGCCTACCTACCCCTTCTTTTATAATTAAATTTTTGAATATGCGTCATTTTGTTCCAAAAGATTACGTTACGGTTTATGTACCTGAACGTAATATTTTGGGACGCATTTTTAGGGTTGGAACTAACAAAATAAATGACTCATACCAAAATTTTATGGGCTATCCCTAAACTACGTTACGCCTTTGTTTGGGGAAGGAGTATTGATTGTCGTCACGTTTAGGCTGGGGCAGGGAGAATTTCATAAAAGATGACGTCATGTAATTATAAGAAGTTACTGTTATGGGATATTACATATGACATAATACAATAATTTGCAGGTATATCATTAGAGGCTCACATATTCAGTTTTGCGGCGACTTGTGATGAAGGAGTGAGAAAGACGGAGTTAAGAATGGCCAAAAATAATTTGACGTAGTTTATGAACGGACTGTTACAAACTGTTTCCTCTTTGTTTTTTAATTTTTTATTAGAAGTAAGAATATACTAAAGATCAACGAAACGATTTTAAACAATTACATTATCAGGTCGAGCGTAAATTAATTAAAAATTGAAAATAACATATAACTTGATTTTATATTCCAAAAACGCAAGTTTTTAGTATGTTCAATAGAATTAAAGGACGTAAAATTTAAAAAAAAAAAAAAAAAAATTGGACGATCATTGAGAAAATTCAAAAATAAAATTTTGGCGGGAAATTTGAAAATGAAGAAATTAAAGAACTAACCATTTTTATATATTTTTATTAATCCGTATTAACTTACCTTTAAAACGAGCCCTATATCATAAATATCGGATATTTATTTTTCCTTTTATAGCCATAAACCCAACATCATGTTCATCATTTTTCTCAAAATTTGACACCCTGTATTTTAAACAACAACAAAATATCATTTTCTACAAAATGTTTTTTTTTAACTAGTACTACCAATTGAAATCATAAAAAATTAAAAATTTAAACACGACTTCCGGTCCCATATAGCAAATTTGTGATTTGACGTATTTTTCACCCGATATAAGTTAATTTAAAAAAAAATGAGATTTTGGTGCCACATTTGCTAAATACATATAAATAAAAATATTTTATTTACCCCGGGACGGGCCGGGTACTTCAGCTAGTTAAGTTATAAAGAAAATACAAAAGGTAACATCTTACATCGTCACGTTCTTAAATAGAGAGTTTCTGCTTTTACACTAATACTCGTACATGTAAATAATAACTTTTAATTGCGATTTTTAGGACAGATTTAGGACAAAATTCACGCGAATGCAGAGGTGTTAAAACAATTTTGAATATTGGCGCCGAATAGCTGCATCCCAAACATTGCTACTTGATTCAAATTTTAATTAATCGTGCATTATACATTGTTCAAATAATAATTGTGGGTTTTAAAACAAGCAACTCCATGATTTAAATAATTTTTGGGTTTTGCCAAGCCCAAGAGCAAAGAAAGTTTTACTTCATTTATTTATATTAATTTTAATTTTTATAAGTTAAATACTTAATTTCAATTGTTTTGTATTTATATATTATATGTGCGCGTTATTTTTAGTTTTGGTTTCATTGTTTTTAATTTTATGTAACAAAGTCAAGAAATTTTAGTTTTGTTGTTAATAAATTTTTTTATTTAAAAAAAAAAAAAAAAAATGAAATATTGCTCCATTAGTCATCGTAAGTAATATATAGGTATTAAGGTGGTTTTTGGTTTCTTGTATATGAAACCTTTATAGACGTAATATATGTATATAATTGTTACATATATGTAAATTAAAAAATATTTATATTTATATTTTTCTCCTATGCTATACATACATACTATATGTGTCTACGCTGGCGTACATTCAAATAACATAAATTAATTTTAAACTTTTTGTTTTTGTTTGAAAAATTTATTTATTTAACATTAAATATTGATTGATTTCATGCGTGAAACTGTAATTAACTTGTAACATATATATTTAAAAAAGTGTTAGAGTTTAAATTGGTAAAAGTACCGGTTATGAATTTTACTTGGTAATTTCATTAAAAATATTAAATAACTTTTCAATTTTGTAAAAATAGAAGCATACTGTCCCCGCCAAATATTGACCCAAATCACTGGGCATATCGTAATCATATTATTGGAGGTCAACATCCAAGTTATTTAAAAGGATTTTCCCCAATTTTATATGCTTGTTAGTGTCACTTAAAATATAGAATAACCATAATCGTAACTTCATAAAGAAAATCGTATTCCTTTCACAAATAAACAGGTATTATGTATATAAGTTAAAGGTAGTGGTAAACCATTTTGCCAACAACTATGAATGAAACAAAATATTTACAGAAATAGCATAAAGTTATATAATAGACGACGCGCCTTATGTTTCATTCAACAATAAAGAGATAAAGAAAATTTTCTTATTTACTTACTTACGTTTTGAATACAACAGAACCGTGTGTTGGATGACAGGAAATAATTGAAATTACTTGAGATTTTATTACATATAAATAAATCGCAAACGATCGCGACTACGATTAAAACATTGATGATGTAAATCGTATGTATAAAGGAACAATAAAAAATCAATTAAGTTGTGAAGTTGTTTAAGATTATCAATTTTATGGAAGGAATATGTGCACAAAACATAACAGAAGGATCATCAACAGTACGGTGAAAAATATATTATTGTATAAACATAACATTACGTTTTGTATCGTCCATGGTACATAAAGTGTATAATGCGTGGGAAAAGTATTTCGTAAAATGCCTCCGGGTTATATTCAGCCATTCATAATATTTTTGATTTTCATTTCGTTTTTATTTACTGGATTCATTTTTTTTTTATGTTTTGGATGTCGAAAATTAGCAGGTTTCGATCATTTTTAATTATAACTAATGGTTTTTATTGTATAAATATTGTTATTTTTGATGTGCATTAGTTTAAATATATAGCAACACAACTAAAAATTATCTCTTGCATAATACGTATGTACATATGGATATAAACATAGGTATGTAAGCATTCAAATAATTTTGTGAATGGAATATGTAATATTTTGAAACTGTTCAATTAACTTTTTAAGAAAAACCTTATACTTATATAGTAACTTATTTGGTTCAATGCGAACTAAAAGATATCCGCAGGCGATTATTTTCCAACACGGGCTTCACAGTTGAAAATGCAGGCCACTTTAAAATTGGCGAATTTTCTCTTTATGTCTTAATTGTATACTAATCAAAGCGCGTGTAATTATAGTTTATTACTCATGTGAGAATAAAGTTGATCAACGTTATTACTCACGAGGATACAATTATTCGAATGAATAATAACAATTACGTGCGAGTTGAATACGAAACTTACCAACAATTAATTTGTTTTTATTGTAAAAATATGTACTGTATTTCAAAAGTAAATACAGTGGAATCTCTTCTATCCGGAATTCTATTAACCGGTATAATCAATATCCTGTCATTTTTCCTTTAATTTGCTTGTGTAGAGTTGGAATCAGGTAAAATCAAACCAAATGTCTATACTAAACAACCCATGCTCGATCACTCATAACACAAATCCTATCAAAATAAAGTACACTAACTTGGTTTATGGGTTAGTTCAAAACCTGCTAAAATTCTCTCTAGGAAGCCTGCTTGTTTTGCTGACACGCAGATACATATTTAAAAATATAAACCTTTGGATGTATTGTAATAAGATTGATCTTCTTATCGATGCGGAAATATATCACGAAACCATTTTGAATTCAAAGGTAGAAGTAATTAAAGATTTACCTCCATTTTTGGTTACATTGGGGGCATTCAGGTCTCCCAACATGTTGGCATCAAAAATCTACCGATGAAAAAAGGGCATTTAAACTAGCACATTGCCATGAAATTTTGAATGTATCATGTGTGTTCAGGTCTCAACATGTTGATTTTACGCAACATGTTGCCAACAGTTGGTTTGCCTGAATGCGCTCAATGCATCAGGAAAAATTAATGAAATAAAATCAAATACTAGTGACATAAATCAAAAATCGAGTGGTGTATGTATTGTTGTCACACGAGCTCCTTAGGTGAATTGAATTCCAATATCGAAAGGTTTTGGCTCCTCGAAGAAATTTTAAATGTTGACCAGTCCGATAGACAACATAATAATGTATATTATTTACCACATCATTCAGTCATAAAAGATAATAGTACGACAACTAAACTTAAACAGAGCCAAAAATCCAACAAGATCTATTTTCTATTGTCCTTCGATTGCGGAAACATTCAACAGCCTTTACAGGTGATATTACAAAAATGCACTAACAAATTCGGCGTGATAGGCCTTCATAGTATTGAGTCGAGATTTCTAGTTGGATGACGTTTTGTCGGGAGCTGCGACAGTTTCAGAAGCTTTAGCATTAAAATCGGAATTAATAAAATAATTAGAATTAGGAGGTTTTGAATTGCGAAAGTTTGCGTCGAATTTTCGCATGCAGTCGAATACCAAACGTAAAGTTTTATCAGATATCGCACAATTGTACGATCTTGTACGATCCTGTGCGATCCCGTAAGATCATGTGCGGCCATTCCAAATTTGTCCTGGAATGACAAAACTCTATAGGTTTTCGGTTTATTGTTTATGTTCGAATAGTTGATGAATTAAACAAAGTATTTATTAGACTGTTGCGTGCCAAATCTAGAGTGGCGCCTGTGAAAAGTCAGACTGTTCCACGTACCGGCGTTGATCTTTGTGGGCCATTTTATTTATTTAAAAATATTCGTTATAAAGTCAAACATAAAGCATATCGTCGTGGTGACAGCAAACTGTTGTATGTCATTTTATTGAAACTTTACAGTATGAACAAAAAACTAAATATATGCAAAAATATTATTAAAATTTCTAACATTTTAATTAAAACCATTATTATAAATAGACTCAATTTATACCAAATAAATCAACAAGTGCCGTGCACGATGCCAGAGCCTTCTAGAGTATAGAGCCATAATCTTAATGACATATTTTTTAGAAGCTTTTTTAGTGGTATAACTTTTCACTGATTTCCATAGGAATCCATAGTAAAAATGGTGTTGTTTAGCTTCAAGTTTTTCAATGAAAAAAGCAAAAATGTCATAAAATATTTAAATAAAAGTTGTCTACATATCTTTAAGAACAATATACAAGAAGGCCATATTAGTATTAAGTAAATATTAATTGCAGAAATATTAAAATTAAATTATTTCTAAAATATATTTTTTCGAACTTTCATTTTGAAAAATACATCAAAGTTGGCTCTGACAAATTAAAATAATACTTGCTAAATTTATCTTTAGTTTTACTAGTATACGTAAGATGTCTAAAATGGTCACAGAAAAATACGAAAAAAATTGTTTAATCGCAAAATTATCACACGTTCCTATATTTTGTGAGTTTGTTTTGCTTTTCCTACAATTTTTGAACTTGAAATTTCCCCAGGTGGTAATTTTTGGCACGATTTTTCCAAATATTTACGGCCGTCACTGCCATCTATGTAATGTATATTGACTTAATGACCAAACGAATCGTAGTAAGCTTTTATTTCAATTTGACCAGAATGTTGCTATGAATTTTTTTTAATATTTTGGTTTAAATAAATTAATTATTACAAGAAAATGAAAACGATTTACTTAAACGATATTCATATACATATTGTTACGTTTTTGCCTTGTCAATCAAGGTTCGTATCACTGGATTGTGAATAATACAAACTCAATTCAATTTATCACCAACGAATTTTTTTATATCACAAAATTTATTACAACACAGTTTATCAATAAAAATTCACAAAATCACTTTATATATATTATTCTTAAATTTTACTGATCACTTTTACTTTATTTATCGCACTACAACACTTTTTAAATCACTTTTTAATTCTTTTTAATCTTTATACTATCGCGTACCAAATATTACTAATAATCTTACAAGTTTACACTATCGCGTTCCAAATACTAATAATCCAATTCGATCTTGTTCGCCTTTTTATATACACAAACCAAGCTTCTCGAAAGTTCACGACTTTTCCAGTTGGAATAGCGTAGAAACATTACATAACAATTTTTATCATGGAAAATTCCATTTAGTACAGTAAACATTGAGCTATTAGTTTTACTTATTCTATTACACACTAGGTGTCACCGTCACACTACCCCTCACCTAAGCCTGTTCGTCCCGAACAGGACCCAAATCACCTCCTCTGTATAGGGCCAGCCTCTCCAAATGCACCACCTTTGGTTTACCTCGATGTCCCTTCCGTATCCGATAAACCACGTCGTTCATCCTTGTGATGACAGTATAAGGTCCTTCCCATGCTGGTTGCAGCTTCGGTGATAATCCCTTTTTCCGTTGCGGGTTGTGAAGCCATACTAATTGGCCTTCCTGGAAGCCCTGGTTATTTGCTCGTATGTCATATCGAGCCTTCATCCGGTCACTTGACATCCGTATTTTCTCCCGAACAAATTGATGAATCTCATTAAGTTCCTCTTTCATTCGGTCTACGTAATCTTGTCCACATAAAGCCGATGATGGTACAGCCCCAAACTTTAGATCTCCAGGTAACCGTAGATTATCTCCAAATAACGTTTTAGCTGGTGTCATTCCGGTTGTGTCATGTATAGCTGATCGATAGGCCATCAGAAACATCGGTATATGTCAATCCCAGTTGCGTTGGTTTTTCTCAACGACCTTTGCTAGATATTCCTCCAATGTACCATTGAATCTTTCCACCATACCGTCAGACTGGGGATGCAAAGGCGTTGTTCTCGTTTTATTTATACCGAGCATCTGGCATATTTCTTGAAACACCACCGATTCAAAATTCCGTCCTTGATCGGTATGAATCTCCATCGGCACTCCAAACCTGCTAATCCAATTGTTTACCACGGCATCAGCTATTGTTGTCGTCTCCTGATTGGGAATGGGGTACACCTCCGGCCATTTGCTGAAATAATCCATGATTACTAGCACATATTTGTTGCCGCTCTCAGTGGTGGGAAATGGGCCCGCTACATCCATTGCAATTCTTTCGAATGGTGCTCCAACGTTATATTGCTTCATGGTTCCACGACTTTTGCGTGCGGGTCCCTTCACCGCCGCGCATTGGTCACATTTTTGGCACCATTCTATCACAGACTGCCTACATCCTGCCCAGTAGAATCGTTGACGTATCTTTGCTAGAGTTTTATTAATTCCAAGGTGGCCCCCACTTGCTCCTCCATGATACTCATTCAGAATTTCTACAATCCGGCACTTTGGTATTACCAGCAACAATTGCTTCACTTTGCCATCCGTGCTTTCCCACAATCGTTTTAAACAGCCATTCTCAAGACGGAGGCTATCCCATTGAGCCCAATAAGCCTTGACAATGGGAGTTTTGTCCGCGATCTCGCTCCAAGTTGGCCGGTGTTCCTTTTCCTTCCATTCCATTATAACTGATAAATCCGTATCATCCAATTGCTCTTTCCTGATCATTTCGTCGGTCCACTCCTCATCAGGCAGCACTTGCGTAAGCCTAACGTCGATGATGCCTTCCTTTGCTTCAACATGGCCGCAATGTTTACATTCTACTGGACACGGCCGTCTTGATAATGCGTCGGCATTTCTGTGTGCACTTCCCTTCCGATGTTCAATTTGGAAATCGTAGCTTTGAAGACGTTCGATCCAGCGTGCTACTTGTCCCTCTGGATTCTTAAATTGTAACAGCCACCGTAAAGCGCCGTGATCTGTCCGTAAATGGAATTTTTGGCCATAAAGATACTTATGGAAATGCTTGACACACTCCACTATAGCCAACAATTCTTTCCGTGTCACGCAGTAATTACGCTCCGGTTTTGATAATGTTTTGGAGAAGTACGCAATAACTCTTTCTTGACCATTAATTTTCTGTGATAACACACCTCCTATACCGTCATTACTTGCATCGGTGTCCAAAATAAATTTCACGTTGGGTATAGGGTACGCGAGGATTGGCGCGGCACACAACCGTCTCCTTAGTTCCACGAATGCTTCTTCCTGGTCATTCTTCCATTCGAATGCCTTGTTCTTCCTGGTCAACTCGTGTAAACTCTTGGCGATGTTGGCGAATCCTGGCACGAAGCGTCTATAATAGGTGCGTAATTCGTGTAAATTTTTAGGTCTTGGCCAGTTCTTAACCGCTGCGATCTTTTCTTCGTCGGTGTGAATTCCATTAATCGTTACGAGATGACCCAAATATTTGACTTCAGTTCTGAACAGCTTACACTTCTTTGGACTTAACTTCAATCCGGCAGCCTGTATCCGATCCAAAACTTCTGCCAAGTTCTTTAGATGCTCGTCAAAATCCTTCCCCATAACGATGATGTCGTCCAGATATATTAGGCAAGTCTTCCAATGTAATCCCTTTAACACGCGCTCCATTAATCGTTCAAAAGTCGCAGGGGCATTACATAATCCGAACGGCATAACATTAAATTGCCAAAGTCCGTTACCCACACTGAACGCTGTTTTCTCGCGATCTTCCTCATGGACTTCCACCTGCCAATAGCCGCTTTGTAGATCTAATGTCGAAAATATTTGAGCACCCGATAATGTGTCTAACGTGTCATCGATCCTTGGCAGTGGGTAGCTATCTTTTTTCGTCACAGCATTGAGTTTTCGGTAATCAACGCAAAATCTCATGCTACCGTCCTTCTTCTCGACCAATACTACCGGTGAACTCCATGGGCTATTAGATGGTTCAATTACTCCTGCTGCCTGCATATCTGTTACCATTCGATTGACTTCTTGTTGTTTTGCCAAAGGTAGTCTCCTGGGTGGTTGACGAATTGGCATCTCTGCTCCCGTATCAATGCGGTGCTTTACCATTGAGGTCCTTCCGTTATTATCCGATGTACTGCAGAATATGGACGTGTACCGTTTGAGTAGTTGATGTGCAGAATTTTTCTGTGCCTCGGTAAGATCTTCGGTCCATTTCTGCATAAGTTGTTCTACCATTTCTTTCTGCCCTTGCATGTCGGCTTTTTCAACCGGACTTCTCTGTTCACACTTTACTATAGTTGAAACCTCGTTACATTTTCCGATGACTGTCCCTTTCTTGATGATTTTCGTCTTATCCGAAAGATTTAGAGTCCTAATTGGTACTCTATAGTCGTTGTTTGGTTTAACTAGGGCTTTCCCGATTATAATTTCCTTGGCTCCGTTCTCCTCTTCGTTAGCTTCCACAACCCACAACCTGGGTGACCCAGAACCTCCCTCCAATTTTCCCCATAGGATCGTCTCCGAATTCGGTGGCAGCTTCTCCCGATGATCAATAATAATTCGCCTGATAGTTGCTCCGGCACTGCTAGATTGAAGTGGCAACTCGATGTTATCGTAACTAAAAACTCCTCGTCCAACATCCACCACGAAGCCATTTGCCCTCATGAAGTCCATCCCCATTATGACTTCATCCACAATATCTGCAATCAGCACTTCGTGTTGGAAAAGAGTTCTCCCGATTTTTATTTTCACGATCTTTTTGCCTTTTATTATTGAACTATCTCCAGTTGCTGTTTGTAACTTCAATCCATTAGCTGGTTGTACATCTCCATCGATCAGATCTTTACGGACAATCGTGCGATTTGCTCCCGTATCCAGAGTGATGATGCAATCCGTGCCATCAATGTCGCCTTTGATTGTTAAGCTGTCACCGCCCCTTGCTACTTTCGAAACGCGGATGGAGGTTATGGGGCAATCGGTTGTGGGAGTCAGCTTCTGCCCCTTTAAGCTGACTCGTTGTAGTTTAACGGCTCCGCCGTCATTTGGCCTTCTTGCCTAGCCAACGCCTGCTCCCCGCTTGGTCGTCGCTGCATAGGAGATGGTGATCTTCCCCTTTTTCTTCTTAATTCCCAGCAGTCGCGAGATATGTGACCGACCTTATCACATGCCCAACATTTGATTTTGCCGCTTCCATCTCGGTATCTTGGTGTTGACCGCTCGTTGTTTATGCTTGTATCGATTTCTACTCGGCGTATTTTCATTGACGGTTTGGTGATGGCTTGTGCAGTTTCATTTGTTAACGCACAAGCGATGGTTTCCGCAAAGGTTGCTTTAGGTGACAACATCACCGCCCTGCGTGTCTCTGGATCTCGAATGCCGTCAATGAATGCGTCAATTTTTAGCCTTTCCATATAATCGGCCGATGTACTGGTATGTGCTAGATGTACTAATCGCTCGATTGCCGATGAAAATTCCTGTAGCGATTCTCCTCCCTTTTGATAGCGGCTTTTCAATTCCATACGAAAGATTTCCCGCTTGTGGTCACTGCCGTACTTCCGATCCAGCGCCTTTATAATTTCGAGATAACTGTTGCGATCTTTTTCCGGGATTGTTTGTAAGGCCTCCGCTGCTTCACCTTTAAGGGCTACTATTAACGCTGCGACAAGATGTTCATCATTCCAACGGTTTTGATTGGCTGCCGTTTCAAATTGAAATTTGAAAATGCCGAAAGATGTTGTACCGTCGAAGTTTGGTGGTTTTAACTTAACTGATTGAACGGTTTCTACCACTTGCGTCGTTGTTTCACTTGCTCTGACATCAATCAGCTCTTTCTCTAGACGTTGAAACTTTTCTTCAACCTGTTGAATCTCCGTCTTAAATTCAGTTCTAACATGTTGAATTTCTGATTGTAAATCCGTCTGCAATTTCTCTATTTCACCATGAACATTTTTAGATAGTTCTAAAATTTTCTCGTCCATTTTCTTTTGACCTTCGGCAATTTCCCCCATCTGACGCTCTATAATTTGGTTTGACTCCTTAATTTCGCCCAACTGTTGTTTCATTTCGTGTTTTATTTCCTGGTTAGACTGATTTTGTTGTTCCAACTGTCGCACATTTTGTTGTTCCATTTCATTTTTAATTTCTTGATTTGACTGCTCAATTTTCACCATTTGTCGTTCGTTTTGTTGTTTCATTAGACACATTTGTCCTGTCATTTGGTTCATAGCAGCTATTAACTGCGACAAATCGAAACTTCCAGAATGTTCTTGTGTCTTTTCGACCAACGGTTGTTTATCTTCTGCTTTCTGCTCTATGGTTGCTGCATCCGTTACTTTCTCTCCAAAATCATGATGTTCCGCGTCCAGCCCTTCGTTCTGCATGGCCTCACGTAGTCGCGCTTGTAAAGCTGCTTTAGTACCATCAGTAGCCAAACCCCGTTTCTCTAGTTCTCTTTTTAATTCTGGAACTTTTAATTCGTTGAGAATCATTTTCTTTTTCTTTTTTATTCACAATCCCACCGCTGTCACCAAATTGTTACGTTTTTGCCTTGTCAATCAAGGTTCGTATCACTGGATTGTGAATAATACAAACTCAATTCAATTTATCACCAACGAATTTTTTTATATCACAAAATTTATTACAACACAGTTTATCAATAAAAATTCACAAAATCACTTTATATATATTATTCTTAAATTTTACTGATCACTTTTACTTTATTTATCGCACTACAACACTTTTTAAATCACTTTTTAATTCTTTTTAATCTTTATACTATCGCGTACCAAATATTACTAATAATCTTACAAGTTTACACTATCGCGTTCCAAATACTAATAATCCAATTCGATCTTGTTCGCCTTTTTATATACACAAACCAAGCTTCTCGAAAGTTCACGACTTTTCCAGTTGGAATAGCGTAGAAACATTACATAACAATTTTTATCATGGAAAATTCCATTTAGTACAGTAAACATTGAGCTATTAGTTTTACTTATTCTATTACACACTAGGTGTCACCGTCACAATATGTTGAAATTCAAACATTTATGAAAGTTTTTCAGAAGTCATAATAAAGAATTTGTAACGTTTTCATTTAAAAATTTGTATTAGGAAAAAAAAGGGATTTCCTATATGTTTTGTGTGTTTTACTATGAAAAGTTTCGTTTTTTCCTCGTTTCTAATTCCCTTATAAAAGCTCAGATTTTTTGATTATGGCTCTATAAAATACAGGGTGCTCTGACGATGCTTGATCAGAAAATTTGACATACAACCTATGGCTACTTCAGTACTTACTATTTACTATGACATAGGTCGAAATGCAATTAAGCACACAAGTAGAAAAACGCTAATTAATTTTAATTCATTTATTTTTTTTTTCAATTGAATTCATTTATTTTATTCATTTTAAATGTAACGCATTTATTTGTATGTTAACGAATCATAAAAAGAATGATAATCCTTTGGAATTAGGTTTTTAAGTTCTTGTAAATGCCCAAATTTTGTAGCCTCAATAGCAGAAGGCCCCGAGTAAAGGCTAAGATGGCGTAAGCCCAAGGCATCTATTCGTTTAGGACGCGCGGGCAAAGGCATCCAGTCTTCTACAAAATCAATTTTGTAATTAATTACGCCTTCTGGAGTATACTAATAAGCAACAACATCATTAACGCAGGGATCACCAATTTTGTTTCCAGGTCGAATGCTTTTGTAAAATATTGGTTCAAATTTAAAAAAAATCAGTATGTTGACAATAAACGGTTTCATATGGTCAGGGATTCTGCCTGGCGGATTGTATGATAGGCAAATAATCTGCTGGAACATACAACTCTCGTCTCTTACCTAGCTTTTTCTCGATCGTGGCATGAATTGAATCCACTTTCATTTGCGTATGACCCACCGCTAAGTATTTCTGTTCAATTAAAAGGTTATTTCTAATACTTAGTTCTAGAAGAGCATTAGACAATTTAACGTTTCTATTCTGATAGCCACATCCATCGCTCCAAATTATCAGATGATTAGGGTTTTTGCTTTCTATTTCCTTTTGCAAGTAATTTGTGGCGATCGACGTAAACACGTCACTTTCAAGTCCTCCACTTGCTTCGTGCCATACATAGCACACGACATCTTTACTGCACAAATTGTAGTATATAAAATTGTGTACCTTCAATTTTGTTTTGAAGTAATTTGCAGCGGCATTTAGCCGAGTAGAACAGCTTGCAAATCGACCGTGTATGTTAGCATACTTGGGCAATCTGTAGATAGGGTTTTGTCCTTTTCTTTTTCTGACCGTGCTTTGTTTTTCTTCGGAATGTGTTTTTGGAAAGTTTCTTCATCAAGGCTAGGTTTTTATGCAGAGTGCATTCATTGCACTGGTCTTTTTTAGGAGAGTAAATATCTATATTTAACTTTTTCACCACATTAAGGAAAGTTTTCCATGATGCTGATTGGATGCTTTCATTTCGGCACTTTTCCAAGTAATCTCTGTGCATTTCCCTTAAACTATTCCAAGTAGGCTCTAGATAAAGTTTACTAGATGATGATCTACAATAGTGGCTTTCAACCTTTGGCAACGAATTCAAAAATTCCTTAACATTCTTTACAACAGCTGCAGATCTTTCGCTATTTGACGTACTACTGACTTCGGTTTCTAGGGGTCTTGAAGGGCTAGTACGACATTCACCATCTAATACCCATGAACGGACTGTTTTTTCAGCGATCCCAAACGTACTTAGAAACATTTGTTTACAAACGCGTAATTTTGCTTTATTATTTATACCTTCGTGCATATTCAAGTAAAATTTAAATCCAATTTTCTTCCTCGAGCTTTGGGAATCCGAATCATTTCTCCTATGTTGTGGACGCTCTTGAAACACACATCCTGCGACATTAACTTTTTTGGCTTTCCACGACGCTAATTTCCAAAAAGCTGCAAAATTGATTTGCGATCCTCCTCGCTTATCGTAGAGCATTTGAGCAATTTGTTTTGGACCACCTTTTGATGTGCGTCTTACATGCCCGTTACATCTTGTTCGAAGAGATTTCTCCTCCTTTCGTTCTGTTTGTTCATATTTTCCAAACACGTTTTTCTTAAAACCGGTGTATCTTTTCCCTTAAGTCGCAATTGCGCATTCTTTTGTCGCTTCCATTGAGTTTGGTCAGCTTGGCCTTTACGCTTTCTTGCAACGGTTCGATCCTCTCCATTTGATGAAACAACTTCCTCTGCTTCTGTTGCTATTTCGACTTCTGTTTCTATCTCGACTTCTATTGATAAGTCCTCGTCCTTTGTGGTTTCTTCAAGCTCTGATGGTTCATATAATTCGTCTGATCCCGAATGAAATCAGCTTCCGCTTGATCCTGATTATCAAGTGGCGTAATACAATTTTGAGCAATTGGCACAAAGTCAATCATTTTGCCTTCTGCAGTTTCGGTACGTCGGATAGGCAAGCATTGCGTAGGAATGGCCCGTGGTTGCTCTTCATGTTCAAGCTGTGATTGCGGAGTAACGCTTTTTACGGGTGTTTTCTCTTTTTCTACATTAGTGCGAGCTAGCTGCATTAAGAGATAGCCTCTACTTCCCTCAAACATTTTCAGTCTACCATTAATCTCTAGTTCTTACCTGTGAACGAGGAAATTATCTTTATGGATTGCTAATGCAATAAGTCGTATGTCGATAAAAATGATTAATAGGTGAATATTGAAAATTAAGTAGCGTAATTTCTTAAAAAGACGCCTGAAAAAAGTTCACTTTATTTTTGATATCATAATAATGTAGTAGACAGAATTTAAACTACTCTAAAAAAAAAAAATAAGAAATTATATAAAAAAGCTAGGTTAGGTTAGGGGACTGATTGCCGAAAAATGTTAGGCATAATCTTTTAATGAAGCAAAATAATTTATTTACGGTTTAAATTTATAGATACTAATGTAATTAATACTTACGTTAAATTTTATAATAAATGTGCACATATTTACTTAGAATTACACCAAACTGCACTAAATTACACGCGAATGCGCCGACACGTTCTATCGCAGTTTGACATAAGACTTAATAAACACATATCGCCATTTTTGTTTGTTTCGTGGTCAAGGCTTTCCTTATGGAAATTGTGGCAGAGCTTTCAACACAATCATTTCTCGCTGCTCTTCGCCGTTTTATATCTTGTCGTGGTAATTGCGCTTATTTATACTCGGATAACGCCACAAGCTTTATTTGTGCTCGAACCGAACGGAAGGAGTCTGAAATGTATCAAAACGACGATTTTAGATTTGGTTCCGACAAAGGAATAGAATGGCAAACCATTTCTCCCAGATCACCTCATTTTGGTGGCTAGTAGGAGGCACCCGTCAAGAGTGTCAAATTCCATTTAAAGCGCATAATGGATAAATTGACGTACCTAACTTATGAGTTTCATACGCTGCTGACTCCAGTTGAGGCATGTCTCAACTCACGTCCTGTATCTCCTGTTTCAAATGATCTAACTCTTACCCAGAACCTTCACTTGACCTGATGAAATTAAACAGCAATTTTGGTTACGCTGGTCGAATGATTATTTTTGTCAATTACAAAGTTATCGTAAATGGTTCGATCACACAACTAAAATAAAGATTGAAGTGAGGGCTGATTGAATGAATAAGTGTCAGTGTTTGTTGTAAGTCTGTTTATCGAACGAATGGTCACGTTATCGAAATTATTTTAAAATTCAATAATTATTAGCGAATTAAGTAATTAATGTATTTAAGAAAAAAATAGAAACTTTATAAATTTTTTATATTTATTTTGAACATGTAACTTACCATCTAAAAATATATTTAGTTAAGAAATAAATAATATACACTCCGTTACAACAGATTAAATCCACCAAAGGAAAAAATGGGAATTCCCGATATTCATCTCTTTTGGATTATATGGCTATTTCTTTTTCTATACTGAGAGGTAGATAATTTCATCATTAATCAAATGGAAGAATAGGATACGGCAAACAAGAAACCTACAGATATATCTGAAATTTGGCATCGTCGAATGGGCCATTTAAACAAGAGAAATTTACAGGAATCTCAACACGATAAAGCGATTAATGGGTTAAATCTCAAAAAGGTCAACGAAAAATTCGATTGTGAAGCTTGTTTATCATGAAAAATGACGAAAAATCCTTTCTCAAAAAAGTCGAATCATGAAACGGAATTATTAGAAATAATTCATAGCGATGTGTGCGGTCCTATGCGCACTGAATCGAATGGGAAAGCGAGATACGTAATTACCTTCATCGATGAGTATTCGATATAGTGCGAAATAAAATTCATCAAAACAAAAGATGAAGTTTTAAAAACATTCAAAGCGTTTAGGGAAGCGCGGAGAATCAAACCGAAATAAAATATATACAATCGGATAACGGTAAGGAATACGAGAACAATAAATTCGAGAAAAAATGGTATCGAAAGACGGCTCACGGTTCCATATAATCCAGAACAAAATGGGGTGGCTGAACTGTAGCGTTATCGTCTACCGAAGCTGAATACAACGCACTCACAAAAGCTACAAAAGAGGCCATATTGATAAAAATGTTAAGAATTTCGAGACGATCATTGTGATTCAAACTAAAAATTACACCAATTACAAATAATTTTAAAATATGGTATTGCAGAACCAATGATTGAAGGACCAAATGTATTATCTAACCTTAAAATGAATTTTACGTGAAATGGAAGAGAATATTAGAACAGTTGACACAAGTACCAAGTAAACTATTGTATAATTAAAATAAATTTTAACGCAATTATGAAGATTTCTAAAGCAGTATTTGCATTAAAAAAATGTTTAATAAAACTATTAAACATTTTAAAGCAACCTGCTCAAATTGAAAAATTATACCAATATAAAATTCGCTAAAATATGCGAACTTAAATGTACATATGAATAATAAATGTGTGTTTTCCTTTACTCAAATAAAATTCGCTAAATCAAACCGATTAATTGACAAATAAAATAATTGTGTTTTCTGAATTCGAAAATGTATATTATGGTAAAGGTAAGCTTTTCAGTTCTAAATTTATAATTTATTACCTTAGATGACGACTATAAAGTGAAGTAGCCCGCCAATGGAGAGATGAATGTTTTTTTTTTTAAAGTAAACTGCTCTCTGAGATTTCGACCCCCCACAAGGCACCAAAAACCAAGACCAAATGACCAAATATATATATTGTTGCATCAATCGTAAAACAAGATCTTTTGTTTTTGACGATACCTCTGGGTTACTTTGTTTTCTCTGATAAATTTCAATATTTAGGACATATTCATCCTGCGTAGTAAGTTCATATAGTTGGTTTTTTCCCTTTTATATATTGCCGAAAACTCAGACGAACACGAAACAATAAAAGAGATTCGTCCAGTGAAAGTGCTTTAAATGGTGAAAATGCAGCTTGAAAATTAGCAAGAATTGGCTTTAGGAGAGGATAGATTTTTTTCAATTTTTCCGTATTCTCTGGTGGAAAGACAGCTCTTTTGATTTTACAGTCAAAATAGCGTCAATGTATGTCTTACTTTGTTCACCGGATTTGCCATGACCATTCACAAAAGTCTAAATATGGAATCTTCACCAAATTGCCGTGTATGAGTAATGATCTATTTTGAAGCGTACAGGGCCGCCAGTTTAGATGATTAGTTTAACAGAACTGTAGTTTGCTTAAGCTCACCGAAACATGCCTATAATTAAGTGGTTTGTATTTTTCTTTGTCAAGAAATAAATTTCAATTTTTAATTTAAAAATTAGCGTCGGTAAGGTTCGTCCTCCAAACCCAATATAGAAAAACTTATTGACTTTTTAAACCTAAAATGTAATGCAATTTAAATACTGAGCGAGCGGCAACCGCCCGTCTGCAATGGCTTTTTAGGCCCATCGAAGGGGCTTGAAATGATTCAATGGATACTTATACATAAAGGTTTCCGCATAATACTTTTGCGTGTTGAGCGTGAACTCGCCCGTTCTTTTAAGTGTGTAAATCCTCTAAAACTACTAAGGCTTAGCGCAATTCGCGACTTATTTCAAATATGACTATTTCAAATATGATTAATAATGAATTACAGTAGAATCCCTTTTATCTGGAACGATTAGGACCGGAGCAATTGCGGATAACGGATTTTTTTAGAATTCCATAGTAAAACATAGTAAAATTTTTAGTACTTCAGTGTTATTTACTATTTTCTTTAATTATTTTTACATTTTTACAGACGAGTATAAATCATTTAATTCAAAAAATAAGCAAAATTTCATAAACCCTTGATCAGTTTTTAAGACGATAGTTAACGGGTGGTTGAAAAATTGATCCAGTGGTTGATAAATTGTTGATTTTTCTAAGTAACCTATTATTTTACTGGAGCACTCATAGTTCATTTCTCACTTTTCTGGAAGTGGGTATTTGAATCATTAGAGTCACTATCACTCTTTAATTCTTGATCAGTGAGATTTGCATGAACGGGTTCATCACAATTAAGCCAATTGACAACATCTTCCCGAGTGAACGCATCATTGTTGCAGGCAACACAAACTAAGTCGTCGATTGACTCTTCGGCGGTTCACCGCCTGCTTCTCTATGTTATTCCAGATCAGGCCATATATTGTACCAGCTTATTGTAATACTGTCGGAGTCATTGCATTCCAAGCTCGAAAAACACACCAAAAAAAATCTTTAATATTAAAAGCTTTTTGAAGATTAAGAATGATTTCACTAGTATCGATACTGGTAATTTTGCGTATCATTTCTTTACTATAATGACATTTTAATCTCCGTATCATCCATGAAGTACAATTTGGCGCTTGGATACGTTACGATTTTCATCAAAATGGGCCGGGCAATTGTATGGTACTAAAATTATTCTCGGAGAACCAAAATTTTCACAATTGCCACGAGCTTCTCGTACGAAGTGGTTTTCAAACTAATCGATGGTCATATCTTTTGTAATCCAGGCTCTTTTGCATGCTTTCTATACAACTGGAAACTGACGGATCCCTTTCAAGGTTCGCGGTTTGGCAATTTTGCCAATGCCAACAGTTTCCATTTACAGGTACCGGTGGCATTTGAACGAACTAAGAGTGTTAGCCTCTCCTTTACTACTTTTATTCCTGTTGTTCCCACCTCATCGGATGTTACCAAGGTTTTGAGCGGTTTGTTCAGTTGTTACATTTTTATTGGTTATTCATTTTGAAAACCTATCCACGAATAAAGTAGCTGCAACGTCATCCGCAAACTGTCGCTCTCCAACAATATTGTTTCGAATTCCATGTCTTTTTTTAAATTTGTCTAGCCAGCCTAACGAATAAGTACAATCCGATGTAAGTTTTTGCTCTTTATGAAAATATTTTGCGTTGCCTCTCCAATTATTATTCGGCATTTAATTGGAACTCCATCGGCGCGGCACTGTTTAAACCACATGTATAGCTGTATCCATTGTAGAGTTTTCGGCTGCAAGAAGCGTCTTTATCTCAGTCATACATTTTATAGTATAGGGCTTACCCGTTCCCGGACCGTTTACATTCCCGGGAAACGGGATTGTGATTTTCTGATTCCCGAGAATTTTCGCGATTCGGTACAGTTTTTATCCGATTCTTCATTATGTTTGTAATATTAAAATTCAGACGATTTTAAATTTTAGTTCGAGAGATGGAAAAACAAGGCAAAACTAGTTATGATCTAATCACTCAATCGGCGGATTTCGTTCTCCCATGATAGGAAATCTATATGAATCTGGGATAGAATTAAATCCAAATATATTGGTTCTGATGGAAGATATCCTGTAATTTTAGGTAAAACGAGAAATTGAAGATTTCTTGAAATATTCCGACACACAAGACTTTATATTCAGATCAACTGTGTGCCGCATGTGAATTTTATTCTGATTTATACCAGCTACAGGTATGAACAGATTTGTTTTTCGTAGCTTCAAAATTTGGCAGATGTGCTCAGCTATGAAATTGGACTAAGAACCACCGCCAAAAAAAGCTCTGTATAACTGTAACTGTTTATTAGTGATTATGTTAGTTAAGCTTACATCATTTTTAGCAGAAACATGACCTACGACATGTACATTATTAGCTTGTGGCTGTAAACTAAGTTGACAATTTTTACTATTCGAATATGAATCGTTCTTCTACCCCTAAATTCGGATAATCCGAACATTGCCAAATGTAAATAATCTGAGTACTAAATATGTTGGTTATTTTTTAAATTAGATATGAAACAATGTGATTGCAGTGGACATTAAGAAAATCTTCAGACAGATCAAAATAGCCCACAAATTTCAAGATTTTCAACGAGACCTTTCGAGGTTTGAAACAAATAGGCCAAAGAGCAGTTATAGTTTAAAATCAACTTAAAAACATAATAGTAGAGGCAGTAGCTACGCAAAAGAAATTACCAAACCTTCTTGCCGGTGGCGGTTTCAATCTCAGTAAATGGTGCAGCAACGAAAAAGCAATATTAGAAGAACTTACCGAAAACCCGAGAGAAACTGTACATAAAATAGAATTTCAAGATACAGTCAAAATACGAGGGGTCCTCTGGAACTCTTCAATAGATACTTTTCAATTAAAAGTTTCTTTGCCAGAAGCTAATCTTATCAGAGGCATCAAAGCTTTTCAATTCGCTAGAATGGTTAACACCAGTGCTGATCCAGACGAAAATTTTTCTAAAAGATTTATGGCCTTCTGGTGTAGGATGGCATGAAGAACTGCATATAAATCTTGCAAACAGATGGTTAAACTACAAAATTACCACAGTTATATACCTAAAAAAAATTACACAAAAAATAAGATTCGAACGACAAACAACATACTCTTCCTTCTACTATTATTCATGCACTAAAGCAAAGAAACGAGAACCAACAAACAATAAATCACAAATAAACCGAAATTTTCTAAAACGAGTAGCGAAACAATAAACCATGTTTAAATATCAAATTTTCTTAAACCGCAAGAGCTACCATCTTTCGGAAAACTCCGAAAGCATAAGCAACTTTCACATAATGCCACTAGGTGTAACTAAATATTTGCTATAAAAGATTGTAGGACATTTTTATGTGTGCATTTTGTAAACATAAGCAAAAATATTGTCGTGTTGTAAAAATGATTTTTATTAATACCTGATAATTAAATTGATTTTTAGAACTTTTTATAAACGTCCTTTTGAAAAACGTCAGTCATATTTTTTTGATTTTTTAGTGTCATCTATTGGCAAATGCTATGTATTTTTTCTTTGATCGTGCTGCCTATTTCGGAAAACATGATCTATTGGTTTCATTCAATTTTCATTAAAAAAACTTCGACACGAAGCATGATATAAATATTTACAGACGTATGTTCCAATCAATCCACTTGTCGCCATGTTTCCTTTTTGTGGCGTCACTTAGAGTTATATATTTCATAAAATTGAATCCGTTTGGTTGAGATTTGTGTTTTTTCTATCGTGTACTGTCGTTGAAACTTATTTCCATTTCCAAAACCTAAAAATATTCTTATAAACTAAAATAAATTCGGAAAAAAAATATCCGAATTAACTCAGAATGGCGTCACACTCCACGTGCTTTCAGCTGTCAAACATACCTTCTCATATTTATATCATGGACACGAAGTAAAACCAACAAACGAAACAGTGGGATTATTGAATAAAATCATATTCAGGGATGAATTAACAAAAAATCCAAAGTACTAAAATGTTGAGAGGGGACTGAATTAGACTTTAAAGTACTTGTTAATGGGCGTATCCTGTGGGCTTAGGCATCAGCCTCACTAAAAAATGTAGAATAATTGTTGAAAATGTAGAATACCTAATCTCATTTGTACACTGTCAACACCTGCTGGATGAAATGTAGATTTACATAATTTGGGTTCATAACTTGGATAATTTGTCTCGTGTAATTGAATTTCTGAATTTCTTGGTGGCTATTTCTTGTAAATGAATTAGGAAAAAAACATTATATCGTTTTACGAAAAGCATATTGAAATATATATGTAGAAAAAAAAAATCGCGAGCCACATGTCTTAAGTTGGAATAAATATTGTTGTGGCTTTCACACTCATTCCACCGTGATAAATTCTGTGACTCTGGATACACAAATAATTACCGTTGTTCAGTTGATTTTTTGTTTCTAATCGGAGTTTTATTGCTCTATTTAAAATTCAAAATTTGTCAAAAATACTCATTTGGCTTGGCAACTGTAGAATTATTACCAAACATTTTTATGTCTCAATTTTAACCCGAACAATTTAATTTTTGCAAAACGGGTTTTAATATATGGAATTGATATAAAAATGTATCGACTGAAACGTTTGGATAATCTTATGCACCTCGATTATACAACTCGCCGGACGTACTGTGGGTATCATTTGATTTTGGTGTTTTTCGTATTATTGAAAGCTCTGTATCAAAAGTGAACGAATCAAGGTAACGCAGTTCGAAAAATCGATATTAAGGAATCCGCGGGTGAAATGCACTCAGTATAAAATGTGTCAATTTAAGCCTGAGTTGTGGTGGTTGTGTTTTCGGTGTATTATTTTTTTTAACATGGACAACAATAAAATGTAAGTTGAGAGTTTATGTACTTGTAAATAAAAAAAAAATATTTTTTACAATTTTTAAACAAAAAATGTATTTAAAAAACGTGCAAACCGTGTGCAATTTGAAAAAATGGTAAGGCTGATGAAGGAGCAACCAGATATAGCCATAAATCTGAGCAAAACGGGTCCAGAAGTAGTTCTAGACTTTTGGAAAAAGTTGCGAGACCAGCTAAATGCGCTTGGGCCACCAATAAAATAAATTGCGGAGTTGAAAAAGGTTTGAGGATTTGGGATAGGGAGTTGTAAAATAGATATTTAAATTTTTATTTTCAGGTTTATCTGAAAACGAAGTCGTTCGTTATTTAGACTTCGTGTTCGTCTTGACGACATTCTTGTGGCTTCACATTCTGAGGAACAACCCAAACTACACTTGGAACAACTCTCCCACAAGTTAACACAGTTTGATGTTCATATCAATAGTTCAAAATGCGTCTTTGGCACATCCACTCTTGATTTCCTCAGCCATAAGATCACCTCTAGTGCAACTCGAAAATTTATTACTGCTCGCTATTTTTGGCCTTACATAAGCAAAGATATAGGCAATTGGGCTCAGTTTTATTTATCTTGCCAACGGCACACTAAATCATCTCATGGACAATTAAAGATTGCGCCTGGTCGTTTTGAATATATCCACAAAGACATCGTAGGACACTTCCTTCATCTAATGGATATTCATACTTACTCACCTCACACCTGTGTCGACCGCTTCACTCATTGGTCCGAAGCATACTGCATGACCAATATGTCAGCTACAACCAATGCCACGACTTTTGTTAACAATTAAGTATCACAATTGGGTGTTCCCCTTCACATCACAACTGATCAAGGAACGCAATTCGAATCCAAACTTTTCTCAGAGTTAACGAAACTCCTCGGTTCGGTTCACATCGGATACGGACCACGGCTTACCATTCGCAAGCCAATGCCATGGTCGAACACTTCCATCAGCAACTCAAAGCCGCACTGATGGCCAGAAGCAATACAATTAATTGGAGCTCGGAAATACCCATTGTACTACTGGGAATCAGTACCCAAACCAACTCGTCAATCCAAACATGACATTTTTGTTCCGAAATCGCTCGACAACTGCGATTTTGTTTTCATTAGAACAGACAAGGTTCGCACTCATTTAAACAAAACGTTTTCGCTCACACAGCAATGCACCCGGTCAAAACCAACAAAAATGTTTATACAAGCCAAACAGTACAAACACTTAAGGTCAAAACCTGCTAAAATTCTCTTTAGAAAGCCGAATGTATTGTATACTATTGCTGTAAAATTATCTAAACCACTGATTGTATTAGTGAAACGTCATCGTGTATAGATACGGTTGTGAATACAGTGTAGAAAACATAAACATTCGCATACTACGAAACTAAAAGAGAGTAAAATCTAAACCAATAAAAACGAATCATGTGCAACAGTCATTTTATTTAAATATTTTAATTTCAGCTTACTTTAAAGAAAACCCAATATTTAATTTAAAAAAACTTAACAGTTTTTAACCTTATATTTCGACTTGTTGGTCAACTTCTGAGGCATTAAAAAACTATTTTTGTAATTAAAAAATCTTAGAAACTTTTTTTGACAATTATTTAATTTTTAAACTATAAACAATGTATACAGAAAGAATTTTTCTTTTAAATTTTTTTGTAACGATTTTTTTTATCATTCTCATATTATTTTATAGCCGTCTTACTTTGGTAACTGGAATATTAATTGGTATAAAAATTAAAATGCAAATTATGCTCAAAATAAAAACCGAAAATAATTTGCCATTTTTTCGGCACGTAATATTTCCAACTCGTGCGATTTTAATATCCTTCTCCGTTTATATTTTCGTGGCTCCGTCTATAAATATAAAATAGAATACACGTTGACATGACAAATATTATAATTAATTCTCCACCGTAGTAGTAAATGGAGTAAATGGAGTACTTACAATCGATTGTCTCTTCACGGCCGTATTCATGTCACTGTGTTGAATCAAATGTTGAATTAAATCTAGTGACATTACAAATAACTCTTGACAAACTTGGCAGTAATAAGGTGTATTGGAATTTCCCCTTTTGGTGTCAGGGCTCGAATGATGTGATCGTAATGTTCTCGCAATACAACTCGCAGATTAAAGGCTCGAGGGCACACTGAACAAACGTAAGGTTTTTCACCTGTATAAATCCTTTCATATTTTCGTAATGTCCCACCATCAACAAAAGCTTTCCAGCAATAACGGCACCCGTAAGGTTTTTCACCCGTATGAACACGTATATGAATTTGTTGTGAGCTACGTGAACCAAATATTTTGCCACACTCGCGACAAGGGAATTGTCGTCCTGTAACATTCGTATGCGAATGACGATGATTCATGAGGGAGCGTCCATCGGGAAATTCTTCTCCGCACATATCACACGTAACAGTTTTATTTCGATGCGAAACCATATGCCGAACAGGAATGATTTTTTTCGCTGAAATGTTCCCATAAATGTTTCGATAGGGTTCGACAATCGCGACACAATTTACCATAAAGGCGGCACGAATGTTGAGTTAATTCGTTTGCGTGCACGATACGTATATGAGATTTAATAATTGATTCCTCGAGAAATGATTCACCGCATAACATACATTTCAATGGTTGGCATCGTGAATGCACTTCTTTGTATTTTCTTCAAAATTAAAAAAGGAAACTATAACAGCACATATAAAATTTTAAATCACGTAAACTAATATAAATTACTTTAAAAATCATTTAAACTTACTTTAATTTCTTGTAATTAATTAATTAATGGGGTTTAACTTCACGATTTCTGAGTTTTGATCATAACCTCCTGAATTTTAGCTGGTTATGGTTTTGATTTTGACATTTCGTAAAATTGAGTTTTGTTGTAGAAGAGCAAAAAACAGAGAGTAAAATGCTCAATTGTTAGTTGATATTAAGTAGTGTGTGATATCAACTGGAATTAGTAGTGGTAAGAAACAAAAAAATTTGAATTTTTTTTATATGGTTTTTCGTAGTGACTACTACGGCTAAAGGTTGATATGTATAAGTATGTGTCTGCGTATCAGCAAAACCAGCGGGCTTTCTAAAGAGAATTTTAGCAGGTTTTGCTTAAGGCAAAACCAACAAAAATGTTTATACAAGCCGTCTCGTTCCCTCCTTACACAGATACTATCAAAAAAATGTACACTATATTTATTATGAATGTGTCACCTATACTTATCTGTTTTGTGTATATATCATAACCTGCTAAAATTCTCTCTTTAGAAAGCCTGATTGCGTTGATAGCTAACTTACACACATTTAATAATATATACTGAAGAGTGTATTGGTCACTACAAAAAACCATATAAAAAAAATTCAAATTTTTTTGTTTCTTACCACTACTAATTCCAGTTGATATCACACACTACTTAATATCAACTAACAATTGATTTTACTCTCTGTTTTTTGCTCTTCTTCTACAACAAAACTCAATTTTACGAAATGTCAAAATCAAAACCATAACCTGCTAAAATTCAGGAGGTTATGATCAAAACTCAGAAATCGTGAAGTTAAACCCCATTAATTAATTAATTACAAGAAAGTAAAGTAAGTTTAAATGATTTTTAAAGTAATTTATATTAGTTTACGTGATTTAAAATTTTATATGTGCTGTTATAGTTTCCTTTTTTAATTTTGAAGAAAATACAAAGAAGTGCATACACGATGCCCCAACCATTGAAATGTATGTTATGCGGTGAATCATTTCTCGAGGAATCAATTATTAAATCTCATATACGTATCGTGCACGCAAACGAATTAACTCAACATTCGTGCCGCCTTTATGGTAAATTGTGTCGCGATAGTCGAACCCTATCGAAACATTTATGGGAACATTTCAGCGAAAAAAATCATTCCTGTTCGGCATATGGTTTCGCATCGAAATATAACTGTTACGTGTGATATGTGCGGAGAAGAATTTCCCGATGGACGCTCCCTCATGAATCATCGTCATTCGCATACGAATGTTACAGGGCGACAATTCCCTTGTCGCGAGTGTGGCAAAATATTTGGTTCGCGTAGTTCACAACAAATTCATATACGTGTTCATACGGGTGAGAAACCTTACTGGTGCCGTTATTATTGGAAAGCTTTTGCTGATTGTGGGACATTACGAAAATATGAAAGGATTCATACACGTGAGAAACCTTACGTTTGTTCAGAACATTACGATCACATCATTCGAGCCCTGACACCAAAAGGGGAAATTCCAATACACCTTATTACTGCAAAGTTTGTCACGAGTTATTTGTAATGTCACTAGATTTAATTCAACACAGTGACATGAATACGGCCGTGAAGAGACAATCGATTGCAAGTAAATGTAGAACGGTGGAGAATTAATTATAATATTTGTCATATCAATGTGTATTCTATTTTATATTTATAGACGGAGCCACGAAAATATAAACGGAGAAGGAAATTAAAACCGCACGAGTTGGAAAAATTTCGTGCCGAAAAAATGGCAAATTATTTTCGGTTTTTATTTTGAGCATAATTTGCATTTTGATTTATATACCAATTAATATTCCAGTTACCAAAGTAAGACGGCAATAAAATAATATGAGAATGATAAAAAAAATCGTTACAAAAAAATTAAAAAGAAAAATTCTTTCTGTATACATTGTTTATAGTTTAAAAATTAAATAATTATGTCAAAAATAGTTTCTAAGATTTTTTAATTACAAAAATAGTTTTTTAATGCCTCAGAAGTTGACCAATAAGTCGAAATATAAGGTTAAAAACTGTTAAGTTTTTTTAAATTAAATATTGGGTTTTATTTAAAATAAGCAGAAATTAAAATATTTAAATAAAATGACTGTTGCACATGATTCGTTTTTATTGGTTTAGATTTTACTCTCTTTTAGTTTCATAGTATGCGAATGTTTATGTTTTCTACACTGTATTCACAACCATATATATATACGCTGTCATTTCACAAATATATTCAACAAATATATTCATCAGTATAGATACTTCTACAGCATTAGTATACATTTGATTGGGCTTTCTAAAGAGAGAATTTTAGCAGGTTATGGTATATATACTTTCTGATTTATTTATATGCATCACTAATACTACGCCTTAATGTACTTTTTTATACCTTAAGTGTTTGTACTGTTTGGCTTGTATAAACATTTTTGTTGGTTTTGCTTAAGGTATAAAAAAGTACATTAAGGCGTAGTATTAGTGATGCATACAAATAAATCAGAAAGTATATATACACAAAACAGATAAGTATAGGTGATACATTCATAATAAATATAGTGTACATTTTTTTGATAGTATCTGTGTAAGGAGGGAACGAGAAGGCTTGTATAAACATTTTTGTTGGTTTTGACCCGGTATATATCAACGCACACTGATTCAAAATAATCACACACTAATGCACGCAAACTGCATTAATTATATATTGGCTCAAAACCAACAAAAATGTTTATACAAGCAAAACCAACAAAAATGTTTATACATATATATATGTATGTATAAACATTTTTGTTAGTTTTGATACAAGCCAAACAGTACAAACACTTAAGATATAAAAAAGTACGT
Source organism: Tipula vernalis (assembly GCA_958295665.1). Taxonomy (NCBI): domain Eukaryota; kingdom Metazoa; phylum Arthropoda; class Insecta; order Diptera; family Tipulidae; genus Tipula; species Tipula vernalis. The sequence continues at coordinate 330,265,158 of OY282558.1, forward strand.
TAAGGCATAGTATTAGTGATGCATATAAATAAATCAGAAAGTATATATACACAAAACAAATAAGTATTGGTGATATATTCATAATAAATATAGTGTACATTTTTTTGATAGGATCTGTGTAAGGAGCGAACGAGACGGCTTGTATAAACATTTTTGTTGGTTTTGATTGGCTATAAAAAATCTAAAAATCCATTTTTATTAAAACAGAGTACAAAATAGAATTTTTTTTCGATTGTTTGTGCAACGCCACTACATAAAAAGCCATGACACAAAAATGTGTGGTAGTATGTGTTAAGGGTATAAAGGTTTTTATTTTTCTATGAAACGTAAAAAAATCATATGGGATTTTCAAATACATTTTTTTATATCGTCTCTATTTTCAATTTAAATGAACATTTTTATTTACAATATAAACAATTTGATATCAAATATATCGAAATGTAAATTGTAAACAATTTTGTTTGAAATTAATAATCATTTATTAAGTAATTTTGCATTTTTATAAAAATATTTTTTTCTCAAAACATCGTCGTGCTTCGTGTTCCTCTAAACATTTCATGTTCATACCCTGTTCAGGAATCCAACAGTTAAAAATAACGAATAACCTAGAAAATAAATAAAATATTATGTATGGTCAATTGAAGCTAAATAAAATCTTGTAACTTAGCTTTAATCTTCAATGTTCATGTGTAGGCAGCTTGTTATTAATATAATCTAAAAATCAATCATTTACTTAAATTTGTTTGACAGCTGAAACTTTATGTTCATATGCAGGTGCATATAGATCGCATTTAATGACCACCTACAATTAGGTATTTGTACTATATTATAAAATAAAAAGAAAATAAAGAGAATACACAGTCATCATCACACGATCAATTAGGAAACATCCATTGTTACAATTATTGTGTCAAAAAATAAAAATACTCAACAAAAAAAATAAAATTAATAAGTTTTTGATTTCAATTCGACAATTAAAAAAGTTTTTCAATCGTGTTATTATTCCTTTTTTTTGCTACAATCTTAGAATTGTGGGCATACCAAATTCTGCTAGCAATTAAATATTAAATTAATAATAATATCAAAATAGCATTTATTTATTGGTCCTTCGAGCCGGATGGCTAGTTGAAAGTGCATTGTGTTTTTAGTGGATCGAAGCATACGATTATTATACAGTATCACGTGCCACCAATTCATTGAAGATATCAGTGTTAAATATTTTTGCGGTTTTAACTACGCCATTTTTGTTAGTGCGCATATAACACGCTACAATCTGTGGACATTCAGCCACCATTTTTGCTGTTTAATTACGCGACGAACATCAGTGCGCATAAAGCACGCTACAATTAAATTTCATTGAAGACATCAGTGCTAAATATTTTTGCGGTTTTAACTACGCCATTTTTGTTAGTGCGCATATAACACGCTACAATCTGTGGACATTCAGCCACCATTTTTGCTGTTTAATTACGCGACGAACATCAGTGCGCATAAAGCACGCTACAATTACAATTCATTGAAGACATCAGTGCTAAATATTTTTGCGGTTTTAACTACGCCATTTTTGTTAGTGCGCTTATAACACGCTACAATCTGTGGACATTCAGCCACCATTTTTGCTGTTTAATTACGCGACGAACATCAGTGCGCATAAAGCACGATGCAATTACCATTCATTGAAGACATCAGTGCTAAATATTTTTGCGGTTTTAACCACGCCATTTTGTTAGTGCCCATATAACACGCTACAATCTGTGGACATTCAGCCATCATCTTTGCTGTTTTAATTACACCACGGACCTACGCATAAAGCACGCTACAAGTGGTTTTTGATTTGCATCCAAATCATCTTGGCACCCTTCAAAGGACGAAAGTCGATAAGTATAGATTTTGTAATTATATACAATTTATATAGTTTGTTTGTTTTTCCAATTTTTTGTTTGTTCCTTGGGGTGTATAAGTACCAATTTTCCTTATTTCGGTGGTTATAAAGTCGCAAAAATATGGCGGCTGTTCAATCACGTGGTCGCGTTATGGCCTCTTTAACTTTAATAAAAAAATTTGCGTTAACGGTTACAGAAGATACCACATATATCGACATTGAGGTTAGACTAAATAAGCTCGAAGAGTTATGGAAGGAGTTCCAAGAGTACGAGACCCAAGTAGCGGTTATACTTGCTAGTAATCCAAACTCAAACGTAGAACTAAAACAAGAAGAATTTGAGACTAAATTTTTTGAGACAAAATCAAAACTTTTAGACTTATTTCGCAAAAGGAAACCGGAAGAAAATCCTCAGCCCGCCAATCCTCAGCCCGCCAATAATTCGTTTGATCAATTATTAGATCAACAGCGCGTATTTCTGGAAAACTTGGCTGACCGGACGCAAGCAATACATGAGCAGTCAACAGTTCAATCATCAGCAACCGTCAAACTACCACACGTGAACATTGATAAATTCGTAGGGGAATATGACGCCTGGCCCTCTTTCTGTGACTTATACACCACATCAGTGCATAATGTGGACACCATTTCTCAGGTTCACAAGTTCCAAATTTTGAAAGGGTTGCTTAGGGGTCCGCCACTTAACATCATTCGCAATTTCTTAGTAACCGACGCCAATTATTCGGAAGCATGGGACAAATTAGTTAAGCGGTATAACAAAACCCGACCAATATTGAATTCCCATATTGACCGGTTCTTCGATCAACCCGGCGCCACCAACGGGTCTCCTCAAGCATTACGGCAAATTAGTGATACGTCGGATGAAATCATCAGAGGTATAAAGGCATTAGGGCTTGAGGCTGAGAGAAGAGACCCATGGCTCATTAGAATTCTTTTAAACAAGGTAGATGAAGAGACTCGAATTGCTTGGGCAAATGAAAGCTCAGATCAAGAATTTCCACAGTTAGAAGCATTTTTAGAATTCGTGAACAATCGGTGCTACGCTAAAGAGAGCGCATTGGGTGAAACAAAGAAAAAGGGAGTTAAAGGTGCTAGTGCAAACGTGAAATCAATGTATAGTACGACAACCGTTGAAAATTGTCCATGTTGTAGTAGGAAACATTATTTATGGAAATGCATCAAGTTCAAGCAAATGTCAATTGAGAACCGTCGACGCATAGTTAATATATCGGGAGTGTGTTACAATTGCCTGAGAGCAGGTCATGCAGTAAGTACGTGTTCGGTACAGTATTCATGTCGGATATGTAATGCAAAGCATAGTACATTACTTCATAAAGAATTAGAATCTATCACATCAAAGCCATCACCAATCAGTTCTGTCGCTCGAACCGAAACTACCACAGCAGCACCACAACGGGTTGAATCGCATGCATACACTACTCGCACCGCTCGGTTAGCTCTATTGCCAACTGCTCTAGTACATGTCATGGATTCAGCAGGGAACCATCATGTGGCTCGTGCCTTATTAGATTCAGGATCCCAATCGACATTTATCAGCGAAACTCTCGTCCAAAAATTGCATCTTCCTCGTTCATTCGCAAATATTTCTGTTTCAGGCATATCGGAAACAAGGGCTGAAACTTCAAAGGGCATAGTAAAAATAACGCTGAAATCAAGGTTTAAGGCCAGCGAGTGCATTGAAGTCGAAGCACTCATCCTATCCAAATTAACGTCCACAATTCCACAGATAAGAGTCGAGGCACAGTGGGTGGACGAGATGAACAAACATAATCTTCAGTTGGCCGATCCAGCATATTATATGCCAAGCAAAATTGACATCTTGGTCGGTGCAGACATATTTTTCGAATTACTCATGGCCGACAAATTTACTATCAAAAATCGAATTGTTGCTCAGTCGACCAAATTTGGATGGATTGTATCTGGAACAGCGTATGAAGGCACTGTTAACTCAAAGTCATTTACAACCACCATCGAAGAAGAGGACATACCCAAATTATTAGAAAGATTCTGGACATTGGAAGAAGTTCCGACATCATCAACTATATCCGAATCAGAAGCAACTTGTGAACGTCATTTCGCGGCAACCCACACACGGAACTCCGATGGCAGGTACGTTGTCAGACTACCTTTTAAAAATGATTCCGCAAGTTTAGGACACTCACAATCAGCAGCAATCAGTCGTTTGGTTGCTATGGAGCGCAAATTCGCCAAGCATCCAGCATTCCATGAACAATATAGCATCTTCATGAATGAATATTTGAGTTTGGGTCACATGCACGAGATAAAGTCTGCTGAGGCAGAATGCCACGAGACCAAGAGTTTCTATTTGCCACATCATGCTATTGTCAAAGGCGACAGCACAACCACAAAACTACGAGTCGTCTTTGACGGATCATGCAAATCAGCATCCGGCATATCGTTAAACGACAGACTATTAGTGGGTCCCACCATACAGAAGGACTTAGTTTCTATTCTAATGATGTTCAGAAGACATACTATTGCTTTCTCGTCCGATGTGGAGAAGATGTACCGGCAGGTCGAAGTACACCACCAGGATCGAGATTATCATAGAATCCTGTGGAGAAACTCTGCTTCAGAGCCTATGAGATGTTTTCGACTAAATACAGTTACTTATGGTACATCTTGCGCACCATTTTTAGCTGTTCGTACATTGCATCAAATCGCTGAAGACAATAAGTTAACATACCCAGTAGGATATCGCATAGCAAAAAGAGACTTTTACGTGGACGACTGCTTGTCAGGTGCTGATTCAATCGACGAAGCACAAAGGGCTATCCAGGAATTATCAAAGATGCTGGCGTCAGGTGGATTCAATCTCCGCAAATGGAAAGCAAATTCACCAGATGTATTAAGCACCATACCAAACGAGTTCCGAGAAAGAACCAATTTATGCATTGATGATGGCTCTCATACAGTCAAAACTTTAGGATTGCAGTGGAATCCAACCAAAGATACGTTTTCATATAAGATAAAACTCGGAGACCAAATGGTATCAACCAAGCGCGAAATGCTTTCACAGATTGCTCGGATTTTTGATCCATTAGGTTGGCTTTCACCTGCTATAGTCGTTTTTAAGATAATTCTACAGAAACTATGGCTACAAAAGTTAGGTTGGGATGATCCACTCCCTGTAGACATCGAACAACAATGGATGTCATGCAAATCATCATTGCAGAAATTAGAGGGAATCCAAGTCCCGCGATTTTTGATGACGGCTAAATCAACGACTAACATTCAAATTCACGGGTTTTGTGACGCATCTGAGCATGCATATGCAGCAGTGGTTTATCTACGTACAACTGACAGCAATGGCTTTGTAAACATCCGAATTGTTATGTCAAAAACCAAAGTAGCACCATTAAAGCAAGTATCATTGCCAAGGTTGGAGCTATGCGGTGCAGTGTTGCTGAGCCGAATAATCAAATACACAGAACGGGTGTTAGAAATCAACGCGGAGTCCTACGCATGGAGTGATTCGCGAATCGTTTTATCCTGGTTATCAGACGTTCCACGACGATGGAAATGTTTTATTGGAAACAGAACATCAGAAATCTTAGAGACGATTCCATACGTGCGATGGAACCATGTGACATCAAAGGAAAATCCAGCGGACCTTGCGTCTCGAGGTGTGACTCCTAAGCAACTCTTAGATTGCAGCCAGTGGTGGAACGGGCCGCGATGGTTGGCCAAACCGAAACAAGAATGGCCAAATAAAGTGAACATTGAGCAGATCAATTTAGAAGAACGTAATGTCTCATTGGTGTCTCATGTCGAAGAGAAGTCAAACCAAGTGCTAGAAGAGCTGTTCATAAGAATTGACTCTTTCTCAAAAATCAAACGAATATTGGCAAGGACGTGGCGAATTAAAAAAATATATCGAAACATAGACGCAGTTGTGCTACTCGGGAAAGCGGAGAAATTATGTGTGAAATGGGCACAGTCAGAAGAATTTCAAGATGAACTACTGGCGTTAAATCAAAACAAAAAAATTGGTAATAAAAGTCGAATCATTTCTCTATCCCCTTTTATCGACAACGAGGGCATCCTAAGAGTCGGAGGGAGGTTAGATAAATTAGAAGCTTCATTCAATATCAAGCATCCAATGCTATTACCTACGAAACACATTGTGAGCGAAAGAATAATTAAGGAAAACCATATTCGGTACTTACACCCAGGGCCTACGTTACTAACCAGTATTCTTCGGCAAAAATACTGGTTGATCAATTGCCGAAATACAGTACGACGATACATCAACACATGTCTAGAATGTCGAAGACAACGAGCATCCACGTCGCAGCAACTGATGGGCAACTTGCCGGTTACCCGCATAACGCCAAGCCGTCCATTTTTGCACACTGGTGTGGACTACGCCGGCCCTTTATATTGCAAATCAAGAATCGGGAGAGGTCGTATCCCACTTATCAAGGGATACATTTGTTTATTCATTTGCTTTGCTACTAAGGCCGTTCACCTCGAACTTTGCCACGATATGACGGCTGAAGCATTCATTGCGGCTCTGCGCCGATTTACATCCCGTCGAGGTCTTCCTATCGAAATCATATCCGACAATGGTACGAATTTTGTGGGAGCTAAGCGGAAAATCGGGGAACTATACCAATTATGTCAACAAAATTATAAATCAGAATTAATATCTCAATTTATTTCACAGAACGAAATAAAGTTTAGTGTTAATCCAGCCAGCGCCCCCCATTTTGGTGGTCTCTGGGAGTCTGGAGTAAAGTCGGTTAAATATCATCTTAATCGAGTGACCAGGAATACTATGATGACTTCGGAAGAGATGCAAACATTACTAGTGCAGATCGAGGGCATACTTAATTCCCGACCACTATGTCCAATGAGTGACAGCGTAGATGATTTAATTGCACTTACCCCAGCGCATTTTTTGATTGGGGAACCAATTACAGCAGTGCCTGAACCCTCAGTGGATCACATTAGGATTAACCGGTTAACAAGATGGCAGAATGTGCAAGCCAGAATGCAAGGTTTTTGGAAACAATGGCAACTCAATTATTTGCACACATTACAGCAACGTCGAAAGTGGAGGAACAAACAAGAAAACCTAAAAATCGGAGATCTTGTGCTCATCAAAGAGGACAACTTGCCGCCATCAAGGTGGCTACTGGGTCGAATAGTAGCATGTCATCCCGGTGCCGATGGGTTAGTTCGGGTGGTATCAATTAAGACATCCTCTGGAATTTTGAAGCGGCCAATTGTCAAGGTTTGTCAGTTGATGTCAGATGAGGAAAGCATATCCCTAGTTTCTTCTGTTCATGTATTAAAAACTGAAGTTTTTAATAGTCCGGGAGTATGTTCAGGAATCCGACAGTTAAAAATAACGAATAACCTAGAAAATAAATAAAATATTATGTATGGTCAATTGAAGCTAAATAAAATCTTGTAACTTAGCTTTAATCTTCAATGTTCATGTGTAGGCAGCTTGTTATTAATATAATCTAAAAATCAATCATTTACTTAAATTTGTTTGACAGCTGAAACTTTATGTTCATATGCAGGTGCATATAGATCGCATTTAATGACCACCTACAATTAGGTATTTGTACTATATTATAAAATAAAAAGAAAATAAAGAGAATACACAGTCATCATCACACGATCAATTAGGAAACATCCATTGTTACAATTATTGTGTCAAAAAATAAAAATACTCAACAAAAAAAATAAAATTAATAAGTTTTTGATTTCAATTCGACAATTAAAAAAGTTTTTCAATCGTGTTATTATTCCTTTTTTTTGCTACAATCTTAGAATTGTGGGCATACCAAATTCTGGTAGCAATTAAATATTAAATTAATAATAATATCAAAATAGCATTTATTTATACCCCGTTGTTCTTTGCGTGAGCAATCGAGAAATTTTGTTTGAGATGGCACGTTAAAAACATGAAACAGAAGTATAAAGCAAAAAAAAAAGAAATCTTCGGCTTTCTTTAATTTGTTTTTCATGTAGTAAATTACAATGTTCGCATTTTTTTCGTGCTTTTTTTACGAAATATGGTATAATAAGAACGTGATGATCACGGTGAGGTATAAGAGAGCATCACCGTGATTGATCATTGATCGCTCTTGGAGCGCTCAGTCGTACAACAGAGTAATAAATTTATTATGATTAGAGGAACACGAAGCATGATGATGTTTTGAGAAAAAATAGTATATTATTCAACGAGCATATAATGATAGCTGTTATTCACGAAGATGAAGTTTACGTTGAAGGCGAGTGTCGTAAATCATCTGAGTGAATAACAGCCATTATATGCGAGTAGAGTACGATACTTTGTCCACGACCGATAAAAACATTGAATTTTGTGATCAAATCCTTTAAATAAGCCTACAATAATTAACGTCGACATTTTGACGTCTCAATTTAATAATAATGAAAATAGCAAGAGACTACTAGATAAAATTTCAAAAATGAAATTTTTACTTGGTAGTAGTGAATAATGGAAGAAGGGACTACTAGATAAACTAGCAGTGAATAATGGATATCATTATGATTGAAGAAACAAACGCATAATGAGTATATTATACGTTAGTCGTGGTCAAATATTTTTATAAAAATGCAAAAATACTTAATAAATGATTATTAATTTCAAACAAAATTGTTTACAATTTACATTTCGATATATTTGATATCAAATTATTTATATTTGTAAATAAAAATGTTCATTTAAATTGAAAATAGAGACGATTTAAAAAAATGTATTTGAAAATCCGATATGATTTTGTTTACGTTTCATAGGAAAATAAAAATCTTTATTCCCCTCTTTATATTAGTGATTTGACTTTTTTAGACTGATGTCACGGCTATTTATGTAGTGGCACTGGTTTGTGTTCTCCTTTTCTTGACAACAAGTCAACAAAAAATAAAAATTATTTTCATAAATTATATACCGTAGTGAAAAATTAATAATAAATTTAGAATAATTATATACATATGTATGTATATTAATAAATTGTGTATTAATTAATTTTAAAATAAATCGTGTGTACTACGGTACCTTAAACCATATAAATTTAAGTTCTCAATAAACTATTTGTGAATCAATTTGGTTTCGTTAATTCAGTTTTGTTGTGTTTGATTGAAGTGTGGTTGGCATAGCGAAAATCGGAGCCCTCAAGTGTCGAGCGGATTGACACAGATTAACGGTGTACCGACAGAGTGATTATAAATCATCACTAAGGAAAAAATTTGTTCACAATAAGCGAGAACTTAAAGGTACAGATGGCGGTAGTAACACGCAAGTTATATTCACTTCATTAGACGAGGAAGTCATACAACTAGTTTGCCTACACTAGATGGTGTTACGACCGCAAATAAATTCGGCGTTCCGCGTAGGCGGACATTTCGCGATTCTAACAGCTAAAACAGTTTACCAACCGAAAATATTTTGCCAACCTTTGATGAATTTGTTTTATCCCCATCCACATTAATAGAGAATGATTTTGAAATAGAAGTTTTAAACGAAAGACAACCAACCAACTATCAGCGGAGCTTAATGCAACTTAAAAAAGGATAGCTAGGGCGGTCGAAAAGCTTGGCGATCGCCAAAAAAACACCAACGATATATTGCAAGCCCAATTAGACGAGAGCAAGCGGCATAATAAAAAAATAGAGCAGTTGGCTCTCAAAAAAAATCAAATGAAGGAGAAAATATTAGAAATCGAATTAAAAAAACTTGAATTGAACACCAAATTGTGAAGCACCCAAACCGTCAAGACTGAAGGCTTACTTGAAAAACTAAAACTTGAAGACTGAATTTTTCTATAGATTATTTTTTATTACATAGGTTTAAGTTGAATTTCATTTATATAATAGCCTGTAATTAGGATTAAGATTTTGAATTCTTCTTGGTTTACTTCATTACTATAATCGTCGTGTAAACAAAATTAACTTTTAACACAAAAACCACTTTGTAAGTTGAAAATACATCTTTATCGAAAACTCGTTGATTTCTATCCCAGTGTAAGTGGCGTCAACACAACCGATCCGTAGTTTATGATCACAAATTTTAAAAACCAAATAAATGTTAAAATATAAACAAATTATTGTCAATGGAGCATGTTGTAATTAATTGTTACTTACTACCATGGCATTTAAACTGTAAAATCCTTAACGGTTGTAAAAGAGATGAGTATTTTCACCAGTCGCCTTTGCAATTTTTATGTGCGTACCATCTACACACATTACTATTCCAGGCAATTTGGCTCCTTGCCTCCGATTTTTCATCCTCACTCATCTTCAACGTTATCCATTTATTGCACAAAACATCCTCTACAATATCTAACACTACTTAAATTCTTTTAAAACATTATTATTTGAAACCGTTGACTGTGTCATGCCAGAAAAGCAATCTTGCCCAACACCATTTTGGTACCCACCTTCGGCCAACAACCTGAGAGTAGCGGCCAGTTAAAACTCTACAATATACATACTATCTGGGCTCATTGTTACCTCTCCTAGATGTTGCAGTCTTTGCTGGAAAATGGCTAGGTATTGGCACAGAACATGGTTTGCTGATTCCGCTGCCAGATCGCAGAAGCGGCATCCATCTGTCTTACTTAGGCCCATCTTCTTAAGGTGATACCTTAAGGGGACATGACCTGTGAGGAAGCCAGTAAGCAGCCTCGACTCAGGTTTCCCGAATTCAAGACACTCCTTAACCCTGACATACGAAGGTGATTTACATTTCTTTGCCTGTCACGCGAGGACTTTTTAACATCCTCCCAGCGTTTTACCGCTGCTCTAAGGTATCCCTTAGTGATGCCGCAGAAGGGTTCTGGTCCAATAAATGGAGAGGCAGAACCCACGCGGGCGAGACCATCAGCTGCCTCATTTCCTTCGATTCGAGTATGACCTGGCACCTACATAAGTGTTACCTTATTTGAGCCTGCCAGATACTTAATAACTTTCAGACAATCCCATACTACACTTGACTCAACGGTACAAGACCTGAGAGCGTTTAAGGCAGATTGGCTGTCTGATACAATATAAATCTTTGCCTCGTTTAGGCCTTTTGCAGTGCCACTCCCTTGTATTCCTACCCCCGCCCCATCTTCCGTTTTAGATCCATCTATAAACCATACCATGTACCCTCGCTCAAAGGATGGTCCACCTGCACTCCACACAGCCCTGTCATGTAATCTAACACAAAATGGTTTGTGGAAGTCCAGTTTAGCTGGCATACAGTTGGAAGGCATTCCTATGGTAGGGTCAGTCTGTAATTCCTTAAGGATTTCCAGATAACCCACCATATTGCCAGGTTTGATATTTCCTTCCGCTTGAATTTTCAGGGCCTTAATGGTAGCATCCTTTTTAACATGCAGGTGCAACGATGTCAGTCCTAGAAGTGACTCCATCGCAGCGGTTGAACATGTTTTCATTGAGCCCGTAAAACCGATGTAGACTATACGCTGAACCTTATTCAAAAAGCCACCATACAACCGATGCGTACGTGACCATAGGCATATTGATTGTAAGAAATGACCAATAGATTATTTATGGTTGTAGTCCTCAAGTGCACCCATAGAGTATTTAACAAGCCCAGAAAGCCGTGGTGGCTCTATCTTGAACTTTCAATAAATGTTGCTGTCATATTATATTGAATGCAATTTGCTTGCGATCAGAAATGACCTCATAGAACTTGCCTCTGATTATGATAGCCACATCATCCGCATAGCCCTGGACATCGAACTCATGGCTATTCAAAAGAACCAGTAGTCTGTCAATAACCAATGACCATAAAAGAGGACACAGTACGCCTCCTTGGGGACAGCCCTATTGTCCGATATGCCTTGGCATGGGTGTCTGGACGACCCCCCCCCCTCCCCTGGTATAAAATCCACATTAACCTACCTCCACAGTTTCGGAATATAGTTAAAAGCATAACTTGCCCGAAACATCTGGATCAAGCTGGGAAGTATTTCCTCAATACCTTTTTGAAGTAAAGCTGGAAAGATACCATCCCCTCCAGCGGATTTGAAAGGTTTAAAAGACCCAATAGCCCATCGCACCTTGCTGGGTGTGAAAATTTTCCTAGAGAGACTCCAGATCCTACTGTGAGACGTATAGGCCACCTCACTTGAAGGATCATGCGGGTCCTCTTGGGCTCCTACCACTATTGAATCCGGAAAGTGTGGGTATCTAACAGTACATCTAAGGTTTCCTTCCGGTTTTCAGTGAACCTCCCATCTTGCTTCTGGACAAGTCCTAAACCATTTGAATGATCGCTAGAAAGGACTTTCTGGAGTCGAGCTGCAGAGGGCAATTAATTGTTTCCCTTACAGAAATTCCTCCAGGTAGCCCTTTTGAATCTTCTTAATTCGAGATTATATTCCGTCAAGGACATCTTGTTGAATAATCTTCTCGATTTTTCCTCAGTATACCCAGCGTTCCGTTCCACCAAGGGACCATCCTTGTGGACCCTCTTCGCTTAACCGGGCAGCTGTTCTCGTTAGCTAAGTATATAGAACTATGGAGCTGGGTTGAACAGATCTCCAAGCCCTCTGGAGACTCTGGAGGCCTCAACCTTTCGGTTTTTTAAATTAAATTTAATTATTTTCTTTTAATATGTATAAAAGAAAATGAAAATCAGCATAAAAAACACAATTTAATTGAAAGTCAAAATTTTGTAAATGCTGGTGAAATTGCAGATTCACTGCGGATCGGTAATACAGTTTTCCGGCGGATTCTGTAATGGAATTAATTGTAAACGCGAATCAAGTGCGGATCGAATGAACTCACGCTGCAGTAAATCCGCCGAGTTGTATAAACGGCATGATAATCTTTTTCGCGTGATCAAGTGTCTTCTTGCGATCTTGCGATACAAAAATTACAAGTTACAGTTACCTGATTTAATGAAAACAACCTAATTTTTATTCAACTAATATGAAATTATGTAAATCCCTTCGATTCGGCCACTCAACAAAAACACTTTCTGAATAAAGTCATTTTGCGTGAAACATTTTATATCTCCACCACACGTGTCAATAAACGATTTTCCCAAGATTACTTTAACCGCTGTAACAAATATTGAAATATACACCTTATGTGTTGTTACACATTTATCGAAGATGAGTCATTCGAAGAAATGTTTATATGTATACCTTTCTGTTACCTGTTTTCTTCTTTAGGTAACTAATTCTTAATTTTATTTTTTTTAAATTCCTTTTATTAACATTAACACTAATAAAATTAGATGAATCAATAAACAAGTTTTCAATTGGCATATAACATTCATTTTGTTCCGGTAGTAAACATAAACTACGTGTAAGATATTTCATTCAAATTTAAAGATAAAGATGCAAGTGGTACACACAGATAATTTATTGGATAGTAGTTTGTCATTATTTTTTCTAAGATATTTGTGTTTATTTGCCTGCATCCACCTTTCACAGAACATTTAAAGCTACATAATATGTTTATAAATAACCGTTTATTTCTTTTGGCAGAATTCAAGCACGTGGCTCTTTAAATGTTTATATTGTAAATGAGACGCCTGTTGTTTGTGATTGGTGTGTGATGATGACTTGTGATCATAAGAATTGCATTACATTTCAGATTATTTATTTCTTCCGCCCACAAGTGCAATATCTATCTACCTGGGACATAATATCGCCGGTGTCAAACAAACATGTGAACTAAATGCGCTTCTTTGCGGTGGGTGGGCACTTTACTGCTATTTTGGTTTTCAATTTATTACCACCAAAACAAAAAGAAAATCAGCAAGACAAGCTGTCATACAACATATTATTGACCCATAAGGTAATTCGAACTATTCATTGTGTTTACTTCCATATAAACTGCAATTTGACCATCGAAAGCGGCATTTTTACCTTTTAAAATGCAATTCGAGGAACAATTTTGTTTTGTAGGAAAAACAAAACAGAAAGATTTAAAAAACAAAAAAAGAAAGGTGGTATTCATGCCTGCATGAGTCATTGATTTAAATGGAAGTTATAGGTAGTTTAAAGAAGAATTAAATTGAATTGATGATGGTTTGGTTATGGATGTTATATGAATGAATAAAATAACGATATCTATATATTATATTGTAAATAAATAAAAACAACTAAAAAAATGTTGTCTTTCCAAACGTATCAGAATAAAGAAGATCAGAACATGTCTTACGCATAAGTCTACATTATGTACAATATATACTGAGAGTAAAATTGATTTTTAATTTCCTCTGATGCTAATAATTATGTAAGAATGCTGCGCATGCGTAAATTATGATGTAAAGCATATGTAGTGTATATAGAATATGATATTGCCCGAGGCCATTATGGTGCATGTGAAACTAGTTAATTTAATGGCAGGCATCAATCAATTGTATTTAAAACATTTATTTATACTTATGTATATACATAAATCTGAATCATGTCAATTAGACGTACTAAGTATTAACTTTATTACGGAAGTTATTAAAATTGACTTCAATTTATTATTTCATTTTTAATATTCACCATTACCTCGAAGCACCATATTCATACATATTATGTGTTATAACAGACCAGACTATAAAACAGATCTGACCTATTGAAACTTCTGATTGTTTGGTAATTTATGAGAAAATGGAATTTACTGAAAATGAATTCAGCTAGAACCAGAGTTTAAAATGGGATTTCATTTCGCTCTTCGCTTTTCATTTTTATTCAAGAGCGATAATAAAAACTATTAAAAAGCTCTTTATAAAGAGCGATATTGTAAAAAAATAATATCGCTCTGAAGAACAGGAGCCTTATGTTAATTATAGGGCTCTTGCTCTTCCACTATTGCGTTTGTGTGATCATATTTTCGCTCTTTATTACTGAGCTATATTGAGAAAATAAATACGCTCTGCTCTGATGAATAAATACGTCATTATTATATTGGTCTAGCTCTTGTTATTACGGGAAACGGTTACATTCCAAACCTTCTAAATCTCTTTAAAAAGCCAGATTGTTTTACTAGCGAACAGATGCACGGGCTTTGGAAATGGGATTCTAAAATGATTTTTTTGTAAAGTTCTGTAATATGGCCAACTAGGATGGAACTTGGTTATTCCTTAACTGATTTTAGTGAAATTTGACACGCGCGATGTAAATGGGATTCTAAATTGATTTTTAGGTGTAGTTATGGAATATGGCCAGTTAGAATGGAACTTGGCCATTTCTTAACCGATTTTAGTGAAATTTAAAATGCGCAATGGACGTCGGATTCTAAAATGATTTTTGGATGAAGTTCTAGAATATGGCCAATTATGGTGGAACTCGGCTATTTCTAAGCTGATTCGAGTGAAATTTGACATGTGCGTTGGAAATGGGATTCTAAAATGATTTATGGATGAAGTTCTGGAATATGGCCAACTAGGATGGAACTTGGCTTTTCTTTAACCGATTTTAGAGAAATCGCGTTGGAAATGGGATTATAAAATGATTTTTAGATGAAGTTCTGGAATTTGGCCAATTGGGATGAAACTTGGCTAATCCTTAACCGATTTTAGAGAAATTTGACATGTGCGTTGGAAATGGGATTCTAAAATTATTTATGGATAAAGTTCTGGAATATGCCCAACTAGGATGGAACTTGGTTATTCCTTAACTGATTTTAGTGAAATTTGACACGCGCGATGTAAATGGGATTCTAAATTGATTTTTAGGTGTAGTTCTGGAATATGGCCAGTTAGAATGGAACTTGGCCATTTCTTAACCGATTTTAGTGAAATTTAAAATGCGCAATGGACGTCGGATTCTAAAATGATTTTTAGATGAAGTTCTGGAATATGGCCAATTATTGTGGAACTCGGCTATTTCTAAACCGATTCGAGTGAAATTTGACATGTGCGTTGGAAATGGGATTCTAAAATGATTTATGGATGAAGTTCTGGAATATGGCCAAAACTAGGATGGAACTTGGCTATTCCTTAACATATTTTAGTGAAATTTGACACGCGCGATGGAAATGGGATTCTACAATGATTTTTAGATGAATATGGCCAACTAGGATGCTAGTTGACTATTTCTTAACCGATTGTGATGCAATTCGATATGTGCCTTGGAAATGGGATGAATAAAGTTCTGGATTTTAGAGAAATTTGACATGCGCGATGGGAACAAGATTCTACAATGACTTTTAGAGTGAAGTTCTGGAATATGGCCAACTAGGATGGAACTTGGCTATACCTTAACCGATTGTGATGGTGGTTTGGCGTCTATTGGAGGGGGGATCAAAGTTGAGTAAGTTAATCTACCAGCTCCGTAACCTTCCAGTAGGGTGCGCATCACGTGAGCTGTTCTGGTCTTGTCATTAGGCAGCTGCGTGATGGGTACAATTGTGTAAGGGGTAACCTGTTCACAATTCGCAAGTGTACGTACTGCCTCCTCGTGGCAACCACTGGTAACTAAGGCCACTTGGCACATTTTTGGCCATTTGGCACAGGCTAAAGTACGGCGCTAAAGGAGAAAACCTTGACAAAAAACCCTAATCTAAGGTGGAACAGCATATGCCGAAAGATGAATGGCTGATAGGTTAATCAGCCCAAAATATGCGGACTCTGGATACCAGGCACCCTCCAGTTTTATTTAGCCTTCCTGTAGTAAAGCTGGGTGACCTACAGGTGATTTGCAATTCCCAGCAACTCGTAAGAGTAAAATCAAACGGAATACGGGCAGGAGTAGGAATATACGGGAGTGGGACAACCCTCTCGAGGTCCTTGAGCTCCAATGCTACCGTCTTTCTAGCGGAACTACATGATGTAGTAAACATCTAGGAGGGAGAGCAATAAGCCCAGATAGCATGTATCACGTACCGGGAGGCAGTATTGTCAGGTTCATTAAGAACCTGAATATTGACTGGACGGATAATTAAGCAGGGGGCCAGCACAATAGATCTTTTAGGTCGCAGTGCGAATTGGCTGATCGCCCGCATGGCCCCCCAATAATAATAATAATAACCGATTGTGATACAATGTGACATGTGCGTTGGAAATAAGATTCTAAAATGATTTTAAGATGAAGTTCTGAAATAAGGCCAACTAGGATGGAACTTGGATATGCCTTAACCGATTTTAGTGAAATTTGACAAGTGGGTTTAAAATAGGATTCTAAAATGATTTTTAGATGAGTTTCTGAAATATGAAAAATTTAGATGGAACTTAGCTATTCCTAAACCGATTGTGATGCAATTCAATATATGCGTTGGAAGTGGGATTCTAAAATAGTTTTTAGACAAAGTTATGGAATATGGCCAACAGTAGATAAACCTCGACAGCTGTATGGATTACGGAAACTAACAAAGACAATAGTTTTTATGTTACCCATATTGATATATTTAAAAATATCAATATGAGAAACCTAAAATAATAATAATTATTATACATCTGCTGTAACCTGTTTCTGTAGATTACTCATATTGATATATTTATTATACTTCTGCCGGGAAATTTAGTCGCAATCAAAGGAAAATAAGAAAAAATGGGTGACAGCACGCTAATTTTAGTGTAGGATCCCGGAATTAGGAAAATCCATCCTAATTGCCCATATAGGCAATATTACAAAACTTCATCTAAAAATCATTGTAGAATCCCGTTCTCATCACACATGTCAAATTTTTATAAAACCTAGTTAAGGAAGAGCCAAGTTCTATTAAAATTGGCCATATTCCAGAACTTTATCCAAAAAACATTTTAGAATCCCATTTTCAACACACTTGTTAAATTTCACTAAAATCGGTTAAGGAATAGCGAATCCATCCTAGTGGACCATATTCCAGAGCTTCACCAAAAATTCAATTTAAAATCCCACATCTATCGCGCATGTTGAATTTCTCTAAAATCGGTTAAAGAATAGCCAAGTTCCATCCTTGTTGGCCATATTCCAGAACTTCATCTAATAATCATTGTAGAATACCACCTCCAACGCGCATGTCACATTTTTCTAAAATCGGTTAAGGAATATCCAAGTTCCATTACAATTGGCCAAATTGCAGAACTTTATCCAAAAATCATTTTAGAATCCCATTTTCAACGCACATGTCAAATTTCACTAAAATCGGTTAAGGAAAAGCCAAGTTCCATCCTAGTTGGCCATATTCCAGAACTTCATGTAAAAATTATCTTAAAATCCCCCTTCTATCGCGCATGTTGAATTACTCTAAATCGGTTAAGGAATAGCCATGTTCCATCCTAGTTGGCCACATTCCAGAAATTTATCTAAAATCGTACAACTTTCTTTATTTAATGATATTCAAAGAGCAATTCGTGTGTAACAAAAAATTTTGCTCCCTAATGTATTTTATTCAATGGCTGTGTAGAATGGGTTGAGAGCGATATTTTTAGCTTTTACGCTCTCTGCTTTAAGAGCAAAATTAAAAATAAAAATTTAAATCACTTTGAAAGAGCGAAATAATTTTTTTTTGTATTTATCATTAGAGGGTAAGAGCGTAAATGCAAACTTAAAAAAAAAATTATTTTGAGCAAGAGCGAAAATTTTTATAAAGAGCTCTAAAAGAGCGATAAATTTAAACTCTGGCTAGAACACGTCAGATTCACATATATGATATTGATTTGTGAATCTGATTCGTTTTATTGGTAATATTACAACAACATAGTTCCTAAAAAACTACAAAATTAAGAGAGGCAAAGAAGAACATTTGCTCAGGTAGTGAAAGGTTCGGGTTCAACCAAATATTTGGGCTCAGAAAATAACCGAATTATGGAAAACATTATGAACAGCATCGAAGCTATTACAAAGCGTAATCTGAACAACATGATATTTGATCAAGTGAAGAAAATGCAACTCCCACAACGCAATCCGACAAAAAATGTTAAGTAAGAACACAACTTTCAGAATAACAATCTGGAATGCGAATGGGCTTATGCAACATATTCCAGAAATAGAAATGTTTGTCATTTTTCGGGGTCAAATCCGAGGTTATAACTCCATAACCATTCCATTCATCAAACGGAAATAGTAAAACGTGGTTCGGCATTAATAATAAACGAAAATATAAAACACCATGTAGAAACAAAAATCAAAGAAGAAGCAATGCAAGTCACTACTATAAGGATTCACATTAAATACAGACAGCTTACGTGATTTTATTACTGGAGGTGACTTTAATGCGAAAAACACCTATTGGGGATCTAGACTTACGACGTCAAAGGGTAAAGAATTGTTTCAAGCAGGGCAGACATCAAAATATGAATTTTACTTTGGTGGTTCCCCAACATACTGGCCCAGTGACGAAGCTAAGATACCGGACCTAATAGACTTTATGTAGCAAGAGGTGTATCTCAGAACAATATATTTACATTAAAAACAGCAATTCTCTAGTATCGGTTCACTCACCGGTTATCATGACAGTCAGTGAAACGATAATTCAAAGGGAAAGTGCACCCAGAACAAATTCAACAACAAACTGGGATCTTTTTCGTGAATTAGTGCAGGAAAAATCAATCTCCAGGTACCGATAAGAAATTCTCGCCAGTTGGAAGACGAACTGGAACAACTCAATGAAATAATTCACTGCAAGCACCCCATTATACAAAATAAAAAGATGCTTAACATATCCTACCAAATGGAAGTTAGAGAGTTGGCCGATTAATCGAACTCCGGAGAACAATTCAATTCTTAACGATTTATGTAACAGTCAGCATGTTACTGAAGTTAAGTACGGTATGTAACTTAAAGAAAACTGGGTCGTTTTCGCCCGGAGGCTCTCGCCCGGAGACTCCCGCCCTGAGACTTGACCTCCGGTCTCCGACTCATTTTTAAAAAGCTCCGGCCCAGGCTATGTAAACATTTTTATGTTAAATTGGGGCTTTTGTTAACCAAAGCGGTTATTTTGATCAAATATCACGACTTCAATAATAAAAAACATTAGATATTGAGGCTACAAGATATATTCGTAAGCCATTTTAGGTTTGATGAAGATCGAAGTTTTTCGAATAACTATTAGGTAATTTTAAAAAGATGAAAATCTGTCTACCGAAATTTTAAGGGAGACACCAGTTCGAAAATTGAAAAATTGTATCATAAAAGCAATCGTATCTAAATCCTAAAGGATCTCTTGGTTTCCAAACAAAGGGGTTTTTCTATTCTGGAGATAGTGAGACAGTGACCGTGCGGTGATCACCCGGCAACTAGCTCATCATTGTTTTTGACTGGATGGGTTAGGCTAAAATATGACGCTAAATAACTGGACTCGGTTAACGGGTCAATCGTACCGTGCTAAGAACCAACCTGGGTGGGGGCCCAGTCTAAAAACTAGCTCAGTATCTACCCTCAATATTTTATGTACCCTTATCTGTGCACCGCGGATATCTGCACAGATGGGAATTTTTTTTCTCCACTAGTCGTCGGATTCTTATGGATGATCTACTTAACAACAAAGAGACCGAGACTCTTAAAAACTCGGAAAAGGGTCCTGAAAGCAAAGATATGAAGCGAGACATAAGCAAAAATATTGCCGGCCCTCTAATACAACAGCCCTTGGGAAAGCTTTGGCCGATAGGTTTGGTTCGCAAACAGTGGGAATTATGACAGACATATTCATGTTGTTTGGGAAAGGACAAAAGTTCTAACAAAACAGGTCCCGTGTTACCAAATTGAAGAGAATACCGTTGGCAGGTCGGGCGGTTAAGGAAAAAAACGCTTGCTTGGGCTATAATGACTACTGGCAATGAACAGGGTGGTTTCTCTGACAGCTCTCAGGCCAAAAGGCAGAGATCTCAGGAGGAATCACCTAAAAATGCAAAGAGGTCAGTCAAGGTTACAGAAAACTGTAACCAGGCCTTTCAGCGTGGGCGCAGGTGGATGGGGGTATTGCGCCCATCAACTGGGGGAAGGTAGAGATGGCTTTAGCTGCGACCTTCGTAATAGTAATGCGGGAGAACTCTAGCTGAGGTCTTGGCTAGAGCCAGATTAGAGGTTGTGGTAAGGGAGGATATCCCAACTAGGTCTAGATCGCGGGCTTGATCCAAGTGTGGTTTTGCAGATGCTTTTTATGGACAATACTGATCTTCCAACCTCCATTAGGTCAGCTGTAATTATTATAAATGATGAATCGATAGGGGGTCAGGCTAGGAAGAAGGGTGTGATACGTTTCGATTTCGGGGCTATCACACTAGAAGTCTACAGAAAGGATGAGGCGAGTAAGTCTGGTGCTGCAACGATAGGAGGGGTGACTCCGAGTGATATCTTGACTGGTGGTGATGGCCCGTTGGTGGGTGAGAATGTGTCCGAAGAGGGTATTGAAACACTCTCTTTGGACTCAGAGATGCCCAGATCCTTGTTGACACTACGTGAACTACAGGAGGACCCGGTGTCAGACTCGCTTTCGGGCGGGGAATCCGACACGACGATGGTGGAGGCGTTGGTGTAGATTGATACTAAGGCTGCTGCAGATCAATTTACACCACTGTAAGGCAGCTTCGGTTGCTCTGCTGCTCAAAATTCAAGGTGATGTACTTGATGTTGTCCTTACCCAGGAGCCATGGGTTATTGGAGACCGGGTGGGTTACGGGACTCAGGGTCCCAAACTATAAAGTGATGTTTGCCAAGGACTAAGGCTAGATTTGTTTGTACATTCTCGCTAAAATTAATCTAAACGTGTTTGTGCTATTTAATTACAGTGTTAGTGACGGCTGGCATTGAGATTGGTAGTTTAAATCTCTCGCTTATATCACCCTATCTACCGTATGAAGATGATGACATACCACTTGTAATTCTTAGAGGTGCCTAAATGGATGCTGAAAAGCGAAAAGTTCGAGTCATCCTGAGCCGTGATGTGAACTCACACCACACAATATGGAAGAGTAAGGGTACAAACAAGAGGAGTGAAGTTCTTGATTTTATTGTTAGATTAGGTTGACCTTCGCTGATAAAGCGAAATACTTGGGTGTTATTTTGGACAGCGAACTTAGCCAGAAGCCTAATTTTCTAGAAAGAATAACGAAAGCCACTATAGCGCTGTACTCTTGTAAAAACGCTATTGAAAAAAGATGGGGTCTTGAACCCCACATCGTATATTGGCGATCGTTGTTTAGTGGCCAGCCTTAAACAGTATGGATAAACAAAAGTTGCTGATGAAAATTAAGAGAACTTCCACCTTGAGTATTACACAGAAAGAAATGAACTTACTTGGAATAGAAAATTCCATTTTTTAATTCAAGAAATTTATAAAATTTAAAAATAAATTAGTTTTTATATTGAATAAACTAAAAATATTTGATTTAACTAAATTTATCTTAAAATAAGAATCTAAAATAATTGTAGAATCAAGAATTTAATATTTAAATTAAGAAATGTAATAATTGATTATCATTAAAAAAACCTTACTTAATATAAGAAAGCGACTTAATTGGCAGTACAATGTTAAACAAAATAGTGGTTAAAATTAGCATGCGTTTTATATTTCTATCCAGAAAGATTTTGCTTAAATCACTATTTTTAATATGGTTTTAAAAATATAACTTGTATTATTTTAGACTTTTTTTTGAAATAATGAAGCAAAACTTAAATTCAACATAATTATTCAATTACATGCATCATTTGAGCATATTCATGCATACAGAAAAAAATAGATTTCGTTATATATTCTATAAAACAAATCCCAGATTTCCTTGTTTTTACCCTTTGATTTTCAGCTAATCAAGCCCCTTTATTAAATGGAGTGTTGGGTCGAATAGGGTAATACATTTTGGTGTTTCATTCAATAGAAAATATCAATTCTTAAATCTACAATTATTTTCCTAAATGTATTATTTATTTTTAAATCCTTATATTTATGCTCAAACTATCGTTTATATTCAAGGCACGCCGCAGCCGCTTGCTGTGATATGTATGTCCTTAAGTTGCTTCAAATAAGCATTGCTTAGTTAAATTAAAAGAAAACATAATAAAATATAAAAAGATATTTTAATAAACGAGAAGGGCCTAGTAAATTCTAGCAAAACTTTCTTAACTAATAACATATTTTACATACAGTTGCTAATATTTAACAAGCTCTATTTAAAATTATTTATTAATTTAGCAATATTTCTGAATTACAGCGACCATTTTTTGCAATAAACACACCCGCGCTAAATTCTATAACATAATGTTTTTAATAAGCAAGCCTTGCTAAACTTACGCATGCGCATCAATATTTTAAAACGATTTTAAAACCGAAAATATTTATGATTTCAGTGACAGTCCTTCTTGTTCTGTTGAGTTGAGAACGTCCTAAGTGCTAGTTTGATTTTTGTGTTTTAATACATTTTTTAAAGTTTCTTATTGTGGAAAAAGTGAGAATACATTTATGTAAGTATTAATTGTGTAATAAATTGTGTGTCTAAAATTTCTTTAGAATTCTCGGCGTTTCTGTTTTTTTATGTAACCGGATTATTTTTAATGTAAATTTGCAACATCAATTATTTTGTAGAAAAACGCTGTATGCATCACCATCTTTGTGTCCTTCTTTTTGTTGAGTAGTGCGTAATTTTTTTGTGTGTAAAAGTGGAAATAGTGGGTGTTTCCGAAATGCGATTTTAAGTGCACATTTTGTAAAATACGCATTTTTGTGATAAATTACGTTTCATTAAAATCATAAAAATATTTTAATTCGGACCACTCAAACAATACGTATTAAAAATGCACGCAAGAACTACATCGCATGCAGCTTTTCAAATGTCACTTCGCTAAATGTGCATTTTGCATTTCGGACGCATCCAGTGTCTATTTAGTTTAAAGTTTTATTTGTTAAAATTGTAATGATTCATATATAAATATTTAATTATTTCAATACGTACTTTAAAGTGTGATGTTTTATATTTGATTAATTTGGAACCAGCTTTGTCATTTTGAATAACAGAAATTTGTACTTAAAAATTGCAAAAATTTGGTAATAAACTAGTGACACTAAAAGCATAACTATTTTTAATATATTAACATTTAGCCTGTATTAAAATACTGAAAAACACTGCAAAAGGGCGCCTCAAAGAATTCAAAGATTCATCAAATCCGTTAAAGGCAAAGGAGATAATTAATAGCTGACCTCTTTTGAAATCAGCGAATGGCAGCAGATTAGTAAGTAATTTAAAACTAAAACGAAATTTATTTATTACGATTATTACAATTATTATATATTTTCAGATTGATATTGATTTCCAAATTTTGTATCCGGGCTCAAATTTTTTGCTATTTAAAAAATGGGAAAATTTTAGTAAAAAAGTTCCCCTTACTCTACCTAAGAAAATTAAAAATAAGGGAGTGTTTGAAGAGCTGAAGTCTCTCCCTTTCAGTCTCCGTGGGACACCGTTGAAATCAAATGGAACAATACTGCAAAAGGGCGCCTTAAATAATTTAGAGATTCATCAAAAAATACATTCAAAGCAAACGAGATGATTAACAGCTGACATCTTTTGAAATTTATTTATTACTTAAACACAATTATTATAGATTTTCAGATCGATATTGGTTTTCAAATTTTGTAACCGGACTCAAAATTTTTGCTATTACCAAAATGGGAAAATTTAAGTGAAAAATTTTCCTAATCTTATTTAAAAAACTAAAATAAGAATGTTTGAAGTAGTTTACTTAAATAACTTAATATTTTATATTATATTTCTCTATACTTCCTAAGTCAAACCATATTTTGAGCTCCTATTAATTAACAGTAATTCTCTCCCTATTTCCAGACTACAATAATATCAAACTTCTTACTACATTTAACCACTACATTTGAAAGCCTGGTAGAAGAATAACCAGCAAGAAAACATCATTTTTTAACTTAATGCGCCACCTTACAGCTTTTATTCGGGATTATTGCTAACGGTAATCAAATTTCTGTATTAGTTTTAATAAGTTCATTTAGTATTTTGAATTTGTCGAATGTTCCTATTATCTAATTAACATATTTTCTTTCTTTATTTTTAGACTACTTCAAAATTAAAGCCTGTTATAAAAATAACTAGCAAATTCAATATTTGAAAACCGCAATACACCATTCAGCAACATTGTAATCATGTTGAATTGTTTCATGTTTTGAATCATTTCAAACAACTAATATTTATGTATCACATTTAAAATATACGCATTTTTTAAAGACTTCTGATAAATATAAATGTCAATCTAGTTGTCCATCAGTGTTTAAAAATATATCATCATTCAAGCGACATTTAATCAAGAACCAAGAGAATGAAAATAATACCTTTCCGACAAATTCGACAATACCATTGATGTCTGAATCCAAAAATAATTGTGAGCTTACTGAGTTGCACAACCATAATAATTCCAAAAGGGTTTTACAAGAAAATAATATTAACATAGAGCAATTTAAAAAAAAAAAGTAAAAGACTCAGTGTTGGCTTTTGTTACAAAAATGTCTGGTAATAGTAATTTTACAAATACGCTACTTGAAACTATGCTAAACCATCTGAGAAAAGACGTCATTAAAGTGATATTTACTGGTATAAAACCAGCACTCATTTTAAAAAAAACTTTATTATAATTGAGGCTTTATTACTATAATATAATATTACTACAACTATTATTATAATTAGATTAATTTTATATTTATATTATTATAACATTATATTACCAAATATTTTATTATTATTAATATTATAGTTATGTCTTTTGATTTTAAATTAATTATTATTTTATATAAATTGAATTTGAAATAAAAATGAAATATACTGTTTTAAAAATTATATTATGTATTTTTATTACTACATAATTCTCATATTACAAAATACTCATTTCCAAAAAATAAATATTTTCTTAGTACATATTTGACATATCAAGCTGCAGTTAAAATTAATTTTGGTAAAATTTAAAGCGTCTTAGTTCACATCCCAATTTCTATGCAATAATCGAATATTTTTATCAAAAGCTAATTATGATATTTCTTAATTCAATTATAATTGAATTAAGAAAAAGTTTGCTTTTGATAATAATTTGCTATTAAATTTAAATCGGAATATTTGCTTTATTTGAGAAAGTGTAAGATTAATTTAATACGTCTTGATCTAAAATCAAATTTTAAGTTAATTTGAGTTAAGAAATTATTTGCTATTGATAAGAATTTTTTATTAAATTTAAATCAGAAAACTTGCTGTATTTAAGAAAGTGTAAGATTAAATTAATACACCTTCATCTAAAATCTAATTTTAACTTTACTTGAATTAAGAATTAATTTGCTTCTGATAAGAATACATATTCAATTTAAATCAGAATGCTAGTTTTATTTGAGAAAGGGCAAGATTAATTTAATATCATTTTTACTTGAATATAGATAACCCATATTCTATATTCAAGCAAGAATGATATCGAATTAATCTTACCCTTTTTCAAATAAAGCAAGTATTCCAATGTAAATTTAATAGATAATTCTTATAAAAAGAAAATTATTTCTTAATTCAAGTAAAATTAAAATTTTATTTTAGATCAGGATGTATTAAATTTAATCGAAATTGTACTTCGCTTAAGCAAGAGCCACATTCTTGGCATAAACAATAATCATTTAAAAATAAATGATAAATTTAGCAAAATAATTCTAGATTTAAGAAATGATATTTTCCATTGAATTTAAAATGAGTTTCTTAAAAGAAGAAAAACGAAAATGTATTATATTATTCGACCCATTTTTCCATTTAATCAAGTGGCTTGATTAGCTGAAAATCAAGGGGTAAAAATTATTAAATATAGCAAGTTTTGTTTAATAATAGCAATCTTTTTTTACTGTGTAGTGTTTAGTGGTGCCCTAATGAGCACAACCACTCAAACTGGCGAGCACAGCTATAAGGCTCAAATCCATGTTTATGTAGACCTGTAATAATACAAGACACTCATCTATTTTGTATAACAGAGACATCGCTGGTACTACCGATTACATGATTCCATCACCATCTTTTGAGGAAAGGTTTCGTCTTGAAGTTCCCTACTAAGAGGACTGGCTGAGTGAACAGATGTTGAACTCCGAAGTTTTGAACTTCTCCACGGATGGTTCAAAAATGGATGGTAGGATTGGTGGTGGTTTTCTGTAAGAAACTGAATGTGTACCTCTCATTTCGTCTCCCCGACTATTGCAACGTTTTTCAAGCTAATTTAATCGTGATAATGGAGGCCGTGGATTGGTTGAGGTATAAAGTAATATATGTACGGGGTATTCGCATTTTTACGCACAGTCAGGCCGCTATTACAACGCTACGATCTTACTTCCTTACGTCGAAGGTGGCTCAGAGCTGTCTCTCATCTCTTAACGATATTTCAGATCATTTCAACATTCACTTAACATGGGTACCAGGGCATTTTAGTGTTGCGGGGGGATTTACCAAGTAAGGTAAACATTGAAATTCCGCTCGCTACATGCAAACTCTTACTTCAGAAAGAAGCTAGGAGAGCAGCGAACTACAGATGGTCCAATGGAACCTTGTATGTTATAACTGGGCAGATTTGGCCAAAACTAAATTAGGTAAGAACTGGACAGCTGTTATCACTTCGGCGTCGCTCAATTAGTATGGTCGTGGAGTTTGTTACAGGACGACGTAGCTTGCGCAAACCAGATGGACATTTTTAGCTGTAAGAAATATTTCTGTATTGCGCTTTTTATGATGAGTACGTGACTTATTTCTTTCGTTCTCTCAGCCCTTGTATTGGCCTTCGAATTGAAATGATTTCTGATATAGTTTATATTCGTTATTTGTCTTTCATTGCGAATCGATACAGCGCGCAACTAAAAACAATAGCCAAAATTCTGACGCAGAAGCGGCCAAAGTATGCGTCGAAACGAAATAAGATCATTCTTTTACATGATTGCACTTCAATGCTCTGAAGATTTCTAAACATATCGATAGAGCATCACAAATTTCGGAGATAATTTGAAAAATATCAAGAATTTCGAAATAATCTTAAATATGTCGAATTTCCAAAGTATTTTTAATATTCTAGAAAGTTCTCAAATACCGAATTATCCGTAAATTTTGTTAAAATCTTGTATAAGCATAAAATATGTATTTGGAAAAATGATCAATTAGTTTTAAGTTTGATAATTAATATTTCAATAAGTTTGGATTTTAACTTAACTTTGAACGTTGAGCCTTTTTCATACTTTTACGTTTTTGTTAAAATGTTTCATGTATTTGCAAAAATCAAGAACTTTTAATTTTATAAGTTTTCAATTATCAAAACTTTTTTAACCAAACCATTTTACTCAGAAATATTATTTTACAAAGGGTGATGGAATTTTGACTAAAATTTAGAATATTTGTTCTCAAAGTTAATCATCAATCATCAAAAGCTTTTAGTTTTGAGAGGTTTTCAAACCAAACCATTTAATTCTAAAATTTGATATTTTAAATTTAGAATAGTTGTGGTCAATGAGCTTTAAGCTTGATAATAAATTTGTACCTTTCGGGTTTGAACTTAACATTTGTAAGCCTTTTCATAATTTCAGGTTTTTGTTAAAATGTTTTATGAGCAAAAATTATGTTTTGCAAAAAATGGTAAGAACTATTAGTTTTAAGAGCTTTCAATTAGAAAAGCTTTTAAAACCAAACCATTTTACTCAGAAATTCGATATTACAAAGGGTAACGGAATTTAGAGATAATTTAATATATTGGTTCTCAATGTAAATTATCAAGCGCTTTTAGTCAAACCAAACCATTTTACTAGGAAACTTGGTATTATAATATCAGATTTCATTTATCGAAGCTGTTTGAATCAAATCAATTTACTAAGAAATTTTGTATTAAACACGACGACGGAATTGTGGGATAAATTTCGAATATTTGTTAACAATGAGCTTTAGACTTGATAATTAATCTATACTATGTATTTGGGTTTAAACTTAACATTTCTGAGCCGTTTAATAATTTCACGTTTTTGTTCAATGTTTTATGTACAAAAAATATGTATTTGCAAAAAGTTTCAAAAGCTTTTAGTTTTAAGAGCTTTCACTGATCGAAACTTTTTAAAAATTTATCCCAAAATTCCGTTACCCTTTGTAACGGAGTTTTGGGATAAATTTAGAAAATTTGTTTCCAATGAGCTTTAAGATAGATAATTAATTTATACTTTTTGGGTCTGTACTTAACATTTGAGAGGTTTTTCATAATTTGAGTTTTTTGTTAAAATATTTTTTGAACATAAATTATGTATTTGAAAAAAATGTCGAACTTTTAGTTTTAGGATGATTCACATATCGAAGCTTTTTAACCCAAATCATTTAGGTAGGATTTTGGAATAAATTTAGAATATTTGTTTTCAATAAGCGTTAAGATTAATATTAATTCATACTTTTTGGGTTAGATCTTAACATTTTTGAGCTTTTTAATAAAATGTTTGATGAGCATAAATTATGTATTTGAAAAAATTGTCAAGAGGTTTAGTTTTAAAAGCTTTCACTTATCAAAGCTTTTTAAAGAAACAATTTTACTTCGAAATTTGATTTTACCAACGATGATGAAATTTTGGCAGGATTTAGAATATTTGTGCTCAATGTATATTATTAAGAGCTTTTAGTTTTAAGAGGTTTTCAAACCAAGCCATTTCCCTTTTAAATTTATTTTTATAAAAAAAGATGTTATCAATAGGCTTAAGGCTTGATAATTTATTTATCCTTTATCGATAATTTTTCCCCCTTTCCATAAATGCTGTTTTCGTTAAAATGTTTTATAAGCATCAAATCAGGTATTTGCAAAAAATGTCAGGAGCTTTTAGTTTTAAGAGCTTTAACTTATCGTAGCATTTCAATTCTAATTATCTGACTCAGAAGTTTGATATTACAAAGGGCATTTTTTGAAAAAATTTCAGAATATTTGTTCTCAACATAAATATCCTTCATCCAAAATCTGTTTCCATTTTCGAGCGTTCCACGTGTAAAAAAACCAATTGTTGTAATCAGGTTTAATTTTGTGGACATATTCGGGCCATCTTTCAAAAGTGGATGAAACAGAACGTGGTTCATTTGAATGGCCTAAAAGAAACGAAAATCTTGCAACTATACGCAATGTCGAGTTCCAAATACGTATATTGATAAGGCATCAAAATTTCGAATACAATTTGAAAAATATCAAGATTTTCGAAATAATCTCAAAACTATCGAATTTTCGAATAATCTTGAATATTCTTGAAAGTTCTCAAAAAGCAAATTATCCGTAAGTATGTAAAACCGAGGGAAATCCTATACGTGCTAATCACTGCCACGTACTACAGCGTAAATAATCTTAACATTCTTGAATAATTTTGAACAACCTACAGAAGATCGGAAAAATATCGAAATTTTGACATAATCTCAAAAAATCTTTTAAACATCATCATTTAGATTTATTATGTGTGTAACTCTACAAGTTCTTACAACTCAAAGCTAAGCACAGAACATTGCCTTACAAAACTCGATTGAATTCGAAAATCTTTAAAAATCTTGAATATTCCTAGGAATATCGAAAAACTTAAGAAATCTAGAATAAAACATGCGGAACAATCTCGATTACCCCAGACAAATTCGAAAAATCTCTATATTATATGAATGTCGATTAATCTCGAACAATTTCAATTGTACCGAAAAATCTGAATATTAATGAATAATTTCGGAAAGACTGTAAAAATCTAAAAAACCCACGAAAATTCCGAAAATTCGTGTAAATATGGAATTATTTTTGAAGTAATTTAATATTACTAATACTACTAAGGAAGTTAAGGCTAAGCTCAACAAAACGATATGCAATAATAATGAAACCCTCAAATAGCATCGGATAATTTCATGAATATCGAGTAGGTTCTAAGATTCTCGATATAAGATAGGCTATAAGCTACCTTTTTCAAATCAAATTTAAACTTTTCTAATCAAAACTTGATTTGTAAAAGGTTGAATTTGTTTGACTAAAGACTCAACTTGATTTGTAAAAGGTGGAATTGTGATAAATGCAACAGGGGTAATCTTGGAGTTATGCAAAACGTAAAATACAAACAAATCAACCCAGTAACACAACCCAGCCCGATTTCAAATGAGTTTAGCTAATTTTCTTCTAAATCTAAATATTGGTCAAAA
Organism: Tipula vernalis; assembly: GCA_958295665.1. Classification (NCBI taxonomy): domain Eukaryota; kingdom Metazoa; phylum Arthropoda; class Insecta; order Diptera; family Tipulidae; genus Tipula; species Tipula vernalis. Next base: position 330,296,150 of record OY282558.1, read on the forward strand.
TCTAAATTTATTTTTATTTCTTTGGATGCAGAACCGAGAATAAATGGTTGAGCATGTCTTACGAAAATATTTAATAGCCACAGGAACGATTTCTTCATTTTCTAAAAATTAGATCACCTTCTTAAAAAATTTCTAGAAAAGTACTATTCTGCAAATTCGCACTTTAAGCCAAATCTGAGCTATCTAATGTTACTTAAATTTGAACTAATAAAGGAAATCTCGTGGGCCCTAACAACTGTGTGTTCCCTCCCGGTACTGCAGGTGCTGCGGATACCTAGTTATGCCACTAATCGAAACCAACAACCAAGGACGAGTTGCCTCGCATGTTTACGACGGGGACCAGAAAGCGATAATGTACTGATATGCAAGGATATTGATAAAAGCTATGTTTGCTAAAAGATGTAAAAAAGTGATTCGAATGACACGCAACAGATTAGCACGCTAAAGACAGAAATAATAGTATAAATGAACTGATAACTCAGAACATAAAAATAGATGTAAACAAATTGTGGAAACATAGGATAGACGCTATAAAACCAGGTTCGGAAATGTTCATCAATATTAAGCTGATAAACCAAGCGAAAGAGTATACAGCGACTGAAGATTGAAGAAAATGAGCCGTAAATATGAATTGAATCGGTATATGGTATATTTGTCATATTTACTAGAACGAGGTACGTATATCAGTACCCACGACCAACAAAACCTAAACATTCTGGGTTATCATATTGAAAGGCGAACTGTTCAAAAACTCGAACAACTAATACTACAAAGAATAGAGCCGATCAAACGACAACATATCCAGAATAAGGCTAATCATGCCACAAAGGTAGAGTTCAGTACAACAAATAGATCCAACATACCCACAAGTTTCCCAGCTGATTAGAACTATTTTGTCAGCATGCAACAATTAACAAACATTTTGAAGTGTGGCAATAACAAAATATCATTCGGACTGGACCACATACCTAGCTTAAACAATTACCGGAACAAATAATTGCGGAGTTATGAACACTATTCAACAACCAATTAAATAATAAAGCATTCCCAAAAATTTATCCAATCCAGCCTTCTACCCAACCTCGGGAAGATATATGAAATAATTATTTATGATAAACTTCAGTAGCACACTAATGCCCGGTTTCACAAAATAATAGCAATCTCTAGTTAAATAATATTCCCTCCCTTTCTTCTTTTATTAAATTGCGATTTATTTCAGAATACAAATTCAACGCTTGCTAATTTTATTTCTTTTTTTACATCAACATTTTAACTGGAGAGTTAAATATTTAACTGCCCAATTTCATCGAGCTCAATATTTAGCTGAATGCTAAATATTTCTATGTAAAAAAAAAATATTATCAACTTGCATAGAATTTGTATTATGAAACAAAACGTAATTTTATAAAAGAAGAAAGGGAGAAAATACTATTTAACTAGGGATTGAATATTTTTTTGTGAATCCGGGCATAACAATCACAGCTGAATAAAAGACAACCAATTTGTATTCAGATACGGCTTAGATTCATGCAACATCTAAACTCACATCCGATATATAGTATGTCACAACAATAATAATTTATTTGTATAGTACAGATTGTAATGTATCTGATAGAGCATGTATATTTATAATTTTCTACCTTTACTAAGGTTAAAAAAAAAAATTTCGACAGGTTGAACGTTGAACCACCTTCAGCCGACAAATAAATATTTCATATACAAAGTAACTGAACGCACTCCAAATTATAAGAAGAAAATGGAAACAGTGCTATTATTTAGTACTAAAATCAAAAATTATTTTGCCCCGGAATGACGTTTTTTATGTTAACTAATTAGGGTTGGTTACCAATTTGAATTAACTTTCAAAATTCTGTAAAAATGAATTCAAATTCTACATATTGATTTATATTGGATACTTGATTTATATTAAAATGACATTAAAGGCCTTTGCAGGTCCATACCGGCTCATTAATTTTGATTATATAGAGGTTCCTTTGTTGTGGAAAGGGCCTTATTAAATAGTAAAAATCTTAAATCAAAGATCTTGTAATAATTGCTACATGATCTTTGGTTCGGTGTTTATTACTGTCTTAGTGTTTCGAATACACCATGGAGCATTAACGACATAATGTATTCAGTTACACTGTTACGGGAATTTACCATTACCATTGTGCCACATATAGAGAATTCTTGAACGAACTTACCTCAATCACAGTGTTACTTTTTTCTTGTGAATGTACTTCAATGTATTTTTCAATGCCAGACTCTTGTGCGAGGCGTAAAACTAATTACGTAACAATGGTGTATTATGGAAAGGTGATACGATTTGATTTATTTTCATTCACTTTTATTAGACATTTCCTTACTCAATCCTTAATATTATTTAATGACTTTGTGTAATATTTGTAGAGGTTTTATCTTTAGGGTGGCAGTTTTGAGATTTGGTCCGACAATAAGATAGGCATCTAGAAGCCTATTGAAAACACTAAAAATTGGTCAATAATGATGAAATACAGGGGGTCTATTATGAAATTTTCGACATCGCAAATTTTCGACGTTGTCGAACAACTCGACAACGTCGAAAATAGCTATTATGAATTTTTCGACAATATCGAAAAAAAATTTAAAAAAAATATTAATTTATTAATTAGGAGGAAAAAAAAATAAAGTAAAAATTAAAATATACGTTACGAACTGAATAACTGAAATTTTTTTATCTCACGATTTATTATTGAGCACGTGCATGCATTTGTCACCTTACGAGCAGTCGCATATTGTTCGACTTTATCGAAAACAAAGTTTCATAATAGGAAAATTTTCGATATGATCGCAAAAAAAGCGCGTCGAATAATTTCATAATAGCTAATTTTCGACGTTGTCGAAAAAAAAGCGCGCGTCGAAAATTTCATAATAGGCCCCGCTTGTTTTTTTTAAACTGTTGGTTTGAAGCATTTAGTCTTGAGAAGCTCTTTAATTATTACTTAGGATATTAACCTGATAGTTCAGTTAAATAATGCTGGACACTTTGGTTTCTTCTTACCGCATGACACATTTCATTGTTATTCCATTTTAATTACATTATTAAATCAGAAATTATCCTTTTATCCTTGAGTCAGCATTCTCACTAATAGGAAATTATAATGCGGCCCCTCCCTAAACGTTGCCACCTTTGGCATTATTTAACGTTGTAATCACCAAGGGACCTGTTACTCGATTAAAATAATTCATGATCTGCTATGTATGTTTTACAGGTTATGGAGGGCAGCACAATATATACTGGTTAAAATACAAAATGTCCAGACTACTCATTGAAGAAGGTATTTGTTGCTCGAATATAAGATATTAAGTCTTATTTCAACCAATATAAATGATTTAGCACCTTTAAAATAGTTCTTTTTGAACACAGACACTTACTCGTACATATCGTTATATGCCAATAATTCGTTTTTGTGCTCTTTTCTTTGTCACATTCCATATAGCTTATTACAGGTCTATCTAAGTGCTCAGTAGATAAGGATATTCCTTCTTGCTCTAACAAGTTGTTTGACATTTTTTCCCCCATTTATTTTGCATTTTCTTTATAAGACATTCAGTAACTTTTTTTGTCTTTTTGAGTATGTTTATCCATTGATAAAATCTCATTAACATTACGATTAGTATAAATTGATATAACACATAAATTTAACTATTATTGATTCGACTCAGACCTGTTTGGTAAAACAACAATTTTGTGATATTTTAATCTTTGCCTTGTTGAGGTAGTGAGAAGCTTGCTCACCAGATCGTTTGGATGAATTGTTAATATCAAGTAGCTGGCACAGGAATCGCTAATTTATTCTCGTTTGAAACGAACCATTGGGCATCTACTATGATCCTTAGAAATTTAGACTGGAACCGTTGAAGAATACCCAAGTTCGAGTTGCTAGTCATTCTCCACAGCTATATATCAAACGTCCTGATAGGTTTTATTACCATTTTATAGTACGGTAGTTTACTATATTGACCAATATACTTTTGACAGTTTCATTTCCAACAGCTTTGTCAGGATCATCATGTGATGAGTGTACTGCCGGGTTGTTCGCAAATATTACGACAGCTACTTGATTGCTTGTAGGCATGTATATCTGCGCTATATAGCAGATATAATATCGGGCCAAGCGCGGGCTTTTTTATTCGCATCCTGATGTTTTATAACAAGGTATCTGGCCAATGGATTTGATTTTAATAATCTGAGGAAATCTTGAGACAAACATTGCTTAATTTTGTGTTGTATGTAATCCCATATGCCAACCTTATCTAAAGCTTGTTGAATAAAGTGGAGCGTTCTGGTCTAAAGTCAAACCGATGGTCCGGAATCAGCTTCTTCTTCAACAATATAGACTTTAGAGACTTAAGTAGTAATTTTTCAAATAATTTAGACATAATTGGTAGCAAGCTTATACGTCTGTACGGCATAACTTCTTCTAGGGGCTTGCCTGATTTTGGTTTTAATATTGCTTGTGAAACCTTCAAATACGATTCAAAAATATACAATTCTAAGTACGGCGTTGAAAAAATAGGTTAGAAATCCCCTAATACTCTTATCTGACAACCCTTGCAAAATTTTTTCTTTGAAAAGATCATATCCTGGCGCTTTTTTATGATTCAACTCTCTCTATATCACTGTTCTTACTTCTAGGATAGAAAATTTCGTTATTGTACGAGTTGGTATTATTCTCTTCGTGTGCGGTTTCTGATGGATATCGTTGAAATACCCTTTCAAAATGGTCTGGAAATACTTCAGCATCTTCTTCATTATTTCTCGTCCAGTGTGACCGTCACTTTTACGTATCGGTGAAATATGTTGTTTTGGTTTTTCAGCTTCTTAGTCGCTTTCCACGGATTTTATTTGGAGTTTTCCTCAATGTATGGTATGTTCGATCCACCTTCATTTGCGCTTTCTTATTTCGGTGTCAAAGTCTGGGGGTCTATTATGAAATTTTCGACATCGCAAATTTTCGACGTTGTCGAACAACTCGACAACGTCGAAAATAGCTATTATGAATTTTTCGACAATATCGAAAAAAAATTTTAAAAAAAATATTAATTTATTAATTAGGAGGAAAAAAATAAAATAAAAATTAAAATATACGTTACGAACTGAATAACTGAAATTTTTTTATCTCACGATTTATTATTGAATACGCGTATGCATTCGTCACCTTAAGAGCAGTCGCATATTGTTCGACTTTATCGAAAACAAAGTTTCATAATAGGAAAATTTTCGATATGATCGCAAAAAAAGCGCGTCGAATAATTTCATAATAGCTAATTTTCGACGTTGTCGAAAAAAAAGCGCGCGTCGAAAATTTCATAATAGCCCTCCTGTTTCTTTGTCTGTCGTAGAAGCTCTATGTCGCTAATGGTGTTTGGCCGCAATCATTTTATTAGCCTTCTAAGGCATTTATTCGCAAACACCTTCGGTGTGTGTTTCCATGATTCACACCCATACAGCAGTACTGATTTTACGCATGCGTTGAACAGTCGTAGCTTTGTGTTTCTTGACAGGACGGACGCATTCCAGACTTTGTGAAGCATGTAGAAAGTGTTTCTTGCTTTGTTAATGCGTTGCCTTATATCTACTTCAATGCCGCATGTTTTTGCCACAAAAAACCAAGGTATACGAATTTTTCAACCTCTTCAATTAGCGTATAATTGATGGCGATTGGTGTACTAATGTTTGTGTTCAGTATCATGGCTTTTATTTTGCTGGTGTTGATTTTGAGACCAACTTCATGTGCTAGGTGACAGCTTCTGAATTTTCAGCTGTAAAATCGGCATACTTGTGTGTTAACAGGCATATATTATCTGCGTAATTTAGATCATTGAACTGCCTCAGTGGTTCCTATTGGATACCATTTGGCGTTGAATTGTCAAGTTTGCGCATTACGTTGTCCAGTATTATCTTCGCTAATTGAAGTATTTATCACTTTGCTTTCCTCTGTGTCGAACCGTGTTTCCAGCATCCCGATACATTTCTTGAATTCGTTCAATTATCTTCTTAGGCATGACTATTTCGCAGAGTGCTTTCAATATTACGCCTCTGCTGATGGAATCGAACGAGCGCTCAAAGTCTACGAAGAGTAGATATAATAGTGAGTTCCATTCATTTGATAGCTCTATGATGATAAGGATTGATGTGATCTGTATGGCATTTAGTTACGTTTATCTCCCGCTTGTCGCGATCGATTTTCTTGACAACAATTTAAACTTCCCCATTCGTTTCTTTCTCATTTTGTAGTGGTGTGAATTTCTAATACATTCATTGAGACGATCGAAGTGGTTCCAATCAGTTTTATTGTTTCTGTGTATACACTATCTTTGTTCCGAAAGTGATTAAGACAGGTGCGTGAGTGGTCCGATGACATGTCCAAACATGGCGTCGCTTTAATATAATTTGCGGCTCCTCTGGTGACGCATAAATCTATGACATCTGGGATCTTTCTTCTATCACTTGGCCGTTTGGTAGGTTCACTGGCTGATACATTATGAAAATTATTTTTTAGACTTGATCCCCACTGTTGTTGTATTGCATTAAAATCACTCATTTCTATAAAACGTTGAATCGAGCATGTAATATTCAATATACGACCGATATAGGGCCACAATGAGATGGCCCATTAGGATGATTTGTGTTATATAAGAAACTTCTGCTGGTGCTATGCGTCTCGGATATTAGCAAGATATCAATTTCTTGTTCTATCAAGAAACTTTTAACTTCTAGTTCAGGTTGTGACAAGCCCTTGGTATTCCAGATCGCTAATTTAAGGGTTCTGGATATTGAATGATTTGGAAACATGCTCGTTAGAAGATTAAAGGTAGTATTCATTTTTGGTCATTAATTTTTCCATCATAATTTTTAACTGTTGTTTGGAAGACTGCTCGAGTAGTTCATAATTTTTTTAACTGTCCTTTGAATACCTTTCCTTGGTACGATTTCGTTCCGAAGTTTGAATTTTAATTGAATCTTTGAATTTCTGATTTGTCCCGGTAAATAACTGATAAGACAAATTCGGATTTGTAGCGGGCTGCGGCTTCACCACTATTTTTTCTCTGTGAGGGACATCTGCGTGTTTGAATTGAATGCACAAGTCTACTTATCGAATATATTTCTTTGTTTGTTTCATTCATATTTCATGCAATTTAGTTTAGGCAAACTAAAGCCAATTTGTACAAAACGTTTTATTGAAGTTTTTGTTAACACTGTACTTTTTATTTTTTTGCACAAGACAATAAATTTGAATGTTTGCTGTTCAATGATTAGACAACTAATTGTTTCTTTCACTAATACTAAAAAAAATATTGCATCTCCCATTAAATTTTTCTTTTTGTTGAGAGATTGATAATACGCCCAATTTTTTAAAGTTAAAAAGAATATTTCAAAAATTCAAATCAAAAACCATTTTCTCTGAAAATTATTATTTGTTGTTTATTTCTAAAATTTTATTAATAATTAAATAATAATAAACTTCATTTATTTCTTTAAAATAAACAAAAAAAAAAAAGGAAAAGAAAATTAATTATAAAACTTAAATTAAAAAAAAAAAATATGATGGAAAAAAAATTGAAAGAAACTAAAAGAAAAAAAAAACAAAATAAACTGACAAAACTAAAATTAATTTTTAATTTTTTTGACTACTTGAAAAATTAAATCAGATTTTTCGAAAATTTTTCTTCATATATGTGTATCTGTTTGTTTTTAATAAATTAACTATAACATTAATTATAAGATCTTTTATTTTTTGTTAAATTTTATTTTATATTTTATATAGATTTTTAAATTGATTTTGGGTATAACAGAAAGGCACCCCAGAGTTTTTTTTTTTTTTTTTTAAATATATATTACTTTAAATAATTTAATTTTTCAAATTTGTATTTATTAATTTTTTATTTCGTTGATATATATTTTATGATAAATTACGATTTAATCGTGATTGTATTTGCTTTTTATTCATTTATTTAATTTACTTTAAAATTACCATCGATAGTTTCAATTTTTCTTAATTTTTTTAACATTTTTTTTTTAAATTAATTTGACTTGAATATAATATTACATATTAATTTTAAATTAATTAGGTTTAAGGGTTTTGTTTGTTTTTTTTTTAATTAGGAATAACATAAATTTAAATTTCATATTTAATTTAGTATTATATATTACATAAATTTAAAATAGTTATTAGTTGGGATTATTTCTTATAGGAAAAAAACTCACATGTTTTGTTCTTCATACATTTTTTTTTGTGTTGTCTTTAAAAATAAATAACATTTTTTTATAAGCGCAAAAAAATAAATTTATTTTTAAAGATAATTTTTTTTTTTTTACTAATTAATATTTAAACTTTTATTTACATATTACATTCAAGTTTGACATATTTTTGTGCATATAACTTATAAACACTATAATTAAAAACTAATGTAATCAATTCATTAATTTAAATTAAACTTTTTTTTATAGTAAAAATTATTGTATATTTAAATTTAATATTAAATAATAAGAAAATATATACAGAGAAATAAAAAATAAAATTATTATAATTTAATTATTTAAATATAATATAATAAGCAGAAAATGATACTTTTTTTAAACGCGATAAAAAACAGACTTTATAGGATACATTTTTCATGAAATTATACTAACAGAAATGGGTGGTCGCGTGCGCGCGGTACCTACTCATCTTGGTTGTCTATCAACTAAACACTTAAAAATACTTTTTTATTTATAGTAAATAGTAAACATTTATTAATGTATGTATGTAAGTATGTGTGCGCTTATTAAATATTGTGTTGATTTAATTCCTTTATTTAAAGATTTTCCACAGGCCAACCATAAATTTCTAATCTATCACATATATGTTTTGCAATCACCGGTGGAATACGGATGGCCGTAGGAAAATAATAAATTATTTTTGTAACGTGTGGTGAAATTAAATTAACACACTTTTCAATTTTGTAACACACAATACACAGGCACGGCAACGCACACTTCACTTTCAGTAGTATACTTCAAAATTGTTGAGGCAATTATGTCTGAATTTTATACCGTTCGATTTTTGGTGCAAACGAACAATAAAAAAAAAATCCACTATTGATAACAACATTTTCTGCTGGTGCATGAAAAAGCCATACCCAGCTTGGCTTTTAGCTAGCAAATTATACCCTGATCAATGCCCATCGATTGTCGTTGGCTTTCTATATGTCGACATACAGGGCCGTAACATGTTAAATATGGACATCGTGTTCGTGCCGAAGACGGTGACGTTGTACTCGTCGTTGTTGAATGTTGTTGAGAGGTGACTGGGGATGATGAATTTGTCGCTGTAGCTGATGTTGGAGTTTGATTTTTTTCCGGGATTTGAAATCTTTGCACCAATTCTTTAACACTAGGCGGTGAATCGGGTGCTTTACGACAAACTTTCGGGGTGGTAGGTGCGTCTGGAAATATTGTCGTCGTTGTAGTTGTCGTTGTATTACAACTACTATTTGACCCATTTATTATCGCTGTCACTTGTGTTTGCTGATGCTGTTGTTGTTGTGATGTTTGACTACTGTTTATATTTGTAATTGAACTTAATTTCTCGCAAATTAATCTATTTTCATCTTTTTTCTCCTCAATGATTAAATTCAATTCACGCGCTTTACAAAAGTAATTTGTTATTAAAATATTTTCTTTATTTTCATCGATATTATTAATTTTATATTCATTAATAAAATTATTTGTTTCTTCATCACCGACATCATCAATCCCATCATCATTACTGTGTAATATAATTGAAGATGAATTCGATGATTCTATTGTTAGTGATGATGATGAGGTTGTTGAATTATTATCATCATCTTCATCATCATCGACATCATCTTCATTATCTTCGTCAATGCCATCATCATTATTATCATCATTATTATTACAGTTTTTACTACTACAATCATTGTTGTCTTCTTCATCGCACAATATATCATTTGGATTTGATATATTTATTAGCATGGTTGCACAATCTGATAGCCATGAATGTGCTAAACATTCTGTTACAGTTAGGCGATCACTAAAAATATAACAAATTGATTTAATTAGCATCGAAAATTCGAAATTAAAAATTGTATTAATACTCACTTCGGTTTAATTCTAAGTGTACTTTTAATAAAATCTATAGCACCAGTTGAAACATCCTCAAATAATTCATCGGGGAACGTCAATGAGCACTGTGATATATTTAAAAATGTTTCCTGCTTTGTATCACCACCAAATGGACTACAACCGGTTAATAATACATATGTTAGTACTCCAATTGACCAAATATCGGTTTGTAACGATAGTGGTTCATAATTTAAAACTTCGGGCGCAACATAATCGGGTGTACCAAGAATTTCACATACTTTGCCACCCTCTTCTACCACACGTGATATACCAAAATCACATAATTTAAGGCCGTCTAAAAGTGCACATAAAAAATACAAATATTATAAAGATACTGTGCGTTTATAGAGTTTTATAGACTAGACATTTACACAAATTATAAAAATATTTACCTTCAATTTGTTTACCAGCCAATAAAATATTCTGTGGTTTTAAGTCTAAATGTGCAATACACTTTTTATGAAGATACTGTAATGCTTTTAATATTTCTTTCATACATGTTATGGTTTGTTGTTCTGTTAATGCGCCTTCATCATCTAGTATTGCTTGTAATTCACCACCTGTTGCCCTATAAAATAAAATAAAATAAATAAGCATTAAAATTACAGATTCTATTAATAAATATTTCTTCTTCGCGTTTTATAAAATTGCACCATGTATGTATGAATACATTATAAGATAAAATGCCGTAGGTATTAAATAGAGAGAAAATCCAAACAACAATGAAATGGCCCTGCAACATAACCGTGTAATGATATCGATCTATAGTGCAGTAGTTTTCAGTTTTGTTGGTATTAAATCAAAACATTAATTATTTTTATATAAATCATTTTGTTTTTAAAACGATAAAATATTTACATTCAAAACAGATAAAACCGTATCCACCCCAAAACCCAAAAAAAAAAAAAATAAAAATAAAAAACGTCTGAATTTAATTAAATTTTTATGTTTTTCATATAGATCAGGATACAGCCTTAGGATATTCTAAAATAACATTTCAAGGATTTTCTGTTTGGATTGTATTATTATTAGATCGTAAATAAATGACAGGCCAAACTAAAAATATAATTTATAACCAAGAGAGGTAAGGTAGTATACACCTAAATTTACGTTCTAAAAATGAATCTTACGTCTTGCTTGACAATAAATAAAATAAAACACAAATGCACACCTATAAAAAAAAACAATGATTGTGTTCTTCAGAACGAATAACAAATTTAATTGGTTTATCGGCTGTAAAAAGAAAAATATTAAATCGAGAGATAAGATTTGCAATAAAAGAAGCGTGATAATTTTATTTTTTTGTAAGGAAAGTAAATTTTAAAGTTTTATTACGCGAAAACGAAAATAACCTAATTTAAAAATTTTTATGTAACTCAAATAAGACCGCCATTTCTCCAATTCAAAGAGGTTGCCGCCCAATAATCAAATTGACTTGAATCAAGGAAAGTTAATGATCTGTTTGACACTTTGTTTGGCACGGTTAATTAATTAATGGCAGGAACAAAAAAATGTAAGCACATCCGTAAAAAAAAACAAATGTTGGTAAGTACTTCTCCGTTTCCTCGCATTTAATGTTGCTTTAAGTATTTCAGCTTATTTCAATATTCTACGTTTATTTTATTGCTTTAATTCGTTTATCATTGAAACCGTGCGTAAAAGTACTTTTAGCACATGGGTGCTTTTAGCACATGGGTGCTATACACAATTTATAAAGATGACTATTTTTACGGGTACAACAAATAAAGTACACAGTTCAAAAACCAAGTGTAGCTTTGTCCCAATGTCATTGAGATAATAATCTACAAATCCATCATAGTAAAAGAGTCACGATTTTTTAACAAATTACAAATATTTCATAACCGCGCGCTTATTGAATATAGGGCAATGGTATCACATACCATGAAATTACGTTGGCCGAATCTACAAAACATACAAGGTCTCCAAAAAAAAAAAAACAAAAAAAAATTCTTCACTGATTTTAACTTACAGATAACTGACCTTGGAGTAAATTTATTAAGTGATTGATTTATGTACATTTTTTAAATTAGAACATCAGGAAAACTATAAAAGACGGTCACATATGTTCGAGTACACAATAATTTAACCCAAATTCAAATCCGAACAAAAATTATTTTGCGCCTATAGAAAAAAAAACGTAACTGATTAGATCTTAGATGAGACATAATAATTGATATATTATTTTGAATAGTGTGAATTCATATTATTTACTACAATTATTTTATAGCAAGTATATCATGTGATTGTGGTTTCATTTTAAACTGGGTTTAAGAAGAAGAAATAAATCTGTAATTCTGTTTTAGGTGATGGAAATAAGATAGATACGTGTACGTGTACATACATAGATCAAAGTCAAGAAAAGATTTTAAACGAAAGATAAGATTTAAAGGTATATTCAAGATATAATATAATATACAAACATTCTGTATTCTTCTCCACCAAAGTAATTTAAGATAATTAATTAGATTAAAATGTTAAGGTTAACTGTTATAAGATGAATTTAAGAGGCACACAAAAAATTTGTGCTTATTATTTCTTGTGCAATTGTGTTGTTTTTTATGTTTTTATTTCCATTTGGTGATGTAATTACATGTATTGTTGTAATAATATATTTTATCTTGAAAAATCCAATATAGAACGGATGCTCGCCAAGATGTAGGGTACAAAATAGTTTCTTTTAATTTTTCAAGGATAAAGTTTCAAGAGCAACAATTGCAAATAAAAATGGAATGACATAGTATAGTATAGACCATAATTCCTTTGAAATTAATCCTCCTTTCAGAATCGACTAGCTATTTGAGCTGTTTGTTGAAGTAACCAGTACGTTGTTACTAACAATTTTCATACAACTAACAAAGTTAAACATTTTTTAAAAAAAAAAAATTTTTTTTTTGAAGCGGAGTGACGTAAGTGATCTTTTTATAATTAATATTATTTCGTATAATCACAAAACACCAACAGTTTTCACTTACTTAAAAATAAAAAAACCAAAATTTTATTTTTGAATTTATTTACTTTTATTTATTTAAAACTACAACTAGTTTCGATCTTGTAAAGATCATCTACAGGTAATTTTTTGCAATTGATTGCAAAAAATTACCTGTAGATGATCTTTACAAGATCGAAACTAGTTGTAGTTTTAAATAAATAAAAGTAAATAAATTCAAAAATAAAATTTTGGTTTTTTTATTTTTAAGTAAGTGAAAACTGTTGGTGTTTTGTGATTATACGAAATAATATTAATTATAACTAACAAAGTCACTTGTATTTTTCAGATTTACCAACCATAAACAGGGATGAACAAATATATTTCTTAATTACTGATGTTGATAAATTACTGTTAACTTTAAATTTAAAACATATCTGAAGCATAATCTACGAACTTGCTGAAATAATTGACCGCAAAATTAATGTCAGATTGACCAGCCAATGCAATTTATATTAAGACTACTAATCAATTCATGATAAGGCTTATTAGTTAATAAATTTTTTTTCACGCATTATAATTTAAGGGGTTAGGTCACTCTAGCGGTAGAAAAAATAAGCATATTTTGGGAAATTGTTTTCACCGGGACAATGAAATAAATCAAAACTGGGAAAAATATTCTTTTTTGTACAACTAATGAACTGTAAAGCGTGAAACACACCAAGCAACAATATTGATGAAAAACCATAGATTGAGCAAAACTATAAACATTGTTTGTAAAAACATACAGAAATATTCTAATTTTAAAATGAATTTACAAATTTTCCTTTTTTTGGAAATTTCTCTATTAAAATTAGAATCAATATAAGGTACGACAAGGACCCTGACCTGCCTGAGCCTGAGATACCGACACTGACATCAATTGATTGGAGAGAAACAACCTGTTGGCTTTTTTTTATCAGGCTGACTCTGTTAAAACCCAGATCAACCCTAGAACAAAATGGACCAAGCCCCTAACCTTAATCGAACTCTACAACTTTAATTCTCCAATTCCATGAACCACGACATAATATTTATGTTTATCCGATTACTTGAACATCGTTTTAGTTCACACAAAACTATCACACAGACACACTGACTTAGTGAATTATAAACTATTTTCTTAAAATTTTGCCCGTGTCAATTTCTTTTCTTAAAATAAGACAGAAAATTGGCAACATAAGCAGGCTGAGACTTTATCCACTTGTGAATGTGATAGAAGAAATACTTAAAAAATTTTATAAAAAATTCTTAAATTTTTTTGTGCGATTTTCTGTGATTACATAAGCAAATTAACGTCTCCTGATTTACTGCGTTAAAAACTATTTAGCTCGAGCAGCATACAGGGCTTAACGCTTTAATAGTAAAATAGATAAGTAGTTCTAAACCAATAAATAAAATAGTTTTCTTTTAATATTCAAATTTGGCTCAAAAACTAAAAACAATTTTAGTGTAATTTGCAGGATCGAAATTTTTTTTAACGCAAAACACCAACAATGAATTATGTCTAAGGTCTAACTATTGTATTTCGTATGTACTGTACTCCCTTCTGACTTGAAATACTCCCCTGAAAATTTCAAACGTACTCCATTTAAAGTTTTCAGAGTGACGGCACTGCTAAGGTTTTTCATCAAAGCCCCCTTTACATAAAAGACGTAAGCATCAGATCAATTTTTAAAGAAGTTTAATTTAAAATTGAACTTTTTTGACTAAAATTTTATGAATTTTAGGAATGAAACTCAAATTTTATGAATGAAAAATAATCGTAACATAAAACCTTTTCAGGTTTTTATTTAAATAAAACTTTTGAGTGTAAGCAAGCAGTAAACAAAAAGCTGAGAGAGCTAGAGCTAGATCTAATGGCGGGACACCTCGAAGAAAGGTTTCAACCTTTACCTAGGCAAACCAAAGATGATACCAATAGACAGATCTGATGACCTTCAAATAAAAACTGTAACCCTACATGAGCTAAAAGAGGAAATTAGAAATCTAAACATGAGAAAAGCACCTGGATATGACTTAATAACTGGACAAATCATTACACAACTACCAAATGAAGCGATACGAAAGATTCTACAAGCAAGGCAATGGAAGGTGGCAGTATAATCATGATCTTAAACCAAACAAAAAAATGCAACGATAAAAAGTCATTCAGACCCATATCCATACTTCCAACCATTTGCCTCCCAAGATATTTGAAAAACTGCTTGTGAAGAGAATGAAACCCGTGCTGGTGGATAGAAACGTTATTCCTGCCCACCAGTTTGGTTTCAGAAAAAACCATTCGACTGTAAATCAAGTTAATAGAATAAAAGATATTATAGAACGTTCACCGGAAAAGAAAAAACATTTTATCGAGTTTGTCGTAGAGGATTGGAGTACAAGCTAAAGCGGAACCTCCTCAAACCATATTATGAAACTCTGAGATCCTCCATAAATAACAGGCACTTCTGTGTAAGATACGAAGAAGAATACTCGGACCTGAAGAAAATTTCAACAAGATTATCGCAAGGTAGCGTTATGGGCCCCTGTATATTAGGGACGTACCACCGATAGAAGATTCAACCATATTAACTTATACTGAAGATACTGCAATTTTGGCAGTAGGGAACAATGTAGTAGAAGGAAGCTACAAATAAACCTCAAACATCGATTAATACAATCTGCAACTGGATGAAAAAATGGAGAATCAAACTCAAGGAAGCCAAACCTGTGCATGTAACTAAAAAGGTTACTTAGGTATGATTCTAGATGCCAGGTTTTTCTTCATATCTCGATCAAGGCATTTACAACAATATGGCTACCAAGTCTATGCGACATCTGCAAGTGATCAAACTTGTATATGTACCAATAGCGTCATAACGGACGATTTGTTAACTAAAGTCAAAGAAATAAAATTGTTGCTTTCTCCAAGACCTTTATATAATTCAGAGAAATATTCGTTTAAATAATTTGATTTTCACCTCACCGCATCTCTAAATCAAGATCTTTCCAACGACACCTCCTATGGGTCACGGTTCGACTGGAAAAAATTACTCTTCACCGCACCATGGTGGATATTTCTGGGAGCGGTAAAAAAGTTAAGAACTAAAACTCCTCGTTCTCCGAGGAGTCGTCTTTTGGAACGGTTAATCGCCACAACATGCATTACTGGAGTGTTGAAAATCCGCACTGGCTTGGCCAAGTTGAACATCAGCGCCCTTGGACTGTCAATGTGTGGTGTGGAATAATTGGCAACAAACTCATCGACCCCCACATTATTGAAGGCAACTTGAATGGTCAAATGTACCGAGATATTTTGGAAAATGAACTGCCAACATTATTTGAAGACTTGAGCATAGAAGTACGAAGGAACATGTGCAGTACTTGATCGTGATTTCAAAGACCAAGTTTAGAAACAAAAACCAACAACACATGAGCATATGATTGAACTAATCAGAAATGCTTGTGCTGAAATTCAAGCAGACACACTTCTCAGTTGTGTACAGTCATTTAAAATGCGGATTAATAAGTGCATTGAAGTCAAAGGCCATCATTTTGAGCACTTAATTTAATTGAAAGATGATGAGGCGAGGGGACTCATGTAATCAAGCACCTTTTTCCCAGTTATTTGAAATTTGGAAAATAGTATTTACAATGAAACCGTGGTATTTTTATTGCAGACGTATTGCAGAATCGTTTGCTTAGGTTCTCAGTAGGAGAAATCGAAAAAATTGAATATCGTCAATTACAGCGCCATCTATCATGAAATGAAAAAATGTTTCAGACAAATCCTACGTATTTTTAGCCGTAGAATCCGAATCTGCAATAAAAAATAGGGGTTCATATTATAGTTTCAAAGTTATCCTAACTCCACCTACAAGAATGAGGGAAATGGGTTACTAATATAAACACTAATGTTTTTCCCCCACCGGAATAATTAAATTTTGATCTTTACCATTTTTTTCGTAGAGTGCTTATTTTCAGAGATATTTGAGTGTATCAGGTTAAAATCAATAAAGGTTAATTTCAGGACACGTGTCAATAAAAGATTTTATAACCGTCAAGATTACTATAACTGCTGTGACAAACCTACTACTATGTATTAAATGATTTTCAGTTCTTCCGTATACAGTCTTGATTGTTCATCGGGATTGTGTTTAGTCTGTTTATTAAAAATTTGAAAGCTGCCATCTTATATTGGTACGGGTGATTAGATGATTTGTCTATGGCGTGATCCGTTTGCGTGTCTTTTCTGTATATTTTGAATGTATGCTTGTTGTTAACATTTGCTATTGTCAAGTCTAAGAAATTAATGGTTTTGTTTGTCTTTGATTCTAGAGTAAATTTTATGTTCGGATGTTTGTTGTTTATGTTCTTGTGAAGAATGCTAGTTGTCTCATTGTGCCGTTAAATAATGTGCCAATACCTGATTATTTGATTTTTGTTGTTAATATATGGTATGCTGATTTTTAAAGTGGTTCATGTGTATGTTAACTAAAGTTCCTGTTAGAGGGTTACCCATTTGAGGTTCATCAATCTGTGCGTAGAATTTGTTGTTGTGTTGAAAATAGTTTTGTTCTATGTGATTGTTGTGATTAGAGTAATAATTTCGTTAATTTTTTCTTTATTGTTTCCGTTTTTCTGTTCTGTAACAGTTCATTGGTTATTTCAATTGTTCCGAAAGGAGTAACATCCGAAACGAAGTTTGCTTTCAGAAGAAAAGTGCACATCTTATTTTTATTTTCAGCATGAAAAAGATTTTTAAAGGGTAAGCATTAAGATGTTTTATCTTTTATTTTGTATAGTTAAACAGCAACCATAAAATTATTTTTTGTATTTTAATATTAAAAGGAATCGGCGCTTTCTTACTTGGAAAGTTGGTGGAAAGTATTTGCTGTGTAACAGGGGTGTCATATTAGAGGGCAGGGGCAGCCATTTGAGCCTGAACAAACCTGATAGAAATGAGTCATTTTTAAAGTTTCACAACTCATTTTATGAAAAATTCAACTGTAAGTATTTACTTACAAAAACATGTCATTTACTTCATAACTTATTATTTAATTGTAAATGACAGGCTACCCTAGTTAATTACGTCGCGTAAACATCTTTTTCTAAAAATCTATTAAAAGTAGGATTTTCCACGTTTGTTTACATGATTTAAAAATGTTGTTTTATGACACCAATGTTAAAAGTTACTTACCTAAACTAAACCAGAATGTTTGTTTACAAAAAACCAAAATTTCTGTGGTTTTGTACAACCGACAAAAACTGTTAGCAATGCTTAAGTTTGTAGAAACCATTTCATAAGTGCGAACTTTGTATTAATTTCACAATTTTATTACGTTAACAGTTTTAACAGTCTTAAACGCTAAAACAGCGGAATGAATTTTCCACAATTAGATTCTCAATTGATTGGTACATCAAATTGTGGAACATTGATTCTGCATTTTTAATGGGCGAAAAAAATGAATAATTTATGGACACTGGCTTCTCGCAATGTCCCAGACTTCTCTTAAATAAAGTTTACTTTCAACACTTGTTTATCACAGCTACATAATTATTATGTTACCTTAAACCAAAAGTCACGTTTTTTCTTGTTTTATATCAACTAAAAAAATGGGATTATGTTTTGCTTACGTTAATTACACGTAACTTCCGCATAAAATACATATATGCATTCGAATCATAAAAAAAAAACTGAATGCATTCAATTATGAGACAAGCGACGACGTATGTATACTATATACTTGTGTTTTAATAAAACCAGGTGATTCTCTATTAAACAATATTTTTTGTTGTTGTTTATATAAGACAAATACGCAGCGCGATAACAATTACAAAGTCTGTAAGAACAACAACCGTATTTTTGTTTGGAAGTACATAAGTTAAAATTTAATATTTTGTCTTAATCATCAAGTTAATCATCAAGAAAACTAATTAAAACCTCAAAAATAAGGTCGTATATTTTAAAATTTTATCTTAATGATTGTAATTATTAATATTAAGATTGATATTACTACGTCTAAAAAAAAATTTCTTTTAATTTCGGTCGGTTTACTTATGCTTATTGTATAATTCTTAATCTTTTGGTACCTCGGTTTCTTAATGAATAAGATTGAGAAGACGAAAGAAAAAACTTTTCTTTCTAGGTGAGAAACATATGTTTTCGAAATTTCCATTTTAAGATTGACATATATGTCATTGCTCAGCCGTGTGAGCCGATGTTTAAGAATTTCTATTTGAATTATTTAATTGGGTGTTGTTATGTTTACTCATTTCATTTCACGGACATTTTTTTTTGTTGCTTATTAGGTCAGTTAGGTTTGATTGAGGTACGTCTCTGGGTTATATCGTGTCTTTCTTTTGGGTGAAATTTTATTTTTCACTTTTATTTCATATATGGGACAATCTTATTTCTGTCAACCGACGACCGAAGAAAGTAATTGTTGATTTATGTCAATACACCGCGGGAAGTATTTACTTAATAAGTTCTTGAGATGATCGATTCAATTTTGGGTCAAGTGAGGAAAGTTGACTGTCTCGCATATAACCAAACGGTGGTTGATTAAATTTATACAATAGGATTTTTTATATACTTACATTTCAAGTAACAGTACTGTATCTGTTTTTGTTTCATGCACCCCATGTAACTTGACAATGTGTTTTGAACCGGCACATAAAAGTAAAACTGCAATTTCGTGTCCAATGTCTTTCGATAAACATTGTCCTCGACGTCTGCGTCTTAGAAATTTCGCTGCATATTTATTTCCGGTGGATAATTCTATTGCTCGTCTTACAGTTGCAAATTTTCCCCTGAAAATAAAAAATAAAAAAATATCCAATTAATAACTTTCAAGTTTACGTTAACGTAAATTTGTCATCAACAACTCTTGCACAGTCGCGCACGTTTATGTATTTCATTCGTGAAATTTAATTTAATCTTTTTTATTAAATTATTTCATTTCTTATGGGTTTTGGCTGTCTTGCTTTGTATACACAAAATATAAAGTAGAAGTTTAATTTTTTATTTAATTTATACCTTCAAGATAAGATGAAGGAAGGCGTTAATGGAAATATATGTTGACATGCTACAAAAAAAAAAAAAAATCTTTGTTATACATACGTACTCAAAACTTTTCTGGAGATTATGTTTAAAACTTTCATTTTTTTTTAGTTTATCTTTTCATATTTCAGACATAATTAAATAAGAATTTAATATATAATTAGCTGAAAACATGATTATTTTTATATAAACAGAGAAGTAGTATTATTATGTTATGACATGATTTTTTTGTTCAGTAATCCTACAAATAGATAACATAAATTTTCCTATCGTGATGAAGATGATGATAAAGATAACTCCTCTAAATTAATTGCACAATACGTAATTTTTCTTATTGTTGGTTACGTATATAATTGAAGTAGCTATACAGTATATTACAAAGTGCAAACCATTTTTTTACAAACACAAATTTTTAATTTATTATCTTCTAATAACATATATTTTTGAAAACTATTTATTATACATATGTACATACATGTGTAATTATTACATTAAATATAAATTTCATAAAAAGAAAAATAGGAAATGCTTGATGTGTTATTTTAAATTTTATAAGAAGATTTGTTTAATTTACATACCACTACAGTAGTAAATCTTGATTTAAACGTATCTAAAGATAGACTGATAGATACTTTGATAACCCATTCATGGTGCATAGCGTTACTATTCGAATTATCGTGCTCAACACAAAATTTTAACCATGATAAGTGTTAAGCTTAACAAAACAATAGTAATGATAAACATTAAGATTATAAATGAAAATTTATGGGATTAACAGAAATTGCATAAATTTACGAAAATATATGCGCGCAAAATAAAATAAAATAATAGATCTCCTCAAGAGAATAAATAAAATATGTAAGTAAAAAAACAATAATATTTAATTTAACTGAAGATTAAGTAAAAACAAAATTATAATAAATTAAATAAATAAGGAAATAAATTTTACTTAGAAAAGTTAAAAAAAAAAAAATTAATAAATGTATTTCAACACTAAATTACCATTCGTCATTTTTTTTGTTTTTGGATTGTAAATATTTGACAGGTTTCCGCGATTTTTTTTTATATAATAAATAAATACATAATCGATGTTTGCAAATTCAAGTAATGAAACTTGTACAAAGCATATACATAACCTTAAGGGCATCGTCTTATATTGAATGAATTATATATTGTTTTGTTTTTAAAATCTGTTAATATTAATTATATAAAAGAATAAGATTTATATCTTTTTGTTGTGATTCATTTTCCACAACTCGTATATCCATATATAAAAGTATTTTATATACACATTTTGTAATATATTTTTAGATTTTTGGACGGAAATGGTTACAAAATAAAAACATTTTTAACAACCAAAAATCCCAAATGCCGAGTTTAAGTGACGCGATGAAAACAAAACAAGAGAATTTATAATGGCGCACTTTTATCGATGAATGTACGGATATACATCGAGTACCATAAGTATATTCCCAAAGAAATATTTGTAAATAAAAATAAATGAATCCGGTCTTGACTGATATATTTCCGTTAAATTACCGTTAATCGGTTTGATCATGCTAAAAAGACTAAATCTCTAAGAATGAAATCATTGCATTTTTTGCAACATTGCCACTTAACGATAAGATAATTAATTTGATCAAAACCGTTAGAATTGTTTAAGACAAAGTGACAATAAAGACAAAAATATTAAAATATTATATTAGATTTCTATCTCCGACGCAAGGTCATTGATGTGCTTATTTTTTTCAGTAAGCAAATGTTTTGCCTGTAGAACAAAACAGTAAACATTTCTTGTTTCATCCATTCATTACGACTATTCGTATTCTTGAGGCAAAATAAGCTTGCCTAAAACCATCAGATTCAGTTCTTCTATCTGAGTTTTGCTGCATTTCTGTTTTGAAATATTTTACACTGGGATTTTTGCTTAAAAAATTCAATGGTAGATTAAAAGTCGGGTGTATCGCTCTTCCGTCCTGTAAATGAGTACAGCTACCATGTCAGAAGAAGCATCTGTGCAAGGGAATTTTTCTTTTGTGGACAAATTTTTGAAAGAGTCCATACTGATTTTAAAAATGCAAGGTTAAGTGACTGCCGAAACCAGTATATAATTTGTATATTTGTATGTCAGAAGAAAATAGATTTGAAAAAATAACGTAGGACATTGTTTTAATTTCCGACAATTTTTAGTATATTTGATATCTACTAAATACTGCTAGGAATCGTATCTGTTAACATTTTTCTAAATTTCACCAAAACATGTTTTAACAGACATATCTGCCAAAATGACTGCCACCAAATAGCAAGAAATACATTTTTGGTGAGTTTTAAAATAAAAAGAAAAAATTATAAACAAAGTTTGAGAAAATGACGTAAGCAAAACAGCCAGCTCTTAGCCTCTTTTGGCAAAATCCTATACACCTGTCCCTCGATTAACACGGTACTTGATTAACACGGATTTGATTTAACACGGTCAACGAATTGAGACAAAGTCTTGATTAACACACACAGAAATTTCGCCGCGTTAATCAAGTATCGTGTTAATCGAGGGACATGTTTATTAGTCGCCATTAACACGGTTTTAAGTTACACGGTAATTTGGTGGAACGTTATTACCGTGTTAATCTAGGGACAGGTGTATTCCGAACTTTTGTTACACCGCAGTTTTAAATTTCCAAACGATTCATAGAATGATAAAATTGTGCGAGAATCGAGTTTATTTCTCTGTTAGTAACACTGAATTTGAATACTATTTCGCTAATTAAAAATCGTTTTTTAACGCTATCTCAACTAGTTAAAACAAAATGGCATTTTATTTCATTTTTCATTTGCCTGAGTTACTCACGTCACGATCATGTTTTCCGCATTAGAAAAAGCGACATAACTGGCTTCTCGCCTTTTGTAAAAAAAAACCCAGCCCATATATTGGATGTAAATTCTTTTCTAGCCAATAAAACCATATGCTTACATGGTATACACAATACCCTACGTTTCTATCATTTCTCCGAATATATAAAATGTCAACGCCGTATCGAAAATTGTATTTGTTAAAATATCCTTCATTAAACATCAATTGTATTTGCAGCATTTTGTAAAATGATATAATTTTCAATATGTAACTTTTCTGACTACGACTTACGAATAACGATGTTCTACTAAAAAATAATAAATTTTGCCAGTTTCATATTTGTAACGAGAATCATCGGATACCGCAGGTAAACGTAAGAGTAAGTGCCTTCAGTAAGGGTAAAGTGTCAGTATCACATCACATAGTCCTCTTTCAACAGCGACTCGTGCTTTCAATTGGAAGGACCAAACAAAGTATTGAAAAACTGTATAAAATGACTAAAAATTTTGTTGGTCCAAAACAACTTTTCTCAACGTTTTGAAAGTCCCTCAGTCCGGAAAAGCAAGACAAAAATACTACCGTCACTCTGTATTAGGGTGTTGAGTTGAAGGTCAAGGTAGGGGTCAATTTGTGGGTTGAGTTAGGGTTGAATTGGAGTTGCATTAGGGTTTAGTTAGCAGCTATGAGGATTGAATTGAGCATTAAGTTTGCGGTTGAGTCGAGTTGAGTTGGACTCCATATGGGGGTTGAATGGGAGGTGAGTTGGACTCCATCTGGGGGTTGAATTGGGGTTGAATGGGAGTTGAGTTGGAATCCTTGCAGAATTCGACGATATTATTTCCTTACAGAATATTTAACATCAGCCCCCGAATCCGTAACAAATACATAATAAATATCAAGTGTGCGTTGAAAATTTTGATGTATTCTGACATATCTTCAGTTTGTGCGTTAACTTTCGCTCTGGTAAAGTAATGACCAGTGACAAATTATAAACTTAAAAATTAAACATTAAGAAAACTTAAAAATGCGGTAGATAGCTTTTCTGTAAGAAGTTTAACGAAGCTTCATTAAATTAGGGCGCGATTTTGCGTCCAAACTTAAGAAATAAATGCCAAATCCAAATAAATTTTTGATGCGGTATAGATGCAAAGATTTGTATTTCATGCAATTTTGAAATTTAAATTTCACTTTAACAGGTTTTACCGTGGTATTAATTTATTTGATAATTTAGCAACATTTGCAACATTTTTTGCCGATTTTTTTGTAAATGGAAAAAATGGAAAAATTTTGTGTTTCGTGTTTATGAATTACAAATCCCCATTTTCGGTTGCACGTAAAGAATAATAATTTGTAATTTAATATGTTTTTTATTTTGCGACACAATAAAATAGTTTAAACTATTCTAGTTTATTTCAATAGAAGAAAAAAGTTTGATGGTTTAAATGGTTTAACTAAAATTTTTAAGTTTATAATTTTTCGCTTAACTAAAATTTTTAAGTTTATAAGTTCCGCTGGTTCCGCAGTGACATGCTCTTTCTGTATTTTCTGTATATCGCTTTCTTACTTAAAGTTATTACTGACTCGCTGGTTCCCCATTAGCTTGAGTTGAGTTCATTTAAGCATGCATTTTTTCGGACCATGCTAATTTCGAGATTGAGTAGGGTATCGAGTTTGTAGTTGAGTTGAGGGCTGAATTTATGGTCGAGTTGGAGTTCATTAGGATTGGGTTGGGATTGATTCATCCGTTCGGTAGCGGTTGATTTAGCCGTTCAGTTGGGGATTTATTAGGGAGTTAAGTGGAGATTTGAGTTGGTAGTTAGCTTGAGTCGTTCTGAGACGAGTTCATGTACGCTTGTAGTTTTTCGGACGATGTTGATTTGAGGATTGATTTGGGCGTTTAATCGAGGGTTGCGTTGAGGATTGAGATGATGTTAAGTTGGGTTGAGCGATGGAATTCAGTTGGGGATCTATTTGGAAGATGAGTCGGAAGTTGAAGTGGAGATTAGATTAAGTGTACATTTCGACTGAAAAGTTCGTTGTTATTTTTACAAAGCAGCTCACACGATAGTAGTTTGTGTATCGACACAAAATTTGTAACCAACACAAAAAAAAAAAAACATCCAAAATTACAACCAGAAAGTACTAATGCCTAGATGTTTTTTGATTGTTATTTTTACTTCGAAATTATTGAACCACCCATTGTATGTACAATATTTTTTTTTACATTTGTAGTATTGTTTTGATTAATTCGACATACGGATTATTATTTCTATTATTATTATTTGTCTATTATGAATAGATTTGAAGAATTTTATGAACGATGCTTGCTATAATGACTAAATCTATAATAATGAAAAATTGATTCGTGATCATTATAAGAATAAATCCCTAAATTGTGTGCCAAAATATTATTAATGGTGTATATGCCAACATGGCGGCTCAAAGTTAATTATTTTTTTTAATTACTAACTAGATACAAAGACATAATCTAATAAATCTAGAATTAATAAATTATGGATATGTTCGGAATTCACGACCTTGATGAACCATCTTCATATTCGCCCGTAAAAAGTTCGTCAAAAAGCAGAAATAACAAGAATTTTTCTGTCG
This sequence comes from Tipula vernalis, assembly GCA_958295665.1. Classification (NCBI taxonomy): domain Eukaryota; kingdom Metazoa; phylum Arthropoda; class Insecta; order Diptera; family Tipulidae; genus Tipula; species Tipula vernalis. The sequence continues at coordinate 330,321,810 of OY282558.1, forward strand.
AAAACGTACGTTGAGTTTATGTACGCCTTTAGTTTTTGAACCATGTTGATTTAGAGTTTGAGCTGAACGTTGAGTTTTGAGTTGAGTTAGAGGTTCGATTGATGGTTGAGTCAAGGTTGAGTTAAGGTGGAATAGGATTTGATTTGAAGTTGTGTTGGATTTGAGTGAGGGGTTCGTTTGGGATTAATGTGGGGCGAGTTGAAGGTTTAGTGGGTGGTTAGATTGAGTTGAAGCTGTTGAACCGAGTTGATTTCGCAATAGAGTTGGCCGTTGCTAAGTTAAGTTGCATTTGATTTGGAGTTGAGTAAGAGGTTCGGTTGGGGAAGATTAAAACAATTTGGGAGTTACGTTAAATTTGGGGGTTACGTTAAATTTGGGGGTTACGTTAAATTTGGGGGTTAGGTTAAATTTGGGGGTTAGGTTAAAAGTTGATTTGGGGTTGAATCGGTGATTTGTTTTGGCGGTTGATTTGTTGATTGCGTTTAGGCGTTTAAACTTTTTAATTGTTGAACTTAAACATTGTTTGTGCAACGATATAAAAAAATTGTTACCAAAAATCCGGTAACGCGATGCTAGGCAACTGTGACAGTCCGGTCGAAATCGATTCAATAAATTCTTTGATTCACGCGAATCGATAAACAGAAAGAAGGTCGGACACCAAATTGTATATTATAGAGAAGAGGTATCGGTAAATTTATCAGTTGACAGCGGTTTCATTACTATTTAATCATTGGAACCCAGAAATCAAATAGAAGCTTATAATTTAGATGCTTTAGTTATTCCGAACTGAAACATTTTTGTAATTTTAAACATTAAATAAATCTTTCTAAGGCTATACAAACTTGTTTTCAAATGTTAATCCTAGTGATAAAATACTGTTAATTAAAATCATTACACCGGATAAAAAAAACATAAAAAATCGCCAGCTACAAACAAATTAAATTATTTCTTACCGAGTTATTTATCAATTAATTTTCCTTTACTGTTAGTAGAAAGCAAAGCCGGAAGAATATTACCAGAAAATAATTGAATTTTGTCCGGGAAATAATTTGTTTTTAAACTGAAATATTAATTAATTGAATGCAACCAGTATTCACATTTTCTTACCAAATATTTGGTTTGCCTTAATCAAATCATTTTTTATCTTATCTTATACCCTTATCTTTATAGCCCAGTTTTATGGTTTTCGAATTGGTGATTTTGTCAAAAAAAAAAGTTTAGGAATGTTACGACAAGTCCTGTAGAAACTACCAATTTAGCTGTAAACGTGAAAAGCACCTGGACCAAATTACAAGTCTTTAGATTCAAAATTAACTAAAATCTTTTAAACTGGTCTATTAAACTATAACTAACAATAAGGCTTACTTACTATAGGCTTTTTATTCAAAATTAATTTAAAAGCAAAAGTGAAATATTTTATGCACATACCTACATAAAAATTTAAAAATGGCTTAAAATAATTATTTTGAACGATAAGATGATCTAAATTATAATCATTTTTGAGCAATATTTAAAATGATCAAATTTAATCTATTGTGGGGGGAGGGGACAAAGTTGAGTAGATTAATCTAGGTTCTGGTCATGTATTAGGCAGCTGCGTGATGAGTACAATTGTGTAAGGGGTAACCTGGCCACAATTCGCAAGTGTACGTGTTGCCTCCACGTGGCAACCACTGGTAACTGAGAACATTTGGCACATTTTTGGCCATTTGGCACAGGCTAAAGAAAGGCGCTAAAGGAGAAACCCTTGACAAAAAACCGTAATCTAAGGTGGAACAGCATATGCCGGCTGGGTGACCTAAAGGCAACTAACAGGGCTAGAAATATACGGGAGTGGGACAGCCCTCTCGAAGTCCTTGGGTCCAATACTACCGTCTTTCTAGCAGAACTACATGCTGCAGTAAATATCTAGGAGGGAGAGCAATAAGCCCAGATAGTATGTATCGCGTACCGGCCTGAAGAGCCTGAATATTGACTGGACGGATAATTAAGCAGGGTCCAAGCACAAAAGATCTTCTAGGTCGTGCGACGTGGCTGAACGCCCACAATAATAATATTCAGTAACATAGGTAAATATTTCCAGCTTCGTGCTATATTATAATTTTTTTTCAAATCTTGTCTTCTATTCGAAATACATAATTAGCAAATCTGATACATGCAAGCATGCAGGCAGGCAAAAAACAACGAAGACCTCGACGTGCACAAAATTAAATATTAATCAAAAACATTAACACAAAAAAAAACAATTAGAATTTTGTTTTGTTATAATGTTTTCCTACGTTTTAGTGTAAAATCAACCGGCGAACCGGCGCACAAAAACACAAAGTATGTAGTACTTACTGCCTGCATAAACAAAAAACAAAAAGAAAAATGTTTATTAATACTATTTCCATTTTTATAATTAAAAATTTCACGGATTGTTGTTATTTGAATTTTTTTTATATTTTTTTTTTTTTATGCAATTAATGTTACATTTTATGTTAATGTCTCCTCAAAAACGATCTTCTTGAACAAAAAGAAAATAAATTTTAATTTACGTTAATTATGGTAAAAACCTTGCCTTCTTGTCGGCTCTATCGTGTGGTATATAAATATTATGACATTCGCGAACTCAAAAATTATTACAGTCTATCTAAGAACCTAATTATAATCGCGTAATTTGAAATTAGTTAACGAGATTGTGCATAATTATTTGATTATTTATTTTCTTTATATGTGTACAGGGCTTTTTGTCCGCTTTACCGAAGATGATTAAATTTAAATTGTACAATAATTTTAAGAGATTAATTAACAATGTTAGTAGCGGTTGAATAAAATTCACATCTGTGGATAATCATGAATAATGTTAATTGTGCTACTGGAAATTTTTTATATATATATATATATATATAAAAAAATGTAATTCGTTTTCTCACAATAAAATGGAGAAATAAAGAAAAAAAAAAGTTAATCGATAAAGATTTTGAGTTTCCGCAAGATAGAGAATTTAAAATCAATTAAGTACTTAAAGTTAAACTCATACATATAAATATGTATAATCTTAATGATTTGTGTTGAGAAATAAAATTACACTATACTGTAATACCACAAAGCTTTAACATGATTAATGATGAAATAATGTTAGATAAAGCGCGTTTGACAAAATGATTTGATCTAAAAATACATGTTACACGTTCAGTGAATGATGAAATCATTTGTATCACACCTGGATAACTCTACGTAATTTTTTTTTTTAAGAATTTGATGAGATAAGTTTGTATAACTAAATAACGGTACAATCCCCTTAAGGTTTTTTTACAATATTCATTAATAAATACGTACGTACTTGACTTGCTTTTATATTGATACCGCACTTAAATTCATATAGTATGTGTTTAAGAAAGGGTTAACCCAAAAATTTAAATAAACATATAAAGTTCTTTATAATGCGTATAATATAAGAAAGTATTGTTCAACATAGTTCTAACAAGTAAATAAATTAAACAAACTTCAACAAAAAAATACTTAAAATGTTAATTTTGAGTTTATTTAAACGTATAACTACCTCTAATATTGTAATCAATTACATAAATTGTGATGATAATAAATTATTTTCATTTCTTATTTTAAAATATTTAAGAAAATTCATACGATAAAAATTTATATTTAACATATTACGAAGTTCGTTTGAAAAGTTTGCAACTAAAGGTATCAGAAATAAGTTCAAATTAGTACTCGTTAAAATAAATTAATTCAATTATTATTATAATCTGTGATACTAGTTGCTATTGGTTGCTATATCTTGTTACATGATTGTGGACCTGGTGCTAGTCCACCTTTCTTTCAATCAGCACGGTGGAATATACTAGTATCTCCGTAAAATTCATTTGAAAAGCACGAGCACATTGATACTATCAGAGCCCTCTGTATACACATATATAAGAGCGCTAATGCCTCCGCTATTTTCTAAAAGTGTTTTCTATAATACTATAGGTGTAGATTTTGTGATGTTTCATATAAGTCAGTGTAAGAAAGACCCTTTAAAATTTACAATTTCTGAATAAAAACTCGTTGTTTTCGGCAATTTTTTTTTTTGTTTTTCCATTCAAAGTTTGGTAAAAGGCTCTGATAATATCAGAGCCTTCTAGAGTATAGAGCCATAATCATACGTCATAATTTTTTAGAAGCCTTTTTAATGGTATAACTTTTCATTGTTCACCTTGGGAATCCATAGTAAAAATGATGTTTTTTAGCTTCAAGTTTTTCAATAAAAAACGCAAAAATATTATAAAACATTTTTATAAATGTTATCTACATATCTTTAACAATACAGAAATATTAAAATTAAATTAGCTAATTCTAAAATATATTTTTCGAACTTTCATTTTGAAAAATACATCAAAGTTGGCTTCGACAAAGTAAAATGGTACTTGCTTAATTTATCTTTAGTTTGACTAGTGTACGTCAGATGTCTAAAATGTTTACAGAAAAATAGGACAACAAAAACAAATTATTTAATCACAAAATTATCACACGTTCTTAATAATTTGTGAAATAAGGCGCGTTTTTTTATTCGCTCCGTATAGCTGCTATCGAGAGCCGTCATTTTTATACGCCTAAATTTAAATTTGACGCGCTATTTATTGGTAAACTAAACTTATTTAACATCAAACTATCATTTTTAATTCAATTGTTTACCAAAAACTTCATATAAAAAATATTTGGCTCTACCTATTTAAACGGAGCGCTATCGGGAGCCATTTTTTATATGACGGCTCTCGATAGCAGCTATCCGGAGCGAATAAAAAAACACTACAATTGTTTTGCTTTTCCTACAATGTTTGAACTTGAAATTTCCACAGATATTTTGGTTCGATTTTACCAAATTTGTACTGCCATTACAGCCATTTATGTATGTAATGTGTATTGACTTAGTGACCACACGATTTGTAGTAAGCTTTTATTTCAATTTGACGAGAATGATGTTGTTATGAAAATTTTGTAAATTTTGGTTTGAATAAACCAAATATTACAAGAAAATCAAAACGATTTTCCTAACCGATGTTCATATATGTTAAAATTCAAACATTTATGAAAATATCGCAGAGATAATAAGAAATAGTTTCAGATATGCCGTTAGCTGCATCGGTAAGCAGAATGATGCATCGAGGATGAAAGAATTACAGGCTTATTTGGTTCAGGAACATGTGATGTCAAGATAATATTTTTTAATCGTAAATTGCAGAATACACTTGTCTTCTTTTCGAATGTAAGAAATTTGGAGGAATTTCTCGTTTATTTTTTTTAGAGTTTCAACATAAATTAATCCTTTTTCTAAAAACAAATCTACCAATTCTATGGACGAATACCAGTAATCACCAGTAACATTTTTATTGCTGCCCATTATTGGCTTGCATAACCGAATAGCTCTTTTTGTTGGTACTGGGTATTTCTTTTCCTCTGAATTCAAGCCAATACTGTCACTAGCCTTCCCCCTGTATAATTACAAATTATACACATAATGTGATTTGACCTCGAGTTACTGCAGCTCCGGCAGAGTACGCGCACTGTGAATTGTTTATAAACATATCCAGTAATTCACTAATGCCCGCCATTTTCCATGGTTGGATTTGAAAATAGCAGAATATATTAAAAAGCCTAAAAATGCTTTTAATTCTACAATTGCAGAATCTCTGAATTCTGTCCGATTTTGTTGGTGCCTTATTTCTGTTTTTCCACTAGAAATAATTAGCGTTACTTACATAGTTTTGCTCGTCTTCACTTTCATTAGCGTTATCTAATCTGAAGTCTTTCCATCGTGTCCCGACAAAATTTCTAAATCTTCTTCATTTTTTGAATCGCCAAAACCGAGTACATCGTCACTTATACTTGTCATCCAATTCAATACGGTTTCTGGGTCAGCAATATTAATTTTTGTTGGTACACGCTTTTATGACATTGTAATTCTCGGACCGCGATCGTAAAATAAACTACTGATAAATATTCGTTTAAGAACAACATTGATACTTTATTAAATAATAAAATAAGCAGATCCCTATGATTATTTTAAAATAAAATTGTTTACTTCATAAACAGTAAAGAATTACAATAAATATAATTGATATTTCATCAAAGCTAAAAATTAAGATATTTCTAATATTAATCCAGTTTAAAAAAATACTCAAAATTGCTTAAATATTCGTATAGGAACACTTTAAATTTATCAAAAAATATGTATGTACATAATAATAAAGAAAATTTTAAATTAGTATTTCGTATGCCGCCCTTGTTGTTTAATGACTTCAAATATGCGCTCTGGCATTGAATTTGAAAAGTTTTTTAAAGTTTCTGCCTCAATTTCTCCCCCAACAGCCCTTAATGTACTGCTTTAGTTCAGTGACCGTTTTAAACTGCCGACCATTCGCATAAACCTTCGCTGCTAGTATGCCCCATAAATTCTCCATCGGATTACAATCGGGACTACATGCAGGCCAATCAAGAACATTTATTTGTTTTTGACGAAACCAATCCATTGATTGTTTTGATACATTGATGGAAGCATTGTCTTGTTGGAAAATAAAATCAATGTCGTTGTTGTCGTCAAGAAAAGTTATCAAAACGTCTTCTAACAAATCCTTGTATGTGTTTGAATTGATTCTGGGGGTAATAAAGCAAATTGGTAGCTTTCCGCCATAGTAAAAAGCTCCCCATACCATTAGTGTCCCTCCGCCGAAATTTCTTTTAGACCGGAATATATTTTTATCACGGATATCGTGCCAGTAGCAGGAATAGCAATCTGGGCCGTCCAGGTTGAATTTTTTCTCATTCGAGAAAATCACATTTTGCCATTCATCTTTCCAATGCGTGTGTCGCTTGGCGAACAGTAGCCTATTTTCAATATGTTTATAGGATAAATTAGGCTTACTTTGCAATTTCGACCATTTAATATTTTTTGTTGTTCTTAACACTCGAGCAATATGTTGTTTTGTAACAGGTAAGCTCAATTTTGCTTTAATTTGATTGTCGGTTAACTTGTTATGGGTTGCTTCCTTTCTTATTTTGTCAATTTGAGATTTGGATAACATACTATTTCCTTTTGTTTTCTTTTTAAGACCATAACTTCGAGCTTTTTTTAGAAAGTTGTGGACCACAGTTAATGATCGACCAATTTTAGTACCAATTTGACGTATAGTAAATCCTTGTTCTTTATAAATTCTGATGGAGATTTTTTCTTCAACATTTATAAACTTTCCCTTTGGCAACACTTTAATAAAATATTATTACAATAAATAACAATTTTAATAAAAATCTATTTTAAGAGCATCGTAATATACTTACTGAATAAGATCAAATATCAAATATTTAAAACAAATATATATTTATTAAATGAGTAAAAACACGTTTTTGTTAGCTGTCCTTATACGAATGTTTAACTAAATTACTCCAAATTTTGTCAAATGATTTTTGTTTTCTTTCTACAAAGTACCGTTAGGTGATACCTGTTTACGAACATAATATTCGGACACAGGGTGACAATACAATATACTTTTAGTTTTAATAGTAGACATAATTTTGGTCCTAATTCATAAATTTTAAACGAGATTACGTTTTCTTATACGAATATTTATCACTGTAGGAAAACAAAGGAAAATAAAAAAAATTAAATACATGTGAATGTTACTACAACGAAAGTCAGGATTCAGGAAGATACTAAAAATTTCAGAAAAAAAATGAGCGGTCCCACAGACCGCACAACGCTCTTTATGGGATTTGTTTAATCTAGGTTGCTTTAATAAAATAGTGCGATCAGAGACAGAGTGTATACATTTTGATTTTCTATTGGAACGAAAGAGATGTCTATTGTTTTAATTTTTTGTCTGTCTACACGTGTTGTTATTTTTAATTTAATGGCCTCCTTGCCTTTTTGCTTTCTATATGTATGTATATAGATGAGTATGCAAACTAACAAAAAGTTTATTGCATTTGATTGAATTTTCATTAATAAAATTGTAAATCAAAACTATCAATTTCACATTGGTTCTTATGGGAAACAGGAAAATGTTCACCTCTATATATTTAAACGGTTCTATATATTTAAGATGGCTATGATACTATTTCAACCGATTTTAAAAAGACTTTTGAATCTATTGATCACAAACGAGTATTGATAAAGAACACTGTGACGTTGGCTAAAAGGTTGGTGAAAAGTAGATAGACGAATTTAAAATACGTTTGCAAAACTGTTTGTCGTAAAGCTCAACTCTGAAAAATAGTTTTTCATGAGTGCGGAAATTATTCTCCGCACACAATTAACCGTACTAAGTTTGTCATAATTTGTAGTTACTCCATTAACTTAAACACTTGGTGTTTTATTACTTGCTACTACATCAAAACTGTGACTCACGTGTATTTTTAGACTGTAAATAAAACGTTTGGAATAACTTTACAACTACAAAAACTTTTAACGCCACAACGAACAATTTTACCGGAATACTTTTTTGGACATACACATACTACAAACTTGATGATACTAGATTGCTAAATGAACTTTTCAAATGACCCTCGTACATATTTTGTTAATATTTATGTATGTGTATGTATAAAATGAAATAAAAAAATTAAATAAATCGCGTTTTCGCATAAATAATTTATGGTTATTGTTATACACTTTTGACAGGAATAAAATTAAGCATTAAAAAATAAAACGAAAAGTCCCGTTTTAAATATTCTTTTTGCTTATTTATTTTATAATTGGTTTAATTGGGGTGTGTATACGAATTTATTAGTGATCGATTTTTTTAAATTAATTTTTCGGGAGGTTTTACATCATTGGGTGGCTTAAATAAATGAGAAAATTGCGTGTGAAGAATGAGATTTGTAGTTGTCTGATATAATATTTAAGGTGGGATTATCACCAAACTTAATAAATTAGTAGTGGTAATATAATACAAAATTGAACAAAATCTTTATATTTTTAAAAATTGATTCAGAAAAAAATGTTACGGTATTAATATCAGATAGCTACATTTGTTGAGTCTGCGTCTCGTTTCGTTTTGAATCTGCCTCTTTATACTCATACTGTGTTCATCATATTCTTTGTCGCTTTACAAAATTAATGTTCAACTACATTTCAATAGCTGGACTAATTTTAAGATCACCATTTATGATCCAAAATTATTGTTGGATCAAATGTTGTTATTGCATGTTATAAAATGAAAAAAAAAGGTTTAAACCTTCTGCTGTTGGCTTTCAACTTGAATCGCAATTTTTTATAGTGGAGCACCTCTCAACGACTAAAACACTGTTGCCAAACAAGGATCCGGTCAATCATTACAAATATGTTTGGACGTTACACGGAAACATTTATTGCAAAAAATATGATTCAGATAATCCATCCAGTTAAGATATCATCTCATGCAGATTTTATTTTATATTTCCACAGTTAACTAATTGTCGGTTTTCTTTTTTCCGTTTTATAGATTATCTCATGGTTTTCTTAACTAATTTTTTGATCATAGAATTTTGTTATCAAAATACCCGAGGTCTGAAGACGAGGGTAGTGCGAACATTCAAAGAGGATAGACGTGTTTTTTCTATCCTCTTCAAAAATTTAATTTAATTTAATTTTCTTTTCTTTTTATTTTTTGTTTCTTATGTACTGATATGTATATACTTTATATATATACGTATATACATTTTAATTTTAAATTTAATTATAATTAAATTCCAGTTTAGTGTAAGGTGAAGTGAAAATAATTAAACTAAAGTGTAATTTTGGAAAATGCAATCCACCGGGATGCATTTGTCAGGCAATGTTTTTATTTTTTTATTTTTGTAGATAGAAAAATTAAAAGTGCATGATTTGATATTTTGTGGATTGTAAATACAATCAAATTTCAATTTTTAATTACTAAAGTTTAATATTTAGATAGTATTGAAATAAATTTTAAATTATGTTATATAAAATTAGTCGCAATAAATTTGGTATTAGAGTTTATTTTTACCCACACTTATTTGGATTCTTTTGTGTGATTTTGTGTAGATTTTACAATCGACGCTAATACATAATTATAATTTGGTAAGTACAAACAACAACGAGAAAGATAATCTTTACGTTGGTTTTGTTTGATACAGCCGTCACAAGTATTTTACTGTTGTGTAAAATGGGCACTAATACATACATCCATACAACTTGATTTATATATGGCAGGATCAACAATATGGTTGTACAGCTGTTTATTCGCTCTTTGCACGGATTCTGTTAAGGAAATGTAATATATTTTGTTGGATTATGTATTATAATGCACAAACAACACAAAAAGAGAATTTTTTGCGTTACATAGTTTAAGTGTGTTTATATGTACTATAAGGCCTACTAATACGCACATGAAAGATGGTAGAAAATATTTACCGTCAATGTGTGTTGGTGGTTTTAGTATGTTTTCGGTTTTAGTATATAAGATTTTGTTACTTGAATGCAGGTGTTGTTAATCTCTTTGTGTTTTTTGTGTATTGACGAAACAACTATGATATTATTGAAATCATGTATTGTGTAAGCGCAATGAAATTTTGTATATTCGACTCAAATAGGATTTTTATACTTTGTATAATCGAATTGGTTTGAGTCGAATTGGAATTGGGAGCTGTCTTATACAATTCATTTGAATTTAATAAATTTTTTTACAGGGTATTACATACTGAATCAAATAGGTTTCTAATTAATTTAATTAATATTATAAATTATAAATTGTCTAAATAAATAAATTAATAGATAAATGAAACGCAAATTTTGAAATGTTGGTTTAAATTAAGTTAAGATTTGATTTTTGAGTTTAATGGTTGTCTTAATGGAATTATTGAAATTTAGATGGTGGGATGTACACATAATCGTCATAATTACGTATATGACACATCGATACATTTTTAAGAAAGTAAGGGTTCATTTTCATTGCATTTATTGTTTTATTTACTTTGCATGCTTGATTTGGCAGGGAATGAGGTCCGTGAACTGAGTTAAAATTTTGGATATATTTGTATTTATTTTTTTAATAAAGAGATAAATTTCTGAATTATTGATTAGGTGAAGGTTTTTGGTGGCGGTGATCTCTTCAATTGGTAAATAATGCTAATTGGATTTTTATTTAGGTAGTCTAATATTTTATAAGTTTTATTTTTGGGTTGCGAAAATGACTAAGTTGAAGCAAATCATTTGAATATGTACACTATCAGACATAAATATTTGGATGACGTCCGGGATTAATGATTGGAGCTGATTTTGGGGTAGCTGATTTTGCTACTCGGTGCAAATTACCGCTCAGTCGACTTAGTTAAAGTCGTGTGCGTTTACAACGTTGCTTATTTGTGTTGATTTGGTTTTAATAAATTTCTTTTTATGAAATAGATGCTACCGTTTGATATTACATATTGTAGGGATTTATTTTGATAAGTTTCTTGTTGCAATTATCAAAAATTATCTTCTGCTAAAATCAATCACTTTATTGGTATTTAATTGTAATTTATATTAATGTTGCTATTTCGTTAAATATTTATGTATATAGATTGAAATATTATACTAATTAAATGAATAGCATCGTACGTTATCGAGGATAAGGGAAATTCCCTTTTATATGATATTGTAAACTGCATTGCATTGCAAAATTATTTGAGGTATTGATGAAAATATTTCAATACTTTTCGTCAGTTTAATTTAATTTAATTATATCAAAGTGTCATAGTTTGTTCGGGTATTTTTGTCTGATGGTCTAGTTGATATTAAGTATATATAATTATATATAATTGTTAGATCGCCTCCAAGCTACAGAAATATTGGTGAATTTTCGCTCAACATCCAGAAACTTCAAGCAGCAGTTATGTAGCGTAGAAAATGTATTGTTCTTGTGTTATCTATTTTATTTTATTTATCACTAACTAATTTAAATAGGTTAATCTTTATTAATTATGTAGTAAAGCAATTTAATTTTCAGGGATACCTGGGAAACTCTAATTGTGTTTTACTAGTAAATATCATATATAGGTACATGTAGTACTTAACTAAATTATTGATATTCTAGACTTTTTTGCGTGTTATTATGATCAATGTTTAAATTATATTATATACTTTTATAAATAAATAATTATTTTCAACATTATTAATTCCCTTTTTCTAGATTTGTAGGAAATTTCCGATTAGTTTAAATTTAATAGTATGGTTAAATATAAATGTTCAACTTTTTATTTTTAAATCTAGTTGCAGTAGGTAAACAATTAATTAACTATTTACAGGAGAATGGTAACTAATGGAACAAGTACTTTGAATTTAAATTATAACTTAACAATTTAAAATTTTTAAACATTCTTTTAGAATTTTAGCTTAGAAGTGGGAGAGTTTACATAGGCAATCTTATAAAATGTTAATTTTTGTAATATTTGTATGTAATATATAGTATTGTGTTTTGCTCATTAATATATATTAATTAATTTAGTTTAAAAATATTTAAAGGTTTCCCTTCCTTAATTTGCTAATAAATAATTCAATTTTCAGAATATAACATAGTTCCAGAATCAATCTTTAATTGGAGATTAAATTAATCCTGAAATTCAGAATTAGCTTTAATATTATGGTGATTTATTAATTAAAATTAGTTTTCAGAATTGCCTGGGAAATTATATATTGATTTTATTTGTTGATTCTTGATATACTACTTATAGTACTAACTGAATTATTGATGATTTTAGGCTGTTGTGGTGCTGTAACATTATCATTTTTAAATTATTTATTCTCTTTTTCTTGATCGGTAGGAAATTTCTGATTAGTTTTAAGTAAACTTTTATGTTTAAAATAGTTGTTAACGTTTATTTTAATTCACGTTGCAGTACGTAATAATTAATTAATTAGATATAGAAGGACCATGAAAAATGAAATAAGCGCGGTTTTTGTAATCTTAGCTTAGTAATTTTAAATTTTTCTTAAATATTTTATTAGGTAAATTAATGAACGGCGGACAGGACAAATTACAACATTAATAATTTTAAGTCCCGATTTAAATTTAGGGAGTCTTGAGTATCCGGCCCTGGATTTCAAAGAAATGATCATCTAATAATATAGTTAGATTGTGCTGTCTTGTGCTAATCTATTTATTATATATTGTACTAATAATTTACTAGCTAACGATCACTTTGGTCTCTGTAACCGGGTCGTGTCTGGCCCAACTAATAATCCTATCCTATCCTTCGGTTTTGTTATATGTATATGGGTGTACTGTGTGTGCCCGGGAGTCCGGGAGATCCTGCTATAATGCTTGGCCGTACACTCTCAATCAATCAATCAATAAAATGTTAATTTTTTGTAATGTGTAATGTATTCTGTTTTGTCCATTAATATATTTTAATTAATTTAGTTTTAAAAGACTTAAAGGGATCTATTTTTTAATTTACTAATAAATAATCCAATTTTCAGAATAAACATAGTTCTAGAATTAATCATTATTATAGGGATCAAAATTAATCCCGAATTTCAAATTTAAATTTTAGTTTGAATCAACCCTCCAGGATAAATAAGTAGTGAATAAGCTGTAGTTTAGAAATTGTGTTGTCCTGTGCTAACTATTTTTACTATATAATTACTAACAATTTACTGTTATCCTTCGGCTGGGGATGGATAAATGGGTGTACGATGTGTGCTCGGGAATACTGAATATGCTGTTATAATAATTATTCATTTAAGTAATAAAATTGGTTATTATGATGTTTATTAATTAAATTTAGTTTTCAGAGTCGTCTGAGAATTTGTATGTTAATTTTATTTGTTGATTCTTAATATACTTATAGTACCTAATTGATTTATTGAATTATTAATAAATCTATGTATTTCATGAAAGTTTAATTTCAACTTTATTTTATTTAAATTTATCTTTATTTTTTTATAATGATGTTTTTTATAATACAGTAGAATCCGTTTATACCAAACCATGTATATAACGAACAAAAGCTTATAATGATCATATAGTTTTGTCATATAGTTGTGTGCCTTGAATTTGCACAAACACTTATTTTTTCTTATACACTACAAACAAAGAACTACGTTTATAAACGTAAACGAATATTTGATTAAAATGAACAACCGGCTATAGTGAACAAAATTGTGTCCCTTGAGTGTTCGCTATAAGCGAGTTCTACTGTAATTATAATTATAATTTTAGCTTAGTAATTTTAGATTTTCTTAATTATTTTATGAGGTAAATTAATGAAAGGCGAACAGGGGGAAATTACAACATTAATAATTTTTAATTTAGGTTTAGGAAGTCCTGAGTATCCGGCCCTGGATTCCAGAGAAATGATCATCTAAAAATGTAGTTAGATTGTGTTGTCTTTTGTGCCGTCTATTTACTAACTATCGATCGCATTGGTGTCTGTAACCGGGTCAAGTCTGTCCCAACTAATAATCCTATCCAATCCTTCGGTTTTGTTATGTGTAAACGGGTGTACGGTGTGTGCCCGGGAGTCCGGGAGACTTGCTATAATGCTTGGCCGTACACTCACAATCAATCAATCAATCAATCAATCAAAATACCCGAGGTCTGAAGACGAAACTTCAGTCATGCTGCACTGCGGTACGGACTATAGCAAGACATGGTTGAATGAGTCAATCAATTCCGCAGAATTCTTCGATGAAAGATACCACGTATTTAGAAAAGATCGTAACTTTATTGTTCATGAGAAACGTCATGGGGTGTTTGCTTCGTTGCTGTGCACAGAGACTTAGAATCTGTTAGACTGGCTGGTTTGAACTAGTGATTGCAAATTTGGGGTGATATTCTAAAACCGGTTTTTCGGTTTTACCTACAATAAAAAACCGGTTTCCGGTTTCAAACCGGTTTTTTAAACAAAATATATTAATTTGTACAAAAGGGAGTTGTCACTTTTATTAGAAAAATACTCGTAATTTTTTTTTTAGAAGAAGAAGGCATTTCGTTTGATGGTGTAGACAAATTTGTGGATGTTCCACCGCTTCCCCAACAATCTTCATATCCTCGTTTAACAGCAGTAATTTTATGTACTGCTCGCAAATGCGAAGGAAGTGTACTAGTTGATCCACCCATGCATTTTATGATTTTCGAACATGTTTTGCATTTTGCCACTTGACCATTTATCTCTCGGAGAAAATGTGTCCAAAGTGATTTGGTATTTTCAATACCTTTCTTGTATTCCTCGAATTTGTAATCCATATTTATTATGGTCTGTCTTAAAAAATATTAAAATATCGTCGGTTTTGAATATAACCCATGAAGTCACATATACATAAAGAAACAATAATGTAGGTATCCCGACATTCCACCAAATTCGACAGACCAACCGACAAACACACATACTAAAGATACATGTTAAACCGAAAGTGATCTGACTGAAAACGTCCGAGATAAATTCAACATGTAAACGGTGACTTTACTGAAAGTTATCTGAAAGTAGTCTGAGTTCGGTCAACTTAAATTTGGTTGGTTGAGTCACTTTGTGTATTGAGTTAAACATATAAACTTTAATTTAGTTGAATTGACAGATTTTTTCATACTATGAAAAAGGCAAAAGGTTTTTATACATGTTCGAAGTGGTTTTCAAATTATTTTAATTAATTTTTTAATAATTTAAATGTAATTTTAGAACAAAGTGACATTTGAACTGTCAGCTCAGATCAAATAAAAATGTCCCATGTAAACACCAACTCAAATTTTCAGTCAGATCACTTTCAGATAAAACTCAGTCAGTTCACTTTCGGTTTAACATGTATCTTTAGTAATAATGTAGTTATAATTTTCATATGATTTATATTATTGTTTTGTTTTCATCGTTTTTTTTTTTTTTGTGAATACGTAATGTATAATTAGGCAAATTTTTTGTTAATAATAAAACCGGTTTTTAAGGGTAATAAAACCCGGTTTTTCGGTGATGTAAAATAACAAAAAAAAACGGTTTTTCGGATACCGGAAAACCGGGTTGCAATCACTAGTTTGAACATTGACCAAGGCGATGAATAAGGCGATATTGATTGACTTTCATTATTTCAAAACTTGACTCCTGATGATGATATTGCAATATTTTATAATAAAATTTTCTCTTTGATCAACCGTTCCGACTAGTAAACAGGACCAATCCCCTAACCGGTACTCAAGTTATCTAGTGCGCCTCATAAAGGGTAAAGAGAAATACCAAAAGCGTTTTAAATCTTACAGTAATCGACTTGATTATATGTTTTTAAAATTCATCGTATCTCTCTTATCGAAACAAACATAATGAATAATCCAAAATCTTTTTGGAATCACCACAATAGATCACTTAGTACTAAGCCTGACTCGAACATTCAAACAGAGATATGGAAGCTTTTTCTGATCTTTTCAGATCAATCAGTGTTTGTACCGGTTGCTAATACTTGTACATATGTATAACCTATTCATTTTGTAATATGCCTAACCAGTTGCCTGATTTGTTCTTAAAAAGTCTCAAAAATGTTCTTGTGGTCACGAGCACCCGATTATTCAATTGGTCGACAAATATGTCTTGTTTTTTAAGTGGAAAGAATGATTTTTGTTGCGTATCCAGAAAAATGGTGACATAGCGGACGTAGAAAATTACAGATCAATTTCCATTTTATCTTGTATTTCTAATGTTTTTGTAGTAGTAAATTTTGGTAAGTTTTAATAGGATCCCGTTGTCCGATTTTCCCTAACTATTTTGGATTTTTTAGTTGTTTCAAGGGCAAAAGTGCCCAAAACACGCTTTTTCACATTTTTATTTTAGAATACCTCAAAAACCTAACGTGACAGAGTAATTGTGTCTAGATTCGGATTCAGCGCAAAAATTTACTTCTAATATGACTGTTCAGCAAGAAAAAAAAATCCATGCAGGCCTGTGTAATCAACAATCTATTAGACTTTAACTTGCTAACTAAAATCAATCACGACATCAGCAGCTGTTTCCGCAATCGGCTTTCAGGACCAATCTTCGTGTTTCCATCATGTCTTAAATTGGCTTGTGACAAACCATGCAATTCACTTTCATGAGATATACCTGTTCAACATGCCACTATCAGAGTTTAGAAGAAGGTGTTATGCTACATGGTTCAGCAATACCAATAACTCATTATTGTGAGACACGATGTTATATTTTTTTATTTTTACAGAAATAAGAATATTTTATAATAATTAAAATTTAAGGCAGCATGTTATGGGGTTTTATCTGTTTGCACCCAATAGATAAAATAGCCATCTAAAACATTCAAAATCGGTCGATGTGAAAATTACGTATGAGTTATTTTTTATATCTACAGAACAAAACTATTAATAGTCGGACAATATTATATAAAAAAATGATTTGACCATGACAACCAAACAATAAAAAAAAACTTCATACACCATTCTTGTTCTAAAAAAAAAAAAAGAAAAAAATCGAATAATTGAGAAATAATCACATCCTACATTCCATACACTCCCAGCTTGTTATGGATAAAACCAGAAAAGCATAGCTAGAAAAAAATTTACTTTTGGGATTTTGAGATTAAATTCAATGATTGGGGCGATTAGAGGGTATGTGCAGACGTAATATTTCTTAGATTTGGACAAAGAAACTGCTGTGGTGTAGGTTTTTTTTTAGGCAAAAACTAGAAATTTGCAGGTTTTTTTTCAGCATTATACAATAATTTTGTCTGGTTTAGATAAAACCGCGTACGTACTCCAAATTATTGAACTTTATAGATTTATTATGAGTAATAAATATCAATTGCTTGCGTATTTACCGATTTTGGATCGAAAAAGTAGCATAAAAAACGAACCTAACGATTGACGACAATATATCGATTAAAATTCACCAACGACGACACAATGATCGTGTGAACACAAAAATTTTTTGCTGTTGCTTTTATTTGTATACACGTAATATCATTTCGCAAAGCTATAAATCGATTTTAGACAGAATAAAGAAAAAAAATCAAATTTTTTAAATTCTTTTCTATAACAACAGAATAACAAGAGTACTTCGTTTATGTAGAGGTGCTAAAGAACTTTTAATTGATTGTCAATTTTGATTTTTATCATAACTACCACCGCTAGTATTTTTTATTGTATTGTACATATTTCGTCGTCTGGTTAACAAAGCGCGTTTTGCGATAGTTGAAAGAACTAAAAATACATGTACAAAAAGATCATGCGATCAGAACTACTTTATATAGTCAGTATTTCGCCCGCATCGATATTTCAAACTATAAATCCAAATATAAAACAAAAATTGTGTGACAATTTTTTTTATTTACATTAGTTCATTGACGCAGTTTTTTGACCAAAATTATTATTTAAGATTTTTAACCATTTACCAACAGCAGCACAGCGTAAGCAAATTCTTTGCTTTATAAAAACGAGTTACGAGAATAATTAAATTTAAGGTTGAAAACGTATTCTACAGTCTATACTATATATAAAAAATTTATGTTATTAATATTACCATATATAATAAAGGGTTAAACGAGAAAAAAAAACGTATCAAAAAATTTGTATAAAATTTTAGTTTTTTCATTAAATTGTCAAAAAATTAGACATGACAAGTTTAAACACTTCGTTTTTGTATTTATATATATGTATAATAAATAACAGCAATATCATGAAAAATAATCGTTTAGTGTGTAAAAATGGTCTAGACATATTTTAGACATCAAGATACTTGTGTTTTGTATGTACAGATACAATACAAAAATATTTTGGAAACTGGCCATCTCACATACTCGCGAAATTTTAATGATACCCAACTGTACAACAACATTCATTAGAATATATGTATTACTTTTATAATAAACATACTTCATGTCAAGTTATTTAATTTAATATTTCAACAAAATGATCATCTCCCTATCATATCATCGAGAAAAGCTGTTGATGGAGATGATGATTATGATATTTTTATAAAAAATAAAAAATAAATACAAATTATTTAATATGTTAGAGAATAGTATAGAAGAAAAAAATGATAACGTTGATTTATTTAAGAGGTTTCTGATAATTTTTGTATAATAATACATAATATTAAAATGATGCTTTAATAAACACATGAATATAAGCATAAACCTGAATCGTATGTTTAGTGATGTTAATATAAAATACAATGTATATATGAGACGTATATTTGATTACAAACATATTTCATTTTTAAAATTTGATACCATATGGATTTTGTTGCAGTGACGAAATATTGTTTATAATAAAAAATTAATTATTGATATGAAAGAAATTTTTAAACTACATACATATTTTAAAAACACTAATTTCCCCACTTGGGTGGTCGCTATGCTTCTATCTTAAGTATAGATGAAATTTTGTTCCAGTAAATTGAGGAAGCAAAAAAATATTCTTTCGAACGATCTTTCTAAGGTATCACCCGATTTAACCCAATCCTGATTACAAAAAATTCGATTTTACGACACGCTGTCTTAACACTTTGTTGACCGGTAATTTTACGCAAAAGCTATCTCGTATCACCGGCTATATTTTGTCAGAATAAAATATACAAATATTTTAATACTTACGTTACAGTATTGGGGACCTAAATTTTAAAAATTGAAATAATTAATAGAAGTGCAAAAAAGAACTCGTGGCCGGTCAACAACGTTTGGATATGATAACACGAGTTAACTCGAGATCAGTCAACAATGTGTATTAAGAAAGAAAAGTTTCCGATTTTTGTTGCTTTCTTTATTAAAGAATTAACAACTAGACAAAAGAATAACAATATTTTTGTTCTGGGATTTCCCGTGTTCTTCTTTGTTTGTTTTAAAATATAACTCTAAGTAGTTCCGGGGTAGTGTTTAGGTTACTTGTAACCATTTGGTTTCTCTAAGTCAGCTTGACAACATGAAAAAGTCCTCTATTGATAAGATTTTCCAAGACATTTTCTTGAGATCTGTTATGAAACCAACAAAACCAACATTATGAATTATAAAATTACGCTATTTTACTGAATTGAAGGTTTTTTGTGTGGGGTATTAAAAGTAAAACCAAACATTTAAATCAGGTAATTTGAAAAAAAAACAATAAAACATTTCAAGACTCTCCTACACGATTAGAAATTTTACAAGTAGAACAATTAAAATTTCACACCGGCACCAGGATTCGGATTTGAGATGAGAAAAATGATAAATAGACTCATTATTTACAGGGGGTTGCCAAATTATTAGGGACACGTCGAATCATATTGGGACATGTTAAATCTAGGCGACTTATGTATTTAATTATACATTTATAAAAAGCCATCACAACTATTAAGTTTAAAAATGTTCTTCTAAACATTAGCAGCATTCAAAATACAATTTTTAGCCTACTTGGACTGTGCCCGAAACCTGTGATAAATATTTTTTAGTAAACTTTTTTGACGTTTATTTGAAAAAACCGCATACACCCAAATTATCACTAAGCGTATTTCCTTGACAAATTTACAACAACAATTGCATAGAAATGAATAGGATAAACCCCACCATAAAACATAGAATTGTATGGACCACATCATTAAAGATTTATTTTAATCCATAATAGAATTGCCTCGAATATTTTTTAGTTTGCATTGCAATTTTGATTTGAGACCACCCGCGACCTTGCCATTCATTTCCTGTATAAAAACCTAACTATATCGTAATGAATTTTTCAAAATTTTGGCGAGAATTACTGCACCATCATCCTGTTTTACTATCTAAGAATCGAACAACATAACAGATGGAGGAAATATTTCTAAAAATTATTACAGGATTCGGGGCAGCGTAATAAAAATTTGTGAATGTAGGGGAATATTTTTCAAATAAATGTCGAAAATTTGTACTAAAAAATAATTATCACAGGTTTCAGTCACAGTCTAAAACTAGAAATATATTATTTATCTAAATTAGATATATCCTGGGGTATTGTAAATTTAGTTGTTAAATTTTTCATATTGTTACGTTTTTGCCTTGTCAATTAAGGTTGGTATCACTGGATTGTGAACAATACAAAATCAATTTAATTTATCATCAACGAATTTCTTTAGTTAACACAAGAACTATTACAACACAGTTTATTAAT
Source organism: Tipula vernalis (assembly GCA_958295665.1). Classification (NCBI taxonomy): domain Eukaryota; kingdom Metazoa; phylum Arthropoda; class Insecta; order Diptera; family Tipulidae; genus Tipula; species Tipula vernalis. Next base: position 330,342,869 of record OY282558.1, read on the forward strand.
TAAAATTCACAAAATCACTTTATATAAATTATTCTCAAATTTTACTATACACTTATAATTTTTATTTCCACTAAATCACTTTTTAATTCCTTTTTAATCTTCACACTGTCGCTTACCCAATACTACTAATCCAATTCGACTTCGTTCGCCTTTTTCTATACACAAACCAAACTTCTAGAAAGCTCATGACTTTTCTAGTTAGAATAGTGTATTGACATTTAGAACAATTTTATGATGGAAAATTCCATTTTAGTGCAGTTAAACATTGAGCTATTAATTTAACTTATTCTATTACACACTAGGTGTCACCGTTACAATATATTTAAAATTAGTACTTATTGGTATAGGATGTATGTATTTAGTACTTATAATATTTATTTGTGTTCTAAAAATCATAAGTGCTAAAATTACTTGTTCTATTATTTACATTACTTGTTCTAATATGCTGGAACAAAGCGCCAAATGAAAAAAATATAGAAACAATAATGCGGAACAATAGGTCTATTGAATTGAATATTTTCAGCTAGCTCTGCTAGAAATAGGTTTTTGCCAAAAATATTTTCAAATTTAGATAAATAAAATCTTTCTGCTTTTTGTAGGTACATATAATAATATTTAGTACACAGCTAAATTTTTTATTTTGAATGCACGTATTTTTAAACGAAGTTTCTTGTGGTTGCGGATTAAAAATGTTTTAAAACGTTTTCTGCTTTAGGTTGAAGTTTTGGATTAAAGTAAACATTTGATCGTAAAATTAAAAAAGGCGGAATTGGGGCAAGAGGTTTTTCACTAATGTCTCGAAAACTAAATAAAAACTGTTCGAAAAACGGATTTGAAACAAGAGACAAAAGGAGGTTTCAAAACAAAATTTATGGACATTATGACGTAGAACCTGGCGCCTGCATGCTGGTAATCTCAAAAATTAGTGAGGTTTCTGGCCGATTTTGGCCGCCGCATTATTTTCAGTTGTATCCCGGCAATCGATGAGCGAATTTATTTGGGGTTTTTATTTGTATTTCGATAACGTCAGTATCGAATTACAAGGAACACAAACCATCACACGCGGACCAACTCTTTTCAATAAGATCTTTAAAAAAAATTCCAATTTGTAAAAATTGCCGCCACCGATGCAGAGAAAAAAATAAAAACTTAAAATTTCGGTTTTGATGCGATTGTTAATGGGACAAAACCCGTTACAAGCAGCTCGACCAGTCCTCTGCAAACATATTTTTACTTGTAAAACTCGCCACCGTTAAAGGAGAGCAAACAGGATAAATGGGAAGAAATTATTTCAATTATTAGTATTTGAAAAACTCTCCTAAATTTTTAAGACATTAAAAAAACCTGAAAATCGAAAGGCGGATATAATCTGATTGCTTCGGATTATTATCTCTCCTTTAGAACAGAAGTGACATTGAAAGCGTTGTTGGCGGATTAATGTTTCAGACTAATTGTCTGACCTTCTGTTTGCCACTATATCCAGCGCGACTTAGCTAAGCCTAAAATAACATTAACAAGTCATGCCTTACTTGAATACTGAATATTTTCCTTGTCCAAGGATTTTAAATTATTTAAAACCGTCTCAAAAATAGGTTTTATATTGCAAACTTTGTAAATAAACATTTACCACGGCAAATTCTTAATTTCAGAAACAGGAAGAGTCGCACAATTCAAAGCTTTATTCACTCAATTGAAAAAACACGTTATGCTTGCCAATCTGCTGATTTTTGTCGGCCATTGTGTTCGGTCATTGTGTTCGGCTAACTTTCTCCAGTAAACAACATAATTCACTGCTGCTTGGAATTTAGTGTATAGTGGCAGATCCAAAATTCGACTAAAGTCATTGAGTGATAGATCTTTTAACTGAACCTCGACTTAACTGAAAGCTCAACTATTTAAAACCGAAACATCTTAAAGCTAAACATTTTTCTAATGTTTTAAAAATATAATAAACACAGTACAAATTTGATTTAGTTTGAAAGTACCAAATTTAGAGAATAAAACCTCGAAAAATCCGGTCTCCATCAACCCGGAACCTGTGGGTCCCCTTTTCTGTGTGAGGTACTCGTTGAGGACGACGCTACATATTATAATTTGTTATACATATTGTATTGCAAATCGCCTACTTTACTTTGAAAAATTTATTGATGGAGAATAAGTTTATTTTTATTTTTGAAGAGTACGTTTTTACATAATGAGCTGAAAATATTCCTAATTCAAAATGTAAGAATAAATTATAATTTTTTCTAACTCGTTACTCACATGTACAACTAAAAGAAGAAAATATTATACAAGAAGCAAAACAAAATTGAGCCATTTATTTTGAAAGTGGTGTAAATACATTTTGAAATGAGATAATGAAATAATTGAGATCAATGGGAAGCGAGGTTTCCTCGTTTTTTACCTCTTTGCCAATAAACTATATTTCAGTGGAGATATTTTAAGAGGTAAGAAACGAGGAAAATACATCATGCGCTGTATACATCGTCTAAACAGGCCCAAAATAAATGCAAAAGTATATGATGCCTTAAATTTTCTTATTTATTGTACAAATATAAGGATTTAATTTTTTTGTTTTGGGGTGTAGATGATTGAACGATAAACAACTGGTAAATATCGTACTAATACTTCAGTTTTTGAAAAATGAACTTACATTACTTTCAAAATAAGCGGCTCAATTGATTCACCCGGTTGAATATTTGATTTAATTAAAATTAAAAAATGTTTAAAATGTTTTAGATTTTGTTGAAAATAAATCAAACTTGTCTGAAAATTTGTTGAATTTTATTTAAAAAATTCGTCCAATTCTACATACAAAATGTCCAATTGATTGAGCAAGTGTTCAAAATCAATGAAAACTCACCTTAATTTATGCGAAAAATATCGTCCGAGCAAAATAAAAAATGTTGAATTTAAATTAAAAATTTGTGACCAATTCTAATGCCCTAGGCGTAGACATAATACCCTAGACACTGCGATTTAATAAAACAGATTTAGTGAATTTTTCGAGTTCAGTCGTAGTACGTCCAGCTCGGTTTTAGCTAAACCAGTTTTCATCTAATATCTTATTAAACTGTGCCTGAGCCAAAATAGAAAATATTTAATTTAAATTGAAAATAAATGTGCGCCCAATTTAATTTAAAAATATCGTCTTATACCATTCCAAAACGCGACGAATTCTTTTTAACTAACGTTGGTGTTAAACAAAAAGTGGTTAACTGCAACAACCAAAATGTTGGCACATCACTTTTAAAGTTTTACTTCAGATTTGTTGAAATACTTTGAATTATGTGTTGCATCAGTTAAATTTTTTAATTCGGTTGGAGTTGAATATCAGTTTTACAGAAGCTTGATTAATTGAATTATTTGTAGCAAATGAACTTTGGTCGTAGAAGTAAAACTATTTAACTGCGGAACTTTTCAATAATTACTTTTAATTGTTTTTTATAGATGCGTAAAAAGGTAAATTAATTATTTTAAAGTCTATCAGAAAACAGATTTTACAAATTAATGTTTAGTTTATTACCCAAGACCACCTGTGTTAAGCAAAATTTTTATGGAAAATAAGGGTAAATCTTAAAAACCGATTAGGCTATGTTATACAGCTTAGGGTTGTGCATTGATGGTGGTTATATCCGTTAACCACTTTCTAAGCTAAAAAATAGACGTCTAATTTTAAGTGCATATAAAATACCTCGAATAATTTTTTTCTTCAGTATATAACCAAACCAATAAAAAACGAATATTCATATTCACTCACAGAACATAAAATTTGACTTTCATGCCGTGATTAAATATTTGGTTTCAATCTAGTAAAATCAAATTTACTTATTACTCAGTGACACTGGTAGAAGTAAAATAAAATTTACTACGTACACCGAATATTTAATTTCTATAAACAAAAATCTCATTAAAATTAAGTCAAAAATGTTTCTAAGCTTAATGATTTAGTCACAATTTAACAAATGGAGTCATTCCATTTATCCAAAATCTCGAAAAGCAGACCTCGCTTCTGAAAAGACTCCTCACCTCTGAGTTGAATAAATTTAAGGTAAAATAAATTTTTTTTGAAAAGTATCCGATTCAATGAAAAATATTTTATGGCTTACAATAGCTATTTGACCAGTTGATAATTTTCGTGTTGCACTTCAGATAGTACAAATATTTTTCAAATTTTAACAAAATTTCAAGATTCAAACTATCTTTTAAAATCGTACAGATTTCAAAAGATTAATTATGCAATTATAAATGTTTGGTTTTAGTGTTTACTCCTTTCTATCTAAATATTTTAACTAAAGCCAAACTATTGTTTCAAATTCAAATTTCTATTCAATAGCGCTATTAACGAGTGTCAAAGTTTATGCATTTTCTGCCACAGAAGAAAATTTCTCCTTTACTATGAACTTAACCTATGATTAACAAAGTACAACTGTACCTAAATTCATACCAGGAATTAATGTGAAACAATTAAAATAATATATACATTTTAATTTATAATGAGTGACAGCCATTTTTCTTTGATGTAAAATGTAATTAAAACAATTCATTAGAATCTATAAATTAAAATCAAAATAAAATAATTATTAATCGTGCGCGTACACATAAAATATGAAAATATCGTATTCTGCGATCAATTCTGATTACATTAGTATTATACTGTAAAAACTTCTCTAACAAAAAAAAAAAATCTAAATTAATTCCATGAAATTGTTCAAATTCCAATAACAACACAACGATGGGAAGTTTTTTTATGTTATGTATTACATTACTATCGATAAATTCATATATGATGCTTGTGGCAAAGATTGAAGGTCATGTTCACTCTTTAGGTTTTGATTGATTTTTATTCAATGATTTTAAATGTGAATTTTTCCAGATTAACCCCGTAAGATAATTTCGTGTCTAAAGATATCTATACAGCATAATAATAAGAAGAAAATCTTAAAGCAAAACAGAATATTTTTACTGCGATATCTTTTATCGTATAATTTATACCAAACATATATACGTAAGAAATGCATTTTATATTTCTTTACAAATCGATCAAATCAGAAACAAAATTCTTATACTAAACAATCACGATTAATAATGGCTGCGAAACAACAATTAGTTTTAAAACTTTGTTGTTTACCTCGATTGACTGACTACTGATTTCTATTGTAATTAATCAGTTAAGTATTTTTGTCTATATACCAATATTCATAAATTGGGTCAACATTTTTTGCGGTCATATCCGTTTATGGTTTTATCCAATACTTCCCAAAAATAGATAAACAAAGATAAATGATAAAGTTGGACGCAGATTGATTAATCTCGGATTATTTAACATCAGGCTATAATAGAATGACCGATAAATCCAGACCACAACCAAAATAACGATAATTAAAAAAAAAAAAATATATATATTTGAGTGACTCAAACCAAACTATTGTTAGCTAGCATATATTAAAGTTCAGTTACAAATTTCCAATATAATATAATCAAAATACCAATTAATCACTTTGACAGCACTATCGCATAAAATAATAATTAAATTTTCAATTTTACACTCATCAATCAGGTAATACACAAAGCAATTTGAAATGATGATCAAACTATAGCTTTACATATATTTAAATAATATTTGAATATCTTAGCTTAGAAGAAGAAATATTAAACTTTGACCACTTTTTGTCTTTGTAATTTATTCGCGCGAAATTAGACACTTGAAAGATCCAAGTTTAAAATCATAAAAAAAAATTATCTTTAAAAAATATAATAAATTTGTAGATGTGGGCACACTATGAGACTCAATGGATTCAGCTTAATCGTAAAGTAATTTGAGGCGGTACACAATCGACATGTTGCTCTGCGCTTATATTTTTGTGATATATTTTGGAATTCTTATTGGATTTGAGTTACGCATCGCATACGATTAATTTTATGTTATATTAAGTGATCACAATCAGAGTGATCATTTGAAATTTTCGTTAAAATTTAACCGACAGTAATCTTTAATGTTTAATGTGAACATGGCCATTATGAGAATTTATTTTTTATTACACACACACACAGATTCTTAGTACGTATGTGCTTAATAAAATTTAAGGCATGATTTGAAATTTTAAGTTTAATAAATGGTTAACCCTTCTCTTTATCTAATAATATATACATTTAAAACTGTAAATCTTGTAATTTATTTAACGACACCGTAGGAATATTAAGTATGTACATCATGTATATCATGTGAAAAATAAAAAAATACGGACTTTTCTAATTGCAAATATAAAGTTCTTTAATCAATCAAGTAATTAAGATGTTTAATATTAAAATGTTATAAATTTTTACTTTGATCTTAGATTTACCACAAAAAAAAAAAAAAATACCACAAATGTAAGAAACTGAAACTTTCTTATCAGTTTACAAAAAAAATCGGCTACTTTTCTATATTGTCTTATAATATTGTATTTATTCTAATAAAAATGTTATTTCCTTTGTAATTTGATCTGTTTTAACGATTACGTATATTGTATACTCGTATAATTATTTTCGTGCCTTTCAAGAAAATTATTATCAACTAGTTCTCGAGCGCTATAGAATTTCAAATTGTGCAATTTACTATCTGCCTATGAAGAGTTAAATCTAGGCATAAAATAAGAAAAACACGATTGGACAGAATATAATATAAAAGTGGGTAGTTTTTGCTTAAAAAAAAAATGTTAAATTAATTGTCAATTTCATAGCGCGCACGTATTACAAGCAAAATTTGCGTGATGTATTATTCGCATACGTGATAGACGGAAAAAAATGATGAAAAAGAGTACATCTAATTAAAAACATGTTGGTTTTTATTTTAGATTTAAATTAAAAAACATAAACATATTTTGTCGTGTAGGCGTACATAGCATCATTGCTCTCTGTTTTATGCAACGGATTTATTGGCTTTAATGATACGCAGAAATAAGCATAAAGCTGTTGTTTATTTAAAACAGCCATAACTCCCCCCCATTGTGTTATAAAATAATTTATAAAATGTAATGTTAATTACATTCTAATTTCTGGAATTTTCACATAATTATCAATTCCAGCATAATTTTTCATTCAAACCGAGTAAGTTTATTTTTTCTTATTTGAATTATGTAAACAACTACATATGTATATGTACTATAATTTTACAGTTAACTAAATTTTAATAATACAAAAATACGTAAATAACAAGCAAATTCCTTTAACTACTTTTTAATAAAAAAAGTGAAAAATCCATTGTTATTCTTTTAGAACTTCTTATACAAAAAAAAAATTAAATATATAAGACAATATGTACTTAAGAGAATTTTGTAATAAAAGATGGAAGTGAGTAAATTGGATAAGGGAATATAAATAATATTCTATGTTTTATGTGCATCTCTGTACAGGCAAACCTCGTTTAACGAACGTATTGTGTCCCTGAAAACCGTTCGTTAGTTGAGGTTTCGTTGTGCGAGGTAAATAATTTTATGTGCTATTTTTTGCGAAAAAATATTTGTATGGTTTCTAAAACATTACCATTTATGTACATAAACTGTACTTATAATAATATTCGAGGTTTGAAGTTCGTAATACGAGATTTTTCAACAATTTTGGATGTTCGTTAATTCGAGGATTCGTTATTCGAGGGTTCGTTAAACGAGGTTTACCTGTATTGCGCCTTGCCTACTATACTACAAACATAAAAATTAAAAAATCTCACGATTATGATTTAATGATAATTTAAAAAGAAAACATTAACACTTAACATTTAAATAAGAAAAAAGTGTTAGCACTTTATGGTTAATATAATCAAACGGAATAAAAGTACAATCGTCGATTTATTCTTAACTCTGGTGAAAAAAATACAAATGTATATCTCCCTGACTTTGATGTATGGCTAAAGTACGCGCTTGTATTGTTAAAACAAAAGTTCGCACACATACACACATACACATACTCTATTATGGTATGTAGTTTAAAAATCGCGTTCTCCAGAACACTGAAAATATCATTTATTTAAAACATGTGTACAACAAGCAACATAAAAAATTATTTATAAAAATAAAACCGTAAACATACATAACTAAGTATAGTAAGTAAATCGAATGTTAATGTTGACAATCTAATTTTGGAATATTTACGATTGTCTTGATATTTATTTATTTGTTCTACTTATAGATATAGATCCTCTTTACTTTGATCCGCAACAATTACTCTTTATAGAACGAATAATTTTTTGATGCTGGTTTATTGACATCTGGCAACAAGAATAATAATATTTTATTTATGTATTTCCGCCAAACTATTTTATATGATTTCTAATTAAAAACATTAAAGTTCATGGTTAATGAGCGTCTGCGAAGCGGGTCAAATATAAAATTACTGATTATAATTTACAAAAGATGTTCAGTTTCGTTTAAATTTAAATTATTTTGTTTTAAGGAATTTGGTTATTGGATCTCATTAAAAAAAGAGGAATTTATTTGCCAAATCCAAATGAAAAAAAAAATTTATTATTCGACATTTGCCATTCTCATTGCCATACAAATAATTATAAAATTCCATTACGCACAATTAAGATTACAGACGACCGAAGCATACTATATTTGAGCGAATACGAGGAGAACTGGCTTTAAAATATACAGATCAAAAAACTCTCGAAAATTTCTGTTCAGAAATCTCAGTTAAGGATTAGCATTCACGCGTATCATTTCAAAATGCTTAATACATTGTATATCCGTTCTAAATCAAATTTCTAGCCCTTAATAACTTCTCAACATACATACATACACACATTAATATGACAACTTTTGTAAAGTGATGTAATTTTGCATTTTTACAAAGTTTTATGGCGAGTCCTCTTTGATGAGTGCCAGAAGTGACTAACTATTATTTTGTTAGCTATATTATTGTTCCCCATAATTTGAACAAACTGTGACCTGTTGGATAAATAGGGAAACATTCAATATACTGGAACAACTCCAACCAAGGATTATTAATTTTCCATCAATTAAATCGTGATCACTTTTATCAAACGCATAAATGAAGAAAATAGCAACGTATTAATTTAATTTAGCAAACTCGTATACCGTATACCTATTTTTATCATGAATTGTATTTTGATACCTTAAATATTTTATAACAATTTATAATCTTAAATCATTTTACACAAAAATCTGTGAAATTAAACAAAATAAGGATATCTGCAAAAACGAAAATGTTGAGATTGCTAAAGTTTGAGTTAGGTTTTAAAATTAATTAGAAATTATGGTAATGTCTGTCTAATCTAATTCTGGAACGAATGGCAGCAAAAATTGAAACAGTGTTTTTTGTTCCAGATATCCTGTTTTTGTTTAATTCTGCAGAAATATCAACACCATGATAAGGCAATATCGTTTCAATCCTAATTTAAATTTTAACTTCCCATTTTAATTGTAGAAAAAATAGAGAATACATAATAAAATGTAAAGAATTGAGAGCCCGAAGAATTTTGTGAATAAAATGGAGTCTACCTCGACAGCTTCATAGAAAACAGCTAAAACTATTGTAAGCCAGCTGCAAATATCATGATTGACAAACAACTATTCCCAACCAAAAACTAGATATAGATTCATTCAATACAAATATGTATGTTATTGTAGTTTCCTTACTGGGGAAAAGATGAAACAAGGTCAACACAACTTAATACAGACAATTTGTTTACGATTTCTTTCGAACTGTCGAAACTTAAAAAAATTAAAAGAGTATAATGGAACGCTTCTCATGTTAACCCTACTTTGCGAATCAAATAATTTTACTCTCACAATTTATAAAAGTAAACCGAACAATATGATAGAGACCTGAATATAATCCCGCAACTCTTCAAAGACAAAGATCACAAACTAATGTCAATAACCTCTCGCCTAATAAAATGATAAAAATAGGTTCACACCCTTCGTTGAGAATTTTAAGCTCAGAAGAACTTAGACAAGCAAGCAGAAAAGAACCCCTACTAGGAGAGGGGAGGGGCTTGAAATTCTCAATGTAGGGTTTATTACTACTTTTATCAATTCTGTCTTTCCTCAGATCACTGGTGTATTGCTTTTAACATTAACCTTAAAACATCACTTTTTAAACCATAGACCTCGAACTCGTCTCGTTAATTACCTCCGATAGGGGAATCCGGTTTAAGCTGAGGATTTTTAATTACAAGCTTTTTCGTTGACGAATGCAATTACAACGGTTTTAAAAATAAATTAAAGAAGACTGCTAGAACACTTTCAAGTGCCGCAAGGTCCAACAGAAATCTGTTCTTAGGTCTCGTATCGTTGAGGCTGATCTTGATAGCATCTCAGTATTCGTCAAAGTTACCAAAGGCTATTCGCAGGGAGGTGTGTTATCGTCACTACAGCGGCTTTTGATTATTGATGAGTTACTTGACAAATTACAGAATTCTGGTTTTATCGCTCAAAACTAGCGATGACCTGGTTTCAGGCATTCTTTACGTGTATAAATACATATGTCTTATATGATTTAACGCAACACGCTCTCGGAGGAGTGGTACCGTGAGAACAATTTGCATGTCAATCCATCTAAAACTAATTTGGTTATCTTCACTAGGGGCAGAATCGTTGTTGGATTTTCCGTACTCTCTCTCTCTCTCTATTTTCGGTGAGGTAATTACTAAATTAGACTACGTTAAATATCTTGGCATTATCTTGGACAGTAAACTTTCCTGGAAACAGCACCTTGAATATAAACTTCAAAAAGCTACTGCCATTTTTTGCCAAAGTAGAAGCACATTTGGTAAATGTTGGGGGGTTAGTTAACCTAAAATCCTCAATAGCTAAACTTAATGGTGTCCAGCGAATTGCTTGCAGAGAAACCATATCCTCAACCCCCTAATTACAGTCTTTCATTTTAGGGACTTCTACTGTATTTTGACTAAGGTGCATTGGGGCGCATAACTCTCTTGGACCAATTGTAGGGCTTAGGAAAATTCTCATTTCTTACAGCTCATTTATACCAGAAATAGACATGGTTGACTGATGATAGACTGATTCCTGAATTTAATTTCGCTTTGCCTTTCTCGGTGATTTAGTCTTTAATTTTTTTTTCTGACGCCTCTCTCTCTCTCTCTCTCGTATTGTCCATTGTGCCCTGTGTTTCAGGCGGACATCATTGATCACACTTATTGTGTGGTTGATGCTTTTTTAAAATTTGCTGACAATTGTAAATACATATATTATTCTGTGCATAGATAGTAAACCTGTGCTCAACTCGCTGAATAATCCTTTGATTGTTTCCAAATTGGTAAAGGATTATAAATACTTCATCAATCTACTTCGGTCCCGCAATAGTGGCACAGTTGTGTAGGTTCCCGCCCATTGTGCACTGAGGGTAATGAGGTAGCCGATTTGTTAGCTAAAACTGGTTCACGTTTGAAATTGAATGGTCCTAAATCGGCTGCTTCTTTATCCTTTTATAGTGGTAAGAAAGCAGTAAAGGACTTTATTCTGATTCAATTAAGGCTGATGGTTCGGTGCGTCCGGCTTTCGTATGGCGAATTTCTTTATTAGTGAGCCTAACTTGAGGTTAGTTAAGTTTACTCAATCTTCGAGAAAATATCTGTTATAGATCCTGGTCGCTATTCTAACTGGGCATGGCCTTTTTAAGACTCATCTTTAACGGATGGGACTAGTCCAAGACTATATTTGTGAGAACTGTCATGTATGTATGCAGGTATCTGGGTTTTGACTCAGTTCGACTACAGGTTTTAAAACTAACTCCTTAGATTTATTGCGACTAGCATCCGTGCCTTGTTTTAAATTCATTTAGCTACAAACAGCTGAAAATAGCAATAAAACTGTCCTACTAATCCTAAAGCTATCAATTTTTACAATAACACAAAGTTACGGGTAGATATGACTGATAAAATGGCGAGAAAATAAATAGTGAAATGCAAGTGCCATAAATGGTTTATGCATGTATTTTGTTATATTCTCGATATGACCGGAACAAATGGGTTTGGTAGTAAGGGAATGAAAATATTTCACGGCAAGTTCTTTTTAAGGCAATTGCGAGAAAAATTTGCATTAAAATATAAAAACAATAAGAAAAAACAAATAATTTGGCATTAACTTCAGCAGCCTCAAGTAAAATCTTTTCTTTTATAAAAAAATAAAAAGTGCAAAATAATAAGGACCTTATTGGTATTTGGTTAGCGAAGCGGGTATACGCTGATCTGTATTTTATATTTGCTACCAGGACAAATATTGGCAGATTTCAAAGGAATTGTTGGTTTTCGTGATTTATCCTTGTTCCGTATAATCTCTCCAATTGGAGAGTTTATGAAGAGCAACGATGACACAAGAAACCTAACAAACATTTTCTGTAAACCTTTTTTGGAAAATGTGAGAGACGTTTGGATCTGCCTTAACTTAGCGGCCTAGACTTTCCTACTCTTAAAATCTGGCGCCAAAATTTAAATAATTATACTAATTAGGATTGTTGAGTGTGACACCTTTATTTTACTCGAACATATTTCCGTAAATAAACTAGTTACACTCACAACTAGCACACTATTGAAATAAATTATTTTTTTTATGATACATTATGATTATGATTAAATTCTCCGAACACTCATTAAATTTTGTATTTGTATGTGTCTTTTAAAAACATTTAGCAAACACTTTGTATTACTTTATAACTTTATACTACTACTTTAGGAAGTGTATTACATCAATACATAAATTAAATATTCTGGCAATTGTAAAACTTACCACACGAAGTCACAATGGAAATGTAAACATCATTTTTATGTTTCAAACACCTACAACAATTAACAAATTGTGCAATACAAGAAGATTCAGTATTTTTTTAAACTTGAACATTTTATTTACCTTAATTTGTATTTTTAAATTAATTATGACGCTTAAGAAAACAAAAGGAAAACTATTGACACATATTTAGTAAATGACATGTACGTATTTTGTAATTTGTAAATACCTTTCATCATGATGTTATGTCTTAAATGTAGAACGCTTGATTCGATAACTCGTAAATTGTTTATTATTACATACATTTTATATACAAACGTTACATATTTAATCAATTTGTTGTTGTTAATGATTAATGATAAAAAATATTTTTTTTTTAATATTAGATTTCAATTTATTGTTTTTAGGGTATACGAGTATCTAGTATGTATGTTATGTTAAAGCTATTTTGATAAAGTGTGTCATAAATATGCGATAACTGCGCGAAATATTAAGTAAGAATTGATTTTTTTTTTAAATTATATGAGTTGTTTATTTTATAAATAAAAGTGAATGGCCCGGAGTTCATGAAATGTATAACAAAAAAAAAAATAATAATAATAACAACCAAAGCAGCTCAATTTCCAATTCAGTTATTAATTTTGGACACCAATTTTGTACACCAATAAGATAAGATTACTATGTTCTGTGCAATCACCATGCGCGCCCATATTGAAATGGAAATGAAATTGTCTTTTAAATTAAGGTCATTTTAGTATGTAGTGTGAGTTGGCGTGGTACTATAATATTAATTTATAAGTATAAATAAAACAAGAAATTCATTTCCGCACAATAAAGTAAGACAAACATGTCGTAAATCTAAAAAAAAAAACACACACTCCAAATGCTGTTGCACCTTTCAGTTTTTTTTTATTTTTATAATCAGGTTAGTGATTCAAGAGATTACGTCTAAAACAACAAAGCTAGTATGTATAACATCATAAGACTTCAATATTGCATAAATTACCCACCGAAAAGTCGTGAAATAAAAATTGAATATAAATAATTTATACAATGAATCAGAGGATTCGTTTAAAGTGTCAAACTATTGTATAGAGTTTCTGACATTAAGACTATAGTTTAAATTAAAAATTACATTTACAATTTTTCTTTGTGGAAAGTGATAAATGATCATATTAAAATGTCTCTCGATAGCTCTTGTAACATTATAGGTGTTTTTTTAAGTTTTATTTTAAACTATGTATTAACATGAATTGTTATTTAATTGAATTTCCTTTTCTAATAACAATTAGCATTGTTATTAGTAAAATACTAGAAAAATCTTACATAATTTGTTTTTAAAACGAATGAAAGCGATATTAAATTATCATCTTTTTATCATCATCTATATTACATTCACAATAATAAGGAATTCGATTTGCTTATTTTGCGCAAAAGTTCAAAATTTCAATTGTATTTAAATAAACACAACGTTTGTAATAAAGCGCTTTTGGGTATATGAATAATTCTAAATGATTAATGAATTTTGACTTCTTTTATATACCTTCTCTTCTAAATATGACGCTAACGATAATGAAATGTGCGTGTTGAATTATTTTCGGACATTAAGATGGTAACATGTTGTGTTTATTCTCACAGTGTCATTCGTTGGACAAACATTCAAGTATAATGATAAAATGCTACAAAAAATTTCACGATGAAGTTTTTAACATCTTTATAACAAACATTTAAATCATCGGTCATATACAGACCGATAAAATGTCAGATTATTAAAATTCAAACCCAAAATTTTGGTGCAAAAAATATATTTTTACACAATCAAACAAAGGTCTATTAAAATTAATTTGTCAATAAAATAAAATAAAAATAAAAAAATGTGTGCGCGGTTTGATTCCTTTGAACTTTATGAGTGCTGTTTAAACTCAAATTCTTTAAAATGCACGTTACAATAAACGGTTTGGAATTTAATTAAAGTCAATATATTAATTGAATCTTCAGTTTAATTTCGATTAAATATTTAACGGATTAAACAAATGTCAAAATACTTTTAAAATTCACTATCACTGTATTTGCTAATACATAGTGATTTAGTCTGATTAATTAGTTAACAAACTTGACTTTATGTCTATAGAGTTTTGAGATGTTTGCTTTATAAATATGAAGGACAAAATTTACAATACGTATTTTAACGAAAATGGCTCAGGAAATCCCATTCTTTTAAAATATTTAAATAGCTTATCTTGATTAGGTGATATGCTTGTTGTTTTATTATTTAATACATAATACAAAAATTTGGCAATTTCATCGTTGATTTACATTTAAACAGCATTATATATGGCTGGTCTAAAGCAACCACCTTCACCGTCTGTGCAAATATGTTTAACATTTGCTGGTGCTAAGGCCGAGCGAGATTTTACTTTAAGGTTATTTTACTGATTCAGAACACAATAACAGAGAGTCCATCGGCATAATAGTTTATGCATAATCTAGTCCTACATGCCAAATCTTGTCTAGTATATCCCTAAAATTGTCCTTTTGCGATATTCTTCCTTTTTCGTATAATTTCATTAATATAAGTGATGAAGAAGCTGTATTAGCATTTAGTCACAAACTTGAGGGACAAATTTAAATTTTTCATAAAAAAATGTACATAATCCAAGCACTCTGAATAAGAATGCCATTTACTTAAAGGCTCAAACACAATTTATTTATATTTTTGTAATCTGACCTCGACGCACTCTTCCTCTATTCTTTCGCAGTTGACTGTTACGTCCTCGTCACACGCAGCAATAGAAATCCAGCTTAACACATTATTAGTACTGCTCCTTACTCTGAGGAAACATTTATTTGTGCAAGTCTTTTCAACATAGAAAAACAAAACACATTATTAGCGAGTGTTCGAATCTAAAAATTCTTCTGAATCTGCCTTTTTGCTTCTTTTATTCATAGATATTGCAATCCCATACAAGCATATGTTTAGATTTCAAATGTTGAGCAGTGCAAAACTTAGTCACATTCGGAAACTTTTAAATCATTAACACGAGTTCAACAGACGACGAACCTCTGGTTTAGCATTTAACATTGGTCTAAACAGCAGTGAAAACCAGCAGTAAATAATATTTGTTTGTTACATTATATATATTTATGTAAATGATCCACATAATTAATTAATATTATGGACGCCATCATTTATTTTTATTTATTTTTAGTTTGCAGCATCTTGATTAATTATGATTATAGTCTAATTGATTTACCAATCAGACTACAAAATAATGATTTACACAAATTATAGTATATCCGGATGTTTAGATGGAAAATTTCAGATGAGTTTTCCATTAAAAATAATTAAAAATAAAATTATTTACATACGAAAAATTCGTCTGCAATGACTGTACATACAAACAGAGTACGCCGCAGACAAAAGAGATGAAGAATGCTTTGAAAATGAAAACTGAAAAAAAATATTTAAGTGATGAAAATTCTACACTTCACCATCATCCATCATTCAATTTTCACATTTTTCATTATTATTTTGTTTATACTGCACATGTATTCAACAACTTTGTTACAAAAGTACATTTGTATGAGCTGTGTATGTATAATATACAGAAGAGAAAAAAATATCGCATTCTTATATATGACTAAGCATGACAAATGAATCCATTTGTTATTGTATATAATTTAGATAGGACATACATACGAGTATATGTATAAGCAAGTACATAATATAAGAATCACAGTGACTGACCGTGGAGAAATAATTGCATAAGATTTCTATCGCACTACGCACTTAAAATTAACGCTATAACAATATAAAGCAGTCTCAATTGTCTCATTACTCTATCTTCAAGTTTTTTTTTTATCTTTTTCAAAAAGGAAAACATTTGATGTAAAAGTAAATACTTCACACAGTTTATATAAGAATAAACAACATGCAAAATAGAAAATTGTTACATATGAAATGTCTATGGAGCAGTAAGTTGTTAAGAACTTAATATAGTTTTTGTTAAAAATAACAAACAGAATGAAACTTTAAATTTCAAGTGATTATTGTTGTATATTTTTTCCTTATTATCGAAGAAAATGTCTATACCTATATAAAGTAAAATATCATGTTTTAAGTGGGATATTTTTTCACACCTGGGTGTGGTAGGTAACAAAAAAAAAATATATAAAGTGAAGAGGTTAATATTGTTGTTAAATAAAATGTCAATAAATGTGTTTAGTAATTTTGTTAAATAAAACTTACTTAAACTACATTTTGCATGTAGTATTACATAAATTTAACATTCATTTTATTTTTCATTTAACTGATCTTTTTGTGCAGTTGTAATTAAGAAAGCTGAATGATATAGAGTTGAATTAATAGTTTTTGTACTTAATTTAATTTGTTTGTTTGTTTACCGCAGATTTTGAAATGAATGACATAATGGAAAATATTTATTGTTTGGAGAACTTTGGCATTTTCATTAATCGTGTGGCATTTTGTGTGGTG
This sequence comes from Tipula vernalis, assembly GCA_958295665.1. Taxonomy (NCBI): domain Eukaryota; kingdom Metazoa; phylum Arthropoda; class Insecta; order Diptera; family Tipulidae; genus Tipula; species Tipula vernalis. The sequence continues at coordinate 330,360,110 of OY282558.1, forward strand.
TGGAATTTAGGGTAAATACCATTGTACTCAAATATAACAACCTATCCATTTCCTCTGGATTTACCACGATATCTAGAAAATGAAATCTAGAAAACGAAATTCTATAAAAAAAATCTCGAATAACTATAAATTTTAGGGTTGGTATCCAAAATAAAAAAATCCCCCAAAATAAAACAAAATCCCAAAAAATCAAGTATTTTTAATATAAACCATTTTTGAAATATTATTTTAATTCGTTTTATACCTTAGAGAATGGGGGCTGCCACGTCCACTTTAACGGTTTTTGGAAATTCTCCACAAAGCCGCTTAGCATTGGTCCTTCCTGCGCAAGGATGACATAAAATTATGTATATTTCTTTTGTTTTCATATCTCAGTTAACAAAAATTTAATGGCATCTTGCTTTTCGGGGATACCATCATATTCCCAAAAATAAAAATCCCCAAAAAATATTTAAAAAAAAAAATAAAAATAACGTGCCCCATCAAAAAGGAAGACACCCTTTAAATTTTTGTTAACTACAATATGAAAACAAAAGGAAGCTACATAATTGTTTGTCATCCTTCAGAAAGGACCATGCTAAGCGGCTTTGGGGAGTTTTTTATTTTAGTATGTGAATAATTATTAAAAAACACAATTTTTTTTAAAATATTCCAATTTCTATGAATGTTAGAATTTCAAAAAATCGTCAAAGCGGATATCTGGGGCGGCAGTCCCATCCTCTAAGCATAAGGTATAAAACGAAATAAAATAATATTTCAAAAATTTGTTATATTTAAAAAACTTTATTTTTTATTTTTTTTTTTTTAGATTATTTTATTTTGGATAACGATACCAAACCTCCTTGTCGACGGGGCACTTTATTTAGTAGTTTTTTGTATTTCTTTAGGGAATTTTTCTTTCGGTATTATGGTGGCATCCCTGTATTTTATGCACAATTTTAAACTTTGTCCCAAAAACTCATAATAATTCGAGATTTATTTAAATTCGGTAATTTTGCTACTTATTATTCCGGTAGGTAACCAATAATGCATCAATAAAATTTTTTATACATCTGTCTGGGAATGGGTGCTCGCTCACTTAAAACAGCACACGTTTTACATGCTCAGAATGCCTAGAGCTTTCTTAAAAAAAATCCACATGAAGTAGGCTATTTAGTCGCGACTGTGTTAAGAAGAAAGAAAACATTTTACAATTGAAATAATTTAATAGATAGTTAAGGGGTCCACCAAAAAAAAATTTCCCAAAAAAAAGTTTTTTTAATAAAACAAATTTTTCAAAAGTTATTTGAATTCTTTTATACTTTAGAGAATGAGAGCTGCCGCCCTCAGACCGCCAAATTGAAGATTTGGTAAAATTCTAACATTCTTACAAATTAGAATATTTCTCAAAAATTTGTGTTTTTTGATAATTACTCACATATTCAAATAGAAAATTCTGCTTAGCATTGGACCCTTTGCGCAAGGATGACAGGAAAATGACAAAAAGTTTGAAAAATATTCACATTTATATTAATATTTACATACGAGTACTAAAATAAAAACTCCTCAAAGCCGCTTAAATAAATATTTAAAAAGGCGGAACTCCAAAGGAAAAACCCGACTTTAACCGCTTCTTGCACCAGTTCAGTTAACATAAAACGAATGCAAAAACTGCTTATGACTGCTTATGAAAATTTAATTTTTGAACGACCAACTGTGCTGATTTTGCTGCAAAACGGGCACGTTGCTGTAAAAATTGTATTGGTTTTGATATTTCATTCAGTTTGTGTGTTAATTTTCGCTCTGTTAAGTGACAGCAGATTTCAAAGAAAAATTGTAAAGATTCGCTCGTCAATAAATGCACTTTCTGTATATCATGTTCTTATCTAAAGATGTTAGGATAGGGTCTTTTAGGATATTTTGCTTGCTTCACGTGTCATATAAAATTTATTTGCAGATCATAAAAAATGAGCGAACGATCTTAACAGAAAAACAATCTAGTAACAAAAAAAAAATTCCAAAAAATGAAAATGAACATAAAGTTGCTCAAAGCGCCCTACAATAACAAAATTAATGAAAATTTTATAAAATTCGATTTTTCCTTAATTCTTCTTAATATTTATGATGCCGGAAATCGCATAGAGGATCCAGGCCAAAGGGAGTAATTGTTTTTTTCTGGATTTTAAAATTTCGAGATTATTTTTTTCTAACAAATTTAGTCTCTCTATAAAAACAACCTTTTATAATATCTCGAAACCGTTTAATGTGTCGAAATTATGTCTTTGAAGATTTTTTATTTTCGAGATTTTGTCCAATTCAATATTTTTCCTTTAGAGATTTTCAAAAACGGTTTTCGAGATTTTGTCCAATCTACATTTTATTTTTTTCTAGAAAAGTGATAATCGTTTTAGAATTTTCACGATTTTAGCGACACGAAAACCCCTTTGGAAATTATCCACATTTGTTTTTTCTGGGGTTTATATCTTTATATATAGTATAAAAAACAATTTTCTTCTTTTTCTTTATTTCTGTTTAATTTTTACGAATAACGCCCAATTGGAACTTGGTCAATATGCCTCTTTTATACTTGTAATTTAATTATTCTGGAAAAGAAGGCAATTTTAAAATACTCTGGAAAAGGAGATCTCCATTTTAAAACTAAATCTCCATTTTCCAGAATATTTTAACAATAAATCTTCTTTTTCATATTTTCTGTATGTTTGTTTATGGGTATTAGGTTACTTTCAATTGGGGTTTTGTCGCCTTTTCTAACTGGATATTACCCCGGTGATGCGACTCGCATCAAATTCGAGCAAAAAATATGCATTTGTACCAATCAGCATTTCAGTCTAAATATTTTCTAACCGAAAACCCGTTTTAGGAGAACCCTAAAATTTTAAGGATGTAATTTTGTATAAGTACATGTCATAAACAATAAAAATAATTTGTTTTTGCATCAACTGTATGAAAACAATAATATTATGTTACCTTCAAAAGAACAAAAAAAGTGGGTTAATCAAAATTAATCCAAGTTGAAAGGTTGTATTTGATTTCCATATCATACAAGAGTGCTGATTTCTTTATTTAAATAAAATAATAAATGTATTCATCGGCTTAAGCAATTGCATAACGCAAAAATACCGGTGTATAATACACATGGTTTACATATATTATAAAATTTACATATTTATACCATAAATTCATCAACAAATTGAATAGGTCAGTATTACATCGATAACATACTGATCTAAGATAACAATTGTACTAAAGAATTTAAAATGTATTAAGTTTGATTTAAAGAAATATCTAGCTATTGTAGTGATATCTTACAAAAACATATTGTTGCAGCATGAGACAAAAAAAATTTGGATTTATATAATTCCATCTCAGCAATACATAATTAATAATACATTTCACTAAATCAAAATTCTCGTGTCTTTCTTTCGTACGTTTTAATAAAAATCTTAAAAATCATTGAGATGAAAGTGCTCATTTTTTATAACCAAAATTTAAAATTAAGTATGCGACTAGGACTAGGTAATAGCCATGTTTAAAGTGAATAGTGTACAGCTGTTTTTTTTTTTTTGTTTTTTTTTCATTCGAGATCATGATTATTATGTAAATTATTTAATGATCAAAGATTTATGTACATATTTCGCAAATTATTATGTATTTTATTGTGTGTTTAGGATTTATTTTGCTATTTATTTGTTGTCTTATTCTTTTGGGAAATTTTGATTGATGGTCCGTTTCATTTTATGTGCATGTAACTCGTGCTTACAAATTTTATATAATATAATCAAATTACATGATTCGGTAGAATTTGGCTATATAGTTTTTGATTTAATTAAGGAAGTAGAGTTTTTTTCATGTTTGAGTATAACAATAGGAAGTTACCTTGTCAATGCTGAATATCTACCTTTATACAATATTCTGATGCTACCAAACATTCTTGCTGTGTCATCATTTAAATTAAATAAATTTTACCTGAAAATATAGAAAAAAAAAATACACAATAATTAATAGATCGTCATAAATTAAATGTCACCTGGAACTTAAAAACTATAATCAAGCGAGATTCAAACTACTTTTTATTTGTTTATAATATTTTATAAGTCGATAATCTTGAACTTTTAAACTTATTCACGTATTTTTTGTAAAATCATGACTCATGCAATGAATTTATATAAATTCCTTTTCGATTACTAAACTTTAAGATTAAGAATCAAACTTAACCCAAATAATCGCACAGTGCAAAATCTGTATACCTCATTTAAAATATTTAAAGAATTTCGGGGTTAACATTAATACAAAATTGCACATACTCATACATAGTGTGATAGTTTATACTAAAATATTATTTATATATTTTGTGGTATTCTTATTATTAAGTATTTTTTAAGCATTACAAAAATCATGCGAGATTTTAATGATGACGGTGATTTGGAGGCGAGATTATATTTTATATTATTCAACTTTACAGACGCTATACTACTGTGTGTGATTCATAAACTTGTTACTTAAATGAATACTTAAAATTAAAGTATTTTTGCGCATATTTAATGTGAATTAGAATAAAGAAGTTTTTGGTGTTTACCTTGACGTTGATAATATGACATTTTCGATAAATTAAAATTGAACTTAATGTTCTAAATAATTCATTCTTGCGTCACAGACTTAAAATCAGCAGTTTCTATTTTGAACGAATCTGATTTTTGAAAATAAAAAATTCTTGGATACATTAATAATTATGATCTATCAGATTCATTGATGTCACATTTAATGATAATAAAACGATTCAAATTAAATCGCAAATACATGTCATGCAGTATAATTGCATGATAATTTAATCTCATTGTATGTTAACATTCAAATTTGAAGAAATCGAATAACTTCAGATTCCTAGCATTTTCAATTTGATAAAAAAATTAGTATTTCATAAAACGTCAATCCTTAGATAAATATTTGCTTGCAAACATATTTTGTTGTTGTTTGATTGTACCTAATTTTTTTACAAGTTAATTTTTTCTAAATTCGTCGACATCTAATCCAGTCTAGATTTGTGCTGTAGGAAAAGTATTTACTTATTTTGATTAATTCCACCCATTGTTGTTTTAACCACTGCCACTATAACACTGTGCTTATTATTCTTTGAAATTTTTTTTATCCCCTTCAGAGTAATTCCCTTCGGATAGAACACATTTATTACAACGTTTTTTTCCCGTTTTCCAAACATTTGTTAAAGTCGATTTCCGGAATGGCCTACAAAACCTTCTGCGGACCCTCCTTCAGACAACACTCGCTTTGAATAGTGCATTCTCACCAAAAACTGAAATTCCATTTTTGAAGCAAAATTTGATTCAACTTCTTTGCTGAACATGCACTTTTTGAGATGAAAATAAACAGACATATTTCATTAACTACTGAAGATATTGACACAAAATTTGACATAGTGTGCTACCAACCTAAAACTACTCGTTTCGATAAGCCCGTACGATTTAAATGGAAAAGTATTACTACTTTTTGATCACAGTAGTATAGAACAGAATAAACAAATTTTATACAATTCACTGAACTGATTAATACAAAAAGTGATCATAAGTCAAATAATTTCACAAAAACAAAATCCAAAATAATTCCGATTTCTAAATGTAACATTTTTTTGCGTGGGCGATGTGGTTGTTAAATCAAAAAATTGTTATAAATAATTATTACACAAAAATGTATACATAATACAAATTAAACCAATCAATAGTCTTGCCCGAAGGCATAAAAAGATCAATTGCGATTATAAATCTTTATCGATCTAAATATTTCTATTTTTAGTTTAAATAATTTGTCAACATTTTGAGATAGTTTTTCAAAAGGATAAAATAATAAATTGTGGGCAAACAAAAACCATGTCAAATTTAAATTCAATCAATAATAAAAAGAAAGTATAAGTAATGTATATAGGCTAGCACCTTTTCAATATCATTTAAAAGGAGTTTTTAACACATAAAGCAATTAAGACACTTATAGTGACTCAAAATAAACGTTTTTTTTTTAATCCATTTAAAGGTTAAGACACAGAGAATTTTTAAACAAACACTTTTGTCGATTTTATTTTATTTTATATATAGTTTATATTTTCTTAACATGATTGAATAAGACGTTGATTTTTGTTTCTTTTAACGTTAAGAAAAAAAAAACAATTCAAACATTTTATACAAAAAGCAAAACTGGTTAGACAACAAAAGCGCAATAGCTGACTAACTGCTTAAACATTTTTCGTTTAAATGATTTCATCTTTATTTTGGCAATAAAATATCCGAAACAGCTTTCAATTTTTTTTTTCGTCGTTTTTCTTTCTTAAGTTAAAATATAATTTATACGTATATTTTATCAACGCGTCAAATATTATTTTTACCTTCTTATGGAGCTATGTACGTTAGAAATGTATTGTTGAGATATTTGTTAAAAATGGCCGTTAAAAATGTAGATATAAGCAAATAACGACAAAAAATGAAATAATTTCTAAAAAAACTAGTTTTAAAGCTTTCAGAATCAGTGGGTGTAATAAAAAAAAAATCTAAAGTCAAACCGAAAAAAAACCTGCCGCAATTAAATATATTTTCATTCATAAAATAACGTGAACTTAAATACATATTATGTATGTACATACGTACATTTACAACTTGTACGTATGTACATATATAAATTTATATTTAACAGTCGCGAATTATATAATTTTATCGCTACAAATAGAACAAACGAGAAAACATTATATTGATCATCGGTTTCTTCTGTGTAATTTAATATTTTGTAATGTAACTCGATTTTTCTTTACTTAAACAAAACAAATGCGCAGAGCTAAATTGAATTAGTTTTCATTTATGTAGTATCGATACAATTATGTTTAAAAAACCGCCACCAAGAATTTGCATGGGAAAATTAAATAACAAAAACAACTATTTAGTCTTCCGTACTCAAGCTTCTTATATACGCTATTAAAACGTATATGAAACGTATGTGAAAGTTCAGATTTGGCTGACAATACATTTTTATTTATGTTGTTTATTGATTTGTTTCATGATTTTTCAATACATTTCGACAAGAATATCGTCAATGTGACAAAAACATTTTTCAGTATTAATTGTATATGAGATAGTTACGTTTAGTTTTAAATTAATTTTTGCGGTTATTAGAAAATTAGTGCATGTGTGTTATATACACAATTTATAACTGACAGATTCCAATTGTATTTATTAATTTCAATTTAAACTTATATAGGAAATAGTGCATAATAGAGAAAATGTGATAATGGAATTTGCAATTTCAATCAATAAAATGTGTACAATATATGCGGATAGGCATTTTGAAACCGCATTGGCTTATATCAGAAGAATTGTAGGAAGTAACAATTGTAACTTAGCCTTTGATTGGCTTAGTGTAAATAACATCTGAATATATTAAATGAAAACTAACATTGGATTTTTAGATAACAGAGAGATGAAAGCATGCAAATGCTATCTTCAATAGTACCGCATCTATGCGTGTACACAATTTCTTTTCCCGAATGACGTTAATTATGACTTTTATTCAAATCAAAGAACTGAGATATTATATCCACCAGGCCAAAGTATGTATTTTTTTAAAAACTACAAATCATTTGATATTTTTGATTTAAATCAGATTTTTTTGATTTAAATTAATTTTTTAAAGAATTATAAATTTTGTAGTAAAATTTGAACGGCTTGAAATATTTTAAATCACACAGTTTCCAACTACATATATGTACTTATATATATAAATAAAAAAATTAGCGGGATTCAATAAAAATATTCAACTTATTGAAAAATACCAAAATAGCAAATTATTTTAGTATTTTGGTATCGTGCTAATTCAGTAGTTGTTAAAACCATGTGTTTATTTAATTATGTATTGACTAATGAAAAGCATAGTGTGTTTTCCACTCCAAGATTGCTTCGACTCCATGGTGTGACTTATAAATGTTTCGGAAATTTAGTTAGATATATATTTACAAAAATCGCATCGTCCATAATTCCGAATTTGACTTTAATACCCTAGACTTAAAAAGCAATTTAATAAATCCGAGTTAGCTACATTCAAGTACTCCATGCAAAAAAAGGCGATTAGCTAAAACTAAGGTTGAAATATTAGGACTTAAGTCGAAAAATTCACTAAATCAGTTTATGTATTAGGATAACATCCAATAAAGGCAGATCCACTTAAATAACGGAAATTGCAAACAACTAGCCAACAAGGCTCTGCAATCAAAGTGGTTTTCCAGCCAAAGCTTCACAATCTTAAGCCAAAAATATAAGACATCTTACTTCAGTTGCCATAAGCCAATAATAATACAATATATGTATGTATATCATAATATCTGCATCGCACTATTCGAAAATGCCTAGAATGATTTAATAAATTCTTAAAAAATTCCAAAAATTCATAAATCATTTGTGAGCTGAGATTGGTGGTTTTTAATATAGAAGCCAACAGCAAACTGTAAAAAACTAACTACTACACTTCTAAATAACAGGATTTAAAACTCTCCGATGTATTGTAACAAGAGACTGCTAATTACGGGAGTGAAAATAATTCTGGAAGAGAACTTTTGGTACGTCATTATTAAACTTGGATAACCTCGAACCCATAGATCAATTTTATTTATCGTTAAAAAGAGTATGTTAACCATCAAAATTAAGCCGAGTTTCCATTTAATTAAGCTTACCTAAGCCCAATTTCGTAAGGAAAATGGTATGTCAAAAAAAAAAATAATAATAATTATAGTATGTATATAACTAAACGATGAAAAAACCGTTCCACCCAATATATTTACCAATTTTTATCAATCAATAATAAAAGTGAAGACATAGAATTAATAATTTTTATCATTTATCTAGGAATTTATCAACACATTTTTTTATCGTACTCCGTGATATCATCACCTATATATTTTACTTCCAATATCATATTACAAATTACTCAAGGAATTTTATTCGTTTTATTGGTGTTGACGTAAATTATTAATTAAAAACTATGTACATGTTTACTATGTACATTAATTCTCTCCTCCTTCATTTACAATTTCTTAAGACCGTATATAATTTGCAAGGTCGTGAAAGTAAAATTGAAATCTACGGTATGTATTCACAAAAAATAAAAATTGTAAACTAAATTATAAAAAAAAAAAAAAAAAAAAATTACCATGTAATAAAATATATAATTTCACAATAAGTGATAAAAATTAAGGTTAAATCCCAATATTTTATATAAATTTAATTAACCAACAACACTCGTTTAATATAATTTTCTTATATATTGTTGTGTTGATCCCACACCTACACCTCTTTCGATCAATCTCAATTCTCCAATAAATGCGTTTACATATTTCTTTTTGGAATATTTTAAATTCAGGCGACCTTGTGTTATCAAATTGACAAGACAAAAGATAAAAACAAAAAATTCAAAATGAAATCGATAAACAACAAAAAGTGAAATAAATTTCACTGAATTCTGAATTAAATTTCAATTTTTTGTTTGGTCACGTAAACAAGTTTTTTTAAATCATTTTTTTTGTTGTTGTTGAAATGATTAAATAACAATAATAATAAAAATTTAAAATGTATAAGATTGTTTTGAACCGTTTACATTTTTAAGAAACCAAAAAATTATGATCGATCGATGATAATATCCTGTTTGAGGCAGTATGATATTCTGGTAACTGGTATAACCTTCTTAAATAGTTTTCTCTTTTTCGTGTGTAACTTCACTTCCGTTTGCAGAAGGGTTTGCTGTATACAGATGTACTTCTAAATCTTACGATATAAATTCTGAACGTATTATTTAAGATAAATATAGATGAAACTATTAAAAGATCGATTAATTATCACGCCTATAAGAACGTAAACGTTTCAAATTGATATTTATCGCGTACGTTATTATTTATTTCACAGAACTATCTGTAAACTATTATTTTGTTTTTTGTTTTAAATTCTATTTTTAGTTACAGTTAAATGTCAATGTACTATTTGTTCTCCTCTCCAAGTTATCTAGTTTTGGCATTCGCTATATGTATTTAGATAAATATCACATCACATTTGTTTAAAAACAAATTTTAGGGATTTCTTAATACATATTTCTAAATTCTACTCTTCTCACATTAAGTTTATATAAGTTGCCACCGTTGAATTTAGAATTAAATTCTTCTAGATTTGTTAATTAGATGTTAACTCTTTTGTTTTGGTTACTTTCGCAATTTAGTTAATCGTATCGAAGTTTTTAATTTTCCTTTGTCATAATACAAGGTTCATATCGCTCATTTGCTGCAATAGTGACTTAACTCAAAAATGGTAATGATACTATAACGACATATCTGAGCATCTAAAACTTACCAGCTGAGAGCCAGTTATTGAGAAGTTGATTTATAAGAACCTTACTTACAACAAAGAATTATAAGTTTTTTTATAAAAACTTTTAAAGATTTAAATTTATAGTTTTAAATGAGTTATTTCTGAAAAATATAATCGTCGAGCGCAAAGTTGGAACAATAATTTAATTGATTGGATATACCTAGATACGGATATATTATAAATATTAATTTTATTGTTTTACAAATAACTTTTCAATTTTTTATAATGGACGTGTCTTGAGAAGAGAACAAAACTATTCGTAACGTGAGACTTATTAGTAAGAGGTGACTTCTCATTACTTAATAATTTCATTTGACAGTACATAATAATAAAAAGCTATAAAAATGATCACGTCTGAAATTGATGATTTGTTTACAGATAATAACTAAATGACAGCACCGATCGTGTTACAAGCGAATTGTATAATAATTACAATTGCTTAAAACTAGGTATATTTAGGTAGGTTAATAATAATAATTATTATGAATAATTACTGACTTAATATTTACGCATTCACTAAGTTGAATTATTCTTTATTTAATTAAAATCGATTAATCGAAATAATCTGAGAACCAGAATTCGGGCACATATCTAATCTATACTATATCCACATTTCAATTTCACCTGCCTACCGAACCTCTGAGTGCCGAAGAACAGAAAGCTCCAAATATCTATCATAATCGTGTTTGGTCACCATTTCAAAAACAATTCTCGAAACTCGTTTACTTACACTACTATACTCGTCCTAATTTTCAAATTTGGTGGTTTAATATTTTTAAATAAAGTTTAATTTTATATATTGGAATTACCTGCTGCTGCATATCTTGATCTTTGGTCTGATCCGATTCAAATCATGTTTCGTGAAACGACAAGCGCATAGAGCTACTCGGATGAAAAATAACAATTTTGAAAATCTTGAATAATCTGGCAATTCGTGAAAACTTTCGAAAATCTTAAAGAAAAAATCCCGTAAAGAAGAATTCCAGTCTCAAAAAATTTCGATACAAGAAGAATTTGAAATTACCTTCTATCTGCAAAAATTCTCTACAATTTTGAATAATTTCGAACATCCAATAATTTCAAAAACTCTCGAAAACCTTGAATAAACTCGAATATCTCAAAAACAACTTCGAGAGAAGAAAAATGTCGTGAAAAAATCGAGAAGAAAAATTCCTCAACCTTCTTCTATTACCTCAACAAATTTCGAAAATCTTGAAGGATCTTTTTAAAATCGAGAGAAGAAGAATGCCAGTCTCAAAAACTCTCGAACATATCAAAAAAGCTGGAATAATTTGAATATCCTCGAAAATTTTGATAGAAGAATTCCAACTAAACTTCTACGTCAAAAAATCTCGAAAATTTTGAATAATTTCGAAAATCTCGAAAAAAAAAATTCGAGAGAAAAGGAATTCCGAATACAACCTTCAATATCATCAAAAAATCTCGAATATTTTGAACAATCTGGCAAGCCCTGAATAATCTCGAAAATTGCAAAAAAAAATCGAAAGAAGAAGAAGAATTAAAACCATGAATAATTTTAAGAATTTTGAATAATCTAAAAATTTGAATAATCTCGAAAATATCGCAAAAATATGGAAAAATCTCTAACCTCACAAAATCCTTCAAATCAAACAGATCATCATCATCAAAATGAGTAAAAATACCGAAAATCTCAAAAATTTCACAACAAACAAAGTAAACGAAGCAAATATCCGGACCATCAGTCATGAAGTCAGCTGAAATTTTAAGTGTGGAAATCTGTAAAATCTAGAATAATCTGGAAACTCCCGAATAATCTGGATAATATCGAAAAAAATCAAGAGCAGCAAGATCCCAAACAACCAGCCACAAAAATCTCGAAATGTTTCGAATTCATCTTGTCTCGAATTTTTTTAAAATTTTTCGAAATTATTGAAGATTTTCGAGATTTTTTGAAGCTATTGAAGGTTATCTTCAATAACTTCGAAAAATCTCGAAAACCTTCAATACAGAAAAATTATCGCACGTTCAAAAAAGTTACAAAATTTTGAATAATATTGAAAATTTCGAAAAATTTCGGTATAAGAACAATTCTAAGCAACTTTCTCCTCTAATCCCCCTCTCCTCAAATCTCCAAAATATTGAATAATTTCGAAAATCTCGAAAAAAAAAATCGAGAGAAGAAGAATTCCGAACAAGTTTAAAAATTCCGAAAAAAATTCGAAAATCTTGAATAATCTGGCAAATCTAGAATGGCAAACCTATTTAGAAAATCTCAACAAAACAAAAATCAAGAGATCCCACTTTCTAAAACTAAAATTTTGAATAATCTCGAAAAATTTAGATAGAAGAAGGATTCCCAACAACCTTTGATTTCATTGTTATTGATTTTTCAAGATTATTCTAGGATTCTAAATTTATTCGAGTTTTCTGGGAATATTCAAAATATTTTGTAAATATCGAGAACATTCAAGAATTGTAAGATTATTTGATCATTTCGAGGTTTAGGGGTTTAGGTTGCGTCCTGTTACAGAAATCCGATATCCTCGAAATAATTCTGGATTAATCCACAGACATTGTAAATTTTAACGAAATTGGGTTGCCTTGGTGTCGAGATTATTCGTTACTTCCAATTTTTTGTTATTTTTGAAAATTATTCAAAGTTCAAAAAGAAAATAATTTAGAAAGATTTGCAATATTTTAAGCCAATAGACTCTCAAAAGCTGATACATATATATATAGTATGTACACTATTGTACCCCTTGCTACTATAATATTTTGGTCGAAGAGGCCCAGAGACATTGTCATTTCCAATATACTTGCATGCTCAACGTCAAAATTACTTTTCTCTACTTTTAAACAGCGTCTACAAGTTTTTAGATAAGTTCACATATCAACTTCAATATCAATTGATCCACTTCGGTTTAGGGATATTGAACCATTTCTGGATGCATTCACGACATTTCTGTTACAATAACCCAAAACAACATAATTCGGGTTAGGCAGTTTTTCAAATTTATTAAAATTCAGAAGAACTGTATCAAAAGCAACAGTTTGATATAGGCGAAAAAATGTTAATGTTACTTTTAGAAATCTTAGTTATTTAACATAGCTTTTTGATTACTGCCACCAATTTACCGGTATTATTGAATAAAGTTTAAAAATGATATTGGAATGAATTCTGTGGTCACAAATCACAATGGATTAAGGTGAGACAAGCCCTTTTACGTATTATCTCAAATTCAAAATCTCCAGATTCGATTTTATATCATATCAATTCTTTGTAATATTCCGGTAACTACAAACAACCGTAATAATCATTTCTAAAAGCAATAATTCAAAAAACCCATACGATTTTGAGCGACTCTTAATTTTAAAAACGTTTTCCTGAAAAATGCGAATTTGACACTTAAGCTATTAAGATTTATGACTACAGAATTGTTCGTGTGTTTATATTTTGAGTTTCTATCATATGCTAAACTCGAGCAGATACCATCCAAAATATATTATTAAAACAAAGCTCAACTTCTATTCTATTACCGATTTTTATAACAAGAGTCGCATAAATCAAAGAAGAGGTAAACTTTGGATTATTCCCTGTGGACCACGCAGGTGTTATTAAAGATGCTACAGTACGTTTTTTCTACAGTCATTTTCTGTTATTGTCAAAAATAATTATAAAGTGTTTCCTATACAATAACAATTTTTGAGTAGAGTCATTATTGCAGCAAATGGGCGATATATAAACATATGTTTAAGTTCTATTGAAGAATATTTCACTGAAAAAACATTTCTTAAAATAGATTTAAAAAAATGTCTCTATATAGTACATTCAGTTTTATTCCCACTTTTATTTTCTTGTTCGATTTTAGGTTTAGTATACTTTAAGGTTATTGGATTGTTCAACATTATTCTAGATTATTCGAAATTCTTTTAGATTTTCGGTATCTATTCAAATTATATTCGAAATTATTCGATGTCAATACATATTCGAGTTTCGTTTAACGTTGAATTGAGAATATCGAAAATATTTCGGAATTATTTCATATTTTGCAATTACCAAATTTTACAGACAACCGAAATCGTGTTTTGGATCAAAAATCTATGAAAAGCCTCGTCTTGAATATTAAATTATTAAAAAAAAAAATAAAAAAAAATATTCCGAAAAAAAAACAAATAATCGTTTACAAAAATGTTTGGCATTTGGTATGGAAGGATACCTACCGGCGGTTCGAATCCTGGTAGGAGCGGTCCTATAATTCGTAGCTTCTAATCTAACACAACAAATCAAAACGAACCAAAACAAAGCTTAACCATTTATGGTATAGCTATCGATAGAATTTTAAAAATTCTTTGAAATACGTATGTATCTGCAAGGTTGACGAATAATTTAGAAATTTAATACAAATTCGTAAAAAATATTAACAAAAAAAAAAAATTCTTTGTACAAATTATCCCCTAAAATTTTTATAATTTTTAATATTTTTGATAATTTACTTTTGAATTTGAATTTTTGAAATTATTTTAGGAATTAATTTTCGACTCGTCACAAAATTATAGATAAGTTTCGAAATTTCATTAAAGATTCCGACTGAAATTCTAGATAATTTCAGAATTTTGAAATTAATTTTTGGCGTCAAAATAACGAGATTACATGAATTTTTCGAGATTTGCAGCGCGTTGATTCTTGAGTTGTATGTATTGTTGTGAAACATTGAGGTCTTTGGTGTGGAATTACTTTCTCATTATTTTCTATATAACATATGAGTCGTGTATTCTTCTCTTATCTTGACGCCACATAATAGCTCTTAAAATATTTCACTGAATTTTAAAAAGAATCCTATTCTCAACCAAAGTAGACCGGTGAGTTTTTCCCGTTAAAATTTTAAAAAATACGAAGTATCGAAAGGCAACATCAGGCCGCAATAACGATGCTTCGTTATGTTTACCTGCATCGTAAAGATTACTGTTGGTATATTTGTAAAAAATTATTATGGTTTTATTGTTGTAATTATATTACTATGAACAAACAGACATTTGGTGTGTGGCGCTATAAATATTTTTACTTTTTATATTATAGGTTATAAATTTTACAATTGATATAAGTGGTATTTATGGAATGAAATTATACAGATGTTCTACGAATCAATAGTTACCCTATAAGCATTACAAAAATTTCTTCATAGCAACTAACATTAAAAACACAAAGAACTATCAAACAATAAATTTATGTGATTTGCAGTTAACAATAATCACATTTCCTATAAAAATCTTAAAAGCCAATTTTTTGTTGTGTTCAGCATTATACAATAAACAATACAATTGTTTTGTTACTTGTTTGTTACCTACCTAAAACCTAAGAAAAGTACATAAGACATACATAGTAAGTATGTACATATATTATATCGAGTAGAACATAACTAATAAATAAATGTATTTGCCACGCGAATAGCTAGTACATATGTATACGACATTTAAAATTTGCCTTTTCCTTTTTTTTATAAATTTAATTGATTGGAAACATAAAAATTGATGTCGATTGACTTTTCGAGTCGAATTAATCACCATGTAAATGTCTGTTTGTTTGGACTTAACATAAAAACCAATCTCGGTTTTATTTTGTGTAGATATTGTGTATTATATACACAGTTCTACACGATGAAATATGTCAACTGAACCACTCTTTGAAATAAAAACATTTGTTTACTTTTTAAAAATTTCTTAATATTTGTGAAATATCAAAACTATATAGATAAAAATGTTTATTATGTGTTATGAAATAAAGAAAATTAAATATAATGAAAAGATTACCTCGTTTCGTCTTAAGAAAATGAAACAACAATATTATCTAAAAAAGACTGCATTTTTTTAGTGATAAATAGTAAAATTGAGAGTTTACAGCCAGCATTTATGAGCATACATATTTAACCCTTTCTATAATTTAAAAAAAAAAAAAAAAAAAATCTTTAGATTTACTGCCCGATATTAAAAATAAATTACTTGTGTAGTTTTATCAAAAATATTTTTTTTAATGCATTGAATAAGAGTTGTTCTATATAAATTTTACTAGCGATTGCAATTTTTTATTTATTATTGACACACACACGGCTCCTTGTTGAACATAATAAAATGGGTGTGGTCGAAATTTATTATATTCCGTGATTATCGGCTGAACTATTTTTAGTTGCATTTATTATTTAAGTAAACGAATTTTATAGTAATTAAATTAAGCTGTTATAATATGAATGTAATAAACCATATGTACATATATACCTTTCACAATAATAATATTTGCACAATATTTAAAAGAAAATTTTTTTAAATACTCATTCGAGGCCACAAATATTTGGAGGAAAAGGAATAATCAATTAGCACACAATTGTTTTCTGTTTCTAGCAAAAAAATAACGCATTCCCGCCATAATTTTGCCCCATCTTTTCTATTTTTTACACCACCACTACAAATTTGTCTCTAATAAATAGTAATTTTATGACAAATATTACGATATACTTATTTAGTATCAATAGATCAAACTATAAATTTTAATATCGTTGAACTTTGATAGTTATATGTACTTGACTGTGAATTTTGCTATTTTTTTATTTTTTTTCAGACATCTATTTGAGGTTAAAGTTCTTTCTTGTAATAATTACATGTCGTTGGTTTGCTCTTCAATATATTTATTGCGATACTTTTATTTAAAACAAATTATCATAATTTAGCACCCGCAGCTTTTATTATACATTAAACTATCTTTTAATAATCTGTTGTTAATATTTTTATTACGACTAACAATTATTTTTGATTTTGAATTACAAAAAATTACAATTTGTACAAAATTATATTTTAAACTAGTTTTATAAAAAAAAAATAATTAATTAATTTAAAAATCATAAAAATAACATAAAATTTAATAAAAACAGATTTTTGCTTCATTTTAAAATTAAAAACAACAATTAAGAAATGATCGTGGTGTGCGCGGTTTAATATAAATTGTATTTATGGGCTGGCTGGTGGTTTAAGAAGAAAACGAACCACAAACGTTTATAAAAAGTCATTAACACACAACAGAATACGTAAAAATAAAAATTTGACTAATTATATTATCGATCGTTTATGAAAATCTCAAGAAACCAATTTATTATTTTGATTTCGCAAACGCATATTTGCAATTAAATTTTAAATGACAATTTTAATCGATTTTGTATTAATGGTTTACAAGTATAATTTTTTTTTTTTTATTATTCATATTCGATATCAATAACAATATTGTACATTTAGGATAAAAAATGGGACATATAAATCAATTGGTATAAGAGATCGCGCAACAACTGATAAATTAATAACCCTTCATTATAAAAATACCGCTCATTTTAAATCCAAATTTATTTTATTTTAAAAGTTAAATTGCATGCTGTAAGATCGTGAAATAATACTAAGAGGGTGTACAGCGGTTTAAAGCAAAAATTAAGAAACGTAGTTTATTTCATTGATCCATGGTGAAGGAGATTCTTTTTTTTGCTGTGTTTTTAATTTTTGAAACATAAAATTACATGTATACGTTTCTGGATTTTCTGGATTTCTGCCAAAGATAAAAAATAAAAGAAAAATTATTTAATATATAAAATAATGCTTGCTGAGTTCCTGGCGGATATAAGTACATTTATATCCAAAATAAAATTAATATTTCCTTTTTGGCTTTATTCAAGCAGTTATATTTTGCGAATTAAATAAATTGTTTTGTTTTTTTTTTTTGCTATAAATAACAAACGCGTGTCTGGATTGGGGAATCGACAATAAAGATTTCAATGTAGTTCAAAACTCTTGCAATATTATTTAAATCAATATTATATAATATTTTTATTCGCCAAACCTCGAAAATTTATAGAGTTCAAAGTTTTTTTAGTAGGACAAATATTTTGGATGAAATGCACAGTAATAATAAATGCAAATAATAAGCCAAATATTTGTAAGGTACTCAATTCATGCAATATTTATGCTGTGTGTATGACACCAATATTTTCGACTAAATAATTGTCTATTCAATAAAACACACTGTGCATTCTTATTTATGAAAAAATGTATTTTGCATTTTTCGGGTAATTTGTTTAAACATAAATCATACTTTGAATTTCAGTAACGTTCATAAACATTGTTGCTGGATTTTTTTGTTTCAGTACACGATCAGGGAGATCTCAAGAAGAAATAATCTGGAGGTACCATCGTTTATTAAAACACGCACTTTGAAATTATATTTATTAAATACTTACGTATGTGTATGTATTAGGGATTGCAAAATTAGCTTAAATTCTGCTATAATTTTTTTAAATTTATCAATAATTTATCATTAAAATTTTATTTATTCACTTTGTTTATGTTCAAATTATTTTTCGCCGATGAAGATTCTTGAACATTCGGTTGAGTTGGCTGTTGATAATGATTTCCTTATCGCACAGACAAGCGTTCGAGCAATTTATTTTAATATGGCTAAAATAGAAAATAGAATGGGTAAGCATGAGGCGGAAATTGTTTGAAAAAATTTAAGAGGTTTTTATGCCTAATGGAAGCAACTTCATTATTTTTTTGCTCCGATTACTTGTTCACCTTTGTGGTTTTCCTTTTAATACTTAATAAAATTGATTAAGCATGTATTCCATGAGAAAAATTGACTGACAGTCAAAAAAAACGAAAAGAGAAAAATAATCTGATGCCCCATATAAGAGACAAAGGCAACGTTTTTTATTTTATAGAAAAACAATTTTGCTGTAAAATAAAAAACTTTGTCCTTGCCTCTTATAAGGGCATCAGATTGATTTTCTCTTTTCGTTTTTTTGATTGTCAGTCAATTTTTCTCATGGAATACAGGCTCTAGTAGTATTTTCTGACTGCTCGAATTTAGGACTATTTAGATACTGAATGAAATACGCCGAAATACACTGAAATACCGAGTGCAAAGTTACTCATGCTTATATTCCTTCCTTCCGCTGGCGCTACATTCCATGAATCGATCCTCGATGAGAGAACACCAAACACGGTGACCAAGTTTGTTTAGGTGCCTCTAAACTTCATCCAAATACCGGGTAGGCGAGGCCCTACTTTCTTTGGTGCTGATTCCGGCTGGTTTGGTGTTCTAATTTTATGAGCGAAGAACGCCTCAAAGTCACCAACCCTAGATGATTTTATGAATCCGATGATGTCAACTTTATCGATCGATTCAGTAATAAATAAAGTTGTTATTTGGAAGCAGATGATTTCTGCTGCTTTTTGTAAGTGATTTGTAGATAACCTTTCCAGTGATTATAAGCCTTACCTTAATATTAAATTACATACACTGTATATTAAATTTCATCATAGATACATAAATATAATAAATAGTGCAATTTTCGTGAAATTATTGAAATTCAAATTTTGCACAAACATTCTTCCATTCAATGATTGTATGTTATTCTATCAATTGTTCTGATCTGGCGAAGAAAATAAATATAAAATATATTAACTCCCTTCTTGAAGCTTTATCGATGTGCCAAAATTGATTTGTCTAACTGTTAGTCAATCACTGTGAAATATTATTTCAGTCAAGATTTCTGGTTAGCTAATTCTTTAGTTCTGAGTTGGCTAAGACCAAGCTTTTTGGAGTAAATTCGTGGTTAACTAAATTGGCGAGTCGGACCCATCCCGCAACAAATTCTGTAGAAACGTTGTTCTAAATTGGAGAATCAGCGAGTAGATGTAATCTTGAATTCACCCAACGTCACACTCCCCTTCTTTGATGACAACGACTGGAAGAATAATGAAGATTCTGAAGATTCTGCCCCACAAAGTACTGCTAATGCGGACTATCAGACGCGGGCAAAAGCGGTCGAATGAGATTTATGAAAGGTTATCCAGCGCTTAGGATATTTTAGGGTAGGAGGAAATTAATGTATCGCTAACTGGAAAGCATACACCGTCTTTGACAATGTGCATTAAAATTGATAACTAAAACGAAAAGTTAATTCATGAGGATTCTAAATCGTAAAATCTGGTGGTGAGTAGTTTATCAAAAACATTAAACCAACTAAAAAACGAAAAAAAAATCTGCGTTTGATTTTTTTAATTATTAGCTAAATCCTTCAGGAATTTGATAGCATGTACCACCCACCACATAAAATTATATTTAATTAAAAAAATACAAAAAACGTTTTAACCATTTAGCTGAAAAAATTTGAATTTGAATTTTATCGGTCAGCTTTTTATAAAAAAAGTACATAAAACATTAGATTCCCATTCTCAAGCAATAAAAAATGTCTTGGAATATTTTTAATTAAAAATAATCACCCTTAAAAAATACCATCGACCGAAAATGGTAGAATCGATCGTAAAATGTTTAACGAGGTCGACATATGCAACACAAATTTTTATTTACTTTTTCTCGGTGTCGACCCGACAATCGCAATAAAGGTGTTTATTTTTAATAAAGCTAAAGAAATTTTTGGCTGTAACTGTCAATGTTGTTTTTTATTTGTGCCGAGACACACTATCCGTGGGAGTTGCTTTGTAAAAATAACCTAGAAGTCTTCGGTCAAAACGTACTAAGTTTGAAAATTTACACATTTTCACAAATTCAGGTTGCTTCAAATAGTTGGGAATATTTTTCGATTGCAAACTCACAACAATTTTGAATTATAATATGAAGTGACTAAAATTCAAATTTCGGTAAATTATACTGCCGTGCTAAGAAAAAAAAAACACATCTGCCTTTTTGTAGTTTTGAGTAATTTCAACTTTTCTGTTCTTGTTTGCCATGTCTTACTATGAAACTTGACTACTAAATAACGTGATTTTATGGCATTTAATGACGGATATTTCGCTTTTTAAAACAGCATAAAAATAGGTATTTGTTTGCAGAATCAAAATGTGCCCCTAACACATTTTTCGACTTTTGGCGCTTGTGACTTTTTTTCTTAGCACGGCAGTATAGATTTTCGGCAATGTAAGTTAAAGGCAATGTAATACTTGGAGTTACAAAGTGATATTAATTCAATTAAATTATATTTGTTGACCTTGAAATTTTCTGGGAAGGTCAACTAGATTTTTTCGTATGAACCTTTATTTTTTTGTCAAATTCATATTTTACGCAAAAAACAAACAACTTCTGTGTAAAACTTTTTTTACCCACTCTTTACTTTCAAGGCCGGTTTCTATGAGAAAAATAAAGTTGAAATTGGTAGGCCGATAAGAAAAATGTAGCACAAACAATGACAAGCTCTGATCATACGGATTTTTCAATGGTTCTTCCACAAATTTAAGAATCATGTATTCGATTTTCAAGTGAGAGAATACAACTTTACATTTCAGATAGTTGAATTAATTGTTTAATTGAGCTACTGAAGCGAAGTGGGTGATTGGATTTAGTTATTTCACTTTACATAAGCGTTAAAAATAAAACCAAAATATTTCATTTGAATCTGGTTTATGTTTAAACAAAAAATTTTTAAATATCTTAATTTATTTATAACTACCACTTCAGTTAATTTAGTTCAATCGAAGAGGTCAATTGTTAAAGAAAACTCTTTTAAATATGTAGATGAGAAAATTCCAAAAATGTGGAAATTATTTTCGAATAAATGGTTCACTTTTTATAAGAGATTGAAAATTTATTAAACGTGGCTCCAGAAGGGTTACACATTTCTTAAAGACAGGTACCTACTATTATTTTTTTACACAAATATATGAAAAATTCGTTTTTCTACAAAAAGCGTAAAAAGTAGGCTTTTTCTGTTTCCAATGCCCAAAACGTCTATTTTACGCATTACTGATACTTTGTCGTACGTCTCCCTGTGCATCGTACGACCAAGTGATTTTCCTTCACAATTTTTAGGATTGAAATCAAATAGCAACTATAGATACATATTTATGTTATGAATTATTATTATTTAATGGCTTCTGCGTAGGCGTAGTAAAAAAAAGTTAATTGACCCCTTAACTAAACAAGGAAAAAACATTAAACTGTGTTACATCGTATAGATTTCGTTGTACGTTGTACATATATAACTTAAAACAATAAAAACGTTTATGATTTTCTTATGATTGTATAAGACAACAAAAAAAATTTTGATAAATTTATTAAGTAATTATAGGAAAAATAACGTCTCTATATTATAACACGTACGCAAAGTTCTTTGTCGCGCTCGAAACATTTCTTTCGTTGCGCGACAAAGTAGTACTTTTGGCTCTTTATTTATAAATACATACAGTACGTGAATGCTATGATGATTCAGGAGCTAAGATATAAAAATAAAGATATACAATACTTACTAATAATTTAGATGCACTAACAGAAAAATGTGGAATTTAACGCCGTCTGGTTTTTTAAATGAAAAGTAAAAGTGGTTCGTTAATAGAACAGAAGTTCTGATTTTTTTTATGTTATTTATTCATATAAGTGTATATTTATATATATATATATATATATATATATATATATATATATATATATATATATATATATATATATATATATATATATATATATAATATATATATATATATATATATATATATATATATATATATATATATATATATATATCTATGTACGAAGATTAATTAATTTATGTATGTTTTACAAATAGAATAGTTGTAATCGAAAACTTCTATTTAGACGGGGGGAAAAAAAAATCATTCAACCAAATAGAAAACAAAAAAATCTTTAAACAAAAATACCATTAAATCTAATTTATGAATGAATTTTTTTTTTTTTTTTTTTATTTATCCGCTTTCATCATCGGAACTATAATAATAACAAACAATCGTATAAATATGGTAAAAATTGTTTTTTAGTTTTAAGATAGTGTACATTTATTATATATTTGTAGAATAGTATTGTAGTGTGTAGAAAGTTCATTGAAGTTAAAAAGAAATAGAAATTGAATTTAATTTAAAATGCACGATACAATGTTGTTGATGAATCTAATTAGTTTATCGTTCTTTATTCTCATATTTATACTATGTGGCAATGTGGGTGACAATGATGGACCATTATTCTATGGTGATTTTAACATTAGCAATATTATACAGATAATAAAATCATTTAGCTTGTGTTTTAAAGTTATAAATTACTGTACGGCCGAATAGTATTTACCTACGCTTTTATCGTTAATCTGTGACCATGATAAAATAAAATTTTGTTTAGAAGAAATCGAAAGGTTGAAGAAAGTGAATTCTTCATTTATAATTGTATATACGAATGTCTATCGTTTATTCAAATTTATTGAACATATTATTGAATGGGGAACTTACTAACATATAAAATGTTTATGAATAAAATTATGTTGATTAGTATTAAAGAGAATTTCTAAAAATAAAAATAGTATTTTATATTTTCATTCATACGCTTAAAAAAACAAAACCGTATAGTATTCATTCGTACAATTTATTTATAATCTGGAAATATTAAATTTGTATTTTATGTAATTTTAGAATTATTTGTTTTGATATAAATTCATTCGATAATCTAATAGTCACAAATATCAATACGGTGTGGTCTGTCTTTGATGAGTCATTTTCTCGGTATTAAATTTTAATTTAAAAATATTTTA
This sequence comes from Tipula vernalis, assembly GCA_958295665.1. Taxonomy (NCBI): domain Eukaryota; kingdom Metazoa; phylum Arthropoda; class Insecta; order Diptera; family Tipulidae; genus Tipula; species Tipula vernalis. Next base: position 330,384,066 of record OY282558.1, read on the forward strand.
ATTAACCTATATTTTCGAGGAAAAATCTATTTTAGATTATTTTTTAATAGTTTATTTGGTGTGAAATGAATGTAAAACAAGTTATATGAGTCTAAATAAATATTGTACAGGTTAGGTTTATTAGGAATTCAGAAATTGATAAATAAAGAATCCTGAAATGTTTTTGACTTTTTGTCGCATTAAAATCCTACTCTTAATATAAAGAGACTCTGAAATGTCGGATTAAAAAAACTAAACTATAATCTTGAATAATTTAAGAAATACGCTCTTTAGACTCTAATATATAGAATTAAATTCATCGCATTAGTGAAATATATAAATCGAAGGTTATATTCAAATGACATACATATAATTAATGTAAATCTTATTTATTTTCACTTCCTTCACACAGTAAGACATATTGTAAATAATATGTATAAATGAACATTTCTTCATTCTATTATAATTAATTATCTAAAACACGTAACTTTATAAGAAGCACATTAAATCTAAATAATGTATTGAGTTAATATAATCATAAATAATTAACCTCAAATAATAATAAATTAATAAATGATATTTCTGATTATTATTAAAACGTTTTTTTTTTTTTGTTAAATAAAGTGGGCGACATTTTTTGCATTTAACATACCGAGTTCGTAAGAAAACAAGTTCCTTACCAAATCAAACTAATTTTATTAAATATAAATAAAATATAAAATTGTGTAAGTTCGTTTTTTTTTTATTCATTATTCGAGACCAATAGTATGTATGCTAATTAAAAAAGAATTTTTAATTATCTTGAAACTGAATAAAACATGTGGAATAATATAACTTACATCAAAGTATATAGTTTACACTCAAGTATATTAAACAATTTGAGCTTTTCACAAACAAGAAGATATGGATAGTGGTACTAATGGTGAACGGAAATGTGCTAATATTTAACAAGATCAACACCCTCAAGCAAGTGTGTGATGCTAAATCGGTTTAATTGTAGTTTTTACTTTAAATTCATAAAAGGTAGAGGAGATAAATTTATATTTATTCAAATGAAGATGTTGCATTAAAAATATAAAATGTGTTTGTTTTTTTTTTTTTGCTTCGTTTGGCTATTATAGCTAGGCTATAAAGTAATATAAAATAAAATAATAATAAATTACTAAACGACCTTGTCACAGTACTTAATCTTTTCGAAATTTGTGCACGATAAATATGAGAGACGTCATTAGTTTTTGAACTTTGATATCGCGGAATAAATATTTTGCACAATTATTTTTTTTTATTCTCGTCATTTTACTTGTCTTTTATGTATAGTGTACCGCACAAGAAAACCTTATTACTATTTTACGTACATATTGTTTTTGTACTGTCTTAAGATAAAGAAAACAGTTTAAGGAAAGTAGATTGACCAGTTTTTATTATAAATAAACTATTTATTATTATTAATATCGTTATTGTGTTACATTTACATTTAGCAAATTTAATTTTATGGTGTATTGTGTTTGCAAAAAACTACATAAAAATGAGTATAGAAATGACGCGGTTTGTTTTTAGTTTATTTTATGATTGAACAAAAACAATACAAAAAATTACTAACCACGCACTTTTGAAAACAGTTTTTAAAATATTATGGAAATCAAATTTGAGATACTATTAGAATATGTAGCAGGTGTATTTATACGTACGTGTTTTGTGTAAGATACAAATGATCTGAGTTTCTATCCGGGTTGCAATGATAATAAGAATATTGAATTAGTTAACAAACTAATAAGTACGTCTTATTTATAAAACTAGCAAACAACTACAACTGTATATTAAAGGAAATCCTGTAATTAGGATTCATTAGGAGTCTGATCAACATAATTTTCAAATAAATTTATTAAGTTATCGAAAAAATAAAATACTAAACTAGTATAATTTAAGGAAGCTCTGCCAACTTCTGCAAGAATACAAAAAAACCATAAGCCTTCAAACTAAACAACTAGAATAATTTATAAATAGGAATTTAACTGTCAATTTATTAAAACATGTACAATATACGGAAAGAAACTTTCTCCTGCAACTTCATGTTTATTGATTACCATATATAATAGTGAACCAATTGTATGGAAGATAAAATGGGATGCTGTCATTTTTACAATATACACTCGTTTATACAAAACAAACAATAACATAATAAAAATTAATGTTTAAATTTTAAAATATAGGAACTTCACTTCGAAATTCTTTATTTTTAATAAAAATAATATTTATTTTGTGTGTGTGGTCGATCAATATCAATCAAAATCGAAAGTATTTTTGTTTCTTTATATATACGTTTGTCAGTAATACACTCAATCCAAAAAAAAAAAAAAAAAAGATGACGATCTTGAGAATATACTATTCGGTATTGTTATTATATTAAACAATATTGTAAAATCAATCCTTAACCTTCGGCAAAAAAACCCAAAACACAAAAAGAAATATAATTGTCTCAATCTCAATTACACATCCAAAATAAGAATTTCTTTATTTCATCCGGTTTATGTTTACCAAAAAGAAAAATTTAAAGAAATTAAAATCTTGTGTTCCAAATAAATAAAATAATACCAAAAGTTCAAGACCAAATGTACATGTACGAGTACTTGCAAAATAATAAAGATGCCACAGTGAAGAATATTTGTATACATTTTTAATTTTACATTCGAGGCATGTATGTATGTTTGTTTTAAAAATTAGTCATCTGTAATTCCTATTTATGCAATAATCATATACAGAGACAATGGAAATGTGCGAGAGCACGCAAGTAAATTTTTTAAATTTATCGTGAAACCATCTATTTACCTTAAAACCTAAATATCATCATCTCATCGTCACTAATTCGAGATAAACAATTATGACATCAATTTTACTTGGTTATTATCAGAATTTACCTTTCCAAGTAATACAATTACATTATCGCGAACATACGTCATCAGTATATTCCCTCGATATTAACTAACTAGATATTAGTTGACAAGTTTTTTCCACAAGCTAACTGTACATAAAACATGATATAAGTAGTTGTCATTGTCATCAATCAAATAGGAAAAATACAACTTTTTTTTATCAGATAATATTTAATTTGAATACTAATTGTATTTTCGCATTACTTACCGGTTTTTGCAAATGCGTTTTTAAATTTAGTATTTAATTCAAAAATTTACCTGAAATGAAAAATAAAAAATTTAATTATTAGTAAATTTAGTAAAATTTATTGATGATGACGTGAATAGTAAATTATAGTAAAACGTTGATAAATACAACATATTCATAAAACTTCCACCATTAATAAATAAAATTTTAAAATTTGAAATAATTATAAAAGAGTTTTGAATTTATATACAATTTTTAGAATTAGCCCAGAAATTGTATGCCAAATGTTAAAGTTATTTTGCCCCTAAATTAGCAGTTGTTTATAACCAAAAAGCATTAATCCTACCTACAACGTGGCCTCAACACTATAAAACACGATTAGTGAGCCAATTTGTAAAAGTTTTAGCCTAGACATAGGTAAAAAGTCCTAAACTTATAAACTTTACGGTCGTGCAAAAAGATCTTTAGATACAGCCTTAACCTGAACATGACAATTAAAATAAATTTGCCTCCCCCTCGAACGGTACAAAATTCAATATTTCAACTAAACGACCACTAACCTCTGACAAGAGCAATTCATTCAAAAACTGAACGAAACCCACAATCTGCCATAGTCAAAATTCAATTCGACTAGAACATAATTTTTAAATCACAAAAAGCAGACTTGGAATAATTCGGGTGACCAGAGGTCCTAGTTTCCCCAGAAATATTCTGGTTTTTCCAACTTGTGCGGACGCCCAGGAAAATTTCTTAAGTGTCCTCGCACTACGAACTAAAAGATCTTTCGTGCTTGAAAGAGTGCTGGTTTATAGATATGGTAATATTCATTCAAAATAAAAATTTCAACACTTTCCAATAAGAAAAAATGGGATTTATTATTGTTTTTGTCCATTTGGTCATACAGAGAATTTTTTTTTTTGATAAAGGTACAAAGAAAGGGATCAATTTCAATTAGAAATAGGTTCTAAGAGAGTAAGTATTCCTAGCGTAAATCAAACTCCGGCCCAAATGAAATAACCGAAGAAATTCTTCCAGACGTGATTTAATATATTTTAAGTCGTGTTTTCCATGAGAACTGCACTAGAACTCGATAAACTTGAAATTCCTTTTATTCTATGTAAACCGAAAAAATAAATAAATTCATAAAGCGCGAACATGTAGTGTATTCGACATAAATACAGATTTTAAGTTTAAAAATTTCCCCCTTCAGCTGACGTCTTTTCACGCAACTACACTCGATAAATTCATGGGTTTATCAAGTGTAACTAAAAAATAAGCTAGAATTGTAATTATTTATTGCTGTAACAGCTTAAAATGTGTATTTATGTTAAATGCTCTACACATTAGCGCTTTATTTATTTTTTTTTCGGTTTACATAGAATAAAAGGAATTTAAAATTTATCGAGTTCTAGTGCAGTTCTCATGGAAAACACGACTTTAGATTAAGAACTACATATTTATAGAATCGGCTTAGCATCTCAGAAAATTCTTTGTATTGACTTTTTACGGCAAACCAAAATTGGCAAATCTAATTTTTGATTTATGATAACGACCGTAACTCACCATTAGAATGAGAGTAGTGATCCAAAATATTTCTTGCCCTTGGGCCATGTTTTATTTTAAAAATAATGTTCCCAGCTCAAGCTTATGGCCGAAAAATTATTCAGGTCATGAAATAATAGGTTTATATTAAAAATTATTTATAGGATCTACAAAATATTTCCGATATAAAATTTCTCGAAAGTTCATGTGTTGTTCCATTTGATGCTGGAGACTGAATTAGCGTATTTCACCAAATATCCCTGGCAGTGTTCCGCAGTAATTTTCGAGCCATGGTTTAATTAAGAAATCCGGCCCCAGATGATACAGCCGAAGAAATTCTTGAGAGCCGGAATTCAAATCTCAGGCATAAAATCCATTGACAAACGTGCATGTTCCCTCTTTATGTAAAAAAAAAACAAAATATTTTTTGGTAAATCAAATTTTTTTTTCTGGTTTGTATTAATATCGACGAAAGTATCATTAGTAGTGTTCCGCCAATTTCTTGAATTCTGGATCAATCAATTAATTAGTCGTAACCCTTCCACCAAATGATGAATGGAAGTGAATTTGAAACTTTTCGAACATTGTACCCAGTGGATGGTCGTCGACACCAAACCAATTTTATATAGCATTTAGTAGAATTGTTGCCTTTGAAATTGTAAGATCGACTCTAGTATCTGTTTCATTCGTAAATTGGTTGTCTCTTTTACATTTTACATTACATCATTCTCTTAAAATGCTATTTCTAAAGTAATTTGTCTCATATCCAAAAATATATACTTACATGGCATTGGCAACCACAAACTTATCATATCACCCCAATTATCTAATAGCACGCATTTATAGCGATCTCTCAACGTGTTTGTGAGTAACAATACAGTAAATTTCACAAATGTTATTGTTATACCAGTTTGTCATTTATTTGTTAATTAGAATAATGACATTTTTATGTTACTTGAAGCAATAAAATTTCGATTAAATTTTGGAATGTGATTTTATAGAATTTCAACATGATTTGGTTTTCACACCAAAAATAATAATGAAAACAAGGACGCAGTTGAAATATATCTTCATGCTGCGCACCACCAATATAAGACATCATGTTTTTTTTTATATGTACATCGTACATGTATATACATAATAATGCATAATAATTTTTGAGAGATGAAAATGTATCAGTTATAAATAAATTTAAGTGGGCTTATATCAGATTAAGCGTATAACACAACAGCGGATATTTGTATGAATTGTTTGTCTTATATTTGTATGGTTTGGAAGAATTAAATATGTCAAAGATGTTTTCCGCATATTTTTATATTTGCTCAAAACGGTATATAAACGCAAGATTTTAAGAAATATTAATGATATACAGGCGACCAAATCAATTTCTTTGCCATTAAAATTAAGCAAAAAATAACTGTGTGTAAGTACGTACACAAAAGTTATTGCAGGAAAATCAAATTAAAATGTTGATGGTTTGATATGTCTGGTAGACAAGTATGTTGAAGTAATAAAAATTATAAAAACAAGTTACGAAAGATAGATTATAGCCAGTTTAAGCATTTAATTGCGTTGCAATTTTCTTATTTCTTAATTTATCAAATAATTTTTTTGTGTTTGATCAATCTATGAAATTGATAGTAAAAAATTAAAAAGTGAAAAGAAAATTAATGTCAACGCAACTTAAAAACAAAATTTGGTGTTTAAAAAATATTCAATCAAAGAAAATATTTAACAACTTTCTCAAATGGAAGTAGGTATTAATTTCTTTTCAATATATATGTACATAGCTACAAAATACATACAACCTTGGAAAATGTTGCTGAGAATTTATTATATACCTTCACTCGCGCGGTTATGTTTCTGTACTTATTTAATTGAGAGTTTGATCTTTGCGAAATGAATATCAAAGTGATGTGTTGTTGTGTTAACAAAAACATTAAGCATTTATCAATATTGCCACACATAACGTTTTTATTTTCCTTCATATTTTTGTTAAGAAAAATAATATTAAGTTCCGCTATAAAATCGATGGCGCCCATCATCAATTATTCATGACGTTAAAGAAAAATGAAAATTATTTCCATGTCACAATGAAAACAGATTTTTTTTTTTTTTTTTGACGACGACGACAACACAAAAAAATTTATAATAAATTTGTAGAGGCGGTCGGTGGTATTGCATAATAGTTTGTTGTTAATTTTTTTTTTCTCTCTTTCTCTTTCTTTATACAAAACTAAACGTGCAATTATGTTTGTATTTAAATATATTTTACATAAAATCAAATATTTATAAAGAAATAAAAAATAGTTTTGGAAATGTTAATGGTTTAGTGGAATTTTTCATGTGGAATGTGCAATGAAGTAATTAGGATGCGGTATTACAAAAATTATCGATTTGTATTACAGTAGTTTGTGTGCAACTATTTTAAATGCAGCCTAATTCTCACGCTTTACCTATCAATTCATACTATATAAATCAAATTACAAGCGCGCATCATCGTGTAATGATTGATAATGATCTGCATGTTGGTTTTCGCAATGTGATTAACATTTTTTCGTGAAAAAATTTTAATCTTACATATAGCCTTTCTAATTTTTGTACTTTTATGTAATTTAGAGTTCAAACTTAAGAATTTACATAATAAAAATCTTCTTTATTCGGATTAAACCTAACAAAAAAATGTAAATGGGTCAAAACATTAAAAAATGAACGTTCATGTCCGGTATTATGATGTTTACCAAACTTTTATTCTGCGCACTAATCTTCTGTAATTTACTTATTGTTGCTTTAGTTAAGATAATCATGGGAATAATTTCGAAAAAAAAAACAACACAGATTTTGTATAGAAAGGTATGAATATAAGCGTTAAAGTAAAATTATGAATACTTTAAGATTCGTCAGACTTACAGAAGAGTACTACAGATATTTTATAAAAGACGCACAATTTTAAGTCAACTTTGCCAATTAAATGATTTATAATTTAAAATTACTTATGTAAAAAAAAAAAAAAAAATTTTATTTTCCAAAATTGGAAGAAATTACGCTCACACAGATTTTCTAAAAAGATTTCGTGAATCAGTTATAATATTTCTGTGTTTGTCATATCTTATGTACGATGTGTGTAGGATGAGAAAACAACTTTAATGAAAAAATATTTTATTGGATCAAATTGATTTTTGGACATCCAAACTACTAAAAAAAATTAGATATCCAGAAGTTTCGAAAATACATACATACTTGAATTAAAATCTTGCAAATTAGCTTACCAAAATTGTAATGTTACGTTATAAATTTTTATTGTTTTTTTTTCTTTTGCTTTTGAACTTGTACTAGAAATGTATACGGAAACTAGAAAAATTGTGCAAAAAATTATTTTTTTGGTGATTTATTATCGTGTTAACTTCATGTGTTCATTTTATTTTATATGCGTTATTACGAAATTTTATGTGAGATTATTTTATATGTGCGCGCCGCGTTTAATTGAAATAAGAATGATTTGTCAAAATAAAACCTTCATAATTGTATAAAAAAAAAACGAAAAACTAGAAATATGTGTCACAATGTCAATAAAGTGGTTTTAAAAATATTTCGAGTGCATATTACGGTACTTTTGTACAAATTATTAAAAATAATATTCATAACATGTCCTTATCTCCCAATATTTGCACAACCAATTGAATTATTGCTAAAAACGAATTGTAAATGGCACGAAATTAGTCATCATAGTTTGACCACAAATTAGGGTCACCAATCAATTACTTATTTTGTTAACTTTAATTTTAATTCATCTTCACCACAACTTTGTAAATATTGTGACGATTATTAAAACAACACAAAATAACGAAACAATGTCACCTTCAATGGTCTGTCATGGAACTTTTTATTTTTATTTAGCGTTTTGCTCTCGGCTAAAGGACTATGTATTGTGGCTTGCTATATGTTTGAGAAAAGTGGCTTGATTTTGTAAATACTTACTTAACTAATTTGAAGTAAAATTGAAAAAGTCGTGAAATTAAAATATCGGCAAACAGAAGTTTTAATTCTCAACAAACTATCAAACTCTTTTTTGAAGCTATACATGTGCAATTTTAACAACGAATTTGATAATCTTTCAATATTTTTAGATTTTTTAACGCTTTCCTGAATTATCTAACAACCTTTAGGGGAACTTACGGTGTGGGTAGGAGGTGGCAATACATATAGGTACCAGTCGTATTTTTATATAGCAAACTATTGTGCCAGTAGTGCTGTAAGTGTAGAAAAATTATGAAAACAAACAAAACAACACTTTCTAAATCATATTCTTTATGAAATGATACAACACAAAGCTTACAAGGCGACGCCACATTCCTGGCAAAATATTTTGGTGCCCGCTTGACTTTTTTTTTTTTTTAACAGCTTTTGCATGATTTCTTGAATTGGCTTCTATTGGTAAATGTAGAGAAACTTTTCCCAGCGACTTTCTGGTAAAACGTCTATTTCGATGCTGGATCTTTGCGGCTTTTTACTATTTATTTCAGTTTATTCTAGGTTATTATTAGTAAACGATAGATATTTTTTTGAAGCATTTTGTAAAACTTCCACCCGTATTAACTTACCATTTCTGGGCATGCGACGAGGATCGTTGATCCATCTTTCGTTGTTTTCATCGCTACTACTAACAGATTTAATAAAACTGAAATCTTCGAAGATCTGTCGTAAATCCTCCTCTGTATATTTGCTTGACCCTGTGATTCTATCTGATAACAATAGGTAACGAAATGCTTTCAATTGTTAAAATTAGATTAGCGAGGGCAATTAAGAGAAAAAAATCAAATACAAAATACAAATCATCAAATCATGAAGGAGGACTTTTGTAGGAATTACAAGACCAAAAATTCGGTACCGATTAAAAAAATAACAATCCTTCGATATGGAAAGGATTTAACAAAAACGACTTTTATCACATGGAAAAGACGACCCCGTTTTAGAACTAACAGGATATCAGGATGCTGAGGAAACCAACACTCGCTCAACTGATAAAAGAATTTCTCGCAAATCAAGCTTGAATCTTTGGGGCTCAATGCAGCCAAAGGGGAAGAATGGTGCTAGTAATATGAGTTCACCATAAATGAACGTAGATTTAGTCGGCTGGAAGCAACCTTCTGACATGATAGTAGCGAGGAATTTCACTTATTGCTGAATTCCCAATGAGACATACCTCTCGATTAACATTGTACTTGTATTCTTACTTTATACGAGTTTGTACACTTGGTGAATTTTGTACAAATTTCCTTTAACTCTTTTCTTTTTGGCATAAAATTCGCAAATATTGAAAATATGCTGACTGCTATAAAATAATTTAAGAAGAAATATATTAACTTCCAATGTCCTTTCCAAGTTTAATCACTATCAAAATTGACCAACGGATAATTATTTAGCTTTTCCTTTATGAGTTTTGAAATTGCATCTACTTCCTACTGAAATTTTAAATTACAAAAGATTATTCAATTCTAATTACTTATGCCATAATAGGCTTAACAAGCAAAATGTAGCAAATTCCTTTAGATTGCTGCATCCTTTTGTCTCCAGCAGTTTTTCTTTTTCAATCATACGATTTAAATAAAAAAAATATCGTGAACGTGTTTAGTTATTATTAATGTTTACTTTTCATACTCCTGATAAATTATTCTACTCAATTTCATTTTATCGTACTGTTTAGTTTGTAATGGAACGAAACACCAGAAGTTAAACCCCCTTTGAATGTGGAACAGCAGTTTCACATACAACAATTTCTCGATCAGGTTTATTTTATCAAAATTATTAGGTTGAGAGAACCACTGACAACTGCTAGAAACCTGAAATGCAACTTAAGGGAGTACACAATCTTCATTAATTTTTCAATAAAGAGGTATCTTGCAGAGCATAATTTGCATCCTAGAATACCAGGAACAGGCCTAGCATTATCAGTAGACCATCGAAGAGCTCGATTGGCATTTGCTAGAGAGCATGTGAATTTGATTCTGGTTAATTTAATTGGGGACGCGTTTTGTTTTCGGCGAGTCGAGATTTTCTCTGTATTCTTCAGATCGACGTGCAAGAGCCTTTCCACGGCCAAACGATTACTAGACGCAATACAATATTCATGAAACGACGTTATTGGAAAATGGTGAAATTTCGTTTTTAGCCGCCACGGGGCTTCATTTAGTAACTGGCGCCGTTTGCTCCATATATTAGTAGTCAGGTCAACCAACATCTGGTGTACATTTGGATCCAAATTGATATCAAATAGACATTTAAGCAGTAATGCCTAATAGAGAAACTGTTTTTTCCTAACTAGGACTGCTTCTTTAAAATGGACCAAAAATAATTATTACCTAAATATGTAATTTGAATTGAATATTTCTTTTTATTTTAAAAGTTATAGTGAAAACAACTTTGGTGCATTAGTTTTGTGGACCAGTGCATTTTGATTTTTCACTTATCTCTTGGGATTTATTGCATTTATCATATTAGTTACTGCTCTGGAATAGAATAAAACGCAAATTTAACAAGAAATTGAAGTGCAAACTGAAAAGTTGATAAGTGTTTTTATGTATGTAATAGGCCCTGGAAGTATTGGTCTTCGCAGGTGACATCTGTCAAAAATGAAAACAATTTACTATTATTGTAAAATTTTGAATATGGTCGAAATCGCACCCGCTCAGTCGAATTTAATAAAATTACCGATTTCAAATTTTGCATTTAAAATTTGTAAGTTTAACATGACTATTGTGTGTCTAAGATAAATTTTGAAAATTTGAATTTTAAATAAATTTTTCAAATCGATTTTTACATATAAATATGTGTGGTAAAAAAAGAACGAAATCTTGAGATAGAGAATTTCCATTGGTATCAACCTGTTATACATAGCATTAAAATTAATTAGCTAATATAATTTACTTCAAGTATAATAAATTAAACATAAATTATTTATCGTGTCAATCAGACATTTGATTTTATCGAGCAAGTCACATTATATTTATGAACAAAATTAAATGCACTCATAACATAATAATCGATCAAATTTAGTATTTTATTTAAAAATAATAGAATATAAATTAAAATAAACACGAGACAAACACCTTATACTTAATAATAATCTATTAAGTATTAGAAGTAATATAAAAAAAAAACGCGCAACGGACATGTCGGCTTCGTTTGATATCACATACAAACACAGTTTTTATTTTTTTTTTTTACTATTCTGATAAATATCGTTTATTTTTTCACTATTGAAAATAATTTATATGATTTGCATATTACAATCAGTTGACGCAATCTTAAGTTAATACTGATTTTTTTTTTTTGTTTTTAAATGGGATTTTATTACAAGATTATATTGAAAGCAGATTTCCATTATTCAATATATTTTTACAAGAAGGATAAATTTTATGCTTGAATTATTATTTTGTATTTTGTAATTTGTCGCGAATTTTTTAGTATACACCTTTGTATGTGTGTGTGTATATTTATTCGCAGAGTAAGTAGCCAGCTGAATAGTTTTTTTTATTATTTATGACATTGAAACAGTTTTTTTTTGTTTTTGTTTATAAGGTAAACTTACAGCCGCCGCCGCCGCCGCCGCATATCTTTATTTTGATATGCATTCAGCCGGGAAAATTATTAATAAGTAAACATATTAATTCTGCTATTTTTTTTATTATTTGTCTGTTAATTTATTTTATAAATAAATTAAATTTATTTTTCTTAACAAATTAATAATCTTAAAATTGAGGTGTAACCGCAGATTCTCTAAACAATCTTTATTTTAACGTTCTTTTTTCATATAAATAAAATTGTAAGTATGAAATGTCATCGTCTTACTGTCGCCTTTATTAAAAAAAAACTAAACATTGTTTTTGTACTAAATCAATCTAACGCGTCATCATATATGTACATATACTGTTGTCCAAAAATATATATTCTGTTATTTTGGATGCACTGTGACATTGGTAGAAGAATTAACACTTAATAAAAGAAAATTTACTGGCTTTCTCCATCTTTAAATGATGATGATCATTAATTTCAAGAGAATTTGTGTTTGTTATGATATTTAATTATCTTACATGAAAATGTAATTGTTTACAAATCCTTCGATCTATTTTATAAATATATGTATGGCTTTGTTTTACAAAAAAAAGAAGTATTTTTTAACAGATACATATGTATGTGCGCGAATATTTCGAGTTGAAGGTAAGATCTTTAATGTTCAACAATTTTAGTATATAATTTCAAGAGTGACCTTTCTTCAAGAAAGAAAATCAATAAAAATAAAAACTAATATTTATAGTTTTACATTTAGTTAAATATCAACACAAAACTAAAAAGAAATCAGAATTTAGTCAAGGTCAACCGTACTCGTATGCTGCATGTAAATTTTAAATAGTTTTTTATTTTCTGTTTATTATATTCATTCATTCTCAACCAAAACACATTCACTTTCTAAATTTACAAAATCAAAAATCTATAATAAGACTATGCAGCGCTAAGAATAGTTATTAAAATAAAAATATAAAATCTAATTAAAAAAAAAAAAAATGAAAATGCCTTAAAACTTACTCATCATCTTAAATTAATATTTTTCTGTTTCGTTACGTGTACGGTATTTACTTTTGTTCTTAAAATAAAAATATAATTTTACTACCATTTATAAATAAGGAGACATCATTTAGACGGGTTCTATAAATACTATTAAATTTTGTGAACGGATTGAAAGTGAATTTTTAGGGAAGTTAAATTATTTACTTCATTAAAACGTGCATGAATCACAATTTCTCCCAAAGAAATAAAATCTGAAAAAAATAATTCTTAATCTATGTTGTTAAGACAAAAAAAAAATTGCAACAATTATTCACTGGAAAAAAACAATAAAACGCAAATTTTTTCAATTGTTTGACATAAAATACAATTAACATTTTTTTCAGAAATTCTCTTCCTTGATTTTAAAGAGATGTAATCTTAAAAATAAAGATAATGAAAAATGTTAACTTATTGTCTATTGTTGTTTTAAAGGAAAGAAAATTCGGATTATGTCGTTGCGTCTGTGTATTTGTGAAATATTCTTTATGAAAGAATACTTTTTCTTCATTCGTAAGTACAGTAGTGTTTAATAACCATTGCGCCATTAAAATATAACCTTGAAACAATTACATTATTATTCGACGTGTTATTTTCCGGTTTGTTGACCAATTCTTTGTTTGTGTCTTTCAGAAGTTCATATAAATTTACAGTTGAGTTTAATTTTCTTAGTGAAGAATTTGTCATTGTATTCTTATTAACCGATAAAATTATCAACAGTTCCTCTCCTTTACACAAAATAACGTTATGCGAATACTATTTACAATGTTATTGCACTCGTGACACTTGATATCACTTTATTTGTATTTACAAAATTGGATATTTGCCGAGCCATGTCGTTGCGCTTCGTAGTATTTCTGTCTATCAAACTGTCAAATGAGTTCAGAGCATCGTCACACTAATTTTGTAATAGAATTCTATTCGTATCTTGATTAAATATGAAACAGATAAAAAGGGTTCAACAGTTTTCGATTTTATATTGGCGAAGTTTCTTTTTTATTATTTAATTGGTTTTGTGCAATCATATTTGTGTGAGTAAATATTAATCGTTTGTTACAAAAAAAAACTGCAACTAGCGTTATTACTATTTTCTGAAATAGAATTTTATGATTTCCATCAGTATCATTCTAATTTTAAACGAGTTATGTCAATCCCGGTAGGCAAATAAATCCAAACCCCGGATTTAGCAATACAAATTAATTATGACTGTGCCTTGAAGTTGCAATTCGCTAAGGTTTTTTTATATAAAATTACTCAGTTGTTTTTAATTTAATTATAGCAAATATTTCAAATAATTTCCTAATTATTTAACAAATCTATTTTAATTTAAAATCTCTCATTCGCGCGCTCTCTTTATGTACATACATATAACATACAAATAAACACGCATAATATCTTGATCTAAATATTTGCAACATACAAATTTAATTAAAACTAAAGTTATTTTTATAAATTAAAATTTAATTTTAAGGTAATAATAATAAATTTTCTTCTAAAATATTTAATTTATTATTCATCAAATTTTTGTGTTTATTTTTAATATGTAGTAAGATTATACATACATATATACTATTATATAATCGGGCAAAAATCCGTTAATATGTCACAACAATAAAATTGTCATCATTAAAGCAAATTAAAATATAAATATGACAAGTAACGTCAAATATAAGTCAGAATGTGCCAGTTTATAAAACAAGAAAAAAAAAATTAAATTACTTAAATTAAAACGTTTTTTTTTGCAAATATTTGTGTTTAGAAA
Source organism: Tipula vernalis (assembly GCA_958295665.1). Taxonomy (NCBI): domain Eukaryota; kingdom Metazoa; phylum Arthropoda; class Insecta; order Diptera; family Tipulidae; genus Tipula; species Tipula vernalis. Next base: position 330,399,067 of record OY282558.1, read on the forward strand.
ATTTGATATCCGAATCGTGAAATGAAATAATTTTATCACGTTTTTTGGCTTCGATCCCAAATATTTATTTAATTGAAATATTTTGATTTTCCCTGAAAATTATCTACGAAATCCGAATTTCTGTATATACTTCTTTCTCTAAAAAAAAAAAAAAAAAAAAAAGTAGGAAAGGCAAATCTATTGTATCGTAATTTGCCACCGTCTCCGGCGCATGTGCATAATATGACATTAATTATTATTATTCATGCGGCACATGTAATTTATGCAAATGAAAGAAATCAATTTATTATTGATGTATAAATGTACTTTCGATTAAGAAATAATATACTTAACAAATCTGTGACATTTTGTCGCCAATATTATCTTAAATCATCTGTTGACCTTATTTATGTATGTTTATGTTGAAAAGTTTTGTTTTATTTAATACATAAGGCGCATACTATACTCGTATAATATATTTGTTTAGAATTTTAAATCCTGGTTGAACGAACATTCCGACCAAAGCTGATCAAATAAACGAATGCACTTTTTTAATTTAAATCGATTAAGCACAAAAAAAAAAAAATTCAAATGACACAAAACAAATAGTGTCTGTCATTTATTTCGATCTATTAGTACTAATTAATTTGGAATTAGTTTCATAATTTATATCTTATATAGTTTTTTTTTTTTAAAATACAATAAAAGACGAATTTTTGTTTTATTATATAACGAAATGACAAATTATTATTGAAATATGTGTGTGTTATGCAAAACATGAAATTTGATCATTTTGTGTTTAGGCGACAAATTGTTTCACGCTTTTTTACAAATGTAGTTCAAATGCTTCTTTAAGTAAGTACATATGTATTGTATTGTGTATAAAGGGCTTCTCTTAAACTGCAAATAGTTTTAAAATTAGTTAATTTGAGTAATGTATCCGTTTCCCGTTTAAAAATAGAGTTTTGTGAAAAGATAAATTTTCATAAAAAATGTCATAAACAAACACGCAAAATGAAATATTTTCCTTATGCACATTTCAACATGCAGTAATTATTATTATGGTTATATATTTAAAATTATATTTTGCCAAATAAATTAAATTAAAATAAAATAAACATTAATAAAAATTTATTGCATTCTATACAGAGGAGACACTCGTATTTAGATATTACTAACATAAAATAAATAATTAAGGCGCCTGTTTCTCAAAACATTCTGATGATGATGATGAGTAGATTCATTTTGTTACTATATTTTAATTTTATTTTAAGAAATTGAAAAGAAAAATAGAGAAAATTTGAAGAATTTCAATTTAATTTTAGAATTTGGACCCAAAATTAGGCTGATGAATGCCATATTTAGGCAGACAATGCAAATATTTAATACAAACCAAGTAAAGTGTTTATATACGTAAAGCAGGATGTGACTGACGAGATAACTTCCGATATTATTATTTTTCTTTTTAGAGAAGTTTCTTGACATTGAATTTGATATGAATCTTTTTATTATTCTATTATTGAATTTTTTAATTAAGTGCTAAATTAAGTGCTACAAGAGGATTTTAAAGAACCTACATCTGTTAGTAAATTATTTACTATGCATTTCGAGGTTAAATATTAATGAGAATTTTTATATCTTTTAAATTGACATACAACTCAAATGATGTGGCGACAACTGCTTTTTTTTTTTTTTTTTGGCTTAATTTAATTCATAACCTGCACTTTATTTTGCCGATCTAGGAATTTTAATTTAAAATAACACTTCATATATAAAAACACAATCAAAAGTAATTTGTTGGCATTGAATTGTCTATTTTATTAGCCATAAATAGATATGTTTTTATAGTACAATATAAATCAAATATACAAATGTATTATGCGCTGTTAAATGCATTAAACAAAATAAAAAAGTAATTTATAAATTAATTTGCGTAAAACATGGTAATTAAGGAGAATAATTTAGAACCGACTTGGAAATTGGGTTGTCCAATATGACAATACAATACAATGTAATTTAAAATTCCATATTAAAAATTGGCTCTTGGAAATATCAATAAACTATAGGGTCGGACTATTGCCAATTTAAACTAACCTCTTTCTCTCGATTAAGAGCACGTACGGTTGTAGAGGGACACAGTCGAATGATAATTGAAACAGAACAGAATAAGATTTTATTCTTGGTAATTCCTTGCGAAACAGAGTAAAAATGTATTCTTAAAAACAAAAAAATATTCTTGCCTTTTATGGAAAATCCCAGTTCTGGCTCCTCTGACGCCGTTTTAACATCACATTTGTGACCATAGAGCAACAGCCAAAAATTAGCTCCTGTGGAACACTCTGTGAACACCAATATCAAAATTGGCAAGGTCCGCCACATTTTAGATAAAACGAATCTTATAGAAACCAGAGCACCATTTTGGGAAAGTGAAATTCGGCCTACGGAAATTCGACCTCATTTCAAAGGAAAATTCAATCTAAACAACCAAAGCGTAAAATTAAGCCTAACTTCTATTAGGTCGAATTTGGAAGAAGTTTCTGTTTTAGTTTGTATCGAGTTTCGTAAAAAAAAATAATATCGACACAAGTGGGGATACGGAAAATAGAAGCGAACATATATTATAGGGTATAATGCACTTCCTAAGGAATTAGGAACATTCACGGTCACTACACCCGTCGCTTCTGTAATTATGGATTTAGGTCGAATATTCTTAAATCGAATTTCCGGACATCATTTATTCGATCTAAAATAATATTAGGCCTAAATTCCATTTTTGCTTGGTTGGTTTATCAGGAAAATATTACCATAGGTCAGCGTTTCCCAAGTTTGGTTCCGCGGAAAGCAAAAACGCAAACCCCAGCAAGTATTTTTTAGAATGCTCATGGTGCCGCTTTTTATCCTAGTTATTTTTTCCGAGCTCCTTAACCAATCAATCACTAAAATAACCGAAAAAACGTCATTTGTGAAACGGAAATGAAAACAGATAATCAAAACCTTCAAAATACTCCTTTACGGCAGCTATAACTTTGTCTTTTGAGGTTTGGGAACGGATGGAAGACTGAAGGAGTCAGATCAGTTCATTCAAAGTGTATCAATAATACTCTCCAATTATTGTTTTACTGGTTTGAAGTTAATCAATTAACAAAATTCCTTTTCCATCCCAAAAAATTGATGCCACAACCTTCTTTGCCGATTTTGACCATTTTGGCTGTTTTTTGGAGCCGAAGGACCAGGCTCAGTCCACTCTGCAGGTTGCTGTCGCAATTTACGATCAGTATGTTATTTGTATTACGCTAATTCGCCAGTATGTCAAATCGATTACAGTCCCTGTCCATTGATTTATAGGCACAATTAGTGTTGGGGGAATTTCTAATTTCGACGCAATAAAATTATTAGCTAAAAAAATTAGATTTTACTTTTAGTTCATCTTTTCATTTTATTGCAGTTTGACAAAGTATTTGCGGAAATTTTGTAACTGAGCTAAACTAAGAATTATTCTTCTTTAAGTGAGAAGGAGGATTATTATAGTTAAGTTATTTTTATCATTTGATAAAAATAACTTAACTATAATAATCCTCCTTCCAGGATTCAAATATGTATCCTGTTTGGAAAAATAACTTTTTGATATATGCCACAATGAACTTACTTGGGTTCCGCTAAATTAAATATCTTATAAAAGGTCCCATAGGTCCCAGAGCCGCTCTAAACCAATCAAACTTTGCTACCTTTGCTTATGATACTCGTATACCATTGTTTCGACCTACATTAATTTTGTTGAAACTGAGATACCTTTTTTGGGGGGAATTTTGACCGTTTTAAATTTTTTGTTAGGATGCACAAATTAAAAAAAACCTTCCTGTAACTGAACTTTAAATCACACGAAATAAAAGCTTGATATCACTGAACTGAAATCAGGTTGGAACTAAAGAAAACTTCTTGCGGCGAAACTTGAACCGGAATGCAAATTTAGTCCAGCTGTGTAATCCAATCAATTGATGTAGTCGCTTCTAATTATAATTGTTACCAGTACGATAAGGATAAGTTGTATCTTTCTATGGTTCATCAAATTATAAGAAGCTTAAGTAAAAAACCAATATTCAATTTATACCCAAGAATTTGTCGAATTCTAATGCATCTAATCTAAAGTGGCTGAAAACAAGAAACATTAACTCCTCAATTCATTATGCAATAAATGTGTTCGATGCATATAACACTTTTATCTCAATTCTGAAATCTCATGTTGATAAAAATACCTCATGCGTCAATATTAAAGTAAAAGATAGACCTATCAAATCCTGGATAACGATGGAGCTTCTTAACAAAATAACCTTTAAAAATAAGGTTTCAAGGAAACTAGCTCGTTACTCATATGATGTGAACTTGAAAAACTGTGTTAAATTGCTAATTAAAAATGTAAAACTTGTAGTCTTTCAAACAAAGCTGAGTATTAGTGGATGAGATATTAAATAGGGAGTGAACAGAGTCAATTGAGGAAATTATTATGGATGACGACACTAAGATAGTCAACCGACGCGAACTAAACTAACCAATTTATTTAGAACCTACTTTGTAAATTCAGTCACCTCTGATCTTATTTTCAACAATACCGCTCTAAAATCGTGTGTTTTCTTAGGTATTTCGCCGAAATTTTAAATATTATATCGGATTTTAAAGTGTCACATTCGACTGGAAATGATACAAGCATCTTTATTGTGAAAAAAGCTTCGATTAATATAGTTAATATTCTGTTTTACATCATAAATTTTAGTTTCTCTACTGGTGTTTATCCTTCTAAACTGAAAGAAGCTGAGGTGATTCCGGTTTTTAAAAAAGGGAACCTTACGGCTGTTATGTACCTACACAGCTACTTGAAAGGAGTCATTAGTTTCTTGAATTACACAGATTTTCTACACAACAATTTGCTTGGCTTCGGGAAGTTCAAAGTTATAGTAAAGGTTTTACTTAAATTCACTAAGGTCTGGATCGTAGAAACTCTGTTGCTTCTATTTTTGTGGATTTCACCAAAGCATTTGATACAGTTAACTTTAGTGTGCGATTGGAAAAGCTTTCCCATGCTAGATTTCGAGGAGTAAAGGTTGATGCACGAATTTGGATTTAAATCCTAAAATTTTACATCTGCTCGCCGGAGAATGAGTTAAAATAGTGTTTTAGTTTTAAAAATTCTAAACATTGAACTGGTTCCGTTTGTACCTTTTCGAGAACCTGTGGACTAATCGTGAATTTGACTTGAACGTATTCCACTCTTCGAAATATAATATAAGATTCGGATTTGATTTAAATAAGAACCGAACGAATCTGATTCAATTCAAATAAGAATCCAATACTAGAAGGGTGGGCGCTCGAATTCGTTCGGATCGAATTCACAAATAGCCCCCTAGTCGTTCTGAATAATTACCCATAACTTGGTACTAATGAGCTGGTGGACACTGGATATAATCAATAGATTTCCCTCGCAAGATTCTTGACAACGAATTTTAAAAACTCATTTTTGGTCCTTAGGAGCAAGGAGGATATTCAACAATCTACCTGCAGAGTTGAAAATTCAAACAAATCTGAAAACACTGGATTTTTAAATCCACAGATTGTAATTTTTGTAATAAATATTAAATAATAAAAATAAAAAAAATAAATAATAAAATTAGATATTAGAGTCTTTATTTCAATTAACCGCAAGCCGATTTAGTCACACATCATCACTGACGTTTTAATTTGATCAAGCACATGACGTCATATACCTTCTAAGGCATTAATAAAAGACAATACGTATGTGTTTTTATGTAGTTTCAAAATGCATTCATAAGATATTACATTTTATAATTTAAGAAATCGGTTTGAATGATTCATCCACTTTTTATAAAATTCTTTTAAAAATAATAAATATTCTTTGTTTATATATATTTTTATAGAATCTTAGTAGACACGTGTTTCCCGTTTTATGAAACATGGAACGGAACAATTTGGTAATTAGCGCCAAATAAATGTATACACAAAATAATTATTTAGAATTCTCTGTTGTGTAGTCATTTGTACTTTCTCAATAAAACACGATGGTAGCCATACATTTAAATTTAATGGAACAAAACTACTTTTTCATTATTTTTTATGAAAACAAAGAGACAAGTACATTCCACTTATTTCTTATCTCGCTTTGAAACATTGTAAATGCAAAATCAACAATTTGCAAGTAAACCAACGTTTTTTTTTTTTTTAGAAAATAAAAACATTTTAGACGCGAAAACTAAATTCGTTTCTTTAGTCTTATATAAAAAGAAGAAATATCCTCGCTACCTAGAATCTAGAGGAAGGTTAGAAAATTTATAGAATTTTCATAGAAATAATGATTGACGTGAATGACACAAAAAAAAAAAATTAACCGCAAAATCAAGCAGCTATTATTTTTATAACTATGATGAAATATAAGTCTTACTTTTGTGACAATGCACGTGTGTATTTAAGATGGATAAAAAGAAATTAAAAATTGATCACGAATTTTCAATACAATTGAAATATTATATTCATAAATATAATAAAGAAAATTGTTTATTCTTAGGACGTATACATCATTAAAATAATAAGGTGTCGATTGCGCGCGTTATACATTATTGGTATATAGTTATGGTATATGTATATTGATTTTCCAGGAAATTAAAAGATTTATGAGACAATAAAATATGAAACTTACAGAGCATCATCATCATTTTGTTTTAAAAACTAAGCACTTATATAGTGTTGGAATTTAAAAAATTTCATTATTCCGCATATTTCTTCATTAATGTAAAACCTTGTATATTGCACTTTATTATTATTTTACCTTGTATCAACCATAAACAAACATGGAAAGGGCATTCAGACATATTATATGTATACATTCATAATAATATATATGAATATGAGAGATGTGTTTGAAGATGCCTTAATTATAAAATGTGAGTCATTTTATATTGAGATTGAAATTTTTGTGTAGCACATATTTATTGTTATGAGCTAATAACATTCCCTTTATACAGCTAATTCTAATGAAATTGGAAATATAAGCTTTGAATAGTATATGCTGTTGGTGTTTGTTTTATTATTCATATGGTGTGACATAATTTAGAAGTTTAAATAATTATTAATTTGGGTTGTATTAAATTACCTTAATATATTTAAGGTTGATTACGTTATAGTTTTAATTTTAGACAATACAGCATTTTATGGATCTTTATTCTAATGAAAATCTGAAAATTATCTACTTTCTTGGGAGAGAAATAACTTATAACGAGGAGAACTAAAAATTGTGTATCTTAATATTTTATTTTGTATCAACTTTAAATAGTTAGCAAATTGTTAAAATGAAATTTCAATGAATTTTAACATGGACTACTTTTAATAAGAAAGGAAGAAAGGTTAATAATTTTATAACCTTCATAAATTTAACAGTACGTATGACCATATTATTTGCTTAAATTAAATATTTATGTTCTAACAAACCTTATAGAAAGTAAAAATGTCTATCAACTATAAGTTACATATAAAATATTTTAATTCGATTTCATGGTCAGTCTAATTCGAATAACTTTAAACGATTTTATACAAACTGAAGTACTTAAAATGTCGCTTCCAGTTCCTTAATATGTACATACAAACTATATTATGCCCATATGTATGTAAATCAAAACCTAAAAAATAACCAAAAACTAAAAAAAAAATCAATATTGAACGTTTAGTTGAATTACGACGACAAATACTTTTATAAATTAAGCCAATTGACTTTTAATATTTAATACAACCCAAAGCTCAAGGCCAACATGAGATTTAACTTTTGAGGAATTTTATTGGTTAACTGAAATCAATTGGTTTGTATTTATTACGAAACGTTTTTTTTTTTTATTGTAAAACCAAATAAACAACTTTGTTGTAAATAAATCTGATAACACAAGAACGAAATGTGTATAAGGTAAGCTAGCTAGCTATACAGTCACGCATTTAAAATATATAATTTCATCTAACAAGAAAAGTATAATTAATTAAAAAGAAACAACATAAAATAAATACGAGTACATACATACTTTCTTTATAAATTAATCACAAAACCGTGTTGTCCTTAATGTAAAAATTCATTAATCAAGACTAAAATACAACAACAACAAAGATTGGAATATAAATCCTCACGAATTTTGTATTTCATTATTGTAGATCATTCATAATTATGGTAAAATTATATTCAGTCAGGAAATTTGATTATTTTTTTCTAATTTCATTTCAAATAACTAACCTTAAAATATATTTAGGTCGATACATAAATGAAAAAAAAAAAAAAAAAAAAAAAAAATGTTTTCTTTGATGAGAAAATGTGTGTATTTTTATATGGAAAATGATATTCTTCTAATTAATTTTTTGTATTTGTTTCTAGCTATATATTTGACCTCAATGCAAATTCATTTTGTCCATATAGTAAATTGTACAAAAACTTTATGCATTAGTCATAGTTTTGTAATTTCTATTTATTTATGTATACATCCATATATATGTATATATATATAAGGCACAATAGAAACTATCCTTAATTCTATCTTAGTATTCTTTAAATGGAAAGATAATTATCTTACTTATATGTTGAGGAAACATTTACAGCATCTTAACACAATGCTATTAAAAAAAATTCCCACAAATCTATATTAGTCAAATATATAGTGTTTAAAATAGTTTTCCTGATTCATCACAAAAATAGAGCAAATCTTTATGGCAATATGTTTATTTAAATGGAATTCTTTAATAGTGACACAAAAATATCAATAATTTGTAGTAACAACTTATAAACTTTGTTCGCATAAATTACAAAAACAATAACAGAAAAAAATTTAAATTAAGAAAAACATGAAAAACTTTCTCTGAAGTTATTTCAATTTCTTAATGTAATAAGATAAATTTTCGGCTGATTTTTTTTCAATGCAGTTGTAAAGTCTCTTCAAAGCATACACTGTGTGAGAGAATCATGCGTCGTTCATTATATATTATATAGTTGTCGTAAACAACATAACACAACTCGACTTTTGTTTTTATTTGATCTTTAAATTTTGATAAATCTTTCTTAGACAACAATCACATAAAACATAATATAATAAGTATAATCATAATTTTATGTTAATTTACATATTTATAAATGAAAGTGAATCTAATAAAATATGTATACATTACTGAAATATGAGACACTGGGTTTAATTAATTTTCACGGTATTTTAGCTTTTGATGTAAGTTATATTTATTTCGTCACAATACCCTTTTAGAAATTCAGAGTCTAAATGATCGTCTCGTTTTATTTGCTTATAATAATTGGAGATTAATTCATAAAGTTGTCTTAAAGCCGCCATGAATTATCATTAATTAAAAAGTAAAAAAAAATTTTGTTTCAAATTTAATACCGACAACGATTTTTGCTATAATTATGACATTAAAGGCCTCTGGGCGCCCAGACTATAGAACATAAACTGCGATTAGCTAGAATTTAGATTGACATTAAGGAATGAAATTCCAATAGAGCTTGCGTCCCGGAAATATTGAGAAAACAAATATTGATAAACAAATATTGAGCAATGCCGCTGAGCTACAAAATGTTTTTAAACCGCTAAAGATCACTTGAAATATCCAAAACTGTAGCGACTTCAGTATTATTGTTAACCAATTTAAAAGAACAGGCAACTATTATTGACCATAGACGTTAAAACTTCTAAGAGAAAAATTAGCCATTAGAAGAAATAAAGATGATGCCTCGTTAAAAAATTAGTCCAAGTTGTTTATGGTAGGATCATTGGAAGCAAAGAAAAACAATTCAGTCAAAAGAAGAAGAATTAAACTAAAATATCGTACTTTCTATGAAGAAGCCACGAATTTTTCATTTCAAAAATTGAGCTACTGATTAAATCGATATTCAGATCAGCCAAAAGGATAATAAAAGCGCAATATAATAGATTTTTGAGAATAATAAAAATTTGAAAGCCCAGCTTATGCGGTCAAATAAACGGTTTAATAGGAATAGTAATTTTGAGCAAAATTAATTAAACTAAAGTTTAGAATGAAAATAGTTATTTGGTTTAACAATGTAGTATAGACGTAACGACTGTGTCTTGGTCGTACTTTTGGTGTTATGTATTATTATTTTTATTAATGCGGATGTTAAAAATCTTAAACTTCAGCAACACGCACCAAGTCCTAAGGCGAACTTTGCCTTGGCAAAACTTGTTGTGTTATTCTTAAATGATGTTAAGTGTTGGTGTTTTATCTGTCCAGCTGAGCCTAATAAAAAAAAACGTTTGTGTGCTGATTTTTAGATTACGAAATTAAGCTAATATTGTTACTGTTGTTTAGGTTTTCGATAATTTAAAAAATCTGAACAGGGCCTTAACCGCCTTAATATTCAATAAAAAATTAAGCAGCCAAAAACTACATGAGCTACATATTTTTAATTATTAAAAATTTCTTAGTAAAAATATAACTGAAAAACATACATATTTATAAAATGAGCAACTAGTAAAAAATGCATTACTAAGCTACTTGCTCTAAATTAGCAGCAATTTAAAACAAATCAACTTTAAATTAGAGTGATATAAATAGACAATTGTACATTTTCAACAGTTTGGTGTTACGTACTTTGAACATTGCAAATTTCCGGTTAAGCAACTTATAAAAAAAAATTTGAATGTAGTACCAACTGAGCAAAATATTTTGTGTGCAACCTCCTTCACGATTTGGATACTATTCAATAAAATGAATTATTTTCGATGCTTGCTCCATGGCTTAATTTTAATACATAACCTAAAAATTGATCAACACAATTAATTTTGCGTTCAACTTTAATTTAAGCAAAACTAAAAGGATTGCTTAATTTTTTTTAGTAATTTTGGAAATTGAGCAATTAATTTTAGGCTCTAAAATTAGGTTGTCAACTAGGAAATCATAGTTGATAGCAAAATTCAAGTCAAAGGTCGTTTAACCTCAATAAATGTTTCATACACAATAATTGAGCAACCTACGAAAGTAAATTTCGGATAACAAGTACAGCTTGTTTTACTTTTCTTGATTTAATTACAATCAAAATTTAAAAGAATTGAGCTACATTGATTTAATAATTCCTAACCATTCAGAACGACTTTACCACTAACTCGGGTATTGCTTAAGCCTTGAGCAAAACTAATTAGGTTACTTACAACAATTTAAACAGTTTTAAACCTTAGCTGAAAAATAGTGCATTTTCACTGTGGAGTTTCTAGATGTCGCTCTTTGTCAGACTTTTCTAGATGTCGCTCTTTGTTGCTCATTATATAGCAACAAATATAATTTAGATATAACTCCTGTTCAAACCACCTAAAGGTAATCAGCATCGGTTGTTTCTGCTCAAGGTAGTCGTTTACAAATTAGTGTCAAATTATTCTGTTTTCATTGAAACAACCACACAAATATCGGTTGAACAATTAAAAATTAGATATCAATAATGTCTCGAGATCTAAATTAAGTTTGGACCTATTTTTTCAGGTATAAACTAGATTAGCATAATTACGATATGTAGTGCAGCCAGTTTCAACCATTTTTTCTAGATCCAAAATTAATTTAATCTCAAGACCTATTTTATACAGTCTCCAGAATTCCAATTCTGGCCCCATGACAAATAAGAATAAAAAAGGACTAGATTTTTATTTCAGTATTCGATGAAGTAGACCTAGCACAACGAAAAATAAGGTGCAAAGTTTAAGCCAAAAATGAAAAAACAACCAAATTTAAAAACGACCCGCCATACTACGAAGCCGACATCCACTGAAAATTACAGGAATTTTCCATTAACGGGTGGGTGGGTTTCGAACGAAAATTAAATCGTCGTTGGGCGCATTCAGCTCCACCAAATCATCACATTTTTTTTTTTCAATTATTTTAAATAGGTAAATATTTAATTAAGTAATTAGTTGGTTTTCCTTTTCATTAATCGACCTAAAATTTAAAATTGTTTGAATTTTAATGTCGCATGCATAATTAGGTATTGGATAGAAACCTTGTCTTGTCATAAATCCCGGGAAATCTCGGAAGTCACAAAAATCACAATCCCGATCCCGGGAATGTGCAAGGTCCAAGAACGGACAAGCCCTAAATTCCAGTAACCTGTTTACCGATAAACCGCCTTAAAAATGTATTACCGAATTATCGGTTATCAAATTTTAATTACTGGTAAATGTTTTATTGTGCTTGTTTTCAATGCAGTTTCGTTCCGATTGGCTTAATCGGCTTGAATTTTGAAAGCGCATGAACGAGAGATGCATCTTTTTTGCAGACATATGGCAATTTCGTTCATATCCAAGCAGCATTTTAAACGCTAAAATCATTTTATTAGACGTGATTCAAGATTCTGAATCTGGCCGTGGTGTAAGTAGAATTTCGGTTAAAGCAAGTACCAAGTTTAGACGTACAAATTATCGATATAAAAGTAATTTAGACGTTATCATTTGATACGTATCCCTGATCAAAGGATAAATTAACAAATTTTAAAGATAGAAAGATAATTGTTCGTTGCCTCTGTGTGTCCTAACTATAAGAAATAGTTATAAAAAATGATAGCCGTTAGATAGATTCGTGGGGTGCCACTGTTTTAATTGTTGATAGCCATTCCAAAATATGTCCTGGGTATTCATTCAAAATTAAGTCCGACTGACAAATTGTAGATTTATCATGAAAATAACATAAATTACAAAACAATTTGGGCCGGTTGGTTAACATTCGCAAAATCGGCTGCCCATTCAATGTGTTAAGGTGATGTTAACTTTGTAATGTTGCCAAATTAGGTTGTACTTGTACTAATGACCATTTTGAAGAGCATTCATTAAAATCTGCGGTGTCTTACAAATTTTCTATATTGTTTATCAGGAGATAAACTGAAAGCATAACTTCTCAAAATATTATCCGAAATAAGCCACCCTGTGCAAACGACAACTAAACCTCAATAAGAACCATTCATATTGAACCCAGTGATTTAAATTGAAATTGAACGAAAAAGAAAAACAACAACAACAAAACTGAACTTCCGTCTAATTTCCTTTAATTGAATACAATTAAAAAAAGAAACAACCCTCGGTTTTTTTTTCTTATGTTGTAAATAAAAACATAAATACAAATTATATTCGAGTAGTATGCTTGTCTAGCCATCAATTTATTAAATTTAATCACCTTCGCATAAAAATCAAATACATTTATTGAGTGATTCAACACAAGAAATCCATCTTTAGAAATTCATAAATAACAACACAACAAACGAATGAACAATTTTTTGCGCATTCAATATTAATAAAATTAGAATACAATTGAATTAGTATTTTCCGCAAATGTCAAAAATGTAGGCGCCTCCACACACCATCGTATAACATTCGTTGAACAATTTAATTATTATTATTATTATAAATGTTTTTGTTTAATAGACATTTAAATTTTAAACTGACTAAAAGGTTTAAGTGAAATTAAATAAATAAATAAATGTTGACGTCAGAACGCCACAAGAGAGAAATCTTTTAATTTTTTACTTTACAAATTTAAAACAAAAAAAAAAAAAAAATTAAAAGCGATAAAAAATTTAATTGGATAATTTTTCCTAAACTTGAAAGTTGTGCATTTGGGATTAATTGAATAAATCCACTACAATGATCAATTCTTGTGAATTTGCGGTTTGGTAAGTATATATTTTTTCATCAAACAGCCGGAAATTGTACGCATTAATTTTTCATTTCATTTGGCGTTTAGTTATTTTAACGATGAAAATTTAGTTGATTGACTGTATAATTGAATCATTGAATTTTGTATGCAGCGCACTTCCGATATGAAATTCAAAATTAACACTTTAACAAATTTTCATTTCCTAAAAATGAATTTATTTACATGTTTCCCAAATGTTAAAGACAAAAAATTTGTACGGTGTGACTAAGAAGATTTCAGTCGCATTTTTACCTAATTAAATCATAAATTTTTATTGTTTAAATAAAAATTATCAACCAACTCAAAAACTGATCTTACGAACTAATAAAATAAAGAAAATGCCAGCGAAAATCACATATTTTAGGTCCGAAACTACGCATTATTAACGAAGCTTTATTTGGTCATATGTAATTAAATTAGTTAATTTTAGTTTTTTTTTTTTTACGTAAACAATAATATTTTCGGCGGCAGTCTATTTACTTCTTCAATAAAATTAAATTAAAAAATTAATGTTGGCGATAATTATGTGTCGCCAAATCTATTTTTTTAACATGGCAGTTAAATTATTTTTGGCAAATTATAAAATAAAAATAAAATAATTAAGAATCTAAAATTAAAGTTGAATATCTATCTGTCTTCTTGTGGTGGTGCCCTGTCATAACCTCATTTTTAACGAAACTAAAAAAATGTTTTATTTAAACCATTCTTTTTTCAAACACGCTTGCTACTTAACGATGATCAATCAATTTGGACGAGAAACCTTTCAAGACGTGCAAATAAAAAATCAAATTGCAACACATATACTTACATAGTATAAATTAATTTTATGAAATTGTAAATAAGTAATTATGATTAAAAATAAATGTATGTTAAACTAGTGCCATTCCCTTGACATCTACTTTATATAAATATTTAAAGGCGCCATTAAAACAGCAGGAATTATTATTTAATATTCACTTTCATATTTCAATTGTGAAGCGACCTTCTTCTTGTTAAACGCACGCGTCCTTCCCATCGTGGTTTAACATTTTGTCTGTTTAATGCAGACATCTTTTAAGTAAGTAATGCCATTACTGATAAATAAGATAGCTAACACCTAATACCAAAGCAAATTAAAACTAATATGAAATTAATATATAACATTAACTTGTCCTTGCTTGTACCAGATTTTTATGTGTGTAGCGTAATTCTAGACAAATGTTAATTTATATTAAAAAACTATTTAAAATGTGTGGTCTAATCATTCAACTTCAGTTCTATATAAGCTTTATATTGAAATATTTATTTATAAATCTAAATATTTTTAAATGTTTAAAAATAACCATCAATTTATATTAATATCATTTAGTTTCAATTTCAATTAAAATCAATTGAAATTTTCAATTGTATTTTGGCAACATTTACATAAGAATATAACAGTAAAATAATAAAAGTGATTTTTGAACAAATAAACATATGTTTCAATTTGTAAGACGTGCTCAATTTTATATCATCTGCTTAGTTATTACTCTTCGGTACTATAATGTGCGGAAAACACTTTATGTGATTGAGTATTTTAACTGTCTCCTAATCTCTTAAAAATATTTTAAATGTTGGCACCGAACCAGCATTCAAGCACCCAATAAAATGTTAAATCAAAAAAAAAAGAGCATTAGTGTAAAACTAGGGTAAGAGAGACGGTATTTATTATATATACATGTATCAGCAAGATGATTGAAGATCTCAATAAAAAATTGTTGTGTTTATAATTAAACTTAAATAACCGACTAAGATAAAAGTTACTTAAAAACACAAAATAATATAATTTATTGACTTTTAATTTCTAAACAAACTAATAAAACAAATTGGCAATAAATTAGGTTATATTTCTAAACAAACCAAAGAAGATATGTACTATAAATAAATAAAAAAATTAAAAGTGATAGTTACAAGAATAGTATCAAAAGTACTTTGAACTTGATAGAAACTATTTTAAAAATTTTATTATACATACTCGTATGCAGATTGAAATAAAATATTGGTAATAAAATTAATTATATTTTTATGTAAATATGTGTATTATGTCTTAGAACATAATTAAAATTTTGCCTTACACATAGACACAAAAAATTATATTTAAGAAAGAGAAACTAAAAAAATCACCTGGCAATATCCAATATAAAAATATCTATACACGAGATATGTTTTACATATGATTAAAGACGTGGGCGCGGTGCAATAGATAAATTTAGAAAGATTTACTTTATAATTAAAATAATATTGTTATTAAGTTGTGTTTATATCATAGACTTTTGTAGAAAAAACGACAACATGATATTGATGATCAATGACTTTTTGCTATTTCTATAGGCATGCGCGCAAATAAAATTCCATATACAGCAAATGAAGTATCCTCTTTACCTGGAAATAAAAATAAATAAAATTATTAATTACAAAATTGTTTATATTTTTTCAAGATTATTTATATTATTGTGGGATTGGTTTAAAAAAACAAAAATATGTAGTGATAATTTTAAGTTGGAGTTTTAAATTTTACGAACCGATAGAGTACGCAAAATGATGTAATGTTTTATACAGAAATTTTTGTTTTGACTGGCGCCAATCATTTTGTAACGAAACACCTTGACATGAATATAAAAGTCCTCGCTTATTTAAAATCCTTACCAAAAAATTAGAGTATTTTTGAACAGTTAAAATTTTTCTTATTTACGAGAAATGTAGTTTAGGGTATGATGTGACCAAAAATAAAAAACTAAGGCAAGATTAAAAGTATACCGGGTAAGCAAACCACACAACTTGGCCCACCTAAAACACGAAAATGCCTTGTAGGACAAAATATTTCAGTAAAATTTTGTTTTCTGTTCGAGAAGGATCCTGGTTAAATAATTGTTGATGACCCTGAAATTACATCAAGGTCAAACACATTTTTTGAAATAGTAAATTATAGTGTTGTAACAGAATCTAATTTCACGCAAAAACCAAGCAACTTGTATCTGAAACATTTTTTAACCGCCCTTTACTTTCCAAGATATGTTGTGTATGTTTATATGAGAGGAAGAACTTGATAGATCAATTCCAGAAGAATAAAATAATTTAGTAACCTCGTGCCCTCCCCCAAAACAAATAACATTCATTAAAAGTTGGGTAGCCCTGTGTTTTACTTAAGTAGTTCAAAGTTTACAACTTAAACAGTTCAACGTTTCAATTTAGCAAATAACAAATCTATGATTTAGCTAACTTTATGGGTACAATTTTTCACCTCAAATTTACATGTACCTTCATGAAAGGCGGGCAGCGGAAAGGCTAAACATCGTTTTTGGGTAGAAACAACAATTCTACCAACACCAGGAAAATACAATAAGATCGTTAGTGTAATATTCTCGTCCGCTGAGCCGATGATATCACTTATATTATATGTAATCAAACATAATTAAATTTGCACAAAAAATTTCACGCCAATATGAGAAACATGCGATATATTTTCGGTTGTTAAAAGTCAGAATGTTATTATTTCAATTTATCCAAATGTCAGCAGATACATGAATATTTGCCACATGTGGATAAAGGTGAAACTCATTTTATGTAAACTTATTAATTTATTTTGAAAGAATGTTTTTATTTAAAAAAATGCAGTCATAATGTTATGTTAAAATTGAGAATGAAGAAGTTGTCGTTGAGAGCGAACGAATTGAGAACGAACAAGTTGTTTCTCACAAGGGAATGTCGCCCTGTCGTCGGTACTCTATAGTATCAAGTGAAACACCGTAATTGGCAGTCTTTTCAGGGGTAAGCATAAGATATCTTGTTGTATATTAGTCGAATAAATAAGGTATATAACCCTGAATATTTAAGTTAAACAATAGAGAGCCATTAAGCAAGATTTGTAATGGGAATTATACTCGAGTTTATTAAAACATAACAAGACGCTGTAGAATTAAAAGTGATCATTTATTTTTGATAAAGTATTAAATGCAATGGAAATATTTTACTTGGGACATATACTTAGATAACAGTTGATAGTAAAAAAGATAGAAAATATGCAACGCGAAGGAAATATTTCAAAAAAAATGGAAAGCATTTAAATTGAACTGTGATGCGTTTGCAGATGTAATTGATTTAGACGAGAAGTCGGATAAACAACAAATTGGCCCAGCCTCATAAGTCTTGAAGAAAGAATGCTCCGACATAGAATAGTGATGGGTGTTGATGATAAAAATCTACAAAATAACTTTTGGAGACTGAGAAACTAACGCTGCAAATAGCAATTGAGATTTGTCGAGCTAATTAAGCTGTGAAAGGACAGACAATTCAATCTGGAGATTCAGTAGATATCATTAAAAAGGTAAGTTTAACGTTTTCAAATGATAATTTTAAAACAGTAACCCCATTAGCTTTAGTAGGTAGTAGTAGCTATAATATTGGACAAAGAGACAATTTTCTAATATGAATTCTAATTTCAAGTCAAACAACATCAGACAAGCCAATAGTAGAAATGTGAGAAATCAACAAAGATCCAATAATACACGCGATTTGAAGGTTGTCCTAATGTAATTCCGGTGGTAATATCGGCATGGAGAAACCTTTTGGCGAAGGAATTAGCGAGATTAGAGAAAAAGGGCATTGTAGAGAAATTAAACAAACCAACAGAATGAATGTTTCATTCAGTAGTGGTCGAAAAAAAAAATCTTTACGACTTTGTTGGGATCATAAAGAGTTAAAGAACGCGAAATAATGGCGAAATTAGCCAACAAGTCAATTTTTACAGTACTTGACTTAAAAGCTGGATACTGGCAAATCAAAATACAAACAATATCAGTACCTCAAACGCCAAAGAGATGGCGGACATGTTTGCTGCATTTTTTCAATCTTTCTATCGACCAAATGTCTGTACTGATTACATCGATAAAAAAGCAATAGCAACATTTCAATCACTCCTCCAGTCATATCTGATGAAGCTTCTTGAGGGGTTTTGGAGAAGGATATGGGCCGGATGATGTAACCTCATCTATATTAAAAACATTTGCGAGTAATTTGGTAAATCCGTTGTGCAAGCTGTTCAGTCTGTACTCTAAAATAATTTCAATTTTTAAATCAGGCAAACGGATGACGTCACATGTTACAGAGGAATATCAACTTGATCATCAATTCCTATATCTACTAACCTGGCTGAATAGCTTATTCGGATTTCAGTAAGGCATTTGATTCTATATATCATCATAAAGCACTCCAAAGTCGTTCGTCAGTTCATTAGAATACATTAATTGGTTCATACTTAACCAACCGTCTACAATATGTAATAATTGGCAATAAAAAATCCAACATTATCAAACTGACATCGGGTGTTCCTCAAGGATCACATATTGGACCCTGAATTTTTATTGTATTCAAAGATCGCGGATAACCAAGATCATAAAAAACTCCGTTTATCGTACGATTGAACAAATTTGTGATGCTGACCGACTGCAAGATGACCTCAACAGACTTAGTGAGTGGTGCAATCAAAACTCATTACACTTAAACATCAAGAAGTGCAAAATTATGTATTTTCATCGAAAAAGGAATCCGATAATAACGACATACAAATCAATAACAATGAAGTTCAAAGAGTACAAGAGATTACTGATCCTAGGAGTCACCTTCGTCGAAAACGTTAGTTTTAATAGGCATATCGATAACTGTATTGCTAAAACAACTCTATATTTGGCTTTGTCAAACGATGGACGGGAAAATTCAGAGATACCCAAACTTTATTTACACCATATTTCGCTAATATAAGATCTCAAGTGAAATATGCTGTAGATCTCAAGTGGAATATGTCTGGAATCCATATTATGATGTGCATATCAAAAGAATTAAAAGCATACAAAAAAGTTTTTGATATTCCTTTTGAAAAAAAAACTGGCTTTTAATATGACTATAACGTACATCTTTATCAAAATGTGGTTCGCTTACCACCATATTCGACAAGGTGCAAAGAATATAAAATTTGCACCCTTGAAAACAGAAGTCTTCCTCTGGATGCTGCCACATCGATTCAGCTTTTGTATTGAAAAACAAATCCAAAAATGTTCCAAGCAGAACATTGCGTAATCATCGATTTTTGGCGCTAGAACATCATTCCACCAATTATGGCGATAACAACCCAATCAGTAGATTAACAAAATCATTGAATAACGCAGAAGATCAATTCGATTTCAAAAAAAAATTGAAAACTTATTTTATAAATTTATGATTAATTTTTCTGACAACTTCAACTTTGAAGAACACCATTTTAATTTTTTTAAATTTTGACTTAATTTTATTATTTTCCAAATTTCTTTTTGTTTTATATTTATTTTAAATTTTAATAATTGGTGATTATTTTTTTTTTTAGGAAATCATAAATGTTAATGAGAAAATAGATTTCTTTTCAATAAATAAAATAAATGAAAAATGTGATTTATGTACATTTAATATAATCTATGGGTGTTAATGTCAATTTCTGGGTAAATTTCTGGGACTTCCAGTTGAAATGGTAATAGCTCCGGAAATATTTCAGAAATGAGTTGAATTTTGCAAATATTGACCGGGTAATTGTTTTTGTTGACGAAGAAGAACATGATATGATATTACAAAAAGTGGTTGCAGGGGTAAGGAACTAAATATTAAATTTAACAAAGATAGGATTAAATTTAGAATAAGAAAAGTTCAATATTCAAGGTTGGCAATGAGTCAAAAATAAAATACAGTAAAACCTATAAAGTTGGACACCTCTATAATTTCATGTTGGACACAACATTAAAGTCCCTTCAAAATCGTAAAAGATTTTATTTAAGAAACCTGTGTATTGGGCGACCTCTGTTTTTTGACATCGAAAACATTTCCTTTGCAACTTTACTCTGCATATTGGACAAACAAGGCAACTATTATTTGTTTCTCTTTTCTCTCAAAAAATGTGTGTGTGTGTGTGTTGTTTTACAAATAATGAGTTGTACGTTATTACGAACTTGGAATATATGTACTTGTGTATACGCGTGTTTGTGAGTCTATGAATTCGTTGTATTTTAATTCCTTCGATAATCAGGGAGATAAAACATATCAATTTTGTAAACAAACGAACGAAGATGCATGATTTAATGGTTTTAAACACACGAAAATCTTAGAAAAGCCTGTCTCTATTCTAAGCGCTCGATAGAGCCAAAGTAAAATTACAGTTAACAATTTATAAAAGGCTATCCGAAGTGCTATCCAAAGGGCTTTGAAATTCCTATTGGATTACAAAGTGGGGCAACAATCGGCCGATTGTGAACCGGATATGTAAACCGGTTGATTGTGTAATCAGTACGGCGTGCTATACCAATGTGTACACCCACCGATTACTTTCGGCCGATTTTCTCGGCCAAGTATTTTAATTTGTTGTCAAAATAATTGTTTGAGCGCCTTATAGCGGGGTTTCCTTGCTTTATTCGTTTCCGCTAAAATCAAATGACTTTGCAAATGCCGATAAGCTGACTCACAAGGGAACTTTTGACCTGTCAAATTCAAAAAATTATAAAAACTATTCTTAAGTTGTAGTGACTTTAACGAAACCATTTTTTTTTATCAGCAACCAAGCCCTTTTTAGGGGTTAAAACCACCCCTTAATTTAATTTTAAAAAATGCCTTTTTCGATTTATCTCTGCTTATACTCCACTTTTATTGATAAAAAAAATTGGTAATTATTCCTCATAAAAAGTAAAAGTAATCCATAGTAAATTTGATTATGAGGGTTGCATCTCTGTTTCTTTAGGGGATGAAATTAGCTTTTTTCACACATTAAGGGGTGATTTTAACCCCTAAAAAGGGCTTGGTTGCCGATAGAAAAAAATGGTTTCATTAATTTCTCATAAACTACTACAACTTAGAAAAGTTTTTATAATTTTTGACTTTGACAGTTCAAGAGGTTCCCTTGTCAGTAAAGCGTATAGGGTGTTGATTTAACCTGTTTTGTTCTTTAATTAGAAACATATCACGTTCTAGTTCAGTTTTCTACAGAGCAAGTATCCAGATCACCAAATATTTACTTTGTAAATTCCAACGAC
Source organism: Tipula vernalis (assembly GCA_958295665.1). Lineage (NCBI taxonomy): Eukaryota > Metazoa > Arthropoda > Insecta > Diptera > Tipulidae > Tipula > Tipula vernalis. The sequence goes on from OY282558.1 coordinate 330,420,831, forward strand.
ATTTTTCTATTTGTTTAATTATTATTTATTCCAGCTGATACATCAGAAAAAAAAAAACATTTTCTACTATATAAAAATAGGTTGCCTCGAATATTTGTATGCAAGAACCGTGCGTATGTGAATTAGTTCTGCTTGTATAAAACGAAATCTTGGAAATTCCAAATATGAATATACATTTTTGTATCTTTTGTTAATATTAGACAAAAAAAAAAAAGTCACACATATCTATATAATTATACATATTCAGGAAATTAATTTTAACATTTTATTTTATGGTCACACACATTCATCCATAACATTATATACAGAAACGAAAATTAAGTTATGCTTGAATTCATCTACTCGTCTAACATACAATATACATATATGAAGGGTGAGAAGGAGAACGCATAAATTGTTTTTCTTGAGAAATGCATTTTTTTTTTGGTTTTAAAATTCTTATAAAGTCTTCTGTTGGTTTGGAGTAAAGGTCAAATTATTGGTTTTAAATGCGAATAATTTAGCTATTTTTATTTTCCTAAGAACAATAAAACTGGCGGCGGCAAGTTGAATTTTTCAAACATATTACTTGGCAATATTTTAATGTAAAATCATTGAAAGCATAAAACAATAATAATAATAATAGTAACATTATAATTTCTTGAATAAAATTCTTCAATAGATAAACGGACAATGGCACTATACATACTTTTATACTTGTTTCTTCAATCATAATTCCTTCTTCCTTAATTTTATCGGCGCGCATTTAACTTTTCTAGAACAAGAATATGTTTTTCATGATTCTATAAGAATATTAAACTAAAAGAAGAAAAAAAAACTTTAACAATATATAAGAAATCATGTGTACATATATTATAACATTCTTGTGAAATTTTTTTAGTACATTGACATTCATTTATTATTATTTAATCTTATTGTTTTTTTTTCTTTTATTACGTACGCGAAAGAGTTCTTACATATTATGACGTTTTGACGTTTAATTTTACTTCATGTTTCTTTCCGATTTTAAAATTACAAGGCTTAAATTTAACCGGATAATCATAAATATACAAAATTTAAATATTGTATCTACTAAATATTAAATTTAGGTCAACATAAACATTAGGAAACTACTATTTGTGGTTTAGTGGTTAGATGATTTTTGTTTTTTGTGTTGTGTTGTGTATTATACTGTCTGTAGTAAAAATATTTTATTATGTTAAAAGGTGCGTCCATAAAGCGACTGTAATGTAATATAGTAAGTCATCATGTGCCATTCTGTAATATAATGCGGACTTAATTCTCAAATCACAAAAAGATAAACTTTTCCACGAACTCTAAATAAAAATGTAGAATTTATAATAAAGAAGAAATATTTTTTTTTTATGCACACATAAAGATGGAATAATAATGATTGAAAAGAATAACACATAAAATTCCATCACGAGAAATGAAATAATTTTTTGTTTTTCGTTTCTTTCATCAACTGTCTCTGGTGGCCATTTTCACTAAAAGAAATACAACATATTATGTGATATGAGAAAATAAAAATTCTTAAATATTTTTGATTAAAAAAATTGGCGACATGTGATGTAATTATGTAAACCGGCTTGATCCAGACACATAATCATTTCATATACATAAACTAATAAATCACCATGAATAATGAACTGATCAAAATAGTATTATGGCAAAATAAAGAATATGATTCCAGAGTATGTATAAATCTTTTCGCGTGTTACCTTTTGTTACACATACATATTTAAAATTCTATATGTTATTCCAAAAATGGAATGTATTTACATAAAGTATATAAAAAACTACTTAAACAATAAAGCAATATACTTATTCATCATCTCAATCAGATAAAACTACATCAAAGGTCGAGAAACAATTAAGTTTATTGTTATAAATATTAGCCCTTTCCTGATAATTTACTTTATACAAACACACTTTCGTGATTTGTAATCTATATATGTGTGTCTGCAGACAAAAGAAATAAATTCGATTGAATCCATATGCCTTCCAAAATATGTGCGATTGCACAACAAAATTATTGAAATTGAATATTTTCGTTAATTTTTTTTTTTGTGAAACATGTAACATGTCAAAGAATTTTCCAATTTATTTTGACACAGGCGGACCAAAACCAAATTTTCATTTTTGTGATAAATCATTTTCGTTTTAAAAATTTATCAATTTAAATAAAATACAAAATCGTATTGCTTTTATTGAATAGTTTTGTGTTATTTAAATTTGATTTTATTTAAATGATAAGCAAATTAATGATTTACAAAATAAAACACACACACACACACACACACATGGTAGAAAACATTTTTAGAAGTGAAAGTATTCTCGAAAAATGATGAATAGCTATTTCTCAAAAAATAAAGAAAACTACAAAAAAAAAATGATAAATTTCATCATCACTACGGAATTTAAATTTTTAAGTATTTTTTTTATAAATTTATATATTGTATAAGTAATGTATATTTGTTATTAATAAAATGTCAACCACCTAGTTTTTACGCCTTCAATTGAATTATGAAAAATAATCAGTGCTTAAAATCATTTATGTTGATGATTTGCAATCAGCTTTGCAGAATAATAATAACAGTAACTTAACTGTACATAAAATAATTCTTGACATTTAATATTCAAGTATTGTATAATTACGTACCCTGTTTACAATATATATAAACACAATTGCAATGTTAAGCCAATCAATAAAAGTACCATGAAGTGTACTTCTGGTACATATTTAATGTGATTAACGTTAATTATGTATGATGATATAAACAAGTTAAGTTTTTGGAGATTATAATAAATTTTATCTGATTTATGGACAGAAAATAATATTACACAAAGGAAATACATACTTACATTACGTATTTAATCTTATAAGTCATACCTTAGTAGTTGGACGTACGCAATTAAATTAATCTTGTCCTTACTCAGTATGAAGAGACTATAACAATATTAACTACCATAACTGATTGGCAGCCAAGCTTACCAAGCATACGATTAATAAATAATTTGTAATATTTATTGTAATAAAACTATTATTACTAAAAAAGGAATCCGCTTAACATTTCAAACATAAAAATTCATAGTACATTATTAATACAAAATGGGAAAAGAAAGTTTTGAAGGATTTTACAAATAGAATTATTTCTACATAAATAAAGAACAAAGAATATTCTTGTCAATTTGTAATTATTATTTATAAATAATAAACAACAATTATTTTAATATTAACAATATAAAAAATGAATTTATTGCAAATACCGTAAAATTACAAATATTTCGTACAATAAATTTTCTTTGTTTAAATAAAAAATAAAAAATATACACAATAATATTTTCTATAGAATAAAATAGATTTACTCAAATGGTTAAAACAAAAAACACAGATTTTTTTTATTTGATCTTTCTATTTATTCTACAGGTATACTCCATGAATAACTAAACAAATATTTCAATTTCAACTACTACGTGCATGACACAGAAGACGTTATAAAGTCTTCCTTTATAACAAAGTCAGTAGATTTGAAGCCTATTTACTACACACCGTATTATACGTGGGTTACCCATTCAATAAAATATAACGTCTTTTAAAAACTATGTACTACATTAAATAAAACGAAGTTGCTATCAATAAAATATTAAAGATTTGTTTATTAAATAAAAATAATAAAATGAAATGTTGTACGCCGAAACGTAATATGGCAAAATATACTAAAAAGAACTATGTATGTAAGCAGGGAAAATCAAGTGGCAAATTATCAACGAGCGAATAGTCAAGGTTAATCATTTACAATACCCAACCCAAACAATAATCCTTGCTATACCAATTTATTAATTTTAAAATAAAAAGAGGACATATAAATTACATCAAGAAATGTGGGGGTTTTATTGCGATTTTATATACGTACATATTGTGAATCGTGAAATCGTATCAGATATATATGTGTATATTCATCAAACTGAAAACTCTTCTTGGCATGCGAGGGTAATAACGAAAAAAAATAATTGAACCTTTTACCTTGTAAAATGCGATCCTTAAAATATATTCTTGATTTTAATGTATGTATTTATCACAGGATAAAGATTTCTAAACAAATATTGAAGTTTTTAATGCTTATTTTGTTTAAATTGAATTAATAATTTTTAAAACGTATAAGTATGTTATCACCAAGAACATTAAAAATAATACTTATGTTAATAGAAAATAATAATAAAGAAATAAAAATAAAAACTTAATTAATACTTAAAGGGTATGTTCTGGTTATTATAAGAATTAATTTTATCGTTTTACTAGTTTCACGAATAATAAAACCATAAAAGTGAAATAAAATAGTTTCGTTTATAAATATACTTGGTCATCAAATTTTTATGTAAACTCATACTTTAATTTTAATACAATTCGCAATAAAAATAATTACCAAATGTAAGATTATATAATTAAATATATAAAATTGAAAAAATAAAAATCTAGATCACATATAAAAAATTGCTTTAAAGAATTTTACATAAAATTGGAATTTAAATGGTCTATCTTATATATATATATATATATATGTATATCTTTATATATATATATATATATATATATATATATATATATATATATATATATATATATATATATATATATATATATATATATATATATATACATATATAAAATATATAAAATTGTGTAGGAGGGCGCTCAATTGATATAAGAATATAAACATACGAGTATATTTATATTATTTTCTTAAAGCCACCTTTAAAATTCCAAATTGCTTGTATATATTAATTGTGTTTTATGATAAATTGATTTGTTATGTATATTAATTTTGTGCTAATTGGTAAATTGTTTATTAGAAAAAATTAAAATTCCACTATTTGGGTGGATAAATAAACGACGTTGAAATGTGATTAATGTATTTACTTGAACACATAGTGCAAATTTTATTTTGATCAAAAGAATCTATTAAATAACTCAAGGATTTTATTAATAAATAAATTATATTTAATTAAATGGCTTTTAACCTCCTTATACATATAAACTTATATTCGTTACAATAAACATTGTAATACTTAGATAATATTATGAAATCTTTCAAGTGTATCAAATTTTTAGGAGTTACTCTTGCGAAACGAATAAAATACAACAAATATGTGAAATGGTTTTTCTCACATGAATTTCTTGTCTTATATAACAATATCTTGATAAGAATTTAATCTCTCTGCTAGCACATTCCATTCAATATTTGAATTTAAAAAAAAAAAAAAAAAAAAAAAAATTATTCCGTAATAACTAATGCTATATAATTATTGATGACACTGAATGATATTTATTTTCAATCAAGATAAATTTGTGTTATATGATTTATAATGAATACTGAATTTACATAATCCAATTTTATATTTTATTCAATTTGTTTTACTCAATCATTTATGCCCCGTGCCACAACTCTATACGATGCAATCGCTTATCGAACTTCCCCCAAATCTAAATATTTTCAATAAAATCTGTATTTAGTTTCGTTTAGTAACTGTCTTAAATATCAGTGCTAAATATAAGCCTGATGAAAAGTTGTGACCATATGCAAGTCATTCTGTTAACAAAAACTCAATATATTTCAAGGTTTTTAGGGTTCAGTTAGAAAATCATTATAATTTACAGCATTCTATGGGATTTGTGTAAATTTTAACGTTCGCAGAAGTTAATTACAAAATGTGTTTACCTGAATATACCTAATAAGAACCCAACTACCTAATAAGCCTTCAAAGGCTTAAATTCATATTTTCATAAATTTTTATCAGTCATTAGTTTTTTTTTACGACATTTTAAGCGGCATTCTATAAATCAATATTTTTTGTTGCACTTTTTGAATTATAAAAGTTTGTGTCATTTCGTTACTACTTAGTTAATGCAACCATGTTTTATAGTCTTCCTTTTTCAATCAACATTTTACTTTTTATTTTCAATTGAATTATTTTAGTGATGACGCCATTTTTAGTAACACAAAATACATTTACTTACATATCAAAGTAAGAAAATATATAAAATAAAACTAAAACTGCCAACGACCTTGATAGATACCGCCACGCCACGTTGAATTGTTAAATTATAAGAAAAAATAATTTCGCTTTATTCTTGTTTCCTTTCTTTTTGTATTATTATTATTATTTAAAAGTTTGTATGTAGCAACGATCAAGATGGATAGTGTAGTATAAAAAGCACGAATTGAGCAAAAAATGAATAAATAAAACTGATAATAAAAATTCTTCTCCGCTGCTGGAGTGAAAAAACGAGATCATATACAAATATTTTTTATTTATATATAAATAAAAAAAAAACTGGAATTTAAAACTATTTTTCTTAGATTTGTTTAAATGATGGTAACACAAATACACGAGAATTTGTATTTTCTAATTGCCCTTGAAATTGTGTTCACCTTAATCTATCCTATGAACTTTTGAGAGGGCCAAACTTGTACAATTTCAATTTCTTTGTGTTAAACATGTTGTACAGTACAAAAATTTCAATTTCTTTTATATACAAAAAGAAAATCAACAAAACTGTATTCACAAATGAAATTGAAATGATTTTTTATTACGTTATTTACGGTATAATTTTTATTGTAGTAATAAATTATGTAATTAGAATATTATTGAAAATAATAATTTTTCCGTGAAATAACACGCGCAATATTATAAATCAAAAGTACAATCGCATCTACAAATCAAAGTATATAATGGGATTTTTTATTACGTTGAAATTCCTGTATTATGAATGTACATATAAAACAGATTACATGATCAGAAAATACGAATACGATTTTATAGGATGTAAAATAATGTCCCCATTTACACATATTCCCTTAAGAACCAACAGTTTATGCGTGTCCGTTTCAAAAAAAAAAAAAAAACTGATTCATAAAATTTTAAGGGAATTTTTAATACCGTACAATAACGATTAGACTACCAAGGTACATTGAATGCATTTCTTATGATTTATACACCACACATTAGGTAAACAATTTCTGTATAGTTTACCAGTGATGTATGAAAAAACATTGTTTAGGTAATTTAATTTACAGTTTTCCTGTCAATTAAAAAAAAACAATTTCAATGTGCAGCATCGATTAAAGTTATCAGCTATTGGAGTATTTTATAGAATCTAAATAGTATATCATGATACTTTATTTGGCATTTTCTTACTAAAAAGTGTATCGATGGTACACTAAATGACCTGGCCCACTAATAGGCACAGTACGGTACCCAACTAAGTAATTCTTAAGCTACTCGAATAAAGAGCTAACCGATTGTGACGGTAACTTAATTTCTGGGCTGAAAAATTCCATTTTTTAGTAGCAAAATAAAAGTTCAATAAAAATGGTTAATTTATTAAAATATACCCTTAGAAATCTAGCCCTTGCTAATTAAAGTCAAAATCCCAGAAACCAAACCCTAAAATACAAAACACTAATTTGAATAAAAAAAAAATTGGGGAGTGGCCAACACACGACTTTCTTTTACTAACAGGGAATTTTGAGTAACTTATTAAGTAAATTTCGTACAAATTTATTCTGCTGTATTTTTTATATATTTGAAAATTTTGCAAAATATGTACATTTCCTAACTCACACGATTGTCCACTTCCGGTTGGCCGAGTTGCAGTAAAATGTATTCTTAGTATTTTGTATTTTTTTATTTTCTTTTAATTTTTTCTTTAATTTTGAAATTTTTGTAACTTATTATTATTTTTGAAGGGAACGGTTTTGGACAATAATACTAATGACTGGGCTGTCAAAGTATCACACTTACTGACTTATACATATGTATATTGAAGAGGATGAAACTTTGATTGATATTCACATTAATAAAGACTGCCGACCGGATTCCATTCCTCCCAGTTTTATAAAAAACACAACATGTTCTATTTATTTACCTCTTACGCTAATTTTCAATCGCTCGCTTATGAAGGGTATATTTTTAGAGCGCTGGAAAGTCGCTAAAATAGTATCAATTTTTAAAAATGGTGACTCCACAAATATATCTAACTATAAACCTATATCGATATTGAATTGTTGCGCAAAGGTTTTTGAGAAAATTATTTCGAATCATATCTCTCCTAGTTCTGGAGTACCGCAGGGATCTACTCTACAGGCCCGTTATTATTTAGTTTGTTTATACCTTAATGATATATCAGCTGTTACACACAATATGTCTATACTGTTTGCAGATGATATAAAAATTGTCAGTTCTATTAGGTCTCTTCAAGACTGTTTTTCACTTCAGCTGGATCTTAGCAATCTATATTCCTAGTGCAACGACAATGATATGGAGCTCAATATTGAAAATTGTTGTGTTCTCAAAATTAAACCTCGAAAAGATCATCGAGATTTAATTTATTCTATTAATAACGTATTTATTAACGTCAGAGCTTGTGTAGTGGATTTGGAAATAACGATTGATGAGAACATGGATTATTCATGCAGATTTGTCAGGTATAATTTGCTGTCACTTGAGAAAAAGCGTATTTCAAACGTTCAAACTATTAAAAATTTTGTAATTGATAATGACCTGAGGAATGGACTCAAGCTAAACACCAATCCTTACGACACGCGTTTTTCCCTAACATTTAAGTTAATTCCATACAGATCGAATTACCGCAACAAGTCTCCCATTGTACGACTGCAGGCTCATCATAATTTATATTTTAATAGTAAAGATCTTTTTGTTGGTTCTTTAGTCAAATTTCTAAAGTGTATATACCAGGTGTGTATATATGAAACCGAAATTTACCAATAATTTGACATCTGTCAACAACATTCAATTCATAACTATACAAGTTTCGTATAATAAAGCGTTTTTTACGTTTTAAAAATATCGAGTTTTGTGCGTCAAAAACACCAGAATATGATAAAAGGCAACATGATAACGCCACATCACATAAAGCAAAAGCGGTCAAGGAAACATTGGAAGCACTTAATTGGGAAATACTTTCACATGCAGCTTACTCGCCAGACTTGTCTCCATCCGATTACCACTTATTTGCATCGAGGGAGCATGGGCTTGCCGAGGAGCACTTCACTTCCTCCGAAAATGTAAGAAAATGGCTCGATAACTGGTTTTGCTCAAAAGAAGAACAGTTTTTTGCATTGCCAGAAAGATGGGAAAAATGTATAACTAATAATGGGCAAATCTTTGAATAAAATACTCTTAACCATTATCATATGATGAACGTGTACTTTTTACTAAAAAAATCCGGTTTCATATTTACACACCTGGTATATTCAAATCTACCAAAGTGAAATTTTCACCGCGGTTGAAAACCACTGATTTCAATATTTTTCAGCTTTTTTCGGGATTTTATGCTTTAATATTTCGATTTTCGAGAAATAATTTTTCAATATTTCATTTTCCGGGGTTTTGGTTTCGGGATTTATTTCTTTGATATTTTTCAGGGGTTACGGAACTGGACATAGGACACAAAAGTAAAAATCTCCAAAAAAAAAATCCAAAATATATACAAAGTAAAGTTTTAGGAAAATTTTCTAATTTCTATGAATTCTAAAATTTCAAAAAGTCGTTAAAGCGGGGGTTTGGCGGCAGCACATCCAACCTCTAAGGCATAAAACGAATTAAAATAATATTTACAAAATTTGTTATGTACAAATTTAAATATTTGATTTTTGGGATTCTCTTTTTTTTTCTGGGATTTTTTTCTGGTTTTTCTTTTCTGGGAGGTTACCCTCGGTTTGGCCCACAAAAAAATCCCAAAAACGAGGTTTTTTAAATAAAACAAATTTTTGAAAGGTTATTTTAATTCGTTTTTAGCGCCCTCAAACTCTTGCTTAGATTATTTTTAGAAATTTTATCATTTATATAAATTTGATCATTTTTCAAAAAATCTTTATTAATTAACTCTCCAAAGTTGCTTGTCATTGGAAAAAGTTCAAAAATATTTATGTTGTGTTTAATCATTATTAGGGTTGTGTTTCACATACTAAAAATGAGAATTTCTGATGTTTATGTTTTCGTATTGCATGCAGTTTATCGTTAATACCAGTTTCTCAAAAATAAATATTCCAAACAAAAATCCCGAAAGACACAAAGTGAAGTGCCAGAAAACCCCATTAAATTTTTTAATGGGGTTTCTGGCACATTAACTTTGTGTTTTTCGGAATTTTTGTTTGACTCATATTTTTGAGAAATCGAAGGGCTGCCTCAAATCAGGACAGAAGGAATGAAAGATAGAACTTTTGCATTGAATTTGGAATATAAAATAATTTCTAAATTTAGACTAAAACAAGTTCAATTTCAATATTTAATCCTAAATTTTAACATACAAAATGATTTAGATCGTAATTAATCAAAACGGACCTTTCTTAGATTAAAGAGCTTTACAGCCAATATTATAGAATCGATGACTTCCTGCAGGCGATCTAACCGTAGATCAGACCAAATCGAAATCGAAGCGCATTCTGCCCGAAAATAATTCAGACGACGTGGTCGGTTACTTTGCCGGTTAGTCCGATCGTGTCATTCGACCTGATCAGATAAAGTTGCTCGGCCGTTCGACCAAATCGGATCTTATGTAGAAAAACAGTTGAACGTCAAAAAAAACCTTCTGTCAAAAACAAAACTAAATTCTAATTCACTACAATTCACATTGCACCCTTCTACAACTATGTTTTTGACCTGTGATTAGGCTAGACGGTTTTTCAAAACATACTAGATGGAAACGCTCCTCGATTTCTCATAAATAAAAATTCCAAAACAAATCTTAAAACCCGATTAGACTTCGACAAACTACAATATGATAACAAATGAACGCTACACTTACATACTTTCTCCGAAAATTATAGGCGGAACTGAAAGTAAAATCTGCTGACACAGTCAGCAGGCGCCGTTTAGTAGCCTTACAGGCTACTAAAAAATACGACTATAATTATAGAGTAACACTTTTTATAAATTGCCAAACGTCACTATCAAAATTCTTATCTCACGCTCATTGATAACAATCTTTTATAGAATCGGATTTTTTGGTGCGTAGTATCTAGTATTTCTATATATACATATATATTTTTTTAAATCGCGAAACACTTAGTGACTCTATTATGTGATTGTCTCCATATACTAAATTTCCAAATTTGTTTATTGTGCAAGTTTTTTTTTTAATTCAAGAGGGACGTAGGTGTGTATCGTAATTTCAATATATTTATACAATTTTTATTTGGTAGCTTGTTTTATATAGTTTTGTCTTAATCTTAAACGTATATACAATAAAATCAGGGTTAATTATGAACCAAGGTTTCTGGTAAAATCGTGCTTTTTTTTTTGTACATAAATATCGTACAATATTCCATTATCTCTGCATGATGACGAAATTATTTTAGCTATTTACTTAACTTGTGTATATAATACAAAATTAGCGATAAGCTACGAAATTTAGTAATGGAGTGGTATTAACATTATGTACATACATATATCTTTTGTGTATGCTTATCCCCTCCAGAAAACTCGAAATCCCAAATATAAACTAATTATTTTTTGTTGTCTGTTTGATTTAGAAATTAATCGACTGATAAAATATAAAAGGCAAAAGGTCTATCTGTATTCACCATAATAATCCATTGAGCGCGACAATGAATTATTGTCAGACATTTTATTTTATATGTAATCATGAAAATCCTCGATGTCACTCTTTTTCGTCGACTTATTGTATTTTGTGAACGGTGTTTTTCGTTTCATTCAAGGCTGGAAAACTATAAAATATATAAGAGGCAATTGAAGTCCCCTATATCTAATCAGATGAACCTGTCATTTTAATATAACACTTAAGAAAATCATTAACAATGGATTCTATAAATTATAGAATAAATCAAAATCGTGACTTTATCAAAATCTTGAATGTATTTTATTGTATCCATGATATTTAATTTTTTCACTTTCAAATGTAATAATAATAAACTATTCAATTGATTTTAGGTAGGTGGTGTATATAAAGAAATATATTATGACCATTACTCGACAAGACAAAGAATATCAATGAAGAAGAATTTCACATATGAGTCATATATGTACATATGTATATAGATACTGATTAATATTTAAAACACGATCGTAATTTTTTCGATTCTTTAATAGTATTCTCATGTCAAACTTTATAAAAAAAAAGTTTGCTATCTTAGTGTTTATTTTCTATATAAATTATTGATTTTTAATGCGTTTAATTATACAAACGTTTTACGTGCACACACCAAATGGTTAAATTTTGATAGTGCAATAATAATGTTCAGAACTGACTTCAATTACATAAATAAAGTTATAACACGATTTAACTATAAAATCATAAAACCATATTTTGTTGTTTTTGTTCATTTTTAATTAGTGAATGAAAACTATAAACTATACGGTTATTTGGTTAAATTATGTAATACGAGCTAATACAAATGTATGGGTATCTGTACCTCGAAAATATAGTGTTTGCAAAGTTCAATTACCTAAGCTATAAGTTAGTAAGTGTACTTAAATATTTTGATACTAAGTTGATTGGTGTGCATTAAAAATAATAATGTTAGTCATTTAAATATATTTTTTAACAAAAAACTAGTTACTTCAATTTTTATCAAACAACAAATGTGTAATTTTATATTTTTATTTACTTCAGCTTATCTTTTACGTATGAACATATTTACGTTCATTTAATTTTTTGATAACAATAAATTATGATGCTGAATTTAAAAAAAGGCCGCGCTCACTGCTAAACCTAAATTTTGTGTACAGTAGCAATATGTTCAACGTGTTTAAAAAATAAACATATGCGTAAATTAAACGATATGTGTGACATGTTATTATTTTGATGGTACAGTTAGGAAATTATCATATTAAATTTCATGATTATTATGGAATAATATATGTTTTTAAAGTACATACGTAACTAAATTATATTCTTAATGTGCAAGTTTTTTATTATATACAAATGTAATTAGTCATATCAATTTTGGAACTTTGTTGGAGGTACTAAAAATGGGATTTTAAACCGTTTTTAAAATAACATTAAACTAGTCATAAAATAAAAACTTTATGGTAATTTTTTGTTATCGCTATTAATTTTGAAAAAATGATGAATGAATAATCATATTTTTATTAATAATGTTTATTGATACACTGAAATTAACACTTTGGAAATCGGCATAGTGCTATGTGCGGTATATCATTTGCAATTTAAATTTAAGCTACATACATATTCCATAGACATTAAAAATTTTATTTTATTTCTGTTGTTATTACCACAAGCTAGTTAATTGTTAAATCATGTTTTTTCTATGTAAGTAGTTCTTTATACTTCATTTATATGCGTGTATACAATATATTTTATTTTGCAAGTATAATTAAAACTATTTTATTAGAAACATTTTTGCAAAAACATTACTACACTAATTTTATCCGGTACAAAATGGTATCATATCCAAGACAAAAAAAACAATAAACAGATGTCTATGTTTTACTTGTGTCACTCAATTTCTTGTTTCATTGGGTATCCATTCACAAGTACTTCCAAGTAGCAAATTTTTCCCATTGGAAGACGTCTAATATATCCCAATCGTACAGCGTGCATATGACTTGCGCAATAGATAAACTTTGTAAGTCATTTACGTTGATGGAATGTTGTCTTGTACGCGTTATAGGACGGTTGACTGTACAACACTTCTCGTTTGCACAATGGTGCATCAACCGTTGATATTTTTCTGCGCATGAGTAATATTTTATTTAATACACACTAGATGAACCAAATTTTAAATATTTGGATTGTTTGTATTGGTGCCTAACAATTCGTTTTTAATACACATACGCACAATAACTAACAAAATAATAATAAACCTATTTTATAGGCCATCGTCGCCGATAACTACGTCGGTCTGAAATTAGATATTTTATTTTGGCTCGTTGCTTTTGAGACCAAAGAAAGCTGAAAATTGAACTAGCGGCATAAGTAACTTCCACACTACGTTGCCATGCAGTTCAGCCATGCAGATATGATCTGTGTATTCGAGAAGCTGATTGGACTGCCGGAAATGAGACTAAAGAGTATCGATGAGAGAGCATCTGCTTGTCGAATACAAGAGCTATAATTGCAAAAAATTCTTAATAGCTTATCCTCAACTTTAACAGAACATTGTGACTGCATTAATTATTGTCATTTCACATATGTAGACGTACATATTTTGAAGGTATTGCAAGGTATTCCAAAGTCACTGGTTATTTTCTCTGCTAACGCAGTGATCCTTCCCAATAATATGCAAGACAGTAACTTGTAAACTGTGCAAAGGAGAGCTATACCTTTTGAAACCAAATTGACTTATTTTCAATTTGATAGAAATATTTTCAAAACAATTTAAATATTCAAATTAAATTAACACATTTTTCCAGCATAGGGGAGTAAGGTAAAAGAAAGGCCAGTCTACATTGTGTTCTGCCGAACAATTTTATTGTTAAACTCGCAAATCACTTTGTGGATTAATACCGTGCCACAATTCATAAACGAACGTCAATTCTTACCTCGATAACCAATTTGAGAAGATTGAAGTCGATCGCAATGGTAGAAAATGCAGCAGTTAAATTATCCAATGACTTGGAGTAAAAAAATCAATCACCAAATGGCTGACAAATTTTATTTATTATAAGATAAATTACGTATAATAAAAGTTGATGTTATCGCTTCCACGGTTGATGATAAAGAGAGTGATTATTTTATTTTAGCTTTAAGAAGTAGTTTACAATAGTTTTTAATTCATTTAATTCCCAATAGAGGGTTAAAGCTCATTAATAAGCTTTTAATCCATAAACATGAAACGTACTAATTATTCTAATTGAGCTACGCAAATTACTACTATCTTCATAAATGTTAATCAATTACAGAATTGTCAAATGACATTTGTTTACAAATACAATAATATGGTAACAATTTTTTATAATTAAATTTTATATAAATTAATGGATTAATTATGTATTTCAGGTTACAAGATTTAAAATGAATAATGAAATGAATAAGTATAATTACTAAAAAGTTAACAAGATAAGTATTAAATATTTTATGATTAGAAATTAAAAGTTAATAAAAATGATAAATTTTACTGTATTTTAGGTGACAACAAATTCAAGTTCAAGGATAAGTATTTAAAAATTGTGTTGTTGCGATTAATTTGAATGATGTTTGTTTGTGTTTTGCAGATGTGAATTCATTATTATCAGGAAGAGTTCTTCTGCGATGCGATGGATGACTTCAACAATAATTATAATATGTTGTGTTGCAACATACTCCCCCGGTTAAGCAATTATTTGCTTAACTACTGGATATTTAGTTTGCATAATTTTGTCACTGGACGTTTTAATTCACCCGTACTGGTTTTTAATGTGACAACTCGTACTTTGCCGTCTTGACCAGGATGAACCTTGATGACTCGACCTCTAGCCCATGCTAGCGAAGCAGCGTTGTCTTCTTTAATCAAGACGAGCTCGCCTTCTTTGATGTTCTGCTGTTGGTGCTGCCATTTGGACCTTTTTTGTAACATGGAGAGATATTCCAAATGCCACCTTTTCCAGAAACCTCTTGACATGTTTTGCAGAAGTTCCCATCGTTCACTTAATTTCAGCATAACGTCGTTTGTGCCTTTGTCTGGTACTTCAAGAAGCGATGAACCGATCAAAAAATGGCCTGGTGTTAAAATACGCAAATCGTCAGGATCGTCATTCATTGGTGTTAATGGTCTAGAATTGACTATTGCTTCTATCTGGACCAATAGTGTCTGCATTTCCTCAAATGTAGGAGCTGATTCGCCTAGTACTCGATGGATATGAGTTTTTATTGACTTCACTCCCGCCTCCCATAAACCCCCAAAATGTGGAGCAGAAGGAGGTATTGTATGCCACTCTATTTTTTCCGTGCCTAGATAAGCAGTTACCTTTTCATTGTGGCTTTGGGAAGCCACAATTGCGAAAAATTCACCCAATTTTCTGCGAGCGCCTACAAAATTGGTTGCATTGTCACTATAAATTGCGCTTGGTAGACCTCTTCTCCCAGTGAAGCGCTTCAGCGATGCTATGAATGCATCCGTAGAAAGATCGCCAACAATTTCGAGGTGTATGGCCTTTGTTGCCATACATACAAATAGGCATATGTACGCCTTCATTCTCTTGGACCCTCGACCCTTCTTAGAACTTATCGTGATAGGGCCAGCGTAGTCGACCCCAACATTCACGAACGGACGTATTAACGTTACCCTTGGTTCAGGTAAGTTTCCCATAATCTGCTGACCAAATTTAGGACGACTTCTTACACAATGAATACAGCTTTTGGAAACCTTTTTAATAACTTCTTTTGCCCCAATTATCCAATATTTCGTTCTGGTAATGAATAGCAATGTTGACGGATTGGGATGTAGATATTTCAAGTGTAGGTGATGCACGAGTTTCTCTGTCAATGGATGTTGCTTTGGTAAAATTATTGGATGCTTCATTGAATATCCAACATTCGCATTTTCCAGGCGGCCCCTTACTCTTAATAAACCATTCTCATCAATCATTGGTAAAAGTGAGAATAATTTACTGCTTCGTTTGATTGGTTTGTTCGTCTGAATTTGGTAAATCTCCTCTCTAAACGTTTCATGCTGAACCCACTTGATTAGCAGCTCTTCACTTCTCTGCAGATGATGACTAGTTATGTATGGTACCTTTTCTTTCAGGCATAACTCTGCAAAGCGAGCGCAGTTACTGAGTACTCGAAGCATCAACGTATATGATGAAAATCTATCAATAAGATCTTTTATCGGCGAAGTTTCGTTATTAGTAATACAGGCTGTTGTTGCAACTAAGACGGTTTTCTTTTTTTCAACGGTGGTAGGTTCAATTGGAGCATTTTCATTATTTGGCCAAAAATATGCTGATTTCTGCAGGTATTCTGGACCATTCCACCAGATTTTATGATGCGCTAGTTGCTTTGGTGATAAACCTCGACTCGCACAATCAGCAGGATTTAACTTCGTCGGTACATGTTGCCAATTACTAGCTGGTATTTTGTCCATTATATAGCTCGTCCTGTTGGCTACGAAACAATTCCATTTTCTCGGAACATCTGAGAGCCAGGCCAACACAATATTAGAATCCGTCCAAGCATATACCGAATCAGCAGGAGTTTCAAAAATTACTGCGACTTTGTTGAGCAGTTTGGTTAGTAGCACAGCTCCGCATAGCTCTAAACGGGGAATTGACAGCTGCTTTAGTGGAGAGACTTTCGTTTTAGCTGCAATTAGATGAACAGAGCTTTCACCGTTGGAATTGGTTGATCTCGCATAAACAACCGCTGAATAAGCTTTCTCCGAAGCATCACAAAAACCATGTAGCTGAAAACGACAAGCTGTCTGCATTTGAAGATACCTTGGAATGCGTATACCTGAAAGACATGTTAAATCGTTTCTTGCGGCGCACCATGTTTGATTAATATCATCTGGCAATGTATCATCCCATCCAATTTTTGTCAGCCACAGTGACTGAAGTAATATTTTGAACGTCACTGTTGCTGGAGATAACCAGCCAAGCGGGTCAAAAATTTTACCGCACTCTGACAGCAGTTGACGTTTTGTTGATGGCTCACAGTACAGTTGTGGGACATTGAAGGTGAAAGCATCTTCACTGGTCAACCAGCAGACTCCCAATGTTTTGACATACAGTCCCGATTCTTCGAACAAGATGCAATCCTTCCCTTGCTTTTCTAAAGGTATTTCACTTAAAAAATCAGGGCTGTTTGAGCTCCACTGGCGTAGTGAGAAACCGGCATGCGATAAAGTGGTTGATAGTTCATGAAACATTGTAATGGCTTCTGGAACATTGTCACAACCCGACAATAAATCGTCTACGTAGAAATCGGATTTGATGGTGATGGCCAAATTGGGGGACAACTGTTTAGCGTCATTTGCTGCCTGATGCAGAGATCTTATGGCAAGATACGCCGAACAGGTTAGTCCGTATGTTACAGTTTTCAGCTTGAAGTGCTGCATCTCGCTGCTTGAATCTTCCCGCCATACAATTCTCTGGTAGTTTTGATGTTTAGTATGCACTGCCACTTGCCGATACATTTTCTCTATATCTGCAACAAACGCAACCTTATGTTTGCGAAACCTCGTCAGGATGGAAAACAGATCATCCTGAATTGTTGGACCTGTCATCAGAACGTCGTTTAAAGATAGTCCGGAACTCGATTTACAAGAGCCATCAAAAACAACGCGTAGTTTTTTGGATGCGATGCCTTGTTTAAACACAGCGTGATGAGGTAAATAATATGCCTTGTCTTTTTCACTGACTAATTCACGATAGGAAATCCGTGTCATGTGTCCAAGTTTTAAATATTCTCGCATAAACTTAGTGTATTCCTCTCTGAGCTGCACGTCTTTCTTGAATTTGCGTTCCATGGCGATCATTCGAGTTGTCGCCGCCTTTAAACTGTTGCCCAAATGCTCAAAATTGTCCTTTATAGGTAGTTCGACCACATAACGCCCGTCTACGAATTGATGAGTGTTGGAAAAGTGTTCTTCGCATTTGTCGTGACTGATAGGAGTATCAGCTGAGATTTCTTCCACTTCCCAAAATCGCTGCAATAGTTGACCAATATCCCCGTCATCTTTCTGAATTAAGTAGCAGCACTCGGTTGTATAATTCTGGTTTTGCTCAGAAGAACCAGCAACAATCCATCCGAATGTACTATCGATCAAATGTAGGTTTGGCTGCAGTAATCTCCGCCTTTCATGCACTATTTCATAGAAGACGTCAATACCAAGAATCATGTCGATCGAATTTGGTTCATAGAATCTTGGATCAGCTAGACAAATTCCATTCAGTTGGTCCTCACTGTATTCCTGTAGTATAGTTGTCTGAGAAGGTAGATAATTAGTTAACATACTTAGTACTAAAGCGTCCACTACTACAAATTTGGTTGCGTCATATCTGGAGCTTAATTTTAGGTTAACCTGTCCCTTAGTTCTGCCTGCTGACACTGAAGCTAATCCGTTGACGGTGATGTATGCATGGCTGCGCTTCAATCCTAATTTCTTAGTAAGCGCATCAGTAATAAACGTAGATTCTGATCCCGAATCTAACAAAGCCCGAACGTTATGAATATTGCCCAGCATATCCTTAGTTGACACAATAACCGTTGGTAATATTGCTTGCTTCTTTCCGGCAACCGTAACCTTTGTGTTTGTGTAATTTTGTAACCCGGATGAATGTAATGACGAATCGGGGCTCGGTGACTTAGAGTTAACATCTTTGTTTACTATGGCATGGTTAATTGCTTGTTGATGGTGACCATTGTTATCATCATGTAAAATTGTATGATGCTTCTCCTTGCATTTAAAACATGTATTCGTTGATGGACAGTTGCTTGTGGAATGCCCCGCTTTCAAGCAATTGATACACAATTCATGTTTGCTTATGAAGCCTTTTCGTGATTCTAGGCCACATCTCTGAAATTTGTAGCACTTGTGTAACGGATGTGGCTTATTGCAAAACATGCACTCGATCTTTTCGGTTACTACGTGCGATACCCTTTGAGAACTTTTAATTGGCTTCGTGGTAATGTTGCAGCTTTCCAACGCGTCACATCTTTGATGGAGAAACTTGATGAAATCATCCACGCTTGGCACATCGATGTTAACAGAATGTAATGCCCATTGTTGTTTTGTTCCATCGTCCATTTTGTTGAGTAACAGATGTAAAACCCATGGGTCTCGAGATTGGCATTCTGGCCCTAGAGCTTTTAATCCCCTAAGCAGTTCATCCGATGTTTCTGTGAGATTTCTTAATGATTTCGATGAAGCACAATGGATAGCCGGCTGATCAAGAAAGGTTTGAATTATGTTGCTTACGATCGTACGTTTCTTGTCGTACCGTTGTTTCAACTTGTCCCATGCTTCTACATAACTGGCATCAGTAATTAAAAAATGGTTTATTAGACGAGCCGCGCTTCCTTGAAGCAGTCCCTTCAGCAGCTGGAACTTGTGAACACGTGATATTGAATCGTTCTTATGTACAGTAGCCTCGAACATATCCTTGAAAGACGGCCATTGTGTGTACTCTCCATTAAATGGCGGAATATTTATTCTCGGCAGCTTGATTTCGTTGCTTTGACTCATCGTTTTGTTGTGCAATGATTCGAAATATGACTTTTGTTGCGAGTACATATTGCTTAAAGTGGCATTTAAATCATCGTTATTAGATTGTTCAATTGGCCTCCGCTTCCTTAATTCACGCCTCAAAGCTGCTTGAGTAGTAAAAAACTTGGTTTCGAATTCATCCGCCTTCGAGGTTTGCTGCGGGATCAGGAGTAAGTCGTCTTCAATGCCATAAAATTCCTCCCACCATGACTCAAGTTTCTGTAGCCTTGATTCGATCTCTTCAGTCTCCGTTTGGTCATCAATATTATCAACGAATGTGGCCGCCTTAGTTAGAGAACCTAAGACGCGACCACGTTTCTGCACAAGTTTACTTTCGGTAGCCATTTTTGCACAACACCTTAATTCGCGATATTAACGGAATGCACAAACACTGTTTTTATAATAGTTCACGTTAGTTAGACTGCCTTTTTTTTTCTATAATCTTTAAAAAGTATTATTATTTCACTATTTGCAATATAGTTCACTTTTAAAATAATTAATTCACTTGATATCAAAATTCACTTATTATAGCTTATATTGTTTGTAGATAATAAATTTGAGAATTATTGTAAAATAAAAATTAAATATTGTAGCGTAGTAACTTAAATTTAATAAAAGCGTTGGTAGTGGTAAAGCACTTCCTCTTCTAAGATGTATTAACGAAGGGAAGTTTATATAATTCCACGTGCCCGGCTTTTAAATCCGGCTCGAAGGACCATGTTAAACTCGCAAATCACTTTGTGGATTAATACCGTGCCACAATTCATAAACGAACGTCAATTCTTACCTCGATAACCAATTTGAGAAGATTGAAGTCGATCGCAATGGTAGAAAATGCAGCAGTTAAATTATCCAATGACTTGGAGTAAAAAAATCAATCACCAAATGGCTGACAAATTTTATTTATTATAAGATAAATTACGTATAATAAAAGTTGATGTTATCGCTTCCACGGTTGATGATAAAGAGAGTGATTATTTTATTTTAGCTTTAAGAAGTAGTTTACAATAGTTTTTAATTCATTTAATTCCCAATAGAGGGTTAAAGCTCATTAATAAGCTTTTAATCCATAAACATGAAACGTACTAATTATTCTAATTGAGCTACGCAAATTACTACTATCTTCATAAATGTTAATCAATTACAGAATTGTCAAATGACATTTGTTTACAAATACAATAATATGGTAACAATTTTTTATAATTAAATTTTATATAAATTAATGGATTAATTATGTATTTCAGGTTACAAGATTTAAAATGAATAATGAAATGAATAAGTATAATTACTAAAAAGTTAACAAGATAAGTATTAAATATTTTATGATTAGAAATTAAAAGTTAATAAAAATGATAAATTTTACTGTATTTTAGGTGACAACAAATTCAAGTTCAAGGATAAGTATTTAAAAATTGTGTTGTTGCGATTAATTTGAATGATGTTTGTTTGTGTTTTGCAGATGTGAATTCATTATTATCAGGAAGAGTTCTTCTGCGATGCGATGGATGACTTCAACAATAATTATAATATGTTGTGTTGCAACATTTATTAAAACTCTTCGATACCACATTTACCGGTTCATTGTCACCATAGTTTGTTCTGTGTTTATTTAGATAAATGAACTCATAATCTCTTAAATTCGTACTTAGTGCCTTTATTTTAATTGATTAGTAGTACAGATGGTGCATCGACTTGATCAAGTAAAATATTTCCAACAAACGAACACTTTAAAAGCTCTCGTCTATTCGCCAATGTTGTCATGGAATAGGTTTTACTTCCAATAAAATACGATATGACGTTATGTAGCATACACTTTTTTTTCGATACTATAGTCGTGTTTTCCATAAGAACTGCACTAGAACTCGATAAACTTTAAATTGCTTTATTCAATGTAAACCGAAAAAAAATAAATTCATAAAGCGCGAATATGTAGTGTATTTGACATAAATATACATTTTAAGTTTAGAAATTTCCTCCCTCCAGTTATTTCATCAATATTGTCTTATTTCTTGCTGACGTCATTGCACGCAACTACACTCGATAAATTCAAAGGTTTATCAAGTGTAACTAAAAAATAAGCTATAATTGTAATTATTTATTGCTGTAACAACTTAAAATGTGTATTTATGTTAAATGCACTTTATGATTTTTTTTTGTTGTGTTTACATAGAATAAAAGGAATTTAAAATTTATCGAGTTCTAGTGCAGTTCTCATGGAAAACACGACATATGGGTGTTTCAGATAGGTTCGTCGTAAAAAGAACAGTAGACATTATATTCAACGTGAGATCTGATGTAGGCATTATACAGGATCTTAATGGTCTCGAGGAAATTAATATCCCCCGTCCACTGCTTAATAAAACCAACCATGGGATTAGCTTTTCGATGGAACGTTATACTCTTACAATTGTTAATGTTGAGGCTAAGAAGGTTAGTTGCTGATCTTCTATAAGATTTGTCGATGTTAATTTTTTTGGTAAAAAGCTGACATACTGTGAGATAAATCGAGGAATCAAAGATCTGAATGAGCTGCACATTACCAGTTCAAATAATTTAGGTATTGAAGATATTGATGTAATCCTCTAAAACAACTGAAGCATGATTTCTTGATCCTGCTTTGAAAATTGATATCACTCTGCTAGTTTTAACGATTGACAGATTGCCAACATTGGGAAATCGTTAAAACGTTCAAACACTTCTTCATCCTTAGCATCAATCCGTGGGATTAGTATGGTTACGTTGTTTTCACCATTATTTGGATTTTCATTCTTATATATATCTTCCGGCTTAGAAACTGATTGAAAAAACTCAGCAAACATGTTTGATATATCCCGTGGTTCACAAGATGTACATTCCTTGAATGTCATACAAGCTGCCGTGTGAAATTTCGATAATTTGAATATTTTTTGAATTCTTTTGAAACTAGTTTAATAGATTTGAAAATAAGTCAAAATGGGTTGAAATTATTAGTTATTTTAAATTGAAAAAAAATGGTGAATTTGATTTGAAAAAATGTTAAATTTTTTCGAGAATAGTTTAAATTTAATTGGACAAATGTTAATTTCATTTGAAAGTGTGCTAGTCCCATTTGAATAATTGTCACCAAATTGAAACTTAGTTAATTTGGCTTGAAAAAAGTATATAATGGAATGGTCCCCTCGAGAGTATCAAGAGCTCCGAATTAAAGCAAACAACCCCTGGTGTACAATTTCTCTTCAGTCTTTGAATGGTCTGTGTGAATTCTTCATGGGATGGATCCTCAATGTATTTCTCTGTGGTCTGTATTTGAGGAGCCTCATCTAAAAAATGTCCATATGGAGAATCGCATCGATATTAACATGGAGGTTGTCATTTTGGTTACGAATGTCAGTTGACCTAGCTCTAAAATCCTCTAATTCCTTTCATTCCACCACTCATGCTTTTTCTAACCCATGCTTTCTCTTGGGTAGCCCTTACAACCGAATTTTTTATCCAAAATTTCCGCTCCGAATATGAAGAGCTCCAAATTAAAGAAATCAACCCCTGGTGAACGATTTCTCCTCGGCCTCTGCGTGACCTGTGTGAACTCCTCAAGGGATGACTCCTTAATGTATATCTGCAGTGTGTTGACACCTGATGCTTTTTATATCATAACTTTGATTTAGATGTTAGTTTGGAATGTGGCAGGTGCAAATGGTGCATCTCTGCCGTTTTTCATACCTGTGGTATTCCAGTCGGACAGTGACCACATTACTTACTAGTGTTGCATTCATAGCTCTTCAGCTTACGTTATATTAGTCTATATTCCAAATTTTAACCTAGTTTAATCATTGTCCTTTAAGATTAATGTCGAATTCGGAAGTCTAATATGAAAATCCTCAAATTATGAACAACAACAAGCTACTGGTGTCATTAAGTTCCTCACATAGCATCAAAATCTTGTTTTTTTGTGGTCTAGTCTTTTCAATTGTAATTGGCTTACACTGCATTTTAAATTTAATTTCATTAAAATTAGGATAAAGGTATAAGAGGTTCATGATTTGAATTATGACATAACCAATATCTGTTTCTTTGGACATAAATCTAGCTTTCTTACAATCCACGTCTTTTTAAAACTAGCATACGAGTAAATTAAAATTCAAACCTCTAATATAAACCCCACCTGATTCAGATTAAAAACTCTTGTAATTGGAAAAAAAAATTATTTAATTAAGTATAATAAAATTAATGTATAAAATTTACCGTAATTATTAAATAATATCATGTGTCAGCATTTTTATTTTTTATATCGTTTAATTTGTAATTTCCTTTCAGTTTCTTTTAATTTTCGTTTATCCGTATTTTTTAATATTAAAAATTCACCTCATCCGATGAATATACTTTTTAATAAAATTTACAATAATCAAATCAACGCAAAATTGGATATAATCTGAAAGTGTATACACATTCCAAAAATATGATTGCATTTTCAGTTCACTTCATTTTTAATAATAAGAATAAGAAGTGATTTGAGGTCATGCGAAAAGAAGTTATCATAATTCTTGTTTTTAAATGTGCAACACGTTTCAGTAATACATATAGTTGCATACCAACAAGTGCAATATAAATTAAAGTCACATTTTATTCATAACTTTTATGATGATGAATTACTAAAGCAAATACATCTTGGAATACTTTAAAAGATTTCCCTTTTTTTATGACAGAGACACAAATTAGAAATTAGCCAACAACGAAACGATTGATGAAAGATAACACAATATACATTTAAAACGAAATCTTTCAATTAATCAAAGAATCTAACAAAAGAATATCGTTTTCGTATTTAATGTTTTTCTTTAATTTTAAAAAAAAAAAAAAAAAAACATAAAAAATCCGTGATTATATCATTAATGTAAGTAACAAAACAATATATACATAGCTATATAATGTAGTGATTGAATGAACAATCGAATGATCTTTCATCACTTATGAATATATACGATATGTTAAAATCTTATGTTATATGCGCGCTGTGAAGATAAATATATTTCTTAATTCATCTAAGAATATAAAAAGAATAAGAAAAGAAATATATGTACATATGTATGCATATGAGTATGTAGATATTAAAATTTTATTTTTCAAATGAATTAATTATAACAATACCAAATGAAGATTTTAATAAAATACCATGTAACAATACTAAAATAAAAATAAAAACTGTACCCGTTATTCTTAATTAAATTTAATATTGAACTTGAACTTTCTTATAAGAGTGTATATTATATAAAATATATAAATAAATGTGAATGAATGATGTTCGTTAAAACTTAACTTTTTAAAGAATATAAATAACGATTTTCAAGTAATTTTTGTATGTAAAATGTTAAATTACTTACAAAAACGAAAAAAACATTTATCCTAAAGGTAAAATTATATATTTTTATTACGAAAATGTAAACGATTTTAATTTTGAAAAGAAATAAATTAACACACAAGGAAAAAAAGTGCAATATTATCAAAATAATTTATTTAACCATTAAAAATATTGATCAAAATTACAATTATCTCTTGCAGAATATACAAACAATGTGTATGGCTTTATGTTAAAATTTACAAAATTGTAATTTTGGGGGTAGCTGAAAATTTAGCATAACTTTCAAAACGCTACCTTAATGAGGTATTTTTGTAAAATGTTACTGCAAATAATTTACATTTCCTTTTTGTTAGTTAACGAATATTAATGAGATCAAAAGTTAAGTATCATTATGCTGGCCTTTGTATGTAAACACATATATTTTCGTAACACATCATATTAAAGCTTTTACATTTGGCGAAATCTTATTATTTAAATTGTGAGAACCAACCATAAAAGTTATAATTTGTACCGCAAAATTTTCCAGATTAAAAAACCATTGCGCGGCGAATACAGATAAAACTCTATTATAAACATATGTATGTACCTATGTACTATATACATAATTTTGATTGATTTATTATGTATTTTGATTTTGATATATTTCCCGTGTAAACTTAATCGATACTATCGATTTGATTTGGGACCATTCACCTCACCTCAAATAATTTCTCAATTTTTATGTTTATTATGAGTGTAACTATAGAGGTACGTATTTGTAATAAATCGCCTCTGGCAGTTTCAGTTTTTTTTTTTTTTTTTAATAAATTTGGTTGAATGAATATTTAATAATTATTTGTGTGTGTATGTGTGTGTGTATTGTTGTTAATAAATTTTTAAAGAGGCGAACAACAAACAACACAATGACCATTAACATTATAGTCGACAGCAAAAAACGCGATATCTTGTTTTTGTTTTGGCACGCCTTATATACAACCAATGAACAAATAATATTATTAAGTATATGAGTTTTATGCTATATAGTACATAATATTGATGACATTTCTGCTATATATTATGATCAATTCTTTATTATAATAACCAAATTCATTGCTAAATGATCACTTTTTTCATTAGAAATCTGTGGGTGCGATGATGATTATAAATTTACCTTTTATAGTGCTTAAAGTTTCTATAGTAACTGTTGTTTGGTAAAATACGACGCTGATTAAAATGAAATACGCAAAATTAATCTCATTAATCTTTTTTTGGGATAGCCAAATTAGTTTAGTATTTTTATTTGGATCCAGAGGCAAAACAAGGTACGATTTTCAGTAAATGGTTATTTAAAACATTATCTGATTTTGATAAAACCACATTTAAAAAAAAAATCAGTGAAAATTTTTTCAAATATTTCATCAACACAATAAATAGTAACTTCCGGGTTAATAATATAAACTACACACTTAAGCGGAGAAACTAATAAACTACAATTGTGTAGACTTAATTGCAAACAATAAAAAAAAATTCCACTTAGAATAAATGTAAAAATTTCTAATTAATATTGTGCTGCAACCTATACCCACCATAAATTAATTAATTATTATAAAAATTAAATTCTCAACTTGCGCTATTGATAATATGCAAATACTTATAGTTACAAAAAAAAAACTTGTCAATTGGCGTCAAATTTATTGTTTTACAAGATATTTTCTTGTTTTAGTCATAGATACAACAAAAATATCCATGTTAAAAAGTTCGTATCACACAGTTTATGATATTATATATGTATATACAAACGAAACAGACAAGGACGGTTAACTTCCTTCTATGGAAGCGCCAAGATTGTGCAATAGATTTTATTTATATTTGTATTAATTTTTATAAGCGAGTATTCATCAAATATACATAACTTTAAACTTCTTTTTTAGCATACAGACATGCTGTTGTCATTGAAGCTAATTAAAACGATATTAATTTGGGCATACATATAATATGTTCACGTTATTAGAAGCATATAGGCTTTAAGGAAGCAATTAAAATTAATTTGATTTTTTAAAATGGACAAGATGTACATATGTATATAACGTCAATTTGTTCAGTAATTACAAAAGAACGATTCATTAAGGCCTTAAACTATTGAATATATTATACATAGTACATATAGACACACAGCTTGCATCTATATTGCTCGATAAATCAATAATACAGTTGTCACATAATCAAATAACAATGCCAATGAAATTTATCTTTTACATGATAATGATATAAAAAAGAATATTATTTCTTGTCTAGTCGTAAAAATGGCATTCATATTTAAATTAAGTTATTAAAAAAGTTAAATTTATTAAATTTTATTAATCATAAATTTTAAAAAATATAAATAAATATATTTTCCTAACCTTCCTCAAGGAGAAAACAAAAAGAAACAAAACATCATACAATACGAGATACCAATCTTATAAATTTCAAGGAATAAACTAACCTTGTCCTTACCCAAAAATATAAAGTTAAATATAATTATTCAATTTGTCAAAAGAGAACCATATTTGGATTAAATTTTTTTTTTTTTTTTTGTAAATATTATGGCCACCAATTTTTTAATTTAAGTGAGAGGAAATAAAACAAGTCGCGTACAGAGCGACAGACAAAATGTGTTGATACAAATCTTTTGTTCCTTATGCTTGAGTACCACATTCATCTTGCGACGTGATAGTAATTTTTCATGAAAACAATAACTAATTGCCACTGTAAACCATAAATTTGTTTTTATTTTGCTTTTTACTTAATTCAATTAATTTTTATTAAAAATTTTACAGCTTACAATAAATTATAGTGTATTTTAGTCGTCAGCAATAAGTCGCCGAACAAAAAAAGAAAACTTGTTGAAAAATGAATTACTACTCTCAACCAAAAATGGTTATTATACATTTTAAGTAGTTGTCTAGAATCCCGAATTTCCCGCCATCTCAAGCGCACATTAATCAATAATAATTAAACAATAACTCACATTATTTCCGTCATTACTTTTCATCATTTGTTTTTATTATGACATGAATAAATAAAATAAAAAATGTAATTCTTATGCGCATCATCATTAACATAAATATATTATTTTCTTATTATAGTATTTAGTAATAATATAAGAAGCGCATAATTGTCTTGACGCCGCAAATATAAGAGAGATTCAATTAATGTGTTTGATGACATTAAATTGTTCAAATAAATTATATAAAAAAAATAATAAAGAAAATACCTCAAAAACTAGTCAATAGAATCAGGTCAAAATCTTACCTAGAAATAGAAAAAAAAAAAAAAAAAAGAAATGTTATTAAATTTTTTTTATTTAATTTTGTAATTATCACACATTTTAGAACGCGCACAATTTAATATTTTGCTTTAATAGAAAATTTTATCAGGGCTCCAAATATTGGGGTCGATTCAACAAATTATGAAATACATAACGAAAGATTTGATGACGGCCGGTTGCATAACTTTTTTTCAAATTTGACTAAAATAGGGTATGCATTTTTTTGGTAAACAGTAAGTTTTGAAATATCATGACATTTACACGTTGTTTGATTTTAAATAAGTGATGGTGGACACGTTTCGTATTTAATGTGTGTAAGAGTTTGGGGAAAAAATTCATGATTGTTAAATTTGACATATTTAACGTCGAAATTTGATATTAAAATGTATTTTAACTTTAGTACACTTACGAGAATAAGATTTCATCGAGTAAGGTAGCAATGACCCATTATTAAGCCGTTAGATCTACGCCTCTTGTTTGTAAGGAAACAAAATACTTACCACCAATTTAAACTGTTTTGTGCTAAATCTAGCCATCTGTTAATTAAGATTATTTTTTCCTACACTGGAATCACCTTTTAAATTCTATTTTCCTAACAGCCTAGTGGTAACATAATGAAACCACTAGGGAAAATGAGTAAAATGTATGTAGATCACGATATACTATGTAGATCATGTTTTATCCTGATATTGTTCTTCCCTCTCACAACTTTTTCTCTTATTACGCATTTAGTTGAAGCATTTGATTAATGCAAAAGTATTCTTTATAATTAATTATAAAAAATGCGAAATTTATTTAATTTTGGGTAAATATCAGTCTTGTACAAAATAAAGTGTAATATATAATGTGTATGTAAATTAGGAATATTTTGTGTGAATAACGTGGTTTAAGTTTTTGTTTGGTGGTTCCGTTTAGTCACACTAGGATGTTACGTCTATACGTGTTATTATTTGTGAATTTTATGTTACATATAATTTAATTGGTTTGTTTATCTTAGGTAATTAATATGAACAAAAAAAAATCATTTTCATGTGCACGAAAAAAGTACAAAATGAGCTTAAATCGCAATTTATTATTTACCTAGTTGCTGAAAATTTAATAAATACCGTAAACATTGATCAAATTAGAGGTGACACACCCTTGAGAGTATTTTGAGGTTATAGTACCTCGATATAGTCTAGATGATTTTTATAAGCATTTTTGCATGTCACGATCATCATTTGAGGTAAGCTGTTACATTTCTTCTGCTGTATTAAGCGTTTTCTAGTACATATTTTAGAAACTTCACATTAGGAAAACTTCAGCTAAGCAGGAATGTTTCTTTTCCACTGGCGACCAATTTGATTTCGCATTTAGTACGATTCATTTGATTTTTCCCCAAATTATCTAGGAACTCTCAAATTTAAAGTCGGTTTATATCAAATTTCCTAGCACTGGACGACAGCTCGAAATATTCAATGTGAGATAACTATTCATAATATTTTCATAAGAAAATTTAATTTATATTTACATTCTAAATTATAGGAGTTTATATCGCGATCAGGAATCCCAAGAATTATATGTTGTTGATTTTATTTAGGTACATATATGTATAAGCCAGGGCAAATGCATAATGCTCGCATTTTTAAGAAAAGTCCAATTTATAATAAATTAATTAGCAGCGAAAAAAATTGATGGAAGAATCCTTTCATTTACTTGGTGATACCGCATATTCCAATACTAATTATTTAGTCACGTCATTTAGGCAAAACTGTCGTCTTACTTTACTCCAAGAAAATTTTAATAACGAAAAATTAGTACAATGATATGCTGCATAGAACGAGTGTTTGCTTTACTGAAAGGAAAGTCCAGAAACCTAAAGTATATGGATATATCGAATCACCAACGGATAAATGGGACGCAGCTGGTTGACATTTTGAAATGAAGTTAAATTTATGAAATTAATTTTACTCACTTTCCATGTATCTGAATATTTGTTAATATAGTATAATCTCTTATATTACTAAATAATTATTTTAAAATAAATAAATGTATTAATAATTTAAATTTGTAATATAAAGTATTTAATGTATTTAAATTTATTAACTCTCAATTTTCAATTTAGCGAGCGACCATGATAAAAAGCACAACTCAAATTACCGATGGCTAAATATATCAAAGAAATAAAATGATTGCAAAAATGATATTTACCCTAACAGTATTGCCATATACATTTTGATCTATCGAGTGCGTACAGACCTCAACATGTTGCCTTTCTTCAACATATTGCCAACAGTTGGTGGATCTGAAGCGCCCATTGCTTCGCTTCATCCTGAACAAGAATTTACGAAATCCTTTACGAAAGTCATTGATTGAACGTGGTGTGGACAAAAGATGTTGGGCATATCACTAGCGCTTAAAATATCGGAGGATCTTGAAATATATAGGAATATTCAGTAGACATGTTTCTCAGGCTCTTTATCAAAGAATTTCTTAGAAATGATAATCTTTCAAACTAACTTATATGCAATTCAATGACTTGGTAAAAAGATCACACCAACTAAAGTTGCAAAAATAAAATATTTTTTGGCTACAAATCTTCTAATGTGCATAAAAAAACTACCCAGCTATCTTGATTATTGGTACGAGATAGGTTCGAACATACAAGGAGTTTTACTAGCCATCGAAATGTCAATCACTTAACAACAACCAAAATGGGTTTGTTTCTCAATTTTAAATATACTGACAAAGTATCCGATGTTGCTGAAAAAAGTTTAGGATCCATAGTAATCGAAGAGCAAAGATTTAGTAGGGAGCCATTATGAAGTATATTTTGATAATTATTTTAATAAACGCGACTTATCAAAAGATGCGTGTGGAACAAGACGTAAAGGGCGAAACAACATTCCCACTGCAAACCAAGCAAAGATGGGATATTGGCCTTGATTTGGATGGATAAAAAACCTATTTTATTTCTTAGCAATTTTTATAGCCCTGAGGATTAAGAAGAAGTTGGAAAAGAAAATAAGGAACTCACACTGATGTAAAGTATTTAAAATTAGTAAAGAATTATAACAAACTTCTGGGTTATATCTATCTTTTTGATATGTTAAAATTTTGCTGTAAGCTAAACATGAAATCTAAGAAATGGTCTGGAAGGAGCCGACCCTGTAGTACCGCAAAAAGTTAGAAAAATCAGTATTGAAAAGACGATCAATAGATTCAAAGTACAAGTTCCGTTACAGTAAAGAACGGATAAGGTGGCGCAAAGACTTAACGTAAGGAGGAAATTCAAAACCTTAGCGGTATAATCAAGTAAACAGGCGATGGTAA
Source organism: Tipula vernalis (assembly GCA_958295665.1). Classification (NCBI taxonomy): domain Eukaryota; kingdom Metazoa; phylum Arthropoda; class Insecta; order Diptera; family Tipulidae; genus Tipula; species Tipula vernalis. Next base: position 330,452,962 of record OY282558.1, read on the forward strand.
AATTATGACATTTAAATGTCAAATCCAATTTTATATGCTTTTTTTTTTAAATAAAATTTTCAAAGAAACAATTACATATGTCAAAAATTGAATTTGACGGTTTGAAATGCCCGTTTCGCAAGTAAACTATTTCTCTAAATAATATGACATCTCTGTTGATTTTAACATGAGTTTTCCAACTTAATATTAATTTTGTAAGCCTAATTTGTTTTGCTTCCAAGATTAGGAAGTTACTACTGACTTTTTGTCGACAATAACAAAATCGAGTGCGTCAAAAAAAAAGCCTGAAAGCGCCTAAAATTAACGGTAAAGATTGAATGTGAGTAACGATGTAATGTGAGAATTCTTACTTGTGCGTTTGGAGGATATACCAACTTCTTATTCGAACTAATAAAATGTATAAAACCGAGCAAACGGCGCAGTGGTTAAAGCTGCGGCGATTGGATCGGGAGGTACCGGGTTCGAATCCCTATAGGGGCGGGATGCAAAAGGGATTTTTCATCATCTGATTACGATCAGTGATGACACATCTATGACCCCCTGTTGAGAGTGCAGAATCCATGGGCCGACCCACCTTTCATGTCAGCACTACAGGTTGGCATGAAGCAATGCAATGTGCAGGTGGTTTTCAAAGACGGATCTGTAGCCGCCCGTCCTCGATTTGGCTACTCCAGGCGTAAAGCAGGACGGTAAAAACTAAATCAATAATTCAAACAAACAAACAAACAAAAATGTATAAACTAGTTCCATTGAGAATTTGTACTGTCAGGGCTGGTTCGCTAGAACCGAAACAACAAAAAATACAATGACATCTTAGGAGTTAACTAAACAAAATCGAATAGTAGATTAGCCACTTATATCACATTAATCTTAAATTCAGCTACCATAACCTTATTACAACAAAAGAACAATCATTTTTCATTAAAGTTCAAACAGCCAACTCAGTATACAATGTAAATACAAACAACTTCAAAGAACTTTTGCAATTACCTTTTGATTATTTATAATATAAAAGAAAAGTTATATTTTATATTAAAAAGAAGCTGTTTAGTAACCAGAGGCAATTTTTTTTTTTTTTTTTTTGAAAATGCTCATGTAGTAATAATGAAAAAATAATTTTATCCATGTATATTATCTGCTATATATACTTCAACTGTGCAAAATTATAGCATGATTAAGTATGTTTATTGTTTGTGATGAGATCTGACCTAAATTTCAAGCAAAATCTATCTCATCTCATATTTCATCATCAAAACCGCGAAAATCAATTTTCATTTTAATTCAAATATAATTAACACGATAAATAAAAAGATTTTTATTTATATCTATTTTGTTAGCTTAATACATACAAAAAGAAACATAGAATCTTTAAAAATATATACACATTAGTTTTTATTTAAGTAATAATTATTAATATTTTTTTTTTTTGTTTGCATGAATTTAGATCAAAATCGCTACAAAATACAATAACACTTTACGTACACTATACATAGTATGCCTACGATGTTAACAAAAAACATTGAGATAAAAATAAAATCGAATAAAAAAATTGGAGGTGAAACCAATTAGGATTGAAGACCTAATATGTTCTTTTTGGTATAAACATACTCGTAATATAATCGAAACGGTGTTGTGGGTGGAAAATATTAAAAATATAAAAGACTCAAGTCTAGTTGTTTTTGGTTTCTTTACCAATTACAGTAAAACCTTTTGGTATCTCAAAAATGATTTAGCAGAAATTAACACTTTTTACGTTGTATTTTCGATTATAAGTTTTTTTTTTTATAATTTTATACACAAATAAAACTACAGTATTAGATTGAAATATCAAACGATAAATTACCTTTTCTGGATATATCTACTTCGAAACTATCATACAAGTTGTTTACAAATATTAATTCATCTTTTATACATTAGGATTTTATATTATTGGAACGTTTCAACGGTAAAGTTGCTTAGTATATTAAGTAAGCACTGTTATTAAATTCAAGGTGGTTGCGGGAACTTAAATACAAACGAATGCCTTCAAATGCATCACGACTTTGTCTATAATGTACAAAAAGATTCTAATTAAAATATCATTATACATAGTTAACGGAATACTTGAAATGTTTAAATAATTTATCATCAATATTCTAAAATTAGTAAATAAATAACATTATGTACCTAATATAGCTGGATTTAAGTGCATTTATTTATTTAAGATAATTGTGTGAAAATTTATAAATTTTACGATCGTTTGGTATATATTGCGGTACACTAAAAAGACTTGACATCAAAGCCTTTACTTTATACAAATTCAAACAGGTATACCCCACAGGGGGCAAGCTTTGAATTGAACTATAATTTATGTTTTAATTGGAGATTAAATTATAAGCGTTAATATCTGCGCTTTAATTTTTTTTTTTTTAGTATTGATTGATTAAAAAAATGTAACGAAGTTTTACCCACTTCATAAACCATTATATGAAGATCCTGCATCTCTTTAAATAATGTATTAAAAAATAGATAAGATTAATAATTTGAAAAACACTTAATTAAAATTTCCAAATAAATTACAATAGTTAAAACCACAAAATATCTCGAAAATATCGAAGCAATATAAAACTCCGCCCCGTTAACTAAGAATAATTCTCAAATAATTTAGAAAATTTGAAAAATCTGGAAAATTTATATTATCTCGATGAATTTCGAAAGAATCTCAAAAAATTTCGAAAATCTTCAAAATATCGAATAATTTCAAAACCCTTTAATCAAATTAAAGGAAAATGGAAATGAAGTCAGGAAATCGAAAGACCAGAAATCAACCCTAGATCCTGAAATTAGTCGCCCTCTGTGTTATTCAAAGGCCACCTATTTAATATATACATTTATATTCACAAAATTTCCGATTCAATAATTATTATTGGAAAATGGTTATAAGAAAAATACAGCGTATCAAATTACATAAACTGCACATTTATTTGCTTATGTTTAAAATATTTAAGAGACAAAACAAATAAATATAATTCATTAAATTAAACATAGAGTACATACATATTAATATTTTGCATGAGAAATCAGTAATTATTTTAGAGTTGCCAATTTTGGTATTTTTCGCCGCGCTTTATAAAAATATAAAGTGTTCAGAAATTGACCGCCCTTGACTTTATATATAAGTAAAATATATATATATACAAATATACAAATTGTACAGACATATATTTTTGATATTGTAAATAAAAATAATCGCGGATATACTTACATATATGTTTGATTTGATTTTTTGTTATTTAACGCGCGCGACAGACAGACAAGGACTTTTGGAAATATAGACATTCCAATGTTTGGTGTACATTTTGTAAATTAAAATAAATTATATATATATTTTGAAAGGTGATCGACTTACTTAATATTTTCTGCAAATCATTTATGATTAAGATTAATTGCTCTTTGTGAGGCGCCGCCAATTAATCAAAATATTTATAGTATCATACTTATGGCGTTAATTTATTGTCATCTCATTGAAATTTTTTTGTTTTATTTTATTAAACACTATAAAGTAACTACATACTCTATTTTAATGGCCGAAAGTTATTTTTATAGCAAATGCGTAGCCAAAAAGTATAATGAAACATGTAATTTAAACCTTTCGTAACATCTCCTCAACACAGCATATATACTCACATATATGTATACGTATGTATGACTCTTAAGGTTAGAGTATTTTTATCAAGTACCTCAGAACATGCATATAAATACCGTTAAAATATTAATATATTTTCTTACATCATTATATTATTATACTGTTTATAACAACGTAAGACGTATTTTTACGTAAACAGAAAGAAAAAATGAAAAATGAAGAAAGATATGTACTCGATGTTTGTATATAAACAGAAGTTTACTAGGTTTCACAACATTTACAATACAGCTTCAAAAGCTTTGTCCTTCAAATTTAGAACGTACAGTATTTATACAAGTAAATTCAAAGGTCGTCCATATACTAATCGATAGATGGCAAATTAATAATAAATTGGTAAAACGATGTGAAATCTTACAAAAATAGTCTTAAAAACATCCTGGATAAGATATAGTTTAGTATTTTACATTTTTTGTAAAAAAAAAATTAACAAAACTATAATAAATTATTATGAAATATGAAAGTTAAATCGTGCTAACAAATAATAATAGTAATAATTATAAATATTTTATTATACTTATATTTGTTTTCGTTTTTTTTTTTAGTTTATTTCTTGATTGAATAAATGCAAGATATAATTTTAACTTAATAATAATGCAACACAAAATTTCAGTTCAAGGTGTGGAAAAAACAAACCAATAAACTTAACAATTTTGAACTATTTAATTCATTGAGAGAGTTAAACTTTGTTTATGCATTATATTATATGTATAGATATACTTTTAATGTACAATGCAAAAGAATACTGATATAAATAATATGATAAACTCAACTAAAAAACCCTTAACCTATTAAGATTTCTACATTTTCTTTATTATATTCAGGCGTGGTTCTTGTAATTTTTTTTTTTTTTGTTTTGTCTTGATTTTTTATTATATTTTCTAAACAAACATTTTATATATCTCGTCACGTTTTTTTTTTTTGTTTGTCCATATCTTGATGTTTAGTAGTTTAAATAATAAAATAATGACGAAATATTAAAGAAAAATATGGATATTCTATTCTTAATTAAATAAAGAAATCTATACCCACCCAAACTAACTACTACTAAATATTGGCCCCCTTGCCATTTGGTGTGTACAAAGGTAATAAATTGTGTACGTACAAAATAAAATAAAAAATCTACTTTGCGTGTTCCCTTTGTGTCAAGAAATTTTAAAATAAGAAATAACCAAAAAGAGAACGGCATTGCATATATTTCGAAATATTTTGTCTTTAAGTGAATGGTGAATTTAACACACGGATTTTTGTTTGCATATAAACAACCAAGTAAATAAATTGTATAAAATTACATTTTTTTTTTTAATATCAATTAATTGAAAATGATACGGATATTAACATTTTTTTTTTGTTTTTGTTAAGTTTGTTTGTTAACTGTGACTTTTGGCATATTATAGAGAGGCGGTTTACAACTATTTAAGTATTTGAGAAGAATCTTAATTGTGTGATATTGTCACAAAATAAAAAATTGGCGCATTAAGTCTACTTTGGTAAAGCGGGCGACTTTGAAATAATGTTATCATCAAAATTTAAATTAAGAAAAAAATAAATTCAGGACCTAAACTAATGCCTAATCCTGAATTCGTGAGATTGAGCTTTATAAACTTATTTCGACTTAATTATAAAAGAAAATTTGGCCTAACAAAAGAAATTAAGGCTAATTTTTATAGGTCGAATTACCTTTCAAAAGCCATTCATAATATACCATATTAAGAAGATCTCAACGGAAAATTTGTCTATATTTTCCGGGAAACTTTTCAACGCTGGTTGAAAAAGATTACAGATTCAAGATCAGGACAATTATGAGCTTCTGTATACCAAGTTTCAATATAATCGTGTTTTTTAAAAAGCAAAGTCAGAAAATATTTGGAATTTCGCGAAAAAAATTTATTTTGAAAAATTTAATAATATAATAATACCGGGAGCACTCCAAAATCTTGCATTACAAAATCTCGTATTACATAATCTCGCATTTTAAAAAAATCTAACATTACAAAATCTCGCATTACAAAATCCCGCATTATAACATCTCGCATTATAAAATCTCACATTACAAAACCTCGTATTACAAAATCTTGCAAATCCAAAAATATTATTGAAAAATAACAATGAAGGAAAATTAATATTAAATCATTTTATTATATGCAATTATCTTTAAAAATTAAAAAGTAACATTTAAAAACTAAAAGTGACAGAAAATTAAAATAATTAATTAATTATTTTATTATACGCAATATTTTTTAAAAATTCTATTGGAGTGAGTCTAGCCTTTTTCTTTAATATTCTTTGTATTTTTTTTAATTCTTGTTAATTTGCTTTCGTTTTTTCGGGAAACTGGACCTACATTTGAGTTGTTTAATTCTAAGCTTTGCCAAAATCGCTTCCTTTGCTAGATTCTCTATTATTTTATAAACACCCGCGTATCGTTGACCGACCACAACTTTTAAACGACGGTGCCAGGCCTCCATACTATTTAGCGTTCGAGGGAAGCATCCAGTAGCATTTCCTGAGTCTGCTATATACCAGAATTCAGGTTTATATCTTGGTGCTCGGTTGCCATTGCCGATGTAATTTTTTTTGAACCATGATCCAATTCTTTTGACATCTGTGTCATTAAACTCATTGGACAAACTGAAATAATACGCAGCAACTTCATAGTCTGCCACAAAAGCTAGGCTTTTTATCATTCTAATTTGCATTGAAAAAGATTCTATGTTCCCATACTTGTGTACCAACCTTTCTTTTGGATCTTCCGCCAAATAATTTGGCCGAAATGAAATAAACATCCCTTAAAACCGGTTTCCGGAAAAAAATATGATGCTGACGATACTATTGTTTTTTCGAAATCGCAAATTATTCTCGTCGGATTTAAATGAATTTCATTTTTCTAACAAATTTTTTTTAAATTGAAAAACAATTGGTCATATACTTTTCTACTTTTTTTGCTCATCAAGCAAAATACCAATGGTAATATTTCTCCATCAATACGTCCGTGTATTGAAAATATCTGATGCATTATGGATGGTACAACGTCGAAAGTACCATCCATAATCCAACAACTGGATTCAGCGAGGAGCTTTAGCGAAGAAATCATTCCCAACAAAATAATTTGTTCAACATCGAACTCTTCTTCGGTTAAAACAAAATGCGGGAGTCGTAGGAAGTGTTGATAATAGAATCTCTCATTATAATCGATGGTGGCTGATCAGAATTTTTTGCTTGGAATTTAAGGGCGCTGTTAGTTTCAGCTACAACTTTATCCGATACCAATGGTTCATGAGAATGCACTGATAGTTGTTTTATAATTTCGTGTTTATTCTGCACAACGTGAGTTACAACGCGACCTTTACACATATAACTTTTTTGCTTGGCGCAAACCCAATTGAATGTGAATTTTTTTTTTTTTTACTTAAATGATAACAATATCCGTTAATAAATAATTTATTATTGCCTTTGTTAGACTTGACCGTGTTGATATTCATGATAATATATGTTGAATACTAATTGATAAAATAGATTTTGTATTGCGAGATAATGTAGCCAACCCGAATACTAATTGATATAGTGACAATAATCAATAAACAAATTGTACTTATTGTAGTAACAGACTGCCTGTTACTTGGTTTTGTAAAATTTTAATTTGCATTAGTTATGACGCTAAACATTTGCTCGCATTACAAAATCATTGATTTTAATTACAAAAATTTCGCATTACAAAATCATTGATTAATTTGAAATCGCGCGATTTCATATATTTACGGAAAAAGTTTATGCGAGATGATTTTGTAATGCGAGATTTTCTAATGCGAGATTTTTAAATGCGAAATTTTGTATGCGAGATTTTGTAATGCGAGATTTTTTAAAATAGATTTTGTATTGCGAGATAATGTGGCCAACCCAATAATACGATCATCCGCCATTAACAGTTTATAAATATTCGGCCTAGTTTAGGAGCTATGCGGCAGTCTACAAAAAAAAATTATTTCAATTTAAATTTGCAGCTTTCTTCACTGGCTTAGTTAGTAAAAAAAACACCAGGGTTTTTAAATGTAAAACTCTATAAGCTTGAAAACGCGAAGATCAATGCTTATAAAATAGAAAATAACAAATAAATTGAAACGATCAAAACGTTTTTTTATGACGTCAAATTTGATGTTGTTTCAGGTGTCGGTTCTGCCCAAGCCTATATCATCATATTTTCCGACTCATCATACTCTCTTCCCAAAGGTACTCTATTCGGTTAAGGTCTGGCGGTTGAGGTGGGAAATTTAGTGGTTTAGAAACATTGTATTGCAATCACTGCTTTACAACTATACCGTTGTATGTTTCCCATTATTATCTATTGAAAGATGATCTTTTAATAAGCTCATTTAATAAAAGCGGTCCATGATACCATCAATGAACTCTAAATTACCCGCCCAGTGGCGGCGATTGTTCCTCAAGCCATCACACTCTCACTCCCATGTTCCATCCTACATTTCAAATTTCTACACATCCGGCAAAAAAGAAAGAGTTTAGACGTATTCCTAGTTTCTGATAGTAGAAACAAAGATCTCGTACAATAATTTACTGTTCAAAATTGTAGTTTTTCATATATCCTATAAAATCAGGGTGTACGTAGACTTTTGTTTTACAATGACGTCGGGTCGCTGCAGTCTTACCACATTTGGAATACGATGGAATTTCTTTAATTAAAATAATTTCTGAACTCCCATTCATTAAAAAACCTCCATTCATTACAAAAAACTCGGAAAGGTTCGGTCCTCTACTCTATATGCATGTTTATTGTCTACAGAACTACATATGTTGATATACGAAAGTTTTTAACTAGTCTGTATATTTACTTATTACTTAATCCCATTTCCATCGTTAATTTTCATCAAAATTGGTTAACAACCAAACTATAGAACTCCGTCCAAATATCATTTTAGAATCCCATTTTCATCATACTTGTTGAATTTCATTAAAATCGGTAAAGAAATAACCAAGTTCCATCCTAAATGGCCAATATTCCAGAACTTCCCCTAAATATAATTTCAGAAGGCCACATTCATTTTATAATCCCATTACCATCGTAGATGTCGAATTTTATCATAATCGGTAAACAAGTAGCCGCAGGAAGTTCTGTTCGAATTCGCCATATCCTAGAACATCATCTAACGACCTATGTTTGTACTCACCCTAGGCAATATACAACTTTTCATTGTGTCTCCAATAGAAGATACCATAGTAGGCAAGGAAAAATAATGAACTGCACTGCACCAAGTGAATGAAAAATAGAACCTAATAAAAATTTTAAAATCCCCTTTCTATCCATCCGTTCTCAAGTTATTGTGGACACGGACAGACAGCAAACCGAAAATATAGCAGCATGCTTAAAAAAGAAAATTCGACCTAACAATTGGCCTAATTTGCAAGTTTTTTAGGTTGAAAAAATAAAAAAATAATTAAGCCACGTTTTAACTGTATTATTTTCACTTGAAGTTGAAATCAAGGTTGTTCAACAGACATCAGACATGTCACAGCAGTTGCTAAATTTCAAATGAATAAAATTATGCTTTAAACAACTCCACGTTTGATTAAGCTCTACAGAAGTTTTGCCTATGTGATTGTAGAGAAATTTTTTGGTAGAGTTGTTGTTTCGTGTAAATACCCTCTGAAGAAGTCCTTGGTAGAATTTCCGGACACCGAATTTTGGTTGAAGAACGATTTGTATTTGGCTGTTTAGAAATCAAAATTTCATTTGGAATTTGGAGGTGCAAAATGCTTGAGGCTATCCTGTTGGGGGAAGTAGGAAAAATAAGACAGCAATTGTTGGATCGCTGATGATATTCGAAATTACGAATATTTTCCTAGTATTGATAAAAATTATGCGGTAGACTTCTTCTACAACCTTATTAATGATATAATTAACAAAACTGTCCGGCTTACTCATTCCTATTTTCACAATATGTCTAATCCTGTGTGGTATTCTAAAAAGAAAGGTAAAGGAAGAGCAAAGATTGTGCTACTCTCAATACGTCAGTTCAATAGAAAATTCGGCTAGCATTGGTTTTAGCTGTCTCGGTCAAAGTGGCGCCATTTATTTCTTGGTGTGGAAATATTAATAACTAAAAATCGCTGTTTATTTAATTTAAAAAAATTAAATCTTCCTTTTCCAAAATTTGCAAACATAATACACAATTGAATAAACATTAGTAAATTTTATTTCATTTCTATTTTAATTTAAAAACAAATTAAATCTTCCTTTTCCAAAATTTGCCACCGTCGCCTGTCGAGTGAGACAGCTAAAACCAATCCGTGCCGAAAATTCAAAACTAATTGAGCTGTAAAAGCTCAAATGTATTACAACAATACTTCAGCTTCTCATTCTAAAGCCATATGTAACTTATTTTGAGATTTTTTTAAACCTGTTTATAATACTAATCAGGGCTTAAGGAATCCCAACAATGTACAATCTTATATAAATCATCATGAAGATGAAATATTCGTAAAGCTTAATAGTTATTATACTAATAACGGATGTGAATCTGATCTGCTAACCCATCTTTCAAAATAAAAATGTTGCTCAATCGATTTATGTTCCAATTACGCTAATATTTAATAAATCGCTTTGTGAAGGAAGATTTCCAAAGTGCTGGAAAATTGACCAATATTAATTCTAAATTGTTGTTCAAAATTATTTTTAAAAATTGTGCATAGAGTTGATGTGATATATAAATTTCTCAAAAGTGTTTGATAAGTTGCATCGATATGGAGTCGGTGGCATCAATCTCCTTTGGTTTGAAACTTATGTTACACACAAAGAGGACAGACGTTGAAATTAATAAAGAATGTTCTCTTGAAATTGTACCTGCGTCCGAGGTGCCACAGGGATCAACACTAGGCCTGTTGTGATTTGTTTTATTTATAAACGATATTACTAACATTTGGTGAATTTATCTTTATTATTGGCAGATGATCTAAATATGTTGTATGCTGATGGGGTATAATTATTGATAATAATTTGAACTTTAAAAAATACACACAAGAAACGGTCGGATATTACTAGTTACAGATCACATCTTACAATCTTTGAATCTTTATATGATTTATTATCACTTAGAAGTAGACACATTTTTGCTGATGAAGTTCATTCTACAAAATGTTGCATTACATAATTGAAAGTGATTAACAATATATTTATGTAAATTTAAATAACATTTAAAATTTTAAAGTAAGCCACGTACGAAACTAACTTCAGGAATAACTCGCCATTAATTCGTTTCCAGGGGTATCATAATACCTACTGATTACAATTTATTTATTGGTTCTCTAAGTACATATCTATGTATCACATTAATTTTACTGTAAATCTTTTATTGTATTATTATTATTATTTTATTATTGTTGTTGTAATTATTATTATTATTATTTCTATTCTTAAATTTATTTTTTATTTTGATGTCATTGTTATTATATATAGTGATAAGTAAGTGGGAGCTAGCTTTCTGTTTATCAGTTGTTTACTGAATCAAATAAGTAACTAAATAAATTAACATTGACCTAAAGAAACAAAAACAAAACATCATTTCAGAGCTAAAACCAGTGCTTCCAAAGCAACATTTAAAAAGTTCACAATATTCAAAGAAATTAAATTTTTAGTTAGCTTTGAACTTAAGGGAACTTATGCCGAAAGTTGTACATGCTTGATATTGTGACAGCTGTCGACGATACTCGTACATCAGTAATTAATCATTCTAAAATTTAATCACACAATTCTAAAAAAAACTAAATAAAATCGCAATACTTTGGCCCAACCAAGGAAAGACATTTAATAAAGGTAACTTTACATTTTGTCCAAAAATTATGGTTTACAATGTTTACGTATAATGTTAAAATAAACTAATGGTTTAATTATTATAATATATGTAGTAAATAATTCGATACTGGTAAAGCATTTTTGACAAAGTAAAGGTATCATTCGGTTTCTCCTGAAGTTTGGAATAACAAATACTGGTGAAGAGGATCGGATTTCCGATTAGCAATATTAAATAAAGTTTGAGTGCCTTTGACTATAAAAGCCCATAAAAAGGATGATAATAAATATTACTAGGGTCAGTAAAATAATATTAAGTCAATAATGAGAGCAATTCCCACAATTAATTCAAAGAGCTCACCGGATTGTGGGACCGTATTTTCAAATCTGAAGGTACAAAACCTCTTCGTAATCACAGATCCGATACTCACAACACTACACAAGGCATCATAACATATATCCACGAAGTATGGTGCTTTACCATTGTGTACATTTATCAATCATTTTGAAGTAGACTTAATTATTTTGTTTATTTCGTATTTTTTTTATGTTGATCAAATTGTAATGCGACTTTATAAAAACAAAGGGTTTTCCTCAAAAAAAAATTAATTATTTTGTAACCAAGCACGAATCTATCATGCGATCCATAATTAAGGACAGCAAACGATCTGCTTTAGGGAATTGATTTTTTATAGCGATCCACAATAAGAACATTGGAATTTATTCAATTATTTATCAAGAAATTGGTCTTACGACATATAGGCTGAAAAGTTTCCTGTAATGAGCCGTAATGAGTTATCATTATTAAATTTAGAAAATAGAATTTTTAATAGGGACATTTCTATTTTCAAGTCGAGCTGCCATTTGGTTGGTGTGCATTTCACAAGCAACAAATTTGGCGTATCATGGTGCAATTCATTCTCTATCACTCTATCAGCAACCAATATTAAAAGGATACGGAACTAACTTTGGGCAAGCATTCACCACCCGTCTTCTTTTGGCCTTGGATCGGTGAATTTAAACGTAGCTGCACAAGTATTTTTGATGATGAAACCAAAAGAGGTGTCAGGGCCAGAAATGATGAACTTATAGAAAATATCTTGCGTAGACAATGGAAAGCTTAGAGCAAGATGGTGCCAAGTAACCTTTTCAAAGCAATGCTTGGAAAAAATGTTTTAAAATCGTTGGATGAAGTGTATCGAGTTAAAAGAAGATTATATTGAAGATTAAATAGAAACATTGCTAAACAAGTTGCGTTTTATTAAAATTCAACTTTTTTACTCAAAATCTAAACTTACTCAAAGCAATAAGGTTTGGTTTTAAATACATTTTATAATTATTATAAAAATAATCAAACCGTTAAGCTTTAAACAGCGATCAGCAATTGAGACAATCACCTTACGTACATTTCTTTTAATATTTACCCCAAGACACACAACTGGTGTTATCGGCCAAAATAATTGGAAAAACGTCCTATTTCCTGAGTTAACCTATTTTATGTCCGAAATTATGATGATGATGAAACTAAAGTTCGGTAGCATCGCCAACATCCAGCTAATGACTGTACATAATTTGTTTGCGATGAACACAAAATCATGAATTAATTTAATTGAGTGACGAATGTTTATGGTATATCTTTGAATTTTAATTACTTTAAATTTTGTTTGGTTCTTAATAAAGCTCCAATAGTCATGTTTTGAATAAAACGAGATTTTATTGTTTCTTCTTTGTAATCGTGGGATCTAGAAGATTTAAAGTAAAATTTAAAAACCACCGATAGAACATCGGAAAATCACAATACAAATATATTGAATGTCCGAATAATGGAGGCAAATACGATAACGATTATTTATAGCCTAAGCATACTAATCGAAAATATGCTATTTTTTCGTATTTATTTTATTTCCCGAAATAAAATTAATTGCATGCGATAAGCTTATTCAAAAACAGACTGGAAACAACATCATAACAAAAAAACCTAGATATGACAATTAATTTTTGTGAAGTACATAAGTAAATATAAAACTTAACAACGAATAAAACACAAAGATTCATCAGATTTATAATAGTTCAAGTAAAACATTACATGATGTTACAAATTAAATTTTTTCTAAATCAATAAAATTCCCATGATATTTACCTATGAAAAAGTACACAAAATAAGCGAAAAATTCCAATGTAAAATAATTTCTTTACTTCTAGTTCTAAGGCAATTTTATTTTCTCATTTCTTCGTATAATATGCTCAATAAATTGTAATTTAATGATAAGAAAAATACATTTGAAGTTTACTTTTATTATTGTATTGTATCTATTTATAAATAAATATATTTTTTGTTCTAATATCTTTAAGAATAGGTCAAAAAGAGACGGAACTTTTCTTATATTTCCAATCGATTATTTTTTTATAATGTCTTTGTTGTAATCATTGTTATGTGCGCTTTTTAAACTCACGGGTCATACATAAAACATGATCATATGAAAAATAAAACTATACTTATAGTACAACATAATACAATACATAAAAAGATAATCGAAACTATGTACATACATATATATGAACAATGATTATCAACAACTGAATCGCATGTTGATGAGGGAAACAAAAATCTTACTACCATTTCTATGTATATACAATTAGAAGAAAAATAATGTTCGCAAAACCTACTTACGTCACAAAAAAAATGTCGTCTATAAAAATATTAGGAACTATTTTTTTTTTATAGCATAGCTATTTGCTAGATATATAAAGCAATAATAGCATGACTAAAGATTTTTTTGTTGATCTTATAAACGTTCGACTGAACACAAATTTGTGTAATATCGAATTCAATATCATTTAATTTATTGTTATGATACGTACATAGTTTTTGTTTTTATTAAAATAAACCATTATATCTACTCAATAAATATGTATTATATATTATATATATATATATATATATATATATATATATATATATATATATATATATATATATATATATATATATTGTAAAGTGTTTTAATAATTGATTGTAAATTGAATAGTTTTGAAATCTGAAAGTAAGTATATCAAATAAATGTTTACCTAATGGTGGAATTTTCCAAATGAAGTAAGTGATCGATCGACACTCGACAGCCACATTGACTAACGCTATCAGAAACTAAAATCTTGAATAACAATTCTCTATGTAAATACAAACATTTATAGTATCAAGATTATGAATATAGCAGATACAGTTACCGAAACATAAATTTAGTATGTATGCATAATTCACATTTCCTGTCAAACATATGCTGAAGAGTGTATTATTTAATTAATTTTTTTTTAAATTCACAAAAACCAAAAAAAAATTATTGAATGTCTTGAAATTTTCTTTTTTGCAAAAAATGTCGTTTTACAACTTTTATTTTATTTTCTGTTATATTTAATTATGATTTTGCATTTCTACTTCATGTACATATGTACACCTTTATATATTTCATTCAATTTTTACGTTAACTATGTAAGTATTTAGAGAAGCAACAAGTTTGTCTTATACAAAGAGGAACAGATGGGCTGTGAAATAAAAAAAAATTAAAAGTTTTCACCTGCCTCTCAAAAAATATACTCCACCATTTTGATATTCAAATACATATATTATATAACACATCTTGCAACTAGTTTATTCTACTGCTAAGTATGGGTTTTAAAATCGTAAAATATATTGAAGGGATTTTCCGTTGTATTAAATTCGGTTAAATGTTAACACATTTTCTGAAATAATTCGGTCGTGTTTTATTTACAGATCAAGATGGTTATTTACCCTCATTTTCAACAAAATCAGTAAATTTACTACAATACAATTAAAAAAAACGATATCAACGATTTAATTCTATTTCAGATACTTGTAGGGTGTTTTCAAAAATGCAGCATCTGTGCAGATATTGCGGTTAATATAAGTATAAATAATTGTTGAACGCAATGCTGCTAAATCTGCATATAATAATACGTAAGATTAGGTACTAAAAGAATGCAGAAATTTTTAAAATGATCGGCGTTAGCGATGAATACATCTGAGACCTCCTCTTGGATAGAATTTCAAATAAATTTTTGGCGGAAATTCCGATACATTGAAATATTTACTGGATGTTCAATTACAACCTACTTCGTCAGTTAGTATTAATATTTATACGACTATCAAGATCAAAATTTCATTTTAATTTATTTCAATAACTTTACGTGTTCCGCGTATGTATTGTTCCATATAGAGCGCAAACGTTATAATTACTTATATTATCATCAATATAACTAACAAAGTATGTATGTTAGATTTGCAAATCGTTTTATGTACGTAAGTATATATAATTAAATGACAACAAAGTAATTTTCTTACGACTTACTAGTTCATAAATTTATTAGGGAAAATAAGTAACTCTGTGTGTGTACACAAAATAATATATAAAATCTTATTTTTATCTTTTTTCTTTTCATTTTTTTTAGGTTAAAGGTTATTTATTTTATTCGCTATTTATTATCTGGATGACAATGACTATTGGAATTTTAAGGTCATTAAAATTAAATTAATTATCTGTTTCTCTTATTAAGTAAGATAAATTATTTATTGAGGATAAAATGTAAGTAACTTATAAGACACTTTCTCAAGTATAAATTTAATATGCAGTTATTATATTTTTTGTGATCAATGATTTATAATTTATTGATTTTAATATATAAAATTTAAAAATTTATTAATTAAAATTTATAAATGGATGGGGAAAAAAATGTTTGTGCGGAAATGCAAAACTACAAACAAAAACAAAATATTTGTCATACGTCAGTCAGTAACCAACAAATTCAATGAATTTTTGTTTAATAATTCCAATATACGAATTTGGTTTCCTTTAAAACTATAAACCGGATGAGATTCAATTTGATGATTTCATATGATATGTGAATACTAAAAACCATATACGATATACAATAATTTACACTTGTTCAGGAGTTTGTTTGTATAAAGTGTTTTTACACACTGCATATTTTAAAACATTATTTGAACAACAATTATTACACTCTTGCCTTTCTTATCAAATAAGTTTATATATTTTTTTTATATTGTACTAATCTTATCAATTTTAAAAATATACATATTCAATATTTCTGTTATCAATATTTATTACGTACATACATATAATTGGTATACTAGGCAAAAGATAATAAATAATATATATTCAACGTTGCCAAAATAAAAACCTTATTTTATATGCATCTTATTTCAAATTGCTGTTAATTTATCAACACCGGAAGTCTTTGCCTCGAAATATTGCCATTTAAAATAAAAATGTATTCGCCGTTAAGTTCAACTGTCCGATTATGTCCGCTTTTAACGTGTTTTTTTATTACATATTTTTATTCAACAAACAACACATTTTTCAAAGCTGTTCGAAAAATTGATCTTGATGATAATTAATTACATACAATAATTTTTTTTTTTTTCGACCATCGATTTTCTCAATAAAAATGTAAACATCACTTCACAATAACACAAATACCACACACATTGTGATTGTAATAAAATAAAAAATAAAAAAAACTTTACAAAAATAAAAGTAATTCTTAAAAGGACAAGAAATTAATGTTTTTGATTTTAGATTTTGTTGCGCGTCTTTGTTGATTTCGAAAAATAAAATAAATTATGCGACATTTAAAAGATTTTAAGGCGTTGTTAACAAGAAATTCCTTTTTGTTTGTAAAGACAAAAACAATCTTACCGCCTAAACACTCTAACATATTTATTCAACAGAAAAGATTTCCTTTTTATTTCGTAGAGAAAATAAGCATATGATTTTGTAAATGAGATAACACAAAATTTAATACATTAAAGACGAGTTACCAAGCCATTTTATAGAATAAAAACTTGAACTGCTAGTTTGCTACTTTATTTTTATATTATTTCTTTTAGATTTTATTTTCATTGCCCTTTCATAAACTTAACTAAAACTAAACTAAACTGGAGAGAAAAAAGTGGAAGTAATATAAAAATACGATTAACAAAAGGAAGAAAAGTAAAAAATGTAATATTAGCGAATTATCAAAGTGCTATTTTTGCGAAGATCGAATTTGCTTACGTAATTAATATATGAACTGCATAAATTTTTCAATTGGTACTCATATTGTGTAAAATATCCTCTTATACTTCATTAAACCTAATTTTTTTATCTTGTTATCTTAGGACCTCTAAGTTATAAAGCATTAAAAATATTAAGATGAATCATGAATAAAGTACTGAACCAAATCGTTAAAATAAGAAATTACTAGCAAGCCTATAAAATGTCATGAGAAATTGACAGACGGTAATGCATATTTCATGGTTATTCGGTCTTTTGTTGGTGAAATTCTATGTTCATACTTATACATGTATTTCTTTTTGTATTATTTCGTCCCAAAATGACGTAGAAACTTTTTTCCATTGACGTACAAAACAATAATAACAAATTATTTTTAATTTTTGTAAGTATTTTTATGTTTAAGTTGATTCTTGGAAATTTTTCAGAATTTAAAATACGTTCAGTTAAATTTAAACAATAATGCATTAAATAGCAAACAAATATTTTCAGATATTTACATTATTCGGATACATGTAAGGTATTACTTTCCCATCAAATTTAAAATAATTCTAATCATAGCTCGAAATAACTTAAAAATGAGAGTTACAATCTTCTTACAATCTCCATTTGAATTACGTCTTTAACGTAACTCAAATGGGCATTTTTGAGTTGTTTTTGCATTATGGCCCCAAACAGGCGTTATTAAATCTACTAAAATAGTTGGTTTCTATCAACATATTCCCTGTTATACCTCTAAATTTTACCAATATTTAATTTTAAAATTAGTACAATTCAATATTTTAAACTAGTTTAAACGAGTAAAATTAATCTTTCTCGATCTGATGGAATCCAGTAGGGCAAGTACAAAACCGGCGAACGTCTGAGCTATCAGTGCTTGAAAAAAAAACAGTGAACCATCCAGCCGGCCAAATGATTTAGAGATGTTTTTCCTTTCCTTTGTTTCCTTCCATTGAAATTAATTTTTAGAGTCCAGCGACTGTGATTTTCAGGATAACACCGCCCCTTGTTATCGAGTGAAAACATTAAGTATAATTTTTTCATTAGCTAATTTTGTACTTAAGACGATAAAAAAAAGAAAAGATTTATTATTATTATGTGACTTCAAGATACAGGTTTTATGTTGAAAAACGAAATTTCCCACACTAGATTAGCCTGGAAATTGACCCGATTGATCCCCATTAAAATCCTCTGGCACGTAATGGAGATGAAAATCAATAGACAGATGACATCATCATCCAAAAAAATTCAATAATTGAAAAAGTGTGGTGTAACGAACTGATCATCGGATAACTACAAGATTTAATTGACCAAATATTAAACATAACTTTTATTACTTCATTAAGACTCCTTTTGTATTATAAAAATAAAAAAGCTACAAGCGAAAATCCCCAAAGACGGAACCGCAAAGGAGCCAGAAAAATTTCGTTTTTGGAGTGTGGCCGATGTGGGGTAATTCAGCTTATTGCATACGTCGCCAAAATCAAGTAAGACCTTTATTTTTGAAAAAATTTGTATTGTGTATTTATAGTTTTTAGCAGCTGTGGTCCAAATTTTCCAGGAAAATTATAACCGAGCAAATTTTCACTTTTTTCAAATAAAATAATTTTATTTACTTTAGGGATTTTATCATTCATATCGCTTCTTCTGATAGTAAGACTAATGCTAAAATATTTTCAATGCAATAATGGCGCTGTCGCCTCAAACTTCCTCTTGACCAAGATTTAAAGAATTCTTCCTGTTTCAATTATTTCATTTCAATTCTTATTTAAAACAAACAGGCGTAAAATAGAGAACTTTGAAAAGTCGCTTAGCATTTTACCTCTTTGGGCAGGATAACAAATAAATGCCAAAAACCTCATTTTTACCTACTTAAGTGTAATTTTGAAATAAATAAAAAAAATGCTCAAGGCACTCCCAATTCTTTCGCAGTTTACTTTTACCGTCCTACTTTACGCAGTAGTAGCCAAATCGAGGACGTACGGCTATAAAACCGTTTTGTATAAACCACCTGCACATTGCATTGCTTCATGCCAACCTATAGTGCTGACATGAAAGGTGGGTCGGGCTATGGATTCTGCACTCCCTTTCAAATATTACATGCACAGTCATTTTCTTTTTCATAAGAATTTTGTTCGTAATTAAAATTTTTAAGTGGAGATTAATTATTTTAATTTAAAATAAATTGTCTGTCACATTATTTTTACGCAAAAATTGTAACTAACTAGAATTGCTCCGATCCGATGAAGAGTTCTTTCGCTACAGTACTCTCAAGCATTGTTAACCGCTATTTCGTGGTTTGTAATTTTAATTAAAAATTTTGTGGAGACAAGTTATTTAAATTTAAAATCCACCGTTTCTATGCGCACAAATTGAGACCAGAATTACTTCGACCAGATGAGCCGTTCGCTTGCTACAGTGGTTCAAGCGTTTTAAATCGCCCGAAATCATCTTCATTTAAATATGTAATATAAATATATTAGCCTCATTTCTTGACCTATTTCCTGAAACGACAAGCAATAAAAACCACTATTTACTATGTATCAAGAAATGAGGCTATTATGCGTAAAATGACCAACCTATGCATTGATATAAGTTGTTTAATTAAAACTAATGATATAATGAGTAATTGCACTCGACCAAGGGTAAAATTAGTGTCGCTCACTTTCCGAACACGAGGCTCTGCGGTGTAAGACGTAATATGTCAAAAGTTGAAAAAATTTCTAAATTTTCCCGAAAAAACTGGTGGCAAAATTATAACAAACAAATCTTTAGAAAAAGTGAAAATATGATTGATGAATTTTCCTGTAAAATTTGGATTGCACCTCCTAAAAACTATGTCACAATCAGACATTTTCATAAAATAAATTCTTACGACTGTCTGATTTTGACGGCGTACATCAACTACTTAGGCTAAGTAGCCAAAATTCGGTGTACAATACTAAGCTTAAATATTTTCCCGATAATTTGATTTTGTAAGCACCACACACAGCCAAAATGTCCATCTTTAATGGAATTCCGTATTAGTGGTGTTCCACCCTTCAGGATTTTCACTGGTATAGAAAACGACCAAAGGCAACTTAAATTAACAAATAAAATCTTAATTGATACTTGGCTGAAACTGAGTTATTAAGATTAAATGAAAACAAAAATCAACATTTCTTTTGACGATTTCAATTCACCAGAGATTCGTAAACCAACAACAATTTTGCTCGACGGATTGACTTTTCTTGACAAATCGAACAGTTTGACAGCAGAAAGATTGGTATTTCTTGGTGAATCGAAATCGTCATTATTCTATAATACGTACAACAATAATTTACAAGAATCTTGTGATGTTGGCCCCTACATGTTGGTATGATTAAGAAGACATGTTTTATCTGTTTTAGAAATCGTTGTTGCCCGCCTAAGTTATTATTTTTGTAAGAATTACTTTTTAAACAAGAATATTAAAATTGTTTTAGATGTTTAGTTTACTTATAATGAATTATTTTTCTGCTATTTTCTTGTACATATATGGAAATACATATAAGTAAATAAAATTATCCGAATATATTTTGTTTTGAAAAATAATTTTAAAAAATTTTTAATTTTACATTCTACAACATTGAAAATATCAATGAATCCTACCACAAAGTGATTCCTGAATCCTGAGAGTTAGATTCCGTTTTATTAATGGTTGGTTGGTGGGCGCTAGCTAATCTTATGATTTAGAATTTCTCTTGTATTTGGAAAAAAATTATTGAAAAGTGCTTTGGTGGATAAAGAAACAAATCTCCTTTTCTAAAATTATTTGTGAGGAAAGCCGTTTGTCATCTCGTTTGTTCGAAGTCTGAACCGATATAATTAACAAAATGTCATTTTTTCGCTCGTCTAGTTTGCTTCTCCGTCAATTTCGATAGAAGAAAGCAACATTACAAAATTGGAAAGCGATATTACAAATTGCTGTTCAAACACTCACAAAAATCTGACGTATTTTAGCTGCCAAATAATTAATCTATTGGTCACTTTATAGCGTTCAGTAAATGCACTAAAACGACAACATAGCAGTTTCTGCACACAAATCTGACATTTCCCCAGTATCTCTTCAATTACAAATAAAAGTGAAAAATTCATTTCATATGTATACCAATATGTATAGTAAAATAAGAAATTCCATTAAATTTACACAATCTAAAATTAAACCTGTTCTGTCTAGCTGTAATTATGGTTTCCTTTTAATTATGTTGTAGCCATAAGTAATTGTATATTATTTATATAACAAAATTCCATAAATCAATTTTAAAATAAACTCCATAAAAATATGCAACAACCTAACAAAACAAAATACAAAACTAGGATACATTTTCTATTGTAAAACCGGCTTACGTCCTATTTTGACAACCACCGAGTAAATCTTTATGGAATTATAGTTCAATTAAAAAATCAGATATTTCTGTATAAATAAAGAAAACTACAAATCTTCACAAGATAAACTAAATGACTTTGAAAGCAACAATTGAAAAATACTAACCTTGCAAATGGATCTGGTTCAACATCATATAATTCATTAATATCCTTTTCGCCAATAAATGCTTTTAACATCTCCTGGCTTACTTCTAAAATGCCGTCACCAACGTGACGAATTCCACCTGATTTATCCATTTTTATAACAAATAAATTTCACTTTAATCACCGCACTAATTTCGTACACACAAATTGATTAATTGTTTAATTTCACTTTAATCACCGCACTAACTTCGTACACACAAATTGATTAAAAAAAAAAACAAAAACAACTTCTAACAGTAAGGAAAATATTCCTAGTGTTCGCTGATGACAATATTTTTTGAGCAAAAAAACGAACGCATCAAGAGGATCGGTATATTTTTAACTCTTTTAACTCTACTTTTATTTTCTACGTGATGTTGACGTTTATATTAAAATACCAAAATTATGTGTCAAATCAAAAGTTGCTCATTTGTCAAAAATATCCGGATATTTTCTGTCAAACGGCTTTCAGTGAACATACGAATTATGTACACCAACAACAAAATTTGTGCAAAATTTTGTAATCTACCAATTTTTTATTTCTTATTCTTGGTTTACTTAACTATGTATTTCGTATTTTTTGCGTTATATATTAAAAAACCCAAGCGTGTGAGTAAGAGACGAAACTAATGAACGACTTTGAGAAAGGCCGTCTGTTTATCTTTTTATTTTCAACGTTTTTTTTTTTTATTATTATTATTTATTGTAACAAAAAAATATTGAATTGTATTTGTGTAGATTTTTTGCTGCTTTTTCAATTTATTTTGAATGAAAACTATTTATATTATATATATGTATGTATATAAGAATTCACCATAAAGATACAAAAATAAATTCACTTCAAATACACAAAGTTGTATCTTATTTTTATTTTATTTTTTATTTTGTATTGTAAAAACACACTTTATAGATATCAAATTATCATTCACTAATCTTTTTATTATGTATTGTGTAAAATAACAAAAATGAACAATACTAAAACATAAAATAATAATTGCAAAAATATATATTATTTAATATACTTTTTTATTTTTAAATCATAAAACAAAAAATTGAAATTAATTAAGAATACCACGCCCGCCCGACGTATTATTTTGTCGCTGCGTCTTTTGCCATTCGCTTTGAGTAATTGACTGATACTTTCCGTTCGTTTTTGATTTTAATTTTTTGTCTTTATTTTTTACTTTTTTGAGGTTTTTTGCTTTTTGTTGTTTTTTTCCGTTGTGTTTCAATTCAGCGCCGGATCACATTGCTGAATTAAAAATAAAGCACTGAAGCAAAAATTTGTAAATGTAAAATAGTTTGTGGTTTGTTCGGTAGATGGTCAATGTATACATTAATAAATATACATTTAGGCGGAAAAAAATAATAAATAATACAAATCAATATTGAATATGCTATTAGGCGAATTAAACTAAAACAAAAAATGTCTTCACTATGAACAATGGCTCACTTTTGCTCGGGAAGATTAGCGCCTATAAGTGGATTAAATAAGCTTAAATGTTTATTAACGTATCCTGCACCTTAGTTAGGGCCATTCATTTCACGACGCTATTTCTCACAATCCTCCCGATTAAGAAAGGAAGCCGTCTGTTGTACTCCTTGATTTAGCGATCAAGGGATTATTCAGTTAGGAAAACCTCCGGTTAATATCAAAATCAATGTAGTCTAGTCTAGTCATGTTGGAATCATCATGGCGTTGTGGGACCCTTCCGCCGTCATTAGCTCCAGTCGTGCGTCGTGCTTATAGTGTCTCTTCTTTGGAATCTTCTATAGCCTTTTAAAAAGGTTTGTTTTCGGGTTCCATTTCAAGCTCTGGCATTATCTCTGGATCTATTACTCGTTGTGCTGGGACTGGTAAACCAAAATCATCCCGCAAAATGTTGTTGCCGTCAACGAGGAAAGTGAATCGCTTCGCATTAATTTCAATTTCTCGTTTAGCCATTGGTGTTTCCAAACCGCATCTCTTCGTAATGACTCCGGATAATTTTGACCAATACATTCTCAACAACCTCGAACTCTTTCTTTCAACTTAGAGCCATGGTGCTGATTGAATTGTTCTTCCAATTTCTTGTCGTGTTCGATCGGATGTTTGACTCTCGTCTTCATCGCTCGTCCCATCATCACTTGAAATTGTGACTTCATGCCAAGAGCAAATGAAGGTGTGTAAAGGTAGCACATGAGGACGAATTTTTTGTGTGACCACAAGGTACCAAAAACCATTTATAGGTCCTGCAAAATCGATGTAAACTCTTGAACAAGGACATTTTTTGCCCACGACTTTAACGTGCACTTCACTGGTGTTTTCGCATTAGCCGCGCAACTTCCACGGAGCTTTACCAGTTTTTCGACGTCTTCAATGATCGATGACCAGTTCACCTTGCTTCATACTAACAGCTTCTTGCGGGCGATTCCTGGGTGGCCTTGGTGCAGCCCAGAAATTATGTGGTTACGGTAGGGACTCGGAACAACAATGCGATCACCATAAAATACGCAGCTTTGGATGGTCATTAGTTCTCTTCCAATGACGACTTCTTCATCCGGTTTCTCGTGACCAGCAATAATTTGCGAGCTGAAATCTGCGTACTCAAAGCTCTTCGTGTCTACGTATTTGATCGTGAAATCATAGGTGAGCAGTATGAGTGCGTATCGCTGTAATCGGCTAGCCGTGTATGGGTTTATGTGGGCATTAGAGACAAAGCCTCTCGCTAGATCTCCGGGTAGTTTTTGTCGGTCTACGGAAAGGACGATGCGGTGTGCAGCACGGGCCGCTTGGTTCCGTCGGTTAGTCCGTGCATCAATACTGCGTCCATGCCATAGCTCGATGCATACCATGTAATGGCTCCCACGAATGCTTGCAATTGTTGAACGTCTTTCTGTGTAGAAATTAGTTTCAGTATCTCGATTTTATGGCCCAGAAACTCCAAATTTTCCTGGCCAAACGAACAGTTTTCGAGCTTCACGTGTTCTTTTTGTTCCTTCCTGTGTTGATCGTCATGAGTTTTTTTTTATATGTCATCCATCTTCACCTATAAAAAGGCGTCGGATAGGTCGATTTTGCTGAACATTCGGTATTGACTAAGCTTCGAAAAAATTTTTTCCGGTGTTGGCATTGTGTACTTATTTGGTTCCAGTGGCTCATACAATCCTGTTCAATAATCGGCGCAAATACGTATTCTTCCGTTCGAGTGGTGCGGCGAAATTCGAATAATCGATTGAAAAATTGGTTTCGATTCTGCCTTCAATGTTAAAGATGCCTTCATTTTGTTGCACAAACCCAGTGAATCACTGAAAAGGAACGAACATTTTTATTTGATTTCCTCGTTCATTTTTGTGGTTTTCTTTTGCATTATGTTTTTGCAGACGCTCGCGATTGGTACGCTCCATAGATTCAGCGCTTCCATCCAATCACTTCCGAGGACATTTATACTTGATTTTGTTATGTAACATGCCCCGACGTCTTCTCTGTTTTGCAATTGCAACTGTGTCGTAAATTTTCCAAGCATCTTAACCGGGTCCCCAAAAAAGGGCTCATTGCTTGCTCTTCATTTGTGTCTAATATCGGGGATCCTAGCTGCTTCCAGTTGCTTTCGGAGATAATCTTCCAGTCAGACCCGGAATCGAGTTTCACTTTCAATTTCGTTCTTTCCATTGAAGAATTGTGCTATTGCTGAGTCAGAAATTTTATTTTGCTGACGTGGCCATCCGTCAGTGATGTAACGAGCAACCTTCTGAAGTAAATCACTTTCTGTAGTTGCCTTTTCAATGTCAACAAAGTCGACTAGCAACAATTTGGCGGTTCACTGCGATTCGGTGTTCTGCATAGACCATTGCAATAACGGTTTTTTCAGATTCAAGCGTAGGTTGTGCGGCGATCAGTCTGGATATAAAATCGGCATAGGAGGATCCTTTAGTGTCCACATATCTAATGTAAAAATCGTATAGGCGAGAAGGTTCTCTGCGTATCGCTGCGGTTCTCTCCGAAACTTGCTTCCGTAGAAATTACTTTAGTGTCCGCATCAGAGCTTCTCGTTGGACCTGTGCACAATTTTCTCTTCGTGAAGGATCCATAGCTGGAGGTATCAGCTGCAATGTCGATGGCAGTGTAATCTGAATTGCCGGCGAGCTGAGACAGAATTCCCTCTTGTGTTAGCAGCGGGTACTTCTTGGCTCGAGTATGTCATTGCGGCTGTCCTTCTTCATTACGACCACGATCGGTGTTGCACAGTCTGCATAGCTGATTGGTGTGATAACGCCTTGGCACTGTAGGCGAATAAATTGGTCCTCGATTGGTTTCGAGGCTGCATGTGACACAGGCCATGCACGGCGGAAGATCAGGTTTCGACTTCCTGTTTCATTATTTTCTATAGCTCGCATATGTTTGCATGTGCTGACCAGTGCGTTAAGGTTCAACTTGGGTTTGTGTAATGTGAATCTAGCATCTCGGACAGCTTCTTGAGAATTGCAGCATCTTTCAAATTCACCAGACATTGTATGAACGCCAAGTTCTTTAGATCTTCTTCCTTACATTTTCTGATCTCAAACCTCACGCATTCGCGCATAATCTGGGCTGCCTAGTTTTTGTCTCCTTCGCCATTTTCCTTACTGATTTTAAAAACCTTACAACAAAACGCGAAGTGTGACACCTTCTATCCGAAAAATCGCTTGATATCTTTGGCTGTAGTCTCTAACACAAATCCATCGGCAAGTTTATATTTGCGAATTTCTGGTAGTCGAGCTGTGATAGCCCCTTTAAGAGTCTAATTTTTAGATAAGATACTCTGGCATCTCGCGTCATACATGAATTTTTCGATCCGATCCGATAAATCCCTGAGTAACGAAAAATTTTGGCACTACTCGTCTCGTTTGTCAGCCGCAGCCGGAAGTACTTGCAACATTTGCTTTACCTGATTTGCATTCGATTTTCGAAGATCGAACCTGAATTGCGGAACTCTTAACAATTTCTCCTCTTCGTAAAATTTTACGTTTATTGCACTGTTTTCCTATCGCTGGACAATTTTTGTCTCTACTTATGTGACCTACTCTACCACATCTAAAACAAACCAATTCATTTCGCTTACCTCTACTCGATTTTACTCCGAATTTGTTTTGTGCATTTCTACTCAGACTAGGATATTTCGGTTCTGATCGGTCTCGATGCAACCGCTGATATTTTTTGCTGTCTTTATGCTGACTTTTCTATTGCTTGTATTTCCGAGTTTGCCAACTCTGTAACCCACAATCCCTGTGCTGATTATGTTAAGAGTTGTAGACAGTTTGATCCCCCAAGAGCTCCTTTTCGTCTTTGAACTCAAATTTAGCCGCCTCCTATTTTAATCTTACGACAAATTGATTTATCGTTTCTTCCGGATTCTGCTTCATTCACCTAAAATGTCTACGCTCCAGCGCTGAGTGTGACTTGGGCAGGAAATATGAATCCAATGCGTTCACCATTGATTTGAACTCGTCCTTTTCCTTTCGTTTGGCATCTTTAGCATCTTGAGGCAAATTTTAATAAATTCCCTGCAACTACTCTCACATCAAAAGCTCGCTTCCATTTCTCCCAATTCACGGCGATGTTTCCCTCAAAACTCAATCTGTTTATTGTGCCATTATTGCTTGCCAATTCTTCTCTTAATTGATCTTTTTCTTAATCTTTCTACTAACTGATTAAAATGTTCGACTCTCTCTTCTTTTTTTCACGTTTTCACTTTGTTATTAGTGGAAATAGTTATAAGATTTACACAAATACAGGATGAGTAAATATCTGTGGCTCAAACGCACCCTAACAACCACAGTACTGCAACGATGCAGAGTGGGCCGGTACAGATTATTGCAACATTCAGCCTCTCGAATTGTGATCACAATTTGACGTCAACGCGTTCTTCTTCTTCATGAGCTTCTTCTTTTTGCGCTAATGATTCTTCAAATAGTTCGATCCACTGGAAAAGAATCCACTCTTTATGTCCCTTTCAATATCATCGGGTAGGTGGTGTATCACAAGGTCCTTCTTACATTGGTGTCAACTTCAAGGCCGGTTTGGTTATCCGATTTTGCGAACAAAGAACGTACCCCAACCAACTTAGCCTTGGTGATTTTATGAATCTGTTGATGTCTACTTTATAAAGAAATAACACCATTCAGCTTTACATTACCTTAGCTTTTATTACACTGCTCAAAAATTCATCAAAAGCTATTATAAAATAGCCCCGTTCCAGTCCAGATGGCTCGAACTGTTGTCGACCTTATATCGTACGAACGTCTTCTGAAGATTCAAATCCTTAATGCATGGGTCGTCGGCGCGTTAATCTACAATTCCACATTACTGATTAATATTAAAACGCTTATTATTTTATCAAGATTTTGTTTCTTTATTTACAAATTAAACAGGACTAAAATTAACTGGCATTTAATTTTGATTTTTTATTTGTCTAATTAATTTTTAGTAATGTATTGTATTTTATTAAAAAATTGTATCCATTCGTTAATTAGATTCTTATTCATTTTGATTTTTTTTTTTTTTTTATAAATATTTTAACAAAGGTGGTCCCTATTTCTGAAAACGAACATGAAACAAAAAATGTACGAATTCGTTTCATTGGTATTTTTGAATACGAATACATTTAATTCTTGCAATAAAAAATTTCCCTTTTTCGCAAGTTTTGTATGTTCTTGGTGAAATGAACATGGAAAAAATGTAACTACACAAGAAATTTATAATGTTACAATTTTCTTTTATTTTTAACAGAAATACATAAGTATTTTTAAACACTAAAAGGTACATTTCGTACAAAGATTCGTATCGTATACAGAAATAGAGACCCATTAAACAATTTAAGTGTTCGACAGCGATAGCACTCTTCTAAGCATTCGAAAAATTCCGATATCTATACTTTGAGTTAAGTTATTAAAAATGTTTTATTTAATTTATTTTATTGATTTTGTTTTATTTTATTCTATCTTATCCTAAAACATGTTTTTTAATGCTATATCATCCCTTTTTAATGTATTTCGGTAATGTCCTGGTGACTGATGTACTGAACTCAATAAAATTCACAAAATTATAATTTAGAAAGACGACTTATAAAGACTAAAGATTTTTTTCCAGTGTGATTCCACTTTTACTTAAGCTCGATTTATAGTTTTTAATATTTTTTGGTAACAAAATTTATAATAACAACTTAATTAAATTAATTTTAAAATTATTAATATTTTATAAAATATATAAAATCTGACTAGAGAAATTATTAATAAACGACCATTTTTATTTGAGTTTGTTTATATATTTTATTATAATATGACTTTTGGTGGTGCTTTTGAATATGTGTACATACAAAAATTTTAAATTCGAATAATTATGGTTGAATGACGTCAACGGTTACGGTTGATTACGAAATGTGTGTGAACGCAATGAGTATGTTTTTGCCAACACTATTACGTGTTCTGGTTACGATAAATTAAGCTTTTTTTCTAAATGGTTTGGCACAAAAAATGGTGATTTATAAACAAAAAAAACTGGCTTAAAAATTCCTTATTTAAATATAAAAATGTTGTAACGTATATAATTTAAATTAAATTTTTTACAACAATAATACAAATTAAAATAAATTTCATTAAATACAAATGTCCTGTTGTCTAACTAATAATTAATAATATTCTTTCAAACTTATTATGATGTTATTTAAATGCTTTTCTTTTTTGTTTTAAATACCCATTTAAATATAAATTTTATTTATGCAATTACTGTATAAAATTATAAACCATTGAATCAAATTCTAAATTGTATTTCAATGCTTTTAACATGATGGTTTGAATATGGATGCTTAGTTGGAATGTTGGACCATAATTAAATTATGACACAAATAATTTGTTTATTTTTTAAATAATCTACATTATTTTATTGTATTTTAATATATTATTATTATTAGGTGTAAATTTTTAAGGTATTTATTATAATTTAATTTAAATTTCTAATAAAAAGTAATCAGTCAGGTAAAATTTTGTTATATTTAACATAACAAATTAAAATAAAAAAAAAAATATGTATTTTTTAAATAAAAATAAATGTTTAAATATAAAATATAATATTTTTATTTATTTAATGTATTCGCATGTACATTATTGTACGTACGTATAAACTTAAAGGGTGCTCGATCTTTGAAAAAATCGTATTTTTAACATTTATACTACTTTTATTAATATAGGTAATTATATTCAATTTCAGCAACAATTTATTTTTAATTTATTTATTTATATTATTTTACTAATAAATATTTCTTTTAATTTATTACGGTTATATTATTTATTTATTCGATACCAAATGTATTTGTTTCTTCGACAGCAAGTAATAATTTTTCATGTAATATATCTGGTGTGGGATAAGGCGGGAGATCTAAACGATTAAAACATGTGTGTGCACGAGGTAAAGCATTAGGTTTGCCCCATTTCTCAATACAAAAACGGCGCGGTCCAGTAGAACCGCGTAGTGCAGAAAAACCTTCGTATGGAATACTCGATGTTCCGGTAACAAATTGCAGTAAGCGTAAGCGTTGTTCATTTGAAAATCTCTCTATTACCTGGAAAATAAAAATAAATTTATTTATTATGTGTGTATACAACTAAGTTTGGTAGCTTCCAAAACCACAAACTATTCCGTTATCTACCAAAATTAGTCAATTTTTCTCTTACGGTGTTTCTACCATCCTATCGGGCGCGTCCCCAGGGGGCGAATAGGGATAAACCCTAACCGACCCGTGTTTTGGTAGATTGGAAATAAAATATCATTCGCGGACTAAAACTAGCTGAAGGTGATTCACTGAATATAATTAATAACCAATATGGAGGACCCGAAAGGAGTAAACATTATGGCGCAGGGAAGCGGATACCCAGTGCCGGCGACTTTGAGGGGTGAGCAAGCGGGCTGCCAATCGTCGATATCCAACGACTACCACACTTTAGAAGTAATGAACTCTGAAAACCGTAAGAAAAATGCTTTGCAAGCCATGAAGCCAGAGAAACAGTGTGCTACAGAGTTCCACACTGACCAAGAAGAATTAAGAGAAGAAGCTGACTGGATCCTATAAAAGAACAGGAAGAAAGCCCTGCAAAAAAAGGAAGGCATAATCTTCTCCAAGAATAGTAGCTTCAAACCAAACTTCAAAATCAGATGTTTAGGTTAGGTTAGGTTAGGTTGGAGTGGCTGCTTACGCACACTTAGACCGGTGACGGTCCATTGTGATACCACAGGATGTATCCCCTTTTACCCCTATTGGAACCATTTCGAGCTACTTATGTAGCGTAAGACGTCCCGCACTTTAATGTTTTCGAGATCCGAGAGGCAGTCCATCCTGAACTTACCTAAGTGTTTGTGCCTTCTGAGAGCCAATGCTGGACACGAGCAAAGGAAGTGGACCAACGTCTCTTCCTCCTCTTCGTCCAAGCAGCTTCTGCAGAAGTCATTAGCCTCCAGACCTAGCCTTCTTGCATGTTCTCCAAAAAGGCCGTGTCCCGTGAGAATTCCTACGACCGTTCTTAATTCACGTCTGCGTAAGGATATTAATGATCTAGTGAGCCCCAAGTCCAGCTTTGGCCAAACTTGTCTTGCAACTCTACAGGTGAGGGTGTTAGACCACCTTTCCCCCGATGAGGATAGCGCCTGCTTCCCAAGTGCTTGTCTCAGCGCTGTGATAGGCCTCCCCAGACTTGCCCTTTCCGGTTGCAGCTGGAGAGTCGTACCATGACTAGCAAGTTCATCTGCCCTGCAGTTCCCCATGACGCCCGAGTGACCTGGGACCCAGACTACCTGGATATTGAAATGCTCCCTCATCTCATTTAGAGATGAGTGACAACTCAACGCCACCCGTGACGCCAAAGACACCGATTCTAACGACCGGATCGCCGCTTGACTGTCCACATAGATTGTGATATCGTCTGAGGATAACACATTATGCTTCAACCACGTCATGACCTCCTCAATCGCTACGACTTCAGCTTGGTACACGCTGCAGTAATCAGGGAGACGAATAGAAATATTTACATTTAATTTGTCACAGATTACTCCAGCTCCTACTTTGCCGTCTAGCTTGGAGCCATCTGTGAAGAATTGCAACGCTTCGGTTTCCGATAACGGTCTATCCCTCCAGGATTCCCTTGAAGGGAAGGAGGTCCGAAATCGCTACTCGAAGCGTAGAGTAGGTTTAATGTAGTCAAGATTCGCCAGCTCATCCTTCAACGATCTGACAATAGTAGAGTGTCCTATACTAAGACATCTCCACTGAGAGATGGCTGCAAGTCGTACAGCCGTATTTGCCGCCATCTGTTTGCCAAAAATGTCGACCGGAAGAAGGTGCAAAATAACCTCTAAGGCACTTGTCGGTGTCGACCTCAATGCCCCGCTAACAAGCATGCAGGCCGTTCTTTGCACTCTCTCAATCTTATTTTTGTAAGTTACCTTGTCCAGAGCTGGCCACCAAACCAGATGTTTAAATCAAAATCAGACAAATATACTCGATCAGGGAACCCAACCTACCAAAATTAAGGAAAAGGCACCACCACCAATCAACATTATCGGCGTAACTGAATATGGTACTATCCAAGAAAGTTGGGTCTTCACCCAACCTTGAGTAAAAAATACGCCTCCAAAATGCGTAAACTATAACGAAGAGCATCCCGCTAACTATAGAGGATGTGAAGAAGTCAGGGAACTGGAAAATTTGATAAACAAAAAAGCTGGGCCCGCTAACCCGTGAGGTGCCCAGTAATAGCACAACATCGTAAAACCCAGTGGTAGAACTGCACAAGTACAAACAAGTGCAATATTAGGCCGAAAAATATACTCACAGATTGTACAACAGTGGGAAACAGTAAGTAACAAGGAAAACGACCAAAGCCCAATTCTTGAAAAAATTCTAAGCTTTAAACTTAAGGATACGAAAATAAGAATGAAGGACGGTATAAAAAAACGGATAAATAAGCAAGAAACAGTGGGCTGTTTTAACAAATTCCAGAGTTAGAAATTTTTCTAATTTTAGAAAAGCTGGATATATGCCTAATTTCAGAATCTCATCTGACAAAAGATTCATTCGTTAGAACTCGAGGGTCCAGTGCTACCACACCATCCACCCAGCAGGAAAAGCAGTGAGGGAGGGGGGGGGCTAAACCATATTTGTGAAAGCAAACATTAAACAAACTGTCTCTTCCGGAACCTAGTCGAAGACAATACTGAATTACAAGTACTAATTTAAACTCCGGCACAACTTGATGTTGATGAACCAAACGGAAAACTACATCAAATATCCAGTAGAAGTGAGAGATCTGGTTAGAGAAAAACGGAAAGTGCGAGAAATCTGGCAGAAGAACAAGTAAATCACCACTTAATGCTTCCTGGCTGGCTTTTTTGGCAACAAGGATAATAATTATTCCCTTTGGGAAATAAATAAAGTTCTTAAAAGGCCTAAAGTACAAATAGCTCCTGTTCAGAATGACGAAGGAACTTGAGCTAGAAGTGCCAAAAAAAAGGTTGCATTGTAACATTGTGGCAACCTAACAAGCCGCCAAACAACAAAACATCGTACAGGGCGATTTCCCTACTTCCTACAATTTCAAAATTATTTGAAAAGCTACTACTCAAGAGGTTAAAATCAGTAACAAAAGTAAGAAAACTCATTCCTCCTCACCAATTTGGATTTATAGAGAGACATTCTACTATAGGTCAAATGTACAGAACAACAGATTCTCTGAAAAATAAAAAAATATGCCCCAGCGTCTTCTTGGACGTATCTCAAGCATTCGACAAAGTATGGCACCGAGGCCTGGAATATAAATTAGACAGAGAGAGAGATCTACCGAAGCAGTTTTACCTGATTTTAAAGTCATATCTAGCTGATCGACACTTACGTGTAAAGCACGAAGAGGAATACTCTACAAATTTTATACGAGAGACGTACCAAGCACAATAGGAACAAGTATTGCAACATTTGCGGATGATACTGCCATCTTGGCAATTGGAGACAATATAGAGGAGTCAACCACTAAATTACAAAACGCCACTAATTCATTGAGTAGCTAGACGAACAAATGGCGCCTTCAACTCAACGAAACTAAATCATACGTACATATAAACTATACCAACAAAATTGTTAATTGGTTAGAAATGACCCTTAAAAAGAAAAAAGAAGAGTTAAACATCCAATATAGAAAAATGTATTGGTTCATAGGAAGGAACTCTGAGCTAACATTACATAATAAACTGCTCTTATATAGGTAGATATTGAAACCTGTTTGGACGTATTGTATTCAGCTGTGGGCTGTACCAAGAAAAATAACGTAAAAGTAATTCAAACTTTTCAAAATAAAGTCTTGCGTAGTATGGTTAACGCACGTGAAGTTTCGTCAGTGAAGAAATCGAGAAGTATGCGAGGAAACAGGTACAGCGCCTTAGACAACATGAAAATGCGGATCTCCGTCGTATGCTGATCAACCAAAACCCAATAAGACGGTTTCGACGAACTACGGCAGCTAAATAATAAAGTAACCAACTTGGAGCGAATCAATGGGTTTTACTAATATTCAGTTGTAATATTTGTTAAATAAAAAATACCCCAAAAATTTTTACGGATAATCGAACGGATTGAATAAATTGAAAATCATCATCGAAACTACTTCCATTCTATGACACCAATAGCATTCCATCATTTTTATCAATTACCGTAATTGGGCCAACAATATATATATAGTATCTCGAGTAAGAGACAAATTCTACAAAATTCCAGAAATTATTAATGATAATCAATCACGACGTCATGCCATAGGTGACGGGATAGTTAATTTACGCCTAATATTCTGAGGTGACATGTTGTACCATTATTTTCAATTCGTCTTCGCTAATGTTTTGTCTCTTGTAACAAGAATAAAAATGTATTCTATTTCGCTTCTTAATATACATAAATGAATAAAACAACATTCTATTTCTACTTTTATTCATCAATATTTATCATCCAAATTTTCGTTTGCGATATTTTATCGATGTGAAGAAAAAGGAAAGTATACAAAATACAAGAGACAAAACACTATTGAAAATGAAGCAAAAGGACAAAAAAAATGTCACCCCCATCTTCTTGAATCAAAATCAAATGTAACTTCATAGGATGCAAGCAATACGCGTGCATTTAAAAAGTCAGTGGCAAAATTCTTGAATGCTTATATCAATAAATAAAGTTACCAATGGAAACACTAATTTTAACCAAAGATCGTATTAAGCCGCATCCACACGAGGTGTGAAATGTACACTTATGCGCGCATTTAGCGAATGTACACGTCGTGTGGATGGTTTTCGCATGACGAATGTAACTGAATATTTTCATTTGCTTGTGTTCGTCAAATAGGCGGTAAACGACACACATCAAAGGAAACAATCGATGCATTTGTGTCCCATCCACACGAAGTGACAAAATGTTAACAAATATAATTTGAAATGTTAGTGCATTTATCTTTAGAATTTTTTTAATGGAAATGTTATTTATTGAAAACGTAATATATAATTGATTTCAAAAGTAATGTTAAATGCCAATTTTCATTTAAATGGTCGGAATGGCTGTTTGGTCGGATATTACCAAATTTGCTGTTAATTTTTAGTAAAAAACCGATATTTAAATACTTTATTTTTATTTCTGTTTAATAACATTACAGCACAACTATTTATTAATATTACACTGGCCAAATCAATCTCGTCGTCGCTATTTATTTCCATTTTCAATTTTGAATAAACCGAAAAACTTGAAAAATTTTTAAAAACAACAAATTTGTTCAATTTGAAATTAAATGAAAACATTTTACGATATATGTACTAAAAATGTCTATCAGTATAGAAATGTTCATTAACATTCGCCTACATGTGATCAATGAACATTTAACGAATCGTGTGTACCGAGATGTTGATAAATGTACACTTCTCGGTTAACCGTCTACATTCGCCAGCCGCATCCACACGAGGTGTGAAATGTACACTTATGCGCGCGTATTCGCTTAATTGGCGAATGTAGACGGTTAACCGAGAAGTGTACATTTATCAACATCTCGGTACACACGATTCGTTAAATGTTCATTGATCACATGTAGGCGAATGTTAATGAACATTTCTATACTGATAGACATTTTTAGTACATATATCGTAAAATTTTTTCATTTAATTTCGAATTGAACAAATTTGTTGTTTTTAAAATTTTTTCAAGTTTTTCGGTTTATTCAAAATTGAAAATGGAAATAAATAGCGACGACGAGATTGATTTGGCCAGTGTAATATTAATAAACAGTTGTGCTGTAATGTTATTAAACAGAAATAAAAATAAAGTATTTAAATATCGTTTTTTTACTAAAAATTAACAGCAAATTTGGTAATATCCGACCAAACAGCCATTCCGACCATTTAAATGAAAATTGGCATTTAACATTACTTTTGAAATCAATTATATATTACGTTTTCAATAAATAACATTTCCATTAAAAAAATTCTAAAGATAAATGCACTAACATTTCAAATTATATTTGTTAACATTTTGTCACTTCGTGTGGATGGGACACAAATGCATCGACTGTTTCCTTTGATGTGTGTCGTTTACCGCCTACCCAAGTATAACAAAACTGAAAACTCGAATCGGTTATAAAATCTTTTCCGGTTTTCGTTCGAAAAAATTGAAATGCTGAAAAGATGGTGTTTCAAATTTTTAACACATGTAGCGTTGAAGTACAAATCTATTTTTGTTTTCTGTAGACGCCATTACGATTGCGTTATACGTAAATAGTTCATGTGTTTGTTTATTAAAAAAATCGAAATCGACTGAAACTGATAGTGTGTAAAAGATAATAATTATGAAATAGGAATAAATTTATCAATAAAAGTGAGTGTTACAAGCAGACGCCTGGCCACTACTTGGTTTGACAACGATACCAATTACATTTCCGATACCTCATATCATATACATTTTTGTGGACGAAAACTTACGTGGCTACACCGTTTTTGTCATGATGAACTAAAAGTCTCATACCTCAAGAAACCCTGTATCATTACGATGCAAACTTTTCAAATGGCTGTCCTATTGTTGTTTGAGACATGTGATGTGATGACGTAAGGATATACAAGAAACGCTACAGTTAAATAATGAAATGTTA
This sequence comes from Tipula vernalis, assembly GCA_958295665.1. Classification (NCBI taxonomy): domain Eukaryota; kingdom Metazoa; phylum Arthropoda; class Insecta; order Diptera; family Tipulidae; genus Tipula; species Tipula vernalis. The sequence goes on from OY282558.1 coordinate 330,490,223, forward strand.
CAAAAGCATATTCAAAGTTTAATTGAATCAAAATTGTTGCTGTGTGGGACAGAGGTTGGTTTTTTTGTTTTACTAGGTCTTGTACCTTGAATACAATATAATATTGTAACGCTTTTTTTCTTTACAGAAATTAGAAGATTCAACCGAAATTATTGACTATTCAAACAAAAGGACTAAGTTTAAAATTACTGCAGCTCTCCAACGTGAAACACCTCAGGAAGTTGAACATGCGATGCACGCAGTAAATGAAGATAGAAAAATGTATTTACTCAGGTGGAGTTAAAATTTATATATTATAATAAATGTAATATTGTAATTTATACATGTAATAAAAATAAAAAGTATTCTTAAAAAAAATATATTTTTAATTAAAGCTAGATTTAAATTCAAAAGTGAAATTTTGGCGCCAAAATTTATATTATAAGCCCCGCCCACAAATTTGTCGTACCATAACCTAACTTTTCTTTTCATCATTTTCCGAGTTTTTTGGCCAACTTTCATAGGAAATCTTATAATAAGTCGGACATTAATTCGGAAAAGAATCGGAGATGAAATCAGCGAAATGTCAGAAAAATACAAAAATTTTCGGATATAAAAATACTTGGGTATTTGACGAACACAAGCAAATGAAAATATTCAGTTACATTCGTCATGCGAAAACCATCCACACGACGTGTACATTCGCTAAATGCGCGCATAAGTGTACATTTCACACCTCGTGTGGATGCGGCTTTATAATAAGATGACTCGTTCAAAGCACAAAAATTTACTGTATGAATATAAATTTATAGAAAATGTAATAATAGGGCTCGTCACGAGCATTTCGTATTTGCGTATTTCATATTTCGTAAATTTGACGTCTCTTCTGATTGGTTTAAATTATTTCCCCTAAATAGCAAGAAACGTCAAAAATAAACACGCTCACGGGCTACTTATTTGCGTAAATATTTTCGTAAGATTGTTTTTCAGCATGAGTTAAAATTTTAAAATTATAGATTGAAACTAGACAAATTCCCTATATGCTTTGTTGAAAAACAAACTATATTTTGAATGAAAAGATACAAATACAATTTTTTGTTGTGATTACTATAAATATTTATTAAATGATATTAAAAATTTAATTGAAATATCTTCCGGCTACACTAAGCCGGTATATTGTTTTGAGAAAATCAAGTATGTATATATAAAAAAAAACGCAAATATGTAAACAGAAAATTCGTAATATTTAGGTAGGATATTTCGTCTTTTGAGTTTTTTCTTGAATTTATTTATTTATTAAAATAAGATTATTTTCGTACGTTTTAAGATAGTTTCATGTAAACTATATAGTGTTTTTCCTTAACACTCAGTTAAATCTAACACATTTTAGCTGTTAAATAACGTATTTATTGTGATTAAATGTGATTTTTAATAAATAGAAATAAATAAGAATGCAAATTTTGGGAAATGGCTACAGCTCATTTTCATGTAATTTATAATTCACACCAAAAAAACAATACTGAAGGCAATCAACAGTAAATTTAAGTACATATAAACAATAAATTAATTTAATTTACTCAAAAAAATCACTAGTAATCACAGAAAAAATTTTAAATCCAGCAATAACCATATACGCTGAAGAAATTACGAAAATAAATAGCCTGTGAGCTTGTTTATTTTTGACGTTTCTTGCTATTTAGGGGAAATAATTTAAACCAATCAGAAGAGACGTCAAATTTACGAAATTACGAAATCCGCAAATACGAAATGCTCGTGACGAGCCCTAATAAAAAGAGGAGGTGTATACTTCATTTTTATGTGTGTGGGTGTATTTCCTATTCGAATTTCGAAACGTTTTTTTCCTATTTCTTCATTATGCAACGTTTGCACTGCAATTGCATTTTTAGTTTAGTTTTAAATCTGATTTTGGGTTGTGAAGTACGCTCGTAGTCAGTGTAGCTAAATATTAATTATTATTAAATTATTTGCAGCATTAATGAAAAAGAATAAATTCTCCCATGTTTAGGTTAGGTTCTTGGCTGATAAATTTTGTAAAGGAATACAATTTTTTCTTAAACTACCGTGGAAAATTTGTGTTAGAGCGTTCGCTTACTTCAATGTCGTCCGCTTAATGCGCTTTTTCAACTTTGCCATTCATCAACTAAGAAATCGATTGGAACAACAAAATGAAAAAAATGAATGACATGGTACAGATTCTAAACCGTGTTTAATAATTCTCTTATAAAGCTTTATCGTAGAATATTCATGTCTTTACAGAAACTAACTGATTATTTGGACATTCTATTGTGCGAGGTTCTAGGTCTAGAGTTTAATCTTGCTTAAAATGCTGACCTCTACATATATTCTGAATCTTTCTTTTCTGGAAGTATTTTAATATTTTAATGCATCATTCCAAGTTACAGCTAAATATCACAGGAATATAAACAATCCCATTTAAACAGAAAACCTGCGTAAAATATTGCAAATTATCAGCATCACTTTTTGAGTAAATTTAAATTTAGTAAAAAAAAAAAAGTATAAACAACTACAGAACTAAAGAAGTTTAGTATAAACCAAAATCGAATTTTAGGATTTCTCTAGTTCACAGGATATGTTAAAACTACCGAATGAAATGTTAAAACAAATCAAGTTTGTAAAATACAATTTTCAAATTTCTTTTAATTCAAAATGTTAGAGGTGCTGTTGAGAAAAAATGCACATATGTACATGTTAAAATCTAATAGTTCCAAATGACGCGAAAAAACGACTCGAAACATGCATAAATCTCTGGTTGCATTCATTTAGGTAAATTATATATTGTTGTGAATTTTTCTTGAAGAACATGTTCGTCCTAAGCCAAATTCACTTTAAAATATAAACCTAACAATCCACGATCACAATTTCGCTTCGGTGCTCAAGCTAAAGTGTTGATTAAGACTGTGTCCGAAACCTGTGATAAATATTGTTTAGGACAAATTTTTAACATTTATTTTATTTGACAGGTTTCGGACTGCTTCTACTCCACTTACGCTTCCATTTCCATGTGTCTACTCTCTCCTTGTATGATATAACAGTACAAGGATCAATTGAATATTTCTTCAAATCTTGTTGCGGTAAAGCTATACATTTTAAAAAGTTTAACTTCCGTCGCGCGTAGAGGCTATCCAAATTGATTTAACTTTCTTTTACAAAGTATAACGAAAGTATAGGAATCATGAAAATTTTACAATTCAAGTTTTAAATGGAAATGGTCGTCTTAAGTATAGAGAAGTCGAAATTGATCATTTCTTGAAAATATTGTACGTATGTATGTCTGTTTGTAATAGTTTACTTTGATTTTATGAGTACAGAAATTTACAAAAGAAAACAGCAAAAAACGAAACTTTTGGTTTAAATATGAATTGTCGATAGTAACAGTAGACTAAGCGCCCCTCGAGGAAAAATTGAAGATAATGCTGTTGATAAACTGACACTTGCGTCAAATGCGACGAAATAAAATTTAGCAGTCAGGTAATTAGTTATTTTCTTTCTAATTAGAGTCTAATTAACAATTACTATTATACTCGTATTTAATTAGGAATACCTCTAAAGCATGCTTTAGTAATGAAAAACGGTATTTATTAGCAATCGTAAACGTCACATAAGTTCTTTGGACCAATATACAAGATTGCAATGGCTAAGGAACTGTGCATTCATCGTCGTTCCAACGAACAAATTAAATTGTGGATGCCACTATTAGATGGCCAAACAACAATAATTAAAATATACCTTTCAAAAATTAATAGTATTCCTCTAGTTTTAACGTTGTAAGGATTGCAAAATTCTGAATGTGTATTTACGACATGATGAGTAAGGGTAAGTGAAAATGAAAGTGTTGTACTTATTGTACAGTAGTGATTGTGTAAGTAAATACGTAAGTGAAAATGTATGTGCGGATTTATCTGTGAACTTAAGCCTATATGTATGTTCATCATCTCCAAGTAAGTAAGAAACATGTTACATCATTATTAGCTTGCTTAGATCCTGTCGCTTAGTGGCTGAAAAAATTCCTGCAGAAATGACTTGATTTTTTATTTGGCTTTCCGTTTCTATTTAGATGCCAAATAAAAGTATTTGGCATCTAAATAGAAACGGAAAGAATTATCAAGACATTTCTCAGTTAAGCTTAACTAATTTATCTAAACTTTTCGATTAATCGATCCGATAATAACCGATCTTTGCCGATAATAAAATTTATTTTGAATTATTTATTAAATTTTGTGAAAAAAAAAAGAAAATCCCAAAAAAATTAGAATCAACAAGCAAATTGTCAGTTATTGTAATCTATTCACATTCCAATTTCACCTCCGCGGGTAACCTCTGAGTGACTGATTATGTATCTCTCGTTTCGCAAGCTAGGAGTTTCGAGAACTGAATTTACAAAGACCCATTTAGACCCATATTTTATAGAGATTATTGGAGGTTTTGCTTTGTCCGTTTGATATTTATTATAAGCTCTTAAATTTATTCGAGTTTTCTGGAATATTCGAAATTTTATTCGATTATTTCGAGATTATTCGGGTTTCTTGATATTCCTCGAAAGTTACAAGGTTTGAACTGTGTCTTGTTACAGAATTAGTGATTCATCGAAATTTTATTTGCTTTCGAGCTTTTCGAAATTTCAAATTTTCCAGGGTTGCTTTGTATGTATCGAGATTATTCTTGAAGACTATTCGAGATTTATGAGATTTTGAGATAAGATGTTCGGTAAATTTTCGCGGTTATAGCAAAGTTGTTATTGGCACAAAAATTTTGAAAACAAATTGTTTTTCAAGACTTGAGTCGTTTAAACCAATATACTCAAAAAAAGCTATACAGGTGCCCTAAATATTTGGCCAAGTTTTGGTCAAGTGTATCCAAACAACGTCATTTCCTTTTACTTTCTTTTACTCTAGTAAAATAAAGTATAGTAATCATGAAAATTTTGGACTTTGAGATTTTTAGAGATTTATTTGTTTTGAGGTCCCCTGAGTCCGAAAAAGTGGGTTTCGAAATGGTGTCTGTCTGTCAGTCTGTCTGTGTCCTCTCTACAGCCCAGATGGTTTAACCAATCGAACTGAAACTTCAGATTTAAGCTTTTTTGATAAATTGGGAGGCCCCAGTGAATTTTACTCCAAATCGGCCAACCGGAAGTGGCCACTCCCTTGGTCCAGAAAATTTATTTTGCAAATATCTTAAAAAGTATAAGGTTTACAAAAAACTACTAAAGACAAAATGTTTCCAAAAATTAAAAACAAATAAAAATAAAAAAAAAATTAAAAAAAAAATTAAGAAAAAAATAAAATTTCTCAAAATTCTCTGTTCGTAAAAGAAAGTCGTGTGTTGGCCACACCTCCATTTTTAATTATATTTTCACTTGCATGCTCAATGGAAATGGCTTTTTGTACATTTAAACAGCGGCTACTAACAAGTTTTTCCTTCTGACGAAGTAGTGTGATGAATGAAAATAAAACGAAAAATTATAGTTGTCTAAAAATTGGTGGTTGCGATAGGATTTAGTCGTACACGTAAGAAAGAGATAAGAAGGAGAATTATGGGTCGCTCAAAAAGTTCATGGTGAAATTGAACAAAAATATTTTTTCTTTGCGCGTTTTTTCCATTGAAAAATCTGGATTTCTGTACGCATACATACATGCGTTACATTCATCGAGCGACCGTCTCTGATTATTTTCCTTATTAAAGTGTGAGAGTGGATGTGAAGTAAAATAATGTTGTGCCTAGGAAAAGCATAAAACAAGAGTGAAACTTTTGTTACCTTCTTCTTCTAACTTGCTCCAATACTGTAATTTTTCACCAAGCGCATACCATTCAAAATCAACAATTAATTGCAATAATCATATAAAATACTTATCAAATGCTAAGTCGAATCGAATTTCTAATTAATTTATTTTTTTGAAGAAATACTTTTCGGTTACCCTAAGCAAAAATTTGATAAGTTTGTTTTTATGAAAAGTAAGTAATTTTTATATCGCTTTGCGCAATTCATCACTTACGCTTTTCAAAAAAACGCAATTTTGATAAAGTGATAAGTAGTTGGTACAATAGTGAAACATTAATATATTTTAATAAACAAAGATCTTGTTGCATAAAAAGAGACAGTTTGGGAAAATTTGGAAGATCAAAAACCACTGTTCAGTTTGTAAACAAATTCTAATCAATAAAAGTTTTTAAAAACTACTCAATTTCTTTTCAAGTTCATTTCTTCTCCCAAAACAAAAATTGCAGTCAACTTGTTTTTCATTAAATTATAACAGAATTCAAGTATGATTCAAGCCAAAAAAACAAAGAGTTGTGTTAGTTTCTGATTGTAATTCTCGGAATTCAATTAGCTAATTTAATTTATGCACGTGTAGTAGCATTTATATTCCATCTTTTGAAAAGAAGAGCAAATTAAGTTATACAGATAAACGACAGAATGTATATTGAACGTACATTTTTCAAATTATGAATGTTGAAAAACTTCATTGGGTTTGGAATATTCTAGATCACCGAGTTCAAAAACTTAAAAAAAAATCAAAGAACAATAATTACCTGCCAAAACCACACAATAACTTGATGTGTATCGTGGTACCCACTTCTGTATTCCGTGTTTTGCCTCCAATCATTTATATCAATTTCGGCGGTACCCGCAATAACTAACTCTAATTCGCGTGCATCAAATACAGACACCAGTCGAGGATCCACAACTTCATAAAAACCTCTAACCAATGAATCGGTTTGCTCCTGCACGCCTCGCTCTAGTCTCCATTTAACCATGCGTTCCAAATATTCTTTTTTATTCTTTTCATTGACTACAGTATTTTTGCCGCCAGGCTTTAGTTCCCTCTCGACAATGCGTCCGAGTAGCTCCTCGGTTACACAAAATGTTAAACCAAGCGAGCTACCCGAACCAATATCATTATCTCGTATCCATTGCAGTGACTGATGAAATTCACTATCTAACGATTCTGTAAACGAAAAGAATTATAAATATTTTATATTTAATATTGCATATACGAGTAGATAGGGAGATAAGTTAACATACCTAAATCACTTAAAGCTACTGGTAAACGTAATAAAGCTTTATAAAATGGCCTGGTGAAAAATGCATCCAACAAATATTGGTGTACTAATGCTAAACCGAGTACCCTACCGCTAAACCGGAACCAATCATGACTATTATCGACAAACGCTGAAAGCGGTGATACCTGTACGGTGTAAGTATCATTCGCCGAATACTCAAATAAACCATAGTATGGATTAAAAAGTTCCCGTGATAGTAAAAAGAAAAATTCCCGTGATGGTCCACCATAATCCAAGCCTTCTTCCGTATCCCAAATTACTGCTAGACGGCCACGTTGCAAATCCTTTTTATTCGCGGACATTATGCGACGGAATGCATCCTCGAGAAGATGTGATCGTCGAATATGTAACCTGAAAAAAAATAAATAAAAAATAAAATTTAATAACATCTTTAATAAATGGAGAAATTAATTGTGTCTGTACTTTTAAAAGCCGTTGGCACTAAAGAAACGAAAAAATTAATTTCAATTACAAATAAAAACGACAATAATAGCAAATGAACTACAAAAATAAGGTCCATTAAATGGTGGGCATTAAGGGCATGCTCCATGCACAAACGGCAAATATGCATTTCAAACCGTTTAGTTTTCGACCAAACTGTTTCATTTACAGGATCAAAACTAATATAAAATGCTGATTTTAGCTGGACGGGCAGGCAAAATATGAAATTGTGGTTTTTGAATGAATTAAATCAATTTTAACAAAATTTTCTAAGAATAGGGTGGTACTTATATTGACGGTTTGAAATGCCGTTTGCCTGGTTATCATTTTTCTAATCATATTGTTTTAAAATCTGTATGTCTTTTATGAGAAATGTTCTTCCTTTAATCTACCATTTTTATTTGTTTCTGAATGGATTGTCAGTTTAGAAGTATTTCGCTTCAAATAGATGCGATTTTAAATTATCTCTATATAGTTGTTTTGTTCAAGTAAATTAAATTAATTTTTGGGCGGTTTATAGTTAATTAAAAGGTTTATTAAGGCCCTAATTCTGATGAAAAGAGAAATGACATTTTTTTGGGTCTTCTTCTAAAATTGTCCAGACGTGAAACTAAAACGAGTTTCTAAGAGTAAATTTTAACGATTTGGTTAACTTTTTAATGAAAACCATTATCATTAAACAGTAACATTTTCCAGGGACTTTCTTTTATAAAAATAAAGTGTCACAAAAAATTGTTATTTCATCAGAATCTAGCCCTAGGTGCTCCATCTACCGATGGCAAAAATGACAATAATGAAACTACCACAATATTGTCATGCAATTTTTAAGGTATCAAGTTCATTCAGGTGTCAAAACGTTGATTTTACACAACATGTGGCGAACAGTTGGCGGAACTGAGAAAGAAAGAATAAGAATAGAAGCATCCGGTTATTAAAAATGGAGAGATATACGATTGAACAACGCGTTTAAAAATGATTAAATTTGGTGAAAGTTATGCAGAAGTTGTAAGACAATTTTCTTACAGAATAGGAAGAGAAAATTGTCCATCAATTGTGGCCATTCGAAAAATTGTTGCAAAATTTGTGGAAACTGGTTGGGTAAAAGATAAGGAAAAATAAAATATATCATCGTAGTGGTCGATCAGAAGAAAATATTCCTACTGTAAGTGCTATTGTTAATGAGAGTCCAAAAACATCAATTCGTCATGGTTCACAGCAATTAGACATTCCACCAACCACTTTATTCAGAATTTTGCACAAAGCTCTTCATTTGGAGGCATTCAGATACCTCAAAAAGTAAGCCCATCAGACTTTGGATTACGTCGTCAATTCGCTAATTGGGTCACATACAAAAAAACATGAAAATGCGAATCTTTTCAACTGTACGTCACAGTGATGAAGCAAAGTATTGAACTAGATGGATTTGTAAATAAACAAAATTGTCGAATCTGAGGTGAAGAAAATCGACGAGAAATAATGAAAAAGCCGATGCAACCACAGAAAGTGATTGTATGGTATAGTTTTGGGCTGGTGGAGTAATCGGATCGCATTTTCAAAAACGAAGCTGGAATTACTGTTACTGTAAATGGACTTCGATATTGGAATATGTATGATTACGAATTTTTTGTTTGACGAATTGGAATCTATTGATGACCAGAATATGTGGTTTTAGCAGGACGTGCTCAATCATCGTTCGCATCATCACTGCTCAATCAGGTCTTCGTGGCGTTTCACAATAAACAATTCCGTTGAAACTATTCACATTGGATAGTTGAGTATCAACACGAAAGTAATATGAATGAGTCGCACAACCAATCATCAGAAGAGGTAATTAAAAACCAACATGCTTAATTTAGCGGGAACAGTTCGATTAGAAAATGAGCATCGACCTATTGGCGAATCTCCGCTTGAACTAAGCAGTTTTGCTTAGATATATTCACCTTACTCAAAATCGTTAATTTACGTTAAACGTAGTGCACAAATTGATCAAGGTTTTCAGTCATACATTTTTGGACTGGAATACTTTTTGGTTGTTTTTTTTTGACTAAAATGCATTCAAGACAAAACTTTTTGATTTGTGACTGAATTACATTTAGAAAAAGAGATTCAGACTAAAAAGGAATATATAACTAAAAATAACTAAAAAAGAATTCCAGGTAAAATTGTTCTCCGGAAAGACAGGCAAACAGAATTCAGTCAAAAAACGAAAGCAGTTCCGATTCAGTCATAAAATTTTCCATACAAATATTATGACTAAAACTCAGAAAATAGTTTGACTGAAATCCCTTTTGTCTATTTAGAAAGAACAACCTTCTTGAAAGGTACTTCAGTCACAAATTATTGAACTGAAATACCTTTCGCTAGGTTTGCTTCCATTTCCAGAAATTCTGGAAAAGGAATAGATTTAAAATAGATTTATTTTTAATATTAGACTGGAGATTTGCATTTTCCAAGGGGCTATTATAAAATTTTTAGATTTCGAATTTTTACTATACCGAAAAAATTCGATCCGCCGCGGATTTACCCTATAATGAAACTTGGTATATCGAATATGTAATATTATTCATATAAATTAATAAAAATTATTCTAAATACATTTAAATATTATTTAATTTATTTAAAATTAAATTTATCATTTAGGTACAAAAAATCAATTTTCCACAAAAACACAAAATGCCCTCAATCTTACAAAATCTGCCAACTAACTAGCTATTTTGCCATGTGCGTTCGAAAAATATTTCGAGATCGAAATTTTTTCGATAATATAAAAATCCGAAATCGAAAAATTTCTTAATAGGCCTCAGAATAATTTAAAGCCGTTTCGGACGTATCCATAGTCTGGACGAACCATAACATTAATTTCGCTTTTTACAACTATATTGCCTGGAATTCCTTTTTAATTGTTTCACTGAATCTCCTTTTCAAAGAAGATCAGTGAAAAACCCAAAAATAATGTGCATGTTTAGTCAGGAAAGTATTTCAGTCTAAAACAATTTTTACTGGTCTTTTAATTTTTGACTGAAACTCCTTTCTGTTTTTGGTGGTTTTCCAGTTGACACCAAAAAAAAAAGTCCGCACAGGAACTGTCAATTGTCGCTTCGTCAAATTTTTCGGATTCCCATTTATATGTAATCGAAATATCATTTAAACGTCAAAACAATATAAGGAAAAATATATTTATTTATTCGTTAGTTTTACTTTTCGACATGGAGTCTGTTTTTTGTTGCAACTGGAAAACCACATTTGACTGAAAAGTTTTCACTGGTATTCGGGGAGCCCAAAGTTAAATCTTAAGTAACTTTACATGAAATTAATGCCCATTTTCATTTAATAGGCCAGTTAAAATAGAGGAAAAAATTCCTACAGACAGTTTGCAGACATGTTCAGTACGGTACCAGAAACTTGTACAAAAAAGCCTACCGAAAAAATCGGGCGCGGCTCCTACTGCTGTAGTGCTGAGAGAAAGCTGGGGTAAAATAGTATTTTACAAAAATTTTCGAAACTACAAAAAATATTAAAATACTTTTCAAATAAAAGTTTAAGTTTACAAAATTATCTTTAATTTGATTGATGGCAAAACAACAGTATGTTTAGAAACATTCAGTCGTGGCAGTTTCTTTCTATTTTGTTCTACTGTAAATCGAAAAAGTGGCCCCCAAATGGCGTGATAAATGTCTACTTAGGCTGAAGTATGGCACTAAAGGAGAAATCCTTGACAAAAAACCCTAATCTAAGATGGAACAGCATATGCCGATGGATGAATGGCTGATAAGGTCATCAGTCCAAGTATGCAGACTCTGGATACGAGGCACCCTCCAGTTTTATTTAGCCTTGCTGTAGTAAAGCTGGGTGGGATAGCCCTGTCGAAGTCCTTGGGAACCAATGTTACCGTCTTCCTAGCAGAAGTATGTATATACTACAGTAAACATCTAGGAGGAAGAGCAATGAGCCCAGATATTACATATGTGTCGCGTACCGGCGGGCAATATTATCGGGTTCATTAAGAGTCTGAATATTGACTGGACGGATAATTAAGCAGGGTCCAAGCAAAAAGATCTTTTAGGTCGCAGTGCGAGGTGGCTAAACGCCCACATGGGCCTTCAACAATAATAATAATACTAGGGCGAAAATAATAACTGTTGTAGATTTGCATAATTTTAAATGACAATTATCCTCTTGCACTAAAATTAGATGACTCAGCAAATATTCAATAGTTGTTTAATATTGGATCAAAAAAAATCTTTCGCTTACTAGGGGTCGATTCTGTTTCCGTGAAAAAAATGAAATGAAAAAATAATTCTGTGTAAACCAAGCTTCAATTTGAATTAATTTTTTATAGTTTTGTAACGAAGGAACAGTAAACGACAAATAATTATTCGTTTACAAATTTATCGACATTTGTATTAAGAGCCTGATATTTACAGCTGCAGTAATTTTTGTGTGGTAATAAGTGACTAACTTATGTGCATAATGTTGATAGGTTTCCTAGGTTAATTAAGTTATGCAACCATAGTAAACGCAATTCGATACTACCTATAATTATTTTTTTTAATAATTTTTTATTTTTTAATAATTGTGGAATTTGTAATTTGATATTTTACACAGAAGTTTTGTACATCCATACTTACAAAATTCGATTTTTAAAGTTCGTACTAAGACAAAGTACAAGACAGTTTGAAACACAATATTGAAATGTTTATAAAATAATTCTGATTGAAGAATAAAGATAAGTTATTTCAAAATTTGAAATCTTAAAAAGTTCAAACAATTACTAATTTCAACAATTTCACCAATAACCTGTATTTGTCAATTTTTATGAAAATGGCATAGTAAGAATTTCATAAAATTTAAAATGTTCCATATAGTTTCAAATTGAAAGTATTTTTGAATTTACGAATTTTCTTTATTTTGTAATGTCTAGAATCTGAAGAATATTCAAATACCGACCATATTCTAGGCGTGTGAAGCGCTATTCTGAAAACATTAAAACAACGTTTCTTCTAGTTGGTAAAACTCTTAAATTTGATTTACTACTTGACATAATTTTGAAACCCTGTATTCAATAGGACATTCTAAATTTTCAGATTTTTAAAATAGGAGTAGAAATCAGGTGCTTGAATTTAGAATTAAAGAAGCTTAGGGAATTATAAAATTTGAAAATTAAGGCTTAAAGGACAATTTTGAAAATGTAGGAATTAAGTCGATTTTAAGCATTTAAGAAATTTGAACCTAAAACTATTGTACAACAATGTGAATTAAAAAAATTAGAAAATATACATTTGAAATGGTTTAGGATTTTAGAAAATGAACAAAAGTTGTTTCTATTTTTCAATACCTTCATAAACTATGAAATCTACCAAGTTTGCTTGCAAAAGGTTGAAGTTGAAGTACGATCGGTTAATTGCGGTACATTAACACATATTATGTACATTTAAATAATTTTCTCACCACCAAAATCGTCAATAAGCGTTGGGTTTATTTTTTTCCAAGAAAATAGCCAATTTGATTTAATTGACAAAAGCCAACCTTTCGAAATAAAATATAAATTTAATATGTATTTTGACTCTCGTTGCAGGTATCATAACCAAGAATTAGAATTATATTTAAATAAACCCAATTTTTTTTTTTGGGTTAATGCTATAGAGAACTGTATGTGGATCTGGCGGCAGGAAATTAAAGTTTGATGGAGCCAAATGGACGAAAAATATTTTTTTGTTTATTCATTAAAAACGACAATTTGTATATAAACTTTAGTTCTGTTGGATTTGCATTAGGTGCTCCACACAAATCGCGAAAACATATCTTCAAATGCTCAATCACTTTATTATTTTCAATTCTAGATGTCACTTACACACGTATATTTTAACAGTTCTCATTTCTTGTGGTGGTTTATCCTATGCAATTGTTGTTGTAAATTTGTTAAGGAAATACGCTAAATGAATAAACTCTTTTCATATGAGAATATTTTGACGAAAATAATCGAATATTCATTAAAACACTTTGGGATTATGTTTTTTTCCACTGAGAAATGTTTTCATTTTATTCTTCATGGAAACAGAATCGGCCCACGGTACTGTGAAAATTATATAACTTTGTTTTTTGTATTCAAAAAATAAAAAGGTTAACTAGAAGTAATGCGTGATTTATACGTTCCAACAATTTGTTTCCAACTTCTTTTGTTGAGAATTAGAGCTTAACGCAATGGAAAATATATTTACATGCGGTCAAAAGAGAAAAGTATAAAACAAAATGGCGGTATAAAATCGACGAGGTAATTTTAAAATTACGACTTATTTTGGCTAAAATGTAAACTATTCAAACATTAATTTTTATTTTTAATTAAAAGTTTTAAAAAATAAGAGCTACTCGTATAATATTTTCACAAATCTCAATTTTTATTGTGTTTATTGTTGTTTATTTCCATAAAATATCCTCAGGTCGAGTATATTTTATACTCAAAAATTTTTTGATGTGAAAACATCTTTAGCGGTGGTAAAAGGGCAACCAGCGAATCAGTAAGAATCCTTACAGAATTTGACGAAACTAGTTCCTTACAGAATATTTGACATATTGGCCAGCGAATCCGTAACAAATGACAAATACAGTATTAAAATTTTAATGTGAATAGAAAAATTTATATTTTTACGAAAAGTATGCTGTGAAAATTTTGATGTATTCTGACATATGTGCTTCATGGCTGGTCTCCACTTTCGTATTTTTCTCTTGACAAAAAAAAAATCTAGTCCATTTTTTTCCTCCCCCCAAGTATTTTTATATCCGAAAATTTTTGTATTTTTCTGACATTTCGCTGATTTCATCTCCGATTCTTTTCCGAATTAATGTCCGACTTATTATAAGATTTCCTATGAAAGTTGGCCAAAAAACTCGGAAAATGATGAAAAGAAAAGTTAGGTTATGGTACGACAAATTTGTGGGCGGGGCTTATAATATAAATTTTGGCGCCAAAATTTCACTTTTGAATTTAAATCTAGCTTTAATTAAAAATATATTTTTTTTAAGAATACTTTTTATTTTTATTACATGTATAAATTACAATATTACATTTATTATAATATATAAATTTTAACTCCACCTGAGTAAATACATTTTTCTATCTTCATTTACTGCGTGCATCGCATGTTTTACTTCCTGAGGTGTTTCACGTTGGAGAGCTGCAGTAATTTTAAACTTAGTCCTTTTGTTTGAATAGTCAATAATTTCGGTTGAATCTTCTAATTTCTGTAAAGAAAAAAAGCGTTACAATATTATATTGTATTCAAGGTACAAGACCTAGTAAAACAAAAAAACCAACCTCTGTCCCACACAGCAACAATTTTGATTCAATTAAACTTTGAATATGCTTTTGTAACATTTCATTATTTAACTGTAGCGTTTCTTGTATATCCTTACGTCATCACATCACATGTCTCAAACAACAATAGGACAGCCATTTGAAAAGTTTGCATCGTAATGATACAGGGTTTCTTGAGGTATGAGACTTTTAGTTCATCATGACAAAAACGGTGTAGCCACGTAAGTTTTCGTCCACAAAAATTTATATGATGAGGTATCGCAAATGTAATTGGTATCGATGTCGAATCAAGTAGTGGCCAGGCGTCTGCTTGTAACACTTTTATTGATAAATTTATTCCTATTTCACAATTATTATCTTTTACACACTATCAGTTTCAGTCGATTTCGATTTTTTTAATAAACAAACACATGAACTATTTACGTATAACGCAATCGTAATAGCGTCTACAGAAAACAAAAATACATTTGTACTTCAACGCTACATGTGTTAAAAATTTGAAACACCATCTTTTCAGCATTTTCAATTTTTTCGAACGAAAACCGGAAAAGATTTTATAACCGATTCAAGTTTTCAGTTTTGTTATACTTGGGTCGTGACAATTTTTAGTAAATTTTCCAAAATACCCCAAGTATTTTTATATCCGAAAATTTTTGTATTCTTCTGACATTTCGCTGATTTCATCTCCGATTCTTTTCCGAATTAATGTCCGACTTATTATAAGATTTCCTATGAAAGTTGGCCAAAAAACTCGGAAAATGATGACAAAAAAAGTTAGGTTATGGTACGACAAATTTGTGGGCGGGGCTTATAATATAAATTTTGGCGCCAAAATTTCACTTTTGAATTTAAATCTAGCTTTAATTAAAAATATATTTTTTTTAAGAATACTTTTTATTTTTATTACATGTATAAATTACAATATTACATTTATTATAATATATAAATTTTAACTCCACCTGAGTAAATACATTTTTCTATCTTCATTTACTGCGTGCATCGCATGTTCAACTTCCTGAGGTGTTTCACGTTGGAGAGCTGCAGTAATTTTAAACTTAGTCCTTTTGTTTGAATAGTCAATAATTTCGGTTGAATCTTCTAATTTCTGTAAAGAAAAAAAGCGTTCCAATATTATATTGTATTCAAGGTACAAGACCTAGTAAAACAAAAAAACCAACCTCTGTCCCACACAGCAACAATTTTGATTCAATTAAACTTTGAATATGCTTTTGTAACATTTCATTATTTAACTGTAGCGTTTCTTGTATATCCTTACGTCATCACATCACATGTCTCAAACAACAATAGGACAGCCATTTGAAAAGTTTGCATCGTAATGATATAGGGTTTCTTGAGGTATTACACTTTGAGTCCATCATGACAAAAATGGTGTAGCCACTTAAGTTTTCATCCACTAAAATTTATATGATGAGGTATCGCAAATGTAATTGGTATCGATGTCGAATCAAGTAGTGGCCAGGCGTCTGCTTGTAACACTTTTATTGATAAATTTATTCCTATTTCATAATTATTATCTTTTACACACTATCAGTTTCAGTCGATTTCGATTTTTTTAATAAACAAATACATGAACTATTTACGTATAACGCAATCGTAATGGCGTCTACAGAAAACAAAAATACATTTGTACTTCAACGCTACATGTGTTGAAAGTTGGAAACCACCTTTCATCATTTTCCAATTTTTTCGTCTGAAAACCGGACAAAAATTGATAACCGGCTGAAGTTTTCAGTTTTGTTATACTTGGGACATACACAAAAATTGATTTGAGCATGCGCATTGAAATTTTGTCAAGAGAGGAAAAGATCAGAATATTCAATATTTTTGTCATGACGTTGTGCCATTTGAGCATAAATTGTATTTTATGCTCAATTTCATGTCATTTTATGTTGAATATTTTGACAAATAAAATGAAATTTTGATGTTTTTTGGCAAAAATTTTAGCTTTTTAATAAATTTTAGGTGAAAATGTAATAAAATTTGTGTTATTATAATAAAACATAAATAATAAATTGTGGAATACAAAAGCAATTTGCCAAAAATTGTATTATTCGAAAAACGAACGAAATTCAAATTTTTTTCTTATTCTCAAAGAGAGAAATTAGTTATGTTAGTATTTATGTTAGTAGTTGTACAAAAAATGTCACGAGCCGTTTGTCATTTATTTTTTGTCAAGAGAAAAATATACAAGTGGAGACCAGCCATCAGTTTGTGCGTTAATTTTCGCTCTGTTAAGTGACAGTTGAACTGAACGAAAAGTTCTTAAGGATTCGCTGGTCAGTAACATGTACTTTCTGTATATCGCGTTCTTACTTAAAGTTGTTACTGACTCGCTGGTTCCCCCTTAAGTCAAAAATTTCATGTAAAAAAAGGAACGGAAAATTCGATACGAGCGAAATTACAAATTACGAGAAAAACGAACACAAAATTCTCCGAACTTGCACACTATATAATTCGAATTACAATTTCCGTCGGATTAAAATTGAAAGGCAAAAAAGTTATGCATGTGTAGTGTAAGTGATAAAAAAGTGAAATGGAAATACGTTAGAAACAAACAAAATTACACGCATACTTTAAATATTAAATAGTATACATTTTAGCGAGCTGTGAAAATGACACTTATACATTGATACATAATAAAATAATAATTTTGAAATTGTTTAATCGGTATGCTATGTTTAGTTTTGCTCATGCTGTTGCTGAGTTTGGTTATGTGGGTAGTACAGGAAACAAAAACTACAATATAAAAGTGGTAAACAGAATCGAATGACATTCTCTAAAGATGAACGCAAGACGGCATGAAACCGGCTTCCCAGCTGCTATGATTTTACAGTTAAAATAGCGTATATGTCTAATAGAACCACCCTACTTCATTTAGTTCAAACTGATCAAATCAGTGATGCCACTTTCCTTTATTCACCGGGTTTGCCGTGACCATTCACAAAAGTCTAAATATGGAATCTGAACAAGATGGCCTTATATGAGTAATGGTGTATTTTAAAGAGTACAAGGCAGGTTTAACATAACTGTACTTTGCTCAAGCTCATCGAGATATATGGCTATACTAAAATTTAGCCGTTTTGTCAGGCCCATCGAAAAGTCTTGAAAGATTCAATGGATATTTATACATAAATGTTTTCACATAATACTTTTGTGAGTTGAGCTTGAACTCGCTCGTTGTTTAATGAAACAAATTAAAAAAAAATTTAAAAAAATCCAACAAAATTTTGTTTGTTTATATGTTTGTTCTTGTCTTTCAAATGAAATTCGCGATATACTAATCTCTTCATTTTTTGTTGGAAAACATTGTTAGAACGTGTAAATCACTCTTAAGGCATTGCCACAGCTACTTTTCGCGCGACGCGATTTTTTTCTATTTTCAAATTTTACTGGAATTAAAACCAGTTTGATTCTAAATGATTGAAGAAACAATCAAATTCAATTTCAATCTATCACATCTTTTAATAATTTAAAAATAGAAGTGCCAATGCCTTTAAATGAAAAGATTTGTTTTTCATTGAATTTTTTTATAGAACGAGAATTGAGCCCTGTAGACTTTTTACACAAGCTTTTTTTACAAATAAGAGTATCTTTGAATGAAAAAACTTGGAGTATGCAGGAATTGTTTCTTTTTCATTATGACTTTAAAGACCTTCTTTATTTTTATTAAGCTATAAGCGAATGTATTGCAAATATCTTGTAGTTAGAATGACAAAAACAGATATGGGAAGATAATAAAAATTAATTCAGTATTTTTTTTTTTTAGTTTTCAGGTTGTAAAAATAAAATGAAAATAATTATATGAACAACTTATTGTCGCGAAAATAATTTTGACAGTAGCTCTCTAATAAAAAGCTATGTATTACATTAAGCTGATGGCTGCAGCAAAACTAACCTGATCATAACCGGGTTGTTTGTACTGCACAAATTGCCGTAGTTTAAAAAATTATGTATGTGCAATTTTGTAAGCTTTCGAATATATTTAAATAAATGAATACTTTTTTATAGTTGGGTTATTTTCGTCGTGTTCCTTAAAAAATTAAAACACAAATCAACAAAGCAACACATAGTATTCGAATAAAATACACGACGGGGATACAAATTTTAAAATAATATTGAACTCGTAAAAAAACTAATTTAACTTACTTTAATTTGTGCGGTCCTTGTCCATAACCTTTGGACTCTAATTTGCGATAGAATGCACGCAATTTAGCTTCAAAATCACGTCGGAACGGTGGTGGGGCACGTTGAGGAGCCCGCAAACTGCTTAAATTTGGTGAACCACCTGGACTTCTTGCCTCCACGGGAACATAACTCATTATCTCATTTTCAAACAAACTGTAATAAAAAATAAAATAATTTAGTAAATTTTTTGTATATAGGCGAACATTTTTTGGTGGATAAATGAATAAAATATTTTTGGTCTCGATGTACATGAATATATGTATATGTACAAAGCGTTTTTGTCGTGACACAGTTACAATAATTCAATATACGCTTGTCATGAAATAAAATTCAATTAAATTAGATTAGAGAGAAATGAAATTGATAAAGAAATATATGCGACCAAATTTCCTATAAATTTTCATTTAATTTAATTGTAGAAACAAGTTTATAGACTTCTTATTTATATGTTTTCGCTGAACAAGGGTGGCCCCACACCAAATTAGTCAAAACGTTTTCTTTCTTGCAAGGCAAGGCAATATAGTGTATTATTTAATGTTTTGCATAAAACTGTTTTGTCTGATATAGTGTGAATAGTCTGCTTTGCTATATTGTGATTTTGGGCACGATTTTGAGTATTTCCTTTTTAAATGTTTTAATTTCGTGATAGAATATGGTAGGGTATTTTTTTTTTTAAATGTATTGCTTTGGTAAATTTACAACAATAATTGTATTGTATAGGGTGTTTTTTATAGAGGTTTTTTCGAATTGGCAACACTGTTTCCAACGACATCTAATTTGACAGATTTGTGCTCAGTTTGCCTTTTCACCATGAATAGACTTATGCCAGAACAACGGTTGCAAATTGTGCAAATTTTTTCGAAAATCGTAGTTCAGTTTTACTACAAAATTTTATTCAGCGATGAGGCTTATTTTTGGCCGAATGGCTTCGTTAACAAGCAAAATTGCCGCATTTGTAGTCAAGAAAATCCACAACCCATTATTGAGATGTCATTATATTTTTGTTCCCTATTTGAAAGGAATTAATGTGGAGGAGCTGTGGTTTCAACAAGACGTGCAACATGTTACACAGCGCCCCTTAATCGATTTAAAAAAGGAAACATTCGATCAGCGCATAATTCTGCATAATGGACCTGTGTATTAGCCTCCAAGATCGTGCGACTTAACACCTTTGGATTATTTTCTGAGGGGTTATATGAAGTCACTGAGACGATGGACGACTTGGAAGTCAACATTAGCCACGTTATTGCCGATATAAGGCCCCACCTGCTTCAAAAAGTGGTCCAAAATTGGACTTCCCTTAGTGTTTAAGTATGATGCCCGAAATCATATTTAAACACTAATGGCATAAAATTATCTTTCCAACAAAGCCAATATTATGGCAATCACCACAATTTTATTTTTTATTTCATTTTACTTATCGTTCTTTACAGCTATAAAAAGCCATATATAAAATAAAACCTGTTTTAGTTAAAACAAAACAAAAAAATGTGTCCTAGTTAGGCCGTGTCCGAAACCTGTGATAAATATTTTTTAGTAAAAATGTTTGACATTTATTTGAAAAATATTCTCCTACATTAACAATTTTTTATTATGCTGTCCGAATGGTGTAATAATTTTTTGGCGAATTTCCCCTGCTCATATATTTATTGTCTCACTTTTGGAGAGAAAATAACGTTAATGATACCCAAAAGTAACATGAAGATTACTTTACTTTACTTTTTTATATTGTGGCTAGGTAGGGGCAGATTTACAGAATAATAGGGGTTGTTGTTATTTATTTTTATATAAAAGGAACGATTAATGAATAATTCTAAATTTTAAATGCATGCTATTGATTTGTCAGGAATTGGTCGGAAAAGGCATTATGGCTCACTTTTAATACAAAATTGCGTTGCCGGAACAATACTAGGTAGGGCTGCGGCCCAAATCTAAGGTAAATCGTTTAGTACAGTAAATCGTATTTTATACAAATTTACCTCTGAAATCGTGCCAATTCTCTGGTAGATATAATTGCCAAAAATGGATTAAAGGGTGAAATTTACTGATAACTACAAAACGAAACGTCTTTTTATAACTCATAAAGTTTATAAAATATAAAAAGGGAGCAATTAAGAAATTCAGGAGATTTTAAAATAAAAAATTAGATGACCTTGTTAATAATAATGTGTGATCTGTCAGGTTTACAAAAAAGTACCGTTCATTACAATAAATGGTTGCGCTGAAATTTTGTGAATCACAGGGAGCATGTTATTGTTTGGATTATTGACAGAATGTTCTTAATCAATATTTTATTTTTATCCACTAATTATAGTTAACATATTAATAGAAGATTATGATGAAACGAAGGCCAACATTCGAATAATTCTACAATCTTTTAGGAAAATAGTGAAATTCATGTTGTTGGTGCATTGATATAGAGCTAATTGTTTTGTTATTTTCGCGTGGATGTGGTACTATAGCTACCGGGCAGTTTCGAGGTAGCAGCTTCAAAGTAATGATAATGCCAAAAGCACAATCAAAAATATAATTCTTAAATTGCCAAACATTTTGTAAAGAATGTCAAATGATATTGTGCCGAAACATTTTGCATACAAAAAAAATACATAAAGCCCATTTTACTTTTTTTTACTCTAGTAAAATAAAGAAAAGTAATCATGAAAATTTTGGACTTTGAGATTTTTAGAGATTTATCTATTTTGAGGTCCCCTGAGTCCAAAAAAGTGGGATTCGAAATGGTGTCTGTCTGTCAGTCTGTGTCCTATCTACAGCCCAGATGGTTTAACCAATTGAACTGAATCTTCAGATTTAAGCTTTTTTGATATATTGGGAGGTCCCAGTGAATTTTACTCCAAATCGGCTAACCGGAAGTGGCCACTCCCTTGGTCCAGAAAATTTATTTTGCAAATATCTTAAAAAGTATAGGGGTTTACAAAAAATTACTTAATACAAAATGTTTCCAAAAATTAAAAACAAATAAAAAAAAATTTAAAAAAATAATAAAATTTCTCAAAATTCTTTGTTAGTAAAAGAAAGTCTTGTGTTGGCCAAACCTCCATTTTTTTATCAATTGTTTGAAAATATATCTTTCTTCGATTTGGGAATGAATATATTTTTATTTTTTTGTCGTTCTTCGTAATGGAAATCATACTATACTCTAAAGTAACCGTAGCAATACCTATTACAGTGTAAACCCTACGATAGTTATGGAAACTAGCATTCATTACTGCATCGATGTCTATTTGGCCTATAATGATTAGTTGGCTATACTTTTCATAATGGTAATTGTTACTATATGTTATAAGACATTTTACTATTTATATGGTAACTGGTTCCATTCACGTCATTTTACATTTTCGTAATATTAAATAGTAAGCGTTCCGATAATAAGCCACAAATGCCTGGGCTCCTTTAATTTATGGAAATGTGTACTATTATTTTGCTTCCGTGTAAATTCCGGTTTTATTGAGTGTTTCGTGTTAGTTGAATGCCGGTTAATAGAGCTTTTAGTGTAATTTTAACTAGTCGATAACCAATTATTTTTTCAGTGTACATAAAGACAGTCACTTTCGGAAATTGTCGCAAGACCTGTTAAGGTGGATGGTTTATACATAAATGCTGTTTGCGGCAGTACTTTTGAGGTTTTTAGTTCCTTCTTAGTAATTTACCTAAAGGCAATAAACGTTTGATTTGTAATTATCTATCCTTATCTTCTACTAAATAAATGATAAATAAAATATACATACGGTGAGTGTTCTTTATAAACAAGATAAAATTCATACCCATGAATGAAAAAATTGCCGAGAAACCAGCTACTTTCACACCTTGTAACAACTTTAAAAAAACGCAAATTTTATCGACTTTCCTACGTTTGATAATAATATTAATTATAAACTTAAACAATGGAAATTCACAATAAAAATAACGAATCCAAACCAAAAAGTGGTTCAATATCCCTCAAGTTAAAAGATAAGGCGTAATCAATTAAAGTTAAACCCAAAAATATTTCAACATAATACTTTATTTAATGTACGTATATCTTATATAAAGTAATTTCGATCCAAATGACCGTCAAATTAATCGAAAGTTGGTAGAATAATAAATAGTATGGTTGTTCAAACCTTGTAAATTTGAATTATGACTAAGACGACAGATTATCAGATTTATATATCAGAAGAAAAGAAATTTTAGAAAATTCATGAATTTCCGCGAAATACTTAAAAATTAGAAAGTGCAGAATTTGAGGTCCTGGAAATAGTGCAGACTAGCCAAAAATAAGGCCGGAAACAATTCTAAATTATAAGGTGCTTGTGACGAATAACCAAAAAATTTGCAATTCATACATATATTTGTACATATAATGTAAATTTTCCACATAAAATAAAACAATAAATAAAACCTTTAATATGTTTATCGCAGGCGTCCCAACGTACAATTACAATGTCAATGGCGTTAAAAGAAAGTAAAAAATAACAACACCAGCAAATAAATAAATTTAAAATTACAATAAATAAAAAAATAAATAAAACTTAAATATTGTTTTTTAGACAAAGACTAGACATTGTTTAGAATTGAATATAATGTAGCATTGTAGATAGATATGCTACTTTATCAAACTGAAGGAGTCAATTTAAGTCTAACACAAAATATAAATTACAAAAAAAAAAAAAAAATAGAGAATTTAATTATATTCAATTTTTATTTTATATTATATTTAATCGATGTCTTTTATAATTCAAGAATTTTTTATCGTTTTTCTTCCGTATTACGACAAATTGACTTAATTATACAAGTAAACAGAGATATGTATTGTAATAAATTGCTACAGGGCAACAAGCCTTAGCAAAACATGACAACGACAAATGTCACACTTTAATTTTACGTTTGTTAAAATAAATCCATAATTATGTTGATATTAATATATTATTTTAGGAACTATATAAAATTTGTTAATTAATAAAAACTATATATTTACTCATTATTATTATTATTATTATTGTTACTGGATCTCGACGATCGACAGAACGAAAATATTTCTATTAAACTTGGAATGATGTTGGCGCGCACAAAAAAAAATCACGTAAAACACAAAATCACATCACCCACTGAAAATAGCTACCAACAACGACAACGACACTATGAAATTTTATACACTTAACATTTTTTATATTGTGCACGTCTTAATTCAATCGTAATCCAAATTCGATTGAATGAAAATTATATTATCTCGTACAGTCTAGTCTGTCTCTGTCTTGGTTGTTGTAATTTTTTAATTAAGTGTTTTTATTTTTGCTACTTGATTGTGATTAAAATTCAAGTTTCATTGCATTCTACATTGTTTATATTGATTTGCGGTATTAATACAAGTAAACAAATAAGATTTAAGCTGGTGACAATAAAATAATTCTTTTTTTTTTTTTAGCTGTGACCATTACCATTTACAGTGTTTTACAAATGTATGCGGCCAAGGAGTAAATATTTTTATGTAAATAAGGAATTATAGCTTAACGAACAATAAATTGTTTCATAAAAATAGTTGAATCGATTAACTGGAATAGAGTTAACTGTTTTTATGGAACATTCCAAATTTTAAGCCATCATTTCTTAAATATGCTAAGCGCTTAAGCGCTTTATTCATAGGGAAACGCAAACTGTTGAATTTTATAAAAATGTTTTATTTTGCTGTAACTCCAAAATATTTTGTAAATTATGGCTGAAATTCTCTGTAACTTGTTCGGAAATATAAAACTATTTTAATTTAAAAAACAATTAAAAATATTTAATATTCCGAGATAATTACGTTTTAATTATTTCCGCCAGTCAATTTAAAATAATCTGTCAATTTTTCGTCCGAAAAAGTACACGAAATTATTTTCGTGTCACCTTTCTGTTATAATTGTTTAGGTATGTAATGCGGCGTAAGGCAATTGCACCCTTATGGATAAATGCCCCAAAAATATGGGGTGTTTTTACATTATGAAATTGTACCTCAAACAGAAGCGAAAAAACGCCCCAAAAATTTTGGGAAAAAATAATTCAATATAATCAAAACATTTGCCGAATTGTCAACAATTGGTCGGCACATTGGACATAAAACTTATCGCTTTTTTTAAGTTTTGTTTTGACCAACAGTTTTTAACGAGCTTGCGTTCGTCGATTCCCTTCGATCACAACGAATTAAGCCAACCGAAACATAACTTGAAACATTTATGCTACAACTATCAGTAGAAGCAATATGAGCGATGCAATTCCTTTAATCTGTGCCTGCAAGGTTTGACGAAGTGTTTACCAATTTAACTGAAATTGGCAATGCGCTCCATTCTTCAGAACGAATTAAGCAAATCAAAAAAACAACTTGAAACATCCATTGCTTGAGCGGGCTTTGAGGGATCTTTATTTTAGCATGTGCATAATTTATCAAAAAAATATCGAAATTTCTGTAAATCGTCCAAGCGACTTTTGAAGGGTGGTAGATCTCATCCTCTCAGTCTAAGGTATAAAACGAATTAAAATAACTTTGTTTTTCTTATTTTGCCGTATTTTCGTTCAGGAGCATTACGAATGAAACAATTACCGAAATTTTTGGGCACTTTTTCATGTTCTTAAAGTACCCCCCAATCCTTTGTAAATTTTTGGGCCATTTTTCCATTTCCTTTTTTGTTACATTATTTTGGTACTTTCCTTTTTCTTTAACTGTTTACACATATTAACCTTATAATCTAAGATACAAGTAGCGGTTGTCAAAAAACAGCCGTTTTCGGTTTTAAATTTTAAAAAAACAGTTCTTCAGTTTCGTTAAATGGTAATAGCTAATTTACATTCAACGACATTCGACGTCTGCAAAAAAATTGAAACACAATATAGGAAAAAGTACACAGACAAAAAAAGAACAAATAATCATCTGCTGAAAAAAGTCAATTGAAACCCGAGAAACAAACCGAAAAGACCTCGTCTGCTTTTTTTTGCCGATGTCGAGTTTCATCTTTTTTCTGTAAAATCGTCGATGCGCGAAAAAATAACTATAATAAGGTTACATAAACAAGAAAACCAATCATTTACATATATTGGTTTATGACATTTTTTGTTTAAGTTTATTTTTTATATGTAAAGAAAACGAATTTTTGATTTGACATCTGAGTCTGCGAAAATCTTTGAATGTAAATCAGTCTTAAGACAAAACGAAAAAATGCTAAATTTGTCAAATTTTTTGTTTTTTGATTTTCAACGGGATAACGCGTTTCAAAATAAACTAAAAGGCGCAGGTTTTTATTTTGTAATTTACGTTAGACACTGGCACGAAAACTAAATCACAATCACCAAACAACAATTTTTTTTAGCAAAAATCTGAATGAGAATTTGAATTCCCAAATGTAATTGAATAAATTCTTGAGTATGAATTTAAATTGGATTTATAAATTTAAAAATTTGTTTAATTTCAATCAAAAGCTAATCGTAGTTTTCAGCAGAAATTTAGTTATAAATGGAGTTTGAATTCCAATCATTGAATAAAAATTCCAACCCAGGGCTTGACTAAATATTGAGTGAATTTAAAAAATAAAAAAACTCCGGTTTTAAATCCATACATTTTCAGTTTGAAATTAAACAACAAAATGTTTCTGGATTAAACTACATTTTGCATGGAATTTAAAGAGTACAAATTGTTCTACAGTGTTTCTTGGGTTTAAAAATTGATTTGGAAATTTAGATTAGAATTGATTAGCACATTCTGCTTGGTTTTGAGCAAAAATTGGAGTGTAAATTTGTTGTTCGAAACTAGATTTAAACATTATTTTAATTGTAATTAGGTAATAATTGAGTTGCAATACGAGATTTGATCTCAAACAACAAACAAAATTTCCTTTGAATTTAGTTTAGAAATTTCAATCGGAAATTTTGAGTGAAACTTGAATTAGGAATTTGAATTTAAAAAATGGTTTTGGCATTCCAAACCAAATAAAATCTTTGGAATAAATTGTATATAAAAATTAAGTTACAACTCGAATTTTGATTTCACAAAATTTTGAGAGAAATATAAGTTTAGATTGCACAATAGATGTGGCGGGTACTGAGTGGATTTTCAATTAAAACAAAAAAATGAGAGCAAATTAGGTGGAGCAAAGAATAGATATGTCAAGGGAAAACCAATTTACATATTTTGAAACCAATTTGAATTGGATCAAAAAATTAGACTGGAAAAGAAAATAGTTTTAATGGATTCGAATAAAAGCTTGGATGTATTCAGAATAAAATTAGGTTACAATTCCATCTGGATTTCAATAAACTTTGAGTGACATTTTAATCCGAAATTAAGTTAAACTTCCAAACTATACTTAAATGTTGATTGTAATTTTGATCACGCTTATTGAATTAAATTAAAATAAAAACTTGAGTGAAATTTAAAGTATTAACGAAGTTTTAACAAATATTTAGGTATATTCTACTAATTGATTATTGTAATTTTCCTTTTAATATGTAAGTGATATTCAGATAAGTAAGTTACTTTAAAATCAAAATGAATTAAAAAAAATTAAGATTTTTAGTCAGAAATTTAGTTCCAAACTGTTTTCGAAGTTGAACAAAATGATAAATGGAATTTTGAACATACGAGTAAATCTAGTCTAAATTGGTCAACTGCATTCGACAAAGAGGAAATTGATTAAGATAGCGAAATTTTAAAGAGAGAAAATTAGATTGAATTCTAAACTCGATATAATGAGTTTGAATGAAATTTTAAGTAGAAATTGTCTTCTTTATATTGCATTTTAGAAACACATTTTGAAAACAATTTTAGCAAAATATTTAGTGGACTTTATGTGACTGAGCTAAAATTCTAAACACAACTAGAAAATCAGGAATCAATTTTAAACCCTAATTGAATAAAATCATAACTTACATTAGCAATAGAGTTTAAATTACAATTTGATGTAAGCAAATACATGAGCTTAAATTAGCTGAAAACTTTAATAACAGTTTGAGTGAATTTTAAAAATTTAGTTAAAATTATTCGAGCAACATTTTTATTAGAACGAAGTAAAACAAGATCTAAACAAAGTTTGGACTAAAAATTCAATTTCAATCCAATCGATAGTTTGAGCAAAAATTTGGATGCAATTTAATTAAAAAATATTTAAAAATTGAGTTTGAATTCAAAATTTAATTAACACACAATTCTGGTTGCAATTAAGCTAGAAATTGTATGATATGTTGTTTACAAATTAAGTTAAAATTCCAACCTAGATTTGTCTAAATGTGCTTGATTAAAAATTTGGGGTACAACTTCAGCTTTAGTTGCAAGTGTATTTAAGAATAATTTGATTCTTATTAGAAATGCTAAGTTAGAGTAGAATTTAAAACTCTGGTTTGCATCAAAAGGATTGTTAACTTTGAGTAATTGAGTAAAATTTGAGTAGAAATTGAATTTGAATATTAATTTGAACTTGAGCAAAAACATAACTGTAATGTAGTTTTTAGTTTAAAAATTGAATTCGTATTTCGAATTGGACTGACAAGGGAAAAATTAAAGATTAAGTTACAGCTATAAAATAGATATATAGCAAAATGTGGTGTTTAGTGAGGGCAAAATTCTGAGAAAAAGTTGTTTTTGAATTCCAAAATTTTGGTTGCAACTAGATAGAAATTTTATGATATTTTAAATACAAATAGGCTAAGTTCCAAACTCGATTTGACCAAATTGAAGCAGGAATTGAGTTATAATTTTGAGTAAAATTTAAAATACAAAATGTAAAGTTCAATTTTAGTTTTCATTTTAAAATGATATGAGAAGTGTAAGTTTGATACTCCAAACTAAATTTTAATTGAAATTAGTAAAAATTGCTTAGTATGAGCACGATGTATTATTTAGTATGAGCACGATGTATAAAAGAATTTAGAATGAGCAGATGTATAAAAGAATATGAATTCTAAACTGTAATTGAATATAATCTTGAAGGCAACTTGTATGAAAAATTGAGTTTGAATTACAATTTGAGTTAAGCAAAAATATGAGCGTTATTTAGTTTTTCTTAGTTTAAAACTTGCTTTAATAGCGAGAATATTTTAGTCTCAACCGTTACGGTGTTCTTTTGAAGTAAGTATCGCTTACCACTCCAAATTTTTAAGTGTATGGATGTGTAATTATATTGGTTACTTCTCCAGTACATTGTAACCCAGGAAAGTTAATTTATCCAACTTTATAGCCAAAAACTTGATACTATTTTCTTAATGAGTGAATTGAAATCCTCTTAAGGTAAGGTAGTTTTGGTTGCCTTTTAAAAATTTACCATATATTTTTCGTTTTAATCACATGTTTTACCACAGTGGGTATTAACGAATACCAAAATGGTATTGGATACAGTTGTAAATGGCCAAATAAAATGCGCCTTATAGGTCATATCAGAATTTCATTTTTTCAAACAATTTCCGTCACAGAATAAAAAATTTAAAAAAATCTTTACCATAAAATCGTCATTCTATTAAAAAATTACTAGCGTGTGCGGGAATTATTTTTCATCATATACAAATTTTATGTACGTGTGTTAGTGACACTCCTATAAAAAGTTCTCAATTTGATACTTTTTAGAGGAGTATCACAACTACAGACACAAATATCTTTTTACTGATTCGGTTTTTTGTTTCATTCGCCCATCCAGCAAATATATATTTTTTTCTTCCTTTAATTTTACTATTCAGTAAAATTTTGTCATGGAATAGCACCCACCTTAAAGCTCACGCCAAAATGCCACCAATTCCACTAAAATTTAATTGCTTCAAAATTCAACTGGGTAAAAAACTGGGTAAAAATATTCTGGAAAAGGGGAAATATCCTGGAAAAAGAGGAAAATTCAAATCTCCTAGTTATTTAAATCTCCCCTGTGTACAAGAAAAAGCACTACGGTCGAATGAGTGATGAATCCGTTCGAGCCTAAGTAGTGTTTTCTGTACTAAAAGGCGCATTTTATTTGACCATTTATAACTGTATCCAATACCATTTTGGCATTCGTGAATACCCGCTGGGTCTAAGTGGTATTCAAAATCCAATAATATGTTTTAGTTATTTTGTTTAGCACCAGCTCATGGATTCTTCGCTAAATTTTATTTTTAAAGTTCTAAAGGTTGTCGATACAGACATGCATGTACACATACATTCAATTTATTTTAACTAAAAAAAATTGTTGTTTGGTGATTGTGATTTTTTATTTCTCGTGCCAGTGCTTAACGTAATTTACAAAATAATTGTAGGTATATCAAAAATGTGACTCAAAAATTTAGTCGTGTTTTTTTTTCGAAATTCAGCAGGGACGCGATTTCGCAATGAATACCAATTTGAATTTGGTCAAATAAAATGCGCCTTACTATTTGATGGAAAAGGCATACTATTCGAAATTTGGTATAGATACTTTTTATTTTGCCTTGCGTGCAGGTTCATTTACCATGTTAATTTGTGTCTTTTAGAATTTCTAAATGTTTCATACATTAAAATATTAATTTTCAATTGCGGTATAAGAAAATCTTAAGACTTTCCACGTCGTAGATGAGTTCGACAACCGCAGTAACAGAATCATTCAGTATTGCTAATTTAAACTAAAGACGGTCGCCCTGTTCCGTTCAAAAGTGACCCTGATATTTTTTTTAAGACAGCAGCTGGAACAAATGGCTAATATACCATGAAAAATGTACCTAAGATCTGTTAGTAAAAATTGAGGCAAGATATTTTTTACCCTTACGATTTAATACTGCGCATTAATTACCATAATTTAATTTGATAATCTATTTCCAAAATGAATGAAACTTATTCCAACTGCTCCATAGGAATGGAGAGTTTCAATATCGTGTCTTAGATGAAATTTGACCAATCTGTAATTGACTGTTTTAATTTTATATTTGATCACGCCTTCTAAATTTGATTTTCTTAATAAATAGTCCTTAATAAATTCCTTGCATTTCTTTCGATGTAATTGAGGAAGGCTATGTTCCATCGGATTTATAGCTTTGCCAAAACCTTTGTCAATTTAAATTAAACTATTGACGATTGTAAGATAAACTTTGTTCAATCAGAATTAAATGAAAACTAACCTGTTTTTTTGAAAATAGTTAAAATCAGTTGGACAAAGTTTAATTATGACTTAAAAAAAAAAATAATTTATGATCGTGTAAAACCGTATAGTTAATTTAAATTGACAAAGGATCTTATTAATTTCTAAAAATAGTTTAATTGATTTATTGGAAATCGTTTAAGAGCTTTTAAAGACGGAAGGGAAGAAGGACCCTTACATGATTTTATGCTACCAAACACGACACGTTTCCCATCTATTCCACAGAAGGAAATACCACCAGAAAAATACAGGCAGATATTTTTTCGATTGTTTGTTTTTTCTTGGGGTGACTATTAGCAGTAATTGCCTAGTTTGAACTTATACAACGATCATTTTTGTTACGCTTACCGAGCTGAAGGTTAATTGAAAGGATTGAATTTGTCCCTTAAAATTGCCGTTCGATTGCTATCTGAACTGTATTTTCATTTCCTTAAATTACCAAAAATTAAACACTTTGACACAAAATATAGTTAAGAACAAAGCCGAAAATATTTAATTTAAAGCAAAATTATCACACGAACCAAAACAAACCTCAAAGTAACGCCATTCACACCGGAAAATTTCAAGTTAGCTTATTTTATATGAGTCCGTTTGAAATCTTTTTGATAGAGGAATTTATGATAAGAATGTTGAAGCGGGCCGAAAGGAGCATATCGGGGGGCATATCGGGGCATATTTCATCTAAGTTTTAATGAATTTCAATGAGTGTTTTTGGGTTTAGGTATTATTGACTTTAAATTTATTTAGTTCGGAAAAGGTTTCATTCCATTCGGAGTTGGTTTCATTCATTCCGTAAAAGGTTTCATTGAATTCGGAAAATGTTCCTTTTAATTCGAAACAAATTTTATTCATTTTGGAAATATTATCGCTTAGTTCGAAAATGGGTTCGATGAATACGAAAAGGATTTCATTTAATCCGAAAATCCAATAAGTAAGATTTGATTTGGTAAGATAACAAGCATAAATCATTTTTGACAAAAAGTGTTGAGGTCACAGATTTTCAAATTTATCAAAAGTCTAAAACGGCGAGATATTAATTTATCTGCACCTGCCTAATATATTAACCTTAAGTTAAATTACAGATTAACCATCGTAACGTTATATCCCGATTCAGAGCTAAATCACACAGAGCCCAATGGAATAATGATTTGCTTGAATCTGGTACGTCCCTCACTCTAAAATTGTTAATTTGCTGGTCGTTAAGCCCTTTCACGCAAACGTCATGAATTAATCAAATCAATACTAAAAAAAAAGCCTACAAACAAAAACAGAAACGAAAATTACTCGTAGAATGATTAAAGAATTAGCATTTCGCTAAAAGCTTGTGGCACAAAGGAACAACTTAAAATTTTTCATAATAAACAGTATAATCCGAGCACTCTAAATAAAAATGATAACTAAAACGAGAAGCATCTTTGCGAGTCTCGCAAGATTAACCGTCTGATGTTTTAGTAGGATAATGTACCATAATTTAGTTTAGTCAAAAGTTTAGTCGAAAAATTCGACATGAGGCCGAACCGATGTTATTTCAATCTACATGTTTTTTTAGCAATACGACAATAACCGTACTAAATCTGGTCACTAGAAAAGTCGAGTTTTGAGTGCGAGTTTACGACCTTTTTCTGATAAAAAATTTTCAACAAGCAACCAAACGACGTAGTCTATTTTGTAAACAAATTTCCCCTTCCGAACATAATTCGTTTGTTTTCCATTTAAAATATATTGAATCTGCGGATAATTTTTTATCAGAAAATGGTCGTAAACTCGCACTGAATAAATAGTTGTATTGATAACGAAAGCAAAGTATAGCTATCGAAATTTATAGATCTACATAAATAAATTAACTGTGATATAAAAAGTGTGTTTCAAAGTTTTGTATAAAATTCAAATAATTTCCACGAAGCTCAAAGATCAAATCGTAGAATTGCTCGTTAGTTCCATTTTCATAACAAATATGTTGAGTTTAGGGGTTAAATCGATTTCGTTTAGCTATACCTAAAAACTTCTCAAGCATCAAATCCGCTAGGAAGGATCGATTGCATTCACCTGATAACTATCCACAAATGCGCAGAAATGTAACCGAAAAATCAGTAAGAACATTACAGAATTTAACGAGATTAATTACTTAATTAGTATTTAGCATAAGAAGAGCGAAATTATTGAGTTTTGCCAATCCAGTTTCAATCTGAAGGTAAGTGTACGTTGTGAAAAAATATACACTACGAAACTAGCTAAATGTAACCAGGGTTACCAATAAACATAACTAAAGAAATTTGGCCCACAGGGTTGCGAACATAGTAACCAATTCAATTTTTTAGTGACTGAATTGCTAGAGAAGTAGAAAACAACCATGTAGTCGAAGTATTAGCGAATTATACGCAATCCAAATTACTCGCAATACTCTTAATTATTTACAAGGTTGCATTCTATATCTAGAAAGTAATCAAAGGTGTAATTAGCAATTTAAATTCAGATCGTAATTCTCATTCAGATCGAAACTGAATTTGCAAAACTCTTGATACTTTCGCTCTTCGTAAAAAAAATTATCTGGCTATGATCCGGAAGAACCTAATATTTAAAAATGAATTTAGGAAAATACTTAGTTATTTAGTTAAATAAATTTTTATATTTTGTGAGACCAGTTTAAAGAATTTTGAAACGGGGTGCTCAATCAATCCCTAACTAGTTCCAGGCAACTTAAAATCAGTAACAATTGAATGTGGTTTTAAATTCAAACCAATAACCAACGAAATGGCTGAAATTAATCACATTATGATCAATTAATGACACGATGTTTCCCGCATAAAAAAAATATCAAAAGTCACATCATAAGCTAAAGGACAGGATAGTGTTGTTTTGTATCATTTTACTAACAATAATGTACAGGGGATCTTACAACGAACTAAACCATTTTGAGACAATATCAAATTCAATGTGGAGCCATGTACGCTACCGGCAGTGGAGTGAAAATGTCCTAAACCTCCCCAAATTAGTTTTGCTATGTCTAATAAGGCCGTGCCCGAATATTGTAATAAATATTCAGACGTATTCATTTTTGGTATAAAACACACTCTCCATATTATTACAGTCTATCCCTATTATACTTTTTGACATATTGTACAGTTTGTATTATGAGTAAAAAAACGTTTTACCAATAATGGTGTTTTACGATCGAGCCAATTAGGATTAAGACGCCTTTAACTAAGATTCCTACAGTATGACAACGCCACAAATATTAAATTTTTGAATTATTTTCATCGATTTTCCAACAAAAAAAAAAAAAAAAAACGTTGAAGGCGGAGAAATTACTACTCACAAAAATTATTACAATATTCGGGCAATAAAATTAAAAAAAATGGTAAAAGGAGAAAATTTCCCACATAAATGTCACAAATTATTATTTATCACGAACAGAAAACAATAGAACCTAAATGGTGACAGAAAACAATAAAACCTAAATGGTGATGTCTCAAAGTAGTACAGTAGTTTGTTTTAAGACACCTTGTATACAATTGGTTACAAAAGTGACGATTGCATCCTTTTTAATGTGACTGCGTAAACGGTGCAACCTGGGTTTATTTACTGCATTCTAATCCGCTAAGAACGCACTGCTTCTTCTGCAAAACTAAATTGGCGGACTTGCATATAAACTGCGCAGCGGCCGAATTCTTGATTGCAGCCTTACTTTATTTCTCAATTCTAGAAAAGATTAATTTAGACAGTCATTCAGACCAAAATAAATTTTATAAACGATAAAAATTGGAGAAAATCGTAGTTATCGTTGTACATACGCTACGGAACCAAGGAATTAAAATTAGAAAATATTTTAATGTTGGCTAGCCACAATGTCTCATAAACAAGGGCTTGCAATCGATTATTCTCTGGAATCTAAAATCCATTAAAAATGGCCTGTTGACGGAAAACAAAAAATAGATAATAAAATAAGGCAAATTTTGGCTGACAATTTTATTGTAATTCATACAAATTATCCGTAAATTATAACCAACAATATACAAAATTTAAAACTAGGCTTAAGGTAGTCCTTTTTTAATTGCAAACTTTAAAAAATAAATAATTTTAAAATCAAAATAATAATTTAGGTACTTACATAGCAAATAGTATTGAAAATGCTTTTGTTATAATTCCCATTTTGTTTGACAAAATTTAAAACTTCAGTCATCTCCTTTAATTTTACATTTATCACTCTATTATATTTTCTTACTTATTATTAGTACATTCTAATTGTGTAAACATATTTAAATCGATATAATTTTTGTTTTTCAAAGTCACTTTTTTCCATTGGTTTACAAAATTAAGATGAATCTAAGGCAATCAATTTTAGTTCAAAAACCCAAAAATATTTGATGATAATCTTTAAACGTTAGAAAAATTGATTTCTTTATTATCGTTATACAACATAATCATGTTCCCGTACAAAAAAAAACTCATGGCTTAATGTAAAGCATTGTTATAACACTTTTAGCTACTTAACGCTTTTATAAAAACGCGCGAATCGTATAAACCTAATTTATACAGTCAACCAATAAGCTTAATTAAATATAATTGAAAAAGTAAATTTGCTCTTGTGTATTGTAAATTTGTCAGACGACATTTTCGAATTTGAGTAAATATTAAAAATTTAATTTATTAACAATTATGTGCTAATAAAAATTTACAATTGATTTATTTGTGTTTTATGGTTATTAAAATTGCAATTATTTTTACAAAAATTATTTTATAATCCTTTTTATTTAATTAACACTCAATTGATAACCATTCTGTTATTAAACCAAATAGATGGTAATCGGTTAATAAGGTTTTAATAAAAAAAATATTTTTTTTTTAATTATTTTGCATATTTCATTCAATTATTTCTATTCGCTATTAACATTAAAAACTACCAACTAGCTCAGTTTAAAACTTGTTCAATTCTGTGCTTAGGTTGTAATCCAGAGGCAATAACTTTTACAACTCTATCTAAAATCAAGTAAATTGAACAACCAAAATTTTTCTTCTTTTAAATTTAAATAAGCCTTATAAAGGTCCGAAAAATAAATTAAAAATGGGTACCATGTTGCTTAATTTAAAAGGTATATGTCAATTAAATTGTGCGCGATTAAAAGCCAAATAACTGAAGAATGCTGAATCCTCAATCAATTCGTAAGTGGTTTGACATTACAACAGGATCTGGACAGAACTTAACACTTTGCATAATTTCACTATCTTCCAAATTAAGAACATTTTATTTTTAATTAAATAATTTGCCATTCCAAAAGGGAAAAAGCTGAGAAATAGCGACGGATGGGAAGTACAAAAGTGTATCTGTGGCTTTCGATAACTTTTGATTTTGTTTGGAATCAAAAGGCGCGTTGTAAAAATTTCGGTTAATTTTCGGTTCAATTGTTTGTTTGTAACTTACTAATCACTTAAAGTCGTGCTAAATGTCGTTATAGCGTACATCAGAAACAGGAATGATCAGCCACTTTTAGAGGTATGAAGTGGCTCGAGTTAATTGAAGTTTGTGGGCCTTTGCAATGAACAATATTACTCCTACTCCTATTTTAATTTTAACAAAATCAATTTTTCATGACATTAATTTTGGAATGTAATGTTATTCATGCCTTTTTTCATGAACCCGAATTCCCAGTTTTCCAATACAGGGCAAGTAAATTTTAAATTCAATTTAATTATTTCCTAAATTTTCTTTGTTCGCAAATGTTTTATTTCTTTCAAATGAAAATTACTTGCTTGCTAGACGATTGAATATTTGCCCCGATGTCAGTGAAAAACTGTGTTAATAGTACGTTAAAAATTTTTGGAATTTCGATAGATTTATCAATAGATAGCCAATTTGGAGCCCCTAACTATTGGGGGACTGGGGAAATCCCTCCTCATTTACCTTGCCCGTAATGAGGCCTGAAAATGACCCCAAATAGGAAATTTGACCCTCAACAAATGTATCATCAATTAGATATTGCAGATTTTTTGTAGAAAACTCCGAAATAGTACTAAATTAATAATAGTAGGTCGGCATTGATCCGCAGATTCAAAAAGCTTTGGAGAAACAGGATTTTATTACAATTCCTAATACTTTCCAAAACTACTTTCGTCCATTTCTGACACTTTTGTCCAAAACAAATTTTTGCTGAAAAAACAGTAACACTTTAAATACACTTTAAAAATAAAGTCGATGATTATCAGGTCAATCTAAGTCTTTGTGAGATAACGACATCTAAAAATGGAATGCTTGACAAATTCCTTATTAAAAATTGCAAAAATCTTACAAATTTTAACGGGATCATGCCAATTTTGACCATTATGTTATGATTGTTAATCAACGGTAAACCGTTACTTTAGTTTTTTAACGTAGTAAATTTCGAAACTTCGTCTGATTATATCGCAAATCCGCATAAATTGAACTTTGTTGCATTGAATTTCTTGAGATTTTTTTTGGAGAAACATTACGAACTGTTTTATATTTATTGTAATAACATATTTTAAGTCAGCCGACTTCATAAACCAGGTTCCAACTGGTTCATTGAAATGAGATAATGAAAGAATTGAGTTACAATATTTTTTGAAAATTGAACCTACATCACTATCAAAATAAACGAATCATTTTTCAGAACACGTCTGGAAAAAATAAGTTGAATAATATGTGTGATTTCGAATTTGATGTTGACGGCTTGTATTCGACGTGCTAGAATAGAAGCCGTCAGCATCAAATTCGAACTTAAAATGTGAGAGATAGAAATAGAAAAAAAATGGATTTTTCAAACAAATCATATGAAAAGTTATGTTTTTCTTAATTTTGTTTTTCTTAAATGAAAAATCTTATGAAATTGAAATTTGATTTCTACGTTATTAAGAAGAATATTTGATAAATAAATGATTTAAAAATCAATTAATAAAATCTTGTTTATAGATATTTAATTAATGTCTTACTAGAACCCCTTTA
Source organism: Tipula vernalis (assembly GCA_958295665.1). NCBI lineage: Eukaryota > Metazoa > Arthropoda > Insecta > Diptera > Tipulidae > Tipula > Tipula vernalis. The sequence continues at coordinate 330,528,312 of OY282558.1, forward strand.
TTCACAAACACATCTTTATGGGAGAAAGACAAAATCCCGAGGGTTTCAAAAAATCCCGACAGCACAAAATCCAGAGGATAAAAAATCCCGAGGATACATAATCCCAAGGATACAAAATCCCGAGGGTACAAAATCCGAAGATAAAAACCCCAGTTCTGCTAAAATAAAAATCCCGATTTTGATTTTTCTTTAAATTAAAATTTTCCTTCACCAGAAGGGGCGGTCCGGTCCGAATTAAAAAAAATGTGTCTTTCAAAACCAAGATTTTGAAAACCAGAATTTTGAAAACTAAGATTTTGAAAACCGGGATTTTGGAAATCGGGATTTTGGAAACCGGGATTTTGAATCCGGGAACCTCAAAATTTCCTCGGAATTACGGGATTTTGTACTCTCGGGATTATGTACTCTAGGGATTTTGTACCCTTGGGATTTTGTACCTTCGGGATTTTGTCCCTCGGGAATATGTCACCAACCCATCTTTATCTCATGACGTGTCACATTTCGTTCATGTTTTTTTTTATAATAAAAAAATCTTCGTAAATAGCAAAGAGGTTAAACTAAAGAGGAGAAACCAACTTTTTGTTCTTACATGTAAAAAAACCATTTAGACTTTATTATTGTTAAAGAGTGGTTGTGCGTAGTTTGTTTATTTCTGGTCTATTGTATTTTAAAGTCTTTGATAAATAGTAAGTAAGATTTCAAAGAAAAAGTATATTTGTACAATTTTATTTTAATTATATTAATCAAATTACTAAATTTAAGTTATTGGTTTTCAAATATGTTATACTCAAAGGTTTGATTTAAATATAAACCTAAAAATATTTTCTTGTACGAGTATTTTTCATTGATAAAATTTTAATCAAAAATGTTCAATTTTACATATACCCTTTAAATTAAGCTTCTTTTAAAATTGCTCTGAAGCTGATGGCTTTTATATCTAAGTGCTTTGCCAGACTGTGTAAAATGAGATTTAAAATGTCTACTATGGCTAGTGATGTAAACGGTAATATTCTCGGTGGTAATATTACCGGTAAAATAGGTAATTTTAGGTAATATTACCCAAAGTGGTATTACCGTGGTAATATCGGTAACATAAAATACATTTTTTTCCAAACAAATCAACTAGTCTAAATGCATGATACCACTGCATTATACTTCCTTGTGTACTATTAACCTACTACACCAAATTTTTGCTGTAAAATGTAATAATCTACACCTTTTTGCTGTTTCATTGACATATTCATTTGGCAAATACGTAATAGAGCTGGAATCTGACCCTCAATATGACCCATCGCTCTGCCTGGGAAAAACACCAATCACTATTTTAACTAGAAAAGTGGCTACAACGTCTTAGACGATGAAAAGCCCTAGTATGCTGGAATTCGTTGACAACATGAGACCAAAGTAGCACCAGCTAGTCGATGAGCTATTACTCGTGGAATTTTCGTTTCTGATGCTCCAATAGGCTCTACGGCCTATGGCTTGCCGACTTTCTGGGCCTGTATTGATTTGTTCAAGAAATTGCAACTGTTCTATAAACTTCCTTCGAGATACTAACTTTCCAATCAATTGTTGGGCATTGAGTACCATCGCGTCGAAGGGTGAGTCTTACCAAAAACTGCCGGCACATCTGACGTTGCAGACCGAAACTTGGTCGAACATACGTATAGGGACTCCATAACAAATTATGTCATCAATACACCTAAAGCCTTTTTCTATAAATCTAATCACTAAGGAAAATCGACATTTGACTTTTAAGGTTGCTTTTCGAAAAAGTAGAAGCGGTGGTTAAAGACGTCGAGATTTATAAATTTATTGTACTTATTACTAAAATGGAACGAACAATAAAGCGTCCCGAAAAATGGTACATTCGATCTACATACATTCATGCTACATCAGGTATGCCCTGAAGGCGCTGGCTATCGAAGACGAAGTAAAGTCAGTTATGAAGGCATCTACGATCTCCTATTCGAAATTGTTCACTGTGTACTACCTCCGATTGCTCAATGGCCATCTTATTTTGAGTGTTTGCTGTTTTGTCTAAAGTGGTGTGCAATTTTGTTAATATAAAACAAACTTTTGAACAAAATAAATGCGCTAATTACGAAGATCTTATAAGTATTCTCAAATTTCCTTGAACCAGCTATTCGAGGAAGGAGTCTTTTGAAATCACAGAAATTTGAAGCGACTGAATTTATTTTTAATGTCGCAGAATTTCATCCAAAATATAAGGACAAAAATATAAGGGCAACCAAATAGTACTTCACCTTTAAGTATTTGGCGGTTCATATTTTGAGCATGCCTGCATCGAGAGCTGCAATGGAAAACACATTCAGTACCTATGGTATTTTACACGGCTCAACACGTAATCCATTGACTGTTGATCGTGCAGGAAAACTAATGTACATTTTGCACAACTTAAACCTGTCGAGATGTAACGCAGGAAGTATGGATAACGAAGATGAAGTTATTCTTTCTGAATCAAATACAAATTATTATTAATGGATGAAGCTGCATAATCATATTCTCTTGAAGAAGAGGATGACTTGGAAGAAAGTAAGAATAATTCGGTTATGGATGATGTTGAGGCTGAGGATAATAAATGCGTCGGCGGGGAGGAACCATACATTGATTAAAGAGTTTAATTGATCATAAACTCGTATTTATGTAAAATTTATTATTTACTGTAGGCGTTGAAGACGACCTTGCCGTTCTTCGGCGTCTACCGATGAACACCACATCAAGGAAGTCAAGGCTTTGGTGCTTAAAAATCGTCCATTGTCAATTAGAAATCTTGTTAACATCACAAAACTTTTGGACAGAAAACTTTTTGTTTTTGCATCATGATAATGCGCCGTCTCACACTGCGTTGATTGTACGTGACTATTTGGGCAAAAATTCGACCCATATTGTTTCGCAACTGCCCTTTGCATGATTTATCTCCGCTTGACTTCTGAATATTCCTGAAACTCAAGAAACCGCTCAGGGGACATCGTTTTGACACTTTAATATTTAATAGACTTTAACAACTGTTTCGAACACTGGAAAAAACGTTGGAATAAGTGTATTGTATCCGAAGGAGATAACTTTGAAGAGGATGAAATATATTTGAAAGAATAATAAGCCGTTGGTGTTTTATTTAAAAATCTTACTACTTTTGTCAAGACGTCAAAATATTACTAGTGTTCTTTGGTACAAATTGGAATTAAAATATTGAATACAACCGAGCAAACGGCGTAGTGGTTAAAGCTGCGGCGATTGGATCGGGAGGTACCGGGTTCGAATCCCGATAGGCGGGATGCAAAAGGGATTTTTCATCATCTGATTACGATCGGTGATGACGATGAACACAACTATGACCCCCTGTTGAGAGTGCAGAATCCATGGGCCGACCCACCTTTCATGTCAGCACTATAGGTTGGCATGAAGCAATGCAATTTGCAGGTGGTTTATACAATGCGGGTCTATAGCCGTACGTCCTCGATTTGGCTACTACTGCGTAAAGTAGGACGGTAAAATTAACTGCGAAAGAGTTGGGAGTGCTTTGATAAAAAAATAAAATAAAAATATTGAATACTAAGTGTATTACCTATTTTACCCGTGTTACCAGTAATATTACCGGTAACATTACCAAATTTAAAAATATCGGAAATTTTACAACAGTAACTATGGCTATATAGGCTAAACCCTTATTTTATTGATGCTAATAAGGGTTTTATGATTTTTAAAAGTCGTCTATACGCCTATTTGTTAATGTAAAAAATTGCGGCTTACGGAGATGTAGCAGGTTACTTACAGGTTTCTCAGGTGTTTACCTGTTCCAGTTCATATCGATGTCATGAACCAATAATAATTTTAACCTATTTTTTCAGATGAAGCATTCCGTCAAATATTGAGAGTAACGGAGAAACAACGAAATTTATTCAAATTTATTTTTAAGCTCGACTAATTTAAAATTTGTTCTTATTGTATAATAAAATATCATAAAATATTTCAAGAGATAAAATATAATAAAGTCTAAAGTTGTTGTCGAAAGGATTTTAAACAATGATATGTTTATGTAGATGTTGGGTGGTGGAGTAAATGGTAATAAAAAAATATAAGAAATACCATTTAATTAATCGTATTCGACAGGTATTGAGAGACGTTAAGGTAGATCTTATTTAATATTATTTACTACAAATTTCCTTATTTATAGCTTAAGGCATCGAAAAAACTAATATATTACAGCCAGAAATAATTTGAGTGCTGACTGCTGATGGTCCGAACTCCGAACCGAACGTACGAACTAAAAAAATTGTGTTTAATTATTGGCTTAACTCAGGATTGGCTCGGTGGGAGCCATGTATAAATTGTAAATCTCATTTTCTACTGTTACGATGACACCTAGGGTAGAATAGAATAAGTTAATTAAAAGCACAAAGTTTACTACTAGAAGTGAATACAAGTGACGCCTAGGGTTAGGGTATTTCACAATTTGTTTATTGTACTAAAATGGAAATTTTCCATGCTACAACTTCCTAAAAGGCGAATGAGATCGAATTGGATTATGGTATTTGGAAAGCGATATTATAAAGATTAAAAAGTGAATTATAAAGTGATTAAAAAAGTGTTTTAGTGCGATATAAAAATTATAAGTGATCAGTAAAATTGTGCGAAAATTATAAAAAGTGATTTTGTGAATAATTGTTAATAAATTATGTTGTATTAAGTTTTGGTGTTCAATAAATAAATTCGTTGGTGATAAATTGAATTGATTTTGTTTCATTCACAATCCAGCGATTCAAACCTTTTTTGACAAGGTAAAAACGTAACACTATATTATTTAAATCATTTTTAAATAAGGTCATAAGATGAAGGTAATAAGGTTAATCCATTCACTAAGTGTAATATGTTGAGAAATTCGTTCTTTTTTTCATAGAGGCTGGTTTTGCTAGTTTGTTATTTGAAGGTATAAGAACAAAAAGGAAAACAACAATAAATTTGTAATATTATTTATCTTTTTCTTCCTGTTCTTCCAAATTAAAATCTAATTAAAAATTACAAACGAAGTGGAATGTATGAAGGTTGCCAATGGCGTAATTAGGCGCCCATTCGCAAAAATTCACTTGGGTCTCTAAAAAATGCTAATCACAATAGTATATGGCTCTGTAACATTCACTTTTTTTAAAAAGTAAGGACAAACATAGAAAGACAATTATTTTTAGTGTAGATTACAATATATTGCTTGCAGTCAAACAATCAAAAATCATTTAGAATCACATCTTTATTCAAATTTTCTATCTAATGGTGACTGACATCCTCGTCTTCCACTTCTCCTAATAATTTGTGACGGAATCTTTAATATCAAAAAATTTCAATTTCAAATCGGTTTGATTCAAGTATAGTATATATCCTTTAGATATATACATAAACGTTTTTCTTACGACGTAGCACACATCAAAGACAACGTAATTCAAATGAAGGGACAACTATGTAACTTGAAAACAATGCAACTCAAAACGACATAATTCGAGAATAACCTGTTTTATTAACCAACCTCATGTTGAGAACATGCCTCCCATATACGATAAACACAACCAATTAAATAATTATGAGTCCAAAAATATGTTTGCACATAACTAACTTAAAGCAAAATTTCAAACATGACCATAGAGATATTCAATATAAATATAAAGCTCTTCTGCGGTAAAATAAAATTAATTTTATTATTTTATGAATAAACGGTGTTGACGGGTCACGAAAATCTATTCTGACTGTTTTATCGCGTTCTATTGACTATTTACAAAAAAAACTCGATGGTTCCAGAAAAATCTCCAAACAAATTAAACATTTTTTGTTTTAGTGCTTTCATAGATCAACATTTCTGAATTTTAAATCTGGATAACAAAACAAAATTGATTTTTCGCTTCAACATTCAAAAACCGATTCCCATCATTTTTGAACGGCTCTGTTAACAAACAAAAATGGCGATTCGTTAACACGTGTGCGAAATTATTCATATTACCGCTCTTGTATTGTCACAGTCACAATTAACGATCTAAAAAATTAATAAGATATGCTCACGCGGATGATATCGTAATCGAGTGATAAAAAAACAATCATTCTATGTATAAATAATAATCGTAGGAAGCCACATTTAAATGAAATTGCGATATAAAAACGTGTAATATTGTTACCACAGGAAGCCGAAATGCGCAAAATAAACCCAATTTTTTAAAGCAATTGAGCGTATCTTTATAGTATAATTCTATATTGTGGTCACAACTACTAAAAAAAAATGTTCAACGATTGCTATTCTCTTACACCGCATCCCCAATGAAATACGAGTACTTTGTACTTTTGATTTACAGAATTGTAAGAAAATTATTTTGAGAAAAATAAATAAATTTTGCTCGTTATGTTGGTGGATTCCTAAAGTAAAAGGCTAACAAAATTTTAACTTTCGCCTCGAGAATAGATAGAATGAAGTAAACTACAATTCAACAATTTTGCGATGACGATGATGTTTGAATTTGTTCGATGAAAATAATTTCGAAGAATTTAATTTACAATAAAATAAATATTTATATAGCCAAAATGTATTTTGGATTTTGCTAACTGAAAATTTGGCAACCAAATTTTGGCCATTAAACAAAAGCCGATTTATATAATGAAGTTGGCTTTAGTTTGACTTTTACTTATCCGGTATGTGTGCTATTTTTAAGTTAAAGTAAAAGGCAAAAGTCAAAAATTAAAAGTTTTTTCATCGGAGATGCCCTGTTATATTTAAAATTTTGATTTTGTTTTATAAATCAGTGGCCTATACCAGAATTCTTGGTCGTATATGTACGGTTCGAACGACATTTGGTTTATAAATAGACGGCAAAAGTTTCAAAACAAGGTTCGGTGCAACGTAAAATAATGATCATGATTCCCATTTAATTTAGCTTTAATTAAATGTTTTAAGATTATTATATTTTTATAAAATAATCTCGGCAAAATTTAAAAATTGTACTCTCCAAATCTTTGCAGTTTAATTATTTAATAATGATTTGTTTTATACGACCCAATTAAATAAGATAATTATAAGAATATATGTAATAAAATTTATAATTTTTTTTTATTTTTTATTTTTCAATAAAAAACGCCTTCGGAATTTCATTAGGTTTATTCGATTGTGTCGATAAAATAAATCCGTGGAAATATTGGAGGTGTTTTTATAGAAATATTATAGAAAAAAATACTTAAGTTAAATCTAATTAAAAAAATATTTTATTATATGAACATTATTATTTTAATATTATGGAAAAACAAATTTATATTACAAAATAGATTACATAGGAAATATTGGGCGATTTGGATTTAAAACGGCTGCATTCAGAAAATAACATGTTAAATCAATATTGTTGATTTTACTCGACATGTTGGCAGAGCTAAGACTCATTGAAAGACTAGGTGTTATGTAATTAAGCTGCGGGCTAATCCTCGGATAAATCATTTAATTGGTAAAAGTTACAATTTAGGCTCAATTACTCTCTCTCTCTCTCGTATTGTTCATCTCTGAGAATTGAACCACAACTTAAGAATGTTTCAAACTTTTGATTTTGATTTTCTTAATTCAAGATAATTATTTTAGAAATTCATTGAAAGATGGTCTGGAATCTAGTCGATGCATCATAAAATCAGTATCGTATTGCATCATAAAATCTGTACATGTCTGATGATTATTATTTTTGGTCAAACGGAAATCCGATCATTATTGCCGGTACACATTGAGAACGAGTGACGAGAACGACTAGACGCAGATATTTTTATTTTGCGCGATTTTAGTCCAATTTTTTAAAGAAATAACAGAAATTGCAACAAAAATTTTATTTTTATGAGCAGTTTCGACAAAATTGTTGTGGCATGAAGATTAGACGCGGATACTTAGAATGAATTTAATATAATTGTTTAAAAAATCGTTTGGATAATGTGCACCAACTTTTGTTAACACTTTTGTGAATATAACGGCATATGCCACGTCAAACAAACATGCTTCTAATTATCGTTTAAATAAAGTTAATTTATGATATGCAGTCCAATTTTACAGTGAAATGAAACAGAAGTTTTATCTATACGTCCCAGTCTCAGTAAAACGTCGTTTGATTTTAATTTTGACTTAAAGCTCCATGGTATTTCAAATTCTCGAACTGTATATGAAAAATTAGCGCATAAACTTCATCATATTCTGATTTGACTCACTGAACTATTACCTAATTGTGGAGGATTATGTCATAATTTTAACTATAATTTCTAATTTTAAATTGTTGTTTGCATAACCATAAGAAACAAAAAGTTCAAATGATTTTAATAAGAACTGTTGTTGCATTGCTGCTCCGCTGTGTTGTTGTTTTAATTAATGATTAACTTTTGAATATTATGATTATTTTCAATCTTTAAAATCTTTTGTTTTGCTATTTTTTTACTCAGCTGAATGCAAAATTGTTGGCATTTTTGCATTGGTTCCTGGAAGTGGATGTGCACGAGTTACGTTTAATTTATTTGCAGTCACAGCTTTCCAAAATTGCTGTTGCTGATACGGTCACATCCGCCATCGAACCATTTATGCACCCAAATCAATATAAATAAATTTTCAGCCTTCGTCAATTAATGCAAGGAGATTAGAGTGGTCCATTTTGTTAGAGTATTAAATTTAGGTTTTTCACAAGGTTGCTTTTATTCCAAACATGCTAACTAAAACTTCTGTAAAATTTGAGCCTAATCGAAAAATATTTAAAGGTCGCTAGGACTAATCATTTTTAGGGATAAATATTAAAATTATCCACAAATCTAGTTTTTACAGCATTTATTTATTGGGAAAATAAAAAAAGTCAAACTTATTCAATCAGCTCTTTAACTGATACCATACTGAACATTTTACTCGCCCAGATTCATCTTCATGACGTTGGTATTAGAAACGGTGGGAAATTTCTTGCTGTACATTTTTTGTAATGCTTGAGTTAAATTGTATCAAGGCAATTCTTCGCTCTGCACCTGTCGTTTACCACTTTTAACTGGCGAACTTTTCTCTCGTTTCAATAAAAATTTCGTCGTCCTTCCATTCTGTGGGATCCTTTCGAAGAAATATTGCTGCCTTTTCTCGTCCTTCATTGACTAATAAGTCAAAGAGAACGTTTGTATGTTGGGTAACAAAGGAGTCAATTGGGCTCTGCTGATTAAGTCTTCTACCGTCGATTCTTTCGGAAAAATACCAGAGATGACGGCAAAATACCCTGATGCCACTGTACCAATTGGTTTATTTGGATAGCCTTTAATAAGTTGAAGTAGATTAGCGTGATTTAGAGGAGTTTTTTAGGCTAAGGGGACTTCATTCAAATAGCGGCCATATATGAGGCTTACAAATAAGCATATTTCGGTTACGCCTTTTTTCTCTACTGCAGTAAGGACAAACTGGTTCTGGAACATATGGGTATTTATTTTTAGGCAATATATTGCTTTTGTCATCCAAATTTAACTTCAGTTTTATTTGAACATGGATCAATAAAACGAGGTAATCATCTCTCGACTGTTGACTTTTTATAGCATCGGCATAGTAATTTTTAATTTCTTGAAGAAGTTCTAGCACATTAGTAGTACTAAATAACAATCCGTCTCCTACTATAAATTTGTTTTTATCTAAGCATAGTTGAAAGCTTAACTTTAAAAACATTATGACGGTAAGTTCCATATGCGCTCTTTATCAAGCGCCTGCTCAATTAAAATGATGCACCTACGTTTAAGCCTGTATTAGAAAGCTGTTGTGTCAAAGCATAGTGCACGAATGTGATCATTTAGCAACCACGCGTCAAGAAGTTGCAAGCATACGTTGGCTTGTTGTTCGCCCGTACCTATTTTGATCTTCGGAACTGCTATTAATTTTTTTAATCCACATCCACTGCCGAGAACTGCAATTCTATCCACCTTTTCTACTTTTTTTAATAGTTTACCACACAAGTTGACATTGTGGAATAAATAAAGTTTGATCCGATTCCATTTCCGTGTTTTGTTCGTTTCTGAGCTACAGCTCCCACTACAAACATTGCATTTCGATCAATAAGATTGACACGGACAATAGATGCAACAACATCTTTGGTAAAAACAAAAGTACGCTGGGGAGTTTTCGTTTTTGCACTGCGGGTCGAAGTCGAAGGAGCTTGCAACTCATGATGATCATGGTGATGTGTTGGAGCCATTTTCACTAAAATCATCGAAATCCATAATCTCAGAATGGGAAACAACAACTTCTTGACTTGCTTATTGTTTTTGAATATTCAGTAGTCGCCTGGCTTCAGCTTCCGCGTCTCTCTTCCGTTTTCGGTTTTCCCTATTTCTTAACCAATTGTCTACTCCTATCTTGCTGCAGCTAATGTTATCTTCTCTTTGCATTATAAGAAATATTTTGTCCTCTTCATTTTTCAGTATAGTTAATGCGTCGTTAACTGCTAAGTTAAATATTTCAACCAAGTTTGTTTACCAGATTTACATTGGAAAAATAATACAAGAACAAATCCAAAGATGTGCATAGGAACCAAGCGCAAATTTTAGAGAAAAAAAAACTCGATATAAAAATTTATTTAAAAAAAAAAAATTCAATGCAACCAAACCTGCTAAAAAACTCGATATATATATTAGCGAAAATTTTATTAGTACGTATTGAGGTACTTATAAAATATTATAAGGTTGTTTATACATTTCTAAACCAAAATAAATTATCTTTTATATTTTTTCACAAACAGCTATACATAAGTTATGCGAACAAAATTTGCATTTCTATTTCTATGTCAGCTGCCAAAAAAGACGCTACATATATAATTTAAGTATACGACTGGATTATTTGTGATTACATATTTTGAACCCAAAATGATTCGTGTGCTAACGTTTGCTAAATTAATTTTAGTCAATTAGTAGAAGAGCATTTTCTGTTTATTCGGGGTAAACAAATCTCTCACTTTTCTTTGTAATTTCATAATAATATGTCTTACTATTGGGAAACATACAACCGACAAAAAGACAGTTTGGTACCTTATTAAAAAAATTTGAATTCCTTTGGACCCTTTATACTTTCGTGGTTATCCAAAATTATTGGTGGATCCGCTGGGATAGGCGCTAATTTTTCATATAGAGTTTGAGATAAAACTAACTTTATTTAAATGACACGTAGAAGCATGTCTGTTTGACTGCACAGGCTGTTATAACCGCAAAACTTGGTACACATTGGCCTAACGATGTTTTAAACAATCATATTAAATAAAATTTATTCTATTTGTTTTTAATTGGAAAGAAATTAAAATAAAGCCAAATAAAAGTATCCGCCCCTAATCTTTATGCCACAACAATTTTGTCAACATTTTTTGTAAACATAGCAAAATGAATAAAAATTGCACAGGCGTCTGCTGTAATTTATATCGAGGTTTTTCCTATGCTGGTTAAATACACTTTATTGTACAAAGTTTCAAATCATAGCAACCTCTAAATATTGTTCAAATGGGCCAGCTTTTGATATGTACACTTCTTTTCCTGTAGACAAATTACCGCATAAATTAAGGGGAAACGGTTGGTTTCAGTCAAATTTTAAAAGGTTAAGGGTTTCACGATATTGCCGTGATCTAATGGAAAGTTTGGCTGGCTAGATTTATGTTATTTATGCCATTTGCCTTTCTATAGACCAATATCCAAGCTTTTTCTGCGAGTAGAGAAAAAATGTAATGTGCAAAAATGTGAAGTATAACGTCCACCTTGAACTAAAAAAACATTTACCGCCACTTAGTGCGCAAATAACTATCAATAAATAAATTTCCAAGCTGGAGAAAGCTTAAGAAGTAAGAAAGAGCTGTTTTACGAATTATGTTAGCTTTCAGATATGTGACGATTTGGGTAAAAATAGAATGTAGGATTAAGAAATTCCTTGTTATGGTTTGAATTCAAATAAAGTTTGTTAGTTGGCCTGATTTTGGCTTCATTTAAATTTTAGTTTGTAATAAAATTTATCGCATGGTAGTGTGAATGCTTACTTTAACTTAGGGTAGTTTCGGTTCGGTTGCATTCGTGACTAGAGCTAATGAAAGCTTGGTGAGGCAACGTTCAATTTCCTTAGTTGAAATTAAGACGGCATTCTAGTTTTATCGAAATTTCAATTTTATACTCATAATTCAGTATTATTCCACATTCCCTAGATCCAATAAATAATACTACATATTTCCTAACTAGCAATCACACTTATAGACAATAAAGCTAATTACCAAACAAAATAATAAACAGAGCAGTGTTTACTCGTAAATTATATGGATTTACCTTTATCAATTATAGAAATAATAAAAGGTGCTAATCGCTGTGATAATTTGTTCGATTTTATTAATAAATTTTGTTATCTATGATTCAATTGTTACTAAACTAATATTGATTTTGTAAATATGCGATAATTAAAAAATTATACTATGTAAATAGGTTAAGGGTTAACCTACATAAAAAAATCCCGGGACTTAACCAATATCCTACAATATCTATAAATTTATGACATATTTAATTATAACAAAAACCGCGCTCTTGTCATCATAATGCCGCACAAAAACAAACAAATAGTGTAATTATTCTGACATATACATAATATGAATCACATTATAAATTATGAGAGTTTCGACCGTAATTATTATGTTATATGCGCATATACATATATTTGATTCAACTAGACACGATAGTAAAAGGAGTGGTGACGATACCACCAAAACTATTTTATTTTTTTATATCAAATGAAATCATTTCTTATAGTTGTACAACGACGATGATTGAACATGTTCTGTTAAAGATCTTCATTGTTCAATAATACACTCATTGCATCAAATCGACTAGAATACAATTTTATGATTTCATGCCTTTTTTAAAAGAATACAAACAATTTTTAATTAAATTTAACTACCCGCCATTAAACAAAAAAAAAAAAAAAAATTAAAAATTAAAAATTATAATTTAATAATAAAATATTTCTTAAAATGGTCAGCTGCTAGTTTCAGCTGAATGCAAAGAAATATACGTTAAATATTAAGTTTATGCGTGATCGAAACTAACTAAATCTATTTCACTGGTTGGGTAAAAATATTATTCTGATGTATGTACATACTTGGTAGTTCAACCGAACGGAAATAACATACTACATTGTTATTTAGGTCACTAAGGGTTACTTTACAACATAATTATTTCCATTAAACTAAAATTTGAAAAAGTCTGTTATTTAGGTGTGGTGTAATTTTGCACAGTTTATATAATTTACCAAAAGAAAACAGGTATGGTTTCGTTTCCCTCGATGGTTGTCCTCCAATTTTTGAATAGAAACTGATTGTACCACCAGAATTGTATTAATTTAACAATTTAACACAATCAATGCATTATACAAGTGAATCAGTGATTCACGTACATTACTTTTATTACGTATTGTATATAAAAGCCAACAATTATTTAGAAAGTAGTCTATTGCTCAAGGTTTGTGCGAAATTACAATTATGGAAATTTTTGGGTGATCAAAATATTTTTTGAAACTTCTAAAATTACTGATTGACTTACATATAGTGTTTAGAGTAAGTTGGTTTTTGTTTTATCATTAGCCTAATTTACACGAGTCACTTTGGATGATCATCGCGGATGATCCATCCAAAGTGATGAAAAAATAGAACATGTTCAACTTCTTTTACTGTTTATCTTCGGCAACCATTCTTGCTGAAAGATGTTTGATATGGGTAATTTTAGATGATTTATCCGTGATGATCATCCAAAGTAATTCGTGTAAGTGCGTCTTTAGTATTGGTATGTAAAATTACAACTAAAACTATCATACAACTAATACTAGCTACTCACCAGGAGCATAATAGTATAGCTACCACTCCTTCATAGCAAATTACAATTTTTTTTGAAAATAAGTTTGATTTCTTCGGGATGAATTCTGGTGTATTGTGGAGTCGATTTTGACCAAAAAGAAAAAATTGCTTGGCACTTTTTTTTTAATAGCATATTTTACTGTTTTCTTTTAACCTCACATACAATGTATTAACTAAACTAAAAAATATATTTGAAACAAAAAATGAAAAAATTTGATTTAGAATGCAGTGGATTATTTTGTCCGGTTATGAGGAATTGCGAAATCAATAGCACAGGTTGCAGGTTTCGCCAACGATATGTTTAAACAAGTATATGTATATGCAATTAAAAAAAAAAGTGCCAAGCGGAATTTTTTCTTTTTGGTTACTCCACGATAGCCCAGAATTCATCCCTAAATGGAAATTTAGTTAAGGATAACCTTCCAAAAAAATTTGGTTAGAGCCCATCGTACATAGTCAATTTTGTTTTGCTTTTATAGTTTTGAGTAATTTCAATTTTTCTGTTCTTGTTTCCCATTTCTCAATTTTAAAATGCAGAATAATTGAAAAGTTAAACTTGAAATTACCAAATAAGCAATGTAGAAAAAAATCCGGAAAAAATATTTTGATAAATTATATGAGTAAAAAAAATTCAATTTTATAGGCATTTTTAGTCCTTTGTCGTCACTTCAAACATTTGTGGTATCTAACAGTAGAATCGAAACGAGCGATACAATTCCTTTGACTTCTGTCTGAAAAATCCCGCTTTTTAAAATCTAATTTTTCATATTGCTGCGGTTTTCAAAATCCCGTTTCGGCAAAAATAGAAATCCCAGTTGTTTTTTAAAACAAAGATTTTGAAAACCGGGATTTTGAAAGCCGAGATTATGAATCCGGAATTTTGAACCTCCCCTGAAAAAACTCGAATTTTATAAACATTTCATAAATCTTAATTTTAACTTGAGCCACACTTTGAGAATTGTCTTTCTGGATTTTTTCTTCCAAATTTTTTGTTTCTGTATTTTTTTTCTTCTAGATAAGGTAGCCAACCCTCTTTCAAAAAATCATTTCGCGCGGAATTCAATTTTATTCGAGTTTCCTCGGAATTACGGGATTTTGCACCCTCGGGATTTTGTCCCCACGGGATTTTGTACTCTCGGGATTTTGTACCTTCGGGAATTTTTCCCTCGGAATTTTGTAGCTCGCGATTATTTCCCGCGAGATTTTAAAAAAGCAGAAAAAAAGGTATTTGTTTACAAAATTCAAATATTCTCCTAACGCATTTTTCGACTTTTGGCGTTTGTAACTTTTTTTCTTAGCACGGCAGTATACGAGATTTCCAGCAATGTGGTTGACATCTTGTGAGCAAAATTTGAACACCCTTTAGCCGTACAATAAAGGGGATCAAAACTGTCAAAAAGCTTAATTTCGTCTCCCGTATAAGTTCATCCGATTAGTCGAGTTTTATAGACTACATAGGTGAGGAAAGCACTTGTACATAAAAAGCCAATTTCTAATTTAAATTTAGTTTTATAAACAAGCTTATATTTTAATAGAAATGTTTGTAATTTATTAGGGTTCTTATAAATTGTATATAGGTATTTAAAATGCTCTGCACACTTTTGATTGCATGTTTGGGGTCGATAAACCTTCTGAAAAACGAAACTCATACAAATAAAAGAAGGCCATATTGAATTGCAACATTAATTTGGACAAGTGTTTTGCAATACTTTTGCTCTTTATTTTCAAAATGATCTATTCCAACAAATTACCAACAATTTAGCTGAGAGGTTTGCCGATGCTTCAATGATGACACCAAAAGTTTCTGTTTATAATTTTTATTGGCTTGGCATCGAAAGTAGGCTTATCTGTTTTAACCAAAAATCACTAATTTTGATTCATTAGACCATGTTAGTTGTTCTTCTACTAAAAATACCTACCGTTTTTTTGGTGTGCCATTTAAATAGTTTTGCATTATTTACACTTAAAGGAAATGGATTATTGACCGTAAAACATCCTAATTACCCATCGATCCAATGATAACTGTAAGTAAGAATGCGATGCGTGGAAAACGCACCCGGTCTTTAAGAACTTTTCGATGTGTTAAACGCCACCATTCTTTAAGAACTTTTCGATAAGTATCTTTTAATTCTTATAAGTATAAATAATTTAGTCGCTTAACTGCGCTAAAAAACTAGTTTGAATCTATGCTGAAATAGCTTATAAAAACATGTGCCGTTTATATTTTTGTATAATCACTTTAAAAATATTTTGGAAAAGAGCGAATTTACTTTTTTCGTTATTCAAATCTCCGCTATAAACAAGAAAAGGCGCTACAGTCGAATGAGTGATGAATTGTGCGTCGCAGCCGAAAATTCGTAATCTATAGGTCAAGTCTTCTGTCTCTTGAGTTTTTTTTCAATTAAAATTAAATTACGTTCAAACATTTTACGATAGTTTTGTATAAACTGCTCTTGTTTTTCTAACATACAGATAAATCTGACATATTTTAGCTGTCAAAAAATTAAAAGCATTAAAATTTTTAAAGCACCACACTTAAAAATAATAAATTTTACTACTCATGTAAATAATTTCGATACTGTATTTGTAAAGTTCCCTTACAGCTTGAGTGGTCAATATGTCAAATATTCTTTAATGAAATAATTTCACCAAATTTTGATTGGTTACTTTTGACTTATTTGCTGTTATAGGCCTTAATAAGGTGACCGACTTTAATCGTTCTCGCCCGGTTGTTTTGCAGCTTTTTCCCGTTATTTGACCTGCTAACAATCGATCGTGCTATTAGCTAAGCTTAATTGAATAATATTTCGGTCATCAAGAGTCGGTGTGATTTGTGCTGCTCCTTCCCGTGGGCATTTTTCGACCAGTTGCAACTTGTTGGCGAATTGTATAAGAAATCGTCAAGAGGAATTTATACATCCCTTGAAATGTCTCTGATGCCTTCTTTTTGTAAAGCAATAATTTTCAGAGAGTCCTTCATAAAAAGATATTTTATAGTAGTATTTATTGTAAATTAATAAACGATCAAGAAAATTTGTTTAGAAAAAGAATTTGTTCTTGAAATACCATATTGAATCTTGAACATTGTTCATTTACTGCGGCTCTTTGGAAATATATTTTATTAGGTGTGCAAGTAGAAACTCGGCTTTTTTACTTATTTAAAAGATACCTGTTAGAAAGATTAATAATCGAGATTTCGCCATTACTATCTAAGGTATTTTGTCATTTATCGGATATATGATGAATGTCTTGGCGAATGAAAGTTGTGGCTTTGAAGCAAAATAGTAATCGAGCCATTTTCGCACATCTTCAAATTTCGTAAACCGCCAAGTATCGAGAATACGCCGCTTGCTGTACAACTTCCCAGCCTAAGGAGAAGATGGGACTGGGTTGATTTTGCTGTATGTGGACGAACGTTGTCTTTTTTCCTCCAGAACATCATTTAATTTGACCAATTGGGCCTGGTAACGTTTAGCTGTAACAGTTTTACCAGGTTCTAGAAGCTCATAGTAAATGACTCCTTTCCAATTCCACCAGACAAACGGTAACACTTTCTTAGCATGAATACTCATTTTTGCAACTGATCTTGATGGCTGGTCTGGATCAACACATGCTTTTCTGCATTTAGGATTGTCGTACAAAATCCATTTTTCATCCCAGTAATGATTTTGTGCAAAAAATTCTTTCTTTTGGTGAGTTAAGGGTAAAACACAAGCGATGCCATTTTTTTTTTCTTTTTTGCTGAATGTGAAAAGTTACCAAACAAGTTAGGTACGGTTTTTTGTCCACGAATTAATTATTTTAACTTTTCTAAACTAACAAATCCTTTATTAATTCTTTTTTGTGTTTATATAAATACAAAATAAATAATAAAACAGTAAGGTTTTATGTAGCGACGAGACGCGCCTTTTTTGAAAGTAGCTAGATAATAGCTAGATGTGGAATATATTGTTGCGACGACAGAAATAACTTCACTCGATAATTTTCTTTTAACGTAAATGTTTCTATTAAAATTATGGAATACTTGAATGTTTTAATGAAATTTACGTATTGTATTTTTGTTTAAAATATAATTTATATTCACTAAATCACCAAAATTACAAGCATTTAATTTTGGCGCCCGTAGTCGCTCCTAACTGTTCTGCAAGCTCTTTTTGAGTTTGAGTTTGAGACACGGATTTTCATCCAGTAAAACTTTAAGTTCTTCGCCTTCAAATTTTTTTTGCTGCACCTGGATGTGGATCTTCTTCAAGACTAAAATTGCCATCACGAAATCTTGCAAACCACTTTTTTATTGTACCAGAATGTTCAACCAAAGTTCCAGAGCTTGAGCAACATTTTTTTTTCATTTGAAAACAGAATAAAATTAAAATGCAATGGCGTAAATATAGCTTGAATGGATGACAGCTTGTAAATAACTGAAACTTATAAAAACAGCAATGACTAAGCTACATAGTACATATATATCCAAAATGGCTGGCGATTTGGATGAGTTCAAATATGTTTTTAATGAAACCAACTTCAGAGCCGAGTTTCTACCTGTACGCCTAATCAATTGAATTTTTTCAGAATTATGTTTATAAATCACAAATATGACTGACTGCTATTTGAATTTAAATAATATTGTGTACCTGGAGTTCGACTACGAATGTGAATGAAGTTATAATTTGTTTAGTTACATCATAAGTAGGATTTTCAGTATTTAAAAATACCGCGGAGTAATGATGATCGAGTCCTCAGTGAAGAAAAGTTAAATATTTTCAATTTCAATCATTACACAACATTTTGTAATAGTTCAATTTTATCACCTTTTCACATTTATATAGCGTCACTTCTGACACACCCAGTCATAAACGTATGTGTTTATTTTATGCATCTTATGAATCATAACAGTCGCTCCAAGGCAATGATTAATCAATATGCCTTTAAGTGCACGCATTTATGAGTAATTTGGTAAAATAGTCTAGTTAAGAAATTAACAGTGAACGAGTATTTCAACCATGCTTAGAATACTGAGTTTAGTGTAGAACTAAGTAAAAGTTAAAATTCCATTAAACATTTCTCTGTAATTCTTTAACATGTTTTTGAAAATTTCCTTATCAACTTTTAATGCAAATAGGCAAAAGAAAGTTGATTAAAAACAAAATTTAAACCGCAATACAAATTTGTTTTTGTCAATTTGTTTCCTTTTTAGATAAACTTGTTTGTGTTTTTGTTATAATTAAAATGTAATTTCAACATACCCTATCTGCATATTTTTTTATATCGGTATAATAAAATTAATTCATTTTCGAATTGTATAATACAGAAATGAATAAATATGTACAACTGTGAAATATGAACAATCTGAAATGCCGGCCACCTTAACAAATATCCAAATCATAGCTAAAAATGATACATTTCGTTTCTAAAAATAAATACCGTCGAAATTAGCATTAAATCATTGTTTAAACGATTCCTATTTTGACATCATCTGTGAAATAACATACAACAACAAACATCGTGAGTCCGAATTCTTTCCCAGCCAATTGTAGTAACATAGTCTCCCCTTGGGGGACTTCAATTTACTATCTCCTAACTGGTGTTTTGAAGCTGGAATGAATGAAATTCTGAGCGAAGGTTGCAAGTTAAGAAATCGGTCGAGACTGAACTTTAGACAAGTTAAACAAAACAATATTTTGGAATTTTCTTTGTCTGGCTTTTGAGATTTTAATTATCGGTTATAAAATATTGAGTATTGTTACCCTCGATTTAACAAACAAAAAAATTCCCAAAATTTTTTGAAAGGTTATTTTAATTCGTTGTACATCTTAAAGGATAGGAGCTACCGCCCCCAAACCACCGCTTTGATGATTCATTAAAATTCCAAAAAGAATAGAAATTAGAAACTTTCTTAAAAATTTGTGTTTTTAATAATTATTCACATATTAAAATACAGAACTACCCAAAGCGCAAGAATGACAGGAAAACGTGATAACTTTTTCCAAATTATTATTTACATTTCTGTTTCATATACTAAAACAAAAATCTCCTCAAAGCCGCTCAGCGTTGGTCCTCTCTACGCAAGGATGGCAAGAAATTATGTAGCATCTTTTTGTTATCAAATTGTAGTTGATCGTATTGAACAAAAATCTAATGGGGTCTTATTCAATGGGTCAGGCCACTCCTAAAAATTTGTTAGAAAATTCTAATGGTTAATCAAATCATCGGCAAATACAAATAAAAAATAGTAAATAAATTAATAGTATTTTACTTGCTTTGACAAAATTCACGAAAAGGTAACCATAAATTGATTGTTAATTATTTCTGTAATTTTAACAACAATGTCCCTAATGCAATTTTTTTTTGCGGGGATAGAAGAGATATAGTCATTTACAATACAAGAGATATAGTCATTTTAAAAAAATCAAAATGTATTTTATACTCTCGAGTCTTTAATACTGACGTTATTACTGGTTTTGTTAAATAGCTCAAGCTTAATATAAAATTCATTTTAATCATTTTGCGGCACATAATTGTTGCTTTAATTTGCAAAAAAAGTACAATTAAACTAAGCGATATGTAACGTATTTTTATCGACAATTGGACCATAGCGTGAGTAACAGCATTAACAAAGGCGCAATATTATACATAAGGAAAGATATAATAAGATTGTAAGCCTTTACATTGCTAATCATTAGAATAGGTTAACTCGAATTTTTTTTTAATGATTAAGAGCGAAGATAGTATAATAAAGAATTATAATAAAAGAGTAAATAAAAAGAATTGCAAAAGAATGGTTTAAAAAAAGTAACCAAAGAAAATAAACACCCGCGGAAGAGCAAGGTGTGTTGACGAAACAAGTAAATAGGATTGCAAGTTGAAGGCTTTTGAAGATTGAATTATTGTAAAAAATAAGAACGAACAACGTGTTCTATATGTAGATTCCGGTTTTGTGAAATGAGTTTGATTGTAACGGAATTTTTATTTTTCTCACATTTCGTTTTCTCGCTGAATAATTTCTTTCCAAAAATTTGTATTCTAGTTTTCTTTGCGGCATTTACTTTTAGTACTAGTTCTAAATCTAGTAAACATGTCAAAAGTTGAAATAATTTGTCATTTTATTTAATTTTTTTCATGATTTATCAATGAACTCTTGCATTTGAAACGATGATTTTGCGCTTTGTAGAATAAATAATACACGCGATTTACTTTGACAGGTAAGATTTCGAAATAAAAATAGCGAGATTTATGGGAGGAATGATATTTCTACTTTTTATTAGTAGATATAACGGGTGATTTTTTTAACCTGATACACTCAAATATCTCGGAAAATAAGCATTCTACGAAAAAAATGGTCAAGATCAAAATTTAATTATTCCGTGCGTGGGGGAAATACATTAGTGTTAAAATTAGTACCCCCTCCTCCTTGTAGATGGGGCGGGGAGTAACTTTGAAACTAAAATATCAACCCCTATTTTTTATTGCAGATTCGGATGCTACGGCTAAACATACGTAGGATTTGACTGATACATTTTTTTCGCTTCATCATAGATGGCGCTGTAATTAACGATATTCAATTTTTTCGATTGCTCCTACTGAGAACCTACGCAAACGATTCTGCAATACGTCTGCAATAAAAATACCACGGTTTCATTGTAAATACTCGAAGTTGGTCTTAAACAATTTGTATTTCTTAAATTTTCAATTACTGAAAATGGTTTCTCATTATCGTAACCCTATCGTCATAGTAACAAATATCGTCAATTACAGCGCCATCTATCATGAACCGAAAAAACTGTTTCAGTCAAATCCTACGTATTTTTAGCCGTAGAATCCGAATCTGCAATAAAAAATATGGGTTCATGTTTTAGTTTCAAAGTTAGCCTCCCCCCACACCTACAAGGAGGAAGGGGCTACTAATTTTAACATATATCGTACGTATTTCCCCCACGGAGTATTTACATTTTGATCTTTGCCATTTTTGTCATAGAGTGCTTATTTTCCGAGATATTTGAGTGTATCAGGTTAAAAAAATCACCCGGTATTGTGAGTTCAAGTTTATTTCATTAGAAGTAAGGAAAGTTTGGTTAGAAATCAAGTGTCAAAAAGTAATGTTTCCACTAAAATTGTTAAGTATATAATTTTCCTTAGTTCGAATGTCAAAAAAAAAAAAAAAACAAAAAAAAAAATACGAAAAATTAATGCCGCCCAAAATTCTCAAGTTTAATAATTTTTCGCTGGTGAAGGAAGCCTTTCCCTGCTTTACGGAATCAAAACTACATAAACTGTAAATCCAAAACGAAAGCTAAAAATCACTAAAAAATGAGAAATACATTTTTAATTTGGTGTATTAAACCATTAGCTTCATAAAACTCGAATAATATCGTATGGTGCCTCGTAGCGCCATATACAGCTTACACCGTAGGTAAGAAATTTAATATCGCATTTACATATTTCAAGGTAATTGAAATATTGCTTAACTCAATTACATGAATTAAGCGATAGCTTAATTTGGCCAATTTAAATGAGTAACCAAGAAAAATTTTGTGCCGACAAAAACATTAGCATTAAAATTAATTATTTACAAATTGGCAACAAGATTAAAAAATTGTATTTTCTAATTTGTACGCGAGTGATAAATTAAATTTGATTTGTTTGCAAGATTGACGAACCAATTTTAAAATTAAATCTCCATTTTCCAGAATATTTTAAAATTAATTTTAATTTAATTTTTCATAGCAGTTAGTAAATTTACCCAAACATTAAATTTGTTGCCGATTTATTACTTTTATTTCTAATGGTTGTGTCTCAAAATTTTTATTTCAAATCCCAAAAATAACTGTTTTATTCCCTTCCAATAGTTCGAACAAATTTTATTATTATTCAGTGTTATTCGCTTATAAGAATATGTCGTTATAACCGAAGGTCGTAATATATGGATTAAATTAA
The DNA here is from genome assembly GCA_958295665.1 of Tipula vernalis. Lineage (NCBI taxonomy): Eukaryota > Metazoa > Arthropoda > Insecta > Diptera > Tipulidae > Tipula > Tipula vernalis. The sequence goes on from OY282558.1 coordinate 330,551,132, forward strand.
TCTTTAGTTTGAACTTCCGACGTTATAAGCGAAATGTCGTTGTGAGTTTCACTGTGTTTTAAATTTTTATTTGGTGTTCATTAAAGTGCGATGCTTTTAATTAATTTTTTGTATCATTAATTGTTTTGGTGCCGGTATATTGCCAGCCATTTAAAATCATCAGACGCCTTAAACATTTTTTTAAATTTATTTATATTAAACTTTTTAATCTTTGCTGCCTTCGAGGTTGATATTAGTGACTTATCACTTTTAATCTTCCAATGTCATTCAGTCATCAGCGCACTAGTCATCTTGACTTAAGTGGTAAACCTACCAAAATAACAAATTATTACTGGGTACGGTGTCGTAATTATACTCCAACAACATACTATTGGTTTATGGCCTCTTAAGTAGGAATTTATCAGTTTAACAGCTCTTCAGAATAAACTGAATTCATTAAACAACTGCCTGAGTAATAAGTCATGGTTAATTGTATCAAATGCTTAGCTAAAATCTAAAAGAACTAAAACTGTTGTACAACTCTTTTGAATTTGATTACATGCATACATGCATATGTTATAGAGCAGTAAAAGAATTAGGATAGCCTTGAAATTCACAAATATTTGACCGTACAAACTACAACAATATTCTTCATCAGTTGATCTTTCAAAACTTGCTCAAAACGTTAAGGCAAACATGAGGAAATACCCTAAACCTTGCAAATTTTCCAAGAATCTGGATTGACAGAGATAGTTGTAGTGAGAATAGTATTTAACAATTCAACCGCAAAGAGAAATGTTAAAGGAATAACAATTTCAAGAACAATGGATTCAAAACGTAAAAACGGTGTTAAAACTGTTGGATGCCGCGATTAGATAGCACAAGATCAAATACATCTTAATCATAAATACTTACATTTAAATTGTAAGTGTTACCATACAACAAAAATAAACAATATATTTTTTTTGTTTAGTTCCGATAGAAGAACAAAAAGGGGCATTGTTTATTATTTTATATTTATATAAATTTTGGCACACTCTATTCAAAAAATGAGCTCATTTGCAACATAATACTACAAAAAACTGCATTTTGTCAGGCGATACCGTCGTTTAGCATGAAAGTTTGCAGAGCAATCGGATTAAAGTAGGCGCCTGTAACAGTAAACAAGTAAAATTAGAAGAGTAAATTAACGATTTTTTGTATTTTTGGGTATATTTTGCTTCTTATATATTTATAATATTTTGTTAACTTTATTTAGTAACTGATTAATAAAACATAAAAATTGCCTTATAGTGGCAACATTTTTATTTATCTTCAGAAATTTTGAAAGTAATGCCACGAGAGGGAACATTTTTTTCACTAACTGTGGCACTATTCTGGTTTTCCCAGGGAACTGAGAGTTGGGAATTAATTTATTTTTCGTTTATTTTCTAAAACTTTGGTTGGGAATTATTTTTTCCCTAATTATGAACAAAATACCAATCGCACAGCTTATTAAAATTAAGTCAATATTATCGATCGATAAGATAAAGACAGTTTGAAATGCGAGTGCTTGACATCTGATGAACCTCTTAAAATCTCCAGATCCAATATTCACGCAACTACTTGGTCTGTCTTCAAATGAGGTCGATAGATGCTAGTGATCGTGACGATTTTTAATTTGAATTATGTCGATTCTTAAGAATTTCGGCCAAGTTCTAATTTGTCAAGAAATTTGAAAATTCTATCAACTGTTTCATCTGATATATTTTATTTTAAAAACTGGTAATTTAAGGAATCGTGAATTAATATGTTAAAATCAAAATTGGCTAAACCGATTAACGCAATATTTCTTCCAACTCGTTGGTCCAATTAAAATACCAAATAAAGACTCCTAGCAGCTTTGGCTACTAAGCGAGCTAGATAATATTAGTGAAATTATCTCAAACAAGTCAACGCTGCTTAAAACGAGGCATCAACGTCACCGCACGCGTTACCTTCAGACAGGAGGAGCTAAATATTTAAATCTGGTAATCTACATATTTAAAACAAAATTTTGAAATAAATTGTAAGCTTGAAAGTAAATATGTATGGGTCCATCTTCGAGTTGTGTCGTTTTGTTACGTTGTTTTTAAGTTACGTTGTTTATAATTACTCCCTTGATTTTTTACGTTGGTTTTTGCTTTTAGTTGAGTCGCAAAAAAAAGGAACTAAATTATCTGAGTAACCATGCGTCAAGCAAAAATGACAAAAATTTCACATAAAATGGTGATTGGTGGAAAACATGTGGGAAAACTTTGTGACAAAATGGATAAATTTGGTGAATGAGGTTGATGCTTATTACCATGGTTTTTAGTGGAATAATTTGTGAACTTCGACTCAGTAAAATCTCGACTTAGCAAAATCACGATTTAATAAAATCCCGATTCAACGAAATCATGACTAAACCAAATCCCGAAAAACTCGAAAAAATGCAAGGTTTTTTTTCGATTTTTTATGTAATAAATTATACATAGTATATAAGATTTAAGTACTTTAAATATCTAGCAAATTCGCCACTTTGGCTCATGAACATTTGAAATTTTCACAATAATTAATTATGGATTGAAATTAAAAACTCGAAACCGAAATCTCGAATTGTAAAATAACGACTTTCTAAGTATCGAAATTTTAAAATATCGAATTTAAATTGTCGAAAGACTGTTCTCAAATCCTAAATAATAATTATACCTAATTCCCGTAGGGCAAATAATATTACAAGGTAGGTATGAAGGTAGCACCTAATTTATTGTTCATTTATTCCAATTGCTTTAAAGATTCAAATTTCAATTACTTGATTTCATGTAAATTAATTAATAGCTTATTCCAAGGAAAAATATGGTTGGGTTTTAATAATAGCCGCGTTTCTTATTAGCTCCGGATAGCAAGCTATCGGGAGCACATGGAAAATTTCTATTGAAAGTTTTGCTATTATACACATGTGTCGCTAGTAAACAAAAAACTAAAATTTTACCTAACTTCATACAGTTGTATGACATTTCTTAAAAATAAAAAATCGGGAGATTAAAAATATCTAAAAATCATCGGGAGATTGTTGAGGAATACGGTAAAGTAGAAGCGGCAAAAAAATGTTTGCGAAATGAAGCGAAAAGATAATCGAATTGCATCATTGTCGGAAGGAGACGAAAGTACATCAATTAACAAGTTTTAAATTTTGAAAATCGGATCCAATCAATTTTTTTGTTTGTATCAATTTTCCTGAAATAATTTTGTCGAACCAATCTCAGAGATGTTAAAATTGTTTCACTATATACGGTAAATAGCTTTGAAAACAAACCACGGTATTATCCACTACAAAAGTTTGACGAATACCTTTCAGATATCAATTATTATTTTATAATGGATAAGGCCTAGACTCATCAAATCTTTCAACTAAAGGAGCTGGTTAAAACATCCCAAAATCATATTCGGGTTCCACCATCTTATGCCGATGTTAACCCCCAAGATTACGAAATGCGGTATACTTTAAGAATTTGGATTTAAAATTGTTTTATCTATCCAATAAAATAAATAATAAAAACAAAATTCTATCGTTTCAGTTTATTTGTAAATTCTTTTTTTAATTTAGTAAAAAAGTTTCATTCTAATTGCAAAATGATTCATTTAATTTGCAAATAGTTTCATTTAATTTGGAAAAGGTTTCACTTAATTGGCAAAAATGATAGATGGTTAAAAATTTGTACAATACATGATGTTATATACTTTTTTAATTTGTTTTCTTAGTAAGTATAATTTTCTGTATCATGATCTGATTACCCCAATTCGACTTCCAATTCCGCGTCGCGGAATAAGTCTCAAAAATTGCGGTTTCAAAGAGGCTAACATTTTTTGTTGCTAATTTCTATAAACTCTGTTGAGGTGAAGTTGGTCTATCTTAGGGTAGTCCCAAAAACTCAAATTTCCCGTTAGATATAGCCATACCCATTAAATTTAATTTTAGGTTAAATAATATGAACTTATCACTCGAAGGCAATGCTCATTAGCGTCAAAAATATTGAAAATTTGAGATTTCAGTAAACTTTTGAACAGATATACATACATCTTTGATTCGTATCTATCATTACTAGAAAGAAAGATGAAGAAATAAGCAGTACCGTAAGAAAATACAAATGAACAAACTGAAGGGGTGACTCGGTCTTTAGCGGCTACTTCTGTCCCGAATCGGAGGAACCACCGTCGTGGTTTGTAAATAATTTATCACATTTTGAACTTTCATATTTTGTTTTTGTCCGTTTTTGTTTGTACATATTGACTTCAGTCTTCCATTATTTGTTTATTTAGCCCGTCAAATATGTGAGGCCCTTTTTTTAGTGAAATCTCTCTGGCCTGGACATACCCGTATTGTGGACAGAATCGAACAATGCGCCTATTCGAATAATCTAATCGATAATTTAGAATAAACTTGAAAAAAAATCAACTTTATTTGAAGATTCAAATAGAAGAACTAGCTAGTTCTTGGTTTCGCGAGAAGACAAAGTTTTACTTTGTTGAAATTAATTTGGAAGGAATTCGTTCGTCTAATTAATTAGTTTATTTAGTTTTTATTTAATTATTTTTTTGTGAATTACTGTTAAAAATATTTTGTACACTCGCATGATTTTTTTTAATCAAATTTTGTTAAGAACCTCACAGCAGCTGTAATGATTTTAAATTTCCTGAAAACGTATTCCATCTAGCTCCTAGCTTCTTGATAATTGCCTTCTTTAACAACTTGTAAAAAATATTTTCGAAGACAATATTTCAAAATTTGATATTTTAAATTGGAGACAATTTTTTTTGTTCGACATCTTCTAAATATTTTGTTTGGCGATATTTCAAGACGATGCAGCAACATTTTACTAAACATTGCAAAATATATAATGAAATTATGCCTGTGGCATACTGTACTATGACCAATAAAAGCAGGTTGGCATTTAATGAAGTTTTCCAACTTTTAGTAATTGTTGTGAAAATGAAATAAATACGGCATTTGCCTGAAAAGGGAATCCAGAAATTTTAAAATCCAGAATAATTGAAAACAATAAGATTCTTTCGGATTTTTATAGACAAAATATATTACCAATAATGGCATTCACAACATTTTCGGCTTATTAATCAGAAAAAATGAAGAGGCCCCTAATCATTTGTATATATATCTACCAAAAAAAAAGTAGAAATATCAAAATCCCCCTCGTATTTTAGCCCGAGGTCAGTACAAAGTGTATCGACTCTAAAACATACAGAAATGAGGGTTTTCCGTGAGATTTTTGATTTGTTGAATTATATAATTCGCTAAGTCAATACGTTCTTGCCTCATACGTAATTTATGAAGTTAGAATTGTATTTTTGTAGTTTGGTCGACGTAGCTACCTGATGAGTAGGCCGAATCCAGAAAAACATTTTATTTAAAATAAATGAAAAAAATTCAATTTTATAGGCATTTTTAGACCTTTGTCTTCACTTGAAACATTGGTGGTACGCCTATCAGTAGAAGCGATACGAGCGATAGAATTCCTTTTATCTGTGTCTGTAAGGTTGACGAAGCATTAATGAAATATTAAATCCGCAATTTACTTGAATACATTCGTCGATACCATACTAACCCAACAAATTAAGCCAACTACAACAAAACTTGAAACAATTGTGATAGAACTATCAATAGAAATGATACGAGCGATAGAAGATCTGTGTCTGAAAGCTTGATGAAGCAATTTCCATTATCACAAATATTAAGACCTCTTTTGAAAAAAAAAAAACTAAATTTTATAGACATTTTATCAATTTTAGCTTTAATTTGGGCCGCACATTGATAATTACGTTTCTGGATTTTAGTTTCTCTATTTTTTTTTTCCAAAATAAGGGATAAGGTAGCCAACCCAATAAATGCACCTATTAATCCAAAATTCATTATTTTACATTTGGAAAAGCAATTTCGGCGATCAAATCTGGTTGTTTTTTTTTGATTTTGGAAAAATTATATGTCAATAAGAAGCTCAGAAACTTAAATTGATAATGAAAATTTTAGTTTGAAGATGTTCTTGTTGAAAAGCTTGGCAGAATATTTTAATTAGTTGAGAAGCGAGTTTGATTCGATTAACCAAAAAATAGTTGTTTTCCTGGTCAGAAGCAGACTTTCTTGAAGAAAATTGATCAGGAACATAAAAGAGTATCGAACGTTGCTACGTATTTATTTCTTTAATGAATTTCAGTTTTCTGATTTTTAAAATTCAGAATTTCGTTTTGTCGGAATTTTGTAGGCTCGAAATTTTGTGAGGATGGCCAGTAATCAATTTTACATTGAAATAATACGAACGCTAACCAAATAATGAAGTTATAAGGGCGAGTCATGACCTTGATTGTCTGATATTAAAGTTCTGCGCTTCACTACCCACTAGAGTTAATATAATCCTAAGAAATACTGTTTAATGTTCTATCCGCCTGAATAAGTTGAGCACAGAAATAAGTTGTTTACAAACAAAAAAAAAAAAAAACGAATTGGATGCCAACCCATTTCGTAATAAGCATTAAAGCACATTTTAACCATAAAAAGACTCAATACTCTCAACATGACAAATTAATTTTAGAATTTTAATTACCAGTAATAGACACAGAGAATAAACTATTTGCATTTTTAAAATGTATATTATGTTACGTACTTATGACATACAGAATATTAATTTCATAATGAATAACCGTTAAGCATGAAACATGGCAATTTAAACACATCAGAGAAATATGTATGTGTTTTTATATTACATATAATTTATAATATCGGCAAAAAATTATATATTCTCTTGTATGTACATATGTATGACATACAAACAAAATAATTGTATGTAATATTAATTTTAATACCTAAATTTAGCAATAATACTAAATCTATATCCGCTGAAAGTAAAATTGTGCAAAAAAAATCGATTAAATCAAGTGTAAACTTCCAGTCAATATTTAATACAATGATGAATGTTGTTAATGATCTAGATTATCAACAAACTATAGCCCGTCAGTTTGGGCGCAAATTTATTTATAGGCTAACTATTATATTTGATGGTCGATATCTTTAATTAATTAAAATGCCAATCATAAATTAGTCATACATTTATTTATGATCAGGGTCAAGCGCAAGAGCAGAACAAGCATAATAATTGATGATTGTTATTGATTTTAACAAACTAATTAAATTTATTTCTGAATGTTCCGCGTAAATTACTTTTAATTTTTAAGACTTGTCGTGTTCAACTTGCGGTTTAGTTGCATATGTCTAATAATTATATATGCAATTAATGTAATGTATATATACGTATTAATACTGTTAAAAGAGGGGTAATAGTAATCAGAGCGTTACAATATAATGTACAACCAGAAATAAAACAAAATCGCGTACATACATATTTACAAACAGCCTGCCGAATTAAAATTTCCTTCAAGTATTATATTATTATCAAGGATTTCTTATTTTTAATAGATCTATTTTACCGAATACGGCTAATTGCAAACAAATAAAACCATGCGTGCAAAATTATACGAAAACAATGAAAACAAATGGATAAATAAATGCAAATTATTTATAAAAATAATTTTCATGTCACGTCTTATATGATTAATTTACATAATTCAGAGATGATGAATAAATTCTAACAGAAAAAAAAAAAAAAAAATCAATGGCGTTGCTCTTATTGTACCTATCCGAACAACAATTGAAAAAACTTTTAAACACGTTGAAATAATTTGTAATTTGTTTGTAACGCAAATCTTATTATAACACCCACTAACATTATCGAATTAATCGCAAGTTGAAAGAAATTCAGGAAATTATTATCGAATGGAAATTTTAGATACTAAGCAATGGAATAATTTATCGACAAAATTCTTGTAAAATGCTTGTCCTGCGTATATACGCGATATGTTTTGTGATGATGCGAGTATATTTATATTTAAGGTAGGTCTGCCAGCAAAGAATAAAACATTATGTTAAATCACTATGTTAGACAACACCTGAACGCAAGACGACAACAAATGAATTTACAAAACTTATCGATATATTACGATTTTTTTTTTTTTTTTACATTAAATATTCACAATTATAAAACACTTCATATAACTATTTAGTATTACATCGAAATACATAAAAGGTGAATGACCGTAGAGTATAACACTTGTTCACATACATAATATACATATTTGTTAACCACAATTTTACAAAAGACTATTTTGCTTCAAAACAAACATTTTCTTAGTAATTCAGAATTTTAATTAAAATTTCGATGTGCAGTAAAAACTAAAATATTTACTATTTTGAAATGTTTGTGATTAAACTGTATTGCTAAGGAAATATTCCTTTGCAACCTATTTGACGACAAAATGCGCAGGATAGCTAAAAATATGTATTTAAATAAAAAACAACCAATTAGAATTAAGAACAAGACCTATTTTTTTTGTTAACTAAGAGGTGTAAAATTTCAAAAGGGACAGACTTTATACGCACAGAAATAATGAATTGCGTATCTATGGATTCAAAGTCTGACGTACATAATTAAACGAACATTAATTTAAAATGGTCAATGCCTAAAAATGTTAGTTATATACATGCACGCAATAAAATGGTTGATCCTTATAGATTTTTGGACTAAGATTACGGGAAAAATACCCACACTTGAGAAAAGTGTATTTGTCCTTTTAAGTACGAGTATAATCACTTTAAATTTTATAACTGAAGCTCTGATCATCGTGGAGACACTTAGTTTGGCTTAGATTCTCTGCTTCACAGAATAAAGGTCGACCATAATAAAATATCAATTAGTCTACCAATGAGTTTTATCGATTTTTAAGGGTGAGTCTGAAAAACTATCCTTACACTAAACAGGAAATATAAAAAATCAGGATTGAATATTTTTAGTGAAACCAACGTGGATAACTTCTATTCGTACATAAGAACACGTTGAGGTGCACTTTCGAGTGTTTTTGGGATCAATTTGTTGGTAGATTTAAATAGAAGGCATCCTTGTTGGTTCCATTAAAAAATATTCAATCCTCATTTTTTTTTTTGTTTATTTTTTAGTGTAAGGATAGTTTTCAGAGTCGCTCCTAAGAATCAATAAAAATCATTGGTAAACTAGTTTTAATTTATATTGTGGTCGATTTTTATTCTATAACGCTTTAAGGCAAATGTAAGGCAAACTTGCTGAATGGTTCGATTTGTGAAGGTAACCAGAATAAATAAGTACGTATTTCAGGAACAAAAACGGAAAAATTCCAAAATGCTTTCTCTCTACTTTGCCATATTACACCTCTGGAATTAAAGCATTCCAGTTATGTTCCAAGTTTCAATTCCAGTTATGTTCGAGTTACGTTGTTTTGGTTTATTGGCACAGCCACACAGTTTTACCGCATTTTTGAAAATGCAGAAAATCGTTGAATGTAAATTACAGTGACATTAAAATTAATGTAGTAACGATGAAACTTAGGACGTCAACGAAGATTTCCATTAAAATTAAAAAATGTAAATTTCTGAAATAATTATAAAACAAAACAATGAACTCTCTTTAATAATCTAAGGATAAGAAAGAAAACTACGGCTAAGAACAATGAAACTGTCAAATTATATTCTGAAAATAAATTAAATCTAGTATTACTTGACTACTACTTACAATAAAAGTATATTTGCTAGCATAATTTAAATACCCACACTTGGTTGCACCTGCTCTTAATATAGTGTTTCGATGAAGTTTTGAATTTGTGCCGTCCTGTGCTACATATTAAAATTGAACCGAACTGAATTTGGTGAATTTTGTAATTGTTGGTCAAAAGTTCGTCATTTCATGACTGATTTCAAACTCATACGATAGTTTAGTATACGAAATTAAAATGTTTGCATGCGTATATACATATCTGTCATGTTTTACAGTGTATTGAATTTTGCAAATTTAGTCAAACTAAATTGCTTTGAATTGAAGGTTTAGTTTTACTCAGTATTTAGTTTTTTTCGAAATAGAAATTGACAGACTTGGAAATTTCGGGATTAAGTCGAGGTTAAAAAAACAAAACTAAATAAAAAAAAATCCATAATTTACGAATTCGGTTGCTAATCAATAAAATAGAGTTGATTGTGTACAAAAGGGTCTTCGAAAATAAATAAATAAAATAATGGGGAAACAAACTTTAAATTCATGGCTAAATATTTCTAACAAAGGTTTGTTTATCGTTAATCGATTGCAAAGGTTCGTATGATCGTTATCACCTTAGTTACGTTTTTTAAAATATTTTATCAATAATTAGTTGGAACCTACCCTACACAAAACGGTATACTCGTAAACATTGTTAAGAGTCGCAAATTATTCTGTGTTTACGTAGAAAATAGTGACTTTACTTTTTTGAAAATATGTAAAATGTTAAAAACTTAATACTTAAATCGAATTTAAAAGTTATTTGTTGTATCTAGGTATCAAAAAATGAAAATAAGTTCCCATATATCAAAATATTCAAAAATCGAAATGATGTCAACATTTTAGTTAGCTTGCAAATTTAATTTTCGACTTAAGGAACATTTAATGCTAGACATTTGTCAAGTATTTTATCCACATTTTATTCCATCTACAAAGAAAGTTTCAGAAGCCCGATGGTGTCAAATTGGGACTGTAGAGAAGATGCTTTTCTTCGTTTATTGATTGCAGTGCGGCCTTGCACTGCGAGAAGCAAAAAGTCCTTATTTGAAGCCTTGTTCTGCGGATTTATTTAGTTTGTGTACTCTTTTCGATTTATTTATTTTATATTCTATAATAGATACAGAAAAACTTCGGTTTAACAAGACTAATTGGGGATTGGCTTCAGTACAAAATTTGAATATATCGTACAGCAGTTTATCCATATATAGAATTTTCAAGAGAAATTTAGGCCAATTAGAAAGGAATTTTGCAATTTCTTAATCGACAATGATGAAATTTAGCATTTATGATGGAAGTCGTATTCTAAATGATATTTAGGAGAAGTTCTGGAATAGGGTCAACTATAGGAAGAAACTTGGCTGTTTCCTAACCGATTATGATAAAATTCGATTTGTATGATGGAAATAGAATTCTAAAATGATATTCAGAAAAAGTTCTGATATATAGCCAATTAGGAAGAAATTTGGTTATTTCTAAACCGATTGTAATAAAATTCGATAAATACGAATGAAATCCATAAAGAAATAACCGAGTTTCTTCCTAATTGGCAATATTCCAGAATTTCATATAAAACTCATGGTAGAATCCCACTTCCATCGTGAATGCTCAATTTCATCATAATCGGTAAAGAAATTACCAACTTTCTTCCTAATTGGCTATTTTCCAGAATGTTATGTAAACATCGTTTTAGAATCCCATTTTCGTCGTACGTTGATCATAGTCGTTTGGTAAACGGGCAAGTTCCTTCCTATTGGCCATATTCCAGAATTACTTCTTAATATCATTTTAGAATACGATTTCCATTGTACATGCTAAATTTCATCATAATTGATTACGAAACGGCCAAGTTTCTTTCCTAATTGGTCATATTCCATCGCATCTCCATCTTGCATGTCGAAATTCATCATAATCGGTAAAGAAACCACATCATTCCACAACTTTATGTAAACTCATTTTAGAATTGCATTTCAGCGGCACGTGCCGAATTTCATAGTAATCGGTTAAGAAACGGCCAAGTTCCTTCCTAATTGGCCAAATTCCAGCACTTCTTCAAAATATCATTTTAAAATCCCATTTCCATCGTACATGCTGTATTTCATCATAATCAATTTAGAAATAGGGAAGTTACTTCCTAGTCGGCCTGAATTTGACTTGAAAATGCTATTGATGCATAAACTTTTATGAGATATTCAAATTTTCTACATTCGGATCTAAGGGGCAATCGGAAATAAGAGACGGGCCAATCCTCAATTAGTCTCTTAAACTGAAGTTTTACTGTAATATTATATATTATTCCTATGCCGTTCTAGAGTTAAAATAAAATATAAAAAAAAATCGAAAACCGTTTTTAATCCCAGGATCCCGTTTTGAAAAACCCTAGGGAGCAATTTGTGAATTCGATTCGAATGTATTCGAGTCTTCCATTTATTGGATTCTTATTTGCATTGAATAAGATTCTTTCATTTCTTGTTTAAATCAAATACGAATCTCATACTTCGAAGAGTCGAACATGTTCGAATCGAATTCACAAATAGCCCTCCTAGTTGTAATATTACTTTCGAGTCGAATTCAATAGATTATATGTCTCTTGTTTCAAGAATAAAATTATAATGTATTTCGCTTTTGTGATCTTACATCGATAATGTATCGCATCAAAAATATAGTTGATAAAGAATGATGAATAGATGTAGAAATAGAATATTGTTATATTGAATCAAGTTCAGCACCTAAAAATACTTAATTAAAAAACGAAATAAAGAACAACTTTATTCTTGAAACAAGAGATACAACTCTATGGAAATCAAATCACCCCAGGTCGTCGAATATAGTGCAGTGGTTAAGGGAGTTGCTAATCACCAAATTTAATTAATTAACAAAAACATGCTTCGACAGACATAAAATAAACGATTGCGTGTAACAGGCGCATTTTCTTCGTACTGTGCTTAAATGAGAACAGCGATATTCCAAAAGAACATCCATTAAATAACAGAAAACAAATACTTGATGCTTCTAATTTCAGAACTATCTAGTATTCATAAATTCAATTAAATTTGAACATTTCTGTTTTCCATATGTCAAAATATAAGAAGCAACAACACAAAATATGCAAATGTACTAAAATATAATTTTTTAAATAACGATAACTCCATAAAAAAATGACCGATTAATTAATTTTGGGGAGTCATTACTTAAAATTCAGAATGAAGATAAAGACTGTTGAATGCTGAAAATTGAATTCAATGCTTGCTTGCCCTTTTTTGTATTAGAGGGTACGAAAAGAAAAAGGAAAATAATAATACAAATTTACTAAATATTGTTCTCCTTTTTCTTCCTAGACCTTCTAATACAAAATGATAGCCTTCGAAAATAGTTGTCGAATTGCGTAGTTACGCCTCTATGTTCTTGAGTTTTGAAACTAGTTTAAAAACTATCGATATCCTTGTTACCTTTCATAAAGCGAACACTTTGCAGAAAATATGAGATGTAGGTACATATCCCTCATTTGATTTGCTGTTTTTGGATTAGGGCTGCAAACGGGCGCTAGTAAAAGTATTGTAGTATTTCTTTTGTCAACATATAGTATTCCCCATTATAACTCCAAATTTTACCTCTACAGTATTTTAAAAGGGTTTCCTAAATCAGCAATATGTAGTTTCTTATCTCTTAGGGTTCAAGCTACGACTAAACCGAACATTTACATAAAACGATTTTTTTGCAGGTGTTATTATAAAGAAAGAGAGAGTTGACTGTGAGTAGAGATTTTATTTTTTCAGACATTTTTACAAGTTGTAACCAAATATGTTACTGTTTATGTTTCTATAATGAGTAGCAGTGACCCTACTCTTTTTTTGAGTTGGGAAGGCACCTGGTGAAGATGTGATTTGTTTGAAAATTGAGCGAGATTGTTGCGGAGTTCGCTCTGTGGTGATTTTAAAAGCGTTTGCTGAATTTGGCTTATACGAGACAGTGTATGGAGCAGTAGTAGTGATTTCTTCGTGACGAGTCACAAGTAACTTCGGAGTCAGTGGCGGTTGTAAATATTGCAGACGTAACCAAACTCATTACGAATAAAATTCTTCTCGAACTCCTTCATCGTCGTGTTTGTATTACAGCTGCCGTATGAAACCCCCTTATTCGTTTCGTTTTTTTTTTTTTTTTTTTTTGACAAATTTTATTTTTGCTTGTTGTCAGGCTTCAAAAGAGCTTTCTCAAAAGTATTTACTTGTTCGCATATGTTGAATCGTACACGAAATATTCTATGTTTCATGGAGAGACAACGTGAAAATCGTAATTGACATTTTCCAAGACTTTTCAATAGCTGTTATTTTATAGTGTACCCATATTCCTTACATTTCAATTCAAGATGAAGTTTGAAAATATTTGGACGAATGATTTTAAACATAGTACGGGAATTGTCTTTCCTTAATTTTTAAAAAACGTGTATCCATCCGTATCATCCGTGTGAGCCTAGTTTGATTCAAGAAAAAAATATTTGTTCATTTTTAAATCGGGTGTTCCTTCCTTTTAGTACAATTTGTAAATCTGACTAGAAGTTAGTTGAGTTTAATAATTTTGAAGATTTTAAATAAATTTGATTGAGTTTAAACAAAATTAGAGAAACTATTGTGACGTAATTTTTTGTATTAATAGCATTGCCGAAATTTAGACAAATGATAATTACTGTACAAAATTAAATCCAATGTGCAGAGAGATTGTAAAAAAAACCTTTCATTTCTCCCAAGACTTTTGTCAGTGATACTGTTAAGTGAGAACCTAAAGTTGTTTAAAATTGAATTGAAGCTGTCATAGTCATAAATTAAATTTTATTAAATTTTCAAACACAGTTTTAATCAAGAACTACCCAATGCCCAATGTTAATTACTTTCTAGTTTATTAAGGCAGTTAACACAGTGTTGAGACAAAAAAAAAACATTTTTTTTTTTTGCTTTAATAGGTAATTTTTGACCCTAAGAATATGTACCTTGGTCTCCAAAACTCAATTCGCAACAGAATAATTCGAAATGACCGCCATACGCCTCGAGAGCGCTCGCTGTATTTCCTATTGGTGTTAAACGCGCTTTTCTCAAAATCAGATTTTTTGACTTGGTTGACAGCATATAGCACAGTGTTTTATGTTCAGCATTATGTTCAGGAAATGTGTCTTTATCGCCGCATCGTACAGTTTTTTCTATTATGTAAATTTTAATTTTTTTGTTAACAATTTAGTGTGTGATTTTACTTGAAAAAACCATTTTTTTTTTCAAATGGCCGCCATTTTTTTTGCAATCGAAATTTTCGAATTCTGTACCATGCGGCCGTAGGCATTCACCTATATTTTAATAATATTTTTGAAATTTTTATTTCAGACAATCGGAACTGGAGTTATGCTGTCAACCGTCTAGTGAGCATTTTTCAAAAATGCCATTTTCCGGCCGCTACAGTGCCCATAAAAGGTCATAAAAAAGAAAAATCTGTACTCTTTAAAGCCATTTTCTTGTAAAAAATTCCGAAAAAATACATTCATATTCATTACTCAACACTGTGTAAATGCCGTAATATTAAGATTGATTAGGAAAGGTGCCTAATTTAAAATTCAGACATATCGTGTATTGATTTTAGTCTTACGCTTTAATTTATTTGGTCGGTAACATTGATTTGAGGAATCATAAAAAAAGTGACTCATCAAAAATTCAATTTCTGGACTTTTTCAGTCTAAACATCTTTGGACTAATATTTCAGGTAATTAATATACGCCTATTACTACTTGTGTTATTTTCAAATAAAGATAGGAATAAATTAAGAAAATAAATTGCTTCTTTCCAATTCTTTCTTCATTTGCTGAAACGACGATTTGATATGTCAAAGAAACTAAAACAATAACAACGATCAAAATTTTGATTTAAATACCAAAAATTAGTTCAATTTTTATTGTTGCTTATTTTTGCGTGATCCAATTCGGATTTGGGTTTTGAGTTGAATCAAGTTGCTTTGTATTTCACATAAAATTAAATCCAAATCGGATTGAATCACTCTGATTTTACTCACTGAACACACAGAATTATTATATTGTTGTTTGAGGAGAACTTCGAGAAAATTGTATTTTTAGATTACAACTCAATTTTTTTTTTTAATTGATGCATAAATCTTGGTATATTTAAATAATTTGATTTAACTATTTCAGGATGCAATTAAATATTTTAAAGCGGTTCATTTATTATAAAGCACCATAAAGTATTATAGAGTACTTTAATCAAACTATGCACAAGTATGTAATTATAATGCAAATAACTTTATTATACATATGTGCACTCGTAAAATTATATAAAAATTAAACGTGATTTAGGTTGGTCATTCTAAACTATAAAATAAATTATTGTACATTTTTGATTTAATTTGTTAAGTCCTAACGGTATTTGAATATACTTAAAGACGAATTTAATTACTAATTACTTTTTACATTTTCCTATATTTAATATGGTAAAAAACAATTACATTAATTACTGTCGCGTTTATGATATATTCATATATTATGCAGTAGGGTATTGTATACCAATCAAAACATTGACATATTTCTCAGTCATTCAATTTATTCTAAACTAACTTTCAATTTTCAACTTATAATTATTGCAATTATGTATAATATGTACATATTTTACAAAAATAATGAAACCAAAAATTGCATTTCCGTACGGCACAAAAAATCGAAAGTTTTTTAGTTATGAGTACAAAATTGCGTTTAAAAATTATTAATTATTTAATTTAGTTTTTTTTTTGCTGTCGGTTTAGTTTATTCAACTTGAACTTGAATTTTCACGGTTTGTTTTCTTCGAAGAATTACAAAATTTTTAGATTTAGTTTTTGGCTAAGCAATTTCGCATAAATCAAAAGTAAAATTATTCACTTAATTTACTTCAATGTTAAATAGATTTTTAATATGTGTAATGCTTTTGTTCTTCGTTGTTGCATGGAATTTTAAACCGTTTCTATTTTTCGATGAGCATATACTCCCTATTACTTGAACACAAGTAAGTACTCAAAAAATAGAAGAGTATAAATAATGATGTAATGCAATTGCTATAACCAAATTTTGAACAGTGGCATGTAATAATCGTATTGGTTAATTTCGGCAGTAGCCTTGGTTTGTTTATAATTTGTTTGGTATAAAAAATGTAAATTTGTTTAAAATAATTAGTAATTGCAAGAAATTGGCCTTAATCGCTCGATTGAAGTTTTAATAAAATTCTATTAAGAGCTTACCATTCAATAAATTCTAATTATCTTCAATTCAAACCATACTCAAATTGAATGCAATTGGAAATACCAACCTCACCTGAATAGTCTACAATTACTGATGCTTAGCGAAATTTGAACTTAATTCGTAATGTCTGGAGCAAATTTGATTAAAGGTTTCTAAGCTAAATATTTTATTTATTTAATTCGGGCTGAAAATATATTCAGCCACCTCTAACCCCTGCGCTTTGAATTCCCGTTACTTTTTACTTGATTTTAAACAATTTCAGTTTTGGAACACGTTAAATTAAAGAAATTTTAATTCAAATTTGGCTAAAATATGAAGATAATTAATTCAAAAATATTTAATAAGCAAATTACAAAATCTAATTTTACGGAAACAATATTGAAAATTATTTGAATACAACCCAAGTGAAATTTGAAGATTTAAAAGGATATTGAACCAAGTTTGAGTAAATGTTGAATAGTCCTGGAATGACTGTCGGAGGGCTAAATTGTACAGAGGAGTGTTTTAACTACAAGCAACAATCATTTTTTTAACATGGTAAAACATTGAAACTGATGAATTTTGTTATAAGAGTATTTTAAATATTTCCTACACAAGCTTTGAAAGTTGATGAATTATAATAGAATTTTTGTTTGTTTTTTTCTAATTTCTTCATACAAAATTCTCACGAACTTTTAGTCGTGGAAATTAGCTTAGCTTAAACATGATGATGTACGGTTCCAAAAATAAAAGATAAATAATTACTGAAATTTAGCACCGAAAATTTAATAATAAAATTTGCATATAACAAGCTAACAGTATTAATATACATACAAATGGCAAATAATTACCAACGTGTAAAAACATTTAGACGAGTTGATTTTTAAAATAAATTTTAAATTAAATCAAGAAATACAATAAAACAAATTTTAAAATTGCGGCATTTTGGATATAGAACTTCTGAAGCTTATCGAAAATTAATGAGTCATTTCCGTAATTTTAAAATAATTTAAATTTTATATAGAATTTAGGTTTTCTCTTTCTATACATAAATAATAATAATAACAATAACGCTTATTTTTAATTTAGTATTTTAAATAATACACAGTCTATCACCCATCATCCATCAGGATCTAATACTGATATTTTATTGATTACTAAATTATTTATTCAATTTCACGTATGATTAGTTCTATAGAACAATAAAGAAATCAATTTTTTTTTTAGTTTAATCAAATTTATGTTGTACAAATATTATAACCAACATGTAATAAAATAGTATCATTTCAATTAACTCATTAAGCACTATATAAACAAAATGATCTAATCAATTATGCTCTTCCAACACGCTTTTCTAATTAAAAACATAGCAAATAAGAAAAAGAACCCAATGTAATTCTTCTTCTCTATGTTTTATTAAATCTAAAAACACAATTAATCTTTATTGTAAACGAATATGATAATCTTAACACCATAATAATTATGCTAGCACTTTTTATCTATACAAATTAAATTGCGTAAAAAAAAATGTTTACTTCTTTATACACACAAAAATTTCACTTTTAAATATTTTATGAAAATATGAAAATTTCTAAGACATTTACGTTTTCTTATTCTTGTTGTTTAATTCAAACTTTTAATTTATCTCACTACATAGTTTTTTTTTTTTTTTATCACAATGACCCAATTTTATGATATTATTAGTTTATATTTGTATTTTGTAATTTAAGTTAATTTAATCGATATCAATTATGTTTTTGAACCCGAGGGAAACACGCGTAAAAAAATAACCATAAAAACACACAAAATTAACAATTGAATTTAATAAAATCAAATTTTCAATAAAATTTCCCGACAATTTACAAACATCAAACAAAACAAAACGAAAAAAAATATTAACAAAATTGTCGAGCAAGTTATAAAACTCTTTACAGAATGAATTGTAAAATTAAACTGAACACTGAAAATGTTTTTTGTAAAGTTAAAAAAAAAAATTATTATTGAATGAATAACGACTTGATATGAATGATATGATGACGACGAGAGAACCCAAAAAGAAATAGCAAAACAAAATTAAAACAACGAAAACTAAAACAACAAAACAAAATAAACTTTGAAAGAAATGCTAATTGTTGTTGGTATTATTCTTGGTTGTAAGAATGCAAGCAAAAAATATAAATATCGTATAGTAAATCTTAGTAGTGGGAATATTCATGTAGCTAAATTAGATTTTGTATATTTATATCGTATTAAGTAATTGATAAACTATTTATTTTAACTACATAGTTTTGCAGAACAATCTCTGCCAGTTAAATATACATATATATGTACTATATATGGTGAATCTATTAAATGGGTGCGGTGCAGTCGACCAGGGATTAGGATAGGCATTTTGTTCAAATTATTTGAATATGGCATGGCTCACCCCAAACACTTTTTTAACAATTTTTATTTTTATTATTAAACATTTTTTGTTTTTAGAAAGAGGTGGGACAATGAAAGCCGGTCTTTCTTAATAAATGACCACCAGAAATAATGAAACCAATTCATGAAATCCGTTCGTTAAATTTATTAGGTTGCTATATTTTTTGTTAAATCTGAGCTGGTTTGGATGTTGAATTGATCCTCGATGCTTTGTCTTCACTAAAATTTGTGTTTACAAAAGAAAAAAACGGAAAATACAGAAGGAACTAATGATTGAAAAGTAAATGAAAGAATAATTAATGGAAGGTAAAATATTAATTAATGGCCACAACAATTTATTTAACTAAAATTACAAAATTTTAAAATACTAATTATAAGTTCGACATATGTGAAAGCTTATTTAGAATTTTGTAATAAAAGTACGAGGTATTAATTATAAAACTATATGGCGGAATTTTAATTAGTATTTTAAAATTTTTTTTAGATAAATTGTTGTGATCCGAAAATGTGTTTTTAAAATTTTGTACTGTAGCCCTCCTGCTGTTGAAGATCACAATTCAGAAAAGACCCGAAAAAAATTAAGCCGTTGGCTTTTCTACTATGAGGATAGTTCGACAGATAGCGGAAAAAACTAAAGGATTCGTCGGAAAAAAAATGTTGACAATTTTCAAACGGTTTGAGAAGGAATGAACTTGCAATTGCAACACTTGATGGTAATGCTTAATGCCTAAGTACGAACTTGATTTAAAGATGTCGCTGTCGGACAAGAACAAATAGTTTGTGACGAATTCTTCATATTTGTGAAATAGTGACAAACAATTGTTGATATTTGTTACAGGGATATCTTACATTGCGCGGGACAACCCTTACAAGCAATATTGAAAAATGGGAATAGGGCCGAACGGCCGAATGTCGAAAAGCCGATTGTGTCGAAAGGCCGAATCAAAGTGAAGGGAATTAAGGTAAATTATCTTAAGTAAAGGATGATTCTGTTAAGTTACGGAGAATTCTATTAAATAAAGGAACATTTCATTTAGTTACGCCAAGAAAAATTATATTAAATCAAGGAAAATTCTATAATTGGCCATACTCCAAAACTTCATCAAACAAATCATTTTAGAATCCTATTAGCATTTCCGCGTTTGCTACCTTATCTAGAAATAAAATATCGTAATATTTGTGATAATGGGAATTGCTTCATCAACCTTTTAGACACATATCAAAGGAATTGTATCACTCGTATCACTTATAGTGATAGTTCTATCACAATTGTTTCAAGTTGTGTTGTGGTTGGCTTAATTCGTTGGGTTAGTATGGTATCGACGAATATATTGAAGCGAATTGCGGATTTGTGCTAAATTGGGCTAAAAATAAAATACTGAAAAATACAAAGTATCGAAAAGGAAGACCCCATTAAATTTTTGTTAACTACAGTATGAAAACAAAAGCAGTCTGCATAATTTTATGTCATTCTTACGCGAAAAGAACCAAAGCTAAGCGGCTTTGGGCAGTTTTATATATTAGTATGTGAAATACAAACGTAAATATTTTTACAAATCTAAATATTTTTGAAATTTTTTGACGTTTTCCTGTCATCTTTGCACAAACGGTCCAATGCCAAGCGGCTTAAGGGAGTTCTCTATTTAGTATGTGAATAAATATTAAGAAACATAAATTTTTCAAAAATACTCGAATTTCTATGAATGTTAGATTTTTTAAAAATCTTTAAAACGCCGGTTTAGAAGCGGCAGCCTCAATCTTCTAAGGTATAAAGCGAATTAAAATAATATTTCAAACATTTGTTATATTTAAAAAATTTGATTTTTCGCGATTTTTTGTTTTTTCGGGATTTTGTAATTCGGAAATTTCGACACTAACCCGTTAAATTGGTTAATACTTCTCACAGGTTGGCTACCTTTAGAAAAAAATAATACAGAAACTGAAAATCCCGAAAAAAAATCAGAAACAAAAAAATTCAGAAAAAAAAATTATCAAGGGACAGGCCAAGTTAAAATTAAAATTTATAAAATGCTTATAAAATTTGAGTTTTTCCGTAAAGTTCGTCAACCTTCCAGCCACAAATCAAAGGAATTGTATCGCTCGTATCGCTTCTATTGACAGATATACCACAAATGTTTTGGGTTGTGAAAAAGGTTTAAAAATTCCTGTAAAATTGAATTTTTTATTTAAACAAAATATTTTTTCTGGATTTCTTTTCTGGTAATTTCTAGATTGATTTTTCGGGATTTTTTTCTGGATTTTTACTATTCAATTATTCTGGATTTTAAAATTTCTGGATTTTTTTCAGGCAAATGTAGTGATCCTCCTTAAAAATGCAAAATGACAGAACTGAAGTAATAAAAACGGAAAATATGAACCTATATGCGAAATACATAAAATAAAAAAACATTTTTTCTTACCTAATCCATTAATAAAAGCTTATAGTGTTTCGGAAAACTTTAAAACTTCCATTTTACAATGAAACATAACTGCTGTATGGTATAAACAAGCGGCTGCAATAAAATTAAGTTTGACGAGTTTTCTCCGAAACTAAATATTTTGATTGGACAAAATACGAGTGTAGCAACATAGTATTCACAGTTGAAACGGTTTGTGCATCCTAATTTTTCCCTCACTTATCGAAAAATTTTACTAAGGACCAAATAAATTTTCAAATTGCTAATTTTTCAATTCCACATTTGAAATTTTAATCTGAAGTTACTTTGTTTTCATAATTCTGTTTTCGAATTATTGATACTCGAACATGACTTTCCATAATTAGCGAAATTATATTTTAAATTTCTCAACTATCCATTACCCAATTTGAAATACTAATTTTATAATCAAAATTTGAAATTTAATTTATCGTTCACCATAGCCATAATAAGGTTATGCTCTGTATATGGTGGGATATGAAATGCGTTGTATATTACGAGCTAATGAAACCCTCTGAAACTATTAAAGGCGAAGTCTACCGACGACAATTAATACGTTTGAAGCGAGCCGTTCAAGATTATCGACCAGAATGGGAGAATAGACACAATAAACTGATTTTGCAGCATGCCAACGCAAAATCGCATACTGCAAGATTGATTGATTGATTGATTGATTGTGAGTGTACGGCCAAGCATTATAGCAAGTCTCCCGGACTCCCGGGCACACACCGTACACCCGTTTACACACAACAAAACCGAAGGATAGGATAGGATTATTAGTTGGGACAGACTCGACCCAGTTACAGACACCAATGCGATCGATAGTTAGTAAATTAACGGCACAAAAGACAACACAATCTAACTACATTTGTTGATGATTATTTCTCTGGAATCCAGGGCCGGATACTCAGGTCTCTCTAAACCTAAATTAAAAATTATTAATGTTGTAATTTCCCCCTGTTCGCCTTTCAATAATTTACCTGATAAAATATTTAAGAAAATCTAAAATTACTCAGCTAAAATTATAATTATAATTACAGTAGAATTCGCTTATAGCAAACACTCAAGGGACATAATATTGTTCACTATAGCCGGCTGTTCATTTTAATCAAATATTCGTTTACGTTTATAAACGTAGTTCTTTGTTTGTAGTGTATAAGAAAAAATAAGTGTTCGTGCAAATTCAAGGCACAAAACTTTGTGACAAAACCATATGATCATTATAAGTGTTTGTTCGTTATATACATGGTTTGGTATAAACGGATTCTACTGTATTATAAAAAAACATCATTATAACAAAATAAAGATAAAATTAAATAAAATAAAGTTGAAATTAAACTTTTATGATTGATTATGAGTGTACGACCAAGTATTATAGCAGGATCTCCCGGACTCCCGGGCCCATGCCGTACACCCGTTCACATATAACAAAACCGAAGGATTGGATAGGATTATTAGTTGGGACAGACTCGACCCGGTTACAGACACCAATGCGATTGATAGTTAGTAAATTATTAGTACAATATATAATAAATAGGTTAGCATAAGACAGCACAATCTAACTAAATTATTAGATGATCATTTCTCTGGAATCCAGGGCCGGATACTCAGGACTCCCTAAATCCTAAATCTAAAACAGGGCTTAAAAAATTATTAATGTTGTAATTTCACCCATGTCCGTCTTTATTAATTTACCTGATAAAATAATTAATAAAAATTTAAAATAACAGCGCTTATTTCCTTATTAATGGTCCTTTTATATCCAATTCAAAATTATTGCTTACTGCAACAAGAATTAATATAAACATTAAACCGTTAATCATAAAATTTTACTTAAAACTAATCATCAATTTCCTACCGATCCAGAAAAGAAAATATATAATTATGAATTCAATTATTTTATAAAATTTATATAATGATTTAAATGATAATATTACAGCACCACAATACCTAGATTTATTAATAATTCAATAATTCAATTAGGTACTATAAGTATATTAAGAATCAACAAATAAAATTAACATACACATTCCCAGACAACTCTGAAAACTAAATTTAATTAATAAACATCATAATAACAAATTTTATTACTTAAATGAATAATTATTATAACCGGATCTTCAGTATTCCCGAGCACACATCGTACACCCATTTATCCATCCCCAGCCGAAGGATAAGAGTAAATTGTTAGTAATTATATAGTAAAAATAGTTAGCACAGGACAACACAATTTCTAAACTACAGCTTATTCACTACTTGTTAATCCCGGAGGGTTGATTCAAACTAAAATTTAAATTTGAAATTCGGGATTAATTTTGATCCCTATAATAATGATTAATTCTAGAACTATATTTATTCTGAAAATTGGATCATTTATTAGTAAATTAAAAAAGAGATCCCCTTAAGTATTTTAAAACTAAATTAATTAAAATATATTAATGGACAAAACAGAATATATTACACATTACAAAAATTAACATTTTATTGATTGATTGATTGAGAGTGTACGGCCAAGCATTATAGCAGGATCTCCCGGCCTCCCGGGCACACACAGTACACCCATATACATATAACAAAACCGAAGGATAGGATAGGATTATTAGTTGGGCCAGACTCGACCCGGTTACAGACATCAATGTGATCGATAGTTAGTAAATTATTAGTACAATATATAATAAATAGATTAGCACAAGACAGCACAATTTAACTACATTATTAGATGACCATTTCTCTGGAATCTAGGGCAGGATACCCAAGACTCTCTAAATTTAAATTAGGACTTAAAAAGTTATTAATGTTGTAATTTCCACCTGTCCGCCTTTCATTAATTTACCTGATAAAATATTTAAGAAAAACTAAAATTACTAAGCTAAGAGTATTTGGCTAAGATTACAAAAACAGCGCTTATTTCATTTTTCATGGTCCTTCTATATCTAATTAATTAATTATTACGTACTGCAACATGAATTAGAATAACCGTTAAAAACCATTTTAAACATAAAATTTTATTTAAAACTAATCAGAAATTTCCTACCGATCAAGAAAAAGAGAATAAATAATTAAAAATTCAATTATTTTATAAAATGTATAATAAATAAATTAAAAATGATAATGTTACAGCACCAAAACACCCTAAAATCATCAATAATTCAGTTAGGTACTTTCTATAAGTATATCAAGAATCAACAAATAAAATCAATATATAATTTCCCAGGCAACTCTGAAAACTAATTTTAATTAATAAATCACCATAATATCAAAGTAAAGTCTAATTCTGAAATTCAGGCTTAATTTAATCCCCATATTAAAGATTGATTCTGGAACTATGTTATATTCTGAAAATTAAATTATTTATTAGCAAATTAAGGAAGAGAAACCTTTAAATATTTTTAAACTAAATTAATTAATATATATTAATGAGCAAAACACAATATATTACATACAAGTATTACAAAAATTAACATTTTATGAAATTGCCTATGTAAAGTCTCCCACTTCTAAGCTAAAATTCTAAAAGAATGTTTAAAAATTTTAAATTGTTAAGTTATAATTTAAATTCACAGCACTTGTTCCATTAGTTACCATTCTCCTGTAAATAGTTAATTAATTGTTTACCTACTGCAACTAGATTTAAAAATAAAAAGTTGAAAATATATATTTAACCAAACTATTAAATTTAAACTAATCGGCAATTTCCTACAAATCTAGAAAAAAGGAAATGTTCAAATTAATTATTTATTTATAAAAGTATATAATATAATTTAAATGCCAGAACTCAGGATTTTATAAATCTAAATTAGAACATCAAAAAATTATTATTATTATTGATGTTTTAATTTACTAATCTAGTTGACATAATTAAAATAAAACAAAAAATCAAAAACTACGAAATTTATTATTTATTATAAAACTTTTACTCCGTTTATGGACATATTACCCTGCAAAATAAAGCCTGCAAAGTAAGTAAAATAATAAATCCATGAAATAAAATGGAAACATTATTCTCCTACAAAACTAATCGGTGTACTATACAAGCAAAATTGCCGTTTACGTGTGAAAAACTGCAACCTAAAACTTCAATCATATTCTATTAAGTTAATAATTAAGTTCAATACATTTAGTCTTTCGAAAATGTTTTCACATAATTCCACCTCGTTCACCATCTTTTAATCGAAATTTGGCATGCATAAATGAATACGTCATTATGTGATGCAAACCAAAATCACAACTCAACTCAAATCAACACTTCCAAGTTAGCATTTTATTTATATGGTTTAGTTAATTTATAGCCTTTTCACATTAATTAAATAAATTTAATAATTTAAATGGATTTTATAATACCCTTTAAAAAATAAAATAACTCATATCTAAAATAAATTCATCCTATATGAATTATATAAGGTGGATTCCAATTCGACTCAAAACTTATTTCAAGCAAAATCACATACTGCAAGAGTCGTTAAAATCTACCTAGAAGGGCAGGACTGGGAAGTTCTATAACGTCCGCCATATTAGCCAGACATTGCTCCTTCGGATTACTATTTATTCCGGTCGATGCAGTCAGCCCTTCGAGACGTACGATTCACATCATATGAAAGTATCAAAAGTTGGCTTGACGAATGGATCGCTTTAATAGACGAAGACTTTTTCAGAAATGGAATCCGTGAAGGCTTCTGATGGAGCATACTTTGAATAATGTATCACTTTTATACAAACATTCCTTAAATTGCACCCAATCCTCTTTTTATACGACGATTCGGTTACATCGTGTAAAAAAAAATCGTGTAGAAAGGACCATAAAAAAAACAGGTTTAGATGTACTCGATTATTAGCATGTAAAAACACTGCAAAATAACGGAATTCCTTTTTCCCTTTCTTTATTTTCTTTACAATTATGATAATTTAAAAACGAAAAACCGTGCAAAAAAAGATCATACCTTGCTAAATAAACATGTAATTTAATTTTAACGAAAAAAACGGAACTTATTTTTACATATACCCAATAAATTCTGTAAATTTGATAAATTCTATAAATTTTAAAAATCCTATAAATTCTATAAATTTTATAAATTCTCTAAATTCTAATATGTTTATAAACTCTATAAATTCTATAAATTTTACGAATTTTACGAATTCCACAAATTCTATAAATTTTATAAATTCTCTAAATTTTATAGATTCTATGGTTCCTTAAATTGTTTCAATTGTGTCAGTTCTACAAATTTTATAAATTCAAAAATTTTGATAAATCATTAATTTAATAATTTCTATAAATTTAATAAGTTGTAAGAATAATTTTATAAATTTAATCGTTTAAGTTTTAAAATTCAGTATGTTCTTTAAATTTTACAAATCTCATAAATTTATAGCTCTTATAAATTCTGTATATTCGATAAATTCTGTAAATCTTATAAGTCCGAAAAGTTCTATAAATTTTATAAGTTCTACAAAGTCTGTAAATATTATAAATTCTAATATGTTTATAAAACCTATAATTCTATAAATATTAAAGATTTTATAAATTCCATCAATTCTATAAATTAAATAAACTCCACAAATTCTATAAATTTTAGAAATTCTTTAAATTTTATAGATTCAATGAGTTCTATAAACTGTTCAAGTCTGTCAGTTCTATAAATTCTATAAACTCAAATATGACTTATTTTAAAAATTCCATAATTATAAATTCAATAAATTCTACAAATTCTTTGAATTTTGTAAATTCTATAAATTCCGAAAAACGAGCAAATTTGTCATAGTAGAAACATTAAAATGAACTAACAAAATTAAATACTTTTTCAATTTTGAACGTTTTGCTGTCACAAATTTATTTAAAAATACTACACACAAAAAAATAAAGGGTCACCACAACACCGAATCGGTGTTACATAGTGTCCCACCGATCGGGTATTTAAAATTTAAATCCAATCGGATATTTGAATAAAAATGACATAAAATACATTTGGATAAAAACTTTCACACCGCATAAAAAACCAAACAGAAATATTCATGTTTAGGAACACACCGAAAGGTGTATTTTATTAGGAAAACACCGAAAGGTGTATTTTATTAAATCCAAAAGAAGTTTTTCTAAAAATTTATGTTTTCGGATAGTTAAAAATATTTATCCGTTGATGCGTGCTTAATTTTATTTGGTTGGGCAAAAATAAAATACTTTTTCGGATAAAAACAAATTAACACCGCATATTTTTTTGAGTGTAGTAATCACTAATTTTCTTAGCGATAAATCAATAAAATGATTTTAAGGAATTTTGTAGATACGATTTTGCATCGTCACTAGTGATATGTTTATTCTTTCCATTTTTGAAGAACTGTTCAAATCATATATTTTGATTGAAACTAACGTACCCGCAATGAGCATTCTGAGCTTGAATTGATCTCTTCAAATTTATAACTAGAACTGGACGATGAGAAAGTTTCTGAATTTGTTTGTTTCAGTCTGAAACCAGGCTATATACGGGGCTGTATAGTTATTATGTACTAAGTACATTTTTTCAGTTTAAAAACTAAGAAACGATACATCACATATTTTGCAGGCATTTTTTTTAGAGACGGATAAAATTAAATATGTAAACGCGACGACCATTTATTGTTTCGTAATCCGTTTATTAGGTATCATGTCATGGTGAACGCAAAAGAGAAATACTCTAAAACTTACTTCCAAAACTAGCCACCTGTCCATTTTGATCCTTCTACTACAGTATCTGAAATTTTACGTATACTTTTTAGTTACAATTGAAGACATTTTTTCTTTTTAGTCTGACTTTGAATTTTTAGATTATTAGATTGTTTTATTCCTTAAACTAACCACCTCCATAGATTGATCAATATTTCTGGGTCCATAGTAAGTTTAGAGATGTTTCCCTGTATATAGGTTTTTTTTAATACAAGAAAACTATAACTAATTACATAGAATTATAAAAAATAGAAAAATAGAAATTCATTAATTCCGGAGTTAGTGTTTTCTATTCCAGAATAATCGAAACCAAAATATGGGCCATTCCGGAATTTCGGATTCCGGAATTAGATGCCTTATTTATGAGCGATAATGGTGTGTATTGTATTTTTCCATTTTAGATGTAGTTCTATAAAGATTACGGATACATAAACTCGCCGACGCATAGATTCGACAACCCCACGAGTTGTAATACGATTAATACAATTCGGCTACTGTAAGTTGATGAAATTTTACTTTGTTACAATATAATAAATAAAACTTTTTCTAAGATACGGAATATTCTTTCCACATAGACAATATGACATTAAATTTTTTTAATATATGTAATTAAGTTTTTTCGATCCGAAATTGTTAAAAACGTGTATTGTCATCGAAAGTAAGTATATATGTATGCACAGTTTGATTGCAAGATTTGAAGGAAATAGATTGAAGTTAACTAAAAGCGTTAAAAAACGAAATTGGAAATGGGAGAACAGCAAGAATAGAATTTACTATTTAACATATTGTTACATCTGGTCATTCTTAAAATAATAAAGTTACCCTGCATTGTTCAATTATTTGAATATTTACGTTCAAAACGCAAGCGGTTTACGATCAAAATTAAAACCTTTTTACTTTTTAATTTTACAAGAAAATTTTGACATAATTTCCTTTGGAGAAAAACAAAGCAATTTGCGATGGCCAATTAAAATAATTTCTAGCCGTCCTTGCTCAATTAGGGTGTTGATAAGTTATAACGCTAACAGCGAATGATGAAGAAGGAAGGCGTGCCGAGTCACTACCAGATTACATAAATTAAACTTGGAAATAAACAATTTTCTACAACTTGCAGTAAATATTTTTTTGCTGTTACAAATTGGTTCACTAAAATTTTAAATTAAACAAATTACAATCTGTTCTTTAATGAATTTATTTGTTTTGATTATTTCAGCATTTAAATTTCTCACGTCTTCGTCCCAACTATGGTACTTTAGGAAAAGCTTCAGAAAATATCATATTTCCGATGCATCTGTAGTTTAAAAAAGTAAGGGTACTCTAAATTAAAAAAATAAAAATAAAAATTGAAATCGGATTTTATAGCATTATTGGTGCTAAATTCAAATATTAGGGTAACTTTGGGCTGCCTACAACAATTAGTTTAGTTTAATCCTTTTCACGTATTGAGTTCGAAGAAATTCACAAATAATTTATTGAATTTTACACAGAAATGTGGTCTCCTTCTCCTGGGCCGAAATATGGTTTCCACTACATATTACAAAATAAGGGACTTTTTACTAAAACTTATTCTAAGAGTTTTTGAAAAAGTTGGATATGAACATCCGACAAGACAGATGACCGATGTAACTACATCTTCGGCAAGGCATATGACCGACACAGCAAGAGTACCAAAAAAAGATTGTAACGGAGCGACTTAGCCAACTAAGGTGCGACGGAGACACAACTACTCAGATGGTTAATTTTCATTCCGTTAAAGAATTTTTTTCTGTAGTTCTACACATCGGAGACTCGCAGCACATTTGCCTGCTAGGTAAAGAAGGTGGGCGTAGTTCTTGTCTCCAACTACAGAAAACTTGAAGTGCTGCTAATATTTAAACCACAGTGAGGATGCGTGAAATATGGTATACAAATATGGAGGGTGTCTATTTAACTATATGAATACTATCATCCGAGGGAATGTGAAGCTTTACTATGAAATTTAATTAAGCATAAACTAATTAATATAAAATTAATGAGCACAACGCCATGTTCTATTTTTCTATTGTGGTCAGGTTAATAGACCACGTGCTCACCGCCCTCCCTGTTGACAATCCAATGCACCTGAATTTGGGATTGCCCCTATAGTATAATACGTTAGTCCATGCTATTAATATATTTATTTACACATAGTGATATCCTGCTAGGCTAAGCTCATAAATTACGCAATTCATTTTAAATTATGTATAGAATAAAAATTTTAGATGATGAAATCTTGAATGCAAACGGACAAAATAAGATATTTGAATAAATAAAACAGGTGAATTTCAGAAATCGTAACATATAATTATTGATGTAATTAATAAAGGGAAATTGCTTAAACTTAATATGAATAAAAATAAATAAATATGTATGTATATATCCATAAACATTAATATAAATATAATTTGTATGATTAAGTGCCAATATAGTAACACTCAATTAAAAAAAAAAAAAAAAAAAGGTTAATAGTAAATATTAAATATTAAATATTTGTCTTAATTCGGATCCGCGGTCCATAAGTTATAGGGTGATAACATTATTTAGTATAAATAGATAGATATATAATTTGAATAAATAAATAAATATAATATAAATATAAATAAATAAATAGATAGTTAATAATAATAGTGGTCTAACCACTTAAAAAAACTTATCTTCATTTATGATGCGATGGTGATGGTACAGAAATGGCGGCTTAATTACGCTTGCGCCATGATGACTTTGATTTTTCCGGGTTGTTAAGTTGATAAAAATCTTAATGGAGGATCTTCGTTTGGTTTATATTTCACCCAGGTAACACAAACTTTAATGTACTAATGGTGTATGTAATTAAATGTGGTTCAATCCAATTTAGGAAACCAAAATTTAAAAGAAAATGTCGCGGAAATCTTTTTTTTTTTTTTTTCTTTTTCGTTTCTTGCCCGTAACTGGCAGCCTATTTTCGCCCGCTTATACACTTGCGTTTTACTGTGGCTTTATTGAAACTATAACAAGAAAGGAAACAAATGTCCATAAAAAAAAATCGAACTCACATACAATAGCACAAGTACAAGAAAATATAAAGGAGAAAATTAATAAAATACCTTAGTTTTTCTTTTTAATTTCCGCGACGATAATAACAAAAATGTATGTACAAATTTCACGTATGAGGTGACAAAATTACGATAATTTCTTTAAATTTGTTTCTTTGTTTTATTGTCACTAACTAACACACAACAAAAAAAAAAAAACAATTCACCTATGGCGGCTGTCTAATTGCTCGCGTTTTATTTATGAATTTTTATTTTTTTTATTTTTTTAGTAATGACACACTTTACTGGTTCACTGTATATCACCATCTACTGCTTGTATGAAAAATGAAATGACAGATTGCATTTTGATGTTTTATTTGCAATTTTATTTTATTTTCTTCTTGTTGTGAGAGGGGAAAGAAACAATAACAAAACGACACGATCGTCATCACCATCTATCATATTACAATTAAATTATTCAATTATATCAATAATTACTATGTTCACTGGCGGTGTCATTTATGGCAAAAATAGAAAGAAAAAAACAATGCCACATTTATGAATCCGAATTCTGCATGATAAGACCTCATCAACCATATAAAATAAGGAAAAATGAAAATTTAACCATAAGTGTACTGTCACAGCCCAACAGGAACATCTCAAATGTTACAATCGTGGGGCAGCCCTACACCCATGAGAAGGTCTCTACAAGCCAGGCATGCAATTTAGTACTATTAGAAACAAAAAGTGTTAACAACCAATAATTCTACTACCTGATTGCGCAAACTTCTTGACCTGAATGACGAAAGTCGTTTATTTTATATCCTTAGCGTGATACATACCGAGGACTTTGTCATTCTCGTCTTTAACCTCATATACTACCGTCCCTTGTCGTCTGGAAATCACGGCTTTGATGAATTTTGGGGCAAGTTTACCACTAAAGTCCTTTTGAGCATTGCTTTGGGCAAAGTTTCGTACATATACGATATCGCCTGGATTAAACGTTCGTGTTCTACTCCGCAGGTTATAGTTTGAAGCGCTACGTTCATAAGCTACTTTTAATTTCCGCAGAACGATATCCTGGGCTATGCTTAAGCGATCAGCTGGCGATGAAATTTCTACATTCCTATCTTCAAGTGAATTTAGTTTCCGAAGTAAGTCGTACATTGACCCATGTGCAAGCTTGTGTTGTCCAAATACAAGGTAATGCGGTGAGAAACCTGTAGAGGTGTGTACAACATTTCTTAAGGCACCAGCAATCTCATCCAAATGGTAATCCCAACTTCTATGGTTATCTTTAATATATGACCTTACAGCTGCCAGTATCGATCGATTTACTCTCTCTGATGCGTTAGATTGAGGAGCATAAATAGCTGTATACTCGTGCTTGACGCCATATTTTTGTAGCAGGTTGGCCAATATTACAGATTTAAACTGCGGACCATTATCTGAAAATAATACTTCAGGTACGCCAAACAACTGAAAAATTTTTCCTTCTAAGTACTGGCACACTTTTGTAGCTGAGGCGGAACGTAAAGGCTCAAGTATTGGAAAACGTGTAAATTGATCCATGATTATCATTATATGGGTATAACCATTTACCGTACGTGGGTAGGGTCCAAGGAAATCAATAAATAGTCGTTGGAATGGCCTAATTGATTCGATATATTTTCCCATTTTCGGACGCATTGAAAAGTTAACTGGTTTGCACATTTTACACACTTTACAATTCTGAACAAAATCGTTAATCTGCTTAGCCATGGAAGTCCAGTAAAATTGCCGTTTTAAAATCTCTAGGGTTTTTGCAACTCCTTGATGGGCGGAAGATGGTGGATTATGCGCTTGTCGAATAAGGGTGTCGGTCAGTCCTGCTGGTATCACCAACTTCCACAATGAGACGTCCGTTCCTTCGTGAGCATTACTGTTGATTTTTATGAATAATTTTTCGTTGTCTACTTTATAGTTAGTCGTTACTTTTGGATTATTAAGGATAGTTTCTATCTTTCCCT
This sequence comes from Tipula vernalis, assembly GCA_958295665.1. Lineage (NCBI taxonomy): Eukaryota > Metazoa > Arthropoda > Insecta > Diptera > Tipulidae > Tipula > Tipula vernalis. Next base: position 330,584,622 of record OY282558.1, read on the forward strand.
TGTACTCTGGATCCTGAAACGCGGGTGATTCTAGGTCTATACACAACGGCACGTCTTTATCCATTGTGCATTCTTCGATATGGACTCTTGACAGACTATCGGGAACGACGTTTTGAGTTCCTTTTCTGTATTCGATGGTGAACTTGTGTGGCTGGAGCTTTAATGCCCATCTCGCCAAGCGTCCACTTAGATCCTTTTGATCCATTAGCCATTTTAAACTGGAGTGATCTGTAATAATGGTGAATGGATAGCCCTCGATATATGGCCTAAATTTTTTTATGCTCATCACCGCAGCTAGACACTCTAATTCTGTGACAGTATAATTTCGTTGCGCCTTATTTAGTTTTGCCGACATGTAAGCAATCGGGTGCTCTCCTTCCTCATCCCTCTGGAATAACACACTGCCGACCCCAGTTGAGCTAGCGTCACACTGAATATAAAAATGATTGTTGAAATTGGGATTTACTAAAACCGGAGCTGATATTAAAGACTGCTTTAACTGCTCGAATGAGTCTTGTGCTTGCTGGTTCCATTTAGGTTTAATCCCTTTCTTTAGTAGATCAGTAATGGGTGCTGCCAAAGTAGAATAATTGGGGATAAACCGTCTATACCACCCGGTCAATCCCAGGAATTGCCGTATTTGTTTAGTTGTATGTGGTGTGGGGTATTCGGCTACTGCCTGCACTTTGGACGAGTCCACTCTAAGGCATCCATCACCTATCACATAACCCAGGTATCTAGTCTCCTTGAGCATAAATTTACTCTTTTCCACATTTATAGTAAGTTTTGCTTCGCGCAACAATCTCGCTACTTCAGAGAGTAATAATATATGATCCTCAAATGTCGCCGAAACGATAAGAAGATCGTCAAGGTAGACAAATACCCGGTCATGCAACCGGTGAGGAATAACCTTATGCATAAGTCGGCACATCGTTTGGGCTGCATTACACAGCCCAAACGGCATGACGACAAACTGGTAGAGTGGACGTCCAGGGACGGTGAAAGCTGTCTTATCCTTCGACTCTGGATCTAGGGGTATTTGCCAGAAGGCATCTTTTAAGTCAATAGAACTTATGAATCGGGTTTGATCCAGTCGGCTTAATAGTCCGTCGATCAGAGGCAAAGGATAAGCATCAGTCACCGTCACCGCGTTCACTTTTCGTGCGTCCAGGCAGAGCCGAACCTTTCCATTGGCTTTGTTAACAATGCTCACTGGTGACGACCATGAGCTTTGGCTTTCCTCAATGACTCCAAGTGATATCATTCGGTCTAGTTCTTTATAAATTTCTGCTTGTTTAGCTGGTGAAACTGAATAGTAGCGTTGTTTTACGGGCGACGCTTGACCTACATCTATTTTATGTGACAGTAGATGTGTTCTACCTAAACCCCGTTTCTCGCATGATGGAAACTGGTTTATGACGCTGTTGAGGATGTTTTGTTGACGAATATTCAGGACATGCTTGTTTCCCTCATCTGCCATTGCTGGAATTGAATTTTGAACTTCATTAACCATCATGGGAACTAAACCGAAAACATCCCAAAAATCTATTCCCAGATACAATGGTTGACTCAATCCCGGTGCAATGTGAATCCGCAGTGATTTTGTCTTACCACCGAATGACACTTTTGCAATAATATGTCCTAATACCCGTTGTATCTGGCCGCTTGCAGTCCAAAGGGTTGAAGGAAGACCAATGATGGTCAGATTGTGCTCTTTCACAAATTCTTCGGCATTGCGTCCTAATACTGTCACATTTGCTCCACTATCGAGTAGTCCCCGATATGGAACACCGTTAACCAGAACATCTGCGTATGGCCTCGAGTCGGTTGTAGTAGTTATGACGGATTCACACACCATTTTCTTTATCAATTTTCGCAGTTTGAAATATCTCACAGAACGTCCAAGGCGCGACAATTTATTTGTTGGTGCTTGCACCGTCTGATGAAACATTTGGGCTATTGGTCGATGTTTTTGGGATTTCTCTTTAGAATTTTGTTGTACAATTCTGGGTCGGTGTTCGACGCTGCTTCTTCGTATATTGGTCTGGGTTGTAAGCTCGTAGCTCCTCGGGAGATCAGATTCCCAGACTTCCTGACATCCCTCATTGCGTTTCCCTTTTGGAGATTTTTGCAATAGTTGCACTGTGACTTTAGCACTTGTTGAGCTCCACAACCAAAGCAAAACCTGTGGCTAATAGGCATCGCGCAATCTTTGAAGTAATGACCAATTCCAAAACAATTCCAGCATGCATTAGGTGAAAATATCTTTTGAAAGTTAGATTTGCTTTGCCTGCAGTCGTAGGTAATGTTCTTGGCATTAGAAACCTCACACACAGAATCAAAGTGTCCAGGTTGCTCAGCATTAACATAGGTAAAGGCACCATCACACTCATTATCACCGATCACTTCCAACTCATTTACTTGTCGCGGTCTAGCTTGATGATATATTTCTGGGTTCCATCCTAATCGGTTCCAAGTGTCCTCTACAGTTACACATTTGTTTATCATTTCTCCTATATCTACAAATCGATGTCCGGCGAATTTTGCTTGCAATCCTCCTCGCATGTTTCGGCATAATAGGTTTATAAGCTCACCGTCTGATATTGGTGTTAGTAGTGAAAAGGCTTGGCTTCTCAGGCTGTGATAAAAATCCAGGAATGGTTCCTTAAATCTTTGCTTCCTTCGTTCCATTGATTGTCTGACATCATGATCTGTTCTCCTCGTCTTGAATCGTTCGACCATCGCCGCGCTCAATGTTTCCCAATTCTGCAATCCGTAAGTTTCCTGGTACTCCCAATACCAGTTGAGTGCTCTGTCCCTCAATAAAACGCTGAAATTAGCCACCAATCGGTCGTTGGCTATTCCATTAGCGATTGCCATACGTTGAACTCGGTAAAGGAATCTTTCTATCGGTAGTTCATCTTTTTCATCACCGTGGTAGGTTAACTTCCAGTTGTATATTTCCAGGTACTGTTTAGCCATCTTCACAGTGGAGGTTGGCTGTGGAGACGATATATTTTGATGTTCTGGAACAGTTCTATAGCACGGTGGAGGTAAATTTGGGTTGAAATTAACTGGCAGTTGTTGGCCATTCTGATTAATCGTAGCCTGAGTCTTTTGTTTAGAATGGGCGAAGGAAGCAGCGTGATTCATTTCATTTCGTTGTGGTACGTCTGAAAGGCTTAACTTTCGATATATTCTGTCAGCGATTAGGTCCAACCTTTCATATTCAGTTAACTGACGGATTTCTTGCTTGTCGGCTGAAGGTCCTAGTTGATTATGCTGCTGTGATGTTCCGGGGCGTTGTGAATTTTCGTCAGGGTCTTCCTTCGTGTCATCACTGGACTGGTTTTCTTCAGTGAGTGGGTTCCCCGCAAACTCCTCGAAGACCTGTTTTAGCGAATTTTCCATGTCTTCAGAAACTGTTTGTTTAGTACAAATGTCTTGTAGATAGCTTAGAAGTTTTTGGCAAGCGCTAAACATTTTTGCTGAGACTACTGATACCGCTTTGGAACTGTTAATCCGTCCTAGTCGATCGCCAACATGTAACACCCTAGTCACTAACTCTGTGATTTTATCCGCTTCAAACTCACCCTCTTCAGTAATTAATTGAAGCTGGCTTTCGATATGCCTGAATTTATCGCCGCACAGTTTGACCTCACGTTTTGGACATTTTAGTGCTGCGGGATGAGCCCTTGTAGGTGGATCAAGGTCCTTTGCAAGTTCTTTTTCCAGTACCTCTTGTAATTGGACCATTTTGCTCGTAATGTTGCCGGATATATTTCGTACTTGGCATTCAACAGCGAGCTCATCACAGTCTAAATATTTCACTTCCATTTTTTAATCTCTTCTTTTACGGGTATATAAGAATGTTCTAACTGGCGCACTTTAGATGCAATAATTCTTAACAATCAAAATTTATGTTATCTTACAGAAAAAAATATTTAACTAAATCTATTCAACGATGTTTAACGATACGATATAACGGTAAATTAATTTTTTGGTTTGACTTGTAAAAAGGCTTAATAGCTGGACTAACATATTACTTACAAAATAGATATAGAACAGGCTTTAACTAATGAAAAAAACTAATCTAAATGATATAACGCCATCCATATTTGTATTAAATTTAACTTGATTCCCATTTCGTATTCGGCATGACGTCACGATACAAGCAATTATGCATCAATACCTCTCGGCAGATCTCATGGTTTGAAATGGGCTAACATAAAAAAAAAGGAATACATACATGCTTGGCTAAGCAAATCAATATAATCAAAACTGCTATTGAGTGAATATATTGCCCGTGCGCCAACCATATATGTATCTAACTGCAACCGGTCTCTATACACAAAACTATATCCTTAGAATGCTAAAATTCCCGGTTAACATTGTAACTCACATTTCATCTTCTTCCTCTTTCGGAGAAAGAGAAATGGAAATTAGCAGGATACAGAAAACAAGCGTCTTTGGAAATTACGGATTACATCCAAACATTGTCATCAAAACGCAAAAGCGGAAAACAACGCGGCAATCCGAAATACCAATTAAATAATAAAGTTAATAAATTAATGAACGATACAATATTCAGAAACTAAACCAAAATTATCGTCACTGTGAATACATTCAATTTCCACTCGTAAGAGAGCGAAAATTAGGTCTAAGATTGAAATAACTGAAGGTTTTGCCGTAAAAACCTCTTTGGGCGCCACTGTAACCGAGCGACTTAGCCAACTAAGGTGCGACGGAGACACAACTACTCAGATGGTTAATTTTCATTCCGTTAAAGAATTTTTTTCTGTAGTTCTACACATCGGAGACTCGCAGCACATTTGCCTGCTAGGTAAAGAAGGTGGGCGTAGTTCTTGTCTCCAACTACAGAAAACTTGAAGTGCTGCTAATATTTAAACCACAGTGAGGATGCGTGAAATATGGTATACAAATATGGAGGGTGTCTATTTAACTATATGAATACTATCATCCGAGGGAATGTGAAGCTTTACTATGAAATTTAATTAAGCATAAACTAATTAATATAAAATTAATGAGCACAACGCCATGTTCTATTTTTCTATTGTGGTCAGGTTAATAGACCACGTGCTCACCGCCCTCCCTGTTGACAATCCAATGCACCTGAATTTGGGATTGCCCCTATAGTATAATACGTTAGTCCATGCTATTAATATATTTATTTACACATAGTGATATCCTGCTAGGCTAAGCTCATAAATTACGCAATTCATTTTAAATTATGTATAGAATAAAAATTTTAGATGATGAAATCTTGAATGCAAACGGACAAAATAAGATATTTGAATAAATAAAACAGGTGAATTTCAGAAATCGTAACATATAATTATTGATGTAATTAATAAAGGGAAATTGCTTAAACTTAATATGAATAAAAATAAATAAATATGTATGTATATATCCATAAACATTAATATAAATATAATTTGTATGATTAAGTGCCAATATAGTAACACTCATTTAAAAAAAAAAAAAAAAAAAGGTTAATAGTAAATATTAAATATTAAATATTTGTCTTAATTCGGATCCGCGGTCCATAAGTTATAGGGTGATAACATTATTTAGTATAAATAGATAGATATATAATTTGAATAAATAAATAAATATAATATAAATATAAATAAATAAATAGATAGTTAATAATAATAGTGGTCTAACCACTTAAAAAAACTTATCTTCATTTATGATGCGATGGTGATGGTACAGAAATGGCGGCTTAATTACGCTTGCGCCATGATGACTTTGATTTTTCCGGGTTGTTAAGTTGATAAAAATCTTAATGGAGGATCTTCGTTTGGTTTATATTTCACCCAGGTAACACAAACTTTAATGTACTAATGGTGTATGTAATTAAATGTGGTTCAATCCAATTTAGGAAACCAAAATTTAAAAGAAAATGTCGCGGAAATCCTTTTTTTTTTTTTTTTCTTTTTCGTTTCTTGCCCGTAACTGGCAGCCTATTTGCGCCCGCTTATACACTTGCGTTTTACTGTGGCTTTATTGAAACTATAACAAGAAAGGAAACAAATGTCCATAAAAAAAAATCGAACTCACATACAATAGCACAAGTACAAGAAAATATAAAGGAGAAAATTAATAAAATACCTTAGTTTTTCTTTTTAATTTCCGCGACGATAATAACAAAAATGTATGTACAAATTTCACGTATGAGGTGACAAAATTACGATAATTTCTTTAAATTTGTTTCTTTGTTTTATTGTCACTAACTAACACACAACAAAAAAAAAAAACAATTCACCTATGGCGGCTGTCTAATTGCTCGCGTTTTATTTATGAATTTTTATTTTTTTTATTTTTTTAGTAATGACACACTTTACTGGTTCACTGTATATCACCATCTACTGCTTGTATGAAAAATGAAATGACAGATTGCATTTTGATGTTTTATTTGCAATTTTATTTTATTTTCTTCTTGTTGTGAGAGGGGAAAGAAACAATAACAAAACGACACGATCGTCATCACCATCTATCATATTACAATTAAATTATTCAATTATATCAATAATTACTATGTTCACTGGCGGTGTCATTTATGGCAAAAATAGAAAGAAAAAAACAATGCCACATTTATGAATCCGAATTCTGCATGATAAGACCTCATCAACCATATAAAATAAGGAAAAATGAAAATTTAACCATAAGTGTACTGTCACAGCCCAACAGGAACATCTCAAATGTTACAAGATGGCCAACACAACCACAACGCCGACAACCCATGGCTGGATACTCACAGACGGAATTTAACCATAATCATGTCTAAATTCTGGAAGAGAGAAACTTAATTTACATAGAAAGTCAGACCGCATTATGTGGTGTAAATTATTTTTGGGTAAATTTGGAAAGAAAGAAAATCTAATTTTGAAAACTCAGAACGCGTTTTGGTCGGGTTTCAAAACAAAATGTTCGCTTTTCCAGAATTTACACCACAGCTTGACCTATTGTGTGGGCTTTGTGCTTATGTCGGCCATCTGTCTTGTCAGCGATCCGTTTGTGTCGGCTACGTATCTTGCCAGCGATGTGGTTGTGTCGGCCATCTGTCTTATCGGCGATGTGGTTGTGTCAGTCATAAGGGCTTTTCGAGCAACTTTCCTAACGCCAATGTAGTTGTTGGTGGTGTAGGATGATACCAAATCACTACAAATAATTCTTCCGCAGTTAAAGAGAAACATCAATCATTAAACCTATATTTTAATCTGGTTATCGAAGTGACATTTAAAATTATAGGGATAGGTTATCCGTTTTACAAAAACATTTTGAGATGTGGGTTAAAAAATAATCCTTATATGGCATAGTAAAACTTGTGTTTTAACCTACGTTTGATACCGGCAACAATGTCCAAGTTGTTAATACAGATTTTAGTAAGGTTTTCGCTAACATTGGTCATGTTGGGTTACTGTTAGAGAAACTTGTCTCGCTGGACTATTGTTTAAATATTAAATGGATGGCATCTATCCTTAATCTAGAACTTGGATTATAAAAATTGGTAAAAACGATTCTCGAATAAATGAGGTAATTTCTGGAAACTTGTGTCAATTAAAATGTTGGTCTTCTTGAAAAAGTTTCATCTGTGCTGATGACATAAAAATCTTTAAAATTATTACTATCTTCAGAGATTCAATCAGCTTGGTGTTCTCCTCAGAAGTAGAGATTTTCACGTTTGAACGACGGAGTTATTTTAGGACACGCGTTCATTCTTCACTGCCGGCGCGGCGCGATAATTAGGCCATTAGCAAACGAAAACCTTTCCAATATTTTTAATTTGACTCGGGGAATCCCCGTTTTATATGGATAAATGAATGAAGGAAGACCGTTTTATGCAAGAAAAACTATTTACTTAATTGTCTCTTAATTAAAACACCACCAGTGTCGCAAATTAAATTCGGAGAAAGGGTTCCGAATAAATTTCACAGCGTATGCCAGTCACAGGCTTATGCACTAAAACCCGAACGATATTATTTAAATTTAATTACTGTTTATGAATGATTATAAACCTACAATTAGGGTAGGGAAATTGGAAAATCGAAATTCTTTTACGATATTTTCGGTAATTACACCTTACTTAAGTGGATTTAATAAACTTATCAATTTTTACTTAATACACAGCATTTGAAAATTTTGCTTCATACAGGGTGAAATCTCGCAAGTAAGTAATGACTGTTAGTGACGTACTATTCTGTTCTCAATAATATTAACTTAACTTTTGACACAATAGAAAAGATTGTAAATTTCTATTGTTCGTTTGAATAAAATAAATTTCATGTTCAAGCGAATTTTGGTATTATTTTAAAATAGGCACCTTATTAATATTTCACAAACTAAAGCTGTATTCTATATTTTAAAACAAACCCCTTAAAACTTTATTTTGCTTTCATATAATTAGTAAGTTGTTAATTAATTTAAAATATATTTCTTTATTAAATTAGCAAATGTAATAAATACTAAATGGCTACCTAGGCAGCCAAAATAAATCGTCATAAACCCTGAAATATCAGATGAAGTGATAATTTGTGGTTGTGATTTTATTGTAAAAATAAATTTAAATTAAATATATTGCGTGTCGAGTTAATAAAATGGATAGTGCTGCTGTTATACATAATACAAGATTTAAGTGGTATTTTGGATAATAATTAATCCGAAACGAAACAAGCTTTTATCTTTTTTATGATTGATCTTAAAATGAAGCTGATATTACTTAAATTAGCGTGTCTTTATAAAATTGTCAAGCCAAGAGTAATTTGTAATAGGAATTCTATTGTGAAGAGAATTCCAATAACATGATGGGCTCCGGTTATATAGTATGTATTTATACAGTCCGTTAAACTTAACCACCACAATTTTTCAACAACGAATTTATTTATTTCACACAAAAATTATTACAACACAATTTATTAATTTTATTTATTATTATTTATTACAACACAATTTATTAATTTTAATTCACAAAATCACTTTATATAAATTATTCACACACTTTTACTGTACACTTATAAATTTTATTTCGCACTAAAACACTTTTTAAATCACTATTTAATTCCTTTTTAATTTTTACTATCGCTTACCAAATACTAATCATACAATTCGCCTTCGTTCGCCTTTTACTTTCTTTTACTCTAGTAAAATAAAGTATAGTAATCATGAAAATTTTGGACCTTGAGATTTTTAGAGATTTACCTGTTTTGAGGTCCCCTGAGTCCGAAAAAGTGGGTTTCGAAATGGTGTCTGTCTGTCAGTCTGTCTGTGTCCTCTCTACAGCCCAGATGGTTTAACCAATCGAACTGAAACTTCAGATTTAAGCTTTTTTGATAAATTGGGAGATCCCAGTGAATTTTACTCCAAATCTGCTAACCGGAAGTGGCCACTCCCTTGGTCCAGAAAATTTATTTTGCAAATATCTTAAAAAGTATAAGGTTTACAAAAAACTACTTCAAATAAAATGTTTCCAAAAATTAAAAACAAATAAAAATAAAAAAAAAAATTAGGATTAAAAAAAATTTAAAAATTTAAAAAAAAAAAAAAAAAAATTTAAAAATTATAAAAAACCATAAAATTTTAAAAATTCTCTGTTCGTAAAAGAAAGTCGTGTGTTGGCCACACCTCCATTTTTTATATACATAAACCAAACTTCTAGAAAGCTCATGACTTTTCCAGTTAGAATAGCGTAGAAACATTTAGACCAATTTTATCATGGAAAATTCCATTTTAGTACAGTTAAACATTGAGCTATTAATTTAACTTATTCTATTACACACTAGGTGTCACCGTCACAATATTTTTAATTTTACGTCTCATAACTCGAACCCCACTAATCCGTAGGTGTTCTCATTAGCTTAACAAGTAGACGCTGAAGCTGATGTATAATACAGCTGAAGCTGACATTTTACAAAAAAATAAAAATCCGATTTTTATCTCATTTATTTACCAATACAAACAATCAAAATCGAAAAGATCGTAAACCAAATTAAAAAGTCGCGACGTTCTCACGACTGGCTCAGAAAGTGCAAAATTTGTAGAAACAGGATCATTATGGTATGTAGCAAACGACGACGGCGCAAACAGCGTGTGGGAGCGTAGATATTGAAACAAGCAAGTAATTCGTCACAATCTATTCGGAAAGTCAGAACATCGTGAAAGAAGACAGTAGATGCAATAGAAACGTTATAGTTTTAATAAATTACAACGATCATTATAAGGTGGTTGATTATATGGATGTACTCGCTTAGTAGATAGTCCACGAAGGGCTACTGAACAAACTTCTTCTGAGATCTGAGAAGCGTATTTTAGAACAGAACGAACAAAGGATATATACAGATTTATCAGTGTGAGCGAGTCGCAAAAGTCTTTACAATTGCGCTTAATAAAACCTAGCATAATGTAAGCTTTTGTAATAATAAAATGACATGAACTCAACTCAATCTACAGCAATATTATATAAAAAATATTACTGAAATACTGGCGAGCGTATCCGAGAGAATGACAAAATCCTACATTTACACAAATTCAACAATAATTTGTTGTTAAGCGATTAAATGAAAAAGTTATCCAAGTCACGGTAATTGGAGCAAATATTTTCATATCATCTGCGTAAAGCAGACAATGTGCAAATTCAAAACACTCAACATCATTAGTGAGCACTTAATAGAGATGAAGTGACAATCTAATTTATCCAGCTTATCGATAAGAGTCGGGTCAATTTTATCGAAAGCCGTTCAAAAATCCGTGTAAAATACATCTACTTGTTGCCTATGATCTAGTCTACTACATAAATCTCCACGAAAAGATACTAGATTAGCCTAATCGGATAAAATCCGGCAGAAAAAATCCCACTTCGAAGGCTTTTATTAAAGGTGATAGTCAGTGGAGGGGCTAAATTTTCTGCAAAATTCTTATTAAGTAAAAGGTGAAAAGTTGAGAGAGAACTTCAAGTTGAGATAAATCATTACGAACCTCTGCCACCGTAAACCTTAAAAAAATAAAACCTTCCTAGACAGACTCAAAAATTGGCAAATAACTTAGACTAGCGGACTGGCAAAAAGTTCTGTAGTCAATGAGGTAGGAAATCCAGCAATCTTTTTTTTACCTTTTATGAAATTCGAGAAATTCTTAAGATTGGAAGTCAAGTCACCCTCGATTTGCAAAATGTAGTTATTGTGAAGAATCAGTTTAAAGTTTTAAACTCCCTACGAGCAATATTGAAACTAATCAAAATCGACAAGAAATGTCAAAAAGAAACTTATGTCAAGAAGATACACATACATAGACTTTCAATTCTCTAAGAAAATGTGTATCATAATTGGAGAATGATAAACGCTCGTACATCCAGTAAAATCCTCACACGGCGAAAGCTCCGAAAGCGTCAAAGGAGAATCGACGAAAGTAATAATTCCAAGTTAATATTCTAAAGTAGCTCCATAGGGAACATATACAGCAATACAAATCGAACTGTTAACAACGATTAGCACACATTCCCCTTCAGACTGGTAAAAAAATCACGTCGATCTTTGTTGTGAAGAACGTAGATGGGTGGGAAATATTCCAGAGCCATGTGCCAGAGATAATAATCATATCGTAATCATTCTCAAGCAAGAATAATTTAGTAGTTGGTAGTTTATCGAGGTAAAAGTCGTTTGTCCGGAGCTTGTAGGCGGGAATATCCTTTTTGAAACTGGATCACTTAAATTCCGGACTGGTCGAACTGGTATCCGAAATTTCACATTTAAATTTCCTGACCGAAAATTTTTTTTGTAAAGGAGACTAATGCATACAGTAATTGGCCACGTTTCCGAAATTAGAACCTTATCACGAAGATCAGTATTAATTACTAATTTTAAACAACAGGTATTCCAAGTCATGGATATCTCTTGTTTTCGAAATCAGCTTACCCATTTGAAAAAAACCGGTACCTAAACATCTGATATCAAGGGCCAAAACATCATCCTCAGTAGTTAGAGGATCAAGTCTGGATAAATGGAGCTAAAATTTCGGTGCAACAGTTTTAATATGTATTAAAATTCTGTTGCTTCTGTTGCTTAATTCACCAGAACAGCTGTTCTGATTACTTCTGGGGTCTTCATTAGCACTAATACTAATCTAGGGTCCACCGCAAGTTTCAATTGTAGCTGAATTTATTTTATAGTTTCAGACATATTTTGTTCCCGCATTTTAAGCACACGGTGCTTCATAAAACTTAACAGATTAGTACGAAGAAACTGTCTTTCCTATTCGATACACTCATCACAAATAAATTTAAAGTTCCTAATGTCTAATTTAAGTTTATATAGCAGACGATAAAGAATTCGTTTTAGAAATCCATTTGTGCACATTTTACACATCACTTTGATTTCCGTTCCACTTAAAAGCGACTAACAACAACATACAAATCCAAACAAAGTACTTAAATGCACTGTTTAAAACTAAATGTCATAAACACCGTAAATTGATTGACAAAAATGATTGAAAAATTAAAAAAGTGATTAGGGTCGCTACGGATCGTACAATAAAAAAAGGAAATATTTAACACAAGAACACACACAATCAATAAAGCAAAAATTAACACAAAACAGCTATTTGGAATATTTTTTTCTTTTTGGCGGAACAAAATCACAACCATTCAATTCAATGCTCAATATATCGTTGTGAACGTTTAAGTCTAGATTGTAAGACGAATTAGTGGTAATGGTCGGCTAATACAGGTACACTTTTAATAGGTGGAAGGGCATACTTCGGATTCGGTGAATGATTTTTTTAATAAATGAAAAATATACAAACCGATTGGTTTGATCAAGAATTGCATAAGGAAATTAATTCAACAGCAAGCATTCCAGACCGCGAAGAATACTGTCAATTGTGAATTATACAACTGATCATTTAGTCGCTGATAATTTTATGGCATGAATGTATTCGAATTATTTCTTGAGTGTGCTGCATACTCACATCATGACGTTAGAAAATGTTACCATGTACACTACTCGAAACAAAAGAAATTGTTTCACCAGACACCAGACGGTCTCAAATATTGTATTAATGATTGTTAAATATGTAAGTTTGTCGGGTTATCGGGCTAGTGAAAAAATCGATTAGTTGCCAACCCTAATGATTATTATGTGGCAAGCTCTAAAAATGTTTAACATAATATGATTTTGGAATTCTTCGTCCAGAAAACATTATTTTATACAGTGGTTCCGAATATATACAGTGCTGGTAAAAAAAAATTGGGCAAACAAATTTATTGCAAATTGGAGTCTTTTTTTGCTAAAATTACAAAACTTTTGAAAGCAATTGGTTTATTGTTTCATTTTAAATACATGTATGACGTAATTTTTTGAAAAAAAAATTGACCTGCAATTTAGTGGCAAAACACTGAAAAATGCCAAAATATTCAAAATACGTTGATTGGTGTTAAAGTAATGTAATAAATTAAACACTTATTTTTTATTTTTTTTTTTTTTGTTTTTTATTGATTTATAGAAGTTGAATCTTTCATATTAATATTTTGTTAGACCGCCTTTTGCTTTTATTACACCTCCGATTCATTGAATTTGATAAATTTTTCAAAGTCCCAGTAGATATGGATTCCCAAATCATCATCAACAAACTTTTTAAAGCTTCAATCGATTCTGGGCGCTTCCTTGCTACTTCTAGCTTCATTATAGACCAAATATTTTCAATTGGATTTAAGTCTGGACTATACGGGGGCCAGCTCAACACATCGATACTTTTTTCTTCGAAGTACTTTTTTACCTTTACATGAAGAGATAAGAAAAAAAACAAGTTTTTAACAAATTATTTATGTTTATCGGAAAGCCAATTTGTCTATCTACAATTCAAAATTAATAACTCACAATTTTGGCGGTATGGCACGGAGCGTTGTCCTGTTGAAAAATAAATTTGCAAGTCTCGCCAAAAAGCTTTAACGCAGAAGGCTCAAATTCGTTCTGAAGGACCTGCAGATAAACAGTTGCTGTAACGCTGGAACTAAGGAAGCACAATCAACCGGTTTCATTTCCAGAAAAGCATCCCCAGACCATAACTCCTTCTTTTTTCTGTGGAAGTCTTAAAAGACATTCGTTGCTAAGTCTCTCGCCAGGTTTTCTCCTTACGAGAATTCTTCCATCTCCAACATGCAGCTTGAATTTTGATTCATCGGAGAAAATCACATCATTCCACATCTCTGGAGTCCAATTAACATGCTCCTGGGCCCATAGCAAACGTTTTTTTTTTTTCACTAGTAATGTGAACTCAGGCTTCTGGACTGGTTTAAGTGGTCTCAAACCAGCTTTAACAAGTCTTTTTCTCACTAAGCCGGATGAAATTTTCTTTCCCGTTGCTCGCTCAAGATCCTGTCTTATGTCCGATGAAGTTTTAAAACGTTTCCGACGACTTTGTAATAGTATAAAACGATCTTCCACTGGCGTTGTCTTTCTGGACCTTCCAGAGCCTTTCTTTCTTTGTGTACCGCCCATCTCTCGATTTTTTTTAATATTCCACGCGACAGTACTTTTAGGAATGTTTAATCTTTCACCTATTTCACGCGTGGTTAAATTTTTTCGCGCCAAAAACAACATAATTGCTTTTACACTGGTCACTAACTTTTCCCATTTTTTTAACTAAAATTGAAATATATTCTTTATTTGTCTAAGATCACTTACAGAATAACCTAATCTTACAAAATATGCACTATTTATACTCAAAAAATAAATTACAGGCAATAAAACATCTGCACCCTAATGACGGCCAAGAACGGTAGGCGTAAAAAAAAATAATTGCTTGCCCAATTTTTTTGCACATCAGTTGCGGGGTTGTACCGGTGTAATAAAAGCAAAAGGCGGTCCAACAAAATATTAATATGAAAGATTCAACTTCTATAAATCAATAAAAAACAAAAAAAAAAAAATAAAAAATAAGTGTTTAATTTATTACATTACTTTAACACCAATCAACGTATTTTGAATATTTTGGCATTTTTCAGTGTTTTGCCACTAAATTGCAGGTCAATTTTTTTTTCAAAAAATTACGTCATACATGTATTTAAAATGAAACAATAAACCAATTGCTTTCAAAAGTTTTGTAATTTTAGCAAAAAAAGACTCCAATTTGCAATAAATTTGTTGCCCAATTTTTTTTTACCAGCACTGTATTGTCAACAGATAAAAGTAAAAAAAAAAAAAATATTTTTGTTGTTAGTTCGAGCAAAATTTGCATTTTTATTTCTATTCCTATTCCAGTTACCAAAGTAAGACGCTGTTGATTACCACACAATTCAGTTAGGGGAGAATTAAAGTTATGAGCAAAATACACTTGGAGAAATAAAAAAAGCCGACGATGTACATCACCAACGCCATAAATAATCGTACAGCGACACCCAATAATGTTATATTAGTGACTAATGATTGAATTTGATAATTTCACATTTTAATCGCGTTTAATTAGGCGTGCCAAATTAGAGTGTGTTATTAAATTAAGTGATCATTACTATCGTTAAAGAACGATTAGTTCTGGAGTTATAGCTAAGAATTAAAAACTGCCTATCACACGGTAACGATGTTATGGTGTCATAATAGATAGACGACCTAGATTATAAAAAAACATTTAGCATTAAAGTTTGCTAATACGATATACCTCAGCTCTACTGATGATGAAGTGTATCTAGACAGCGTAATATAATTCCAATTCTCAAACCTTTATAAAACAATGAGCACACATTTCAGAACCTACCTTTATATTTGATTAATAGTTTTCACAAAATTCGAATTGTAATAAATTTTGATTTTTTTTTTTTTTTTTTTGTTTATTTAGTTTGTTATCTTTCAATGATTATATTTTGTTTTATATTATCTTTCGCGTTTATGATTAATTTGATATCAAATGAATTTATTTGACGGCAAAACATTTATAAAAATTATATGTAATATGCAAAAAAAAAAAACCGAGATGTATAATTAAAAACCATATAAATAACATTTTAGGGATTCTTTACAAAATTTGATTAATTGTTTTACATACCATACAAATAAAATTTAAATTGTAACTATTATGTATAACTTATAAAACTATAACTAAACTCGAATAATTTTAGCTTTGCAAAAATAAATGTTTTAAGACTCACGGTAAGATCTACAATTTTAAAGTCGTGAGGTGTTCCACTTATTACATTAAACGGACGTAAATAGTTAGTTAAACAAGATTGCATCATTAGATTCCATTCGTAAACCTTGATATGGGCGCGATTATTAGTTATTTTATTACTATTATAATTAAAGAACTTCAATTCAATAAAAACTGTTAAAAATCCTTCATACATATTAATTAACTTTCAAAAATTTAGTTTTAGTCAAAAAAAATATTCTAACCACACATCAATGCTCATTGGAACAGAAAGGTTATATAACATTTCCGTACTAAAGCAAATTTTCTGTGGCGGAAATGATACCAAAGTACAAAGTATATTGAAAAACAAAAACGTAATTTCCAATTTTCATTTCCAATATGAAAACCAGGAAACATTAGAATTGCAATTAATTGTACTCGTATGTGCATTGTGCAGTGTGCTGTGTTTATAATATTATATATGAAAATGCGTAGGTGCATAAAAACTATTAATTACATATTAAACCATTAAAGGCCTTTAATTCTAAGTTTTACGTAAAATATGGTTAAAATAGGAAATCAATGTTGAATTTATTGACGAAATAGTGTTTGCATTTAACTGAGACGTTTAATTCCACGATCTGCTTCATTTTTATAGGAGATGAAAATTTCTACGAATACATCGGAATTGTCGAACAAAAATTTGTTGTCAAAAAATCTTAATCGCGGCATATGTTGCATTCAAAAGAAGCAAATCATTTTCCAACTATATTTTTCTTTATACCAAACAAAGACTCTGCATTAAACTTAATTTTTTTATTATTTTCAAAATAATCCAATCTTACGCCAATTAGCTCCGCATACGAGTATGCACAGATTTTATTACTTATTTTATTAACAAACGACAAACATTTTTGAAATCAACTTGATTTTTTTCAACGTGACATCTTTGAGGTTAACAGAAAAGGGATATAAATTAATTTAAGCAAAGGTAACAGTTATTATTTTATTTTTAGCATGCAAATCCATACCAAAAATTAATTTACAGTCAGAAAGTTTTCCTACACTTGCATGTTAAAGGATTTCGTTCTAGGGGTAAACCATTAAATAAGTCACACACTTGTTGCTGAGTTTTAGTACGATCACCAAAACCGATTTTCGGTATTTTCATCAGTAATCCCGGGAATTTTTAATTATAATTTTATTTGCTTTAGCCCAGAATTTATTAAATTTTCTAGCAACTTTACAGATTTTTTTTTTTTTTTACAATAGGGTGATCCTCAATAAGGTGATAAAATGAGACTTTTTTTATTCAAATTCAAATAAACTAATAAAAAATTGTTTCATTTATTGGTTGGTTTGTATATTATTTAAATAAAATTTAAGATGACGCTGTTTTAGGTTTATTCTAGACTTTATAACATATTTTCGAATTTGATATTCAGGGGAATGACAACTAAATTCAGAGGAATGATTTGGAGACAAACCAGAAATTCAAAATTAGCATGTATGTATAATACATTTACACGTTTCTATCTCAGTCGCGCATTTGTTTAACCCAAAAGATACAGGATTTGCAAAAGAGGCTATAGCTCACATTCATGTTGGGCAAAGTTTTCAGGAATTTTTTGTGCAAATTTTTTAAAGTTTCATTTAAATATCTTTATTATATTACCGTTACGAACAAAATCTTTCTTACCAGGACAAACTCGGCTATGTAGGTCCAGTTCGAGAAACTGCACGACTGTTTCTCTAGAAGAAGTATGTGATCTATTTTTTCTGTCATAGTGAAGAGTAGCTCTTTTAAATCTGGGGGATGTAGCTATGTCTCCTACTACCTCTCTCCTCAATCTCCTCCGCCCTAATAGCGTGTTATTATTTAAGGGTGTCGCATAGTAATTTGCTATTACGATTTTGTTACTCAGAAATAATACCTTTAAAGGCGATTTCATTAAAGCAATTTACAAATAATGTATCGAAATGTCAATAAAACGTCACAAAAACAATTTATATTTAAAAGCTTACTAGATACATTTTTTCTAAATATTGACGGTATTATTTGCCACCAACAAAGTATTGTAGGAAAATTTAGAAATTTAAATTTCATATAACAAGTTAACCTATTTATTTTGTCTTAAAGACACCTATGGAACAATTATTGGAATTGGGAAGGTGTATTAGAAAAATATTTCTTTGAATCGTTTTATATTATCTCGGACAACGGTTCAACAAAATGTTTTTAACGTTTTTTTGTTAAAATGACCCCATGCAATGCTCCAATTGACTTACAAAAAATTTGTCGGTCCCGATTTTGAGAAAATCTGTTTGGCAGTTTTCTCAGAAACCTCGGACAAACGAGACGGGAAAAAATTTCAGAAAATTACAGAAATCCATTTAGATTATTTCGTTGAAATGATCGAAAGAAACTGCCACATTAGATTACTGGAACTCGCTGCTACATTTGAAGGAAAATGTAACATTTTCATTTCAAAAACAACAATTTCAAAACACCTAGATCCTCTCTGCTACACGCTATACTTAAGGTATGAACATGAAAAGGGAAACTCTCCTTAGAACAAACAAAAGCGAAAGGAGTTTGTTGAATATCTTTTGGGATTTCAGGCCCAAAATAAACCTATTTTGTTTATGGATGAAACTAGTTTAAACATTCATATCTCAAGAACACAGTTCAGATCCGATTGTGCAAAAGCACAGTCGGATTTATTTATTATGAAATAAGAAGAGGTTCGTTCAAAAAAGAAAATGCAAAAGCGTGGATGGAATCCTGCCTTCGTCAAGCAATAGTTAGACATGGTGACCAAGTTGTTAAGGTAATTGACAATGTCCCTTGTCACAGTAAAATTAAAGAAGTTTTACAGGTGGCAAGAATTTCAAGAAAATAGGATACTCAGACTTGTCAGATATTCTAAATATCAGAAACGAATTGACCATCAAAGAACAAAGAAAGCCTTATGGAAGAAGGTATACAGACAATTACACCAACATTATGTGCCAATTGCATCGCAAGCATTCAAAGAAAATTCCCTGCAGCTCCTGCCTCTTCAGGAAAACATGACCTATAGGAGGCAAATCAAAAATAACAAAAAGGGGAAAGGCGAACAAGACATATTTTAATCAATGTTTTGGAGTTCTTGTAATCTGATTAGTCGAGAAATATTAAAATCTGCAACA
This sequence comes from Tipula vernalis, assembly GCA_958295665.1. NCBI lineage: Eukaryota > Metazoa > Arthropoda > Insecta > Diptera > Tipulidae > Tipula > Tipula vernalis. Next base: position 330,603,948 of record OY282558.1, read on the forward strand.
TAATTCTTCCCGCGTTTAAATACTTACTCAATGGGTGCATTCAGCTCCGCCAACCGTTGGCAACATGTTGAATAAAATTAACGCGTTGTGTTGTGAATGCTCATGTCACATTACAAATTGCATTGCAATGTTATAGTTTAAATGTCATTTTTTCCATCAGTAGATTTTCGCTGTCAACATGTTGAAAGACCTGAATGCGACATACTACTTCGTTATAGTAGGAAAAGTAAAAAAGCATCAGAAAATATTTAAACCGCAAGGATTATTGTCTGTTTAAGATTTCGTCTAAATTTTGATTGATTTCTTTAGAATTACACTTACGATAATGTTTATTCTTATTTGAAATTAATTCAACCTCAAAATGAAAATATGTACATTTATTTTATAATTATTATAAAGTCCCCTCATGGTATCAATGTGACGTTTAAAATCTTTTGGGATTAACTTCAGCTCCAAGGAGCCTTTTTTTAAGAAAATAACCACAAGAAGAGGGGAAAATAAATATTGCTTGCTAATCGCATAGTACAAACTTACCTTTAATTAAATAGTGATTTAGTCACTTTTGCTTTCTATACCCATTTTAAGTTTTAATTCTGGGCCTCTGACTTTTCGCAAGTGATTCGAAAATGTTTCGGTTTTATAAACACTTTACTAAAAAGTACTCCTCAATCCCCCCCCTCCGCCAAGTTTAAATCGAAACTCTGCCCTGGATGTCTTTTTATTTAGCGGAGCATCTTTGCATTGAAGAGCAAATTGATGGCCAACTATTTAGAAATTCACTATAGTACAATTTTTCCTTGCCCACCACCTTTCCTTTTTCCTGTGTATGAGACAAGAAGAAATTGTACCCGCTGAAGTATCGAACAGAGCCGCAGAATATAATTTTTTTTTTTTTTTGCTTTTTCGTGGTTCTCAAGGATATTTGGTTAAGTAATGTACTCTATAAATTAATTTCTGTTGTGATATTTCTTTCTTGTGTTGATAAATAACCAAAGTTTCAAAATGTAGAAATTGAATAAAGTGTACAACTACATTAAATTTAATACGTAAATTAATTACGTTTTTCTTGACTTAGAATTGTAATAGGCTATTTGTATTTTCATTACCCGAGACAAAAGCAATTGTAATTATTATTTTAATTACTCAAACCTGAGTAATTTGTACGTGCAAATTACAGCCCACAATTGCATATTTGAAGTGCAAGGTTGATAAAAGTTTATCGCTTTACTCGGGACTAAATAAAAGTAAGGTAAACATGTCAGGGTACGAATTTTGATTAGCCTTTCTTCTGAGTTTTCGAGGTTACGACCATCCTTTATGAAAATTTAAACCGAGATTCAAAAAATGGTGAATCTGTATGACAAAATTTCGTCCAGACTTGTTCAACAGGTAGCTCAAAAATTCAACCAATATTTCTTTCGGGTTTACTTCTTTTACGAAAGAACAGTGAAGAGGATAGTTGTTGTAAAAATTTGCTCTTTGAGCAACAGGAATGACAAACCTTCACACTTATAAACCTTTTAATTTTACAACTATCTCCGAGAAAATGAAAGAAACAAAAAAGGAAAAACTCACCGAATGATCACGAATTCAGCAAACAATTTACTACTAAGTACAACAAAAACTTAAATATAAATACAGTTGTCCAATCAAATTAAAGAAGACAAGATACTTTTTATAACACTATTAAGGTTACTCAAGATAAGCCAAAATTGAACAACGTAACATAAGTCTTAAATTATTTTTACCTAGATCTTCAATTATTTAAATTCAGTTTGGTGGAAATGTTTGAACAAACACGGCAAAAGAGGGACTTAACCCACCCTTACTTACTTATTTCGTATTTTTATATAAAGGGTTTTTCAACAAGAGCACTTCAACTTTTTTTTTGAATAAAACACAAACTGTTCGACTTTTGAACTAACTTTTTTTTTTATTAACGAATTTGAACATATACATTTAAGTATGAAACTCGATTTCTTTTGCATGACCACCGCGTGCACGTTTTACGAAGTCCAATCTTTGAACCCAATTTTCGACCACTCTTTCGCATAAATCGGCCGAAATTCCAGCAATTTCACGTTCAATATTGGCTCTGAGCTCTTGCAACGTCGCCGGCTTATTGGCATAGACCAATGACTTCACATAACCCCAAAGAAAATAATCTAGAGGTGTCAAATCACACGAGCGCGGCGGCCACTGGACGGGCCCATTTCGCGAAATAACACGCTCATCGAACTTAGTCTTCAATAACGCGATTGTATCGTGTGCTGTGTGGCATGTGACCCCGTCCTGTTGAAACCACATGTCGTCCAAGTCCATTCCATTCAATTGCGGCCAAAAAAAATCGTTTATCATATCGCGGTATCGATTTCCATTAACAGTAACGTGGCGATCGTTATCGTCGATGAAAAAATATGGCCCAATGACGCCGCCGGCATGTAATCCGCACCAAACAGTGACTTTTTCGGGATGCAACGGTGCCTCATGAATCACGTGTGGGTTGCTTCCTGCCCAGTAACGCATATTTTGCTTGTTGACAAATCCATTTAGCCAAAAGTGAGCCTCATCGCTGAAGATGATTTTTCGGTGAAAATCTGCATCATTTTCGATTTGCTCTTGAGCCCAATTCACGAATTGGCGTCGCTTCAAATGGTCAAACAGTTTTAGTTTTTGTGTCAGCTTGATCTTATACGGATGTAGGCCAAGATCTTTACGTAAAATTCGCCACAATGATGTCACAGAAAGGCCCAATTGTTGCGAACGTCGTGTGAGCGACACATTCGCGTCTTCTTGAACTGAAGCCCTGGCGGCTGCGATGTTTTCAACACTTCGAGCACTTCTTGCTCTCGAGGGCACTGGAACATTATGTAGCGAAAACGTAGACTCAAATTTTGCCACTATACGGTCGATTGTCGAACGGGGCTGGCTTGTTAAATGGACCGTAAAATGGCCGTAATGCTCTTAAAGTAGCAGCAACAGAACGATTATTTTGATAAAAAATTTGCACGATTTGCAATCGCTGTTCACGTGTGTAGCGTTCCATGATGAAATGTATACTAATGAAGTTTCCAAATGACAAAAGAACAATAAAAAATATGGCGTCGTTCGCCGTCCCTATCGGAAAAAAGTTGAAGCGCACCTGTTGAAACACCCTTTACATACTAATCCTTAGGTATAACATTTTCTGAAAGAAAGTTGTTTCGGATACATCAACAACACAATCCATTCCACTTTTCAGAATTATGAAACACTTGTTTACCTTAAATGTGACGCTTTATTGAAATATTCAAATGTCATGTTTTTTTTAGGAAATGAAAAAATGTGAGATACTTCATTAGGATCTCCCATTCGTGCGGTGAGAAAATGTATTTAAAGTGATTATTCTAAACGTGTCAGATACGTTTTTTTGGCTCAGAATTCTGCTCCGATAATCGTCCTTTTTTGTCTAGAGTGCGAATTCTTGTTTTCATCCATATTACAAGGCTATTCGGTAGTTATAAAAGTATGTAGGCATTATTTGGCAGTTGGAGAAAAATACGTAAAATCATAAATAGTTTATAGGGGATTGGAAGTCATGTTTGAATTTTATGATTTTTAAGTTTTGACGAAACGTGATTTTCTTATTGTTGTTTTTTAAAATACAGGGTGGCCAATATTTTAAAAAATTCATGCACGTGGTGTTGTATCTATTGCTACAGAAAAATAGGTATTATAAAATTATTATAAAATAATTATAAAAATGGTACCATCTTTCATTTCTTCCTCTTCAAAATGGCCGCCGAATTGTTCTTCTTGAATTTTCTCCAATAAGCATATTTTTTTTACAATGAAATTACAACGAATTTACAACGAAATATTAAAAAATTAAATGGTTTTTTTGTTACTATTCTTAATAATGATGTGTGTTGCGTGTGTTTTCTTGTCCAATAACTTATTCAGCAAATTTTGAATTTTTTATAAGTTAATAAAATGCTTAATTAATTTATGAAATAAATGTGATATTTCAAAAATAAAATCAATGTTTACAGAGAAAAGTTAATTTTAACACAATAATAGAAGAAATTGAGAAAAACAAGTATGGAGAACAAGATGAACAAATTTACCAAAACATGATCAACAAATTTACCAAAAAAACTAATAAAGAAAAACCAACGGTGTTACTTTTTAAATCCTTCCGGCTGTATACAGCTTTAAATAAAATACAGCACTTCAATTGACTCTAATCACCTAATGTCACTAACCACCTAATGTCACTAATCACACCGTAATCCGCCAAGCGGTAACCGGTGTTTTGGTCCCAAATTTACAGCAATTATTGCAAAATAATTCCAAAGAAACATGCGCGGACCATTGATCGTTACAACATCTACCAATAGAAGCCATACAAACGCAATTCCTTTGATATGTGCAAGGTTGATGAAGCGGTTTTCAGGATCATAAATCTCTTCGAATTTTTTAGAAATTTTATAAATTTTAATTATAATTGGGCTATTTTATAGTTGGGCCGTACTTTGATAATTGTATTTCTGGATTCTCATTTTTCTTCGGATTTTTTTCTGAATTTTTTTGTTTCTGTATTTTTTTTCTTATATTTTTTTTTTTTTAGATAAAGTAACCAACCCTAAATTTTAGCCAATTTTTACTTTCTTATACTCTAGTAAAATAAAGTATAGTTATCATGAAAATTTTGGAACTTGAGATTTTTAGACATTTATCTGTTTTGAAGTCCCCTGAGTCCGAAAAAGTGGGTTTCGAAATGGTGTCTGTCTGTCAATCTGTGAGTCTGTGTCCTCTCTACAGTCCAGATGGTTTAACCAATCGCACTGAAACTTCAGATTTAAGCTTTTTTGATAAATTGGGAGGTCCCAGTGAATTTTACTCCAAATCGGCTAACCGCTAGTGGCCACTCCCTTGGTCCAGAAAATTTATTTAGCAAATATCTTAAAAAGTATAAGGTTTACAAAAAACTACTTTAGACAAAATGTTTCGAAAAATTAAAAACAAATAAAAATAAAAAATTAAAAAACAAAATTAAAAATTATAAAACAAAAATAAAATTTCTTAAAATTCTCTGTTCGTAAAAGAAAGTCGTGTGTTGGCCAAACGACACCTCCATTTTTTATATGTAAATATCCCCAAAGCCGGAAATCACATATCGCAGAAACTCACAAGACACGGAAAATCTATAAAAAATATCCCCGCCAATTTAATTTCGAACAAATGTGTACCGATAAGCCAAAAACTCCTTAGTACCGGACGGAAAGCAAGTCTGTAGTACGAAAATTATTAAAAGAACTCCACAAAGCCGGGAAAAACCGGAAAAAACAAAATGTAACGAACATCACGTGGTAAGTGTTATCCATCTGAAAACTTTAAACGGAGTATTTTTCAAATTTGCATTGGAGTATTTCTAGACAGAAGGGATTGCATACGAAATACAATAGTTAGACCTTAGACATAAATAGTTGTTGGTATTTTGTGTTCACACTAAAATTGTTTTTAGTTTTTGACTCAAATTTTAATATTGAAAGAAAACTGCTCGAGCTAAATAGTTTTTAACGCATCCACAACTATTCACGAGATCACAGACATTTTTATACTACCGTTTTGAGATTGTTAAGTTTTTGTCGTAGAGAAGAGTACCAATCAGCGAAACCATAAGTGAAATTTTTAATTTTTAGCTATTTTTACCTAAATTGTACGTGGTAAATGGAAAATTTATCTTGAAGCAACTTTAGCTTCGAGCCCTTTTCACTTTCAACATCTGAATTTTGGCAGATATGCCGAATTCAGACACGCCAAATATGCGAACATATTTGGCACAATTGAAAGATATTGTGCAATTTAAAGAAATGTCATTGCCAGACAATACCACAGTAGATACCTAGGAAGACCTGGTCAAAAATGACTAAACCTGGACGAAGTCTGAAAAAAAGCAGGACGGTCATTAAATCTCGAAATATGTTTGAATTTGATTTAAAAATATTTCGCTTTATAAAATTCGTTTGGTGGCGGCGACTGGGCATAAAACATACACGTGGTGAAATCTATTCTAGAAAAGTTTTAAACCCGATAACTTGATTAATTGGTTAGGGATGGGTTCGATTCTTTAAGTAGTTACTAATATAAAATTTATTAATTCCGGCTCTAGAAAATTTCTTTGAACATATCATCTGGAGCCGGACTTCTTATTAAACCATGGCTCAAATTCAGGATATTTTTGAGTTAAAACTTTAAATCAAAAATGATATTCGCCAAATTTATTTGTATATACTTAGCTAATTCAAACTAGCCTCCAGCATCAAATGGATAGAACAAGCATATTTGTTGATGGATTTTAGTAATATTTTGTAAATTCCTGTTATAAAACCTATTATTTTATAGCCTGAAAAAATTTTCTGCCTTAAGGTATAGGGGATTAGAATTTTTAAAATAAAACGTGGCCCAACGGCAAGAAATATTTTGGAACACTACTCTTACTAATGGTATTATGATCAATATCATAAATCAAAAACTAGATTTACCAATTTTGGTTTTCCATACACAGCCAACCCCTCCGGCTCCGAATGCAACATACACATTTGTCGTTGTATTTTAGTGAAATTTTATTTCGCAGATGTTAAGCCGATTCTATTTAAAGAATTCCAAACCTTAAACATATCAAGCCTTGAAGTTCGAATTAAATTTTGTTGAAATTATTATTTTGCTGGTCCCTCATAAATTTTGCATGCCGCATATAAGTTTAGCGATCTGAATGAATACTATCTAAAAACCCAGGACAATGTAAGATATTTTCCTGGATGCCCACAGAAGTTTAAAAACCCACGATATCTCCAGAAAAACCAGCACATCTGGTCACACAATTCCCACCTAGATCATATCTAAGCAAGAAGGAGAATGTCAAAATTAAACTGAAAGACAATTTATCCTGGCAGTATTCAACCTTGCCAGAGAAGAAAGATGCCTGGTAGTCTGAATTTTATTCAAATGAAAACAAAGGATTTAAGAATATTGACGTCTAGGCGTATTGGACGAATGAAAGTTCCCATATCACACTGCATAAATCAAGACTTCCATACAAATTCCAGTCTTGAAAGGCTAAATGACTGCAGAAACTATCTTACAGTATTGTTTTTATATGGAAGTGCTAATCTAAAGAAGGATTTGAGAGTATTGTAAATCCAGACCTACACATACATTGTTTTTATGCGGCAAGGCTAATTGACCTCATAATTTGTCTTGCAGCTTAATTTTTTGTATTCAGGAGCTACTAAATCTAAATACTTAGTCAAAGCTGATAAATTATTTTAGTAAAATCAAGTAATCTCTGTCATATTTGAGTTTATCTGAAGTCGTAAAGTTGTAAGTTGCAAAAAACTCGGAATTATCTTTTTATAAGTTTTATCTCGAAACATTGATTCTGAAAAAAGCCTTGTGAAGTTGAAGTAATTGGTTTGAAAAAATTTGACATGTTTAAATTGATATTTTTTGCTAAAATGACTGATTCATTACAGCAAGAGAACTGTTTTATGGGGTTTAGCCAGAAAATGACAGAAACCATTATAAATTACTTTGAAAAAATGCTTTATGAAAAAGGCAGATATCTCCCAGAATATAATTATTGCAAGCAAAAGTCGATAAGTTAAAATATTGTGTAAAAATATTATTAGAATAGCATTTATTAGAGCATGGGAGTACAAAATGAAATAGCGGAGTACAGAAGTAAGCACCAGGCGAAAGTAGTAGGAATACTCTGATTGTACTCACTTCGTTCGACAGCACTGCACGTGGTACAAAATTAAGAAACGTCAAAATCATAAATGTGTACTCAACAGTCCAGCGGGATATCTTATATATAGTGGTACAATAGTTTAATTTTAAACTTTATTTTTTGTGATTTTTTTGAGGTAAGTCGTAAGTGGATTAATTAATGAATCATTTATGTTCATAATCACAAATACATAAGTATATTTTTCTACATAGATAGTTTTTAGTTTTAGAAAATGGGCAAATCTACAAATGTTAAAATAAAGAACCTAACCTTAAAAGAAAAACATGAGGCGATTAACTCTACGCAAGAATAAAACTTCCGTCAAAGAAATTTGTGCTAAATTTAAGTGTGGTAAAACACAAATTTATGATGTACTAAGGAACGCTAGTGAAATTATAGTGAAATTACTGCAAGATACGTCAACGGCAATGAAAATATGGTTATGTGCAAGAAGCGCAGGAAGACGAATTTCCGAAAAGTAGACGAGGATGTTTTGAAATGGTAGCGGTAGCCTGGGCTAAAACATTTCCTGAATCTGGGCCCATTTTACAAGAGAAGGGCATAGAAATCGCTAACAAACTGGGGACAATTGATTTAAAAGGTTCGAACGGTTGGTTGGTCCTTAATAAATGGAAAGCGAGATTATGTGCTTTGACGGAGGCTACGACGACAAAGACATTGCCAACTGCGGCGAAACGGGGCTTTTTTTACCATATGCTACCAAATAAAACGACGTAAGTTAAAATCCAAAATTGTGTAGGCGAGAAATTTTCGAAATAATGTCTTACCGTCTTACTTACCGTATTTAGCGATGGGAAAAGCATGAAGCCGCGCTGCTTCAAAAACCTCGATATTAAAATGATGCCTACAACCGTAAAGCGTGGATGAGATCAAAAATGTTTGAATCTTACCTTATTCAATTAAATACGCGCATGGAGAAGGAGAAGAGGCAAATTCTTATATTCATGGACAACACCACTTGCCACCCCGAAATATTCTTATCGAACATAAACCTCATATATTTTCCGGCCAATAATACAGCAGTTCTGCAACCGTTGGACAACGGGGTAATCCAAAATGTTAGGGTACAGACGAAAACTAAACTTGGATGCATGGGGAAAAGTTTCTGACCTGACCAAACAAATTAATGTTTTGGATGCTCTAATATATTCCTAAATGATGCCATCTCATCAGTTAAACCAGAAACAATAATTAAATATTTTAAGAACTGCGGATTTTAGACTCAGAGTTTAGTTCTGAAAGTAACCTCGACATTAGTGACGATTTTAATGAAGTAGGCGAATTGATTTCAGACAAGTTGACAACGATGTACCTACGGAAAATGACACCGATAACCTAGATGAAATTCTGGAGTTATGCGGAAATGTATCGGAGAGTGATTCATCCGAAGGCGAAATTGATGAAGTGGCTGTAGTACAAATAGAGCAGGAGTTACCTTCACTCAATAAAGTATTCGAATGCATTGATACAATTAAAACTTACGCCTCAAACTCGGGAAATATGTATGTAAATTTAATTAACTCAACGAAACGTAATAAAACTATAAAACAAGCTTCGTTAGACCAGTACTTTAAACCAATTTCAAACTAATTCGACTGAATAAATTAATTTAATGTGATAAAGCGTAACACAATGTGAGAAGTAACATATTAAAAAGGCTTTTACATATGAAATGAAAAATTTTATTATTTTTAGATTTTTATAGATGAACCTACATAGTACAAACATACATACATACATATGTACATAATGAATATTGTACACATGGCCGGCTTAAAGTGTTAAATTCTTAGAAAATTCTTTTATAAATGTTTACGAGTATAAGTTCTTGTTGAAATATGGAGTATCTTGTATTGAAAAAATATGACTTGTTGAGAAGAAAGCTAAGGTGGTAGTGGTAACTAAGAATTACTGCAAAGGGTTTAAGTAAATTATTTGAAATTTTGAACCCAAAACACAACCAACTCTTTTTATACTTTTTAAGTTATTTAAAACGTTTTTGATTATGTATAGCAAGGACATTTGATTTAATCTATAGTGTATCTTTAATGTTTGAAGTAAAATTGTTTCATCTGATTCAATATCAAAAGACCGTTTGTAATTTATGTAATGGCCATAAATCGGCTTAAGACAAGAAAAACGGTTCATTAATATGGTGTGGCGTAACAAAGAAGTTAGAGGGGTTGAAATAAAATTTTTTTGCGCTTTCTACATTTTTCTTTTAGTATTGAAAAATGTAATCAATATTTGAAAAATTAAATGTACTTCATGCAGTAAATATTTGATAATTTCTACCTAATTAATATTTTAACATTAACCTATCTCTACCCAATTAATATTCGCGTCTTTTTAATCGCGGGCTCGATCCTCAATTATTTGGAAAGATTTTTTTTTTTTATTTACGTACAAATACCATTATGTAAGGTCAACTAAATAAATTAAAACATTTAAAACAATAATTTCTCATAATGAATTTTGTCTACCTGCTAAAAAAAAAAAAAAAAATTCGATTAAATCATATGGCCTTTAAAACTAAATCGATATGTAATATAATTTGTGGAAGTTTCAATGCCATGTCAATTTTTTTTTTTTTTTGTTTCCCAAAATATAAACCGAATGTTAATAAAAGTAAGATTTTATTTATCTAATTTTTTGTTTATCTTTTTAATGCGACAGTACATTGTTGTAAACTGTTTAAAGCTAACAAACTGAATTTGAAACTAAATAAATATACATACAACTAAAATTACATATTAACAAAATTTAAACATTTCAACAAACGGACCCACACAGCAAATAGTTTGAATTTTTACTTTTATCATTTAAGACAGACCTACAAAACACACAGCATCTTAATAATTTTCTCATACGTCTCATTTTTCAATTATAGTTATTCTTATCGTAAATATTAAAACATGCATACATATCAAAAGCAAATGTACACATGACTTTGATTTTAAATAAAAAAAAAATTGAAATATGTATGTACATTTGTATGTACATAATACTGCGAAGTGCAATTTTGGTATAAATCTCTTTTAGCTTAAATGACACTTAATGTATTAATTAAGCTATAATAATTAAATAAAATAATTATTTTGCAACCAAATAACCTTTTATTACTACATTAGCATTAACGTATTTAATTAACGTATTAATCATAGTTTTGCATTATTCCATTCTATTTAGTATAAGTTATTATTTGTTCAGTGAGATCATACTAAGAAAATTAATTTAATTTAGATTACCTCATTGATTATGATTGAACATGAACCGTTCGATTTTGTGATTTGTGAACGTCTAGTAATGTCGTAACGGCGCTTTATTAAAATGAGATCATAGTTATTTAGTAAGAGAATATATTAGATTTGGATACGTCACTAATATATAACATTTGGTTAGAGGAGAGTTTAGTTCGATTTTGAAGTAAAAATAAAAGTTATTGATCCAACTTTTTTCTATGTTTAAAAATGATTTCGGTTACCAATTGTCGTAAGAAAATGTTATCTATTTTGTAAAGAATCAGAGCACGTAATTTATGGGCAAATGTAAATAGGAAATTCCTATAGAATTCCGATAGTAAATAAATTGGTAAATTTGCAGAATATATGAATTTATTAATAGATAATCATAATAATTAAACAATTCCATGTAAGGCTTAAATTTCATTCATTTCATTCATTAAGTACAGCAAGTAAGATTAGCACCACTCGAGTTTTAAAAATTATTTCACCAACCGCAGATGTTTAATGAATTTAGCTATTTTTAGCGATCCAGTTTAGCTATATTGGACTTATTAAACCGCTGGCAACGCTATTAGGTTCTGAATACTTTGTCGGTAAAATGCAAGTAGAAGGAAAAATATGACCAATCAAATTGGTTGGGTTTGGGGTATGTGTGGTTTGGTTACAGATGTTTTTTATTACAAAAATATTAACGTAAACACATAATGCAAAATGTAAATCTTCCATACTCAATAAACTATCTTATACTTATGGGCCGTTTATTTTTAAAATGATTTAAGTTCATTTTTCAAAAAAATGAATGATAACTATAGACATAAGGATATTCTAGTAGATCTTTCAATTGGTAAATAATTTTTAGTCAAATCCCAATTCTTTCGCCGTTTGTTTTAATGTCCTACCTTATGCAGTAGTCAAATCGAGGACATACGGCACAAGTCCGTTATACTTAGACCATGACCATCCCTTGACCAGCAGAGGACCACAAGCCATTCCACGATTGTAAAGAAAAAATGAAAAATTAAGCAACATGTGGTAATAAAAGATATTATTTATATTTAAATAACCCAAACAGGATGATTGAGATGGTAATAAATCATGCAACAAGATGGTAATAAATCTTGTGCAAACCAGCACAACAATAATAATGTATAAATCAAAGGATAATCTAAACGAATGATAACAAAACCCAAACAGGACGTACCAAATATTTGGTAACTATACTTTGTGTAAAAGTGATGGTTGTTCATACGTATGGCTCCGTTGTATAGGTTTCTCAGACATTAAAACAGGTGGTAGCTTAGCAATCTTCTAAACATTGTACCATTGAGGGCGCGAAAGCATTCGACATAATTCAGCCAATTTATAAAAAATAGATCAAATTCATTGGGTACATTATCATGAAGCAAAATGACTATGTTGCCTTTTTTCATATTCTGGTCATTTTTCACGCAAAGCTCGATTTAAATTGCTCATTTGTTGTTGGTAGCGGTTAGTATGTACGGTTTCACCCGGTTTTAGTAGCTCAAAATAAATCACACTCTTCTGATCCCACCAAATACAGAGCATTGTCTTCCGTTCAAAGCGATTTGGCCTTGCAGTCGATGTCGATGGTTGTCCTGGATCAACCCAAGACTTTTTGCGTTTTGGATTCTCACAATAGGTCCATTTCCATCACCACTCACAATCCGATGGAGAAATGACTTTCTTTTGTATCTGGTGAGCAACATTTCACTGTCTTTCATTCAGTTTATGCGGAACCCATTTTCCAAGCTTTTGGATGTTTCGCAAGGCTTTTAAACATATGGAGACGGCTTCTCGTGATTAAATCACTCATAGCATTGTGATTTGCCAAGAGCATGCTCACCATAAGCTTCGACAAACATTCGATGTGATTCTGCAGCAGTTTTCTTCAAATGATAACAAAAATCAATGATGTTCACAAATCGTAATATGTAAGCACAAAACTCGACATTTTTAACATGTAAAAAACATGCATTATTATATGAAACTTGTATGGTTATGAATTGGATGTTGTTGACAGATGTCGAAAGAAAACAATGGCGCCGATAACGCGGTTTGTCGAATGGTATATTGACAGGTGGCGCCATTTATTGCTAAATTCCGGTTTCATATATTCACACGTGGTAAATCTTCTAGGCCACTTGGAACAACACAATTTTCTTGAAATATTTTCTAAATTAAGATAATGATATCTCCATCTGAAAAACACTAAGCGCTCATCCGAGACATTTTTATTTTCGGCCAAATAAACCAATAATTATAATCATCCATAAATTTTTAGGTGCAAATACTTTATTCAGCTTATTAATTTTTTATGTGGATTTTATTTTATTGGATATTACGTAATTTCGTTATTTAATCTAACGTTAATAAAATCCTGGGCTGGGCTAACTTCACATAATATTAAGTTTGGCTTTAATTTTACTAGGGTGATCTGATTCAAGTTTTTTATTTACTGCGATGAAATCCCGAGATAACTTCATATATGTCAAAGCTACAATAATTTTAAATTTTCTCCTCAACACTGACATTCTTCTTAACATGATAATGAACATGTTTTATAAATTGGTTGAAATATGCCGAATGCTTTCGCCCCTCAATCGTACAATGTTAGAAGAGTGCTATGCTATCACCTGTTTTAATTTCTAGTGATAAAAAATTAAAACATGTCATAATTGGGTGTTGTGAAGGTAAATGTGGTATTGCTTGCAGAGGCGGCTGGTCCGTAAATGGAATGTAAGCATTGAATGCGTAAAGAAATTGAGATTTTTCAATAGAAAATAAACAAAAAATTAAAAAATTGTTTTGTTTATTTCCCATCAGCCTCATTGTTCTCGTCTCTTTCCCTTCATATAATTTTCAATTATATTAATTCAAACACGCCTGTTCGTTGTTTAAATGGATCAGAAGCAACTTGTGAGGAAGTTGTTTTAGCAGTATTTAGAGAATTTCCCATTCTTTCTCTCTTCAAAAATAAGGGTTTCCATTTTAAAAAAAAAAACAATGACCTTCAAATTGACCTGAAGGTCAAGAGCATTAATACTGATAGATGACCCCCATTGTCTTTGTCATTTTTTGTTTAAACAATTTTTTTTGGGCCTGGCGTATTTTAGGAGAAATTTGGATCCTTCGATTAAATTGGCTCACCTGTATGTACTCAAAAAGCTGGGTATTATGGTAAAGTACCTCGAAAGCAAAAACATTCATCATTCAAACAAAACTTTCGAGTTCTGTAGATAGATTTCGGTTTTGTGGAATTATTTTGTAGAATGGGATTTTGTTCTAAACGAGAATTTCGCATTCCGATTTTTATTTATTTTTTTTTTTTATTTATTTATTTATTTTATAAATAATTTAGTATTAAAAGGAAAAGCACACATGGAAACAAAGCAATCGAAACAAAAAAAAAAAAATAATGAAGTTGCTTTCATTAGGCATAAAAACCTCTTAAATTTTTTCAAACCATTTTCACCTCATGCTTACACATTCTATTTTGAACAGTAGCTCATTTACAATAAAATGTACAGCACGAGGTGAAATAATATTAAAAATTAACAAAAATAACAAAGTTAATAAAAATAAATTAAAAAACTACGAAGTGCCCATCAATCACGACACTCCAAAAATGTTGACCTAATTAATTTTGCCGATCCTAATCTCTTAATTTCCAATGGAATTGAATTCCAAAGGGAAACTCCCCTAACATAAAATGACGTGTTTAACGACCTACAACAATTTTTAGCTGGAATTAGGCGGAAGTTAGAGGAATGAAACCTACCAATAATTTCCTATATAGATAACAAGGCTCCTTAGCTTTGAGAAGTTTAAAAATAAAAAGACAAACAACGCGAAATTCGTAAAAAATAGGTAAACTACATTCTAAAACAAGGCTAGAGTAAGCAGAAATATGATCGAACTTCCTAATACCAAAAAAAAACCTGGTACAAGCATTGAAACATCTTTGGAGAACATTCATATTTTTCTGAAGCATACCGAATAAAACTATGTCACTGTAAATAAAATGAGGAAGAAGATAAGACAAAAACAATTTTTTCCTAAACTGACTATCAGAAAATCCAACTACTTTATACAAACAACTAAGCATGCCAAAGACTCTCTTACTAATAGTAACTAAATGGTCACCCCAAGTAAGAGTTTTATTAATAACTAAGCCTAAATCCCTAACAGTATTTGAATATTCAATTAGCGAACTCTGCAGAAAAATACCAGGAAAGGACGAGGTATCTAACGGTTTTTTATAAATTATAATCGACTGAGATTTATTTGAGTTTAAAACGAGCCTGTTAGAGACCGACCAACTAACGATATTACTTAAATCTTCATTTATCAGAAAAATGTTCCTAACAATAGAATCCTGATCTAAATGACTATTTCTATAAATTTGGACGTCATCAGCGAAAATGTGAAATGAACAATGTTGAATGGAGGATTCTATGTCATTTATGTACATAGAAAATAATAGAGGACCCAGCACTGAACCCTGAGACACGCCGGAAATTGCAGGAAAGAAATCAGACAAGGAATTGTCGAAAAAACTGCCTGAGAACGATTAGAAAGATAGTTAAAGATCAATTTGGCAGCAGAAAGCGAAAATCTAAACTGAGATAAGAGTTTATTAAAAAGAATTCTGTGATTAATAGAATCAAAGGCTTTAGAAAAATCTAACAAAGTTAAAGAAGTTAATTCCCTATTATTCATATTACGCCTAATATTATCACATACATTTAATAACGCAGTAGAAGTGCTATGAAATTTTCTAAACCCAGATTGGAAGCAACTAATTAAACTATTGCTATGTAAATGCGATTGAATTTGATTTTTAACAACTATCTTGAAAGCCTTAGAGAGAGAACTTAAAATGCTAATTGGCCAAAAATGGGATAGTTCTAAAGGATTACTGATCTTTGGGATGGGGATTATTTTACTTAGCTTCCACTGATCTGGATAGGAAGAGGACGTGAGAATATAATTGAAGATATGTAACAAGTATTTTGAGACGAAAGGGAAAACTCGTTTAACGAATTTTAAATTGACGTTATCCAGACCAGAAGATTCCGATTTAACCTTCCAAATAGCAGATTGTAAATCCTCGAGAGAAATATTTGAAAACGAAAATGAATTAGAAGACGCGTTAGAGAACAAATCGACGGTACTACTGCCAGAGTTCAGACTAGAGCAAAAATAACTATTAATTTCATTGGGTTTGAAATCCCCACTTGAACTAATCTTGCATCTGCCTAGGCCTAAATTACGAACATTACGCCAGAAAACCTTGGGAGGAAGAGAGGAGTCTAACTTGTCCTTGAAAAAATTACGTTTAGCAATTCGAATTAACCCTACAACTCTGTTACGAGCCTGCTTGTAATCTAAATGAGACTGACTATTAGGATACCTTTTCCATAAACGATATTTACTAACTCTAATATTTATGGCATTCGAAATTTCCTGAGACAACCAAGGCGGAGATTTTGCTTTGCAAGTAACCTTTTTAAGGGGACCGCAACTATCAAACACCAAATTAATATACGAGTTAAAAAATTACATTTGTCTTGTTGCAGAAGTAAGGCAAAAAATATCCTCCCAAGGGACCGAGTTACAAACTAAGTAAAGGCGGGAATTGTCTATACTAGAAAAATCTCTAAAGCTAAAACTCTTAGGTTTAGGTGGAGAGTAATAGTTCACAGAAAAAACTAAAAACTCCTGATGGGATCCCATACCGAGAGACAACTGATTGAAAAAATAAATAGAGTTATTAGTAAAAGATATGATATGATCAATAAGGGAATAAGAGGCCCCGCTAGCGGTTGGACAAGAAAACGTTGGTGCCACAGCGTTGTGTACGGATAAATTAAGACCCTTTAAAAGATTCAAATAATCCCGAGGGAAGCCGGAATTTTGGAGTATATCGAAATTAAAGTCACCTGATATATACATTTCATCGAATCTACAAGAGAAATAACTAAATAAACTTTCTAAGTCTACAAGTGATTTTTTAAATTGGACATGCGACCTCTTACTAGTTTTTGGTGGGTTATAGACGGTACTGAATAAGATTTTACGCTCATTAATGAAAACTTTGACAAATAAAAATTCTAAATCCGATACTAACAATTCTGAAATAGAAGAAGGTATGGTAACTAATCTAGCCTTACTGTGATCACCTACAAACATACATAAACCACCATAATTAAGGGGAGGTACCGCTCTATCTTTCCTAAATGTATTATAACCTTTGATGGCCAAAGCTGAATTAGGGATATTCGGATTTAAGAAGGTCTCAGAGAAACAAAGAATGTCCACTGAAGCACCATTAAAAATGTGACGAATCTCGTCAATATTTGGGACTAAACTTTGCACGTTGAAACTAGCTACATTTAACAATGACCTATCGACTAACATAGATTTTAAAACTACATTGGGGTTGTTAAAAGACATTACACTCAAGTGTAAACGCGACGCGACGTGATTGATTCAGTAAAATGAGAAAATAAATTCCGCTTTTGGGGAATGAAACGTCTAAATTTCTCGTCGTGGAATTTGTCGGTGAAATACAATTATTCGTGCCGTGGAATTTATAATTAAGTTATCTAGAGCAAAGTGTTGATTTGGCTCGGTCTAGGAAGGTAATTAATGATTTCTATATTTTTTATTAAACAAATGATTTTTGCACAGATTTCAAAGATGGGAATTATGGTCATACGAAAAGTGCAATGAGAGCGAAACGCGCCGCCCGTGAATGTAACAATAACACCAATATGTACAATAAGCGAATAAATTATAATTAATAAATTGCTCTACGGTCATATGCGGCATGTTTACTAGATTTAGAACTAGTACTAAAAGTAAATCCCGCAAAGAGAACTAGAATACAAATTTGTCGGAAGAAATTATTCAGCGAGAAAAGGAAATTTGAGAAACAAAAAATTCCGTTCGACAAGATCCGTGATAGCATGGTGAAGTTTCTCAGCATCTGGAGTACTAAATATAGTACTAATTGACGTAAAAATGAAGCGAGCAAAGTCCATTCAAATTCTAAAGGTAAATTTACGTAAGAGTGTCAATTAAGTGGGGATAAAATGGTTTTCATCTAAACCCCGGCAAGTTTAAATCAAAACTCTGCCCTAGCCGAGGCAACTAAATATGTTCTTGAATTTTGTTTAATTTCGGGGCAGTAATTCTTTTCTAAATTCTGGCTATTTGTGGTAATAAAACTGAGCTAAGATTCTAGGTGATTTTATTAAGAATTGTTTTAAACATTTGCGAGATATCATAGAGACGTCCTCAAAACGGACCATGGGCATATAAAAAACACTAAATTACTATTAAGTTAGCCAAAAGTTTAATTG
The DNA here is from genome assembly GCA_958295665.1 of Tipula vernalis. NCBI lineage: Eukaryota > Metazoa > Arthropoda > Insecta > Diptera > Tipulidae > Tipula > Tipula vernalis. The sequence continues at coordinate 330,622,376 of OY282558.1, forward strand.
ATTTACAATTGTCTGTTTAATTTTCCTACAGTGCACAAATAAAATTTGAATCAAAATTTGTGTGCACAAATAATTAAATTAACTATAACTTTTATTAGAATTGAAATTTAAAAAAAAAATTGATTGACATGGCAAGTAAAGCAGAATGCTTTTTTTTTATTAACGAGTTGTATGAAAGGAATGAAAGGATTATACAGAGAGGATTCTCTTCAATAGTCCTACTTTTGATATTGAGGTTAAATTTCTGATAATTGCATGCCAAATCGGAGCCCTCAATATCCAGCCCGTTCCACAAGCGCATACTCCGATGAAAGAAAGAATTTTGAAACCTGTTAGTCTTTGCGAGTCCAGGTTATACATGTAAACTGATTGTCTTAATATACCTGTTGGCCTATACAGGCCAAGCTAAGTTCATAGACTTCCGTCGAACTCTTCCCACGGAATTATTTGTATAACACACATAAGGCTCCCACATTCCGTTTGTGGGAAAGCGCAACAAGAGTAGCAGAAAATTTTAAAGTTTTGTTGTTTGCGCGGCGTTACACTAAAAATTTACCTTGCACAAATAATTTTGAATAGGATAGTATTTATAGTTGCACTAAGTACTCAATCACGCAAAACTGAAAAAATCCGATCTACTCGTATAGCATTTTGAAGCAAAATTCAACAATTTTTAGATTAAATTCAATCATTTTCAAACCATATTGAATATTATGTATTTCATACCCAAATAACTTTTTTTACGAGTAAAAGAAAATCAACTTTTTCCATAACAAAATAAAGTTTTTTCAGATTGAATAATTTTTAATTGAAATTAAATATTTTTTCTTTAAAATTCAACAACAGGATACCAAAATGGTTTTTAGATGAAATTCTGTTATATGGATAACTAGAAAATAACTCTGCTAATTCTCAGCCGAATAACATGGAATTTGGTTTGTACGATAGAAAAGTTATTCTAAAACTACTTTTAGATAAAGTTCTGGAACGCGGCCAATAAGGATGGAAGTTGGATGTTTCGTAACCGTTTATTATGAAATTCGACGTGTAGGATGAAAACGAGATTCTAAAATGAATTTTGTATGAAGTTCTAGAAGAAGGCCAATTAAATTTAACTGATTATGTATTATGAAATTCAACTTGTACAATCGAAATGGGATTCTACTAGAATTTTTAGAAGACATTCGGGAATATGGCCAATTCTGATCAAAGTTTGCCAGTTTTTAACAGATTATGATGGAATTCAACTTGTATTACTGAAATGAGATTGTAAAATTTTGTTGTATGAAGTTCTGGAATAAAGTCATATAATACTCGTATATAGAATTTTCAAGTCAAATTCAACAATTAATTTTTAGATCAAACTCAATATTTTTCATACCAAAATCTACTTTTTTCATCCAAATTAAAGGGACTTTGCTTAAGGAGCTTAACAGGTTTTGATGAAGTTCGACTTGAAATTTCCTTGAATACATATATCGAATTTCAAGATAATTGCTTAAGAAATAATCAATTACAATGCTTTAACTGTCCTTATTCCAGTACTATTTACAAAAATCATTTTAGAATCCCATTTCCACCGCATAACTCGATTTTCATCGTTATCAGTTAAGAAACAGCACAGCCGCAAAGCTCTTCAGCCGTATTTAATTTGATTTATCCAAATCAACTGAGTATTTCTCGTCCATATTGTTAACAACAACCTCACCATGATTTTCTGTTAGACGTATCGATTGCCAGTACTCTGACATTATTTAGAAGTTTTCAGAAAATTCTGAAAAAATTCCACAGTTCTGGAAATTAATACATACTCAGTAAAATGCTCATATTTGTCCATGTCATCACATTTCAAAATTCTGAAAAAATTTCAGAGTACTGGCAATTGATAGGTCTAACAGAAATTTATCATGAGACTGGTTACAACAATACATGACTTGAGAAAATATTCAGTCGAACTACGAAATTCAAATTAAATATAACTCACGAGGGTTCGCGGCCTAATTTGACCCTGCCATCCTCTGGCAATTAATCTAACAGAAAATCATTGAGTGCTTGAAGTCAACAACGTAGAACTTTAGCCATTTTCAGCTGTTTTGGAAAATGTAATAAATTTGTTTTTATCGTGTTGCCAAGCCTCATTAAAAATTTTACCAAATCAAACCTACATTTATATCATGATTTTATGTTTCTATTTGAAACAATAAACGCCAAAATCAATAAAAGTAAAATCATGATACAAATATTAGGGCTTGTGTCCCGGGATGGAATTTCCGGGAATTTAAGAAATTATAATTACTCCCGTTGCCCGGGAATGATATGCATATTTCCCGGAAATGCAAAAATTAATTTCAAAACTCCTCTGTGTCATTTATTAACTCCATGGAATTAATCAGAAAGTTGCTATGAAAAATACAACATCCCAAAAAATAAAAACACTTTATAGAGTTGGATACTAAAGAACTGAATCTTATTTAAGATAACCATATCCGCTGGAGTATGTTAGAGAGTTTGCTGGAACGGTTCCTTAGTAAAAAATAGCATTTCGGGAACTGAAGATATGTACATATGTATATGTATATACGAAAAGTGGAATGAACGAATATTGAACAATATCGTCCAACTACAAAATGTTTTTAAACCACGTGTGGTTAGATGCGTTAGGCAACCAAGACATACATAGACATACCAAAAGCTGAAGCGGTTTCTGCATTACTGTTTAGAAATTTAAAAGAACAGACAACTAGATGTTGACTTGTTAATGAAATTCATACAAGATATAGAGTTACGGACAAAGGAATTTATGGCTGATGAATTCTTTGGAATAAGCTCAGAATTCGAAATGGCCAATTCTGGAAAAACACTCTTGCAGTGGTTATATGTGGTAGAATCTTTGGAATAAGACAAAAAATAAATAAATTCAGTCAAAAGAGGAGCCGCCACATAGTCTATCTACAGAATTAAACCAAGCTATCGCGCTGTACTCCCAAAACCGTGACACTACTTATGAATCTTTTTTAGTTTCTAAATCAAGAAGCTAAGCCTTAACCACAAATGGAACAAGAACCAATTTAGAAAATTTAGAAAACGCATATTACACCATCAAGCCGACATCCACAGAGTCAAAGAACCTTTTCATTAGCGGATTGGTTCCTAACGAAAATTAAATCGTCATTGGGCGCATTCAGCTTCGCCAACACTAGTTGTATTGCTTTTACCAAAAATAAAAAAATTACAACAACAATCGTACTAGATAGACCAAAAAATAGTTTAGCTAACCCAAAAAAAATTAGTGGTTAAACAAATCTTAACCAAATTTTTAGTTTCAATACCTGCCGCAAGAGTCGAATTGACAAGAAAATACACGAAAACAAATTAAACCAAAATTTGGTTAATTTTTGCTGTTGCTTTGACCAGCCGTTAACCAAATAAAATACCTAACTCATTTTGGTTGAAAGCAATACACTTACTGTTGGTAACATGTTGAATAAAATGAACCGATTTAAAGCTCGCTGCACGAGACGGATTATTTTTATCCAAAGATTATTTTTCAATAAATTTTAACTCGTGAAGGGAAATCTTGAAGGAGAATTTTTTTTTTTTTTTTATCAGTGATTTCATTGGATGGAAAATGTTGGGATAAAAATAATCTCAGCAATAATCTCGCCCGTGCAGTCGGCTTAAATGTGATTGAATACTTCATGGAAATGTGATAGTTTAAATTTCATTTTTTCCATCGGTAGATTTCCGACGCCAGCCAGCATGTTGGGAGATTGAAACGCGCCCGTTCAGGGATTAAATAAATCGATCACATTGTTTTTTCAATTATTTGAAATCAACTTAATTTCTTTTTCTTTCTCAAGCTAAAATCTAAAATTATTTAAATTGGTAATATTACTCGTACATACACAATGAGCTGTATTCGATAAAAAGCTTTTCTTGTTCCGTTCGGGAACGGGGAAGCCCTAATCAATATAGGTTTGATTTCCTAAAATTTTTAGTGGCATCTACAAGTTTTTAAACATTCTGGTGATATGTATTTAAAAAAAAAAATTTAATTTATTTAAATAATGTTATTTAATAATTATAATTATTACTTAATAGTAGAGAAAGTATTGAAATCTATCCATCATTCTAATTTGTCTAATGTTTTACTGTGTATTGGTAGCAGCTAACTTTTTATCATAATTTGAAGTGGTGTTGGGGATAAAATTTTCGGCCAATTTCACAAAGGTAGTGGTGGTTTTTGCGGTGCGCAGCACATTTTTACAATCGAAAAAGAAAATTTAATTTTTAATATTCTGGAAAAGAGAGATTTCATTTTAAATCTAGATAGAATGAAAGAAATCCATTTTCCAAAATATTTTAAAATGTAATCTTCCTTTTCCAGACAATTGAACAGTGAAATAAGTCTCCAAAATAATTTTTACGGTTTTATTTCATATCCGATATTTAAGGAATGCTTTCTTAATGAAATAAGCCCTAAATCTGCATATGAACTAAATCCACAAACGTAACCAAAATAAATCCCAATTTTTTTCATTTTAGTAAGTTTCCAATTTCCAATTTTTCTCTATCCTTTCTAAATAGTTTTATCCTTACATGATATCATTGCGTTTTTCACTTGCGTATTGCGTTAGATATATGATTTTTTTTCTTCAACCATAAAACTAAAAATTTTTAATTTTGATTCATAGTTCAGCCGTATTTCTTTAATTTTTTTTTAAACTTTTTTCATAAACTTTCTATTCATTGAGATTTTGAGATAAACTGCAAATTATGGTTGGCTAATCTACAGCCAAAATTTACTGGGATTTTTAAACTTATTGTAGAAAGCTTAAACAGGAATTTTCAGGCCATACACTTTTTTTACAGACAGAAAAGTACAAAAGAATCGTAGATCTAATTAGCCAGTAGTATTTTTATTTCATTTATAAAAGCGAAAGGCCTTTTTTCAATAGGATAAAATGTATCAGATTTTCAGAAGGTATACAAAAAATTTACATTAAATTATTTGAAAACAATTGAGTTTTTATTATCAATTCTTTTTGGCGAATAATTTGTGATTAAAAATAAATGTCGCGATTTTATTTTTGTACATACATATGGTATTTAATTTGTTAGAAATGTGAATGTGACAAACATAATATTGGTGTAATTAAAAATTCAGTATTAGGTGAGGCATTTATCATATTTGAACTAAATTTGATAATTTATGCGTTTTGCACATACTCGTAGAGTAACCCCCATTATGTTCTAAATATAATTTGGATCAATTTTGTTATCACATTTTACATTTAATATTGTTTTGGATTCCACGCGATTTCATCTAAAAATATAACTCGACCTAAGGGATATTCTCTATCAGAGAAAATTTGTATTTACAATGCTTTTTGTATAAACATTGTTTCGTCTGGAAATTTATTATTTGGTATATTAACGATTATTTGCTAAGTATAAATTTAAGTAATTTGGTTCCACGTATAGAATATAAAATAGTCTGTTTTGGATACTGAATGATTAATATGTGGATTTATAATATTAATCATATAAATTCTTAACAATACTTTTGGTTTATTGTTAAATTGATGTATTGTTCAATATTCTAATAACTTTAGTTGATAACAAAAATGAATGGTGATTGACGCATCAATATTATTTAAACATGGGGTTGGAAGCATATTTTATTATTTAAAACTTACTTAAGTCCTATTATAGAAAATATTCGACGCTCATTAAATTATCATAATAAAATACAGTAATTAAATGTTGCCATATGTTGTTATTTTGCGACTTACAAGATTTCTGATCTTTTAATTCCAAAAAAACACATTTACCCATTATTGGATTAATAATAAAATGGCCTTCATTGTGAGACAAGAATTATTTTAGAATAATAATCGCTTAATTGTATTGTACGCTTAATGTACAATAGTTTATTAATTTATGCCATTACTGAAGCATAACCAAAAGTAAAAAAATTAATTATTGATCTTATTTAATTAATACACAATTCAGTTTACCTAAAATTATGTATTTCTAGCCTGGATTGTTTAGCATTGAATTATTTGTACATAATATTTACCATGACAAAATTTGAAAAATTGCTTAACAAGATTTATTCGTAAGTATGACAAATTTATCCTACTGGCTCAAAATTGGTGTTCTGAGGAATACTCTTTTATATCCAAACGTTTTATGTGTCCACAAGTAAAGTATATGTACATAATAAGATATCTAGCTAAAATTTGCGTGTAATCACCATAAATTTATTTCATATCTTCTAATTCGGTCAGAAAAACTGTTCAAAAGTTGTATGTAACTTTATGTGAACTTTATTATAGAAAATTTTATTATATAAATTAAATTATGATTTTCGATTTATTTTACCGCACCTCTAATTATATCAATACTTCACAAAATAGATGTATGCTAAATTTAATTATTTAAATTATATGTGGGCAGGATGATGTATTTTTGTTATTAACGTAAGCTAGCATACGTGAATATCTCGATGCTTATAAAACATTTATTTTACGTTACTTTAATTTAGCGGTGAATACAAAACAAAAAAATCATATCAAGAAGGTCTACGGTCGATTTTTGTTAAGCCCTAATTGCTATAACAAATATAAATGACTCACTACTCCAGTCAAACTTTATTCATGCGACGACTAGCTTATTTTAATAGTAACATCTGCACATTTCACATAAAACAACATATCGCCGCTATATTTGCGATCTGTTTTTTAAGTTAAAACAATCGTATTTAATTTAATTAGAAAAATTAGAAAAACAACAAACACAAACTTATAAACATATGTACATACGAGTACTACTTGATATTTTAAACAAGAATTTTGGATGTAAAAACGTCATATGAAATAATTTAGTTAAATTCTGCATGAAATTCCCTTCATTTGAAATATATAAATTTTCAAATTCTTTCAATTTAATGTGTTTATGCAAATACCCGTATTTTCATTGAGTCATTAGTTACTCGTATTTATTACTTTTGTTTGTACATGATAACGTACTTTATTGTTTGCTATTAATGACATTGAATTTGTGTGTGAATTAGACAAACCCTTTAAAACTATAAATAAAATAATATTTACTAAAATTTCGGAAATAGAATCGATTGTACCCGCCTTTTACAATACTTATAAGTGGACCATAACATCAATTTGGTTACACTAATGTTTATGTCATGAATTGTAATAGAATTGGTCATCAATTGCCACTAACATATATACTTGGCTCTGCTAGTTATATTACACCTTGTATTAATTATTCAGGTGATTGGAGCTGAATTTTTCCCACTTTGATTAGTCTAATTTCATAAAAATTATAAATCGGCCTTACTGTGTAACTTTACGACCATTTTTGGCGCATTGCTGTTTTTAATAGAAATCGAAGGAAAGAAAAGCAAAATAATATTACAAATGTACTATTATTTTGCCTTCTTTTCCTTTGCTTACTATTACAAAATTATAGTAGTCGAAACCTTGACCCATCCGATATCAGTAACACTCATTAAGATGTAAATAAAACTCGACTAGAATTTAGTGTAGACGATCTCAGTTTACTCAATAATACTTCTTTCCTCAACAAATCAGTAACCAAAATGTACAACTGAGTTGTTGCAAAAGCAAAATGTCTTAACGATGATTATGATTAGCAATAGTTTAGCAGCTACACGCTTTCACACATTTATGTAAATCCGATGAGAATAAAATAAGCAAAACGAATTTTGGATGTAGATGACCTCCCATCTTTACTTTGACCCTGATAGAGTTTTCAAGTTCTTCCCAAGGTCAAATATATACAATCAAATACATATTTTGAAAAATTCACTTGACTAAACTGTCCGCAAATCTAACTACCGTCATGTTAGTGTTGCCCCTTGATAAAATTCCTTTATTTTAAGGAATTTGATCTGGCAACAGCGAAAAGTCATAAGAGAAAGTTATTGAAAAAAAGAATCTAATTAAGAAACAATGACGAGGGTGAAGCACAACGCCATTTATTCAATATAATTTTTTTAAAAATTACTAAGGTTCTAAATCGACCAGTGGGTTGAGCTTTCGACTTTTACAAAACTGCCATAAACCAAATACAATATAATGTTTAGTTTAAGCTATCATGGTCAATGTGGGAAAATCGTAGGGAAATCTACGCTTGGTTTTTCTGCATAACATATATATTTCTACCTTGACTCTTGCGGAAAGAGCTGTCGATTTAAACTGAAATATTCAACCTCTTTATTTTAGAGGTGTGTATGTGATCCTCAACATTTTGTATGCCAAATGGAACTTGCTGTACCAAAGTTTAGGGCGACGCCTGGGCAAATTTGAGTAGAGTATGAAATGAAATTCTATATCGCCGTAATTTACAAAACATCCAATAGAAAAACATTTCATTAAAAAATCAATTATTAACAGATAATCTAAGGAATTTCTACACAAATTTGAGTGGCCCATCATATCATAAGAAATCGATGAAAAAAACCAAAATTTTGTCGTAACCCTTTTTGATTTCGACGAAAATCACTGAAAGTTTTCTACATGAAATAACTCAACTCATATTTTTCTGTTTCTTCTACGACAGGTCCGTTCTCCGTTTTCTGAATTTGTTCATTTTTCTTAAAAACTCAAACTTCCAAAGTGCACGTTCTTAAAATCTGCTTACCGATTTTAATGGTTGATGGCTCATATGAAAGGGAATAGACTTTATTTATATAATGGGACCATTTTTATTTATATTATTTCTCTTTATTAAATTTCAGTCGAAGTAAAAGTGCGTTTTTCTGAAAAATGTCATGTTTGGTGACCTTTGACAATAAGGGTCACCACTTTTATATTTTTTTCTGAAAGTTTATTTGCTTTAAAATCAAATAACAAAATAAAAGAAGTGATGGAAAAAATCAAGAAAATCCACTCAAATTTTTCACTTCATACAATTTTATTTTGAGTCTTCTTTTTGTTTTTCATTCATGAATTGTTGAAGAGTTTTAGACCCTAATTGAAGAATTTTATATCATAATTTGGTATTTGAGGTTAACATGACACCTTTTCTTCCTTAATCTTTATTGCTGTATTTGCCATATAATACGACACAGCGAAATTGCCTTGATTTCAAATGGCCCTGCTCCGGAGAACAGTACCGTAGAAGGAAACAAAAAATGTGAGTTGAGCTATTTTATGTAGAGTAGATTTTCAGTGATTTTCGTCAAAATCAAAAGGAAAATCATATGGAATCGCTGTACTATTACTGCTGCAGAGACCAATCAGAATGTTGTTTATGTGTATTTTTTTATATTTTTTTAATTTTTGTCATTTATTTTTCTTCAAGCAGAACAGGGCGTCTCATTATCTTTCCACGTTACTATTCGAACTTTTTATTACAATGATTCGTAAATGGATGCTAAGTGATTTGTAAATGTTAAAATTATTTCTGGTCAATGTGTTACTTTAAAAAAATTCACATAAGGTCATCAAAAGACCATGTTTTCCGAAAGGGGGCAGATCGAGCGAAAGTAGTATAATGGTAAATGCATTTGGCGCTAGTTGTCACTTTTAAAATAGAACGAAAGTACTTCACGTTTTCCAAATGATGGCATCTCTAAATGACAGCAATGGTAAACTCTTCGCTTATTTGTCATTACGTATCGTACCTTTCTTTTTCAAATACAAAAATGGGTACAACCGATAAACTAGCTATTAATAATATTAAAATTATTTAAACAAATATTTATAAATAATGAATTAAAAGCAAGAGGGGCGAAAATAACTGAAACAAAACATTTACTACGAATATAATAATTTATTAAATCGTAAAAAACATTTACATAGTCAAAAAATAACTTTATAAAATAATTTGACAGCATTATAAGAAAATATATCAGTAGTAGTGACATCTAGCTCCAAGACTGCTTTCTATTATATTAGTAGTGACGACTAGTGGTATCATCTGGAAGGTCATGTTTTCTAACAGAAAGCACCGTTCTCGGAAATAGTATTTTCTTGACAGTTTGACATGATCTATATCCTCATATTTATTTTTCGAAAAACATAATTTTTCAATAAAAATGTATAACCACCCGTTATCTTCAATTTATCGATCACTACCTCACTCGCACTTTGCACTAAATTCTTGAACGAGCTATAGTTCAGTTTTGTTTAGATTTTCGTGTCGTTAGTTAGTGTTTTGTTACTCCATAGCTTTCTATTGTTCGTTAATGATATCAATGAAAGGGCGAACATCAGGCCAGGACATCTTCAAAATATTCGTAATATAAACAAAATCAATAGATATGCCTCTCTACAAGCAACCTGCAATCACCACTGACGGGGCACCAGCAATGGTGGGCAGTATCAACGGATTTGTTACCCTGTGTAAGAAAGATAAAAGCTTTCCCAACTTTATGGCATACCATTGTATAATCCATCAGGAAGTTTTGTGCAGTAAAATACTTTCATTTGCTCACGTTATGAAGATATAGTACGACTGTTCAGAGCTTTACTAGAAGGTACTGATTTGGAGTTTCTCAGGAATATCATTCAAAAATTAAATGCTTTAAACTTGGAACTGCAGGTAAAAGAACAACATATTGCTACAATGATAGGCTCTGTAAACTCAATTAAATCGAAGCTGCATTTATCGATATCTCATCTGAAAAATTAAGTCCCTGGTGCATTTCTCAAATATGAATAAAATGGTGAGCGTTGGAAATTTTGACCCGTCATCATTTATGGTATTATCCACCTTGAAATACTCACAGAACAGTATGAAAAAAGTTTTGAACAGTTTGCTATTATAGAACCAATGGTCATTTTTTAGGTAAATCCATTTACTAGCCAAGAAAATGTAACAGCATAGCGAAATAGGAATACTTATTGAAAAAAGAGCAGAGCAACTAGAACTTGTGCTGAAATCCTATGTAACAGATGAAAACTTTTGGAACTTGGTTGACAACAAAAGTATCCATTATTAAAATTGCAGTATACAAGATAAAATCGTTTTTCGGTACCACATGAACATAATAAAATCAAAATACAGATCTCGAATTACCGAGCATCTTGATGATTGTCTGCGGCCAGGGATATCAGCCGACAACTGATACTCAGTGCCAAAGATCACATTGATTTTGAATTAAACTTTTAATAAAACTTGTTTGGTATTGAATTTTTAGTTTGTTATAGATATACATACAAAATTAATACAGTGAGTCAAAGTCAAACTCATACACTTAAAAAGTAATTTTATTTTTACAGAATACCTACTTTACCGGGCTTTTTCTGAAAATTCATTTATGAAATTGTATGTAAAATTTTAATTTTTTTCAATCTGGAAAAGCGATCATAAAACAGTTGGACAAATTAGAATTAGAGTTGAATATCAAACCAAATTTATTAACCTTCGAAAGTCCGAATAAATGGAATTTTGTCATTATTCAATAAAAGGTAGGCAACCAACCCAATTACGTATAAAGTGAATTGTTTTTTGCCCATTTTTAGATATCACTTAGGTCATGCGAAAAATATAAATCGTCAGCGAAAATGAAAAGGAATTTGTCGAAACCGTCGTATTAGGTAGTCATCATTGTATACTAAAAAAGAAAAAACCAAAAAATATCTTTGATGTATACCAGCTATGCAGCTGCAACAATCTATCAAAAGGTTTGTCTTTCTGTAAACATGTTGTATAGAAATTAGGAGGTTAATTACTTATTAATAAAATATATGTGTGGTTTTGAAATTAATTTGGCCTTATCCACCGGATTTAACAAAAAAAATCGAGCCATTTTCAACACCATCAAATCAATTAAACAAAAAAACGAAATATTGTGTAAACATCATTGGAAATATTTACAAACTCAACATCAAGGTAAGACAACAAAACCAAAGATTCCTGAAATTTGCAGATTCCGGCCAGAAAATTAGGTTCTTATTCAATATCCTTTATACATATTATATGCACTTTATTGCTTAAAACTTGGTTTTATTTAAAGTATTCGAGGATCTTCTAATCTGAAATGTTTATGCGTTATATTAGGAGTATTATTTAGTAAAATAGATTGGTAATTATCACTGTGGTAACAGTAAAAATGATCACCAAACAGAAACAGTAATCATTTATAATTCCCTCATTTTATAAGATGAGCAATGTAAAAATAGTGTAAAAACTAAAAAAAATCTAAACATTTTACAAGAAACATTATTTTGTAGCAGTTTATTTTAGAATTAGGCAATAGAACTAAGAAAGTCATTTTGAATTCATGAATGTCATTTGAAGGTATCTGGCTGAATTATTACCAATATATTAACGCTAAAAATTTTGTTGGTTGTTCAATACAGGAATAAAGGTGCAACCAGTTTAGTGAGTAAAAGATCTTACCAGTGAACTTAGATAATATAATCTCAACATTCACGGAAAAAAAAAATAATAATTTTTTAACGTTAAAAGTGGTACGAACACGAAGCTAGTAATATCGAAAAGAAATCTATGTTAAATACATTTCAAATGAAAATAATTATAAGGACATTAAATTTGTAACAAGGCTCAATTTTGTAAAATTCGGCTATTCACTAAAAACGTAATAAATCGTTTCTTCAACAATTTCTTATCAGTTTACAATTACAATGAAATCTCCTTATTTATTGGCTAAAATGTAAATTTTTTTTTATGTGAAAACGAACTATGGCTAACAAAATGAATTATAAGAAATTAAAATAAAAAAACTTCACATAAATAAGTAACTAAATAAAATAAATAAATTCATTTATTCATCTTACATTTTCAGAAAAAACAATAGGAGAAACGATCTAAAAAAATCGTGAGAGGATTTTTAATTAAAAGTTCACAAAGTTTGCAAAATGCATCTGCTCTTAACAATGTTTTTTAACAAACACCTAATGTTTGCTTTTTTCGATTACTGACATAGAAACGTATTAAACAGGAACATTTTTTTTAACCAAAACTGCATATTAAAATGAAAACCTGTATGTATACTAATATCACCGAATTGTAGTAGTTAGAGACTTTTCTTGAATAACTTAGTTCCTTCAATCAACTCTCATCGTTCATAAATCATCTAACTATCGGGTAAATCTAGTACATCATGATACTTTTGTATTTACACTATTGACAAATTTTTTTATCAATAAACTAACAAAACAATAACATTATAAGTAATCATATCTAATCTAATAGAAATGTTATTGGCTGAACAAGGTTATTTGGAAAAAACTAATTTAATCATATCAATAAATCCACTCACTCTCTTAAGCTACAAAATAACTACATATCAAATAAAAAATCTGATAAGAATTAATTGATACGAGAGAATTTCATTACCAGAAACATTGGAATTGCATATAATTTTTAATATGGTCATAGACACCAAAACCAAGAATCGATTATGAACAAAAGGGTTCATTATAATTTATGGTTTAATTAATTAATCACCACTTACAAAACGTAATTTATCATTAGAGGTAAACAAACTAGCATGCAAAACAATTTTTTTTTTTACTCGTTACATCTAGCCGACAAAGGTCGACAACTAACTTGTACGGTAGTTTTCCGACAATTTTAAAAAAATCATGTTTTACACGTATTCTAGATCAAATAATCAATATAAGCGTAGGTTGCATTCGTTTATAGATAATTAAAGTACAGTTGGTGGCCACCCTGTATTTTTTATTATTATGTATTATTATTAAGAACAGTTTGTAATTGTGAATAAAACAAATTGCTCAACACAAAAAATCGATTTTAATAGTTTTCTAAGGCGCCTAAATGCGTGCTATCAAAATTCATGTGGTAGTACATTTATAAAAGTTTTAAAATGTATAACATAATAAATTTCACTTACCTCAACAATATGGTTAGTTGTAAATCATGCCCTAATCGTTCTAAGGCCGTTGTACCCTCAACTCGAATGGCATTAATTTTTTCACGTAACGATCGTGAACATGTTGCCGAACCATGTCGTTCTTTTAATATTTCCAGAATATTTGGTTGTCTCAAAAAAGCAACAACCTTATCATTATAAGCAACTGGAATCTCAGGTGAACCAACCGTTTGACGTGGTAAACTTGGTGGTCGCGGTGGTATAGTTGGAGCCATATCATGAATTTCTTGATGTTGACGATGTCTAATACGTGGACATTCATATGGCAAACGTGGATCCATAAACGAAGTTCGTCGATTTGAATGATCGATAAAAAATTGTTTGCTAGTTTGATCTAATTTTGTTTCCCAACCTTGGGGCAACTCTTTATTTTTACTTGCAAAATAATTCACCAAATTAACGAGATCCTTATTGTATTGGTATCGTGAAAAACAGTTTATATCTCGACGAATGCGTAAAATCATATGTTTAAGTGCTGCATTCCGGTTGTAAACGCCAAGAGCTTCCTGTTTGAGCACAATTAAGAGCATTCGATTAGTAATTAATTGACCACCATTAGGTAATAGAATTAATTAATTAATACTTACATGATTGGTGTGTAACATGGAATAAAAATCTGGACGGCAAAGCATTAACAGGGCGGGGTGATGTTCGAAAGTTTCAGCAGGAACTTGTTCAGTTTGCGAGGAATTTGGACGGGTAGTAGCTAAAGGTGGTGGCGGCGGTGGTAAATAATCGACTTCTAACCTTGGAGGACTATTTTGATCACATGTAATTGTTCTTCGAATTGATTGATAACGTCGATCAAGTTGTTGTCGATGTTGTTCGGAGCCGCCACCCAATTGTCGATTATGAGTGCCGGGTCTCTGCCAACTAGTAGTTCGGGTTGTGTGATCAATGTAAAATATTCTACCATGACTATCCATTCGTGCCTCCCACGCTGGTGGAAGGGAATCATCAGCTTCTGCTAGGGTTCCCCGCGCACGCTCAGGTATTGATGGTAATCGAGTACTAGAAATATGACGCATTGACGCATCAGATTCAATTCCGTCAACTGAACGAATTTCAGAAGTTCTTAAATAATCAGATCTATTTGTTAAAGGAACTATGTCGGCATGCCGAATTTCTGGTGATGGTACAGTCTCCGGCGAAAAAATATCACGTGGCCTAAGATCAGGTGGACCCAAATTTTCGCTAATATTACGAAACCGTCGAGCATGATGGGTAGGCGTCGGAGGACAAACCAATGGATCACGATTAATTGGACTAGTTGCACCGCCGCTACCACCGACTCTAGTTAATAATCTCGGTTGTGGCCTTAGTGGTTTGGGATGAACGATTTGGTGCAACGCAGAGGCGGCACCTTCAGGTGAGGATAATTGATCTAATGGAGACGCCGATCTAGTAGATGAGCCTGAAGGTGGGCTCCGCTGTCTCGGCGATGGTTTACGACAAGGCTGAAAGTTTGATCGGCTTTGAATATCACAGCAATCTAAATCCTGACACGTACATTCACTAACATAACCATTTTGTTGGAATTTCGTTTTCCCGCTTGATAATTGCCGCGAAAGTGGCCTATGTGGTTTCAAAGGAATATACTCTCCGTTTAATTGACCTGTCGAACTGCTGGAGCCTTCTCCATTTAATCGTATTTCTTCTTCGCCAGGGAAATTTAAATTATTAGTAGGTTCTACTTTTTTTGACAGAATTGTATTGATATAATTATCGGGACCAATCTTCTTTTTCAAAAGTGGTTTTAATTTAATGGGCGTTCCACTGCTAGGTCCACCACAGCCTGAATTAAGATAATCTTGCGGCTTGGTCGCGACTAAAGGTATTCTCAACGGTGTATTATTGCTAGCTAAACTACCATCGGTTTCTGGTGTTGCTAATGGGGCACTTTCGACAACTTCAGCCGGTTTATTAATTGATTGAATATTTGCAGTCGCTGTAGTGTGGTGCTCCTCAAAAAATTCACCCGGTATAAATTCTACCCGATTTTCACTATCAGTGCCTTGTTCTTCGGTACCATAACTATTTTCATCCGTATCGATAATATCAAAACTGAATTCATCATGACTTATTTGTTTAAATGCATTTCGTAATGAACTTGTATTTTTTGGAGGCCACGAACGTTCGAGTGGTCGATGCTGAAGGCGCGATTGATGATTCGACAATGAATTTCGAGGTGGTAACGGTGGTGCATCAGTAGTATCAAGTGCTTCAATGCTATCTATATAACTTTCACTAGCAGTCCAAATTGGATAGTAATCATTACCCGAAGGAGATTTAGGTGTCCCATTTGGTCGGATTTTCTTTTTGGTGCCATTCACTGTCGGCTCCTGTTCAACATTAATGATAGGTTGTTTTGTTTTGCGCCGTACACCTGAACATAGTTGTAAATTGCTTGTATCGCTACCAGCATAATTCAAAGATGATGATGAAGACGATGTCGGTGTTACGCATATCCCCATTCCACAGCCCATTTGATTTTCTGGCGTTGTAACAAATGGAATTGATGACAACGATTGAGTTTCAGCAGACAAATCGATAGTTGATTTCGTATCTGGCGCTTCTGCATTCGACAGTATAATCTCATCTAAAAACAAAATAAAAATTTTTTTGTAAATTAGATTACGAGTATATTATCTAAAATTAAGATTATATGTAAATGTTTAGGTTTTATCATAATCTTGGCCATAGTACAACTCAATCTAATTACATATATCCATGCTATTATTAACTTGTCTTAGGATAATTATGTAGACACTAATCTCTGTTTATTTAGTAAAAATTATTTAGAAAAAATAAAAACCGCAATAGTAAAAGAAAATTATATTATCTGAATGACCAACAAAATCAATAGTTTAATCCGGTTTCGGCATTACTGAATTAGTGCTACTCCAACAAACATATTACAGTTACTTTTTAATAATCTGCCTTTCAAAAATAAATTAACAATAATAAATAAAAACGTTTTCATTTGATTAATGATACTTTAAGAAATATCACCTTTTAAAACGAGCAAAAGAGAAAATATGTACTCTGCGGTATGTAGCAATTAAGTAGTTACATAAGTATTTTCTTGAAGTTAGCACAAGTTTAAATAAAATGTTACAAAAACCTTGAATTTTGACTAGTAAAATATAAGTACGGTCAAATGAACTTCAACACAAATCCGTCACGAACAGAAATTATCAAATAAAGTTTTAAACAAAAATACAGCGACAAACTCACTGAAAAATGAAAAGCAAAATTGCATTTTGGTTTTTGCAATAATTCCCAAATTTTGGCATTATTTTAGTTAAAACCATCCGGAACTTAGTCATGTTTACCATACAATTCTATTTTTAATTTAAAAAATCCAAAATAATTGGGCTCAAAAAATTGAATGTTAATTTTTTCGGCCAGAAACATTTTCTAAAATATAATAAAACCCTATTTATTTAGCTATTTTGAGCGGTTTTGAGGTCGCGAAACCTATTTTTTCGTAATCAGTGCCCCAAAAAACATAAAATAAAGATCTTAAAGCTATAAGTGAACTTACTTATTAGGGAAATGTCATAATTTGATTGAACTGTAACGTTTTTGGTTTCAATTACCGTTTTCCTAGTTAATTTTTAAGATATTTGTTATGTTACGGTTTCTGTTTGTACGTTACAATAAACTGACCAGACGTCCCACACTGCGTGCGAGACAGTGCCGCGACAGTGTATTGTCCCATGGATAAATCCGTCCCATAAAGCGTGGGATAATTGCTGCGTACAGGGACAATAGCTGTGGTCATCGTCACCACCGATCGTAATCAGATGATACAAAATCCCGGTACCGCAGCCTTCATCACTATGCCGTTTGAGATATCCCTTTTGAAAGCCTTATTTATGAAAATAGGACGCAATATTGTAGGAAACCATCTCAAAGTTATTGCAACCGTTATCTTTTTGATCAGAGTTTTAACTGGTTTAAAATAGGTTTGGATTTAGAGAAGTGTATTACTAATTTTTTCATGCAAACTTGAGAAGATAGTTATTCTTCTTTGGTCCAGATATCAAAATTTAAAATTTAAGAAGACTAGCCCACCAGCTCAGCAATTTTAACAAGTTTTTTTTTTTTTTTTTTGTAGAATGATTCATGATTCGTAATCTGCAACTGGGTCCGAGACCGAACGGTTCTGAATTGCCGTTTCTTCGTGTCTTCGTTATGTTTCAGTGTTTAATAGTAAAACTTAAACAAGTTGTCAAACCAGATTTTTAAAAATTGGTCAATTGGTCAAAAAATCAGAATCTGGAAATCTACACGCACTAAATATATTAAAGATTCAATAAAACTCTATTCTATTGTTAAAACTTGTTAGGAGGAGCGAATTATGTTTTGAAAATTGTTATATCCGTGCCAATATCGTATGGTTAAGTTAGGTTAGGTTTAGGTTAGGTTTAGGTGGCGGTTCACTAGGACCAGACATAGACACAAAAATGGTCCGTAGCCATACCACGTATAATTGTTTCCTCCAACTCATTGGAACCATTTTGACCTGTTAACAAAGCGCTGGATACTCCTCACGTCCATCCTACAGAGGTCCGTCAGGTCCTTGAAGAGGAAGGCAGGTGCAAAGAAGATGAAGTACTATCTCTTCCTCCTCTTCGTCCTCGCAACTACGACAGCAGTCATGTGAGAAGACACCGAGTCTACTCGCATGCCTCCCTATGAGAGAGTGCCCCGTAATCATATGGTCATATATCGTATGGTTCTCCACTGTATATTAATTTCCTCTACTGTACCATTATATATTTCATTGGCGACGAGGATTAGTGGATACAGTGTGTTATGGATCAAGCAGCGTTAAATAAAATGTTAAATGATCAGAGAAAATGGATGGAATCGGTGTTGGAAAAAAATGAAACGTGGTTTGAAGGTCACCTAGCAACCGCTGTAACAGGACAGGTGAAAAAGTCTACGATTCCAGTATTCCGACAATTCGATCGGAAGGCAGACAAATGGGAGATGTATCTTTTCCAATTATCCCAACATTTTGAAGCAAACTTAGTGAAGGATGATAATACAAAACGACCACATTTTTTGGCAGGGTGCGGATCGGAATTGAATGAAATATTGGTGAAGTTATGCGAAACAGACGACGTAAGTAAATTTTCATTCAAGGTTTAACCTCAAAGCTAACAACTTTTTTTAAATCGAGGCTACATATTCTTGCGGCACGATATAAGTTATTAGGAACAAAAATGCAACAAGGCCAACCCTATTCTGAATGATGCTATTATTCGCGACGTAATTACATTTAACACGTTACACGAGCACGTTCGGAAAATAGCTTTGGAGAAGAAAAATCCAACATTCGAGGAACTCAAGGATATAGTAAATACGTACGAGTCAACAGAAAGAGCTATTTCGGTTTTGAAAGGATCCGAGTACCAAAGAAGTTCACCAGAACCACCGGAAGTCAATCAGGTTGGAAATAAGAACTTAAATTCAAGTAAGGGTAATTCATTTAATTTTGCGAATCGGAAATCTTGCCCGGGATGCGGTATGAATCATAATCGTAGTCACTAGTCAGTGTTTCCATGCTGAATCAATTTGTAACTATTGCGAACGGAAAGGTCATATAGTATAGAAAGCGTTTGTCTCTCCAGAAGGAAACAAGGAACCGGTGCCAGTCAAACAAAGTTTCGTTACAACTCTAAAAAGACAGCGATGGAATTTCAAGTGAATACAAGGGCAACAGTCTCCCTAGTCGGGTTGTGTGGGTACCGTCAACTTGGTAGCCCACCTTCTACGTTTACGGCGGAAATGAACTGTCCGTGCTCGGGACCATTCGCGTAAACGTTCGTTGGAATGAGGTCGACTTGACGTTACCACTGCTAGTCGTTAATAGTGACACGGGAAATAACATATTGGGTTTGGATTGGTTCGATGCTTTAAGGTTTCACATTACACCATTAGTTAAGCAAACATTAGTAGTCCGAAGCGGAGGCTTTTTTACAAAAGCACACAACTATATTTAAAGATGAACTAGGATTGTGTAATGCATATGTAGCCCGGTTTGATTTAAAACCAAACGCCCAACCAAAATATTTTAAGCCTCGTCCTATTCCGTTCTCGCAGATGGCCGCGGTAAAAAACGAAATTGGAAGACTAGTTTCGTTAGGAATTCTCAAAGAGCTGCATACTAGTCAGTGGGCTGCGCCAATCGTCGTAGTTACGAAGCGAAATGGCACGCTCAGGATTTGTGGTGATTTTAAAGTCACGATTAACCCCCAATTAAATGTGGATCGGTACCCGATTCCCAGAATAGAGGATCTTTTTCATAAGCTTCAGGGAGGACAATTTTTTACAAAAATAGATTTATCGGAGGCATATTTGCAAATTCCATTCCCCTTTGGATTATTCCAATATGAGAGACTACCGTTCGGAGTCTCCAGTGCACCGGGCATTTTCCAAAGATATATGGAACAATTAATAATGGGATTGCCCTATTATGGAATTTATTTGGACGATTTAATTATAACCGGACGCGACAATATCGAACACTTGCACAACCTTAAGGAGGTGTGTAAAAGGCTGGAAGAGAATGAGTTACGCTGCAAAAGAGATAAATGTCAATTCGCTGTCGCTGAAGTCGAATATCTGGGGCATGTTATCAATTCAAAAGGCATTCGGCCATCGGGAAGTCGAGTTAAGGCTATCGAATACTTACCACGCCCAACAAATCTTAAAGAATTGGAAGCTTCCATAGGAAAAATTAACTACTACAATCGGTATATACAAAATTTTTCACAATTAGCGGCTCCATTGAATCGGTTGAGGGCCAAGAATGTTAATTTCGTCTGGACCAATGAACAGGAAAGAGCTTTCATTCAACTGAAACAAGCGATTATTAAACATACACAGTTAGTACGGACCTAGACTACTGTGTATTCCGATCTGAAAGTAAAACCGATCTGAAAATTCATTTTGACTATCAAATAAATTTGATTTTCTTTTTTTTCTCTACACAAAATTTCTGAATTCGGGAAAAATTACTTTCATATCGGAATACATAATACTATAGTAGACCTACTGGCCACTGTCGCAATTTAGAACTACAATTTAGCTCAAACTCCTATTATACATGTAGAATTTTGGCAATCTGCCACTAAGGTATTATAAGTTTGATCTGTGATGGACACTGTCCCGTAATTAATTATAATTAGCGTTACCAGTAACCAACATTAAAATGATAAGATGGTAATTAGTTCCTAAATAATGAAGTCCGAGCTGAAGCGATATAAATTCAGTTTGATTTTAAATTCCTCCTTTTTGCTCTTCCTCTTAGTTCATTTGCTTTAAAATGAAATTATAAATTGAAATCACAGTAAAATGAAATGAATTTAGTATCTACATAATTCCACAATTGCAAGATAAAATAGTTAGCACAAGACAATACAATTTCAAAACTATGCGCCTCTGGATGTTTAAAGTTAATGGAAATCTGGGTCAGGTTTCTCACGTATTTCTGAACTGAAAACCAACTAATCAATTATTTTCCTTTACAATGAAACCCAAATCCTAATTTACCTAAATAAAGACAGCCGAATCAGGTTCCTGGAAAAACAACTGGCAATCTAAATTAAGCAATAATTTTAAAACTTAAAATCTCGTAAATCTGCGTATTATATAATTGTGGACCCCAGCACATAAATAAAAATCTAGCAGCTTCAATCTTGTACGCGTACTCATTGAATAGAGTTAAATCATTCAAATTTAGGAACTATTCTGATATCCTGAACTAACAGAGCACTCCCTGCAAACCACAAACCCGATGCATTCCATTTACGTAGAGAAAAAGAAATTAAACGATTTGACCTTCACAACAACAATTGCATTGTATAAACCAAAGTAAAAATGGATCAAATAAATCGAAACATTAATGGCCACAAGCCACAACATGACAACAAAGATCATCAGTTATGATACCCGGCGCCAGAAACGAATGCATATGAAACATAAGAAATAAAACAAATACTATAATAAATCTGGGCCTATTGCCCAGGGCAATTTTAAAACAACCTGGTCAATTAAACTCCTTTTTATCAAAGCAATACACCTATTACCAACGCAAGAGCTACTAAGCTCTTTTTAACAAAAGAAGTATACACACATACAACACTTAATTTAATTTAATCATCCACTAAAACATTTTATTTCATTTTCACTTAAACGTATTGTGAGGCCGAAAGCAAAGACCAACTCTTTGTCTTACGAGAAAAAGGAATTTACATTTCGTGACCAATCGGCTAAAATTTTGTGATCACCATTTTTGGTTGCTTGGGTACAACTTTCCACCATTATAAAAGGCGCGTTTACATGCAACATTTACAAAATTACAGAATCTGAGAGTTCCAGCAATCAATCGAAGGAGTACAATCAAAAATTATCATGCCAGGGGACGATGTCGACAAGAAATTGGAACATCTTCAAGATACTGTTATGAGCAACGTGAAAGAAGAATTTGAGAAACTGCAAAATAAAGTAATGGAGCTAAAAAAAGGAAAGGATGCCCCTTTTGTGTAGCATGAAGAAGATAGCGTACAGTCGAACTCATCAGATCACCATCGAAACGGCAGCTCCAGTCACATGAAACCACCAGGAACAGTTATCAAAGGTAGGAGGCAGCAGATACCATCCAGTGTGCCGGAATCGCAAAGGAACTACGAGCGGCTGATGAACGCATTGGAGTTACGATACGGAGAATCCGAAGTCTACAACAATTGGAAGCAGAAATCAAAGGGTATGAGATGATACGCTAAAGTTAAATTTCCGGACAACGGCTAAGTGAGCTACGCCTAGTGAAGCTCTTATAGCCGCATTGAAATATGAGGCCGCAAAGCAGACACTATATCCAGAAACTGCTTGATAGGTAGACGTAAGTCAAATTCAGGCTATGATCAGGGAGTCCTTAAAAGCATTTAGGGAAAAAAGTTCGAGGACCACAGCAGCAGTATCCGGACAAAGGTGCTACAGGTGCAATAAACGAGGACATTTTGCCAGAGCATGGCGAGCTCCAAGAGTAAAACCGGCAGATCAAAATCCTCGTTCATCATACCAGTCGAGCAAAGAAGCGCCAACAAAGGTTATCAACTACTGGAGACCCTTCAGGTAGCAACGACATGGAGCCGTTAAACTAAAGTCGGCCACCTTTGAGAGGCAAAAGTTAGCCAGAGACACAAAAAGCCCCAGGACCACCATCACAGTTGCACAGCTAACGTGAAACAACCATAGTCTCGTCGTTGAAGGAATAATAAACAACAGGCCGAGTACGATTACTCTTCACACCGGCGCATCAAAACCCGTGATAAGACCAGGCATAGTAAGGAAAGATTCGATATCGACTGAAAGCTGATAACAGAACACGGAATATCAGGAAACGAAGTCAGAGTTATTCTAAAGGATCCTGTGGATATTGGACCAATGTGCGGCCTTAGGTTACGCATGCGTGGATGGGGATCCTGGGAGTATGAAATTGAGAATATTAGAGCCAACAACAGGGATATACCGAACAGGATTACTGTATGGAAAAACACTAACATCACTCGGAGCAAGCATTCCTGTCCGAATAATGAACATAACCGAACAATCTAAACATCTAAAGTCCGGTGTCATCCTCGGAAGAATTCAGCCTGCTGTTAGTATCGCCCAATGCAGTATCGAGGACAGTGCTGATAAGTGTAATAGTAATAGCGGGGCGAAGATATCAATTCAAAGATTTTGCCAGCATTTGAAAGGCGCGCAGTTCGCGATGGCAATATGAATGTTGTCAGAGTACGCCGAGGTAATCCCAAGCAGCAAGGATGAATACGGCTGAACGGAGGTGATACAGCACAGAATCAAAACGGGAAATATACCACCAATTCAACAGGCACCCAGAAGACTGCCATTAGCTAGTACCAGAAACTTGGAGTACCAGAAATAACTCCCAAAGGAGCCGAAAACTACGTAAGCGATCTCAGAAACAGAATGGCTGAGATCCATGAGCATGTTCGAAAGAATAACAAGCTGAACAGCGACTGACCAAAGGCCCGTTACGATCTAAGAGCAACGACAAAAGAAATTTAGTATGGCTCTACAATCCACAAAGAAAGAAAGAAAAGTCCCCAAAGCTACAAAGTAATTGGGAGGGAATAATTACAATTATAATAAAAATAAACGACATCGTTTACAGGATTCAGTGGAGCCAGCGAGCAAAGATGAAAGTAGTACACGTCGATAGGCTGGCACGATACCAAGGAGACCCAAATATTCATCCCTATTATGATTCAAGAGTCGATCAACAATCGACACGACTCTGTATTGCGTTTTCGATTTTACATTTGATAAAAACAATACGAAAAAGGAAAAGGCAATACAGAGTGTCGATTGTCGATCGACTCGATAATAATATTAGGAGTGAATGTTTCTGTTCGAAACGAACAGAATTAAGGAGGGGTGGTGTGACGATTATGGCCATCATACAACAACTCCATGTTATGAACAGCGACAGCTCAGACCGTTGGCGCGTGGTATGGAGAGAAATGTCGATGGTTCTATGCTCGTTGTAGACAATGTTTTTATTACAATTATTTATTGTCGACATCGAAACATGTTTATACACCAATGGACCAAAAACAAGAACGTCCGATATGTAGCGTACAAAAGAAAGCGTGGTTTAGTGATTCAAGAATAAATGAATATAGACACAAATACATTTACAACACCGCGCCTCAACAAGCCATAAACAATATTTCTAGATGATTATGTGTCATAAACAGCAAGAATGAAGATGATTTATGGCGCCCAATAGACACGCGGAGTATAGTTTTAGGTTTACTTTAAATCGTGTAACATGTGAAATAAATCTGTTGTCATAGCCCCCACCAGTGGCCAGCGAACAGATTTAAATAAATAAAGTAAAAGCAAAAATATTAAAGTGTATAAAAGTAAAGTGAAATATAGTAAAGTTAAGTTAAGTGACATAAAAGTACACAGAAGCTCAGTTCGTAACAGTATTAAAGACCGATCCAGTTCCGGACACCGAAGTTGGTATCTTTTTATTTGTTGTTTTTTTTTAAAGATATATTATTAAACATAAGACAACGACAAACTCCCCCATTCATTAGAGCCGCAAGTTCTGAAAAAGCCATCGAGGTTTCCGGATCTTATTTAATTATTATTATTTTTACTCTAATTACAACTAATAACTACTACCAACTACTAACTACTTTCTTATACAATTTCATCCACGGGGGTTGTGGAGAAGTTCTGCGTGTTCAAATTGGGTCTCCCAGATTAGTATTAATCATAGCAAATGTTGCTTGATGTTGTTGTGGAGTGTTGCGCCTCTTCTTTCTTGTCTACTCGCACCCGCAATTAAAAATGTCACCCCGCAAATGAATCTTTTTATTTTTATTAAAGGTTTTGAAATGTTGTTTAGACGAGAAATTATAGTAGATGAATAAATATGTTTTTCGATAGATACGAGTATCACCCAATTTGGATTTTTATTAAATTAAGGGAAGTTAAACGATGATTATCGTTGTGAAATTGGAAATTGAAGTTTTCTTTATTACATCAGGTTGACTGATTTTCAAAGACAGAACCTCTTTTAGAGTTGTAGGAGCTTTAAATGTTCATAATACCGAACTGTTTAATGTTCTAGGAACCATACCAGCCCATATAATCACAATAAATTTTTGTTGAAATGAGTTCTGTTTTTTACAACGTGGATTCCCACGAATACAGATTATGAAAATTCGTAATACCGTCCCTTGTAAACTGCGATTCATCCGTCAATAGAATATTGTAAAAAAAATTTCCAGATCCATTTGTCGGGCAAAAGACCTTGGATGGATGTATAATGAATTAATTAGCTTGCGTTGGGGTTAAGTGAGTTGTTCAGTTGGCCAAATAGGGGTGAAGATTATTGTCATGAAGAATGCTGCAAATTTTATAGTTTGACATATTGAACCGTAAAGACAAACGTCTGATACTAATCGAAGGTTCATTTCTAGCCGCTCGTAGTACAGCATCATTGCTATAAACAGATGAAGATGGTAGCGGATTAGCATCCGTCCGAAGATTGGCCACACCCCCCGTTTCAGGCAATCTTCTAAATGTGTTCGTAAATGTTTTAGTAAAAATATTTACGATAATCTAATAAAAACCTAATATCTTAAAAAAACTAGAAAATTGATTGATTTTTAATTGACATGCTAGAAATGTTATCTAGAAATTTATGTTTCTAAGAGATCTTTGTAGGTATTTGTATGAGTAAAAACTATGCTACCTACTTACATAATACATTAAAACAAAGGTAATTCTGATCCCTAAAAATAATATTACAAATGCTTGACTTAGGCTACCTAACTTTGAAGTAATTAAGAAAAGCATTCGTCAAGGTAGCAACTCAAACTAATTTTCTTTAACGCACTGAATCTTAGTAAATATTGAAAATAGACCCCCCTCCTTCAGGAACGATTTTTTGCTTGAAATTTATCAAGGAATCTATCCTAAAAAGATTTACACTCAAGCTGAGAGCACCCTGTATATATGTATATGGAGAAAAATACGTGAAATCACAAATTCTTGATATGGAACCTGAAGTCATGTTTTAATTTTATGATTTTTATGTTTTGAATGTGTAGCATTGAGTAAACCAAACAATTTATGTAACATGATTTTTTTTGTTGTTGTTGATTTTTTAAGATACAGGGTGTCATTATGATATTTTGCTATTATACTATCTACGGTGTAAAACCAGTATAAGTTAGCTTTGTACTATATATTACTTACTTCTTGGTATAAAGCTTCCTTTCTGGTTTTCCAAAATATGACTATTCTTGCAAGTTTTTCTCCATTCTTTACTTTTTTATTTCACAACACTTTTCACTATAAATACTTGTATTCACAAAATATTTTTTTTTTAATTCTTGATAAAGAATATAACCACAATTATTTGCTACAATTAGTATTTGACAGATAAACGTACGCGAAAATGAAATTCCTCGACTTTATACTAGACGAGAAATATCGTCGACTTGTTGGTGGATAAAGCATAGCGGAAATTCGGAATTAATCATGATTCTTTGTCACGGAATAGTACTCACACCATAAAGAAGTAAATTCATAAATTTAAAGGACAAAGTTTTAAATAATGTCATGTCACACATAACGACCAAAGGAAAGAGTTATGAACCAAGATAACATCGGGAGGTATGTACATATATATTTAGCTGAGGAATTTTCTTGCTGGTTTTCGCTTATTATATTATTTTGACATATTTACAGTTTTCTATATTTTACATTACAACAAGCGTTCTAATTTTTGTTAAGGCTGATGTGTGACTTACATTCAATAAAATTTTGAAGAAGAAGATTATTATTTATTCTCTTAAAAAATTTCGTAAAACGTAATAGTTAAATCATAGTTATTTTATGGTTTGCTGTTTAGTGTTGTATCTCAACTTTATCACGAAAATTCACTTTCAAAATTTCGTTGATATAAATCACACATTAGACAAATTTTCATATTCTGGCAGTTAGTCTGTCTAACTTGTGAATTAGTATTACAACAAACGTTAAAATCAAAAAAGCTAAACTAATACAGATGAATTAGTTTAAAGAAAGCATCACGCAAAATTATGTAGTTCACTATTTAAACCCCGTTTGGAAATAAACCTATGTTGATCTTGGCTGAAAGGCATTCAATTCGACTGACTATTTGCGAGAATTGCCTGTACAATTGCAACATCCATAAGAAAACATCTCTTAAAATTTTCACGTGCGAAGTCATTAACCATTCAAACTTATTTAAATTTAATACAATTTTACTTATTGAAACAGATAAGAAAGAATTTAAACGAACTTCCTTTGTAAAGTATCTTTGCAAAAAGGTTAAATAAACAGATAAGCATGTAATAATTTTTCGAAATAATAATTCACCAACAAACTAAGATGAAAATGATAGCTGCATTTTATTTATAGTAAAAGAAAACAAAACTTTTGTAGATAATTTGTAATCACAAAACTTATTTATTTATTCTCTATCCATTCATTCAATTTATTATAATGTGGTTAGTCACCAGCTTCCGGTAGATTACATATTTCAATAATGTATGTACACGACTTTAAAATAAATGTTTATAGATTTGGCTGCATACTTTAATAATATTACAAAAAATAATTTTTCACTGCTTATTGAGAAAATTGTTTAAGATAATTCATTCATATTCATTATGTACAAATAAGAAATTGATAAATATAACACTCGTTAGCCCTTAATCATTGAACAATAACACACGGTTAAATAAATCATGTTTAAATTTGGCATGACCGCAGGCTACGCATTCGATTTGAAAGCACCATACACTTTTTATTTTGTACGCAATAAAAAATTTTGCCCACAAATTAACTCACCAACAATTTTATTTTACAGCACAAAATCAACATAATATTCAGTCGTGAGTCGCGACTAATTAAAATTGGACAAAATGAAACACGCAAATAATTTCATTTAAAGTAATTATTTCGTGTTTCACCTCACCTCTTGATCTATTAAATCAAAATAGCATAATTTGGTTAGTAAATTTATTTATATTTTATAAGGCGATTGTATCGCGAAAAAAAATTTCCGTTGTTTGTAAAGGAGTTGCTAATATGATGCACAAACTTTAACTACTTATATATGCTGATACACACGAGTGTATAAATAAAAGTAAACTACACTAATTGAACAACAGAATGAAACTAATTCTAGAAACACATAAAACTGTGTGTAAAATAATAATGAAAAATATAAAAACCAATGTTAAGGCCAACTGCCTTGTACAATAACCGCCATAAATATTTAACAAAAAACTATATACGAGTTTAAACACATACTAGCTTTATTAAATGTCGAGGTATTGAATACTACTGTACGAGTACGAGTATATTGTGTTTTGTTTCTTTTACATATTTATGAATGAATTTTGTTAGACTTTCTTTTCATTCAACAATTAAGTGTCATTTAAATTATATTTCATTGGGAGTTTTATGTAGGCGTACGATATATTTTATGTATCGCGGTTATTCATACATATGTTTGTAATACATATGTATGTATATACATATAGTAACAATGCCAAATGAATTTTGTTTTTAAAGATGTAGCAAATTATATCTGCATTGTGACCTTTCAGTTTTAAAGCGAGCGTGAAATCAGAATTTTTGGTACAAATGTAATATTAAATTGTGGATGTTAAAGGTTAATTAAATTAAAACAATTATCCAGAATATTTCATTTTACACTTTAATTTTACCATATCATTTCATACTTACGCGCATCTTCTGGAAGGACCAACATAGGTCTAAAGTATATATAACCTTTGTTGATTTGGTACCTTTGAAAACTTCGTTCTCCTTCTACATTTGTCCCAAATAGTAGCTCGCCTTCGAAAACTGACCAATATATCCGCACAAGCTTCTTTCACTTTGTAAAGAAAATTAAAACTTTCATTCAAGCTGCGTACATGCTATACATTTCTGGTGAAAAAATGTACACCACGAAGTTAGGTGTATGAGTTGAATTATTTCCAACTAGAACAAAAGTTGACAATTGGTTACCCTGCCAATTTTAAATAAAAATTATACTATTTTGCTAACTTCGTGGTGTACATTTTTTCACCAGAATTGGAGCGTGTATGCACCTTCAATGTCGTTTACATAGCTCAACTAAAAAGTTTGTCTTCTATTATTGTACACAGAATCTTTGATAACTATTAACCCTCAATCCATGAAGGTATTTTAGGCACCTGAATTCCATGAACCAGGGTCGTTTTCGCTTTTGCGCTATAAAATCAACAATTATCAATAAAAAAATCTTAAATAATTCATGGATTATCTTTAAGCATCCTTATTTTTTTTTTTTTAAATTGGATATCGAGAAGCCTTTGGAAAAAGTTTTTTTTTCAAAAAAATACAGCTGTGGTAAAAATTATGGACAAATAAGTATAAAGGACAATTTCTTGAAGGAAAAAGCTTTAACTTTACGTAAAAAAATACTTAAGAAACTTCGCTTTCTTTTTGGCATTTTATTTTCGTGTTTAATTGGTACCTCACACCACCCTAAAATTTGTTTTATATTCATTCGTATAGGTCTGTGGAGACCAACACATAACTTCGAGTCTAGTTTTCGTGTGAGGCTTAACTAACTGAAGGGCCAACTGTTTGAGGAAATTCAGTCGTATCAAATACTCATTACGTGTAGACAAGCTGTATATGATATGTACCCTGATCTATCATGCTGAAAAACGGTTTCATACGCCATCTGTTCGTTTTACGAGCCACGGTATATTTCGAAATCATTTTGTCGAAAGTGTCGACGCCACCATTCATGGAAGTGTAAAACTCGATCATTTCTGGTTTCCCTGATATACCTGAAATGCCTTCCTTATGAGAAACCAACAACAATACTTTCTTTTTACGAGTAGTAAAAGATAATAGTGTAATCGATTTTGCATGATCGTAATCATAGTGAGAAGAACTAAGCGCCACTGGTCGCGAATATGATGGATGCCAGAATCCCGTATATTCTTCCTTATAGTGCCAATCACATCCAAGACCCCACTCGTTTTTCATCAAATTAGAAATATTAATGGTAGTAAACCAATTATCAAATGTAACGGTACGATTTGTATGGTGAATCGGTCTGTAAACAAATAGTAATTCGAAAAGTACTTATTCGATTTTCATGAAACAAAGACGGACCAACCAAAACCACTTGACCAAATAAAAAAAAATATGGCTAAGATCTCTAGGTAATCGGATTCCAAAGTTATAGATGCGCAAAGATTTCCTTCACAATACATAGACGTAAAAACTCTTAATAAAAGTAATTCAATAATACTTTGATATTTTTATTCTTTAATTTGCTTAAGAATGAATGGAAATGATTTTGTTTGTATGTTTATAAAATAGATTCTTTTTATTCCATTCAAAACAAAAACAACGAAAAAGTCTATACATAAAACCAAAACCTGATGCTTTAGAGGAAAAAATGTCATTCACGGCCAAGGAACGCAATCTGTTATGTTGCTTCATGACAATGGCGGTTCACACAAAGCAAAGCCAACCCGGAAAGTGATCTTCAACTTGTACGTAGAAGTTCTTCCGCATGCGGTATATTCTTCTGACTTGGACCCTTCCGTCTACTGTTTAGATGTCCGAAAATAGCTCGATGACTATTTTGCCTCCAAACAATCAAGTTTCTATAGTAAGGGCATCCATCAACTAGCCGATAGATGGCAAATGACCATTGATAGTAATGGTGAATATTTTGATTATTACCGTTTGTGACCAAAAAACACTACGTTTCCACTTATACAGCCAATATTATATTGGTAGTTGGCATGGGCAATGCAATTACATCTGTAATGGCTTTCCCTACTTTTTTAATCAAAAGATCGATCTTTTCTTTTTCCTTTCTAACTTATTACTCGCATGGTCGTAATCGAGAGGAAAATAATAACTCCTTAAAAAAGATTATCTCAAAGAAGAGTGGGAAATAACAGCAAACGGTAATTTAGAACTCTCAAATATTCACGATTTTTACAAAAAAAAAATTTTTTCGAAGTTGGGTCGAAAACGTCCTTCTCCGATTTTCTCAACTTGGCATTAGAGAGAAACCAACCTTGTCACCTAATATGTCTTTTAGTTCCACCTAGATGGCGCTAGGGTCCCATGGGTCCGCGAAATTACAAAATGAAGTTTTGCCCAGGACGAAAACGACCTTGGTTCATGGATTAAGGGTTAATTTTAAATTCTTTTGAAATAACACGTCGAGCCAAATTCGCTTATCCTTTTTTGACGAAATTCGGAATTCTCAATTTTGGAATGGCTTAGAATTTTAAAGTCAACTTAAATCCTGGAAGTTTCGATAAATTATAAAAGACAAGAACTCAACTCAAGACAGAATTCAACAATACCAGAAATGTTAAACAGAACGTATACAACAATGTATACAGAATGTATTATCAGATAAAACAAAATCGGTCTCAATTATCTTATTATTAATGTTTCTTTGGAATAACTAGAGTAATGGGAAAAGTAAACCTATTTGTGTGGACCTTCGCCCTGTACAAAATTTAAATTATCTGATCTAACATGCTGCGGTATCAAAAATCTACTTATGAAAAAATAACATTTAATTGCATTTCCATGAAATTGTAAATGTATCATTTCCGTTGGTTTATCTTCTTTGCTCAAAGCCATCATTTTTAGACCACATCTTAATCATGTGTTGGTATTAGTTATATTTGCTATGCCAAAGTATGTATTGCCAAAGTATTTGGTGTAATCAACGCAACCTACATTATACAAAGCCATAGTATAAAAAACGAAGTTTTTATAAAGGAATTAGAAACGAGGAAAAAACCAAACTTTTAGGCCCTTTGTACATTTCAGCTAAGCTAAGCGAAAAACGTAGTTTATATTAGCATAGTTTAGCCCGCTTAGCTCACTCCATTGCACATTTCAGCTAATTACATCGCTCACACATCCATTGATGTTTTTGCATAATTCATTTATTATGATTTATGACACGATACCTAATATAACTAAGTAGCCTACGAATTAATAATAAAATACACAAAAACATCAGTGTATAGCAAGGCAAAGACAACTCGATCTCAGATAGTTTGCATCGCTCAAAACAAAAAACGTAGCTCGCATAGTTTAGCTCAAGTGTGCCACGTTCCATTAAAACTCTTTATTTACAACGGAAAGCTATGCACATAGCCGACATCGCGTAGCTTAGCTCAGCTGAAATGTGCAACGGGCCTTAATATTCTGAAATATTTTCATAAATGTTTGAATTTCAACATTTATGAACATCGGTTAAGAATACCGTTTTCATTTACTTGTAATAATTGGTTTACTTAAACCAAAATTTATAAAATTTTCATAACAACAGCATTTTGGTCAAATTGAAATAAAAGCTTACTACAAATCGTGTGGTCATTAAGTCAATTCACATGACACAGATGGCAGCACAAATTTGGCAAAATCGAACCAAAAATCACCTTCTGGAAAAAAAATCCAAGCTCAAAAATGATAAAAAAGCAAAACCAATTCACAAAATATTAAGGACGGGTGAAAATTTTGTGATCAAAATTTTTTTTCGTAATTTTCTGTAAACAACTATAGACATCTGAGGTACACTAGTAGAAAAAGATAAATTTAGCAAGTACCACTGCTAGCAACTTTGACGTATTTTTCAAAATGAAACTTCGAAAAATATCTTTTACGCATAATTTAATTTTAATATTTGGGCAATTAATATTTAATAATATAGTCTTCTTGTGTTTTATTGTTAAAGATATTTAGAAAACTTTTATATAAATAATCATTGAAAAACTTGGAGCTAAAAAACTTGACTTAATTTACTTGTATAGTTTTATGGACCACATTGATTTGGGAGTTTAGTTGGGTGTTGAATTTGGGGTTAAGTTAAGGGCTCAGCTGCGATCCGAGTTTGAGTTGAGTTTGGGTTGAGTTCGGGTTGAGTAGGGGTTGAGTTGAGGTTGACTCAGGGCTCAGTTGGGGATTTATTTGGGGTTGTTTTGAGGGTTGAGTTGGAAGTTAGCTTGAGTTGTTTGTAGTTGCGTTTATGCACGCTGCTTAGTTTTTCGAATCGTTTTGATTTGAGGATTGAGTCGAGTTGGGGTTAAGTTAAGGTTGAGTTGAGGTTTGAGGTGAAAGTTAATTTAAGTTGGTTTAAGAATGGGTTGGTCGTTGAGTTAGGGTCTGAGTTGAGGGTTAAGTTGGGAGTTGAGTTGGAGTTGAGTTTGGGTTGAGTTGACAGCCGAGTTGGGGTTGAGTGATTGGTGATTGAGTTGGGAATTGCATTGGAATTGAGTTGGAGGCGGGAAATTGTGCTAATATGGTGAAAAATCAAGAAACCTGTATCGAATCTGGGGATAAATTTAATACATCTACTGTACCTGCGAGCATACGCCATACATAAAATCATTCGTCCATGCAAAATAATTTGTCCTCTACGAGAACCTTTGCTGAGATAACATCATCCATAATAAGTTCCAGTATTGTTGTACCAGCCGTTGAAAATAAAAATCCTCAACATCTGAACAGTATTTGTGGTGCCAGACAGTTTGCCGAAAAGTTTGGGGTAGAGGTCATTGAACCGACAGTATGGTTACACCTTTCCAAATTTGATCCGCAAACTAATAAAAATGATATATCAAATATGGCTAAAACTTGCTTGGAGATTGAGGACTGTAAAGTATTTTAACTTATTCCCAAACAACGCAACA
Organism: Tipula vernalis; assembly: GCA_958295665.1. Classification (NCBI taxonomy): domain Eukaryota; kingdom Metazoa; phylum Arthropoda; class Insecta; order Diptera; family Tipulidae; genus Tipula; species Tipula vernalis. The sequence continues at coordinate 330,656,627 of OY282558.1, forward strand.
TTGAATCGTTGGAGTTTGTTTTCTACAAATTGGGCATAAAAGCTGATTTACCGGTAAGGGCTCTTGATCCATTGAGTGAAGTTTCGGATAACCGCTGCAGCCAACAGTACGTTAAATTATAACTTACATTGTAGTAAATTTGTCCCAGGTGATAATCTGCAGGTAAATATAAATTGTTGTATAAAATTTGGCCATTGTTCGCAGTTTGGTTAAACATTTTAATGAAATTATTGTACTTTTCTGTTAGAGTTATTGGGTGTGTGAATTAATTCTTAGACTCGACATTTAGATGTCGCTACGTGAGATTGCGTATAGTTTGACAAGCAATTCCAATTGCATTTTGTAGCTGTCACAATTGTCAATCTAATTCAGAGCAGAAAGTGTTATTTTTCATATTACGTCATTTTTTTGTAATCGATTTAAAATGGATCGTGATAAGTCGATTTTTCGAGGGGTTCTTCTTTTCTTTTTTGATTCCAAGAAAACTGCCGCTGAAGCTCATCGATTGCTTTTTGAAACTTATGGTAATCAAGCTCCATCGAGAGCAAGCTGTTTCAGTTGGTTTCATCGATTCCAAAGTGGTGATTTTGACTTGACAGACAAAGAACGGCCAGATCAGCCAAAAAAGTTTGAAGATGCCGAATTACAAACATTATTGGATGAAAATGATGTCAAACGCAAAAAGAACTTGCAATGCAGTTAAACATTGACTGATCAACCATTTCTCATCGTTTGCACGCAATGGGAAAGATTCGAAAGCTAGGAAGATGGGTCCCACATCAACTGTCCGAAAATCAATTGAGAGCACGAATTGAAGCATGCAAAAAAAATCTTGCTGAGTACAAAAAACATAGTTTTTTGCATCGAATTGTTACTGGCGATAAAAAGTGGGTCTATTACGACAACCCCAAACGTAAAGCAGCTTACGTCGATCCAGGCCAAGCAGGACCATATCGCAGCCAAAACGAGATATTCATTGCGATAAGGTTATGCTGAGTATTTGGTGGGACCAGAAAGGTGTGGTGTATTATGAGCTGTTAAATCCAAATGAAACGGTTACAGGTGATCGCTACCGGAGCCTACTGGGCAATTTGGCACGTGCATTAGACGAAAAACGGCCAGCAATAGCGAACAAAAGCTATAAAGTTTTGTTTCATGATGACAATGCCAGACCACATCGTTCAAAAACCGCTCAAAACAAGGTAGAGCAACTCGGTTGGGATCGGCTTGAACAACCTGCGTATTCTCCAGACCTTGCACCTTCCGACTACCATTTGTTTCGATCAATGCAAATAGGCCTGGCTGACGTACGCTTCCGAAACGCCGGAGAAGTGCGAAATTGGATCGATGGCTGGATAGCTGGGAAAGTTGAAGGCTTCTTCAAACGAGGAATCCACAAACTTCCCAGGAGATGGCAGGAAGTCATAGCTAACGATGGCGAATATATTGGATAAAATATACTGTATCGTTATCTTTTAATAAACATTTCTGTTTTATAAAAAAAGTCTAAAAATTAATTTACACACATAATACTATTTAGTATACAAATTTGATTTTCTTGCTTTAGTTGAAACTCTTGATCGTATTAATAATACGCGATGGGGTGGTGTTGGTATTTATTTTCGGTCTACTTTGGGGGTTAGTAAATTGTTCTCGGGTGCCTTTGGTAAGGTTGAAGTTTTGACATCTGAACTTGTCGATCGATTTGGTAAAATTCTTGTTTTGATTATTTATAACCCGCCTCCTGCTTGTGATTTCTACTTTAATATGTTGATTAACAATAAACTAAGTGCTTGCTTGAGTTTACATAATTTATTTTATTTACCTTATCAACCGATTAGATTGGATAGCTGTCTATTGGATTTAATAATTTTGTATGAGGTTGATAAGCAAAATATTATCTCTTTTGGGCAACTTGCTGTTCCTGCTATTTCTGATCATGACTTTATTTTTGCCTGCTATAAGTTCAGTCGTACCAGAGATAAAATTTCATATATGTACTGATTATAAAGGAATTAATCATGAGTATTTTATAAATTGTTTCTTTTCGTTAGATTGGTTAAATATTTATTTTTATCCTGGTGAGAATGATATACTTGAAGAATTCAATTCAAATTTCTTAAAATTAGGTACTATTTGTGTGCCTCGTAAAACAATTATAAATAAATGTCCCACTGCTCCGCGGTTAAATGCACATATTTTGAAAAAATATAAAAAATTTAGATTAGAGCTCGATTTTGAATCATTTAAATATTTTAGAAATAAATCCACCAAATACATCATTAATTGCTAAAAATATATTTTATTTTGGGTATTTACACAAACCTAAAACAACGTGGAGAGATTTGAAAAAACTAGATATTTCATGTAAGTCGACTAAAGGAGTCATTGATTTTTCTGCTGATGAAATTTTGGCAGAGATCAGTAAACTTAATAAATCTAAAGGTGTTTTGATTTTACCCGATTTTAATTTTATTAGTTCTGGTAGTTATGGTTTTGTTTTTGATTGTGTCGATGAACTTATGGTATTGAAAGCAATTCGTACAGTTAAGTCTAATTCGATGGCATGACATGGTAAACTTTAAAGTACTAAAATTATTTATTGATTTGTTTCTGTCCCAAATTACATTTATCATTAACCAGTGTTTGACGAAATCAGTATTTCCTGATTTGTGGAAAGTGACATCGATTATTCCCCTACCCAAAAAGGATGTAATTTCTAATATTTGCTGATTCCGCCTCTAAATCGCAGAATCGGCATCCGTCTGTCGTACTTAGGCCCATCTTCTTAAGGTGATATCTTAAGAGGACATGACCTGTGAGGAAGCCAGTAAGCAGCCTCAACTCATGTTTCCTAAGTTCAAGACATTTTTTAATCCTGACTGACGAAGGTGATATAAATTTCTTCGCCTGTCGCAAACCTGGAATTATGCGCCAGTAGGAGGACTTTTGAGCATCCTCTCAGCGTTTTACCGCTGCTCTAAGGTGTTTCTTGGTGACGCCGCAGAAGGGCTCTGGTCCAACAAATGGAGTCAGAACCCTCGCGGGCGAGGCCATCAGCTGCCTCATTATCTTCGATTCGAGTATGACCTGGTACCCACATAAGTGTTACCTTATTTGAGCCTGCCAGATGTTTGATAATCTTCAGAAAATCCCATACTAGCCTTTACTCAACGGTACAAGACCTAAGACCCTTTAAGGCCGATTGGCTGTCTGATAGAATATATATCTTTGCATCGTTTAAGCCTTTTGCTTTGCCTATCACAGCGCAAAGTTCTAAAGCATGTGCTTCTGCTTGAAAAACGGTAACATTGGTACCCAAGGACTTCGAGAGGGCAGTGCGATTCCCGTGTATTCCTACCCCGGCCCATCTTCCATTTTTGATCCGTCTGTAAACCATACTATGGACCCTCGCTCAAAGGATGGTCTACCTGCACTCCACACACCACGGTCGGGTAACCTAACACAAAATGGTTTGTGGAAGTTCAGTTTAGCCGTCGGAAGGAATTTCTATGGTAGGGTCTGTCTGAAGATGACCCACTATATCCACCATATTTCAGGGCCATAATTGCAGCATCCTTTTTAACATACAGGTGCAACGGAGTCAGTCCTAAAAGTGACTCCATCACAGGCAAAGAAAATTAAGTACGTCTTACATCCAAAATACACTTACATTTTGTAAAATTATCGGAAAATATCCAAAGAATAATTTTAAGGCGCATTCATGGTTGGTTTCGTTAGCATGGTTGCTTTCGTCGTAACGAACAAAGGCGTTAGCCAACCTAAAGAAATAAGATGCTAGAAGTGGACATAAATCTTAAACTACTGTTCCAGCGAGAGCCATTTGTAGGTATCATTACTAAGCAAAATGGTTGGAATTCTTTTCTAAGTGTTTCGACCTATTATTAAGCGGATTTTAACATGAAATGAAGCCATGAAACGACAATCAACATGCACATAAGCGTACTTTTTTCACACATAAAGTATCGGTTGTGTATACATAAATTTTCAATTTTGGTTTTTTTGGGAAAGCTCTGTTATTTACTCTGTTAAATACTTAAAAAGTAAAAACACATCCTGTTCATGCAATCTTTAGGTTTTTTTGTAAAATAGTTTATTAAACATTAGGTTTGCATACACGATATTTATTTAGTTCTATTTTTCGGTGTCAATAAGTCAAAGAAATTTTGAAAATTTGAGAATTTTGAAATTTAGGATAAATTTATCAGAAATGTATACTTAAACTAAAGATTTTTAAAAGATAATTTAAACATTGATAATGAAAGTAAACTGTTTATCAAACAAATCAGTTTCAACCTGTCTAGCCAAACAAAACCTGTCGGGCTTTTTCATTTTCCATTAATTATAAATAATAAAAATTACAAATATAAATCCAAGCTGACATTTAATTGATTTTTTTTTTATACATATCTAATTTATATTCTCGTGTATTGTAATTGAATAAAATGTTTGTTTCTCCTTAGTCTTTTATAGTTCTCGAATAAGTAAATAATTGTTTTGAATTCTCCCGGATGCATTCATTAATCAATTAAGATTAAGCCAACCACCATCATAATTTTGTTTTATTATCAATTTATATACAAATAAAAATATATTTATGTATGAATAAATATAATATTGGTTTTCGCCTAATAAGATCTTTGAATATATATTAAATGTTTTAAGTCAAAGATATACTATTAACAAAATTGTGCATGTTATTAAGAAAATTGTATAGTAACTCTTTTGTAAAGGCCACGATCAGTATTTAATATTTACGTAGGATCTGCACGTGGAACGTGGTACCATTAGGAAAATCGGGCTCGTTTCAAACTCTTATTACATGTATGTATATGAAAGAGTATCGATTGGAACTTTCTGTTGAGCCGTCTAGAGTTATTTGGCATGACAAACGGTACGATTAAGAGAATTGGGCTGTTTAATCGGTAATATTGCTTAATTGTTTTGCCTTACAAGCGGATTCTATTGTATTTAGAAACATAGATTATTTAGAGTAACATAATCCTATTTTCATTGTAACATAATTCTATTTTAAAACAAACCGACTAAATGTTACACGAGATGTGATATTCTTACAAAATAAGCTAAATTTCAGAACATCTACGATAAATTAGGTCACTATGCTATAGAATAATTTTAGGCAGTTTATAGCAATTCGAATTCTTTACCTATAATCGTCCAAAAACAAATAAGTACTCGTACTTCAAGCTTTTAATTCTTTTCTTTGCTTACTAAATTTCACTTAGATCCGTTGACTTAATTTAGACTTGACAAAATGATGATCGGTACTTACTAATATTACGGACCAATTACTTACACGTTTTACCTTTTATTTTAGACAACAGTAGCTATTGTATTTGGAATAAAAAATGATCAATTTCGGTCAATGTGTCCAAGAAAGTGTTTCAAAAATGTATGAGATTCACAGAGTTATTTTTTACCTAGCACCACGTTCATTTTGTGATATTATGGAAAACAAATATTTGGTTTACACTAATTTTGGACTGATTGATGCAGAGTTCGATCAGCTTAAAGACTTCAAAGTATCGAATATAGTGAACTGCTTGTTATTTTCCGAGCAATTCATCAACAAAAAAAGATATAATTTTGAAAGCAGGTATGTAGGTACTTACTGGTATATTTTTATTGAGTTTAGATTTTAAAATGTTGGCTTTTTTCCAAAATACGGAACATGATTAACATGTGGCTCTTTCAATTTTTCCAATGTACCAATTTAAATAAAATTTTTAAAATCACTTAAATCGGTCATGTTTACCGTTATTTTGACATAATAACGTTTTACACCTCAGAGCCGCATGTTCGGAAAGTAAGTGACACGAAATTGTGGCCTTGATCGTGGGACTCATCAACAATAAGCATTACCTTTAATTTTAATCTATGATTGCTTAGGTTGGTTCTTAGGCTTCATGCCTCACGCCTAATATTATCGCAATGACGTGATCAGGCGGCGATGAAAACCGCGCCGCGATCCCCTGATTTCGAGCGATTTAAATGCTTGAACCAGCGTTGCGAGAGAATGGCTCATCCGATCGGAGCAATTCTAGCGTCAATTTTTGCGTAAAGAAACATTCAATGTAATCAATTCTAGATACTAGTAAGTTTCGAACAAAGATTCCACTAATTTCAATCCTACGAAAAAAGGGGGCTCAATATTTATTAATTTGCATCTACATTTGCGTCTCTGAACAAAAGAGATGTATAAAGTTTTAATCACATAAGGATCATTTGGAGATGTTTAGCAACAAATTATGTGAGGTACACCAAGCTTTGAAGCTTCAATTACATCATTGGTACAAGAAATAGTTTTAAAAATTTTACTGTCGTCCTCATAAATGAGATATCGGTGTAACTCAGACAATTTACCATATCATTTACGAAAAGGATTCCCGAAAAAAATTTCAACCACTCTTGGAAGTGAAACTACTAATTTTCACAATTTGAGTTCTAATTTCCCGATAAGGCCAAATTCAATCAACTAGCAGCAAAAAGTTACAGTTCAAAGAGTCTAGATTCCGCACAATTCATGATCGATCTCGTCAAAGGCCTTACAGAAATCAATGTAAAACACCTGTACAATACCATTTAATAAAGCATTTAAAATAAAATTTGTAAACAAAACTAAGCTGAAAACAGTTGACCTACCAGGAAAACCCATGCCGTCTAGTTTCTCAAAAAGCTTTGATAAAACTGAAATAATGCAAACACCGCTATAGTTCTCCAGATCGCTACGAGATCTAGATTTGAAAATCGGATTAACAAGTAACCGTTTCCATAGAATAGGGAAACAACCATAGAAAGACTTCGATTAAATAGGAAGGAAATACTAATGGCAAGAATTAATATCAAGATTTGACAATTTGGATAAAATAGTATTCACTTTCAGACGAAAGATTGAAAATGTTGACTTACTTACAACATTATTCAAATTACAAAGATTAGATTATGAATTATAAACACTCTTAAAGAAATCAGTAGAAGGGTAACAATTAGATTTTCTTTTATAAATAATTAACAAAGTGCCAAAAGTGATTTGGTTCAAATTCCAGAATATAACTGCGCTGTAAAGAAATCGGTTTAGACATAAATACTTCTTAGCTCTTACGCATTAAGTCCATCAAGCAATCATACACATCCAGAATTGCATTTAAAGAACTGTAATATAGAATGAATATGTTTTCTGCAAGTTAAGCGACACTGAAAAAACGTTTACGAAACTCTAAATTAACATTGGAGGCAAACTTTATAAATTTAAAATTCAAACGAAGATTATAAACAGAATAATTGACAAAATTGTTCCCGCCGATGATATAAAAAAGCTTTAAGACCTTGAAAACATACGTGTGTTGTACAGGCATTATCCAGCTCCTGAAATAGAGGCCATGATGGTGTTTGCAATGATTTAAAAGTCATTAGTCGCAAAACATGCATCTGTCGCACGTACAAAGGATGTAAGAGAGTTGCACCGCCCCCAATAGGCTAAACCATACAGGAGGATAGAATCAACTAGGGTAAAGTAAACCAATTTCAGAAGATGTACTTAATGGACAGTATAATCGTAAAACGTACATTTTCCTGGAAACCATTAGAATTCTTGATTTAAGACCTTCAATGTGCACCTTCCAGTTAAGCTAATTTCATTAAGCCAACGTATGGTGAAGCAGCAATTAGAGCTAATATTGGACTCTTATTACAGCTAAATGCATGCTTCCAACAAGAGAGAAAGAGCATGCGCAAACGCAGTGAGGGTACCACAAAAATACTCGTTGAAGATTCCATTTATGTAAACCAGAAAGATCAACGACCCCAACACCGAACCTTAGGGAACTCCAAACATAATATACAGCTCCTTGCTCAGTAGATTATTGACGCGGGCTACTTGAATTCGATCACTTAGCTAATCACAAAGCCACTTGTGTATCATTCCATGAAAACCACAACTCTACCAAAGGCTTTGGTTAAGTCAACAAACATTGCTGAAAACATAAGGCATCGATAGAAATTCTAAAATCGCTTGTTCAGTATTTTTATTGTTACGAAATAGATATTGGTCGATAGTTATTTACACTAGTTTTATCATTTTTCTTAAATATAAGAATAACAACAGCTCTTTTCAAGGCTGCAGGAAAAGACAAAGACAAGACCTCTACATAGACGTCATGAAATTCCATCTATCCCAGGAGACGATGGAGAAACATAGCAGTTCCCTATACACATAAAGAAATCATTAAATTCATTAGCATTGGGCGCTATTAAATAACTTATTCTATTCTACCCTACGTGTCATCGTAACAATATTATACTATCATAACCTCGGTTTTACACCGGTTAGCACAATAGTATTATACTATTGTGCTAGTATACTGTCTATGGTGTAACCTCGCTATATATTTTGAGTTCAATGCCGAATAAAATGTAGACTATTTATTGTTAATCTAGCAATTTTTTTTCTTCAAACTGGCACCGATCAACCATGGATTAAACGGTATAGAAGCTGTAGGAATGTGGATGACTTACCTGAAAGAGGTTTAGATAGAATCACTTCAGAAAAGAACGATAAGGCCATTTTGAAGTTGTTAGAGAAAGATTCAATAATAAACCTACTTTCAAGCAAAACAAAAGCTATGTGCGAACGATGTTGAAGTGTCAATCAATACAATTCGACGAAGGCTTGGATAATTCGGCATTAAAAATCGGAACACACAGTATGAACCTTTGTTGACAGAGGGGCCACATCGAAAAAGTGCTGACTTGGGCAAACGAAACAATTTTTTTTATGAAGACAAAGCTTAGAGGAAAAACAATATCAACCACACAGCAGATTGTTCGTGTTCTCAAAAACATTTGAAAAAAGTTTACTCCAGAATATGCGGCCAAATTAAATGTAAGCTGCCCTGATAGATGTCAGTCTATACCAGACAATCTATGGCGACTGGACTACATACTAAGATAATTGCGAAATTAATTTTATGTTTATTATTTATTGGGTTTTTATTGTTTTCTATAAGATACTTGCTCGCGGAACATAATGTACTTTATATTTTTTTTAAAGTGATTTCCTTCCTTTTCCAAAATATATATACAATTCTTCCTTTTTCAATTCTTATTTATAGTCTTAAACTAAAAATCAATTCAAAAAATTTCAAAATTTTCGCGGAATAATTTCAAAATATTCTCTGAAAAATTGCTTGCACCTTCGAAAAACTAGTGATACACAATCCTAACATGAAAATCTATTAAAAATTATTTACGTATTTTGGAATAGATCAAGTAAAAATTTTTCTGGAAATTGAGATAATTTGCCGAAAAAAGTTGGCTTCTTTTTCTAAAAACTATAGATACACGTAAGATTTTACGTTCAAAAATGTTCGAACAATATCTATCTCTTCTTCTATCCTACTTCTATTAAATCTTAAAGTTTCATATTAATTAATTTGACAATGAAATGGTTTAACATTAAAAATGGTGAACGTGAACCGGGGTTCCAGCTGAAGACAACCTCAGAGGAATGAAACTATGAGAACCAAACCGGCGAACAAAACCCCTTAAAAATCAAACCAGAACAAAACCTAGAGGATAAATATTTTATGTGGAAGCCAATTTTCCCGGAAAATTGTCTCATTTTCCGGGAAAATTTTCACTTTTCCTAAAAAAATTGTTGTTATAATTTTATTTAAGGTAAGTAAAAAATGTACTACTTATTTTTAATAGACTTTGATGTTTGCGTTGTTTATCAATAGCTTTATTATGGTGCAAACAATTTTTCCTGGAAATTTTTTTTTGCATTTTTTTCAATTTTTTTTCCACTTAAGTACATAGTTTAAAATTATAAATAAAAATTGAAACAATAAGAATTGTACACATTTTTCAAAAGCAAGGGTTTCGGGGTAGCCTCCATTCTCTAAGGTATTAATCGAGTTAAAATTACATTAGAAAAGTTATTGTTTAAAAAACTTACAGTTTACCATTTATGATACTATCAGAAGAAGCGATAAAAGCATAATAGCGTTGCCAGACTGGGGTTTAATAAATCCGCGATTTAGCTAAACTGGGTCAGGTACTCTAACAAACAAAACGCGTTAAGTAAAAATTAGGGTTGACACACTGCGGCTAAACTCGAAAAATTCACCAAATCCGATTTATTAAATCGCAGTGTGTCAAATAAAGCTCTTTGATCTGTGCCTGCAAGGTTGACGAAGCAATTTTAAAACTAAATAAAAAATGGGTTGTATTATTAACACATTCGCTACCAGTCGTCACATACGTGTGATACTTCGGTTTGTTATCACAGCCCTTCAGTCAAATATATGTGACAGACGTTTTCGGTCAATTTATGAAAATATGTTGAAACGCGTAAATACGTAAAGTCCAGTCCAATTGGTGGCAATTTCGAAAACAACCCTGGGCTGTTGTGAACGGTTTTGCCAGGTGACGCTGGTTGCGAACGAGTTAAACAGAGAAAAATAATCGGATTTTTATAACAAAAAAAGTTTGGAAAAAGTGAAAAATTTCTTGAGAAATCTAATAATTTTTGCTTGCACGTCCTAAAAACTGTAGATATACAACCCTAACAATAAAAATTATTAAAAAATATACATTTTGCCTGATTTGGAAAAACAAATTTGAAAAAGTGAAAATTTTCCTGGAAAATGAGGTAATTTTCTGGGGAAATTTGACTTGCACCTCGTTAAAACTATAGAAACATAATCCTACATAAATATTAAATGATCGCTCCATTTTAGAATTGGAAAAGAAATCCTGTTAAGTTTCAATTAAAGAGATTTGTTAACTACATAGCTACTTTAAACAATTTAAAAATTGATTACTTACGTTTAACATTTGTTCCTGTATCCGTGGAATTATTTGGTTGGTCACTTTTATTATCAACATTTTCATTTGTATTATCACTAACAATTTCTTTGATTCTTTTTTCACTAAGAACACTTTCGTCGGAAACATTTCTATCCAATTTTGAAGCGCTGACAGCATCACCACTTTCAGCATCATGAAAATCACAAATTTCATCACTTTCTTGAGATTCCAAGTTGCTTAACTTCTCATTAAAATTATTAATCGAACTCTGTTGATTAACATTCGAAATCAGTTCATTTTGATTATCGGTCGCCGTAAGATCATTTTTATTAACTATCACATTTCCATTCTGAGTTTCCTCGTTCGTACTTGAATTTGAGTCATTTAACACTATTGGAGTTTCAAAGTTGTTGTCTTTTTCAGAGGGTTTAATTTCTTGTTGTTCGGTAGTGGATTCATTTGATTCGTTTTCTTTTTTTTCGTGACCTTCCTCCTCTTCCATTGGAATTAAGGTTTACAATGGATTGTTTTGGTCGGACTAATTTAAGTATTATTGTAAAATAATATTATATCGTTCATTTAATTAAATATCATTTTAATAGTATATACCAATAGCAACTACTATTAGTAATAGAAAAACATAAAACGCCTGGTGGTCGACAACAAATTATACAGAAATTATTTAGGTAGCTCCGTAATTCGGTTAATAAACTACATAAAGACTATCGATTTTATTTTGCTACAAAATTTTCTTTTTCTTCATACTTTATAATTTTTAGTTTACTTAAGTTATATTATAGCTTAGCATAATTCTTGATAACTATTATATAATTAACATTTCATTGATATTTTATTTTATAAAAATAGTACAGAAATTGTTTCTTTCATTTATGACGTCATTAATGTCATACAATTATTAGCTTTGTAAAATTGTATTTTTATTTTAATCAAATATTTTTAAATTATACACTTTATAATTAAACATTCTGTTTAATGTAAGATTTTAGTAAATTACTTTATTTATTTCATAGTCACTTTTATATATAAATCCGGTTTTCTTATTTATTGAAAAAAAAAAAAAAAAAATTACACGAATTTTACTCTTGCTTGTGTTATTTTGACAGGTGAATTGATGAAAATATACAAATAATTTGTTTTAGTGTTAGTGCTGATTATGATTTTTCTACTTTTGTAAGCTGACATCTTTCGGACGATCTATAAAACAATAGTTGGTCAGCAAAAGCCTTTTCAAATAAAGCTAAAGTTACACCGATGTACACTATTCCGCTTTTTATACCGAAGTATAACAATAGACGAAAAACAAAAAATTGTATTTTATTCGATTTTTAAGGGAATAATCGAAAGGTAACTTCATTCGAAAATTTAATTGTTTATAAGCGTCAGCGGCTAAATGGTTAGAGTTACACAGAAATGTATTTAACAAAAAAGACTGCTCTAATTCTTAACTATACATTTTTTCGTATTAAACCCATGTATTATCTATCTATCCCCGTTATTCCCATCTACTTCAACAGTCGCTTTCCGATCGACCACTGCAAGTACTTATAAGCACTTATGGTACATGTCTTTGCTAAATTAATTACTCGTAACTGCTCTACCTTTTTTTATGAATAGCTAAGTAGCTATAAAAGCAGTTATGCCAACATTCTTCGCTGCTTAGGTCATATTTGATATTAATTTGCTTAGGTCATATTTGATTTAAATTGTTTCAACAAAAATTAACGACAATCGTAATTCATATAAATTTTTGTTATTTTGGCACGATTTTATGAATGACGATAAATAAATAAAAATCCGAGAAGCCAGATTAATCTTCAGTCGAGGATTCTTTTCTTTGCTGAAATATTCGTACTTTGAAGGGCGATAACCGTGAGTCTAGGCCACTTTTGCTTAGGCAACCTAATACCATCGTGTTTGCAATAGAATTACCTTCATTTTGATATACATATGTCAGTTAAATAACAAATTAGGATAGATTAATAATGCAAACCCAACTATTTACACCTGGCAACTTAGAAGTAGGGCCAATCAAAAGATAGACAACCTAATCTTTTCTTGTACAGATTAGGGTAGGTCGATATTAGTCGGCATCTTAGACTTAGACTATGACTTGAATGCAGGGCCCCAAGCGAACAATATACGGACTGCTAACACATTGACAACTCCTCGAAAATAGTCTAGTTATCATAGGACGGGAACGACATGCTTCGTTTTTGCAACATCAAAGTGTTACGTTTACGAAGTGTTGTAACACTCCTTTCCTCTTCCTTTAAAATTCATATAGGAACTACTTAGGTGTAATGTTTATCAGCAAAAAATTTTGTTCATAAAATTCTTTACAAACTTTATGTTTAGGTGTATAGCAAAAATGAAACATTTATGTCATTTCTATCCCTTCCTCGATAATTGAATTTATTTGCGAAGTATTTTTACACAAATTCTATTGAAATTAGAGAATGTGTTTGTGTTAGTGTATAGCAGGTGGTTAGGTGTGAATTTGCTCGGGGGATTCAAGTACTTGTTGTCACTTGTTATCAGTTCCATACCTTGTAGCTTCCACAGGTGATCATGTTACCTCCATGTGGTGACCGCTTTTAACTAGATTGCTGATTCTTTGGCTTCTAGGCTAAAACACGGCGCTAAAGGATGGCTTCTGGCCGACCCCGTACGGCTCATTGACATTTATATAACGTGCTTCCACGGGCTACAACTCGAGTACTTTCAAATCTGAGAGTGGATTCATAAATGCCGGTTTAGCGGAATCCTCCCACAGAAGATTTGCAAGCAGATGTACACCGCAGAGTGGCGAACTATAGCCCCTACTCTGGAACTTGGTCGTAAATGACCTGTTGCTAAGAGTGGAGGACAGTGGCTTCAAGGTGGTTGCCTATGCAGATGATATTGGTATTGGTGTCCGTGGCAAATATACCGGCACCCTTAGTGAGCTTATGCAAAAAACCCTAGGCATTCTTTCACTATGGGCCAATGGCTGTGGGTTGAATGTGAACCCATACAAAACGAATTGGTTCTCTTCTTTAGGAAATATAAACTTCCTCACATCGATCCACCCACTTTAAATGGGTTCAGCTTGACTTTTACAGATGAAGCGAAGTTTCTGGGTCTCGTTTTGGATAGCAAATTAAATTGGAAACCTAATATTCTGGAAAGGGTAAAGAAAGCTACGGTAGCGCGATATTCTTGCAAAAATGCCCTTGGGAAAGGATGAGGGCTGGAGTCCCGCATCGTACATTGGCTTTACACCGCAGTATTCAGACCCACACTTTTGTATGGGGTAACAGTCTGGTGGCCTGGTGGACATCCACTCAGACACTGGAGACTCTGCTATTTTTGACTCCTCTAGATATCTTGGGGAAACAGTTGCCAGCTTGTACTGCCATACGACTGAAATCCACAGGGCACTCATCTATATTGTGTAACAAACAAATTCCCAAGACCACTGACTATCTGTCGACACTATCTGTCGACACAAAGTTCCGAATTAGGATTCCACCGTCACTATCTGTCGACACAAAGTTCCGAATTAGGATTCCATCCAGGGAGGACTGGATGATTAGGGCCGTTCTTATATATTTAGGCGCCCTGGGCTAAAAATATTAGGCGCCTTTGTCGAAGCAAAAATTTTTTCCAGTGCAGAATCATCTTCTATTTTAAAACCAGTACATTCGACACCATGAAATTCTATAGAAAATACAAGACATGAAGTTCAAACAGCATTTACAAAGAGAGGCATTTAATTCCAGAAGCGAGAAAAAACGTTAGTGATTTCATATAATTTTCCTTTTTATTTAAATCAAGCCAAAAGACTAGGTCTTGGACATTTGGTGGCGCTACACCCCTTATAGCCCCATGATAAAGATGGTCTTGTGGATGATGGGTGCAGTTTTGGAACCAGGAGTTCTAAACTTCTTCACTGATGGTTCAAAACGGGATAGGAAAGTCGGTGTTCTGCGAGGAACTTTTGTTAAATTTCTCCTTCCGTCGTAGCATTTTTCAAGCTGAAAGGAGTTTGTGCTCTCCGCACATGCTTATAGCAAACTATTGCGACGGCCCGTTGGTGGATTGTTATACCGGGAGTTGGTGGTTTGGCGTCTATTGGAGGGGGGGATCAAAGTTGAGTAGATTAATCTACCAGCTCCGTAACCTTCCAGTAGGGTGCGCATCACGTGAGCTGTTCTGGTCTTGTCATTAGGCAGCTGCGTGATGGGTACAATTGTGTAAGGGGTAACCTGTTCACAATTCGCAAGTGTACGTACTGCCTCTTCGTGGCAACCACTGGTAACTAAGGCCACTTGGCACATTTTTGGCCATTTGGCACAGGCTAAAGTACGGCGCTAAAGGAGAAAACCTTGACAAAAAACCCTAATCTAAGGTGGAACAGCATATGCCGAAAGATGAATGGCTGATAGGTTAATCAGCCCAAAATATGCGGACTCTGGATACCAGGCACCCTCCAGTTTTATTTAGCCTTCCTGTAGTAAAGCTGGGTGACCTACAGGTGATTTGCAATTCCGAGCAACTCGTAAGAGTAAAATCAAACGGAATACGGGGCAGGAGTAGGAATATACGAGAGTGGGACAACCCTCTCGAAGTCCTTGGACTCCAATGCTACCGTCTTTCTAGCGGAACTACATGCTGTAGTAAACATCTAGGAGGGAGAGCAATAAGCCCAGATAGTATGTACCACGTACCGGGAGGCAGTGTCGTCAGGTTCATTAAGAACCTGAATATTGACTGGACGGATAATTAAGCAGGGGCCAGCACAATAGATCTTTTAGGTCGCAGTGCGAAGTGGCTGATCGCCCGCATGCCCCCCCCCCCCCCCCCGAATAAGAATAATAATAATACCGGGAGTTCAATGTATTGCATTATTATCCTCATATTATGTAATAATATATAAGTATATAAAATGTTGATTTCAATATAAAATATAAAACTAACTACGCCCCCCCTCCCCACCAAAAAGTTAAACGTCAACTCATGACTGGGGTTCGTTCACACCCGATCAACTCAAGCTGCAACCGAAACCGACCTGACACCACTCACAGACACAGACCTTCGAATTGAATTATGGTTCAGAAGGGGAGTCGATAATATTGCTCGTTAGCTCAGGAGCTTAGTTTAAGTCAGTCATGAGTTGTAGGGTTAAGTATGGTTGTGCGACGTATTTTGCGAATCCGCTTAAATTATTTAGCGGGCAATTATTTTATTTTGCATAACATGATACTTTTACCTTGAACGTACCTTTCCAAAAGAAAGAAGCTACATATTTGCAAATTTATTCATAAATCTAAAATAATTCCTGTCGACGAAATGGGGTATTTGTTGCCTTTAGAACACGAGAGGTTGTTTGTCTGTATCTTTGCAGTTTGGGTGGGCTAGAGCCTATAGACACTCCCAACCCTATCGCAGTGAAACTTTTAACATCCCACCTTAAGCACTACTTACAAACTGCTTGGCTCCAAGCAAAACCAACAAAAATGTTTATACATGACATATTGTATCTATGATGCACGCTTACTATTAAATTCAACTACTATTTCTATAAGTGTTAGTGATATTTTCTACTATTTTTGATACAAACTACAATTAAAAATCGAATTATATAAAGATTATACTCGGTCACGACACTAATACTTACAGAAATAGTAGATTTTATTTTGTGTTTGTATCGCAATGGTACGGCTTATATAAACATTTTTGTTGGTTTTGCTACATGCTAGCATGTAATAGTTCTGACTGAACGGGGGTTCAATGGATCCATAAAAATATGTTTTGCATCCTTTTCGTATCGGGATTCAATCGGAGATTCGAACCCGGTACCGCAGTTTTAACCATGGTGCCGTTGGGTCAGAAACCAAAACCAAAGAAAAAAATAACAACAGCTACAATTTAACAATTTTCAATGATAACCCCGGGCGCCCATCATGGGGCTAAATCTATTTTTTTAATGCATTTGTACATACAAGTAAAAATGTGGAAAATTCTGCATTTCTGATTATTATTAATAAAAAACAACTCATATTTTTAATATTTTCATTTTATTATATCTAGTAATTTAAATTTGTAATGTTTAATTAATTTAAGTTTCTTGTTATTATTTTATACAACCAGAGATGTTTGTTGTTTTAAAGTAAAAAATACACTATTATGTTAATTGTCGAATTTATTATTTTATTATACCACTTAAAATATTTTTATAAATCTTAAAATTATAATTAAAATAATTAAACTCAAAATTATTATTTTTTAATATAGACTGTATATATATCAAAATATATATACATTAAATATTTGTTTTATTTTTAATTTTATAATGTAATATGTATATATAAAATTAAACGTACATTTTTTAAAAAGTAAGTTTTATTTTATTCGTAATTTTTAATTATTTATATTTTTGATTTGAATAACCATTCAATGTAAAATGATGTCAACTTTTACCCTCTAAATGTTTTGGCGCATCGGCATACGTAAATTTTAATTTAAACGCTTCAGCAACTAATATACCAATATGAGAATCTTCCCAATTTTGTGTTGGAAGATTTTGTAGCAATAGCATCAGACCCTGAAATGATTAAAACATTAACATACTATGTACAAATCATCGTTATGAAAAGAGGTGAAGCAAAGGTATCATAACTCGACGTTGAAAATGGTGAATGCTATAGACTGAGACAACAACAATGAAACATTCAGTTTTTAAAGTTTATTGTAAATAACTTTAATTAATTTTATTGACTGTTTCTTGTTTATTAACGCTTCATTTTATATTTGTGTATTTTATTTATTTTTTATTTTATTTGTCTGTTTAAATATACAAATATTTTGCTTTAAAGAACAAGATCTACTAGTTATGCGTAGGTAATCAAATTCCTCGGTCAAATGTGTAACAAAACTTTTAAATGGTTTAGCGTGTTAAAATCTGAAAAAGATTTTTTCAGATCAATAACTATCGGATAAAGATAAATTACGGTTTAACCTCGCTTAACGAGCACCTCATATAATGAGTAAAACAAATTGTAAAAAATGACTCGCTTAATGAGCGACGTTTCGCAAAAACGAGTAACAAGAAGAGGGGCTCAGAGAGACCCGGATTGTGCGGTTAATATACGCATATTATTTTGTTGTTTTAAAAAAAATGTAACGTTAAGCGAGGTATCAATGTATCTCTCTGATCTCTACGATGTAATAAAAAAAACAGGAAATCTATAAAAATTCTCAAAGGCAATTTAAAGATTTTTTGGTAAAAAAAGGTTTTCATTAATTCGTGGTATTCATTCTGATGTAAATATGTAGTTATAAAATGCAAAATCACCACCGATAAGAATAATTGTAGATAGCGGCATGCCTATTTATTACCTTATCAATTATATTGGAGTCATAATATCTACTTACCTGAAAATCTTTTTCCTGTAATAATTGTTCCCGCCAATACAGTAAAAATGAAGCGCACACGTACAATTGAAACAATGCAAATCCATCAGATTCAGCTAAATACGTATCCCATAGTCGAATTGTGCAATGAAGTGGCAATTCTCGCGTTAACAAATTATTCATCCACCGAAATGAAAATTGCAAATAATCAACTCCGTGCTGTTGTAAATGCTTATGCAAATTACCGTCAATCCGCTGTATTAGCTCTTTAAGCTGATTAACTTTAGCTTGTATACCTAATTGCGCAAATATATAATTATCTTGGATACAATCTAAAAATTTGGATAAACACCAAAATGAATCTGCTTCTATGATATTTCGTTTTTCCTCCGCAAGTTCATCGAGCTTAAATGATTCCAGTTCTCGATCTGAATCCAATGCTTCTTGAAGGAATACAATAAAAAATGGGGTTACTAAATCATTTATTCCCTGAACATAACCCGAAGCTGGATGCCTTATTGCCCATATAAATAGAATTCGTTCGAACATTTCTTGAACTACTTTTTGTTGGAATAACGGAACCTGAGGATTCATACGCGGCACATCAATATGAATTTGCCGATATGTATCCTGTTGAGCTTCATCTCGACTGTCTATATGAAAATATTGATCTACTAATTTTTGGTAATCTAAACGTTTACGTTCTAGTACTGGATTGCGTCGTTCTAAACTAGTTGGAAGATATCCGGATAGAAGACGCCAGGTAACCGCCCTCATCTAAGTAAGAAAATCAATATTTCTTAATAAGAGGCAGTACATAAAATGCATATGTTATAACGAAATAGTTAACCTTTCTAGGAATTCCAGACCAACCCAATTTCTTTAATTCAATTAAATTTAATAATTCAGCATCAAGTAACGTTGAAAATTTTTCTAATTTGGATTCGTTTTCCACGTCTTTTGATAAATTAGATGTTAATTTCATTAGTTGAGGTCGACCTGGATAAGCATGAAAACGATATTTTGGTCTGCAAGAAATTTACATGATTTAGTGCTGGTTGGAACGGTACCAGAATTTTACATTTAACTTACTTTGCGTCTGAGAATTCTTCTATTTCTGGTGTTTTTGGACCATTATCGTTTTCATTTGATGTCTTTTGAATTTCTGTTTGTATATTTTCATTGCTTATATTTTCGTGTTTATCGTCTAAATTTGGATAAGACTTTGGAATGCTACTATTGTGCCCCTTATTCGATATACCTAGATTATTTTTATGAGTTTTAATTACATTGAGGGCGGCTGAATGCGAAACCCTTTTGGATATTTTTGCATCTGAAATTATATTATATAAATAAACTACAATATTAAGGATTATATTTACATATATAATATTAAAGTGCTTTTACCTGAGATGCCTGAAATAATACAAAATTCATCATCGCCCAAATCCCAAGCATCACTGACCGATTCTTGAAAATCTTGAAACGATGTTGACCCCGATTGCCCTTTGCTTTTAAAATTATTTTTAAAGTCCTTTTTGGGACTAGGCCTGCCGGGCACCGCTCTGCTACTGCTTCGCCAGAAAGAGGACGAACTGTCGTGGTGACTATTTTCCATAGTTATTCGAATATTTTCGAGCTTAAATACGAGAATATTTTCTCAAGTAGCTGCCTAACACAAGTTCAAATCTCCACTTGAGAATTTACTTATCATAACCTTAATAAATTACCTATATAAATATATTTATTTCACAATAATAAATTTAAACTAAATTCTAAGATCTCTAACTATTGGAAACTCTAAGTTTATTGTATTTTTTACTATTTTATTATGTGTGTGAATTGGTGTCAAAAGTTTCAATGTTTATCAATATAATTTTTCTGGACACTGAATGTTTTTTTTTCTATAACATATTACACATAAAAATTTAAATAAATTTATTTGATTAAATTATTAGTGTTAGTTAGAATTCTGCTTTAAATTATATGTATATTTTAATTAGAAAAACAAATTAAATAAACTGAGAATTAAGAAGTTAAAAAATATTAAATTTTGACAGTTTTGACAACATCACATCGGTAAATTTTTTTTAGTGCATCGAATCGTCTAATTCTAGTTCAATGGACGTAACAAAAATGGTATAAAATTATCTCCGCCCATTAAGCTGTAAATTTTAAAGGGAGAGCTGTAGCGCGAATTTCGTTGCCAATTTAAATGGTTCGTTAGCTTGTTAAAATCCGAAAAAGAACTATGATTATTATCTTTACGATTTAATAAGAAAAAACAGGCCAGTTGTTAGGTACGCACACTTTAGCCGTGAAAAAGGGAAGGGCTGCATTAGATAAGTCAAGAAACACACCAAAAAGAATAGAAATTTAGTTTTTACAGAAAGTATTGGAATATATTCCAATACTTTCTGGTTTTCATTACATTCTGAATTAAAAATAAAACGTATTTATATTATAATAAATCGAATGATAAATTACAAATTTTATCGATTGATTTATTAATTTAAACTGTGGTGATTGAACCAAATTATCAAAAAGTTTAATTTTATGTTAGCACCTTTTGGAAGGGACTGAGGTCATAGTCCCCACCCAGTGGCAAGCGCTGAGATTAGATATCGGCAATCATAGTGAGCAAATTTTAATCTTTTAATTTGAGGTCGTAGCCCCCCGCCAGTGGCAAGCGCTCAGATTACATAACGGCAGTAATAATGAGCAATTTTAATCTGAGGTCAAAGCCCAAGTGCTCAGATTCTTTTAACTATATAATCATCAGCAGCCACCCAAGTAAACAATTGTAGGACTAATTAATTTTGTAATTTTTCGCTGTTTTGTGATTTTTTAAAAATTGTTTCATTTTTATTTTCGGCGCTAAAATGGGGATAGAAACCAACCCTTCCGCCTCAGATAGTAGTGTTCAAGCTAGGTCTGTGACAGCCTTATAATTGCCGTCGCCTCCGGGTCCACGCTCATTGAGCGGGTGTTAATAAGTGACCTAGGTATAAGGCGGGTCACGCTAAATGATGGCAAATGGGCCGGATTAAGGTGTAAAGCGACCCGTGCTGACGATCTGCCAGGCTGGGGCCCATTTAACAATGCCCAGTCGTGAACGGAGCCCTCTGGATACCTGGCGACCTCCAGTTGTAATTAGCCTTACCTGCGTATACGGATCTCTGCGCAGGCGGACCTTTATTTCTCCGATACTCGAGGGAGTCATAATGGACAGATCAAACAATAAGAAAACCAAGGGCACCGGCTCTCCTCAAAAGCCGGTACCAGCGAAGGGAGGTACCTCGAACCAGACGGGTGGGGCCTCTAAGGTTGCAAAGGTGGTTGACTCTAGGGCACGAGTCCCCGGTGTTAGCGGTACCAACGCAGCCCAGGGGAGTGGGACAGAAATCGCCGCTCGGCATTTCGAATTCTCGAAAGGAGCACTAGTGGGCTGCGGAAGCTCAGAAAAGGACCATGTGTAGAAAAGACAGCGGTCCCAGGACGAGGTGGAAGTAGTTGACAGCAAGGGGGCCAAGTTGCTGAAATGCTGACTGACACGAAGCCGAGCTCTAACATAGGGACAAAGCTGTTCAGCGATGTCCTGAGGAAGCATGTGTTGATGCTAGCCTTAATTGACGAAAGTCAAGAAGATGAAAGCATCACGGCGGAAAAATGGAGGTTGGTGTATAATGCACTCAACCTCGTCTTTTTAAAGGTCCTGGGAGAAAATCCAGGACCATCCCCATCCTGCAGAGTTGCGGGATGGTATCAAGGGCGTGTGAAGATGACTGCATGCTTGGACTCTACATCTGCGGAACTATATATAAAGGCAATAGCGGGAGGTGTGGCCAGGCGCACAGCTTGCGGCAGTTAGCCGGGAGCAAATTCCCAGCAGGCCGAGAGCACGTGTCTGGCTGCCATCAGAACCGGCCAGCCCTGACGAGGCTTTGAAAATCATTCAGGCCAGTAACCCGAATCTTCCGACCGGAAATTGGAAGATCGTCAAGCAGGAGGAGGTGAGGGGGGCTCGAAATTATCAGTTATGGTAATAAATAAGGAGTCCCTTGCCTTCCTGCACAAAACGAAAGGAGTAATTGACTTCGGATTCGGGTCAATTATTCTCAACGTTTATAAAAAGGATGGGCGGAAGCGGGTACGGGAGGCCAACCGGAGGATGGTGGCAGCCCGCCCAGGCTTGAAGGGGGTACCAGCAGCATGGGGGAAGAAGCTGAGGGTAAGGGGAGAGTGAATCCGGTGACCTCAGTCTGGCAAGGATTCACTTGGAAGATGAGGAGGGGCATATAAGCGAAGAAGCTGGTGTACCGATGGAGGAGGATGTCGACAGCCCGGCCAGACGGGGGGCACTGACAAGTCCACTACAGAGGGTATGATGGTTAGCGAGACGGGCGAATGCGGCGCACCCTAAAATACCGAAAAATAATATTCCTGCAGTAGCAGGAATATACCATAGAGGTAGGTAAAGGTAAAAAGGTTATGATTAAGATAACTCAAATTAAACTTCACCATTCTAAGGCTGCTTCGGCAGCTCTACTCCTCAGGCTGGCTAGTTCGGGTGAGAATGTGATACTAAACCAAAAACCTTGGATTAACAACAACAGGATCTGTGGCCTCAGAACCAAGGGGTACAAAATTATATCCTCTAGTAAGTCTGGGAAGATCAGATCTTGTATTCTTGGGAAAAATAATATTAATCTTTTCCTTCTCTCTCAATACAGCAATGGTGACACTACTGCAGTTAGCCTGGAAGTAGGCACTGTAGATTCTGGCTAGTTTCAGCCTACATGGAGGTTCCTCCGGATAACCTGGAGGAGCTGATCCGTGAAGCGGAACAATCAAAGGTAGGTGTGTCACTGAGGTGAGTCACTTTTTGATTGTTTGATAAGTACTAACCTTTCAGTGTGTAATATTGGGCGGGAACCCACATTTATTACTAGTAACAGGCAGGAGGTTCTAGACGTGACCCTTGCCTCAAATAATATTCTTCATATGGTTAAAAATTGGAGGGTGGATAAGGAACACTCCTTTTCTGATCATCGATATTTAACCTATAGCCTCGATATTCTCCCTGCTACCCGGGAAGCCTTCAGGAACCCTACAAGGACCAACTGGAGCAAATACGGGGAATTATGGATGATTTGTTGCCGACGAGGGCTCTGGAGCCCCCGACGACCGTTGGGGAGCTGGAGGGCATGGTGGCTAGCGTTACTAGCGCATGCAACCGATCCTTTTGTGCTGCATGCCCTCTGGCTAAGCCTAGGGGTAGGAAAAAACCAGTATGGTGGTCCAGGGAACTGGGAACCTATCGTAAGGCTTGTAGGACAGCCTTTAATAGAGCCAAAAATACAAGGGAGGCTAAGGATTGGGACTCCTATAAGAAGAAACTCGGAATTTATAAGAAAGAATTAAGAAAAGCACAAAGGAGGTCTTGGAGAATTTTCTGTGATAAAATGGAAGAGGTATCCGAAACCTCCCGCCTTAGCAAGATTCTTTCCAAAAGTACAGCTAGTCCCAGTTTTTTGATAAAACCGGACGGATCTTGGACAGCTTCTAGTGGAGATCTTTGGAGCTTCTCTTCGAGACACACTTCCCAGGGAGCTTTGAAGACCTGTTGGTGCATAGCAATCATCAGGAATCACTGTCAGTGTTCACAGAGGATATCGTTACCAGGAAATGGATCCTATGGGCACTGAGGGGTTTTAAACCATTTAAATCGATTGGTCCGGATCAAATTATACCAGTGGAACTTCAAAACAACTCAGTAATTATTCTTCCTTACCTAGAAGCTATATTCAAAGGGTGTTTGAAGCTGGGCTATATTCCTAGGTACTGGGCGGAGGTCAATGTGGTGTTTATACCGAAAGCGGGGAAAAGCTCACATGTCTATCCTAAGGACCTAAGACCAATAACTCTATCATCCTTTCTTTTGAAAACCTTGCAAAGGCTGCTGGATGTATACATTAGAGATAAAATAGGTGCCAGGAAGTGGGCACCGTCTCAGCATGCGTACACAAAGGGTAGATCTGTGGACACTGCTCTGCACGCCTTGGTGTGTACGATTGAGAAATCGATTAATTCGAAGGAATTCTGTTTGGTGGTCTTCCTAGATATAGAGGGCGCCTTTAATAATGTGAAAGCGGAGGCAATCAAGAAGGGATTGTCATTTTTGGAGGTGGACGTTCGACCTCTGAGAAGGTTAATCAATTATATGCTGGGAAGCAGGATTGTTAGCTCGAAGTTGGGGGACTTCACCATCAAGAGGCGAGTAACTAGGGGAACACCGCAGGGGGGGGGGGGGTAAACGTAGTGGTAAACGGGTTACTACAATTGGAGAGAGAGGGTATTGAAGTTATCGCTTACGCAGACGACGTAGCTTTAGCTGTTACCGGGAAATTCCTGGGCACGATTGTAGACGTAATGCAGAATGCGCTTACCATCGTTACGAAATGGGCTGGCAAATGTGGACTTGGTATTAACCCGTCCAAGACAGAGCTGGTACTCTTCACTAAGAAATACAAAATCCCGGTAGTTGTCCCTCCTACCTTAAATGGCACGAGACTTGCTTTTACTGATAGAGCTAGATATCTGGGCATTATCTTAGACAGTAAGCCTAGTTGGAGGCCCATTATGTTGGAGAGAATAAACAAAGCTACTATAGCTTTGTACTCCTGTAGGAACGCCATTGGTCATAGTCGGGGTCTGAAGCTGGAGCTGGTACATTGGCTCTACACCGCTGCAGTGAGACCTTTACTCATGTACGGGGTGGGTGTTTGGTGGCCAGCTCTGGACAAGGTAACTTATAAAAGTAGGATTGAGAGGGTGCAAAGAACGCCCTGTATGCTTGTTAGCGGGGCATTGAGGTCGACACCGACAAGTGCCTTAGAGGTTATGTTGCACCTTCTTCCGGTCGACATTTTTGGCAAACAGATGGCGGCAAATACGGCTGTACGACTTGCAGCCGTCTCTCAGTGGAGGTGTCTTAGTACAGCACACTCTACTATCGTTAGATCGTTGAAGGATGAGCTGGCGAATCTTGACTACATTAAACCTACTCTAACGCTTCGAGAAGCGATTTCGGACCTCCTTCCCTTCAAGGGAATCCTGGAGGGATAGACCGTTATCGGAAACCGAAGCGTTGCAATTCTTCGCAGATGTCTCCAAGCTACAAATTAAATGTAAACATTTCTATTCGTCTCCCTGATTACTGCAGCGTATACCAAGCTGAAGTCGTAGCGATTGAGGAGGTCATGACGTGGTTGAAGCATAATGTGGTATCCTCAGATGATATTGCAATATATGTGGACAGTCTAGCGGCGATCCGGTCGTTAGAATCGGTGTCTTTGGCGTCACGGGTGGCGTTGAGTTGTCACCCATCTCTAAATGAGATGGGTGAGCATTTCAATATCCAGGTAATCTGGGTCCCAGGTCACTCGGGCGTCATGGGGAACTGCAGGGCGGATGAACTTGCTAGGCATGGTACGACTCTCCAAATGCAACCGGAAAGGGCAAGTCTGGGCGGAGGCCTATCACAGTGCTGAGACAATCACTTGGGAAGCAGGCGCTATCCTCAGCGGGGGAAAGGTGATCTAACACCCTCACCTGTAGAGTTGCAAGACAAGTTTGGCCAAAGCTGGACTTGGGGCACACTAGGGCATTAATATCCCAACGCAGACGTGAATTAAGAACGGTCGTAGGAATTCTCACGGGACACTGCCTTTTTGGAGAACATGCAAGAAGGCTGGGTCTGAAGGCAAATGACTTCTGCAGAAGCTGCTTGGACGAAGAGGAGGAAGAGACGTTGGTCCACTTCCTTTGCTCGTGTCCAGCATTGGCACTCAGAAGGCACAAACACTTGGGTA
This sequence comes from Tipula vernalis, assembly GCA_958295665.1. Classification (NCBI taxonomy): domain Eukaryota; kingdom Metazoa; phylum Arthropoda; class Insecta; order Diptera; family Tipulidae; genus Tipula; species Tipula vernalis. The sequence goes on from OY282558.1 coordinate 330,682,768, forward strand.
AGTTCAGGGTGGACTGCCTCTCACATCTCAAAAACATTAAAGTGCGGGACAAGTAGCTCGAAATGGTTCCAATAGGGGTAAAGGGGATATATTCTGTGGTATCACAATGGACCGTCATCGGTCTAAGTGTGCCTAAGCAGCCACTCCAACCTAACTAACCTAACCTAGGTCTGTGACAGATAATACAATTACTTTGACTACCACAGAATTAGAGACACTAATCGAAAATCATTTTAGACATTAGCTACAAAAGGCTCAAACATTAGATAGTCCAGGCGCTAGTTCTAGCAATAATGCCAAGGTTAATCGGTTTTATTAAATCGCAGTGTGTCTAGGGTATTAGACTGCTGTTTATATGACAGATTTGCCGATATTATTTGTAAAGAGAACGATTTACCGATATTATTTGTAACTCCATACACTATTTACAAAACAGAAATTTTACGCAGTTTGAGTGATTCAAACAGAGCTAAACTGTACATAACGTTTTACATGGGCTAACGTTGGAAGATAAGACACACAATTGTTAAATGAAGTTAAGCTAAATGCTGGCACCTTTTTAATGAAGAATCTATCAAGCAATTATGGATGAGTCGTCTCCCACAGCAGGTGCAATTGATTCTTACAGCATTTGAAAACAATGTTACTCTAACTGTTTTAGTTGAAAGAACCGATAATATTATGCAGACTATGTCTCAAACTAATATTTCGGCTACATCAAACACTAATTTTGATTTAAACCAAATTAATAATTTAGAATCAAGTAAACAAAATTCAGAGAAAAATTCAGGAACGATATCCTTTGTGAAATTCCTACTTTGTTAAGAAATCAGCCTAATAGACGCTCGACTTCAAATTCAAAGTCGAATGCAAATTCAAATTCGCATTCAAATCTAAATTCGAATTCAGAACCTGGTTCACCAAATCGTACTAGGTCAAATCCTCGTTTTCATTTCAATCCAAAATATGACATTCTATTAATCATTTTAAATAATTTAATAAAGCTCACGCATGTTTACTAAACAAAAAAACAGTAAAACTCCAATTGAATAGACAGCAGCATCCATACAAGTCTTCGATAATTGCGAGGAGAAATTGTGTCATAGCAACTTTACTTGCACATCATTCGTCTACATCTAAATTAGCTATTATGGTCGACACATCTGGCACAGCGATCGAGGCTGTGGTTCAGCAGTATGTTGCGGATTCACGGCAGCAGTTCTTTTCAGTACGTTTCAATGATAACTACGGCAAAGAAATAGCGCTTATGACAGAGTTGCTTGCGGCTTACTCGGGCATTAAGCATTTCAAATATCTTTTAGAATGTCCTGAGTTCACGTTGTTTACCGACCATAAACCTCTCATCTTCGCTTTTAAACAGAATCCAAATAAAGCATCTCCTTGTCAATTTAGACATTTAGATTTCATCGGGCAATTCACTACCGATACACAACATATTTCAGGCATTAACAATGTCGTTGCAGACACTCTCTCACACATTAATCAAATTTCTATTCAAGTATTAATTGTGCGGCAATAGCAGATGAACAAATCAACGATGAAGAGCTTCGAGAATTATTATCCAGTGGCACAACTTTGGATTTCAAACAGCTCCCACTCTTGTTCAACACAACAAAAACTATTTGTTGTGATGTTTCGACAGCTATGCCAAGACCTTTTATTTCAATTAGTTTTCGGAAAGCGGTTTTTGAATCACTTCACAATTTATCCCATCAAGGATTAAGGGCTCCGTCAAACTTTTAACTGACAAAGTTCAAGAGTTATGGCTCAAAGTTGTATAGCGTGTCAAAAATCAAAAATTTCAAGACACACTAAATCTCCGCTCGGCTCTTATAAATTAACGTCACAGCGTTTTCCGAAGTCCATCTAGACATGATCGGTCCATTACCGGTTCCTGAAAATCAACGATACTATGTAACATTGATCGATAGATACACGCGATGGGCTGAAGCGGTTCCTGACCACAGTCGCTTTCGTCGTGTACAATACTTGGGTGTCCCGTTTTCGTGTGCCGGAATTTATTGTCATGGATCAGTGAGCCAAGTTTGAGTCTCAGCTGTTCAATGAACTGTCTTCTTGATTAGGTTTCACAAGAAGAAGAATAACGAGCTACAATCCGAAATGCAATGGGATACTACTGGAACGATAGCATCGGATTATAAAAGCAGCCATAATGTTCCATGAACGAACAGATTGGACTGCCATATTGCGTACAACCATGCTGAGACATTGCACATCTCTTAACGAATAATTACAAACAAAGCCAGCTGAGTTAGTTTTTGGATGTCCTTTACGAATACCAGGACAATTCCTTGATGAAAGTTCAGACAATATCATTCCCTAGACAGAATTCGTACAAAATTTGAAAAGGATTTAGAACCGACACACTTTGTAAAGCTGTACAAGTTCATATTTGGTAATTAATCGTACGGAAAAATATTTTGATATCGAAATAAATTCAGAAATCAGGAAAATTTCTATTGATAGACTTAAACCCTGCTATCGAGAAAACCATTGTAATGAACAGTTTCGACAGCAAAATTTTTCTGAACCACCAAAGATTTCGGAAAATATTCAAAATGTTGTATCGATACCTAAAACCAAAAAGAGAGTAGCTTTTGACTTACATCCTCACTACTTCAAAGCAAACTTTTTCCAAATCAGGTCGCGAAATTAGAAACCCGTTACGTTACGTACAATAGCTAGTTTCGTAAACTATTACCGATTTTACACGGGAGGGAGTGTAAATGTATGTATGTAAGTGATATGTATGTAACTGAACACGGTAATTGGAAGTCAGTTTTAGTTGCTTCTTTAATAGAAGATACCATTAAAAATGAGAGAGTATGGCAGTTTATTACAACAAATTGAAGTTAATAACTCTATATTAAAAACGTGTAAATAAAAATTATGCCATTAACACAATCAATAAAAAAGTGGGATCGGGCGTCATTATGAGGAAAACAAACCATTCTGAAAGCGTGGCTCTTTCGTATGCGGAAACGGTACAATTGCCCATATTTGTGAAATCAAAATAAGATCAGTTTAGTGAAATAACAAAAAATGAGGTGAAAAATACTATAAATTCATAGACAATGTCGGTGTAATTATTAACTGTGCCAATGATGGTGTAATTATTAACTGTGTAAAGGGTTCGGTGGAAAAAATTTAAAACAAATTAAAGGAAGAGATTGGAAATGATTATGAAATTAACTCTCCTAAGTTGAAATATCCTAATTTGTTGATAGTGGATATGAGTGATAACATAAGAAAAGAGTAAAAATATGATTATAGACAGTTTTGGTTGAATTGGGAAGGACTTATGTTTCATTATAAACAATTAGTTGGAGTCTGGTGATTTCCCTTCAATATGGAAGGAATCAACGGTAGTACCTATTGAAAACGTTTCTAATACAATTAAATGTGAGGAATTCTCACCAATTAAAATGATATTAACTGAAGCGAAAATCCTGGAAAGGGTGTGGTTTATTTACATTTTAGACAATTTTTGGATGTTAATCAAATAATATTTGACTTTCAGTCTGGATTTCATCGAAATCACAGCTGTGAAACTCTGGTGAATCTGATGGTATCAAACCGGAAGGATGCTGTTCACAACAAAAAAATTATAGTTGCAGTATTTTTGGATTTTTAAAAGACGTTTGAGACAATTGAAAGAACAATTCTTCTTTCAAAACTGAACGAGATGGGAGTAAGAAACATCAAACCTTCAATGGTTTCTATCATACTTATCGGAGATAAATCAAAGATATGATAACTGTCTCAATAGGAGTACCACAGGGTGCAATATTGGATGAAGTGTTGTTTCTACTGGGTGACTGACACGAAATGTTACCAACTTCAGACTGTTATTGCTGTCAAACCAGTGATGACAGAGCGTCTAATTTACACTAATGACAGTTCATTCCATTGTTTATAAGCGTACAGAAGCATTTTAGTGGGAAATATTCAGAAAAAAAGTTATCCGCAATGGAATTTAAGCGTAATAGTGTGATTTCTCTATATTTGGCTGGAAAATCACAGCCGCAGATTGTTAACCAGTTAAAACATCTGCATGTGAATAAAATGTTTGTGTAACGCACCATAAATCGTTATAACGATACTGGCAGCATTGCAAAACGCTATGGTGGTGGACCGAAACGCGCTGCAACATCGCCGTATATCATTCGGAAGGTGAAGGCCAAACTGGCTCGGAATCCGCGCCGTAGCGGCAGAAAAATGGCTCGTGAGGCGAACATTTCGCTCGAACGGATGCAGCACATATTGAAAGATCATCTTGGACTAAAGGCCTTGAAATTCCATAAAACGCATGGTCTCACGATGCTCAAAAAAAAGTTAGAGTGGAAAGAGCAAAGGAGTTGTTACGATTGCACGAAAGTGGCGATTTGCCGAATTTGGTTTCCTCCGATGAGTCACCGTTCGTTATTGAGCAATATGTGAACAAGCAAAACGATCGGATTTACTTGCCCGGCCGTTCTACTGAAAATTTGGACCAACGGATTGCCACTCGAAACCAAGCGCCGCCGATATGGTGATGGTTTGGGCCGCTGTAACGGCCGAAAGCCGTTCACCGCTCGATTTTTTGGACCGTGGCATCAAGATAAATGCTCAAATTTATCGGGATCATGTGTTGGAGGGAGCGTTGAAGCCTTGGGCACAAAAACATTTCGGCCGCAGAGCCTGGACATTTCAACAGGACTCGGCGCCGAGTCATAAAGCGCGCGTCAATCAAGATTGGCTGAGAAACAACGTTCCGCGGTTCATTTCCATTGGCCAATGGCCACCAAATTCACCGGATGCAAATCCGCTAGATTTCTCGGTTTGGGGTATTTTGAAGAGCAAGGTTGGGACAAAAAAATACCAAAGTGTCGATCATCTCAAGCAAGCGCTTCGACGGTAATGGGCCAAAATACCGCAGAGCCACATTCGTGCTGCATGCAATAGCTTTGTCGGCCGTTTGAAGGCCATAATCGCGGCTAATGGTGGCCAAATCGAAAACTGCTAATGCAATTCGAAAATTTAAATATTTGTGAACATTTTTTACTTTGATTCAATAAAATTCATCAAAAAATAAAACTTCTGTGGCGTTTTGTTTTGGTAACACTTCGTATCAGTCACCCTGTACTATACATAAATGACATTCACAAAGCAGTTGAATGTTCTACAGTCTTCCTTTTGGCGGATGATGCTCTTTTATATGTTACTGGTGAAACCATTGAGGGATGTACAAGTAAAATCAGCAATGATCTGGCAAAGATTGATGTGTGGTGTATAATGAATAAAATGAAACTAAGATTGACTTGATTTGTGCCACCGGCCACCGCACAAGAAATGTTTTTTTAGAACCAAACAAACCAACGGATGGAACACTCTTTATATTAAGAAATAGAAACGATTTTAGGTTAAAAGTGTACAATAATGAAATGGCTTATCCCTTTTTAATAATCTTCACAATAACTTAAAAAATGATACATGTTTAAAAATTAATGAAACAAGTTTTTATTGTAAAGACAATTTTTGAATGTAATAATTTACGAATTTGTTTAAAAAAATGTAAATTTAATAGTATTTTGTACTAAATAAAGTTACAGAGCATTAACAATGAAAAAACTTTTTACTCTTGACTTATAGATTTGTATGAATTTCCAACATAATAAAACAAAATGTTTCCTCGTTATCTTGGAAATTCATACAAACCTTTAAGTAAAAGGTAAAATATTCTTCCATTTACTGTGTCATCTTCTACAATTAACCAAAAAAATCCATTCTAAATATTTGTAATTCCTTGTTCTGTATAACCTCTCCAATTTTAGCCCCGTGGGGGGAGCTATTTTAGAATGCGTTACGAAAGTAATAGATTTTTATTTGAAGATTCGCTCGTTTCTTCTTTTAATCAAATGCGAATACACATTCACTTATTTATATCCACCCGAACTACTTAGGTACAAGAAATCTAAGAAATATTTTGAACGTTTTTTTTTTTTTTTTGTTAAATATGGAAGACGTCTGCATCTAACACTTAGGTATCTAATTTAAAAATTTGTTTTTAAAGTAGCAAAGTTTTTTGTGAATACGAACGAATTCGTATGTAAAAGATTCGTGTTTGATTTAAAAAAGCACGAACCGCTTTTTGTGAATTCGATTCGAACTTATTCGACTTTTCGAAGAATAAGATTCGTATTTGATTTAAATAAGAAACGAATGAATCTGACTAGATTCAAATAAGAATTCAACACTTCGAAGACTGGAATACGTATGGATCGGATTCACAAATAGCCTCCCAGTGACACTATTCTAGGGGTCTATGTGGGAATTCGATTCGAACGTGATCGAGTCTTCGATTTATTAGATTCCTATTTGAATTGAATCAGATTCATTCGTTTCTTATTTAAATCAAATATGAATCTTATACATCGAAGACTCGATCACGTTCGAATCGAATTCCAAATAGCCCCCCAGGTTTTCCCAGGGAATTGATTTATTGGGATTTTTGGTGTATTTTAAAAAAAATCGCAACCAAATTTGTAGGGAAAAATAAACAAGAAAATCGCTATTTGAAAAATGGACATTTAGCGGAAACACATTTAAAAAACTACATGCAATGTAGTTTTCATGTGCATGTTCAATACATCTGTTTGATGTCAATTTACATTTTATTTAACATTTGGTGGTGTTTTGTCCAATTTTAATTAATTTAATGAAATTTTATTTAAAGCAAAAAATGTGCACTTAAATTAGCATTTCGGATACATCCCTAGACTTGCCACCGGTTCCCGTTTTTGATGGGACAGACAAATTTATAATTGAATGTTCCTTGACCGAGGTTACTTTGAGCGGGACGTGGTTTATCCTGGGGAGCTATTTGGGAATTCGATTCAAACGTAATCGAGTCTTCGATGCCCTTTAATATTCGATGTATTAGATTCATATTTGAATTGAATCAGATTCATTCGTTTCTTATTTAAATCAAATATGAATCTTATGCATCGAAGACTCGGTCACATTCGAATCGAATTCCCAAATAGCCTTGCTGTTTTGGCATCGTTTGCAATAGGTACGTTTCCGTTTATTTTTCAACTTTCCAGAAAAAATGTGTGATGTCCCGTTTTCCAAAGGTGGTACCTCTAGGGAAAACAAGAATAGTGCCACGGCGGGCTTAGCGAATTTACGTATTCAAGTCTTCGAATTATTGGGTTCTTCGAAATTGAATTCACAAATAGCCCTGGTTGAGAACAACATTTCTTTAGTAAAACTAGAGGGTTTTGATCTTAAAAACTTGGAAATAGTTTTGTAATTTTTCGTTAAGGCAACGTCGGTTTGATTCTGATTGATCTATAGATATGTAGGTATTTGAATTGATTACCAAAGTTCATAAAGAAATACTACATTCTGAAAGCAATTTGGTTTTATTTGGAAGTGAAGTAATGAATATTAAAAGAAAAAAAATTTGTTTAACAATGTATCCACATTACAAAAATCAGATAATAGTTTTTTTTTTTATTTACATAAAAAAATCTTGACACGCATGTCCTTCAAAAATTCACAGACATTAATCTCGACGTCGTTTCTTTTCGCGGTCTTTCTGATCCTTAAAATCTGTTGGAAATTTGCTAGTATCGTCTTTCCGTTTAGGTGCCTTTTTAGCCATCGTCAAGAACTGATCCAAACCGAATGGATCCTCCTCCTTTTCGAATTGCACTGGACCTTGACGAGCTGATTGTGTTGATCGGTCGGTACCACTAAACTCTTTGTCGGGTACAAATCGATTTGTATTAACGATACGATCCAAATCACCACCGTAAGCTTCTTGATCGACTTGTTTACTGGGTCGGTACAAATGTGTACCGAGAGTACCAGAATCACGCCATGGTTTATCGTAAACATTATAGGCTTCATCATCTCCATACCCGGAATCCATTCCTTTGGTAGTATTGAACAAACGTTGATCAAATTGTGTTTCTCCACCTGTGTTAGTTTTGGCAGGCATACCAAGGGCAATTTGTTCACTGATATCTCGTTCACGTTCACGTTGCAATTTCGAACGCTTGTCGGGTGCTGCTCGAGCAAGATTTCTATCGCGGATCCGTTCCTTATGACGTTCAGCGCGAAGTTCATCACGCTCTCTGGAATCACTTGTTGTAACTGTATCGTTTGCTTCTGGAATCCGTAGACCTGCACGCTCTTCACGGGCCCGCTGAGCCATTTGTCTAAGCATATCTTCTTTCTTTTCCTTTTCTTTCTGTGCCAATTTTTTTTCCAGTTGTGCTCTGGCCTCAACAGCTTCACGTGCTTTACGATCAGCAATATATAATGCTTCAGCCATTTTAGCGAACTTTTCATTTATATGTACTTGCTGCAGACCCCTTCCATCGGCTGCGAGACGTTTGTCCAGAGGGATCGTATATCCTTTTGCATTTTTCCAGTTTGATATACAAGGTGGTACTTTCCATTCTTTTTGCTCTTTGACGGTTACTTTTCTAGTTGGGGAATGCAAAACGGGTGCTGGCGGCGATGGAGGCCCTCGTGGAATCTTTTTATTTATTCTAAATCTAGGTGGTTCCATTGGATCTACTTGTGCTTCCACCATTCTAATAACCCGCTGTTTAGCACCTGAATTGAATTGATCGCCCTGTTGTGATGGAGTGTACCGAATATATTGAGCTGGCGCAGATTTTTCCGCATGCCGCACAGGCATTGCTGCTGCAATTTTAGCGTTTGTTAATTTTTCTAGTGCTTTCCGGGTCTGTTCCGTAACATCACATAACGTTTCATCGTCTGGTTTCTGGAGTTGTTCAGCATCTTCAGACAGAACTTCAGCAGGTAGTAACTGTGATAAATTTGAATAAACGATTTTGTCCTTCCCATGCCCTTGTCTCGCGATAGCATCGTATTTCACTTTTCCAGTTTGGTCAACTTGGACGGCTAACGCATTAGACTTTTTATTCAAATTTTCGGGTGCCCCCATTCCAAGTGGGTATTGTGCCACATGAATTTCAGGAAACGCTCCACCATCACCATAATCAGCCTCGGTCCGTGGAATCCATCCTTTTCTTTGCCCATATGGTGGTGCAGCTACCTTTGCACTGACAAGTGCTCCCATTGTGGGTGCTCCTTTTGCCATCATTTTCATTTCATCTTCACGATCCCAAAGCGAATTCGTGGGTGCTGGTAAAATACTTGACAGTGACATATCTTAGTAATAATTTCAATTCACTACTTTTATTAAAACTTAAATGCAATTATTAATAATTTAATAAAGAATTTAATAAAATGTTAAAAATTTATTAAAACAAAGCCATCTTTTAATGGAGATGACGATTGACAGGTTTCTATTGGAGATGGATTCAGCGATTTTGTTTAAATGGTATAATTTCTAAATAAGTTCTACGATCCACAATGAGTATGTTTATGCTCAGCGTCGAGTCATCTTAAGTTATCTTTTTTAGCGTTTATACTACAGAGTCAAATCGTAGTCGAGTCGAAACTAGGTTGACATCGAGTCAGGAACGTCAAAAAAAATCATTTACTATCGTATGAATATATGTTTTTCTTGTATTATTTTCTGAATTTTATAAAAACAAAATAACAAAGTTTTATTGCCACACAAAAATCGAAGAGGCGCACACGAATTAAGAAATCAAATTGGAGTCTTTTTATTATTTTTTGTTGTTTTTATTTTTCGACTCGACTCCGTTTATAGTGAATGTTTTTAGAGTTAACTCGACTCGATCCTAGAAATTTTTTAGGTCGAGTCGAGTTAACTACAAGATGATTCGACTCCGTTTATAGTAAAAGATAGCCTAGGTTCAAACCAGGTTGAACCCTAAGCATAAACGTACTCAATTAGTTGGTTAAATAAAGGTAGGCGCATGCCAAAAGACTTCAGGGTGAAAGACACCAAGAGCAGCTCGACATGTCCCACATATTCCACTTGTGATAGATTTTCTTTTAATCAATATTTATCTATTAAAATTATCAAGTATTTAAATGTTTTTATAAAAATTGCTTATAATTTTGCTTAACATACGACTCTCTGTGAATACATAAGTAAATCAACATTTGTATATTTAAATTTGCTGCTCCCTGCCGCTGCTCGGTGTCTTTTACGCTTTAGGTTTTTTTCGTTTTTCGACACGCAGTCTACACTAAAAAAGATAAAAATTGTCCATCTCTCTTGTGTTATATTCTAAAAAAGTTACCAAAAATAATACAACAGTAAAAACATTTAGTAAATTTTTAGAATATAATACAAGAGAGATTTAAAAATTTTATCTTTTTAGTGTAGACTGCGTGTCGCAAAACCTGAAGTCTTTGGGCATGCGCCCGCTTTGAAGGTATTAGGCATATTATATTATGCACAGAAGAAAGATTAACCAGAATAGACATATTTTGGAATATTATAGTAGTTAATACAAATTATGCTGTCAAAACAAAACTTCTCAAATAGTTTCACTAACTAGACTGTTAAGGATTCTCAATTTTTATTATTTCAAATCAAAACCAGTAAACCAAAGAATACATAACCAAACTTTCTCTTACCTTCGGCAAATCAAGGTCAAAAAAATAAGTCCAAATTTTTCCATATAAAAACAGCGTTATGTCTCTTCTGGTTGTATTCTGTGGTATTAGTTTAATTTTCCATAATTACCCTATTGGTGCACAAATAGTACTTACTTATATGATGGAAGTCGAGTCAACTTAGAGTTAACTTTGGATCAACTTTGTGTTAACTTTTTGAGCGTCTATAATGACGAGTTACTTCCAAGTTGACTCGATCCTGTTTATAATAAAAGTTAATCCGGGTTCAACCCGGATTGAATTCCTATCATAAACGTACTAAAAGTTAAAAATATATTTGGTGTCCACATCAAAAATAGAATTGTATAAATTCAAATTAGGTTCCAATTCTAATTTCTTTTAGACGATTTACGAACGATAAGAAAAATTTCTGCATTATCTACGTCAGAAAAATGTATATTTTTGACATTCTATAAAACGCTAACCTTTAAAAAGTTTAGATTAAATTTTTTCGAGTATCGCAAACAAAGTTATAATTTAGTTAATATTAATATGGACAATATATCTAGTAGTAAGTATTTTAATAAAATACTATTATATTCGTAGCGAGTACATCCTAAAAAATATGGTGTAACCAAACTTATTCGACTGATATTTCATTGAAGCATCTTCATAAATTTGGACGAATCGCTTTTATTGTTATTTATAAATAATATAAATGGAAATTAAGGAATAACATTTTGTTCGAGATATGCTAATCTTTTGTTTTTGTGTGCGATATGAGCAATTCATTATAATATGATTTTCCTTATCATTTTGTAGGTAATGATACAAAAAAACCTCTACTCAGAACATCTAAATTGGGTTCACTGCGTCCTTCGCTATTCCAATCAAACAACTCATCTGGTCCCGAAAATCATGATAAAATCGAGAATACAAATGGTGACGGTGGTGATACCAATGCTGTTACTGTGGCCGTTCCAGAAACATCCAAATTAAATCCCTTTTTAAAATGTGCTGATAGCGATGATGAAACAACCACCTCAGTTCCTACTACAAGTGAAAACAGTAAGGATGAGGTAAAGTTTTTTTTTCCGGGATAATAAAACGTCGCAAAATATTATAAATATTAAATTTTATTTTAGAAAACCGATCCTTTGGCACTTTTATCGAAAAATGGTTTACCGAAATCGAATTTATTTAAAAACCAACCACCATCATTCTCCAGTAGCAGCTCGTTTGTATTCGGGCAAAATGTGCATGAAAGAGTCACTGGGGTTAGCATTTCATATGACTGACGAACCGAACCTTAAATTAAGTAATTATTTTTGATTCTAGGAGCAGCAACCAACTAGCTCGACGGCCGAAGTGACCAGCACCGAAGATAAAAATGATTCGGATACTAGTTCAAGTGGTCTATTATTTTCGAGTGTTGTTCAAAAAACGACAACGACACAACCAAATGACACGCAATCCAATAGTAAAAGTTTACAAGAAGCTGCACGGGAATATGAAGAAAGTCGTGCACAAAAAAGAAAATTCGATGAAGTGGAAACCATAACAGGGGAGGAAGATGAGAATAATGTGATCGAGGTAGTGTGTTTTCTGGTGAGATCGGGTATAAAAATAACACCCTTCTACCTAATTTTTCTAGATTAACTGTAAATTGTTTGCATTTGTTGCATCCACCTATGAAGAACGTGGAAGAGGATGCTTACGTCTAAACGATCCTAAAAAGGAAGGGGAATCATCAAGGGTTGTGTTTCGCACATCGGGTAGTTTAAGAGTCTTAATAAATACTAAGGTGAGTAAATTAAAATATTGCATGGTTACAATAAAATACATATTACTGAGTAACAGAAACACTTATTTGTTCCTGGCGTTCTTTCCGTGTTTTTCCGAATTACTAAACAATTCATTTTTATGGTTACAATCCGTGAAGAGTCATTTATTTTAGTTTCTGAGTTTAATCGAAAATGAGTATTTTCTATATAAATTAAAGTTTTTTAAATATTCTTAAAATTTAATTCTATCCAAAATTGAAAGTGGTAGGTATCAAATACGGCAATCTCCATTTTTGCCAAATTAAGGTATTTGAAGAAAACTCTTTGAGGAATGTTCCTAGCAATTGAACTGAAATTTAAAAGTATTATATTTATAATTAAATGATTTTTTATTATTTTTCACAAATTTGTTGTATAGACTTAGTTTATATATTAATTAGTAAATTAAGTTAAAAAAAGGAAATTTGGCTTTGGTACTACAAATGTAAATTTCCGTATAATAAATAATAATTTTCCAGTTTTCGTTTTAGTTTATTTTAAGGTTTGATGGCGACACTGTCGAATCATATGCAAATATGAGCGTGTATGGAAATTGCCGTGTTTGATTCCAATGAATTTTTTGAATTACAATTTTAATAGGAATGTGTTGACTTTGAAACTGGCTAAAAACACCATTTTATGGGAATTTAAATAACGAAAAATGACGTGTTTGATTCTAAATCTCTCAATTGCTAGATTTGATTATATAAATCTGGATGGTAAATTCAGATTCATATTTTTATTATGTAAATTATTTTATTGGTTAGCGATTTTATGTTATTTTCAATTTGTCAATGTATTAGAGACGAGACTACCAGTATCCAAACCATAATTCTTACAGATATGCCGTTGTTTTGCCATTAAAATATGACTGTTCGGATAATTTAATTCGGAGCGTCTGTTTCACAAAAATTGTATTTTATGGAAGAATTCTATAAGAATTAAATTGCTGAAAAAAGCGTTTTGGACCCTACAGGAGATTCCCGTGATTATCAATGACTAAATAATTACAGTATCTTATACATATGTATATCCTTTTTTCGCCCTGCATATTTTTCCACTTTTATAATATATTAATACACTCGATTATTGTAAAATTAATGACCGTCATAAGCAACTGCGCAAATATACCAATAAACGAACTCAATCACAAGATATCATAATAAATAATGTTTTTTCCTTTCCTTCAGATTTGGAGTAATATGGTTGCAGAGAAGCCAAGCCAAAAAAGTCTCCGTCTAACAGCGATTGATAGTAATGGTCAGGTAAAAGTTTTTTTAATTATGGCTCGGCCAGAAGACGTTAAACGTTTACATACTTTGATAAATCATCGTATAAATAAAGAAAAACGAAAAGAGCCTTTGGCCGATAAAAATTTAAATGAAGAAAACAAAGCAATACAACAACCCTCACAACAATCATCAAATGATGATGATTGGGATAAAAAGGACACTGTTGAAAATAAAACAGAAGCCGTGGAAGAACCATCCCCTAAAAAAAAACATGTGGAATCACAGAATGAATTTCAATGAAATCTTTATTTTTATACTTTTAAATTAATTTTATCTGGTTCTTTTTTTTAAATTATATTGTAAAACCGAATAAGGATGAACAAATTTTTACTATTCGGCTCAATTAAAAGATAAATTCGCAAGTAAACAAACACACATAGTTACATTACGCTATTATTTCAACAACAAAAAAATAAAATTGAACTTTTATTATTACCTAATTATTATTTTAACAAAAACAAAAAATTTTAGATTTAACATAAATATTGTTGTGTGTAAAAAAAAAAACTTTTAGTAAATTAAGTTCTTAAATAATATCTTTAATTAGCGAAAAAAGTTTTATTTGTTTTTGTATAATTTGTAATTATGTATGAAAAAATAGAAATTAAAAAATCATTTTTGCTACATTCAATTATTCATTTTGATTTTATAATAGGTAGGTCTATAACAATCTTCGTTAAATTGATGATTTCTTACTTTTTCCTCGTGGCTATAATTTTTGTATATAAATAAGTAATACCTCAAATAAAACAATTTTTCAATAGACAACGCACAACAATTTAATGTTTTTGTTTTTAAATTGCATATGAAAAAACATTCCCCACAGGCTAATCTGAAAAATATTTTTAAATCAACTTTAAATTCATACATATATTATGGATTAAAAGTTTTTTTTTCTAATAATTCATACCAAACTAAATCATATTTTGTTAAAAAGTGAATTAAGGTTAAAAACAAATTAACTTAATAATCTATACATACTTCTTTAACTGATGTAAATAAATTACCTACATTGTCCTAATTTGGTACAACTAAATATATTTATCTAATGACGATTTAAAGAAATGAAAAACGTAATGAATTCTGTCTTATATTGTATATTATTTATCTAATATATTGTCCGGCTTTTTTTTTTAATAGATTAAGCTCTTTGAACATAACTGTTTCTTGTACAGGACAGCTAAAATTATAACAAATAAAGTTTTAATAATAAAAAGGAATCAATATTTTTTTGTCTAGAATTATGTTTATAAATCATATTTTCAATTAAAATTGCTGTTAGTGATGAAATTTTAAGAACTTAACTTATAACATGACGTTGTGATTGAAAGTAAATATATAGGTAAGTTTTATATTTATGTCGCAATGAAGCACAAGGGAATAACTCGAATTATACCATTATGCAATAATACGTTAGATTCTCTGATTCGGCTTCTTAAGTAGTACATTTTACTGTTTATTTCTAAGTTTACTGAAAATTTACTTCCGACAAAAGAGAATAAGTAATCAAATCAACTTACTTTCGTTGAATTAAGTGTATCTCAATGTATTTTGAGAATGAGATAGTTCTATTTGTCAAACGAGGATTGGAATATTTCTAACCGAAACAATAAGTTATGCAATTTTATAATTAAAATTTGTTAACTGCTGTTACGCCAGGTGCTGAGATAGAATTGAAAAGATTTTTGAAATAGAACCATCAACTGAAAAAGAAAATTCAAACATCGGAAAACACAAAAGAGATTCGAGCAAAATATTCTTCAATATGAGTGGACATCGATCGGTTAAGCCATTAAAATCAACAAATTTCTTTTGGACTGTACGGGCATTGGCAATTACGACTTGTAAGTGGCATTCGTATTTGGTTTATTTGTGAAAAGATGGCATGACAAACGTGCCCAAGCAGATTGTGATTCACTCTTTGGAAGCAATGAAAGCCGAACGCGAAGCTACCGAAAAACGTTTTGAATTGCTTTTGTCGAAACAGCAGTCCAACGTCCATATTACCGCAAAAGAAAACTCAGCTAGATCACCGCTGGTAGTGAAGGATACTCGGTAGATCAGAGATTTATCAAAACAGCGTTACATTCGACCTTTGGTACGCAAAATACCAGAGTATCTTTGAAGTAGAAGCCAAAGCGTTTCCAGACACAGCAAAAGTTGGACTTTTAATGCAGAAGCTATACAATTCAACTACCAGAAGTTCACAAATACAATCTTGCCAAACTTGGCTATGGATTTGATGTTGGAGGCTGCAGCCAAAGATCTCAAGCGAATTTTCGGACAGAAGGAGTGACGCTATTTCGCGCCTCGTTATAAGGTTTTTAAAATCTGCAAGGAAAGCCGTGAAAAATACAAAAACTGCGAATCCGTGAAATTTGGGTTCAGTTCAAATGGAGCGAAGAAGATGTACAGATGCTGGTGTTCGTAAAAGTTCTGGTGGATTCGAAAGAATTTGCTGCAATTCTTAAGAAGCTGCTCGAGATCACGAGGCAGCCGACGAGCCTTCATGTGAAATATAGAAAGAAGAAAGCAAGAAGCCCTGGCGGTCCACAAGAACAAGGTTTGTTTCAACGAGCGGGAAGAGCGCGCTCTATCCATGCGTTCACTGTGGGGGCAACCACTTCCACAGACTGCTCGTTGAACAGCAAAACGTGCACGGTTTGCAATGGCGTCGGTGATAAAAGCTAGATGGACTTCTTCAGCAGCTCATGCATCTGGAGGTAGCTAGATGGACTTCTTCAGCAGCTCATGCATCTGGAGGTAGCTCCAAACAAACGAGGAAATGATCCGCGTTGTCGAAGGAACGCGATCAGTAATATCCATCAAAATGCAATCAAAAACTTTGTCACTGCAACTGTTGACGGAACTTAGGTTAAGCTGCAACATGACAGCGGATTAGAATTGACGATCATATCTCAAGCGAACTGGGGGAAGCAAGCTTGAGGCGTAAAAGTGACTGCAGTAAATACTTCCGGCAAGCTTATAAGAATCCTGGTAATCATTTACGTCTCACCGTCATTGCTGAACTTTTTCGGCATCAAATGGATGACAAAACCGAAATTGTGGGATGTTCCACCGTCAATATATTACAATGACAGTACAGTACAGAGCGGTCACTCACTCTCGAAAACGAGGTAGAAACAAAGTTTGAAGCCTGTGACAAACCCGATCTTCCGCCGTGCACAATCGATGCCACATGCAGCCTCGAAGCCAATCGAGGACGAACTTATTTGCCTAAGTGCCAAGATCAGATTCGTCGGCAATACATTTTTCACCGTCATCGACATGTATGATGCATTCCTACAAGTAAAACTGGATGATGTTTCCAAGTAAACCATTTACAATCGGGGCTTAAAATGCCACCCGGTATATTCTAACAATTGATGGACAGCATGAAAGGTGGCGTAGAGGGTGCTCTCTCTAACTTGGATCGACTATTATCATCGGATGCAAAGTCGACTAACAGCACCGTGAGCATGCAAGAACATGGTTTCACTCTTAAGAATGAAACCGGTATCCGACCACATCCAACTAAGCTGGATGGAAATTTTCGCACTTTTCATTTCTCTTCATACTTCATGATTGTTTAATAAAACAATACAATATTTATTCGCTGTAAAATTTGATGATCGCGACAAGCAATGACGTAAAGGAGGAGAGTTATCACAGAAAACGGACGGCCAAGAACGAGTTGTTGCATACTACTTCAAAACCTTGACCGAAATGACCGAGATATGAGCCAATAAGTAGGACTCACTTTTGAAAATTCTTGCTAATGGTAGACTTATTTTCTATGTCAATGTTTATTTTTTACCTATTTTACCGAGCGCCAAGGAGGTATAACCCCTTAAGTATTTCCATAAATACCTCTAAGGCCAAAAATTCTATTTACGGAAAGATCATTGTGGCTGTTGTAATTCAAGAATAAAGAGGAACAGGTAGCGCATTGAAACGCACACGGGAATGGCGACCATATGAAGTGGAACGAAGTATTGTGGGCAAGTTGAAGGAAAGAAAGGCGTCATCGACGGACGACGTTAGGCTTAAGCAATTGCTGCCTGATGAGGAGTGGACTGACGAAATAGTCAGAAAAGAGCGATTATGGGACTGTTATATGTTGCTCGTTGAGATAGAACTGGAGACAAATATGTGATGAAATTGGTATGCCCACAGCGCAAAAGGTTGTACAGCAAATATGACATATCTCGCGATTAATACCCTAGACAGACTGTGGTTTAATAAATCCAATTTAGCTAAACTAGTTTAAGTATTCTATGCAAAAACAAAGGGATTAGCGAGGTTGACACACTGCGACTAATCTCGAAAAATTCACTAAATCGGTTTTATTAAATCGCAGTGTGTCTAGGCTAGGGTATAAGCTAATAATACATAATGTTTTGAATAACTAAACCAAATACATAGACTTTTTTCAAAAATTATTTATATATTTACAAAAATAATTATGTTAAACAAATTTGATTAATTAAATGACTTTATGACTTTGATTTCTTCTATAACTTTATCTGCTTTTACGCTTTCGATGGAATCAGAATCATCACTTGAAGAAGCAGCTTCGTCGCTCGTGAGTTCTTCAATTCGGTCATTACACTCTAATGCTTTTGGCGCTGGGTTTGCAATCTTTGGGCTTGATGTTTTCGTTTTAGAACTTTCATTACATTCTATTTCTTTCATCACTAGGTCTGAACTTTTTGGATTTCCTTTCCTTTTCTTTTTAGTATTGAGATTGAAAGTGAAATGAATTGGTTCAGGTGGTTTATTTTCAATTTTAGCAGTTTCTACTGGACCATGGCGCTCAGCTCTGTTTTCGCTAAATATTGACCGAAAAATGTTGTTGATAGTGGATTTTAAACAAGCTATTAGCAAATCTTTTAAGAAGAACAAAACGACTCCTACACAAATAATGTTGTACGGAAATGCTGTATCCGCTGAGATTGTTTTCACAATATGTATTATTTTTTGAACGAATTTAAGGATATTTTTGTATACTAAGAAATCAATAAAATGATCAAAAATATCACAATATTCTTTATGAAAATATTTTTTGTTGCCCATCAAATGTTGTTTGCACTCATCTTGAGGTGATTTCCCAAAAAGCTCAGTAATAAATTGAAAGCCAGTTGCCTTCTTTATTTGACATGGATTATCACTTGAATTTTGTAACTCCAGCAATTTATCGATTTCCTTTTCTTGGCAGCATCTCATATAATCAAAAGCATAGCTTGTCAAAAATGCTATGCTAATAAAAGTTATTATAACATTTCGCTTTAGAAACCGCGATAATTGCCATACGAACGCTAAAAACGCAATTAATAAAATAAAAAACTTTGTATCTTCTAACGGTATCTTATCGCTTATAAACATTTCAATCTTTTCGTATAAGGAAAGCACATCATCAAATGAATTGGCGATAAAGCCGTTACTATTCTTTGACAAGATATCGAAAATTTTTGCATCAATGGCATGTACATTATTTTTTATCTTTGTAAATTGTTCAATATCTTCGTTAGATAATTCTATAGTTATATGACGCTTTAGATTGCCTGAGCTTGGATCTATTTTGAAACGATCCTTATTCACCAAGTAGTTGACTAACTTAAGATAATAAAGTTCCAGCACATCGTATTTAATACGGTTACCACAAGAATTTTCCTGTACTTCAGATTCCGAGTCACCTGTTGAGTGTTCCGTTATTTTTCTTGTATCGTAGGCCAAATTTTGTTCTTTTTGGATTTTACCCCATGCATGTGGATGCTCCCATTTTGGATTTATATCACAAATTACTTGGCCTACAACTGAACAGCCCAGTAAGAAAAACACAACTGAAATAAAAACTTATTACAACAGTTTTATTTGATTGAATATAATAAAATGTATAATTACTGCGTTGCATTTCTTATAAATAATTAAATATTAATACAAAAGACTCATTAAAATAATTTTTTTTATTATAAAATACTAGGAAAGTGTATTCCCATGTTATATTTTTGTGTTTTGACAATTGCGTCATGTGTGATTTTATTGTAGTTTTCCTGTTGCAACAAAAAACAGATTCGGAACGAAAACCAAGTGACAGTGACAGCAGCTGTCATTCGTCGCTCGGTAAAATTTTTCGGAGGGATTCCTAATAGCTGTATTTTGTTGAGAAATTTACAACAACAATTGCACGTAACAGGAATTAAATAATTCGAACCAAAAAATTTGAGTTATTTAATTCTAGCTCGAACAAATAAAATACGTAATAAAAATTGAAGCGTGATTTACACGTTCCAACAATGTTTCCCAACAAAAAATGAAGAGATTAGTATATCGCGAATTCCATTTGAAAGACAAGAACAAATATATAAACAAACAAAATTTTGTTGGACTTTTTTTTTTTTTTTTTTCAACTTTGTTTCCATAAAAAATTTTTTTGACTATAAAATATACTCGACCCGAGTATATTTTATGGAAACAAACAACAACAAACACTTTAAAAATGGCGATTTGTAAAATTTTTATAGCGCTTTATTATTATTTTTTAAAATAAAAATTAAAATTTACGTTCGAACAATTTTCATTTTAGCCAAGAAAAGTCGTAATTTTGATAAATAAAGTGGTATCGCTGCGGCATTCGTCAAAAATTACATTGTCGATTTTATACCGCCAAAAAATTATAGCATGCCCGACATTTTTTTTTTTTTTTTATAAATTTTTGTTTAAAAATGGAAGTTTACTTTCGAAAAGCTTTATTTTAGCCAGAAAAGTTGTAATTTTGAAACATAAAGTTGTATTATCGCCCTATTCGACATCGTAGATTTTATACCGCCACAAAGTTATAGCATGACCGACATTTTCGTTTTATACTTTTCTCTTTTTATCGCATGTAAATATTTTCTATTGCGTGTAGCTCTAATGTGGATTTCGATTCACCAAATTGAATTGCACTCAGTGCAAAAAGTGTAATTTTTTTACCCAGGAAATATTCGATTGACCAAAAAAAATTGCACTGACAGCTACACCAGTGCAATTTCGACTACTCCAGTTTTAACTATATATAGTTTATACGATAGTTTTACCCCTCTTTTTACAAATGCACTAAACAATCGTGTCATTGTGCTGTCATTTTCGATTTGACTTGTCGTTTTAATATGGTTTGACAGATAACAGAACGCAATTCGGTGTTTATGTTCGATTGACCAAGAAGTTGAGGTTACACTTTAAAAAAGGGGTAAAAAATCAATCGAAAACGACATAAGTCTAAAGAAAAAAAGTTGGAAAAACATTGTTGGAACGTGTAAAGGTACTATTCCACTAGCAATATTCCTTAAATTTTACTGATAGTAAAAAAAAAAGAAAAAGAGAAAACAGTCTGAAACTCTATGTAATAGACAAATACAACGTTTTCTTTCTTTATAGCAAATTTTTAAGGAGAAATATTGACAGCACACAAAAACATAACCAATAATTATTTAAAAAAAATTAATGTTACTATTAATTCGATTAGTTTGAAATCCCAAAATTATCTAAAAATTAAATATTATTAATACCCACAACAGAATTATATTTTTTAGTATATTTTCTGTAAAAATTTAAAAAATCTCTAACAAAAAAACGTCATGTGTTTTTTTATTTTCACTTTTTTATAGCATATTTTTAAGGAGAAACTTTGACAGCAATTGCAACATAACCTAGAAAATATCATAAATTGTTATACAACTCTCTTGTGGAATTTTTGCAATCAAAATAATTAATTAAAGTCACTTTTTTAAACTTTTTTATTATTCCTGTACGTGTACGCCTGTACGTATTTTAATTAGAAATGATAATGACACTTCGCTAAAAGAATATATTTAACCATAAAATTATTAGTGTGCGAGAAATATTTCTCATCATATACTAATTTTAGTATGTGTGTTAGTGAGACTCCTATAAAAAGTTCCCGATTTGATAATTTTTATAGGAGTCTACACTACTACAGACACAAATATTTTTGTACTCAGAAGGTTTTTTGTTTCATTCTCCCATCTACCAAATATATATTTTTTTCTTCCTTTAATTTTACTCACAGTACATTTTTTCTAGTGGAATACCGCCTTAAATCACGCATTAATCGAAAAAATATTTCGCGGCTTACCCAATATGCAAGTAACACGGATTTCCGTGTACTTGAAATAAACATGAAAAGTACACGGAAAAATGTACTACTCGCCAAAGAAAAGTGTCTCAAAAATTCCGGTATCTTTGAATGTGTTAGAAAATATAGAGAATGACGATTGTAAAAGTAGAGAAAGCGCCTCTCGAGGAAAGTTAAAATGAGGCAACTGGCAAAATGACATTTCTCATAAATGCGATGAAAGAAAATTTTACAATCCGCCCTCTAAACAAACAAAGCGATTCTGAAAAAATGATACTATTGCAATATGAGAACGATACTCATTTCTTTATATCACACCATGCACTTTCTTATTTGTATTTCTACTCCCATAGAAACAACCCTCTAAACAAACAAAGCGATTCGGAAAAAACGATACGATAGCGATATGTAAACGATACTTAATTTCTTATAACACACTACGCACTTTATTTTTATTTTTACTCCCATATAAACAACGAAAATAAAAATTGTACATTGTGCGTTTCTCACTTGCAAAGCGGACAGCGATATTTTTGTAAAAAGAAATTAAAATCATTACGAAATATTTGGTGTTATAAGTTTTACAAAGTAATTATATATTTCTTTTCCAATTTGTTTAAACCATTTTTATTTATTAGTTTAATCCTTATTGTTTATTTTTTAAGATGTGAGCAAATTTTACCACTGCCGATTGAATTAAGGAGCGAAGTATTATGAAACCCGATACAATTAAACCGTCATTTATATAAACAAGTAAATTTTACGTATTATATATAATGTAATAATTATTTTATTATAATACATCAACTAAATAAATAATAAAATAATCGTATTAAAAAATTGGCTTTTTATTTTTACTAATCCAAAATAAATACTATCGTAACCAACACGAAAAATACGATACGTAAATATATCGCATAATTAGATCTGTTTACGATATGAAAAAAAAGCATCGTAAACGTATCGTAAAAATCTTTCTATTTACGTTACGTAAAAAATTCTAATTATCATGGTACGTTGGATTCGTAAACATATCGATTTCGAATCGCAAAAACGATTCGTAAACGATATTTTGTATGAACAACAAACATCATTTTCGTATCGTAAACGAATCGCTTTGTTTAGTGGGAACGAATATAAAAATTGTATATTGCGCATTCTCTTAAGCATGGTTTCCACGATGGCGAGGCGAAAAAATTAGTCAAACTAAAAAGAGAAAGCAAAAATTCACCAATAGTACGATAGAGAGAAAATACCATTTTGACAGAAAAATTGGGACGTCCAATTTTAAAAATTATAATTCAGCACTCCGAAATAGGACGTCTAATCCGAAAAAAAGATTAGATGCATCATCTTTTTTCGGATTAGCCGCTGATTTTCGGAATTCATATTGTCAATTAAGGCGTGATTTACACGTTCCAACAATGTTTCCCAACAAAAAATGAAGTGATTAGTATATCGCGAATTTCATTTGAAAGACAAGAACAAATATATAAACAAACAAAATTTTGTTGGACTTTTTTCTTTTTTTTTTTAACTTTGTTTCCATAAAATTTTTTTTTTGACTATAAAATATACTCGACCCGAGTATATTTTATGGAAACAAACAACAACAAACACATAAAAAATGGCGATTTTTTAAAATTTTTATAGCGCTTTATTTTTATTTTTTTAAATTTTTATTTAAAAATTAAAATTTACGTTCGAACAGTTTTCATTTTAGCCAAGAAAAGTCGTAATTTTGATAAATAAAGTGGTATTGCAGCGGCATTCGTCAAAAATTACATTGTCGTTTTTATACCGCCAAAAAATTATAGCATGCCCGACATTTTTGTTGTATTTTTTTATAAATTTTTGTTTAAAAATGGAAGTTTACTTTCGAAAAGCTTTATTTTAGCCAGAAAAGTTGTAATTTTGAAACATAAAGTTGTATTATCGCCCTATTCGACATCATAGATTTTATACCGCCAAAAAGTTATAGCATGACCGACATTTTCGTTTTATACTTTTCTCTTTTTATCGCATGTAAATATTTTCTATTGCGTGTAGCTCTAAGTCTCAACAAAAAAAAAGTTGGAAAACATTGTTGGAACGTGTAAATCACGCATTAAAGAAAATTTTATATTTATTTTATTATTAAATATATACATATATATTTTTTTTGATTTGGGGAACACATTTTTCATCGCCAGAATCACTCTCAGTGCTACTTAAAAACATAACGGCATATATTGCCATTAGTTACTCAATAGTATCCATTTTTAACAAAATTTAATTTTAATAATTGAAACGTCAAAAATAAATAAATAAAAATTCGGAGTAACGACTTGTTGCAGTTTCATTCCCTCTTATGTTATTTTTTTTTATTCCTTCCTCTTTTTAATTTGACTAATTTTTTCGCCTTGCCATCGTGGAAACCATGCTTTACTCGCCGTTTCAATTCAAGTTTAACCTAAAACAAAAGCGGACGGCGATATTTGTGTAAAAAAAAACTAAAATCATTAGGAAATATTTGGTGTTTCACAAACTAATTATATATTTATTTTACAATTTGTTTAAACAATTTTTGTTTATTAATTTAATCCTTTTATACTAATTGTTTATTTTTTAAAATGTGAGCAAATTTTACTACTGCCGATTGAATTGAGGAGCGAAGTATTATGAAACCCGATGTAATTAAACCATCATATAAAAAAGAAAATTTTATATATTATATATAATGTAATAATTATTATAATATAATAATTCAAATAAATTAAAAAAAATAATAATCGTATGATAAAACTGGCTTTTTATTTTTGCTAATCCAAAATAAATACTATCGTAACCAACACGAAAAATACGATACGTAAATATATCGCATAATTAGATCTGTTTACAGTATGAAAAGTAAACATCGTAAACGTATCGTAAAAATCTTTCTATATACGTTACGTAAAAAATTCTAATTATCATGGTACGTTGGATTCGTAAACATATCGATTTCGAATCGCAAAAACGATTCGTAAACAATATTTTGTATGAACAACAAACATCATTTTCGTTTCGTAAACGAATCGCTTTGTTTAGTGGGCGGTAATTAAACATTGTTTTTATAATCCAAAATTGAAATTACAGTCATACCCCGTACAACGTCCCTTCTCATAACGTCGTTTCGCTATAACGTCGTTAGTAAAATGCGAACAAACCTCGCTCTATCGTCGCTGTGTTTCGTTGTAACGTCGTTTTTATTTAAATGAAAATAAATTAAAAATTAATAAGCAAAGCAAAAAACACTGAGAAAAAAACATACGTCGTCATACAAACAAAATACATATATGTAACACTCAAAAATATACATTATAACAGTATACATATGACATTTAATGAGATATCGCCAAACGCTCAGGTTGTGTTTTTGAAAACCAAAAGTCCAAAACTTAAAGATAAAATTAAAATTCCTTTGCCCCTTATAACGTTGTTTCGCCTAACGTCGCGATTTCACGGAACCAATTAACAACGTTAGGCGAGGTATGACTGTATTTACAACAATTTCGAACGTCAAATTATCAGCTAGCTCAGTTTAAAAAATTTTCGCTAGGTGGAATCTGTGATGCTCCAATCGTCAATTCTGTTAAGAAAAAAATAACTCCAAAATAATTCGAATTAATTTTTTCTCAACAAAATACTGCTCATTTTCGATTCGTCAAAAAACCATAGATTTATAAATACTGTAGGTTTGAAACAAAGCTTTTACATATATGGCTTTTTCCCATTTAATAACTTCTATTTCAAGCGAAGACAGTTGGAGAAGGATGGATATATATAGGTTCTTACGAATAATATATGGTTGCGCTTTCTTTTATGTAAACAAAACATTTAGTTTTTAGTGTTGTTAAAAAGTGGTTGTGCGTAGATTCGTGAAAATTAAAAATTATCAAATAAAACAAAACAATTAAAAAAATATATAGATAATTAATTATTATTTGTGATTGTCATTTGTTTGCAATTATTTTTAACGGGTCCGCACTAAAAGTGTAAAATAATGCCGCGTTCTTAGAAAACTTATTTTTAATAAAAAAATTAATTTTATTAAAAATATTGAATTTAAAAAAAATTTTTAGTGTATTTGCATCTAAAATAAAAATGTTTTTTAAACTTTAATTGTTATATTTTAAGCAACCCACTGTGGTGAGTTGCTTAAAATAAAATAATTGAAGTGGTTGTGCGTTTCGTGAAAATTAAAAATGATCAAATAAAACAAAACAATTAAAAAAAATAAATATAATTAGGTAATTATTAATTAATGCCAGATTTTTTTGAGTGTTAAGGAGAATAAACAGCAGTTTACATGGAACTATCGTAAAATGGTTCAAAATAAAAAACTTAACTTGATTTTAATAATTATGAAACAGAAAAACTCAAATGGCAGAAAATCTAAACTAAAGATTACGAATTTGTCTTCTTTTTATGTTTTTTTTGAGGGCTTGACTTCCACAGACAAATTTATAGGCTTAGCATAAAATGAGATTGAACAAAACCATTTCAATTAAATTTTTATTATAAAATATTTTTTAAATCCTGACTATTAGTACGTTTATGATAGGGATTCAATCCGGGTTGAACCCAGATTAACTTTTATTATAAATATGATCGAATTATGAAGAATTATTTCTTCATTATAAACGCTAAAAAAGTTAACACAAAGTTGATCCAAAGTTAATACTAACAGAGCATTCACAATGCAAAAACTTTTTACGTTTTACTTACAGGTTTGTATGATTTTCCAACTTAACGAACAAAAATTGTTGCTCGTTATGTTGGAAATTCAGTAAATCAAAAGTAAAAAGTTTTTTCATTGCGAATGCTTTTTAAGTTGACTCGACTCTCATCATATAAATACTATAAACCACTTCATACAAAACATATCAACAATATTTTGACGTTATTATTATTATTATTATTATTGATTGAAGGTTCATGTGGGCAATAAGCCATCTCACACTGCGACCTAAAAGATCTATTGTGCTGGACCCTACTTAATTATCCGTCCAGTCAATATTCAGGCTCTTAATGAATCTGATAATACTACCGGCCGGTACAAGATACATACTATCCGGGCTCATTGTTCTCCCTCCTAGATGTTGCAGTCTGCTGGAAAATGGCTGGGCATTGGCACAGAACATGTTCCGCTGATTCCGCTTCCAGATCGCAGAAGCGGCATCCATCTGTCATACTTAGCCCCATCTTCTTAAGGTGATATCTTAAGGGGACATGACCTGTGAGGAAGCCAGTAAGCAGCCTCAACTCAGGTTTCCTAAGTTCAAGATACTCCTTAACCCTGACAGACGAAGGTGATATACATTTCTTCGCCTATCGCAATCCTGGAATTCTGCGCCAGTAGGAGGACTTTTGAACATCCAGCGTTTTACCGCTGCTCTAAGGTGTCCCTTAGTGACGCCGCAGAAGGGTTCTGGTCCAATAAATGGAGAGGAGAACCCTCACGGGCGAGGCCATCAGCTGCCTTATTTCCTTCGATTCCAGTATGACCTGACACCCACATAAGTGTTACCTTATTTGAGCCTGCCAGATGTTTAATAACCTTCAGACAATCCCATACTTGCCTTGACTCAACGGTACAAGACGTAAGAGCCTTTACGGCCGATTGGTTGTCTGATACAATATAAATCTTTGCATCGTTTAGGCCTTTTGCTATGCCTATCCTACCGCAAAGTTCTATAGCATACACTTCTGATTGAAAAACGGTAGCATTGGTACCCAAGGACTTCGAGAGGGCAGTTCCACTCCCGTGTATTCCTATCCGTGGCCCATCTTCCGTTTTTGATCCGTCTGTAAACCACACCATGGACCCTCGCTCAAAGGATGGTCCACCTGTACTCCACACATCCCGGTCAGGTAACCTAACACAGAATGGTTTGTGGAAGTCCAGTTTATCTGGCATACAGTCGGAAGGCATTCATAAGGTAGGGTCTGTCTTAAATTCCTTAAGGATTTCCAGATGACCCACCATATGGCCTGGTTTGCTATTTCCATTCGCCTGCATTTTCAGGGCCATAATTGCAGCGTCCTTTTTAACATGCAGGTGTAACGGTGTCAGTCCTAGAAGTGACTCCATCGCAGCGGTTGTTGTACATGTTTTCATTGCGCCCGTAACACCGATGCAGGCTATACGCCGAACCTTATTTAATAAAGTTTGCGTTGCCTTCCGCTCAGTTTTAGGCCACCATACAACCGATGCGTAGGTGACCATAGGCCTAATGATTGTAAGAAATGAGCAGTAGATCATTTTTGGTTGTAGTCCCCAAGTACGCCCATAGAATCTTTGACGGGCCCAGAAAGCCTTGGTGGCTCTATCTTGAACTTTCAACAAATGTTGCTTCCAGTTCAGTTTTTGATCTAGGATAACACCTAGATATTTAACCTCACTGGAAAAAGGAACAGTAGTACCGTTTAACGAGCGAGCTGTAAGCACGAGCTTTTTCTTCCTCGTAAAAGGAACAATGACTGTTTTGTTTGGATTGACAATGAGTCCTTTCTGGTAACACCACTGCCATATTATATTGAGTGCATTTTGCATGCGATCAGAAATGACCTCATCAAACTTGCCTCTGATTATGATAGCCACATCATCCGCTTAGCCCTGGACATCAAACCCATGGCTACTCAGAAGGACCAGTAGTCTGTCAATAACCAATGACCACAAAAGAGGAGATAGTACGCCTCCTTGGGGACAGCCCTTTACGGCCCTGATGGTTACTGACTCGCCACCTAGTCTGGCAGTAATCTCACGACATTCCAGCATGGAACGGATCCACCTAATTGTAGAAAGCGGAACCCTTTTTTCCATTGCTACCCTGTATTTTGACGTTAAAATTGTTTTCCTTAAAGCCTGTATTCCATTACGAAAAATTTACTGACTGCTGGAAATAATGAAAGAAGACAAAAAAAAAAGTTACATTAGAGTGACAAAGAAAAAACAATTTTTTTATTTTTTATTTTATAGCAAAATTGTATGGATAAATTTTGACAGCAAAAAAAAAACATAACCAACAAATATGAACAAAATTATGCTTTATTCTTAATTCGTATATTTTCACCTCTCAAAATTATCTAAAAAATTAAATATTACTGTCACCCATATCAGAATTATGGTTTTTCATTTATTTTCCGTCACAGAATAAAAAATAAAAAATATCTTTACCATAAAAATGACGTACTATGAAAATGAATAGTGTGTGCGAGAAATATGTTATCATCCGTACCATAAGGTCCATAACCTGCTAAAGTTCTCTCTTTAGAGAGATTTATTATCCGTACACAAAATTTATGTAGATGTGTTAGAGGGTTGTAATAAAAGTACTCCATTTGATACTTTTTGTCAATAATTATGGCATTACACTAACCCAGCCACAAGTTTTTTGTAATAAAACTGTTTACTGACGAAGTCGGGTGTCTCATTCACGCAACCACCGATTTTATATTTTTATCTCAAAATATTTTTGCTGATAAACATTTTTTCGCAATGGAATACCGGCTTAACCCAAAAAAGTAGAGTGAAGCTGTCTAGTATTTAATCTATTCATAAGTTTGTTCACATGTAAAACATTTGAAAATATTCAATAAAACTCAGTAGTGTCAAAACAAACTCTTCCATTTATTTACGAAATTCTATGTAAGAAGTCAAACTGCTATTGACAAGTGAAGTGACAAAATCAGCTTTGTTTTGATCACAAAAAATGATATTATAATAAAAATTAAAAATAATTTACCTTTTAGTTTAATTGTAGACTAGTTCTATAGAATAAACTAAATTCATTATGGCAGTCTTAAAAAATTTATTATTTGTATTAATATGTACGAACTGTAAGTAGAAAAGTAATATGTAGTGTGGTTTGGGGCCACACCCCATTATATACCCCGTATGTATAATGCTTTTTAAACAAACTTAATAAATTATTTTTGTGCTTCTTTCCAGTTGTTTCCATAGTAACTCCAGAATGTATAATTCCGGAAATTTTACGAGGTAGCTGGTTTTCCTGGGAAGTTGGAAAACCAACAATTACAGTAATTGACGCAGTAAAAATGTCAGATCGCGGGAATTGTGTACTCTCCGAAAAGATAGGGGCCGACCATACTTTTGTGTTCCGTAATGGCCTAAATAATTGTTATTACTGTGTGAAAACATTCCCAAGAACTCTGAACATCTTTGAAAAATACGAATGTAAGATAAACTAATGATTAGTCAAACAAAATATATTATTGAATCGAATTTCAGCTCCGTGTGTAAATTTAAATGCCAACGAAGAGCCAACTATTACAAAAGTATGCCGAGGATTGAAGCAAGATCAACAATTAATAACGCTATTCAACGAGAACTATGTTCCAATAAATTGTCGTTCTTCACTGGAAGGTGTGTGGCAATTTGCATATCAAAATCGTTTTCGATTCACAGGAGAATGTGATAACTCTGACGCCCAAATACAGTCTTGTCAAACCCCGGGAACTCAGTTCTTAATTACAAACCAAAAATTTAATATCACATACAAACAGTGCGAGGGCATGGAAGGAACATTTAGTGGAATTGTTGAATACAGCTGTTTAGGTGATTGGTTTGTCGGTAAAAATCATTTCTTTGCTGTTGCGAACACCAAAGAAAGTCGTAAAGATGAAAAGTATAGATGTTTCTTGAAAAATCGTGATGATGATTTGTACATCGGAGTTTCAATCACAGCCGAATGTAATACGCTGAAAACACCAGAAAGATCACCCGAGCGACTTAGAATTACACCAGTTAAAGCGGAAGTGGTAGAACCAGGCTGTCGACTACCTCAAAATTTTAGTGGTCAATGGATTAATACGGCCAATATTGATGCAGATGTATTCATTAACGAAACCCATATTATTGAAATTCATTATCCGGATAAAGGACGCTTTAGGCGAACCATTTATGTGTGCCGCGAGCAACGTGATTCGAGAATTATGATGGCTCGTTTAACCGTCGATGGTTGCCAAAAGGATTATATATGTTTTGATTTTGTTCCA
This sequence comes from Tipula vernalis, assembly GCA_958295665.1. NCBI lineage: Eukaryota > Metazoa > Arthropoda > Insecta > Diptera > Tipulidae > Tipula > Tipula vernalis. Next base: position 330,713,622 of record OY282558.1, read on the forward strand.
CGGCACCATAATATTATTCGTTATCGTAAAGGATTAGCCGTTATTTTCGATGATTATAGCACGGTTTGCTCTTGGGTACAATTTCCAAACAAAGAGAAATGGAGGTATGACCTCTTCTTAGCTAAAGATCCCGTACCAGTACGGTGTCCAGTAGCTGGTAAATTTAATTTTACTCAAAAAGGAGAGCATCCATTCAAAACCAGAATCCTTGGCGGTGTAACATTAAGTCCACGTCCTAATATTCGATGTAAGCAAAACATTTCCGACATATCAGTTTGTGATACTGACCAAAAAGAGATGTTAATCGATGCTAATTATTGTCTGACTGTTGACCATTTGGGTCATCCTGTAGATATCTATAGTGATCCTGATTTTAAAATGAAATGTATTGGTTATTGGAAGGAAAATTTGAAATCATATATGATCACGTTTGATGACTTGGATCCTCTATCGAAGTACCGTTGCTGGGTGTATCAACGAGCTGACTTAAATCGAGTTTTAATGTCAGAAGCGGTAGGCGCATTTTGTCATATCGATCAAGACGTGACTTCCTCTAATTATACGGAAGGTGCTGTCGTGGCGCTGGATATGACCGAATATGAGAGAGAACGTGACAAATGCCCGATGCACTTTGATGACGGCACACATCCTTGGCTTCAAACTGAGAATTTTATTAAAATTTTCGATTGGGACTTTCATCGTGCAAGCGACGTCTCTCGATTAGACGTAACAAGACAATCTCTGTGGATAATTTTAATCCCTTATCTAGTAGTTAGTTTTAGATTTTAAGATGTTCTTTTTAAATTCGAATATAAAATTCCGTCCAAAACAGTTTTTAGTTTTTTAAGTATATAAAAGTGCCTTAACGCAAATTCTGTTAAAGAAAAATTTTAGACATGATATTAGACTAGGTATTAAGTTTTAAATCATTTCTGCCCGAAATTGAGAATTAGTAGAGTTTTAGTGAAAGCATGTTCTTTTATTTGCATGCCATGCCACTTTGTAGATTAATTTCGATTATCGACGCATTTCTTAACGTTTAATTTGATGCGGATCATAATATTTTTTCATGAAATGACAAATATGATGTCGTGTTCTATTGATGCAAAAAACTGAACTGATATCAAATTCTACTATGAAGAGTTTAGTATTTTTTGATGTAGTTTCCGTTTTTTGAGTCAATAGAATATGGCATAATGCTAACAACTCAGATCAAAATTTTGATTTATATACAAAAATTAGTTCTGTTTTTGGTGTTGCTTTCAGAAAACTTTGATCTGATCAGAATTACTCGATGTCATGAAATGCGGCTATTTTGTACTTTCATTTGATTCCATCCAAACAAATTAATTTAATTTTTTAATTGTAATTTTACAAAAATAAAACATTTTTTTAAACAAACTTGTAAATTTTATAGAATTTAATTTAGTTTCTAATTCGGTTATTGGTAAGTTTACAGGAATAATGTGGCTTAATAAAAAAAGGTTGTTCTGGAGGGGGTATGATAATCCATTAGCACAAGCAACAAAACTTGCTCCCAGTCCTAAATACGATTTTCTGCCCCGTTAGTTTTTAACTGCTCCTCATCGGCCGTTTCGTAAAAATCAAAGTGTAAATTGCGACCAAAAAGGAATGGAGGCCAAACAGATAACATTATATTAGAAGATTTAGTTTCCTGATTTAGCAGGACGTAAATTTCCCAGGTATTTAACCTTAATTCAAAAAATTAATATTATTGCGCAAACAAATTATAATTCGTACATAAGAAACGCACCAAAAGATAATAGGGTTGGGTACGGATGTCCGCTTTTCAAAATCGCACATCGTGTAAAACGTATGTACATTCTGGAAAGTGCAAATTTTAATTTGAAAATTTATTTAATACGAGAAAACGGAGAGAATAACCTTCCACCTGAACCCGAACAAGTCATGAATTGCAAAAATCTACCTCAAAAGTTCGGTCATTGCAGTTAGCAGTGAGTTTTAGAAAAACTAGCACTTGTCACAGCTGCCTTGTCAAAGGCGCGTTATATAATCGATAAGCGTCTCGAAAACTGTTACGTCTCAAAATTTTAAATTGTTAGTAAATCTAATAAATTCTAATATTTCTAAAAAATCGATGAGAATCTCAACACTGAAAGAATCTCACAACAAAATGCTCAAATATGGCGGCGATAGAATCGATGAAAGCCGCCATATTTGAATATTTCGTTGAGATAACCGCATCTTCACCGGGGGTCTTATACTTTTTCATCAACGATATCACGCACTTCATCAAAGATGGAGGTGGTGGTAAAGTCATCTCGACGTTGATATCGTGCAATGAAACATTCTGTTGCTCGGAAAGTGACTCGGTGTATTAGAGAAGCTAAGTGTTATGTTGTAACAACTAAACCACGATTTATTGCTTTAAATAAACGACTTCCATAAATTATAATAGTTATTACATTTAATCAATGAACTTTTAACAAGAGGTGTAGATGTAGACCTTACTCAATAAACTAAATCCAAAAAGAGATGAGAACCATAATGGTCTTACAATATGATATAACATAAAACAAACGCTAGTGTTACTACATTTAAATTAATACTTGATTTTAGAATTTGAAGATATACATTATTCCTCCATAATTAACTTAAGAAATTATTATTTGTTCATCGGTTTCACCTGTCTCTGGAGAGAATTGGGCTTGAGCCTTCCTGATTCGGTTAGATCGTCTCGGCTGCAGAGTACAAGGTTTTTTTTAAGATTGAACGTACCCGAGTTGTTCCCATTTGATTCATACCCAACTGAAGGAATTCTTTCGGAGGAAATTCTTCGTTCGAGATGACGAATTCTGGTTGTAATTGGTTGTCAGTCATTCTTTCATTTCGACGTGCTTTCGTCGGACTAAATGCTTTGTCCCAGTGTCCAAAATGAAGCATATCTAAAGCTCACTGTTGCAGTTGCTCCGGAATCACTACTCGCAAACTATCGGTTCCTTTGACTATAATATCTTGACAAATATTTAATGAGTGTTGGCTCAAAAAAATGGTTTTTCCTTTTTCTTTTAAAAATGTCGGCCATCCCTGTTGAATATATTTATTTTTGAAAGCAATTTATCATTACTCGAAAATCTTTTAATTATCCCAAATTATTTACCGAACTCGGAGACGATCGTCTGGGGAAGATTGGAAGAAGGTTCTGGGTCACCCAGAAGGTTGTGAGTTATGGGAGCTTATGAAGAGGAGAGTGGAGCCAAGGAAATTAAAATCGGAAAAGCCCTAGTTAACCCAGGGAACGACTGTAGAGTACCAATTAGAACTCTAAATCTCTCTGATAAGACAAAAACCATCAAGAAAGGAACAGTCATCGAAAAATGTGACGGGGTATCAACGATAGTAAAATGTGAACAGAAAAGTTCAATTGAAAAAGCCGGCATGCAAGGGCAGAAAGAAATGGTAGAACAACTCATAATGGGCCGAAGATCTTTCCGTGGCACAGAAAAATTATATACATCAACTAATCAAACGGTACATGTCCATATTCTGCAGTACATCGGATAATAACGGAAGGATTTCAATGTTAAAGCACCGAATTGATACAGGAAGAGAGATGTCGATTCGTCAACCACCCAGGAGGTTACCATTGGTAAAACAAGAAGAAGTCGACCGGATGGTAACAGATATACAGGCGGAAGTTGTAATCGAACCATTTAACAGTCCATGGAGCATACCAGTAGTTTTGGTCGAAAAGAAGGAGATTTTGCGTTGATTACTGAAAACTCAGTGCTGTGACTAAGTTAGATAGCTATACCCACTGCCAATGATTGATGACACGTTGGAAACGTTATCGGCTGCTCGAATGTTTTCAGGTCTACAAAGCGGCTATTGGCAGAGAAAAAGGCAGAAGATCGCGAGAAAAAGGCGTTCAGTGTGGGTAACGGGCTTTGGCAATTTAATGTTATGCCGTTTGGATTATGTAATGCCCCTGCTACTTTTGAACGATTAATAAAGCGCGTCCTAAAGGGTGTAGCGACTCACAAATAAATTCAAGCATTCACATTCATCACTCGTTCATCGCCACAATTCAACCATCCGTTCATACAATCCAATTCAACCAGTCACATGAACGCACTTTAGTCAACCACCAACGCGACACACTTCATTCCTTTTATATTTTGTTACGGCTGTCAAAAAAATCTCGCGCGAAAAGAAAATAAAAAAAAGAGAGGTTCGGTTTTTAACTCGATACAGTCGGAATTCTATACTCATACGGTAACGGTGTACATAAAAAAAACAACTGTGGTGAATTATAATAACAAATTATAATAATAAATAAATTCATTTTCTTAATTAATTAAAAGCAAATAATAGATTAAAACTAAATAAATAAATAAAACTTATAAATTAAACAACACTAAAATAAAGTTTAATGTTCAACAAAATCAAGTTTTTTTATTAGCACGCAGTGCTAAAAATGGTGACCATCGACGTTCCTTTTTAGGAACCAAAATATTTGAACATATTACAACGTTTAACAAACATTATAGTTATAAAAAAAAAACAAACCAATAAAGTGAAAATACGAACAAAACGTGCAACAAAAATAAAAAACCGCAGCCATATTTCGAAATAATTTCGGTGTTTAAACAAAAACAAAAAAAAAAAAAAAAAAAAAAAAAAAATTTTTTTTGGATTTTCCCAAACGCACCAACGAGGCAATCAACAATTTAGCTATATAAAACAGAAGGCCGGGTGCAAAATAAGCACCGGCCAGTCGGTAAGTCGAACAAAATATTAACAATAAAGTGTACAAAGTATTTACATATACTAACAATTGTTACTTTTGTTTTTTTTTTACCGCTAACACCGTACACAAATCATAAATAAAACCTACATGGAAAACGGTGCACATACATCAACACCGCCATATTTGCAATCGAAAATCACGAACAACCGGAGTTATAACCAACAAAATAAATTCAACGGGAATATACAACAATTTTTAAACAAAAATACACCACAGTTACGACATAATTAATAACAATACGCGCACAAAGGCGTGTCAACAAAGTCACCCAAGACACGAAAGTGTTAGGGGCGATCAACGTGGGAGCAACCATACGCGCACAAAGGCGTGTCAACAAAGTCACCCAAGACACGAAAGTGTTAGGGGCGATCAACGTGGGAGCAACCATACGCGCACAAAGGCGTGTCAACAAAGTCACCCAAGACACGAATGTGTTAGGGGCGACCCACGTGGGAGCAGCACTTCGATCAACACACAAGAAGATTCCAACAAACAAAATACATATAAAAACCGCAAGTAGTAATAAAAATTTTTTTTTCTTTCTCGATGCACAATAAAGTTTTTTTTTTATATATATATATAAATTTTGCGTTTAAATACTATATTTATTACTATATTGCTATATTATAAATTAAATTATTATACATTTCACTCATTTTTATTGACTTATTTGTACATGTAAATTATATTTCACCACAATACGGTAATTTTCTCATTATTTCAAATCTCCCGATCATTTAACGGTTTTATTTGGTTTATTATCACTGTATCAAACATTCGAATCTCATTTTGACTTATCAATTAAATTTTTATTTTCTTAAAAACTCAACAAGAGTACGCCCCAAGACGAAGGTGACGGCTCGTCCCGTACTTGGGGGCTCTTGTCAACAAACACTAAAAAAGTGATTGATATCTATTGAAATTTACTCTTTTAATTTCACTACACGGTACCCATTCCGAACAAATTTAATTTCATTCGATACATTTTTCTTTGTTTTTTTTCTCTATCATTTTTTTTTTTTTTGTTTCAATTTAAAACCTCATTGCTTGTCGAAACACACTAGATACGACTATGGTCAACAGCGACGAGGAAATGGCCTCCCAAAATATAAAAGGCGAGGTTGAGGCCACCTCGCGTACCATAAAGCTACAACAGTTTTGGCTAGACAACGCCAGGAACTGGTTTAACATGGCGGAACTACAATTCCGGATCACTGGAATTAAGACGGACAAAGAAAAATTCGTAAGCCTGTTGTCGGCACTGTCTCCACAAGCTTGTGATTGTGTCTCGGATATCATGGCAAATCCGCCAAACGACAATTTGTATGACACACTCAAGTCAGCACTACTAACTCGTTTGACACCAACGGACGAATCCAAGCTTGAAGCATTACTGTCACAACAACAGTTAGGAGACAGGCGGCCATCCGAGGCGCTTCGCTACATAAGACAACTGGCAGGTACACAAGTCACTGAGAAAGTGGTAAAATCATTGTGGATCCGCAAAATGCCCGAGATCATCAAAATATCGCTGTTGGCACAGCCGGACTCAATTAATCTTGATGACTTGGCTATCACAGCTGATAAGTTACATGCCGCGATGTCACATAGTCAACTTCAAAATATTTCCGCGGTCACTCGGCAAGCACGTTCCACCGTCCGCACTGAGCCAAACCGTCAACCAACTGTGGGCACTTCACAGAGTGCCACGATAGAAGATCGACTCGCTAGAATAGAATCGCGGTTAAATAATTTGACCAACAACCGCAGTCGCTCAAGGGGTAGACAATCAGCTCAGTCAGGGTATCGACGCAACTCCAACTATCGCAGCACCAGCACCAATAACCGTCGGTATGACAAGTGCTGGTTTCATTGGAGATTCGGTGCGTCAGCTCGCAAATATGTGGAACCATGCAATTTTAAGGCGACTTCCACATCGAGCATGGAAATCGATCCTCAATCAAAAAACGAGAAAAACAACGGGTAGAGACGACGTCGTCCAACACCCATAAAGTAGGTCGTTTGTTCCTCCACGACCACATAAACAAATTAACTTTTCTTATCGACACTGGCGCTGACCTTTCGGTTATTCCAGCTCAATTTTTCAAGGGCGCGTTTTCATTCACAAAACGTGACCCAGATCTAGTCTTATCGGCTGCCAATAGTACCACAATCCACACCTACGGCACGAAGTTGCTTCAGGTGGACATCGGACTTAAGAGAACATTCACTCATGCATTCATTTTAGCTGATGTGAATCGTCCGATTATTGGCGCCGATTTCCTGTATAAGTTTGGCCTCCTTGTTGACCTTAAGCACAAAAGGCTGGTTGATTCAGCGACTAAGCTGTCAATCAATGCCACAATGGTTCGTGATAACACCCCAACTCCGATCCATTACGCAGTCAACAACGGTTATGCCACTCTGCTTAGGAATTTCCCAGCACTTACAGCAGAGCCAGATTACAACTTACCAGTTAGACACAACGTGGTTCATCACATCGTTACAACAGGCCATCTGCCCGTTTCAAGACCACGTCGACTAGATCAAGTGAGACATAAAGCCGCTCAAACAGAATTCCAGCATATGGTGGAATTAGGGATTTGTAGGCCATCTGCATCTCCTGTATCATGTCCACTTCACATGGTGAAGAAAAAAGATCAAGATTGGAGACCATGTGGAGATTATCGGCGTTTAAACACGGTGACAACACCGGATCGCTACCCGATACCACACATTCAAAACTTTTCCATGCACTTGAATGGATGCCAAGTATTCTCCAAAATTGATCTTGTCAGAGCATACCATTTAATTCCCGTCGCACCTGAAGACGTTCATAAGACGGCAATCACAACACCGTTTGGCCTATTCGAATTCACACGGATGCCATTCGGCTTACGCAATGCCGCTCAAACGTTTCAACGTTTCATGAACGAAGTCGTACGTGACTTGGATTTCGTTTTCGTCTATATTGACGACATTCTTGTTGCGTCACAAACTGAGGAACAACACAAACTGCACTTGGAACAACTTTTCCGTAGGCTAACACAGTTTGACGTTCATATCAAGAGCTCAAAATGCGTCTTTGGCGTGTCCACTCTTGACTTCCTCAGTCACCAGATAACACCTAATGGTATTCTGCCGTCCGGAGGACGAATTAATGCCATTAGGGAGTTCCCAGCCCCTACTACAATCAAAAGTATACAGCGATTTGTCGGCATGGTGAATTACTACCACCGATTCATACCAAAACTCGCTCAAACACTCGCGCCAATCCACAGCCACTTGGCAGCTTTACTCAAAAAGCCCAAGACAGCCAAGAATTTCACTTGGCCTGACGAATGTCAACAAGCATTCACGTCACTTAAAGCTGAATTGGCCCAGATAACACTTCTGGCACACCCACTGAGCGACTCAAAGCTCAGCATAACCACAGACGCGTCAAATACGGCTGTCGGTGCTGTGCTACAACAGTACAATAACGAGTGTTGGGAACCACTGGGATTTTTCTCCAAGAAACTATCGGATGCTGAAAAGAAATATTCTGCATTCGATCGGGAATTACTAGCAATTTATCAGGCAGTCAAACACTTCCGATATTTTGTCGAAGGTCGGGATTTCACCATTTACACCGACCACAAACCTCTGACACGAGCAATTCAGTCTAAAACTGAACGTAATCCGAGGCAATCTCGCCACCTGGAATACATTAGTCAATTTACCACGGACATTCAGCATGTTCACGGACACGACAACGTTGTCGCAGATACACTATCGCGCACAACCGACAATGAAATGGCCACAGTCGACACACACATCGACTTGCAAACAATTGCAAATGCACAAAAAGCAGACCTAGAACTTCAGAATTTACTTTCTGGTTCCGAAGGTCACACTAGTTCATCAGTGAAACTAGAGCTTTTCAAACTACCTGGCCTCGAAATAGTTTGCGAAATCGCAGATGGGAAGAATCGCCCATACATCGCAGACTCACTACGTCGCACCGTATTCAATACATTACACAACATTTCACATCCTGGAGTCCGTGCAACTCGTAAATTGATTACAGCTCGCTACTTTTGGCCCAGCATAAACAAAGACGTGAACAATTGGGCTCAGTCTTGTTTATCCTGCCAACGTGCTAAAGTTCAACGGCACACCAAATCACCTCATGGACAATTTCAAATTCCACACGGTCGATTTGAGCATATCCATATAGACATCGTAGGACCACTTCCGCCATCTAATGGATACTCATACCTACTCACATGTGTCGATCGTTTCACTCGCTGGCCCGAAGCATACTGCATGACCAATATGTCTGCTGCAACCATAGCCACCACCTTCGTCAACAACTACGTATCACGATTCGGCGTACCCCTTAATATCACAACCGATCAAGGAACGCAATTTGAGTCCAAGCTTTTCAGCGAGTTAACAAAACTTCTTGGCTCACATCGGATACGCACAACGGCTTACCATCCTCAAGCCAATGGCATGGTCGAACGCTTTCATCGGCAACTCAAAGCCGCATTAATGGCCAGAGGCAATACAATCAATTGGAGTTCGGAAATACCAATCATACTACTTGGTATCCGGGCAACAGTGAAGGAAGATATTAAGTGCTCACCGGCAGAATTAGTTTACGGTCAAACCATCAAACTACCCGGTGAATTCTTTATCGAAAATCCTCCTTCACCACTTCCAACTACCGACACAATCATCGACCAACTGCGACAAACCATGCGCAACCTCATACCAAAAACACCACGTCAATCCAAACAAGATGACGTATTTGTTCCGAAATCGCTCAGCAACTGCGATTTTGTTTTCATAAGAACAGACAAGGTTCGCACGGGATTAACTCCTCCCTATGAAGGTCCGTATAAAGTTATACGCAGACTTAGGAAACATTTCATCGTATCGATTAATGGTAAAAATTCCAACGTTTCAATCGATCGACTTAAACCAGCTTACGGAATACTTAGTTCGGCTGAGCAAACATCAAGCCATCGGGTTCATAAAACCGTCCGTATTGCTTCCACTACTACAATCATTCCCTAGGGAGGGGGAAAATCACTCGCGGGGGAGTCCTGTAGCGACTCACAAATAAATTCAAGCATTCACATTCATCACTCGTTCATCGCCACAATTCAACCATCCGTTCATACAATCCAATTCAACCAGTCACATGAACGCACTTTAGTCAACCACCAACGCGACACACTTCATTCCTTTTATATTTTGTTACGGCTGTCAAAAAAATCTCGCGCGAAAAGAAAATAAAAAAAAGAGAGGTTCGGTTTTTAACTCGATACAGTCGGAATTCTATACTCATACGGTAACGGTGTACATAAAAAAAACAACTGTGGTGAATTATAATAACAAATTATAATAATAAATAAATTCATTTTCTTAATTAATTAAAAGCAAATAATAGATTAAAACTAAATAAATAAATAAAACTTATAAATTAAACAACACTAAAATAAAGTTTAATGTTCAACAAAATCAAGTTTTTTTATTAGCACGCAGTGCTAAAAGGGATTACATATGGAAGACAAGACCTGCCTGATACATCTGGACGACATCTTCGTAATGGGCAAGGATTATGATGGTCATCTAAGGAACTTGGCAGAAGTTTTAGATCGGATACAGGCTGCCGGATCAAAGTTAAGCTCAAAAAGTGTAAGCTGTTCAGAACGGAAGAAAAATATTTGGGTCATCTGCTAATGACGAATGGAATTCACACCGACGAAGAAAATATCGCAGCGGTAGAGTGACCAAGACTTAAAAATTTACACGAATTACGAAACTTTCTGCGATTGTGCACCTATTACAGACGATTCGTGCCGGGATTCACCAACGTCGCATAAAGAGTTTGCACGAGTTAACCAGGAAGAACAAGGCATTCGAATGGAAGAATGACCAGGAAGAAACATTCGTGGAACTAAGGAGACGATTATGCATTGCGCCGATCCTAACACACAGTATACCCAATGTGCAATTTATTTTGGATACCGACGCAAGCAATGACCGAATAGGAGGAGTTTTATCACAGAAAACGGATGGCCAAGAACGAGTTATTCCATACTACTGCAAAACCGGAGCGTAATTATTGCGTAACACGAAAAGAATTGTTGGCTATAGTGGAATGGGTTAAGCATTTCCATCAGTACCTTTATGGCCGTTTACGACCGAATTACGGAGCTTTACGGTGGCTGTTGCAATTTAAAAACCCAGAGGGGCAAGTAGCACGTGGGATCGAACGTCTTCAAATCTACGATTTCCAGATCTAACATCGGAAGGGAAGTGTAGACGAAAATGCCGACATACCTATTATCAAAACGACTATGTCCAGTAGACTGTAAACATTGTGGTCACGTCACACTGAAATAAAGGAAGGTATCATCGACACTAGGCTTACGTAACTGCTGCCTGACGAGGAATGGACTGACGAAATCATCAGGAAAGGTCAATTAGACGACAGGGATTTATCGGTTATCGTCTAATTAAAGGAAAAGGAACACCGGTCCACTTGGAGCAAGATAGCGGACAAAACTCTCATTGTCAAGGCTCATTGGGCTCAATGCGATAGCTTCCGAATAGAGAATATGTGTTTGAATCGAATGTAGTAAAGCACGGATGGCAAAGTGAAGCAATTGTTGCTGGTGAAACCGAAGAGGCGGATTGCGGAAATCATGAAAAAGTATCACGGAGGAGTAAGTGGGGGCCTACTAGGAATTAATAAAACACTGGCCAAGATACTTCAACAATTCTACTGGACAGGATATAGACGTTCGGTGATAGAATAGTGCCAAGAATGTGACGAATGTGCGGCGGTGAAGAGACCCACACGTAAAAGTCGTGGCACCATGAAACAATATAACGTCGGAGCACCATTCGAGAGGATTTCAATGGATGTAGCGTGACCATTTCCCTCCACCAATAATGGATTATTTTAGCAAATGGCCGGAGGTGTACCCCATTCCCAATCAGGGACAACAACAATAGCTGATGCCTGTAACATAAATATGTAACCTTGCATAGTATACTCATCTTGGTAAATAGAAACCTAATATATATGGAAAACCTTGTTATATTGAATAAAAAATAAATGCGCATCACTCTTGTGGTAGCCTTAAAACGTATCTAATACTTTTATCATTATCTAACTATAACCGGTATAATTATCATATTACATGGTGTCAGACAATTTATCAATATAATAAATTAATGCCGTTATAGTGCAACGAAAATTATATAAGTTAATTAGTCAACAACTGTCGAAAATATAGTATTGACTAAATTATAATTTATAATTCAAGTGAGGAAAATCCAGAACATTCCAACATGACCACCAACTCGAATAGTGTATCGATGCGCAGCATACAGCTACTAATTTTTAATGAACATATTGCTCGAGACTGGAAGAATTGGATACAAATATTTAAATGGCATTCAGTAGCTACGGGTTTAGAAACTAAAGCTGAGGAAATTCGAATAGCTACATTAATGGCGTCGATTGGATTGGATGCAGTAAATGGGTACAACACGTTTAACCTCACAGATGATGAAAGCAAATCGTATGACGCAATAGTCGCTAAATTCGAGACATATTTTACACCTAAAAGGAGTGTAATACATATATGAAAGATATTCATTTAATAGAATGCAACAACAAGATGGCGAAACGATAGATGAGTTTGTTACTAAAATCAAGGCTCAAGCAATACTTTGTGGGTACGTGAAAAATTACTCTCAGAAGATGGACTCACTTTAGATAGAGCAATAAATATTTGCAAATCTAGTGAAATAGCCTCAAAACAGTTGAAGGACATTAAGGGTGAACATAACATCGATGCATTAGCTAGAAAAAACGTGCTAAAAACATCGACAACCGATAGCGACGAATTTGATTGTACGGTGTAACACGCGTCATGGGAAAAAATCCTGTCCAGCGTATGGTAAAAAGTGTGCAAAGTGCAATAAAAAAGGGCATTTTGCAAAGTCATGTCGGGTTAAAATTGATAAAAGCAATTGTAAAAATAATATCAAGAACAATGCTCGTGCTGATACAGTAAAGTCTAATTCAGATGAAGAAATTGAAATGTTCGTGAATAGTGTGTCCAATGATGATAAAGAGACTGGACCGAGGTATTAAAAATTAACGACATAAATCTAAAAGTAAAATTAGATTCAGGTGCACAGTGTAATGTCTTAAGTAAAAATATTGCAGAAAAATTAAAAGCCAAAGTGAATCGATCAAACACAAAAAGACTAGTGGCATATAATGAGCAAAAAATAAAGGTTCTTGGTGAAATTACAGTAATGTGTATAACGAAATATAATTCAACAACAAAAGAAGTAGTGTTTAAAAAATAATAAATGAAAATTTTATGTCAATATTGGGAAAAAAAATCTTGTGAAGATTTAGGACTAATTTATCGAGTGCGTAGTGTGTCGAATGATGACGACGAAATTTTCAAAGGACTCGGATGTCTAAAAAATTATAAATATGACATTCAAACAACAACAATTCGAAATCAGACCAGCAAGAAGAATACCACATTCCATTAGGGACATTGTTAAACTGGAACTTGATAAAATGGAGAAAATGAAAGTTATCGTAAGGGTCAATGAACCAACACCAGCAGTAAGTCCAATGATTATAGTTCGTAAAAACGAAAAGATCAGAATCTATATGGATCCGACTGATCTAAATCGCAATATTTTACGACGCCAGTATCCATTAAATACAATTGAAGAAATATCTGCCAGATTGGGTGGGTCAAAATATTTCACACTACTAGATTGTATGCGTGGTTTTTGGCAAATACAGGTTACTGAAAGAACACAAAAATATTTAACGTTTGCTACACCTTGGGGACTTATTCTTGCTTACGATTGCCATTTGGACTTTCATCAGCATCAAGTATTTAGCGAGGCGATGAATAATATACTGAAAAATATAAGCGGAGTAGAAATTTCTATGGATGACATACTTATCCATGCACCTACTAAAGAAAAGTTGGCACAGATTACGGAAGTAGTACTGAGGATATTGAGAGAAGCAGGACTGAAACTAAACAGAGATAAGTGTAAATTCCAAGTTCAAACACTTAAATTCTTGGGTCACGTTATAACACCTGCCGGTCTCTACCCAGATACTGAAAAAATCGAAGCAATTTATAAGTTAAAAATACCACCACAAAATGTGAAAGAACTTCAGCGAATGTTGGGAATGGTGACCTACTTGAATAAATTTATACCAAATCTATCAAAAATTACCGAACCTTTAAGAGAATTGTTGGTAAAGCAAAATGCATGGCTTTGGACGGAACAACATGACAAAGTGGTAAAAAATATTAAGACAGTGTTGTCTACACCTCCAGTACTTCGGTTCTATGATGTCAATAAGGATGTAAAGTTATCTGTGGACATAAGTTCAAAATCACTAGGATTTGTACTTATGCAGGATAATCAACCGATAGCATACGGAACCAAGGCATTAAGCAATTCTCAGAAAAACTATCCACAAATTGAAAAGGAAGCGTTGGCTATAAGAACCGCCTGTAAAAAATTTCATCAATTTATTTACGGTAAAAAGCTAACTATTGAGACGGATCACAAGCCATTAAAAGTCACTTACAAGAGACCAATAGAAGAAGCTCCCGCCAGATTACAACGTATAGTGTTTGATACGCTCCAATATTCGCCTAAGGTGATATATATCAAAGGTACTGATATTCCAATAGCGGATACGTTGAGCAGAGATTGTACACATGATAATGAAGAAATAGACTGGAAAGAAGTGGAAATTTACATTTATTCTCGGTGGATTTCCGGATGATAAAAAAAATCTTCCAAATGAAGTAAAACCATATTTTAATTTTCGTCATCAGTTAAGTCATGAGAGTGGTATAGTGTTTAAAGGGGAAAAGGTTGTAGTTCCTCAAAAATTAATCAATAAAATGATTGAAGAGACACATACTGGTCATTGGGGAATAACGAATACAATGCGCAGGGCTCGACAATTGTTATTCTGGATTGGTCAAGCTAAAGATGTCCAAGCATACGCGGAGAAGTGTTCAGTTTGTCAAAAAACTCAACGTTGTAATGACAAAGAATGTATATTACCAAAAATAATACCATCTCTTCCCTTTCAAATAGTGAGTACAGATCTATTTATATTTAATGGAAAAGAGTACTTATTGATTGCAGACAACTATTCGGGTTATATGGATTTTAAAAAATTGGAAGTGACTACAGGAGCGACGAAATAATTAAAACATTAAAGAGTTGGTTTAGTGTTCATGGTATACCGCAGATATTGGAATCGGACAATGGTCCTCAATACAACTCAAAACAGTTTCGTGATTTTGCAACGATTTGGAAATTTGAGCACAGAACTTCTAGTCCAAAATTGCCGAGGTCTAATGGTTTAGCGGAACGAAACGTGCAAACAGCGAAGAATATGCTAAAAAAATGTTGTATAGACAAAACTGAAGTTGAACTGGCATTACTTAATTTTAGAAATATGCCAAGAAATGAATCGATTGGATCACCGAACGAGAGATTAATGAGCCGAGTTACACGGTCAACTATTCCGTCTTCATTTGATAAAGCCTAGGGTAATTACTAATGTAGCTGAAGAGTTAGAACGTTTACGCCTGGCTCAAAAGCATTATGCGGATAAAACGAGCAAACCAGCCGCACCACTAAAAGCAGGAGATCAGGTTAGGATACAAATCGGACCAAGAGATTGGAAATCTGGCAATATTATCAAATCAGCGGGTTTTACCGAGCAAACGGCGCAGTGGTTAAAGCTGCGGCGTTTGGATCGGGAGGTACCGGGTTCGAATCCCGATAGGGGCGGGATGCAAAAGGGATTTTTCATCATCCGATTACGATCGGTGATGACGATGAACACAACTATGACCCCCTGTTGAGAGTGCAGAATCCATGGGCCTACCCACCTTTCATGTCAGCACTATAGGTTGGCATGAAGCAATGCAATGTGCAGGTGGTTTATACAAAGCGGGTCTATAGCCGTACGTCCTCGATTTGGCTACTACTGCGTAAAGTAGGACGGTAAAATTAACTGCGAAAGAGTTGGGAGTGCCTTGAGCCCCAGAAAAAGATTGCATAGATTAAAAAAAAAAAAAATTCAGCGGGGAAACCGAGGTCATTTATAGTTGAAACAGACGGAACATATCGAAGAAATTCGCATCATCTTAAAAAAAAATCAGCAAATATTCAGAGTGATGTGTGTCATCATCCCAAACTTACCGTCAGCCAATATAGAAAGTCCAGCAGTACCAAATGACAAGCAAAGGTCATTTAATACAGATAATGTTACACTGAGATCTACTGGTGGACCAATACGAAATGTTCCAGAGCAACATGGGTATAGAACCAGATCTGGTAGAATATCAGAACAACCTATTAGATTGAATTTATAAATTTCAATTGTGTATAATATAAAAAGAGGAATGTAACATAAATATGTAACCTTGCATAGTATACTCATCTTGGTAAATAGAAACCTAGTATGTATGGAAAACCTTGTTATATTGAATAAAAATAAATGCGCATCACTCTTGTGCTAACCTTAAAACGTATCTAATACTTTTATCATTATCTAACTATAACCGGTATAATTATCATATTACAATGCCGTGATCAACAACTGGATAAGCAGATTAGGAGTGTCGACGGAGATTCATACCAATCAAGGGAGGAATTTTGAATCAGTGGTATTTCAAGAAATATGCCAGATGCTCGATATAAATAAAACGAGAACATCGCCTTTGCATCCACAGTCTGACGGTATGCTGGAAAGATTCAACGCCACATTAGTGGAATATCTAGGTCTTGGAGAAAAACCAACGCAACTACCGATGTTCCTAATGGCCTAGCATACCGATGTTCCTAATGGTCTATCGATCAGCAACACATGACACAACAGAAATGACACTAGCTAACACCTTATTTGGAGATAACGTACGATTACCTGGAGGTTTAAGTACTTTTCATACCAGGCGCCTCGGCTTTGAGCTTCGTAAATAAAATTTTTTTATTTCATTCTTTACATATGTAAATTAGTTTTATTCGATTGATACCGTTTAATTTTATAGTAATAAATTCAGTTTGTTGAAAAATAATTTATTTTTATGTGATAATTTAAAAAAAAAAACAAAATATTTATTTTATTTTTTTTTTTTTTATTTATTTATTTCTTTATTTCAACTTATAACTTAATAATAATACAAACGAATTATAAACTAATTAACATATTATAGTTGAACAAAGTAAAGCTCCGTTTAGATGAAAATCTGTGGTGGAGCAAATAAACAATTTAAAAATGCTATTCTATAAAATCTTTGGACACATTGAGTTAAATATATATTATACACAATAGTTTTCTTATTTATATATGTATATATGGAAAAAAATAATAATTACACTTAGTTGCCTTTAAATTTACAATTGTTTAATGTTTACGATAACAGCTTTAATTGGTGAAATTACCCGAAGCTATATAATGTTAATTTCAGAAAAATCTTTCAACATTTTCTATGTTGAACAGCCAATTTCGAACGTCCCTCTCAAATTTATGTTTACGTCCAATCGTTAGAATTTTTATATCTTTAGGTAAAATATGAAAAAAATACGGTGCCATATAAAGATAAAATCTTCTAAACTTCTCACAATTGCAACGGAAATCAGCATTATAGTAATTTGGATTTCTTGTATTATACACCTGTGTAATCCGATTGTGAAAACTGTTACTACGGATAAAAAACATTTTCAAGACTTTGTATATGTAAAGATATCTAAGTGGTAGC
Source organism: Tipula vernalis (assembly GCA_958295665.1). Classification (NCBI taxonomy): domain Eukaryota; kingdom Metazoa; phylum Arthropoda; class Insecta; order Diptera; family Tipulidae; genus Tipula; species Tipula vernalis. The sequence goes on from OY282558.1 coordinate 330,731,265, forward strand.
AAATTTAGTTGTCGAAACATAGGAATTGATGGTGTTGTTTGAGGAAGGTGGTATATTAATTTAACAATCCTTTTCTGGGCAATATATAGACCTTCAATGTTACTAAAATAAGTGCCACCCCAACTGGATATTCCATACATTATTATTGATTCAACTATGGCGTGATATAGTTTCCGCAGAGTACTGTTTGGGCATAATTTCTTAAGATTATAGAATTTATGTATAGCACCAAGTACGTTTTTCCTAGTGACATTGAGATGAGACTTCCAATTTAGTTGAGCATCCACTGTTAAACCCAAATATCTAAACTCGTTAACAAATTCAAGTGCAAAACACTGAGACGAGCAAATGATTGTATCACAGGGATGGACATGGTATTTTAAATGGTATACCGAAGAATTAGTGATATTCTTCCCAAATAGCATAACTTTTGATTTAACGCTTATAGCGAGCCGATGATGATAAAACCATTTACTTAGTTTGATTAAGTCGTTTTCAAGCATTAATTTAGTGTCGACATCGCTATTCGTACCATAGCTCAAAGCCAGATCATCAGCAAAGGCTGTGGCGTGTCCTAATAGATCAATACCGAAGATCGAATTAAAGTAGATTAAAAATAATAAAGGCCCCAGAACTGATCCTTGAGGAACGCCACAACTTATTAAACCTTCGCAGCTAGTTGCCTCACCTATTTTTACCACCTGACGACGATTTTCAATATAACTTGCAAACCAATCAAAAATGTTACCTCTAATACCAATTTTAGCTAACTTCAATAAAAGCATTCCATGGTCAACAGTGTCAAACGCCTTTGCGATATCGACAAAAAAAGCTATGGGTCTCCGAGTATCATTAATATGTTTATAAATCTCACTCAAGCAGTGCAAAAGAGCTTCTTCAGTTGATTTACCGGCAGTAAACCCAAATTGATTTTTATTTAAAAATTTAATCTTATCCAAATAACAAATTAACCGATGCTTAACTAGTTTCTCAAAAATCTTGGAGAAAGTGCTTAGAAGCGAAATCGGCCTGTAATTATTTGGTTGTAATTCATCACCCTTCTTAAAAATCGGGATCACAACAGCTATTTTTAAATCATCTGGAAATTGACCGCTGTTCAAGCTAAGATTATATAGGTATTGCAGAACATCCACCAAATACCATGCACATGTTTTAACTAAAAAATTATTAATGCCGTCAAAGCCCTTTGACCCTTTGTTATCTAATTGTTTTATCTCAGATAGGATTTCCGAAGAAGATATAGGCTCAAAGAAACAAGATGAACTGTAGTTTCTATCAGCTCCATAAATATACTTTTTAAATTCAATTGAAGTAACATCACTAGTAATTGCATTAAAATTGGAGGTTGATCCTTGCGAAACTTTTACGAAATATTTGCAGAATTCATCAGAGATCGATTTTGGGGACGTGAGAATGCTATTAGTATCGGCTTGATAAATTTGTTGTATTTGTTTATACATCCGATTACGTCCTAAAACTTCATCAATTATTTTTCATGTGTGCTTTGAATTCTTACTAGCCCAATCAAATTTGCTTTTGTAATAGTTATTTTTGACGATTTTTACATCCGCTTTAATATTTCCCGAAAGTTTTTTAACAAATTTTGCTAATTTAATATTATTTGGATGACATCTTAGTTTACGAGAAAATTTTTTTAATTTGTTAATTTTAAATAATAGATTAGGACTCATCCATGGCTTTAACTTATTTATTTTAGGAGGAGCAATAATGAATTTTGATGCGGCAATATGCGAGTTAAGTATAAACAAAAATTTTGCAAAAGCTAAACTGCAAATCCTTTCGCTATAAACAGAATCCCAACATTCAAACTTTAGAAAATTATTGAGTTTATCGTAACAAATTCTTGATTGATTCGAAGTATTAACAGAAACTGGTTGCCTGATGGATGAGGAAGAAATATTAACTTTGATCAAATTGTGGTCAGAAAAATGCATGGGCAGGTTACAAATATCAAATTTGAATAAATTTTCATTTTTAACAAAAACGTGATCCAAACATGTCTTCAACCGTGTTGGCTCATTTACAAGACTGACAAAACCATAGAATGCAAGCATTGTTTGGTAGTTGAAGGATTCACTAGTATTTAAAAGGTTGATATTAATATCCCCTAAGATAACAATATTTTTGTTATTAAGTGTACACAGCAACCTTTCCAAATCATCACAAAATGAAATGATGTTACCATTATGAAAACGATATAAACAAATAAAGGTAAAGTTTCGTTTAGCTAGTTGAATATTTAAAACAAGAAGATCCGCTGAATTCCAATTGCAATGTTGATACGTGAAATTTATAAATTTTTTACTTATAAAAACACCCACACCACCCGACCGATAATTATCATTACAGCACGCTCGAAAATTATACCCTGGCAAATTAAACTCTGAACATTCATTTGAATAAATCCAAATTTCGGATACAAAGATCAAATCAGGACAATTAGTAAGACTCGCTACAAACAAGCTGAACGCATCAAAATTTTCCCTTAAGCTACGAATATTTTGAATCAAAACTCTGAAAGAACTATCCATGATATACTTGAACACAAATCAATTTCAATAAATTACAAAGGAAAATTTTAATAAATAAAGCAGAAAATGTATAGTAGCGAGTCGTTTTAATATTACGTTTAAAAATAAAAATAAAAATAAATGCGCGTACGATTACGCAAAAATTACAAAAATGTTGCGGTGAGATAGGTATTAAAATAAAACCCGAAACCGGCTTGACTATAAACACAAGCGAAAATACAAATAATTGAAAATTAAACTTGAGAGAGAAATTCATATTTGTCGAACTAACGTAAATATCCAAAAAATTAAAATTATACAGAACAGAGCAACACACAATCACACGCAGATGAAACGGTTTTATTTGTTTTTGTTGACAACGTCTACCGAACAACTTCAAAACGATCAAAATGTTATGTATATGTAGCGAAATATCATTAATATAATCAATACGAATAGATAATGTACTGATATTTAACACATACACACAACACTGAACGGTACTCAACATAAACAATGTTGTCAACACAAATAAAGTTTGATCTGTCAAACTAATGTAAACAAAAACACATAATATAAAGTGATTTAAAAATAATAAAAATAAAAACTGAATGTAAAAAGGTAAGAAAACTATTTTACTTAACCTATTATTATATAATTTAAGAGCCCTGATCAATATATTAAAATGAATGCGTTCCACACTCGACTGTGACATTTTAAAGTAGTACAACGCGAAATGCTTTCTCAACATAACCTACAAATCACAATTTTTGCACAAATATTTCATACTTACCAAAAAATCTAGCTCATATGTACGTTACAAATTTAGAATATCTCAATTCTTGCTATAATTCACGTGTAAAATAGACCTAATACCGATTTTCCATCGTCATAGTATAATAGTATAATAGTATTATACTATTATACTAAGACGATGGAAAACCGAAGTTGATAGTATAATAGTATAATTATAATATTTTGTTATTATAAAGACGGAAAAATTCCATTTTTAATAAATTTTTAAAACTGTGGCTTATATCACTTATTTTATTATATGAAAACACATATATAAATGAATTTTCATAAAATTAATTAATTAAAAACAATTAACTTTCTTTTTGTAATATATTATTTATTTTTAAAACCGATTTTAACCACCAAGACGAAATTAGGACAATATTCATCAACGAAATATGCAAAAAAAGTATAAAAACAACAAAAAACAATAAGGACACTAGAGTCAAAAACACAATCTCAAAGTTAAGAAAGAAAATTTTAGATAACAACGTCATAGTCACAAAAGCAGACAAAGGGAATACTACCGTTTTAATCCATGAAACAGATTACAACAATAAAATAGAAGAATACATCACCTGCAACAACATTCTAAACATCAGAAATGATCCAACTAAATTTTATCATAAAACCATAAATAAAGTAATCAGTCAATCAGAAAACATCTTAAACAAGCACCAGATATATAATAGCAAAATGATAAAACCAACAGCACCAACTTTAAACGGATTACCAAAACTCCATAAACCGGAAATTCCAATTCGTCCCTTAGTTAACTTCACAACATCACCCACATACAAAATTGCGAAAGTATTGAACAAATGGTTGAAGGATAACATAGTTCTAAAAAATAATTGGTCGGTAAAAAATAATATTGAACTAGTACACAAAATAAAATCAATCGCAATCCCCAGTGGCGCAAAACTGGCATCATTTGACGTTTCGAATATGTACACAAACATACCAGTTACTGAAACAATAGGAATCATTAATAATCTACTAATGAAAAATGGAGTTGACGTGAGAAAAGTCAATGAAGCCATTGTTTTACTAAATGAAATAACCAGGCAAAACTATTTTCTACATAACCAAACATTTTATAGACAAAATGAAGGTCTACCAATGGGAAGCCCCCTATCTGGTACACTAGCCGATATTTATCTAAACTTTTTTGAGGAAACATATATACACAACAACCGCAACAAATACAAAAACAACCTGATATATTGGCATCGATACGTTGATGACATCATAATATTATTCAAAGGCACACAAAGGCAAATAGACAATTTACACATTTACATAAACAATATACACCCCAACATAAAATTCACATTGGAAACAGAAACAAATAAAACCATCACTTTTTTGGATCTAACAATACAAAATATTGAGGGACATCACATTTTTAAAATATTCAGGAAAGCAACACAAACAAACCACACAATACACAACAGTTCCTATCATCCATTCCAACATAAAATATCGGCATACAACCATATGATACATAGACTCAACAGCATTCCCATGCACAACACCGATTATTTTGAAGAATTAAAAACTATCATCAACATTGCTGATATGAACGGATTCAATCCAAACATTATTCACCGATTAAACACCAAAATAGTAACCAAGATGCAACAACAAAATTTAACCACTTTACATGTTGATGAACAAGAAAATAAAAGATACATCACAATAGATTATAATGAACACACTAGCAACATATTACACAAAATTTTAAAAAATTATGGCTACAATATCGCGTACAAAACAGAAAATAAAATACAACACAAATTGAGAGCGATACAACAAAACGAAATTGACAGCGGCGTATACAAATTAAAATGTAATGATTGCCCAAAATATTATATTGGCCAAACAGGGCGTACATTCAAACAACGATTCAGCGAACATATATATGAAGCCAACAATACCCATAAAACCACAAAATGTAATTCAAATTTTGCACAACATTTATTAACCGAGAAACATACATACACGGATTTTGAAACAAATTTACACATTCTTCATAGACTTCATAAAGGCAACAAAATGGACAGAATTGAGGAATATGAAATATACAAACGGCGGAATGATCCACTCATGCTAAACGACAAAATTAATTCAAAAACGAATAAAATTTTTGATTTAGCAATCCAAAACAAGATGTCGTTTACATAGAAAGCGAAAAAATAAAACAACAACAAATTTTTTTTTTTCATTAATAGAACAAGAACTGAAGAAGGACGAATGTCCGAAACCGGTCTTGAATTTAAAAATAAATAATATATTACAAAAAGAAAGTTAATTGTTTTTAATTAATTAATTTTATGAAAATTCATTTATATATGTGTTTTCATATAATAATAATAATATTTTGTTATACTAGCTATCAAAAATATAATAGGTAGCAAATTTCGTTTTTAACATTGTAAATTTATCTGACAGTGTATTATTTTGACAATTCACTAAATTCATTCGATTTTTTTTTTTTTTTTTTTTTTTGTGGTATCTGCATCGCGCATACATTTTATTAATTTTTTAAAAACACAACTAATGCGTATGCTTGGTTATTTTTAATTTGTTTTTTATTATGAATACACGTTAAAATTTTCAAAATAGGAATTATACCTACGTTCACAAAAAACAAACTATAATTGGTACTAACTTCGTCGCATGCGATGGAAAACCGACAAGGAATAATAGTATAATAGTATTATACTATTATGCTATTATACTATTGACGATGGAAAATCGGTATAAATACAATATTTGATAGCAACCGAACGCTCAAAGTCAACGCCACCGGTATGAAAGGGTCTCAGCTTCGCATTTGTGGTAACTAAATATTACGAGGCGAGGCGCCTGGTATGAAAAGTACTTTAAAGTTTGGGGCTGTAACCGGATGAAAGAGAAACTTATTGAGATATGTACATCAATTTGTACAGGAGAAAATACGGATTAGATTAACATTCAACAAAAAATTAATAAAAAAGTAAAAATACGGATGTCAAGAGACCGGATGAAAGCCTGATATGACATTCGGGCAAATAACCAAGGCTTTCAGGGAAGGGAATTGGTATGGCTTCAAAACCCGCAATGAAAGAAGGGTTTATCACCAAAGGTACAACCAGCATGGGAAGGACCTGACACTGCCATCACCAAGATATGAATGACATGGCTTATCAGATTCAGAAGGTAGACCGATTTAGAGAAGCTGGCTCTCTACGGAGGAGGTGAATTGGGTCCTGTTCACGACGAACAGGCTTAGGTGGGGGTAGTGTTACGATAACACTACTTAGGGTGGAATAGAATAAGTTGATTAAAAGCACAAGGTTTACTACTAGTAGTGATTACTAGTGAGACCTAAGTAGGTTAGGGTATTTTATAATTTGTTTATTGTACTAAAATGGAAATTTTCCATGCTACAACTTTCTACATTGAACGATATATTCTTACTGGAAAGAGCATGACATTTCTAGAAGTTTTGTTTGAGTATATAAAAAGGCGAATGAGATAGAATTAGATGATTAGTATTTGGTAAGCGATAGTGTGATGATTAAAAAGGAATTAAAAAGTGATTTAAAAAGTGTTTTCGACACGATGCGTCTTCTGGAACATCATGCAACTCCATCACTCCGTTCAAATTTTGAGTATAAGCGAGAAATTCGAATTGACTCGAATAATTTCAAAAATTTCGAATAATTTTAGAGTTCTAGAATAATCGAGATATTCTAAAAAAAATGGAAGATTCCTCTCGAAAATCTCAAAACTTAGTAATTCAAAAGAAAAAACACTCTCTCACAAAAATAACTATAAAATCTCAAATAATCTCGAAAATGTTGGGTAATCTTGATAATTTTGAATAATGTCGTCTTCGATTCACCAAATAAAATCAATCTGTGATGCAATCGATTGATTTTTCTGCTGTCAAGTTATTCGATTCGCCCAATAAAATCAATCGGTCGAGCAAAATTTTTGCTCGGTCATAAATCTCGATATAAAAAGCATTAATAAACATTAAACCAACATCGACGCAATGTGAGCTCGTCTGAATGGGCTAAGAATTTCTTAAATATTATGTATAAAAGGTTCTATTCCTTGGAAAAAATTGAATCTATAGATGTGCAAAGGAAACAAAAAACCATCGGAGTCAAACTTGATAAAAAGTATCAATTCGAGAACTTTATATGGGAACAAAACTCTTACACATACATAAAATACATATATGTAAGACATGAAACTTTCATCGTACACTCAAATAATATTATGGTCGTGATAATTTTATAGCGAGGTGAATTTTTGATTTTATTTTGATTCCGAATCGGTATAAAATAAAGTAACAATTTTAAATTTGTAATTTTTATAATTTTTTCAGTAATTTCACATGAAATAGAGGCTTTACTTGCATATTACAGAAATAAAATCAAAACAATTAAACCGTTTATTTTTCTGTGCTGCTCGAATACTGGTCGAGTTACTCGGGTTTTGCATTCGATACTCGACTTTTGCAAAATTCGAGTAATTTACGTTCCGTAGCTGCGTGTGCCTTATGTCAATTTTTCGACTAAAATACTAAGTAACTAAATTATATGCTTCGTTATCATATTAATCCAGATGGTCTCTCCTCATCGTCGCCATTAGCACCATATATAAGTAAAACATATGAAAATTATTTTCATCGGGATCGGATTGTCAGTGTTTGATCTTGGTGTAAAACGGTGTTACAGTGTCAGTGGTATAACAACCAACCAATGGACAATTCCGTGATGAAGGAAGGTACCAGATTTATATAAATTAGTAAAGGCTCAACCAGCGAAAAATTATAAACAAAAGAATTTTAGAGGAACCATTATTTTTCGATATTTAATTCCAATTTCCCATTTTATTGTGGCACAAAGTACAAGAGTATTAAATTATAAATTGTTATTGTTTCGTGCAACGTGTATTTATGAAGCGTTCTTCAGACTGATGTAACAAAAAGGTTCAGTCGGAAACCAAATTTGAAAATATATATATATGCTAACTAAAATTTAATTAATTAACAAACATCTATTGAGTGATGTTTGATTGTCAAAACAAATTTGAACTTTGAATATTTCATCTCGTAAACTCATAAAATATTATTATTAAAACAAAGATTTTAATAGAATTGCAAACAAAGTATTTATGATTTGCGTAGTTAATTGTGGGAATAGGAACTGTGGGACAAGGCAAAAGCGAGGACCATTAAGAAGAATCATGGATGTTGGCTAAATAGCTGACACAGCTAGCCCACCACAAGTCCACGCAATGAAGTGGGTCTTGAAACCAAATTAAGAAAAACAAAGGCTATAACATGAGTATTAAGATGTACTTATCCATCAACTTATCCATCAAAATGTGACGTACAAATATGAAAGATTTAGAACCAAACACAAAATCTAAAAATTTCTATTAATTAAGTAATGAGGTATAATTACCTAAATAAACAGTGCCAAAATAGTTATGAACTTTGAATTTTTTTGTGACATAAAATCATAATATTGTAATTGAATTGTAAACAAACTCAGCAAAGCGTTTTCGGTTTAATAATTAATAATTTAGAAAAACATTTGAAATCATTTAAAATTTTTGCTAGTCCACACAAAAGAACTAAACGGGTCAATACATTTCAATACATTTCGTACGTCATCAGTAAAAAAAAAAAACAATCCAATCGAACCATCGGAGTAAAACTTGATAACAAGTATCAATTCGAGAACTTTATATGGGAACAAAACTCTTACACATACATAAAATACATATATGTAAGACATGAAACTTTTATCGTACACTCAAATAATATTATGGTCGTGATAATTTTATAGCGAGGTGAATTTTTGATTTTATTTTGATTCCGAATGGGTGTAAAATAAAGTAACAATTTTAAATTTGTAATTTTTATAATTTTTTCAGTAATTTCACATGAAATAGAGGCTTTACTTGCATGTTACAGAAATAAAATCAAAATAATTAAACCGTTTATTTTTCTGTGCTGCTCGAATACTCGTCGAGTTACTCGGGTTTTGCATTCGATGCTCGACTTCTGCAAAATTCGAGTAATTTACGTTCCGTAGCTGCGTGTGCCTTATGTCGATTTTTCGACTAAAATACTAACTGTATATTATATGCTTCGTTATCATATTAATCCAGATGGCTTACGAAAAATCTCGCGGCGAAAGTCTCTCCTTGAGAAAAACATATGAAAATTATTTTCATCGAATAGATCGGATTGTCAGTGTTTGATCTTGGTATAAAACGGTGTTACAGTGGTATAACAACCAACAAATGGATAATTCCGTGATGAAGGAAGGTACCAGATTTATATAAATTACTAAAGGCTCAACCAGCGAAAAATTATAAATTAAAGAATTTTAACGACATTAATTTTTCTTAATTTTTTTTGACATTTCAACTAGCGAAAAATTATAAACGTAAGAATTTTAGAGGAACCATTATTTTCCGATATTTAATTTCCAACCAAACTTTCTTTACTTCTAATGAAATAAACTGGAATATTTTAAACTATTTTATTGTGGCACAAAATACAAAAGTCCCAAGTATTTTTATATCCGAAAATTTTTGTATTTTTCTGACATTTCGCTGATTTCATCTCCGATTCTTTTCCGAATTAATGTCCGATATATTGTAAGATTTACTATGAAAGTCTGTCAAAAATATCGGAAAATGCGGACATAAAAGTTAGGTTATGGTACGACAAATTTGTGGGCGGGGCTTACAATATAAATTTTGGCGGCAAAATTTCACTTTTGAATTTAAATCTGGCTTTAATTAAAAATATATTTTTTTTTTAAATTTTTTTTAGGAATACTTTTTATTTTTATTACATGTATAAATTACAATATTACATTTATTATAATATATAAATTTTAACTCCTCCTGAGTAAATACGTTTTTCTATCTTCATTTACTGCGTGCATATCTGTTCAACTTCCTGAGGTGTTTCACGTTGGAGAGCTGCAGTAATTTTAAACTTAGTCCTTTTATTTAAATGGTCAATAATTTTGGTTGAGTCTTCTAATTTCTGTAAAGAAAAAAAGCGTTACAAATTATATTGTATTCAAGGTACAAGACCTAGTAAAACAAAAAAACCAAGCTCTGTCCCACACAGCAACAATTTTGATTCAATTAAACTTTGAATATGCTTTTGTAACCATAGCCATTTGAAAAGTTTGCATCGTAATGATATAAGGTTTCTTGAGGTATGAGACTTTGAGTTCACCATGACAAAAATGGTGTAGCCACGTACGTTTTCGACTACTAAAATTTATATGATAAAATTTCTCAAACATTCCAATGGATTTTTCCAATTCCTGAGGTATCGCAAATGTAATTGGTACCATTGTCGAACCAAGTAGTGGCCAGGTGCCTGCTTGTAACACTTTTATTGATAATAATTTAAATATAATTTAATTTTTATAATACTAACAATATTAATTATAACTATTTCTACTTTAAGCATTTAATTTCGTAATTATATTTTCAATATTTATTAATAAAATTCAATTTCCTATTTTGTAAATTATAATTAAAATTCAAATAGTGAAAAATATGATTTAATTTTAAATAAAAAAAATAACTTACAAAATAAAATAAAAAAACAACTAACACTTTAAATAAATTTTAAGTAATAAAAATTTAATTTTACTTAAGGAATTTAGTACCTTAATTTTTTAATTAAAATACATATTAAATTATTGAAAAATACAATTTTATTACAAATAATCATATTTATTAATTAAATAAATGTGATTTATTAACTTGTAAGCTGTAATTAAAATTAAAATAATGAAAATTAAAATTTAAAATTTTATTAAATTTTTGTAATACTAACTAAAGTAATAAAAACTATTTTTCTTTAAATATTTAATTGGTAATTATATTTTTACTATTTGTTATTTAAAAAAATTAATTTCCTATATGGAAAATTTTAATTAAAATTAAAATATTTTTTATTAAAGATAATTAATTATAATTTTTTGTAGTATTTGAAACTATTAAATATTTCCAGTATGTATATATTATGGAAATTGAAATTAATTAAAATTATTAATTTTAACACTAAACTAAAACTAAGAGTTTTTAGGAGAGCGGATTGCTAATGGATTTATGGTCCTTTAAAAGTTAATCAGCTCTCCTCTAAAACAGAAATTAGACAGAAATAATGTACAAGATATAAAATAACAATTTAATAATAAACTGAAAGTTAAATATATAATAATAAAAAAAAAAAAAAAAATATAAAATAATGAAAATAAAATAATAAAATAAAATAAGGTGAATAAACAAATTTAAAAGAAACAGATAATAGGTCGCGTTAGAGATAATCTTCGACCCGTTCAGCCAAATACGTCTTTAAAGTTTTCTTGAAATTGTGAACATTCACAGATCTAGTAATAACAGTCGGTAAATGGTTATATACATATGGACCAAAGTACGATATGGATTTTCTACCAAATTCAGTTTTGATTTTATAACATTTTAAAAGATTAAAACGACGGGTTATATGGCTATGATTTACAAACTGAAACTCAATGTTTGATAGCGTTGACGATAACCGCAAACATTTATACATGTATAGTGAAACATGAAATTGGAATAATGCGTTTATTGGCAGGATTCCTTCAGTTACAATCTTATACAGCTCGATGGAGGGAAACAAGTGTGGAAGCCTATAGATAGCTTTGCAGCTTTTGTTTTGTAAAATTTGCAACCTTTTTATCTTTGATTTTCCAATATGACCAAAACAAGCAATCGCGAAATAGAATCTTGTGTGAATAAATGAAGAATAAATCATTTTTAGAATATGTTGTGGAACAAAGGAAGCAAGCTTCTTAATCAAATAAATAAACGGACTGACTTTTAAACTCAACGTATGAATTTGTTCATTCCAAGACATATGCTTATCAAGTAAAACTCCAAGATATTTGAGTTTATCAACTCCCTCGATTTGAAACCTCACCATTTGAAACTTGCAAGGGTTGGAAATCACAATGAGGGAGGAATGGGGATTGAAAGATAATAAATTTGGTTTTGTTGAGGTTTACAGATATTTTATTTACATTGAAATATTCTATAAGTACAGCAACGTCGTTTTCCATGTGTGCCATGGCTTGGGAGCAATCTTTGGAATTATAGAATATTGCGGTATCATCAGCAAACATTCTAATTTTCCCAGCCAGAGGTAGGTGTGATATATCATTTATGAAAATCAGAAATAGAATAGGGCCAAGTACACTACTCTGAGGGACGCCGCAATTAATACTTAGAGTGCTACTAATTACACCATCTAAAGCCACAAATTGTTTACGATTTTGAAGATAACTCATCAAAATATTATAAGCCAAGCCCCGAAAGCCATAGCAATACAACTTATTTAGAAGTAGACGATGATCAATTAATGCAGTCAAACGATTTATGCAGATCTAAAAATAGACCACATGTATACTCCTGATTATCGAAAGCCCGGTAAATCAGATCAGTAATCTCAATTAAAGCGGTATCTGTGCCAGACCCCTGTCTAAAACCATATTGATGACAGTAAAAAAAATCTAAAGCGTTTAGATATTCAGTCAGGCAATTAATTGCAATTAATTTTTCAAGTATTTTGTCAAACACAGACAAGACAGAAATTGGTCGGTAGTAACTAGCAGCTTTGCAGTCTCCTGATTTAAATATAGGTGTCACTTTTGCAATCTTCAAACAATCAGGATAAATACCGGTTTCAAACACTACATTGAATAAATCCGTCAATATTTGAGAAAAGAATGCTGAGTTACGTTTTATAACAGTATTATGAATATTATCATACCCATCACCCTTATTATTGTCTAAATTAATAATTATATTATATGTTTCCGTAACGGAGATTGGGCGCAAAAAAAATGAATTCGGGCTGTTATTGTGCAGATTATATAATTCAGTGTTACCATTACTTGTAGAAGAGAGGCTGTTGTCAACATTTACAAAATGGTTATTGAATATATTTACAATACTGGGAAGGTCTTTGTATTTGACATCATTTTGTACAATGGAGTGGATATCCGCTTTAGTATTATGCTTTATGAATTGATTTATTTGATTCCATACTTCCTTTTGATTTAAATTATTAAACAAATTTTTGAAATACAATTTTTTAGATTTGATCCTTCTATTGAGTAAATCTAGTCTGTCCTTTAACGCAGAGTTGTTTGTGCTTTGTTTAAACCTTTTGAGTGTGTGATTTTTTTCTTTTATTACATTCCAAAGATCTAGATTCATCCAGGGACAAATACTAGCATTTTTCATTTTCACCTGTACTTGTTTAGACTTCGAAAATTTACCAACCAACTCATTATATTTTCCAAAGATTAATTTTAGGGTTGAATCAGGGTTGTGAATGTCAAATGAGGTTGAAAATAAAAACTCATCGTAGTATTGATTCACTTTGTCATAATTTACCGTTTTCTTTTCTAATTCCTTATTTATGTATTTCGGTTTAAACACGAATTTTGAAAAAATAAAACTATGATCACTGATATCAGATTCAATTGTTGAGTTAAAAACTCGTTCTATATTAAGAAAACTGCTAATAGCATGATCCAAGATATTACCACTTACTGGTCTGGACATGTATTTCAGTCCAAAAAATGTGCTATGTGCGATGTGCGTTTCGTATACGTACACGGTGTATAATATACTTTTTGCGATTGTGTTGTGTCAAATATTTTACTTGTGTTAGTGCATTTTTGTCATCGCAAGTATCAAAAATAATTGAATCGGGCGAAATCGGTTCAAATTTTTTGCTGCTTATATTTCCAAATTTCACAAGTCGCACATGCTTTTTTTATGGTGCGTTATGATTTTTGTTTTTTTATTAGTCAATTATCGATGATTCTTCACAATGGTAAGTGTTTGGTGTTTATTGAATTTAATATAAATTTTTAAATTAAATTATTTTATTTATTACAGCTTAACGTAATATTCTACAGGTTATTGGTTGTAGGACTATTCTGTTGCAGCCCCAATTGCAGTCTTTTCTGGATACTGCTTGTTCTATCGCATTCCATTTGCGGTAGGTTGCGGCGTGGACTCGGCAGTTGGTCGCGGCGTGTTGAATGATCAATTGTGCAGCATAGAAAAATTCGCAATTCTTACAGCTCGATTATACGAGAAATCTACATAGTTATTGCTAGAGCAAGACCCACATTTGACTTTACATTTTCTTTCTCTATGGTTTATCCTTCGGGAGTTTTATAGTTCTCGCTAGACTTTCTAAACTTGATGGGTCGTTAGTCTATCACCCATGCCTTAGTCCAAATTCATTCAGTTTACTAGCTAAGAATGCCATCGACATAGTACACTTATGTCTATTAGATTTGAATCACTGGCTTGCGCCATGTGCCCATTGCGACATTGAGTGCGGGACCTCTATGACTTCCAGCCATTCGTACTGTTGTAAATTTTTGAAAATTTAGAAAAATAATACCTGCAACTAGACTTGCGTCAACCAAATATACCATAACAGGATCCAAACTCTAGCGTAGCGTTATCTGCTCTAATGTCTAAACTACAAATAATATAAATTGATAAATAAATATTCGGTACTCTTCTATTCGAAATAAGAAAGGAATGGTATTTGCAACTATTTAGGAATAATAATTTATAATAAAATTCACGCTGATCCACAGCCCACAGGTTACCTGTGTGTTGATCGCACAGATTACCTGTGTCTTGATATCCAATATTAGTGAAAGTAATTTTATTCATCAAAAGCCACAAAGCTGGCGTTTATGTAACGAGATAATTGATTATAAGCACATAGTCAGTTGTACACAAAAATTGCTTCGGGACTTGAGAGATTGGCTCACGACAATCACATTTTTTACCATGGTTTTTGCAAATATCGGTTTTTATAGCAAAAAATGCCAATTATGCTCAAAATAAAAACCGCAAATAATTTTCTTTTTACTTTTACCAATTGACTTTAAAAATTAAATAAAAAAACAACAAAAATTTTCAAAATTATGACTAGAATAGTTCTATTCCTACAAAAACTATTCATTCCGGAATTAAAAAAAGCGGCATTGTTGTTGTAAAATTCCCAAAGTAAGACAACATCTATTTCATTTTTTATGAATAAATTTCTTTATTAAAACTTTCTTCTTTTTCTATACAATTTTATGCCAAATTTTCGGTTTTTTAAACCATTATCAAGGCTATGCAAAATTTAATTAAAAACTAAAAAAATCGCCGTGAACTACTGCACTGCAACTGCTGTAAACAAACTGGTTGATAGAACGCGCTCAAAGTTGGCGCATAAATCATAATGAAAGACAGTCATACTATGAAAAAACAAATAATGTCCAGCTGGCATATATGGTACAGTAAAATGTGTAGCTTTATCGCAGCAAGATTTAAAGAAAAATTAAATTCATCCTTATAGTGTTATATCATACAAAGAGAGACTAGACACGTTTAAACTAGATAATCGCATATTCTACATTGTCCAGTTATTTTTTTTTCAATCTGTCACTACACGATAGCTAGTATCAATGTTTTCGAGTTATTTTTTAGAATTTTGTTAATTTTTTCAGTCAAATTTGGTACGTACATATGTCATTGATCCAAATTTTAAAGTCAGTATTTTTTGGTTTTTTATTTTTGGTACGTATATAGTGTTTTCGTTATCAATTTATTAACGAGTTTTTCAGGATAATTATTCCTCGATAACGTGTCCTTAATTTTGTTTATGTTTTTTTGCCTAAATTCGCTATCAGTCAGATATATTACTCTTTTAATAAATGAGTGCGCTACATTTCTTTTCATATTGTACGGGTGCACTGAAATGAAATTTAGTAACGTATTTGAAGCAATTTCTTTTTTATACCATTCTGTTTTTATAATTTTTGTCCGTCTATGTAATTTTAAGTCTAAAAATGCCAAAGAGTTCTTCGTATCTTCTTTTTCTACAGTGAATTTTAGTTTATTATGAAATGTATTGAATAAATTTTTGATGATGTCAATATTCGAGTCTGTAGTGGCCAAAATAATATCGTCTACGTACTTATAAATAAATGTTGGTTGTTTGACTAACAACGGTAATTTTTCATTAAATAATTTTTCCAATACAATGTCAGCCAGAATAGGAGATAACGGGTTCCCCATCGCTACGCCAAATTTTTGTTTGTAAAAAATGTTTTGGAATTTGAAATAACTATTATCTATAATACACACGTCTAAAATCCTAAAAAATTCCTCTCTGGTTAATACAGAATTTAGCTCAATTTCACCCCACCTTTCCGAAATTGCAAATTTTGCGGTATCTACCGATACATTGGTAAATAATGATACTACGTCTAAAGATGCTAGTGTATCATTATCTTCAATTTTGTTAGTTTTAATTAAATCTTTAAACATAAATGAATTTTTAATGTTAAATTTGCTATTTTCGGTTAATGTATTTAAAATTTTACAACAAAATTTTGACAGATTATAAGCCGGGGAATTGATGGTCGAAACTATAGGTCTTAAAGGAATATTTACTTTGTGAATTTTTGAGAGGCCATATATTCTCGGTGGTATAGGGTTATTAATTTTTAAAAACAGTTTCGTCTCATTATTAATTAAATTTTTACTTTTTAAGTCCTCGATAATTTTGAAACATTTTTTATTGATATTTTTGGTCGGGTCGTTATCTAAAATTTCGTATGTCTCTGTATCATTTAAAAGTTCTGTCATTTTATTTTTATAGTCTATTGTGTTCAAAAGTACTGAATGTTGCCTTTATCAGATTTAGTTAAACATAGATTTGGATTATCTTTTAAAAATTTAGTTAATACATTTTTAGCTTTAATAAGAATTTTGTTATTTTTCGACATTATCTGTTTTTTATTTAAAAATTGTATCATCACATTTGTTGTTTGCGCTCTTTTTTCGTCCACAAAATCTTTCTCTGTTCCTGATAAAATATTCTCTAAATCGGTTAGAATTTCTAAAACTGGAATTTTGTTCTGTTCTACCGGAAAACCAAAATTAGGTCCAAAACTCAATGCCACATAACATTCTTCTGGGATGTTTATATCCGTTAAATTAATCACGTTACATTTTTCATATCTAAATTCAATTTGTTTTTGTTTCTTTTCTAAATTTTTAAATTTTTTGTCTAATGTGTCTTTTTTAATTTTTTGTATAATTTGGAATGTTCGTTATATACACTTTGGAACTGTTCATATATTCTAATAACGCAGACCGACATTTCCGTGTAAAATATAACCAAGAGTACTCTGAACTAAAGAGAATATCAGCAGGCATACCACAGGGTAGCGTACTGGGTCCTATATTGTACATCCTGTACACCAGAGATATGCCAAATACAGAAGGTTCCACCATAGCAACATTTGCAGACGATACAGCTATTCTGGCGACTGGAAAGTGTATATCAGAAGCAACGACCAAACTTCAAAAAGCAACCGACACAGTGAGTAGTTGGACAAAGAAATGGCGCATTAGCCTAAACGAAGCAAAGTCGGTTCACGTAAACTTCACAAACCAGAAAGTTAACTGGATTCCAGTGAAACTTAATTCAAGGCCGGTTCCAAATGCAAATACAGCCAAATACCTCGGCATGACTCTCGATTGGAAGCTTAGATGGAAAGAGTATGTTAAAAAGAAAAAAGAAGAATTGAACATTAAATATAGGAAAATGTATTGGCTAATAGGTAGAAACTCTGAGCTTACAATACATAACAAATTGCTATTATATCAGCAAATACTTAAACCAATATGGACCTACGGTATTCAACTTTGGGGTTGTACCAAGAAGACAAATGTACAAATGATTCAATGTTTTCAAAACAAAGTGCTGCGTGGCATTGTAAACGCACCATGGTACATTAGAAATGATAACCTCCATAGGGACTTAAATATGGAATATGTTAGTGAAGAAATACAAAATCATGCGAAGAAACATATTCAGCGGATATCTCGGCACCAAAATGCAGACATACGAAGTTTGTTGGATACCACCAATGCAGTAAGAAGACTTCAAAGGCAGAAACCTTTGGAATTGGGCAGTTGTATTTAATTCGGATAGAGAAAAATAATTACTATGTAAATTCAAACGGGAGTAACCATTGGGCTACTGCCCGTCAAATGTGAATCTTCATTTAAGAAAGATAAATTACTAAATGATTTGTAAATCAGTTGTAATATTAAATAAAGGGAAAAAAAAAAAAAAAAAAAAATATTCTAATAACAATAAATTCTTGTCTCAACAATATAAATGAAGCGCTTACCTCATCTTCCAACTTTTGTACTGTGAAGAAATATAAAAAATTTTATAAATAGGTCTATAATTTAGCCAAACATAAAAAATAATATAAAAAGACCTAAAGTTACTGACATAACAAAAACAACTTGGTTGGGTTAAGATTAAAAACAAATTATTTTTGTTTATGTTTATGATACGATGCGGAAATATTTTAGATTTCCTCATCTTCCAACTTTTGTACGGTGAAGATTAGGTAAGCGCTTTATTTATATTGTTGAGACAAGAATTTATTGTTATTAGAATATATGAACAGTTCCAAAGTGCGGCAAAGCGCTTTATTTATATTGTTGAGACAAGAATTTATTGTTATTAGAATATATGAACAGTTCCAAAGTGTATATAACGAACATTCCAAAATTATACAAAAAATTAAAAAATTTAGAAAAGAAACAAAAACAAATTGAATTTAGATATGAAAAATGTAACGTGATTAATTTAACGGATATAAACATCCCAGAAGAATGTTATGTGGCATTGAGTTTTGGACCTAATTTTGGTTTTCCGGTAGAACAGAACAAAATTCCAGTTTTAGAAATTCTAACCGATTTAGAGAATATTTTATCAGGAACAGAGAAAGATTTTGTGGACGAAAAAAGAGCGCAAACAACAAATGTGATGATACAATTTTTAAATAAAAAACAGATAATGTCGAAAAATAACAAAATTCTTATTAAAGCTAAAAATGTATTAACTAAATTTTTAAAAGATAATCCAAATCTATTACTACGTTTCCATGATGGAGTTAACCGGGATTAACGTGGATTATCTTATCATGGAAACATGTCGAGTTTAGGATCTTCGTTAAGTTTCTTAATCCAACTTAACTCAACGAAAGTAGTAGGGTTAGAAGGGATTCTATCTGTCAAAAGCGAAAAAAACAATTATACCAATTCAAAATGGAATTGCGAGTATTCTTTTCTCTCCATAATACTTTATAAATCATAAAAATCACAATAAATGTTAAATTGAAAAATTTCCACCATACAAATAAAATTTCCAAAAGTGACTTTAAATTGTTTTGAAATATCAAATTACACTAGAATTTATAATTGCATGGAAACAATATGGATTAGCGCGGCCATGTTGTTAACTCAACGAAACTCTTAAACCGGGTTAACTCTGTCATGGAAACGTTACATATGTTTAACTAAATCTGATAAAGGCAACAAGACAGTACTTTTGAACACAATAGACTATAAAAATAAAATGACAGAACTTTTAAATGATACAGAGGCATACGAAATTTTAGATAATGACCCGACCAAAAATATCAATAAAAAATGTTTCAAAATTATCGAGGACTTAAAAAGTAAAAATTTAATTAATAATGAGACGAAACTGTTTTTAAAAATTAATAACCCTATACCACCGAGAATATATGGCCTCCCAAAAATTCACAAAGTAAATATTCCTTTAAGACCTATAGTTTCGACCATCAATTCCCCGGCTTATAATCTGTCAAAATTTTGTTGTAAAATTTTAAATACATTAACCGAAAATAGCAAATTTAACATTAAAAATTCATTTATGTTTAAAGATTTAATTAAAACTATCAAAATTGAAGATAATGATACACTAGCATCTTTAGACGCAGTATCATTATTTACCAATGTATCGGTAGATACCGAAAAATTAGCAATTTCGGAAAGGTGGGGTGAAATTGAGCTAAATTCTGTATTAACCAGAGAGGAATTTTTTAGGATTTTAGACGTGTGTATTATAGATAATAGTTATTTCAAATTCCAAAACATTTTTTACAAACAAAAATTTAGCGTAGCGATGGGGAACCCGTTATCTCCTATTCTGGCTGACATTGTATTGGAAAAATTATTTAATGAAAAATTACCGTTGTTAGTCAAACAACCAACATTTATTTATAAGTACGTAGACGATATTATTTTGGCCACTACAGACTCGAATATTGACATCATCAAAAATTTATTCAATACATTTCATAATAAACTAAAATTCACTGTAGAAAAAGAAGATACGAAGAACTCTTTGGCATTTTTAGACTTAAAATTACATAGACGGACAAAAATTATAAAAACAGAATGGTATAAAAAAGAAATTGCTTCAAATACGTTACTAAATTTCATTTCAGTGCACCCGTACAATATGAAAAGAAATGTAGCGCACTCATTTATTAAAAGAGTAATATATCTGACTGATAGCGAATTTAGGCAAAAAAAACATAAACAAAATTAAGGACACGTTATCGAGGAATAATTATCCTGAAAAACTCGTTAATAAATTGATAACGAAAACACTATATACGTACCAAAATAAAAAACCAAAAAATACTGACTTAAAATTTGGATCAATGACGTACGTACCAAATTTGACTGAAAAAATTAACAAAATTCTAAAAAATAACTCGAAAACATTGATACTAGCTAATAAAATTGGAAATAAAGCTTACGACAGTTATTCAAAATTAAAAGATAAAATACCTGAAGAACAAAAAGACGGACTTATATACAAAATTAAATGTAAAGATTGCGATTCATGCTATGTGGAAGAAACTAGCAAAACAAAATTAGTAGGAGTACATCAACACAAAAAAGACGTAGAAAATATTAATAAATTCCCGACAATGACACACGTAACATACAGATCAGCTTTAGTTAAACATAGTTTTGAGAATAAACATAAATTTGATTTTGATAATGCGGCCACTTTAGGATACGAACAAAAAAAGAATAAAAGATTATTTAAAGAAGCGTGTCACATTTGGACGCTCAAAAATCCAGTAAATTACAAAGTAGATATAAACCGTTTGCAAACTAATTATAAAAATATTATTAAAAATTTCGTAAAACCAAACTAAAATTTTACGTAGATAAAAAATTAAATTGTCGTTAGTATATACTAAAATCAGCTGTTCATAGAAAATAATAACGTAAAATTGACTTGGTCAAGGACACTATGTAAATAAAATGTTTTTCCTTGTTTAGACAAACAAAATAAATTTGTCGGTTGGTGAAAAATATTGTGTATAGCATATGTAAATATTGGTATTATTGTATATATGTTTAATTTTTGTAAATAATTGTAATTTTTATAATTTTTTAGTTTTTAATTAAATTTTGCATAGCCTTGATAATGGTTTAAAAAACCGAAAATTTGGCATAAAATTGTATAGAATAAGGAGAAAGTTTTAATAAAGAAATTTATTAAAAAATTTTATAAATAGGTCTATAATTTAGCCAAACATAAAAAATAATATAAAAAGACCTAATTAAAAATAAACAAATAACATCTATTTCGTATTGCTTTTCTTTCCATATGATAAATGTTTTTGCTCGCATACACGTATATTTTACGAATACTATTACTTTCCGGTTCGCACTCGCACATCGCACATTTTTGGACTGAAATTCACATCCTGGTAGCAAATGTGTTAGTAACAATCATACCATGACTTAATAAGGTGGAATTGTACTCAGAAATTAGTTTTAATTTTTTATTAATCGGTATATTCAAATCTCCTACAATAATAAAGTCAGAATTGGAATTGTTGCTACATAGAAGTTGTTCCAAGATTTCTAAAAAATAAGTAGTATCAGAGCCAGGTGGCCTATAGATCCCACAAACATTAATTGGATTAAACCCCGAGGGTTGAATACAAATAAACTGGAACGGCAAGGTCCCATCGTCAGTGTTTAGGATATTATAGCGAATATCTTCCCTGATGAACTTCGCAATTCCCCCCCCCCCCCAGACCTGTCATATCAACAAGAGAAGACGGTTGAGAAATTTTTAATATTAAAGGAGAATATATTTGAGCTTTTAATAAATGTTTCGGTTATAACTATCAAATGAATCTCAGTATGTAAATGTAAACTATCAATGAAATTTAGTAAATCGTCAAACTTACTTAGTTCATTCATGCCCCAAATATTAAATTGAAGTACACACAGGCTTTTGGAAGAAAGATCCAATGAGAAATCATCAATATTTGAAAAATAATTGTTAAAACATTTTGCTTTTAAAGATTTAAAAGTCATTCAATAAAAACTGATTAGAAAATCTAAAGCGATACATAAGAAAGAAAACTTTAAAAGTATGTAAAAAAAAATTTGAATACAAAAATATGAAAAGCTGAACGTGGATATAATATAAAAGTGTGGAAAAAAAAAATAAAAAAAATCCATGCATTAAAACTAAAAATATCGATAAAAGACTGAAGGACAGAAACAATGAATCACGATAGTGTAATATTACCTTTAAAATACAGAATGTTGATACCAACCAAAACCAACAAAAATATTATACAAGCCAAACAGTACAAGGTTATGGTACAAACACTCAAGATATAAAAAAGTACGTTAAGGCGTAGTATTAGTGATGCATATAAATAAATCAGAAAGTATATATACACAAAACAAATAAGTATAGGTGATAGATTCATAATAAATATAGTGTACATTTTTTTGATAGGATCTGTGTAAGGAGCGAACGAGACGGCTTGTATAAACATTTTTGTTGGTTTTGTACCAACATATAGTGCAAATGTAGTTGTGTGATGTAATTGTGGTGATGCTTTATTAATTGTAGATGTGTATTAAACCGTTTCCTGTGTAACGGAAGCAGCAGCCCGTGGTGATTTTGGTGTCCTAATACCGGATGAATCGTATGGATGATGAAATTTATCAAATTGATCAATTTGATTAAATGAATCAATTTGATAAATCCTTGAATCAGGTTTTTCCCGTAGGTAAATAATATGGAATGATATCAAAGCCGAATGGGTCGAAGGGCCGAATGGGTCGAAGGACCGAATTTTTGTTTTGTTTTGTTTTTAGAAATATAGTTTTTAAAATTTGTTGTTTTAAGGAATATTTGGTAATTTTTTTTGTCAAATCTAAATTAATTTCTTATGAATTTTTGTATTTTATTATGTATAGGTATTTAATCTTTGGATATTCTATCGACAAAAATATTGCATTAATTGAGGTTGTTTATAATTTGCGTGCCTTTTGGTATTAACAAGTGAAAAAATATTTGTACATAATAGGTATTTTACCAAAACCAAGTCTTATTATTATCAATATAAATGGAATATATATGTATGTAGGTATACACTTTTGTGTTTCTTTGTATTACTTTTGTAGTATAACCCGCTCGTACCATGCGTACCAAATGTAAATAGATTTTAAATAAGAAAAAATAATTTTGTTATAAAATGTCATAAAAATTCAATTTCCTTCTGTTTTTTAAACTGATGATAATATTCTTTCATTTACCAACGATGTTATTTTCTAGAACATTATATATTTAATTTAATATGTTCCGAAGATTGTAAGAGAATTCAATCCAGTTTCGAACTGATGAGCTTATGATTATGAAAAAATCAATCCTCTCATCAGGCCGCGGCGACTGGACTGACTATACCACAATTTACATTCTATATATACAGAATGTCCTGTGCTTTATATACTAGCTAATATACTATTTAGAAATTACAAGAATTAATTAACATTCAACAAAAATTAAAAAAGTAACATTATATAGTTTATTATTATCGTTTTAGAAAAAAAAAGTAAATAATGAATCCTAATTATCGGTCGGCTTTCTTTCAATCTCACTATACGAAAATGTATTTTTTTTCTCTGCACGACGAACACATAACAAACAAAGGGATGGAAAGATTTTTAAAGGGTGGATCTACAAAAAAGAGTTTTATTGATGTTTTCCCTTCATCCAATCATAAATTACAACATTATGTATTTTGGTAATCCTTTTAATCTATATAATCCGCTCCTACGTGCGGCACGCAGTGCAACATGTTTGCTGATGCCGGCTCCTACATCCCCCGAAGCTCAAATCTAAAGCCCCTCGGAGGGCTTAGCCGGGGGGGGGGAGAGCGCAGCGACCTCCCGCGTGCCCGTGAGAGTTACCGATGCCGTTAGCCTCTACAATTCCAAGTTAAATTAGTCAATGTCATTTTTCTTCAATTTATTTTCCTCAGAATATCAGAATAGAGAAAAAAAGTACGGGAAATTGTTATGCAAGATTTTATATTGCAATATTTTGTAATTGGAACTTTTTGTAATTGCAATATTTTGTAATGCAATACCCAAGTCAGTTTTCCTATGTCCTTATTTTAAGTTGATTTTTTATATGAGCAGGCATTTATCTACATACATCAAGATGGTTCACATTCAATTAATAAAAAACAAATTGTAATAATTACACAAATTTTATTTAAAATTATAATTCCAGAAGTTAGTTTCTCTTCTTGAGCTTTTCTTCTTTTTCTAGATATTTTTGTTATCTTTCTCTTATCTTTTCTTTTTCTAGATATATTTGTCCATGATGTAAATAGGTATATAGAATAACCAAAACACATAATACAACATTATTTATTTATGACTATGTACATAGACACATCAATAAAACTCTTTTTTGTAGATCCAGCCTTCAAAAATCTTTCCATCCCTTTGTTTTTGATGTATTCTTCGTGTAGAGCAAAATAATACATTTTCGTATAATGAGATTGAAAGAAAGCCGACCGATAATTAGGATTTTTTGTTCCAAAAGACAAATTCCGCCACTTAATTTTTGTTTTTCTAAAACAATAGTAATAAACTATATAATGGTCTAGAAAATAACATCGTTCGAAAAGAATGAATATTATCATCAGTTTAAAGAACAGGAGTATTGACATTTTATGACATTTTATGTCAAAATTCTTTTTTCTTATTTAAAATCTATTTATGTACATTTGGTATACATATTTAAAACAAATTAAATTCGCCTTTTGTTATTATATACTGTAACATTTGCTTCGGTGCAGACTTATAAATGTTACTGGTTTGCGACTGTATTGACTTTAATTGTGCAAATTTGTATCTTACTCCTCGGTTGAACAGGTGACAATAAAAATTATTATGTAAACATTGGTAGTCAAATAACTTACCATTCTAATCATGGGTTATGTCATGAATTGTTTTAACGGGATGCATTTTCTTTTGTAAAATTTTGTTTTTTCTATTGGTATGTGGATAACTGGAAAATGGTTCGATAGATTTTTTTGTTTTGGATTTTTTATGAGTTTTGGCGATGGAGAAACAACAATTTTTTTTTTTTTTGGGCGGTAGGTTTTGAGTAGCTCTGGTCGAATAGACTATCTTTAAAATAAAAAAATTAAATAAAAATATTTAAGAGCATTATCACAATTCTTGTTAGTGAAAAAAAGCACGCGGTTAATGAAATCGGGCATCTTATAATTCATTAATATAGTTGCTAAATCATATTAGTGTTAACTATACTTATGTAATATAGTGCGTGAAATTAGTATATAAGTTATCGAACAATATAACGAGAATTTTATTAATTATTAAATTTAAACAATTCACTAGTGTAATTCACGAGAACAGTACATATTAATGTTTTTTTTACTAAAACCGTTTACGGTGTGTAGTGTGTTCAAATAAATTAAATTAAATATCGAAAATTGATGATAAATAGTTTTCCATTAATAAACAAATGCTTAATTGTGTTAATATAATTATAGACAAGTTTAAGAAATTGTATATAAGTGATTAATCGAGCTGTGGTTAGACTAGCAAATTTGACTAGAACGGTTCAATGTGACGTGAAATGTGACCATAATAAAATAATCCAAAAACGCTACATCTTATAAAAAAATGCGAATAAATAAAATCATCAATCAATAAATAAAAAGACTAAAACAATACTACGTAAATATAAAGCTAATAATTAGCGTGTGTGACTAGATTTCAAGGACCATGAAGGCAATTTTAGTAATCTGCCAATTCTATTGAAATAATAAAATTCAAATTCAATTATAATAAAGTTCAAGTTATAAATAAATTTCTAATAAATAGTCCTATGGAAATTTATAAGTTAAATTAAGCATATCATTAACCATTAAAATTAATACATACTAAGTTAATTTTACTCTTCCTGTTTGTTGATTAAAACAAATTAAAAATAAAATCGAAGTTTCTGACAAGTGATAATATACTATACATGGATACAGTCGGCGAAATATTGATTTTACGTCGTCAATCAACAGCAAGCTTCAGATGAAATTTTTATTATTATTATTATTATTAATTAAGAAAATTTTCATTTTAAATTTCATTATAGTTCTTATTTTCTTTTTTATTATTTTTTTTTTATTAAATTTTTTTTTTGGTTTTCCTTTGTTTTTTGCTTCTTGTTCTGTAAAAGTTGATTAATTAGTTAAGTTCGGTGATTTTGGTGAATTTTTCTTATCTTATTTATTTTTAGTATATAAAATACATAAAATTCCTACAGGATCAAGGCTTGGAAGCGCTTCTATCGTCTTCGATTTTGCAGGTAAGATTTATTTATTTAACATTATATAATTTTGGTCTCCCGTTTATTTTTTTTTTTTTTTTTTTTGGATTGATGTTTTAAATCTCCAGGTTCAATTAGTCAACTTGTGTAATGTTATTTTTTTTATGGTTGTTAGGAATAACCCTTTATATGAATGAATTTTGGTTTCATTAATTAAATTATATTTTTTTTTTCTTCTTCTCTTTATAAAGTCATTGTTTATTTTTATTTTATTTAACTTAAATAATAAAATGATTATTTAAAATAACATGAAGTACACAAAAGTTATGGTAGTTACATTTATTTAAAAGTATGTGTTTGTAAGAGAATAGTTTGGACCATGAGTGAGATGAGGTGAGTTGACAGTCGCGCTACAGTTAAGCCAATCCCTTTTACTGTGAATAAAAACCTACGACCAAACTGATACCTCTTACGACTGAGCCGGGAGTGGGATTGGCTTTCAAACAAAACAATTCACAGTTTTTTTTTTTATGTTAACGGCGGCTAATTAAATTTTATTTTTCTCCATTTATTATTTACCCATTTTAAAGCCAATGTTACATTACAGGTACAGGCATTTATCTACATACATCAAGATGGTTCACATTCAATTAATAAAAAACAAATTGTAATAATTACACAAATTTTATTTAAAATTATAATTCCAGAAGTTAGTTTCTCTTCTTGAGCTTTTCTTCTTTTTCTAGATATTTTTGTTATCTTTCTCTTATCTTTTCTTTTTCTAGATATATTTGTCCATGATGTAAATAGGTATATAGAATAACCAAAACACATAATACAACATTATTTATTTATGACTATGTACATAGACACATCAATAAAACTCTTTTTTGTAGATCCAGCCTTCAAAAATCTTTCCATCCCTTTGTTTTTGATGTATTCTTCGTGTAGAGCAAAATAATACATTTTCGTATAATGAGATTGAAAGAAAGCCGACCGATAATTAGGATTTTTTGTTCCAAAAGACAAATTCCGCCACTTAATTTTTGTTTTTCTAAAACAATAGTAATAAACTATATAATGGTCTAGAAAATAACATCGTTCGAAAAGAATGAATATTATCATCAGTTTAAAGAACAGGAGTATTGACATTTTATGACATTTTATGTCAAAATTCTTTTTTCTTATTTAAAATCTATTTATGTACATTTGGTATACATATTTAAAACAAATTAAATTCGCCTTTTGTTATTATATACTAGCGCTTATACTACAAAAGTAATACATATGTATGTATATACCTACATATATATTCCATTTATATTAATATAATAAGACTTGGTTTTGGAGAAATACCTATTATGTACAAATAGTTTTTCACTTGATAATACCAAAAGGAACGCAAAATATAAACAACCTCAATTAATGCAATAATTTTGTCGATAGAATATCCAAAGATTAAATATAGTAAAATACATAAATTCATAAGAAATTAATTTATATTTGACAAAAAAAAATTACCAAATATTCCTTAAAACAACAAATTTTAAAAATTATATTTCTAAAAACAAAACAAAAAAAAAAATTCGGCCCTTCGACCCATTCGGCCCTTCGATCCATTCGGCCCTTCGACCTATTCGGCCCTTCGATATTCGGCCCTTTGACACTTTCGGCCCTTCGACACATTCGGCCCTTCGACATTCGGCCCTTCGACATTCGGCCCTTCGACATTCGGCCCTTCGACATTCGGCCCTTCGACATTCGGCCCTTCGACATTCGGCCCTTCGACACATTCGGCCCTTCGACTCATTCGGCCCTCCGACATTCGGCCCTTTGAAATTCGGCTCTTCGTACCCATTCCAATAATATTGTTTTTACACCATAGATATTTGAGATTGAGTCTATTTTTAACAATTTTAGTTGCATTATATAATCGTGACTGGAATTTCGTGAGATGGTGTAATAAAAATATCCTCTGATTCTGAAGTGCTGTGGAATAGTCAGTTGCCAGCTCGTGAAAGAATATTGTTTTCCTTTTCCGAAACGAATTTAGTAACATATGTTTAAGTTCAACTGTTTTAAGTGTTATAATAAATGCATTTTTTAATAATGAAGTTGTTTGTTTAATATGTGACATCTGTTTGGTAGTTATTAAATCCTCCTTTGTGATTGTAACACTGATTAAGTTACCAATTTTCATTATTATACTCGGAATGTCTTCACAGTTTGGCGGAATGCCACATAAAATTATATTGTTCTTATTTAGTTCTTGAGTAGGACGATCTAATAGAGCTTCCATAGTGTTGATTTGCTCGGCCTGCGCTTCGGCTTTTTGTTCAAGAAGCTCAAGTCTCTGGTTAGAACGTTGGGCATCCTTTGACAGTTCAGATACGGTGAGTTTCATATCATCCAGTGAGTGGCACAAGAAATTAACCGAATTTTTTAATGAGTCCAGTTGACTTTGTATGCCTTTCAGTGTAAATTGTAAAATCGGTAAAAATTCAATATGCCAATAACATTTTGTATTCGATTTTTGTATTATTTCAAATTGATAAAGAAACCAATCCATTTATTTCATGAGTGATAATTTAGGTTTCTTCAGAAGCCGCCACTGGAAACGAGGAACTTCTTCTTGGTTGAAGATAGTGAATGTCTGAGTAATTTCTTGTGATTTGCTTGATTTTTAGCACTACACGAAATTCGCTAAACTCGTTTGAAAAAAAAACTTTCGAGATCAAAAAATTTTAGCGTTGGAGATCTGACCTAAATTTTCGTTAACAATTCAGTGTTTGTACAAATGAAATCAATCAACGGATCAACAAAGCAAGAAATACATTCAATATGCTTCAAAAGATCTTGAATGCATCGATATTTCCGTCCAATCATTGAGTCCGAATTCAGAAAATGCAAGCCTAGATGGATTGGATACACATTGAGGAAAATACCAAATGACATAATCCGGACCTCATTAGAATCGAATCCAGCAATGGCCTGGAAAGAACGGTGCTAGCTGAAAGAACTTGGCAAAAAATGGGAAATTTCCATCATAGTATGCGTAGTATGCTCCTAAAAAAACAAATGAACGTAGGCACTTGGGGAGTGAAACCAACTTTTTCGAATCTTACATGTTTTTTTTACAATACGGCGATTTACTCTGGTCCTTTTCTAAAATAATTCGATAGCCTGTACATCCCTCGATGTACTTGGAAATTGTGGGATTCTATTAAACAAATTTCTAAGTTTATCCACCAAAGCCTGAAAATTTTAACCAATGCGAAACTGAAAATGACAATAACGTTTTGTTTTACCCTTTTTAGTTTTTCTAAGTTGCTGAAATATAATTTAACCAAAACGAGACAAACAGGGTCCCGCTCGTAGAGACCACGAGACATTCGATTCTAAAACTGATGTGTCCCGTCGAAAACGGCACGGTTGGCTAGTCTAGTCATCTCGCTCTTTTGCTCGCGAAATGTCACAACATTTCATGACTAGCTTTTTGGTTTTTGGAAAGGATAATTATATAAAATAAAACTAGCTAATTGCTTTTAAGTGTATTCTTTTATTGTTGATGTATTGGTATTCATATGAACACAGGCAAAACCAACAAAAATGTTTATACAAGCCGTCTCGTTCCCTCCTTACACAGATCCTATCAAAAAAATGTATACTATATTTATTATGAATGTATCACCTATACTTATATGTTTTGTCAAAACCAACAAAAATGTTTATACAAGCCGTCTCGTTCCCTCCTCACACAGACACTATCAAAAAAATGTACACTATATTTATTATGAATGTATCACCTATACTTAACTGTTTTGTGTATATATACTTTCTGATTTATTTGTATGCATCACTAATACTACGCCTTAATGTACTTTTTTATACCTTAAGTGTTTGTACTGTTTGGCTTGTATAAACATTTTTGTTGGTTTTGGTTTTGTGTATATATACTTTCTGATTTATTTATATGCATCACTAATACTACGCCTTAACGTACTTTTTTATATCTTAAGTGTTTGTACTGTTTGGCTTGTATAAACATTTTTGTTGGTTTTGATATAAGCCAAACAGTACAAACACTTAAGATATAAAAAAGTACGCTAAGGCGTAGTATTAGTGATGCGTATAAAATAAATCAGAAAGTATATATACACAAAACTAACACAAATGTCTATAATTCTACGAACAAATCTGTTCAAATACCGATATATAAATACCAATACACAAATAAATTTAGCGTACATTTTTTTGATAAGATCTGTGTAAGGAGCGAACGAGACGGCTTGTATAAACATTTTTGTTGGTTTTGACACAGGATGTAGTGGCATTGACACAGGTAAACTTGTCCCAAACTTATTTTGACATTTGTAGCCAATTTGGTTTGGATGCTTAGTTTATTGTTAGCTGTCGAATGTCTCCAAGCTAATACGTATTTCGGTGTGCTCGTTGAGTTTTTACTTGAGGACATGTTGAGGACTCATTACTGTTTTACTTGAGGCATAAAATTTTGCTTTAAGAATGGAATAAAGTTCCGCACCGTATTAAAAATGTTTTTGGTGGGTTTTCTATGAATAAAACAAGCATTTTCAAGCGGTACAACGATACAAAGAGTAGCTTCAGACGTTGAAGAAGAAGATCGCGTTGGCGATGCTCGAGCCTGTCAACAACCTTTTATTGCTGGTATTGTAGTCTATATTTCGCTCAGGGCAAGCAATTTTGGAAATGAATATTGACCAAAAACAATGCCGAATGAACATTGCTCAGGAGTGGCTGAATGAGTTCAACGACAATCCAGAACTACGCCAAAGGGTGATAACTTGTAGGGCCCAAACGAGGAGTACTATATCTGAAAGTTCTACGTCGTTTGCGTGAAGCAATCCAAAGAAAACGTCCCAACTTGTAGCGAAACAACCCATGGCAATTGCACCACGATTGCTCCCACTTTACCACTTGTTCGTGAATTTTTGGTCAAAAACAAAACCCTTATGGTGCCTCAATGATTTCTCGAAATGGAAAAAAAACCAAAGATGACTCGCGCTAAACGTTAAAAAAAATTGTTTTATCACTAATTAAAAGCCAGAGACCTAATATACTATAGTATTTTGGCTGCATGTAAACACAGAATAATTATTGGTAAAATAGTATTGTACCTAAGTTCATTACAATGCTCACAAAAACACAAGAAGAAGAAAAAACAACATACCGAGAGGTCGATAAATTCAGAGTTGGCAATTAATTGCAATTAATTTTTCAAGTATTTTGTCAAACACAGACAAGACAGAAATTGGTCGGTAGTAACTAGCAGCTTTGCAGTCTCCTGATTTAAATATAGGTGTCACTTTTGCAATCTTCAAACAATCAGGATAAATACCGGTTTCAAACACTACATTGAATAAATCCGTCAATATTTGAGAAAAGAATGCTGAGTTACGTTTTATAACAGTATTATGAATATTATCATACCCATCACCCTTATTATTGTCTAAATTAATAATTATATTATATGTTTCCGTAACGGAGATTGGGCGCAAAAAAAATGAATTCGGGCTGTTATTGTGCAGATTATATAATTCAGTGTTACCATTACTTGTAGAAGAGAGGCTGTTGTCAACATTTACAAAATGGTTATTGAATATATTTACAATACTGGGAAGGTCTTTGTATTTGACATCATTTTGTACAATGGAGTGGATATCCGCTTTAGTATTATGCTTTATGAATTGATTTATTTGATTCCATACTTCCTTTTGATTTAAATTATTAAACAAATTTTTGAAATACAATTTTTTAGATTTGATCCTTCTATTGAGTAAATCTAGTCTGTCCTTTAACGCAGAGTTGTTTGTGCTTTGTTTAAACCTTTTGAGTGTGTGATTTTTTTCTTTTATTACATTCCAAAGATCTAGATTCATCCAGGGACAAATACTAGCATTTTTCATTTTCACCTGTACTTGTTTAGACTTCGAAAATTTACCAACCAACTCATTATATTTTCCAAAGATTAATTTTAGGGTTGAATCAGGGTTGTGAATGTCAAATGAGGTTGAAAATAAAAACTCATCGTAGTATTGATTCACTTTGTCATAATTTACCGTTTTCTTTTCTAATTCCTTATTTATGTATTTCGGTTTAAACACGAATTTTGAAAAAATAAAACTATGATCACTGATATCAGATTCAATTGTTGAGTTAAAAACTCGTTCTATATTAAGAAAACTGCTAATAGCATGATCCAAGATATTACCACTTACTGGTCTGGACATGTATTTCAGTCCAAAAAATGTGCTATGTGCGATGTGCGTTTCGTATACGTACACGGTGTATAATATACTTTTTGCGATTGTGTTGTGTCAAATATTTTACTTGTGTTAGTGCATTTTTGTCATCGCAAGTATCAAAAATAATTGAATCGGGCGAAATCGGTTCAAATTTTTTGCTGCTTATATTTCCAAATTTCACAAGTCGCACATGCTTTTTTTATGGTGCGTTATGATTTTTGTTTTTTTATTAGTCAATTATCGATGATTCTTCACAATGGTAAGTGTTTGGTGTTTATTGAATTTAATATAAATTTTTAAATTAAATTATTTTATTTATTACAGCTTAACGTAATATTCTACAGGTTATTGGTTGTAGGACTATTCTGTTGCAGCCCCAATTGCAGTCTTTTCTGGATACTGCTTGTTCTATCGCATTCCATTTGCGGTAGGTTGCGGCGTGGACTCGGCAGTTGGTCGCGGCGTGTTGAATGATCAATTGTGCAGCATAGAAAAATTCGCAATTCTTACAGCTCGATTATACGAGAAATCTACATAGTTATTGCTAGAGCAAGACCCACATTTGACTTTACATTTTCTTTCTCTATGGTTTATCCTTCGGGAGTTTTATAGTTCTCGCTAGACTTTCTAAACTTGATGGGTCGTTAGTCTATCACCCATGCCTTAGTCCAAATTCATTCAGTTTACTAGCTAAGAATGCCATCGACATAGTACACTTATGTCTATTAGATTTGAATCACTGGCTTGCGCCATGTGCCCATTGCGACATTGAGTGCGGGACCTCTATGACTTCCAGCCATTCGTACTGTTGTAAATTTTTGAAAATTTAGAAAAATAATACCTGCAACTAGACTTGCGTCAACCAAATATACCATAACAGGATCCAAACTCTAGCGTAGCGTTATCTGCTCTAATGTCTAAACTACAAATAATATAAATTGATAAATAAATATTCGGTACTCTTCTATTCGAAATAAGAAAGGAATGGTATTTGCAACTATTTAGGAATAATAATTTATAATAAAATTCACGCTGATCCACAGCCCACAGGTTACCTGTGTGTTGATCGCACAGATTACCTGTGTCTTGATATCCAATATTAGTGAAAGTAATTTTATTCATCAAAAGCCACAAAGCTGGCGTTTATGTAACGAGATAATTGATTATAAGCACATAGTCAGTTGTACACAAAAATTGCTTCGGGACTTGAGAGATTGGCTCACGACAATCACATTTTTTACCATGGTTTTTGCAAATATCGGTTTTTATAGCAAAAAATGCCAATTATGCTCAAAATAAAAACCGCAAATAATTTTCTTTTTACTTTTACCAATTGACTTTAAAAATTAAATAAAAAAACAACAAAAATTTTCAAAATTATGACTAGAATAGTTCTATTCCTACAAAAACTATTCATTCCGGAATTAAAAAAAGCGGCATTGTTGTTGTAAAATTCCCAAAGTAAGACAACATCTATTTCATTTTTTATGAATAAATTTCTTTATTAAAACTTTCTTCTTTTTCTATACAATTTTATGCCAAATTTTCGGTTTTTTAAACCATTATCAAGGCTATGCAAAATTTAATTAAAAACTAAAAAAATCGCCGTGAACTACTGCACTGCAACTGCTGTAAACAAACTGGTTGATAGAACGCGCTCAAAGTTGGCGCATAAATCATAATGAAAGACAGTCATACTATGAAAAAACAAATAATGTCCAGCTGGCATATATGGTACAGTAAAATGTGTAGCTTTATCGCAGCAAGATTTAAAGAAAAATTAAATTCATCCTTATAGTGTTATATCATACAAAGAGAGACTAGACACGTTTAAACTAGATAATCGCATATTCTACATTGTCCAGTTATTTTTTTTTTCAATCTGTCACTACACGATAGCTAGTATCAATGTTTTCGAGTTATTTTTTAGAATTTTGTTATTTTTTCAGTCAAATTTGGTACGTACATATGTCATTGATCCAAATTTTAAAGTCAGTATTTTTTGGTTTTTTATTTTTGGTACGTATATAGTGTTTTCGTTATCAATTTATTAACGAGTTTTTCAGGATAATTATTCCTCGATAACGTGTCCTTAATTTTGTTTATGTTTTTTTGCCTAAATTCGCTATCAGTCAGATATATTACTCTTTTAATAAATGAGTGCGCTACATTTCTTTTCATATTGTACGGGTGCACTGAAATGAAATTTAGTAACGTATTTGAAGCAATTTCTTTTTTATACCATTCTGTTTTTATAATTTTTGTCCGTCTATGTAATTTTAAGTCTAAAAATGCCAAAGAGTTCTTCGTATCTTCTTTTTCTACAGTGAATTTTAGTTTATTATGAAATGTATTGAATAAATTTTTGATGATGTCAATATTCGAGTCTGTAGTGGCCAAAATAATATCGTCTACGTACTTATAAATAAATGTTGGTTGTTTGACTAACAACGGTAATTTTTCATTAAATAATTTTTCCAATACAATGTCAGCCAGAATAGGAGATAACGGGTTCCCCATCGCTACGCCAAATTTTTGTTTGTAAAAAATGTTTTGGAATTTGAAATAACTATTATCTATAATACACACGTCTAAAATCCTAAAAAATTCCTCTCTGGTTAATACAGAATTTAGCTCAATTTCACCCCACCTTTCCGAAATTGCAAATTTTGCGGTATCTACCGATACATTGGTAAATAATGATACTACGTCTAAAGATGCTAGTGTATCATTATCTTCAATTTTGTTAGTTTTAATTAAATCTTTAAACATAAATGAATTTTTAATGTTAAATTTGCTATTTTCGGTTAATGTATTTAAAATTTTACAACAAAATTTTGACAGATTATAAGCCGGGGAATTGATGGTCGAAACTATAGGTCTTAAAGGAATATTTACTTTGTGAATTTTTGGGAGGCCATATATTCTCGGTGGTATAGGGTTATTAATTTTTAAAAACAGTTTCGTCTCATTATTAATTAAATTTTTACTTTTTAAGTCCTCGATAATTTTGAAACATTTTTTATTGATATTTTTGGTCGGGTCGTTATCTAAAATTTCGTATGTCTCTGTATCATTTAAAAGTTCTGTCATTTTATTTTTATAGTCTATTGTGTTCAAAAGTACTGAATGTTGCCTTTATCAGATTTAGTTAAACATAGATTTGGATTATCTTTTAAAAATTTAGTTAATACATTTTTAGCTTTAATAAGAATTTTGTTATTTTTCGACATTATCTGTTTTTTATTTAAAAATTGTATCATCACATTTGTTGTTTGCGCTCTTTTTTCGTCCACAAAATCTTTCTCTGTTCCTGATAAAATATTCTCTAAATCGGTTAGAATTTCTAAAACTGGAATTTTGTTCTGTTCTACCGGAAAACCAAAATTAGGTCCAAAACTCAATGCCACATAACATTCTTCTGGGATGTTTATATCCGTTAAATTAATCACGTTACATTTTTCATATCTAAATTCAATTTGTTTTTGTTTCTTTTCTAAATTTTTAAATTTTTTGTCTAATGTGTCTTTTTTAATTTTTTGTATAATTTGGAATGTTCGTTATATACACTTTGGAACTGTTCATATATTCTAATAACGCAGACCGACATTTCCGTGTAAAATATAACCAAGAGTACTCTGAACTAAAGAGAATATCAGCAGGCATACCACAGGGTAGCGTACTGGGTCCTATATTGTACATCCTGTACACCAGAGATATGCCAAATACAGAAGGTTCCACCATAGCAACATTTGCAGACGATACAGCTATTCTGGCGACTGGAAAGTGTATATCAGAAGCAACGACCAAACTTCAAAAAGCAACCGACACAGTGAGTAGTTGGACAAAGAAATGGCGCATTAGCCTAAACGAAGCAAAGTCGGTTCACGTAAACTTCACAAACCAGAAAGTTAACTGGATTCCAGTGAAACTTAATTCAAGGCCGGTTCCAAATGCAAATACAGCCAAATACCTCGGCATGACTCTCGATTGGAAGCTTAGATGGAAAGAGTATGTTAAAAAGAAAAAAGAAGAATTGAACATTAAATATAGGAAAATGTATTGGCTAATAGGTAGAAACTCTGAGCTTACAATACATAACAAATTGCTATTATATCAGCAAATACTTAAACCAATATGGACCTACGGTATTCAACTTTGGGGTTGTACCAAGAAGACAAATGTACAAATGATTCAATGTTTTCAAAACAAAGTGCTGCGTGGCATTGTAAACGCACCATGGTACATTAGAAATGATAACCTCCATAGGGACTTAAATATGGAATATGTTAGTGAAGAAATACAAAATCATGCGAAGAAACATATTCAGCGGATATCTCGGCACCAAAATGCAGACATACGAAGTTTGTTGGATACCACCAATGCAGTAAGAAGACTTCAAAGGCAGAAACCTTTGGAATTGGGCAGTTGTATTTAATTCGGATAGAGAAAAATAATTACTATGTAAATTCAAACGGGAGTAACCATTGGGCTACTGCCCGTCAAATGTGAATCTTCATTTAAGAAAGATAAATTACTAAATGATTTGTAAATCAGTTGTAATATTAAATAAAGGGAAAAAAAAAAAAAAAAAAAAATATTCTAATAACAATAAATTCTTGTCTCAACAATATAAATGAAGCGCTTACCTCATCTTCCAACTTTTGTACTGTGAAGAAATATAAAAAATTTTATAAATAGGTCTATAATTTAGCCAAACATAAAAAATAATATAAAAAGACCTAAAGTTACTGACATAACAAAAACAACTTGGTTGGGTTAAGATTAAAAACAAATTATTTTTGTTTATGTTTATGATACGATGCGGAAATATTTTAGATTTCCTCATCTTCCAACTTTTGTACGGTGAAGATTAGGTAAGCGCTTTATTTATATTGTTGAGACAAGAATTTATTGTTATTAGAATATATGAACAGTTCCAAAGTGCGGCAAAGCGCTTTATTTATATTGTTGAGACAAGAATTTATTGTTATTAGAATATATGAACAGTTCCAAAGTGTATATAACGAACATTCCAAAATTATACAAAAAATTAAAAAAATTAGAAAAGAAACAAAAACAAATTGAATTTAGATATGAAAAATGTAACGTGATTAATTTAACGGATATAAACATCCCAGAAGAATGTTATGTGGCATTGAGTTTTGGACCTAATTTTGGTTTTCCGGTAGAACAGAACAAAATTCCAGTTTTAGAAATTCTAACCGATTTAGAGAATATTTTATCAGGAACAGAGAAAGATTTTGTGGACGAAAAAAGAGCGCAAACAACAAATGTGATGATACAATTTTTAAATAAAAAACAGATAATGTCGAAAAATAACAAAATTCTTATTAAAGCTAAAAATGTATTAACTAAATTTTTAAAAGATAATCCAAATCTATTACTACGTTTCCATGATGGAGTTAACCGGGATTAACGTGGATTATCTTATCATGGAAACATGTCGAGTTTAGGATCTTCGTTAAGTTTCTTAATCCAACTTAACTCAACGAAAGTAGTAGGGTTAGAAGGGATTCTATCTGTCAAAAGCGAAAAAAACAATTATACCAATTCAAAATGGAATTGCGAGTATTCTTTTCTCTCCATAATACTTTATAAATCATAAAAATCACAATAAATGTTAAATTGAAAAATTTCCACCATACAAATAAAATTTCCAAAAGTGACTTTAAATTGTTTTGAAATATCAAATTACACTAGAATTTATAATTGCATGGAAACAATATGGATTAGCGCGGCCATGTTGTTAACTCAACGAAACTCTTAAACCGGGTTAACTCTGTCATGGAAACGTTACATATGTTTAACTAAATCTGATAAAGGCAACAAGACAGTACTTTTGAACACAATAGACTATAAAAATAAAATGACAGAACTTTTAAATGATACAGAGGCATACGAAATTTTAGATAATGACCCGACCAAAAATATCAATAAAAAATGTTTCAAAATTATCGAGGACTTAAAAAGTAAAAATTTAATTAATAATGAGACGAAACTGTTTTTAAAAATTAATAACCCTATACCACCGAGAATATATGGCCTCCCAAAAATTCACAAAGTAAATATTCCTTTAAGACCTATAGTTTCGACCATCAATTCCCCGGCTTATAATCTGTCAAAATTTTGTTGTAAAATTTTAAATACATTAACCGAAAATAGCAAATTTAACATTAAAAATTCATTTATGTTTAAAGATTTAATTAAAACTATCAAAATTGAAGATAATGATACACTAGCATCTTTAGACGCAGTATCATTATTTACCAATGTATCGGTAGATACCGAAAAATTAGCAATTTCGGAAAGGTGGGGTGAAATTGAGCTAAATTCTGTATTAACCAGAGAGGAATTTTTTAGGATTTTAGACGTGTGTATTATAGATAATAGTTATTTCAAATTCCAAAACATTTTTTACAAACAAAAATTTAGCGTAGCGATGGGGAACCCGTTATCTCCTATTCTGGCTGACATTGTATTGGAAAAATTATTTAATGAAAAATTACCGTTGTTAGTCAAACAACCAACATTTATTTATAAGTACGTAGACGATATTATTTTGGCCACTACAGACTCGAATATTGACATCATCAAAAATTTATTCAATACATTTCATAATAAACTAAAATTCACTGTAGAAAAAGAAGATACGAAGAACTCTTTGGCATTTTTAGACTTAAAATTACATAGACGGAC
The DNA here is from genome assembly GCA_958295665.1 of Tipula vernalis. NCBI lineage: Eukaryota > Metazoa > Arthropoda > Insecta > Diptera > Tipulidae > Tipula > Tipula vernalis. The sequence continues at coordinate 330,771,269 of OY282558.1, forward strand.
AAAAATTATAAAAACAGAATGGTATAAAAAAGAAATTGCTTCAAATACGTTACTAAATTTCATTTCAGTGCACCCGTACAATATGAAAAGAAATGTAGCGCACTCATTTATTAAAAGAGTAATATATCTGACTGATAGCGAATTTAGGCAAAAAAAACATAAACAAAATTAAGGACACGTTATCGAGGAATAATTATCCTGAAAAACTCGTTAATAAATTGATAACGAAAACACTATATACGTACCAAAATAAAAAACCAAAAAATACTGACTTAAAATTTGGATCAATGACGTACGTACCAAATTTGACTGAAAAAATTAACAAAATTCTAAAAAATAACTCGAAAACATTGATACTAGCTAATAAAATTGGAAATAAAGCTTACGACAGTTATTCAAAATTAAAAGATAAAATACCTGAAGAACAAAAAGACGGACTTATATACAAAATTAAATGTAAAGATTGCGATTCATGCTATGTGGAAGAAACTAGCAAAACAAAATTAGTAGGAGTACATCAACACAAAAAAGACGTAGAAAATATTAATAAATTCCCGACAATGACACACGTAACATACAGATCAGCTTTAGTTAAACATAGTTTTGAGAATAAACATAAATTTGATTTTGATAATGCGGCCACTTTAGGATACGAACAAAAAAAGAATAAAAGATTATTTAAAGAAGCGTGTCACATTTGGACGCTCAAAAATCCAGTAAATTACAAAGTAGATATAAACCGTTTGCAAACTAATTATAAAAATATTATTAAAAATTTCGTAAAACCAAACTAAAATTTTACGTAGATAAAAAATTAAATTGTCGTTAGTATATACTAAAATCAGCTGTTCATAGAAAATAATAACGTAAAATTGACTTGGTCAAGGACACTATGTAAATAAAATGTTTTTCCTTGTTTAGACAAACAAAATAAATTTGTCGGTTGGTGAAAAATATTGTGTATAGCATATGTAAATATTGGTATTATTGTATATATGTTTAATTTTTGTAAATAATTGTAATTTTTATAATTTTTTAGTTTTTAATTAAATTTTGCATAGCCTTGATAATGGTTTAAAAAACCGAAAATTTGGCATAAAATTGTATAGAATAAGGAGAAAGTTTTAATAAAGAAATTTATTAAAAAATTTTATAAATAGGTCTATAATTTAGCCAAACATAAAAAATAATATAAAAAGACCTAATTAAAAATAAACAAATAACATCTATTTCGTATTGCTTTTCTTTCCATATGATAAATGTTTTTGCTCGCATACACGTATATTTTACGAATACTATTACTTTCCGGTTCGCACTCGCACATCGCACATTTTTGGACTGAAATTCACATCCTGGTAGCAAATGTGTTAGTAACAATCATACCATGACTTAATAAGGTGGAATTGTACTCAGAAATTAGTTTTAATTTTTTATTAATCGGTATATTCAAATCTCCTACAATAATAAAGTCAGAATTGGAATTGTTGCTACATAGAAGTTGTTCCAAGATTTCTAAAAAATAAGTAGTATCAGAGCCAGGTGGCCTATAGATCCCACAAACATTAATTGGATTAAACCCCGAGGGTTGAATACAAATAAACTGGAACGGCAAGGTCCCATCGTCAGTGTTTAGGATATTATAGCGAATATCTTCCCTGATGAACTTCGCAATTCCCCCCCCCCCCCAGACCTGTCATATCAACAAGAGAAGACGGTTGAGAAATTTTTAATATTAAAGGAGAATATATTTGAGCTTTTAATAAATGTTTCGGTTATAACTATCAAATGAATCTCAGTATGTAAATGTAAACTATCAATGAAATTTAGTAAATCGTCAAACTTACTTAGTTCATTCATGCCCCAAATATTAAATTGAAGTACACACAGGCTTTTGGAAGAAAGATCCAATGAGAAATCATCAATATTTGAAAAATAATTGTTAAAACATTTTGCTTTTAAAGATTTAAAAGTCATTCAATAAAAACTGATTAGAAAATCTAAAGCGATACATAAGAAAGAAAACTTTAAAAGTATGTAAAAAAAAATTTGAATACAAAAATATGAAAAGCTGAACGTGGATATAATATAAAAGTGTGGAAAAAAAAAATAAAAAAAATCCATGCATTAAAACTAAAAATATCGATAAAAGACTGAAGGACAGAAACAATGAATCACGATAGTGTAATATTACCTTTAAAATACAGAATGTTGATACCAACCAAAACCAACAAAAATATTATACAAGCCAAACAGTACAAGGTTATGGTACAAACACTCAAGATATAAAAAAGTACGTTAAGGCGTAGTATTAGTGATGCATATAAATAAATCAGAAAGTATATATACACAAAACAAATAAGTATAGGTGATAGATTCATAATAAATATAGTGTACATTTTTTTGATAGGATCTGTGTAAGGAGCGAACGAGACGGCTTGTATAAACATTTTTGTTGGTTTTGTACCAACATATAGTGCAAATGTAGTTGTGTGATGTAATTGTGGTGATGCTTTATTAATTGTAGATGTGTATTAAACCGTTTCCTGTGTAACGGAAGCAGCAGCCCGTGGTGATTTTGGTGTCCTAATACCGGATGAATCGTATGGATGATGAAATTTATCAAATTGATCAATTTGATTAAATGAATCAATTTGATAAATCCTTGAATCAGGTTTTTCCCGTAGGTAAATAATATGGAATGATATCAAAGCCGAATGGGTCGAAGGGCCGAATGGGTCGAAGGACCGAATTTTTGTTTTGTTTTGTTTTTAGAAATATAGTTTTTAAAATTTGTTGTTTTAAGGAATATTTGGTAATTTTTTTTGTCAAATCTAAATTAATTTCTTATGAATTTTTGTATTTTATTATGTATAGGTATTTAATCTTTGGATATTCTATCGACAAAAATATTGCATTAATTGAGGTTGTTTATAATTTGCGTGCCTTTTGGTATTAACAAGTGAAAAAATATTTGTACATAATAGGTATTTTACCAAAACCAAGTCTTATTATTATCAATATAAATGGAATATATATGTATGTAGGTATACACTTTTGTGTTTCTTTGTATTACTTTTGTAGTATAACCCGCTCGTACCATGCGTACCAAATGTAAATAGATTTTAAATAAGAAAAAATAATTTTGTTATAAAATGTCATAAAAATTCAATTTCCTTCTGTTTTTTAAACTGATGATAATATTCTTTCATTTACCAACGATGTTATTTTCTAGAACATTATATATTTAATTTAATATGTTCCGAAGATTGTAAGAGAATTCAATCCAGTTTCGAACTGATGAGCTTATGATTATGAAAAAATCAATCCTCTCATCAGGCCGCGGCGACTGGACTGACTATACCACAATTTACATTCTATATATACAGAATGTCCTGTGCTTTATATACTAGCTAATATACTATTTAGAAATTACAAGAATTAATTAACATTCAACAAAAATTAAAAAAGTAACATTATATAGTTTATTATTATCGTTTTAGAAAAAAAAAGTAAATAATGAATCCTAATTATCGGTCGGCTTTCTTTCAATCTCACTATACGAAAATGTATTTTTTTTCTCTGCACGACGAACACATAACAAACAAAGGGATGGAAAGATTTTTAAAGGGTGGATCTACAAAAAAGAGTTTTATTGATGTTTTCCCTTCATCCAATCATAAATTACAACATTATGTATTTTGGTAATCCTTTTAATCTATATAATCCGCTCCTACGTGCGGCACGCAGTGCAACATGTTTGCTGATGCCGGCTCCTACATCCCCCGAAGCTCAAATCTAAAGCCCCTCGGAGGGCTTAGCCGGGGGGGGGGAGAGCGCAGCGACCTCCCGCGTGCCCGTGAGAGTTACCGATGCCGTTAGCCTCTACAATTCCAAGTTAAATTAGTCAATGTCATTTTTCTTCAATTTATTTTCCTCAGAATATCAGAATAGAGAAAAAAAGTACGGGAAATTGTTATGCAAGATTTTATATTGCAATATTTTGTAATTGGAACTTTTTGTAATTGCAATATTTTGTAATGCAATACCCAAGTCAGTTTTCCTATGTCCTTATTTTAAGTTGATTTTTTATATGAGCAGGCATTTATCTACATACATCAAGATGGTTCACATTCAATTAATAAAAAACAAATTGTAATAATTACACAAATTTTATTTAAAATTATAATTCCAGAAGTTAGTTTCTCTTCTTGAGCTTTTCTTCTTTTTCTAGATATTTTTGTTATCTTTCTCTTATCTTTTCTTTTTCTAGATATATTTGTCCATGATGTAAATAGGTATATAGAATAACCAAAACACATAATACAACATTATTTATTTATGACTATGTACATAGACACATCAATAAAACTCTTTTTTGTAGATCCAGCCTTCAAAAATCTTTCCATCCCTTTGTTTTTGATGTATTCTTCGTGTAGAGCAAAATAATACATTTTCGTATAATGAGATTGAAAGAAAGCCGACCGATAATTAGGATTTTTTGTTCCAAAAGACAAATTCCGCCACTTAATTTTTGTTTTTCTAAAACAATAGTAATAAACTATATAATGGTCTAGAAAATAACATCGTTCGAAAAGAATGAATATTATCATCAGTTTAAAGAACAGGAGTATTGACATTTTATGACATTTTATGTCAAAATTCTTTTTTCTTATTTAAAATCTATTTATGTACATTTGGTATACATATTTAAAACAAATTAAATTCGCCTTTTGTTATTATATACTGTAACATTTGCTTCGGTGCAGACTTATAAATGTTACTGGTTTGCGACTGTATTGACTTTAATTGTGCAAATTTGTATCTTACTCCTCGGTTGAACAGGTGACAATAAAAATTATTATGTAAACATTGGTAGTCAAATAACTTACCATTCTAATCATGGGTTATGTCATGAATTGTTTTAACGGGATGCATTTTCTTTTGTAAAATTTTGTTTTTTCTATTGGTATGTGGATAACTGGAAAATGGTTCGATAGATTTTTTTGTTTTGGATTTTTTATGAGTTTTGGCGATGGAGAAACAACAATTTTTTTTTTTTTTGGGCGGTAGGTTTTGAGTAGCTCTGGTCGAATAGACTATCTTTAAAATAAAAAAATTAAATAAAAATATTTAAGAGCATTATCACAATTCTTGTTAGTGAAAAAAAGCACGCGGTTAATGAAATCGGGCATCTTATAATTCATTAATATAGTTGCTAAATCATATTAGTGTTAACTATACTTATGTAATATAGTGCGTGAAATTAGTATATAAGTTATCGAACAATATAACGAGAATTTTATTAATTATTAAATTTAAACAATTCACTAGTGTAATTCACGAGAACAGTACATATTAATGTTTTTTTTACTAAAACCGTTTACGGTGTGTAGTGTGTTCAAATAAATTAAATTAAATATCGAAAATTGATGATAAATAGTTTTCCATTAATAAACAAATGCTTAATTGTGTTAATATAATTATAGACAAGTTTAAGAAATTGTATATAAGTGATTAATCGAGCTGTGGTTAGACTAGCAAATTTGACTAGAACGGTTCAATGTGACGTGAAATGTGACCATAATAAAATAATCCAAAAACGCTACATCTTATAAAAAAATGCGAATAAATAAAATCATCAATCAATAAATAAAAAGACTAAAACAATACTACGTAAATATAAAGCTAATAATTAGCGTGTGTGACTAGATTTCAAGGACCATGAAGGCAATTTTAGTAATCTGCCAATTCTATTGAAATAATAAAATTCAAATTCAATTATAATAAAGTTCAAGTTATAAATAAATTTCTAATAAATAGTCCTATGGAAATTTATAAGTTAAATTAAGCATATCATTAACCATTAAAATTAATACATACTAAGTTAATTTTACTCTTCCTGTTTGTTGATTAAAACAAATTAAAAATAAAATCGAAGTTTCTGACAAGTGATAATATACTATACATGGATACAGTCGGCGAAATATTGATTTTACGTCGTCAATCAACAGCAAGCTTCAGATGAAATTTTTATTATTATTATTATTATTAATTAAGAAAATTTTCATTTTAAATTTCATTATAGTTCTTATTTTCTTTTTTATTATTTTTTTTTTATTAAATTTTTTTTTTGGTTTTCCTTTGTTTTTTGCTTCTTGTTCTGTAAAAGTTGATTAATTAGTTAAGTTCGGTGATTTTGGTGAATTTTTCTTATCTTATTTATTTTTAGTATATAAAATACATAAAATTCCTACAGGATCAAGGCTTGGAAGCGCTTCTATCGTCTTCGATTTTGCAGGTAAGATTTATTTATTTAACATTATATAATTTTGGTCTCCCGTTTATTTTTTTTTTTTTTTTTTTTGGATTGATGTTTTAAATCTCCAGGTTCAATTAGTCAACTTGTGTAATGTTATTTTTTTTATGGTTGTTAGGAATAACCCTTTATATGAATGAATTTTGGTTTCATTAATTAAATTATATTTTTTTTTTCTTCTTCTCTTTATAAAGTCATTGTTTATTTTTATTTTATTTAACTTAAATAATAAAATGATTATTTAAAATAACATGAAGTACACAAAAGTTATGGTAGTTACATTTATTTAAAAGTATGTGTTTGTAAGAGAATAGTTTGGACCATGAGTGAGATGAGGTGAGTTGACAGTCGCGCTACAGTTAAGCCAATCCCTTTTACTGTGAATAAAAACCTACGACCAAACTGATACCTCTTACGACTGAGCCGGGAGTGGGATTGGCTTTCAAACAAAACAATTCACAGTTTTTTTTTTTATGTTAACGGCGGCTAATTAAATTTTATTTTTCTCCATTTATTATTTACCCATTTTAAAGCCAATGTTACATATGGCGCCCAAAACAAGGGACTTTGATAAATATTTTTTTTGTTGATACAGTTTTGGTTTCCGATAGAATTCTCAGATATTTTCACCATGTTTGATATTGTCTGCTGTAAAATTCGCTCAGGAATATAACTGTTTGTTAAAATTAAATAAAGTATTAAGAGTATTTATAAAAACTATTCAAAGATTATGTGTCCCTATTTACTTTAATTATTATTATTTTCAATAGTGTCATATTTCAGTTTTATTATTTTATTGTATGTCAGTGCAGGATTCAAGATAATATTTTGTCGACTAAAATTTTCTATTGAATTGGGTTTTCCATTCTATCCACATTATTATACATAGTGCACATGTATTTGATTAAGTTGATAAAGATAGAATGTGGACGACTTATCATCGGGAAAATTTTAATAGAGACGACAGTTTTCATTTGACCTGTACGCACCTTGGCCTCTAAAGAAATTATTTTTCCAAATTTATTGTAGATCAAATAACATGATTTATAGGTCAATTCGTAATTATTTTTGAATACACTAGTACAATAGTTTAGACTAATTCGACTGTCTGCTCAACTCACTCACATTCATGCGTCCTTTCAGGTTAATTTTTTTTTTCTCAAATTAGTTATATTTAATTTTAATAGTTGATTTTTTTTTTTAATTTTATGTATAATTTTCAAGTCAATATAATTATTTATCGGGATTATTGAGATATCCATATAATTTAGTCATATGAAATATCTTGTTTTGGAAAAACCAAATTAAAAATATTTAATTGGTTTTTATTTAATTTATTTTTCAAATACGATTTCATTGTTCTATAGTTCTTTTGCAAATAAATTTTGAATTTTTCTATCACGCGAACAAGTTTTATCTCTTGTTCCTCAAAAATATTGTTTCGATTTTTTTTTTATCTCTCTCAGATCTGGTTTTCCGAATTACGTTTAATAATGGACGTCGCTATTCTTGCTCCCGATGAATTTGAGGTGGAATGCCTTGTTAGAGGTATTAAGGGAACCCCAGTCAGTAACCTCGCTGCTCTGCAAATAGCAATAACTAACGAAGAGAAAAACCCCGTTCTCCGCGCGTACAAAGCACATTCCGGGGCCAGACGTAGTCCGCAAAGAGAATTAAAAAAATGTGCTCTGAAGCTTAAAGAGCATCGCGATTGGATTACTGAGATGCAACCTGACGCAAAGGCTGAACAAAGTGAGTTGCGTAAAGTCGAATGTAAGTTGATGCACATTAACGCTCGACTGGAAAGGCTATTAAACACCACTAAAACGTATAAGCCGCAATGCCGAGTCCACATTAACACGACTAATCTATTGTTGACCGCAGTGCAAACTCTAATCCAAGGTGAAGAAAATTTTGACGAGACCCTAGATAAAATCAAAAGCTCCCAACATGAAGACCCTGAAGATTTAACAACCTCTGAGGATGAGGAACCCGCAAAAACCTCAACTCCTGAAGTTATATCTTCCAAAGTATCGTCACAACAGTCATCCTTAAATCAACCAGAAGACGGGGCAACCGGTGTTTCAAGAATATTGTCCTCAACCAATATTTTCAAAGACCCTGCTTCCTCAAAAGAAACCACTCCAACCAAGACCACTAACCATATTACCAAGTGGAAATTGAGTTTCGATGGAAATTCCGACGATGTACCAATCGAAAGATTTATTTTTCGAGTAGAACATCACGCAGATACGTTCAATCTTTCAAAAAATGAATTAGTCGACCAAATAGGAGTTCTATTAACTGGGGCTGCCTCCAATTGGTATTGGTGTCACATAGAGCGCAATCCCAATATCTGCTGGAGTCGTTTAAAGCGTGATATGATCGAACGATTCCAGGACCGAAGAACGGAACATGACATTCGGAGACATTTAGAATCGCGTAAACAAAAGCCTAATGAGAGCTTTAGAGCTTTTTACAACGATATTATAGCTTTGTCTTTGCAATTCCGTGACGCTTTATCAGATTCTGAATTACTACATATAGTTAGGCGGAACATGCGAGCAGGTTTCCAAGTAATATTAGCTGATCAAGAAATAAGTTCAATCTCGGCCCTTGTGCGACGGTGTCTCGCTTTAGAGGATACATGGAAACGCACAGGCTATGAACCCGAGAGATTATGCACCAGAAGGACTATAAACGAACTTTTGATTGATGACAATGTTGATGAAACCTCCATACACGTAGACGAAATAAACACCCGACCACGAGTGCTAGCGTCACCATCGCGTATTAATAGTGCGTACGATAGTAACAATACGACAATTTGTTGGAATTGCCAGGACATTGGGCATTCATTTTTAGATTGTTCCAAACCACCCAAAATATTCTGTTTTGGATGTGGCCGTCCTGGTATTTTAAAACCAAGGTGTTTTAGATGTTCGGGAAACGGGAACGTGAGGTTTCGAACTCCTGGGAATCCGGCATCTCAATCTCTCTTCCTTCCCAGACCTCCACAAATGAGTGCGCCAGCAAAAGGAGAAACCGAGGTAATAACTCAGCGGTCTCCGCCACCCCCATAACTCCTTCTAGGAAAATCAACAATTCACCAACTAAGCTTCCCGACCACAGCCTCGCGGCCCACCTTGATTGTCCGATTAACTTATCACTAGCTTATCTAAGCCAAGGTTCGCAAACATCCAAAGAACCGAATTATAGAGCTCGCCAATATTGGTACAATAAACGTTCACTTCGTAAACTGGTATCAGAAACAGTTTTCGATAATATTACTGATAACCGACCCTATGCGAACGTAGTCCTTAATGGAGTAGATTATCGTGGCCTACTGGATAGTGGCGCTTCGATCACAGCATTAGGATTGGGCAGCGAAAAATATTTGAAAATTTCATACCATAAGGTTTTTTATTTGCCTACTAAAGTTACGATGGCTTCAGGACACTCTGAAAGAGTGTTTGGTTATATTTATGCCAACATAAAATTTAATGGACAGGAAAGGGTACTTAAAGTATATATAATTCCAAAGTTACAGCAGCCCTTGTACTTGGGGATTGATTTTTGGCGTGAATTTAAAATTAAAATAATGCCTCCTTTGCCAATATCCGAATTAACTAAATCCATTGACCAACCACCATGTTTAGATGACTTACGCCATCCCTTAAACCCCCAGCAACGAACAATTTTAGAAGACGTTATCAGGGCGTTCCCTTCTTTCGAAGAGGAAGGTCTAGGGCGTACACATCTCCTGACGCACTTTATTGATGTAGGTGACTCTAAACCTATAAAACAGCGTCATTATGCCGTATCTCCTGCTGTTCAAAATTCCTTGTATGCTGAAATTGACCGTATGCTAGCTCTTGGTGTGATAGAGGAATCAAATAGTTCCTGGAGTTCCCCGGTGACATTGGTCTCAAAATCTAATGGCAAAGTTCGAATGTGTCTAGACGCCCGTAAGCTGAATGAAGTGACGGTCAGGGATGCATATCCACTGCCGATAATCAACGGACTTTTGAGCCGTTTGGATCAAACCAAGTTCATTTCGTGTATCGATTTGAAGGATGCGTTTTGGCAGATCCCTTTGGCTCAGGAGTCCCGCGATAAAACTGCATTCACTGTCCCTGGTCGTCCTCTATATCAGTTTACGGTGCTACCATTCGGACTTTGTAACTCTCCTCAAACGATGTGTAGGCTGATGCACCGGGTGATACCACATCAGCTGCACGAACAAGTCTTCGTGTATTTAGACGATCTCCTCATTGCGTCTGAGAATTTTGATGAACACATTTCGTTGCTGTATCAAGTAGCTTCATTAATTAGATCGGCAGGTTTGACTGTAAACCTAGCAAAAAGTAAGTTTTTGTTAAAAGAAATCCGCTATCTAGGATATATAGTTGGAGATGGTTGCCTTAAGGTAAACCCTGAAAAGGTTGAAGCTATTCTTTCCTTCCCAGTGCCAAATACTGTCAAAAAAGTGCGGCGGTTTTTGGGAATGTCGGGGTGGTATCGTCGATTTATTTCTGGATATGCTACTCTGGCGGCTCCAATATCCGATCTACTCAAGAAAGGGCGAAAATTTAAGTGGAATGATCAATGTCAGGAATCTTTTGAGAAGCTCAAGGAAATGCTATCTACTGCGCCGGTTTTGACTCATCCAGATTTCTCACAGCCATTTTTTATTCAGTGCGATGCCAGCAGTTCCGGCGTCGGCAGCGTGCTGTTCCAAATCGGTGAGGATGGTGGCGAGCACCCTATCTGCTATATGTCTCAAAAACTTAACGCCGCACAGCGGAACTACTCCATAACAGAATTGGAATGTTTAGCCGCTGTGTTGAGCGTAAAAAAGTTCAGAGCATACGTCGAGGGGTACTCGTTCACCATCATTACCGACCATGCAAGTCTCAAGTGGCTCATGGGTCAAACGGAGTTATCTGGCAGTTTAGCCAGATGGTCGTTAAAACTTCAAGGCTTCAAATTCAAGATAGAGCATCGAAAAGGTACGCAAAATGTAGTAGCCGATGCACTTTCCCGAGCATATATGGATGGAATCGAGCTTGAAGATGATGAGAGCATTTTTAAAGTAAACTTAGAATCACCCGCCTTTGAAAGTCAGGAGTATCTCCAGCTCATCAAAAAAGTACAGGAGAAACCCTCTGCATACATTAATTTGCGCGTGGTAAAACAGAAGCTTTATATTAATCCTTCAAACTACCGTGGGGATGATTTCACAGACGTGCCCTTTTGGAAATTATATGTTCCAGAAGACTTGACACAAAACCTAATTAAAATGGGTCACGATCCACCTTCATCAGCTCATCTTGGCGTGGCCAAAACCCTTGATCGGATCCAAAGATATTACTTTTGGCCTACTATGTCCAAAGACGTAAAGGATTATGTTACAAGTTGCGAAATTTGCAAACAGACCAAGGCACCCAACTATTCAACTCGACCGCCAATGGGAAATCAAATCATATCAGTGAGGCCAATGCAGCACATTTATATTGATTTCTTGGGTCCGTACCCAAGGTCAACTAATGGGAATTCATATTTATTGATTGTTCTGGATAGCTATTCGAAGTTTATTTTTCTCAAACCCATGAAACAAGCACTGTCTACAGCGGTATGTAACTTCTTGGAAAAAGAAATATTTTCCGTATTTTCAGTGCCAGAAACTCTAACATCAGACAATGCAAGTCAATTCAATGCGGTGTGTTTTAAGAACTTCTTAATTAAATTCGGAATAAATCATATGTTTGTTCCAAAATATTCTTCGCAAGGTAATGCCGCGGAGAGAGTAAACCGTTCTCTTCTCACGGCAATACGTTCATATATTAAGGATGATCACAGAAAATGGGATCAGCATTTACATGAAATTTCTTCTGCCTTGCGAAATGCAGTACACAGCTCCACGAAATATTCGCCACATTATCTTATGTTTGGTCAACATTACATGGCACACGGGGATGACTATAGGTTATTACGTGAGCTAGATTTGGTTGCAAACGGCGAAGTTACTGTACAAGGGAAGGGTAATCGGCTTAGTCTTTGTCAACAAAAAGTTCTTTCTTATTTAGAAGACGCCCATAATAGAAATGTAAACGTCTATAACTTACGGAGTCGCGACAGAGAATTTCAGGTGGGACAAATCGTATATGTCCGAAATTTTGCCTTAAGTGATGCAGTGAAACATTTTTCGGCTAAATTGGCTCCAAAATTTTTAAAAGCAATCGTTGTTCGGAAAGTAGGGAATGTGGCTTATGAATTGTCCACTACTGGAAACAAATCGATAGGGATATATCACGCAAAGGATATTCGTTCCTAACATCATGTAAGACATGCAAAGACAGTTTGGTAACCTAACCTCTATGCCCGGCTGATGAGACACTCAGTGGTCGATGGGTACGTTCCCACGATTGTAACATTTGCTTCGGTGCAGACTTATAAATGTTACTGGTTTGCGACTGTATTGACTTTAATTGTGCAAATTTGTATCTTACTCCTCGGTTGAACAGGTGACAATAAAAATTATTATGTAAACATTGGTAGTCAAATAACTTACCATTCTAATCATGGGTTATGTCATGAATTGTTTTAACGGGATGCATTTTCTTTTGTAAAATTTTGTTTTTTCTATTGGTATGTGGATAACTGGAAAATGGTTCGATAGATTTTTTTGTTTTGGATTTTTTATGAGTTTTGGCGATGGAGAAACAACAATTTTTTTTTTTTTTGGGCGGTAGGTTTTGAGTAGCTCTGGTCGAATAGACTATCTTTAAAATAAAAAAATTAAATAAAAATATTTAAGAGCATTATCACAATTCTTGTTAGTGAAAAAAAGCACGCGGTTAATGAAATCGGGCATCTTATAATTCATTAATATAGTTGCTAAATCATATTAGTGTTAACTATACTTATGTAATATAGTGCGTGAAATTAGTATATAAGTTATCGAACAATATAACGAGAATTTTATTAATTATTAAATTTAAACAATTCACTAGTGTAATTCACGAGAACAGTACATATTAATGTTTTTTTTACTAAAACCGTTTACGGTGTGTAGTGTGTTCAAATAAATTAAATTAAATATCGAAAATTGATGATAAATAGTTTTCCATTAATAAACAAATGCTTAATTGTGTTAATATAATTATAGACAAGTTTAAGAAATTGTATATAAGTGATTAATCGAGCTGTGGTTAGACTAGCAAATTTGACTAGAACGGTTCAATGTGACGTGAAATGTGACCATAATAAAATAATCCAAAAACGCTACATCTTATAAAAAAATGCGAATAAATAAAATCATCAATCAATAAATAAAAAGACTAAAACAATACTACGTAAATATAAAGCTAATAATTAGCGTGTGTGACTAGATTTCAAGGACCATGAAGGCAATTTTAGTAATCTGCCAATTCTATTGAAATAATAAAATTCAAATTCAATTATAATAAAGTTCAAGTTATAAATAAATTTCTAATAAATAGTCCTATGGAAATTTATAAGTTAAATTAAGCATATCATTAACCATTAAAATTAATACATACTAAGTTAATTTTACTCTTCCTGTTTGTTGATTAAAACAAATTAAAAATAAAATCGAAGTTTCTGACAAGTGATAATATACTATACATGGATACAGTCGGCGAAATATTGATTTTACGTCGTCAATCAACAGCAAGCTTCAGATGAAATTTTTATTATTATTATTATTATTAATTAAGAAAATTTTCATTTTAAATTTCATTATAGTTCTTATTTTCTTTTTTATTATTTTTTTTTTATTAAATTTTTTTTTTGGTTTTCCTTTGTTTTTTGCTTCTTGTTCTGTAAAAGTTGATTAATTAGTTAAGTTCGGTGATTTTGGTGAATTTTTCTTATCTTATTTATTTTTAGTATATAAAATACATAAAATTCCTACAGGATCAAGGCTTGGAAGCGCTTCTATCGTCTTCGATTTTGCAGGTAAGATTTATTTATTTAACATTATATAATTTTGGTCTCCCGTTTATTTTTTTTTTTTTTTTTTTTGGATTGATGTTTTAAATCTCCAGGTTCAATTAGTCAACTTGTGTAATGTTATTTTTTTTATGGTTGTTAGGAATAACCCTTTATATGAATGAATTTTGGTTTCATTAATTAAATTATATTTTTTTTTTCTTCTTCTCTTTATAAAGTCATTGTTTATTTTTATTTTATTTAACTTAAATAATAAAATGATTATTTAAAATAACATGAAGTACACAAAAGTTATGGTAGTTACATTTATTTAAAAGTATGTGTTTGTAAGAGAATAGTTTGGACCATGAGTGAGATGAGGTGAGTTGACAGTCGCGCTACAGTTAAGCCAATCCCTTTTACTGTGAATAAAAACCTACGACCAAACTGATACCTCTTACGACTGAGCCGGGAGTGGGATTGGCTTTCAAACAAAACAATTCACAGTTTTTTTTTTTATGTTAACGGCGGCTAATTAAATTTTATTTTTCTCCATTTATTATTTACCCATTTTAAAGCCAATGTTACATTACAGGTACAGGCATTTATCTACATACATCAAGATGGTTCACATTCAATTAATAAAAAACAAATTGTAATAATTACACAAATTTTATTTAAAATTATAATTCCAGAAGTTAGTTTCTCTTCTTGAGCTTTTCTTCTTTTTCTAGATATTTTTGTTATCTTTCTCTTATCTTTTCTTTTTCTAGATATATTTGTCCATGATGTAAATAGGTATATAGAATAACCAAAACACATAATACAACATTATTTATTTATGACTATGTACATAGACACATCAATAAAACTCTTTTTTGTAGATCCAGCCTTCAAAAATCTTTCCATCCCTTTGTTTTTGATGTATTCTTCGTGTAGAGCAAAATAATACATTTTCGTATAATGAGATTGAAAGAAAGCCGACCGATAATTAGGATTTTTTGTTCCAAAAGACAAATTCCGCCACTTAATTTTTGTTTTTCTAAAACAATAGTAATAAACTATATAATGGTCTAGAAAATAACATCGTTCGAAAAGAATGAATATTATCATCAGTTTAAAGAACAGGAGTATTGACATTTTATGACATTTTATGTCAAAATTCTTTTTTCTTATTTAAAATCTATTTATGTACATTTGGTATACATATTTAAAACAAATTAAATTCGCCTTTTGTTATTATATACTAGCGCTTATACTACAAAAGTAATACATATGTATGTATATACCTACATATATATTCCATTTATATTAATATAATAAGACTTGGTTTTGGAGAAATACCTATTATGTACAAATAGTTTTTCACTTGATAATACCAAAAGGAACGCAAAATATAAACAACCTCAATTAATGCAATAATTTTGTCGATAGAATATCCAAAGATTAAATATAGTAAAATACATAAATTCATAAGAAATTAATTTATATTTGACAAAAAAAAATTACCAAATATTCCTTAAAACAACAAATTTTAAAAATTATATTTCTAAAAACAAAACAAAAAAAAAAATTCGGCCCTTCGACCCATTCGGCCCTTCGATCCATTCGGCCCTTCGACCTATTCGGCCCTTCGATATTCGGCCCTTTGACACTTTCGGCCCTTCGACACATTCGGCCCTTCGACATTCGGCCCTTCGACATTCGGCCCTTCGACATTCGGCCCTTCGACATTCGGCCCTTCGACATTCGGCCCTTCGACATTCGGCCCTTCGACACATTCGGCCCTTCGACTCATTCGGCCCTCCGACATTCGGCCCTTTGAAATTCGGCTCTTCGTACCCATTCCAATAATATTGTTTTTACACCATAGATATTTGAGATTGAGTCTATTTTTAACAATTTTAGTTGCATTATATAATCGTGACTGGAATTTCGTGAGATGGTGTAATAAAAATATCCTCTGATTCTGAAGTGCTGTGGAATAGTCAGTTGCCAGCTCGTGAAAGAATATTGTTTTCCTTTTCCGAAACGAATTTAGTAACATATGTTTAAGTTCAACTGTTTTAAGTGTTATAATAAATGCATTTTTTAATAATGAAGTTGTTTGTTTAATATGTGACATCTGTTTGGTAGTTATTAAATCCTCCTTTGTGATTGTAACACTGATTAAGTTACCAATTTTCATTATTATACTCGGAATGTCTTCACAGTTTGGCGGAATGCCACATAAAATTATATTGTTCTTATTTAGTTCTTGAGTAGGACGATCTAATAGAGCTTCCATAGTGTTGATTTGCTCGGCCTGCGCTTCGGCTTTTTGTTCAAGAAGCTCAAGTCTCTGGTTAGAACGTTGGGCATCCTTTGACAGTTCAGATACGGTGAGTTTCATATCATCCAGTGAGTGGCACAAGAAATTAACCGAATTTTTTAATGAGTCCAGTTGACTTTGTATGCCTTTCAGTGTAAATTGTAAAATCGGTAAAAATTCAATATGCCAATAACATTTTGTATTCGATTTTTGTATTATTTCAAATTGATAAAGAAACCAATCCATTTATTTCATGAGTGATAATTTAGGTTTCTTCAGAAGCCGCCACTGGAAACGAGGAACTTCTTCTTGGTTGAAGATAGTGAATGTCTGAGTAATTTCTTGTGATTTGCTTGATTTTTAGCACTACACGAAATTCGCTAAACTCGTTTGAAAAAAAAACTTTCGAGATCAAAAAATTTTAGCGTTGGAGATCTGACCTAAATTTTCGTTAACAATTCAGTGTTTGTACAAATGAAATCAATCAACGGATCAACAAAGCAAGAAATACATTCAATATGCTTCAAAAGATCTTGAATGCATCGATATTTCCGTCCAATCATTGAGTCCGAATTCAGAAAATGCAAGCCTAGATGGATTGGATACACATTGAGGAAAATACCAAATGACATAATCCGGACCTCATTAGAATCGAATCCAGCAATGGCCTGGAAAGAACGGTGCTAGCTGAAAGAACTTGGCAAAAAATGGGAAATTTCCATCATAGTATGCGTAGTATGCTCCTAAAAAAACAAATGAACGTAGGCACTTGGGGAGTGAAACCAACTTTTTCGAATCTTACATGTTTTTTTTACAATACGGCGATTTACTCTGGTCCTTTTCTAAAATAATTCGATAGCCTGTACATCCCTCGATGTACTTGGAAATTGTGGGATTCTATTAAACAAATTTCTAAGTTTATCCACCAAAGCCTGAAAATTTTAACCAATGCGAAACTGAAAATGACAATAACGTTTTGTTTTACCCTTTTTAGTTTTTCTAAGTTGCTGAAATATAATTTAACCAAAACGAGACAAACAGGGTCCCGCTCGTAGAGACCACGAGACATTCGATTCTAAAACTGATGTGTCCCGTCGAAAACGGCACGGTTGGCTAGTCTAGTCATCTCGCTCTTTTGCTCGCGAAATGTCACAACATTTCATGACTAGCTTTTTGGTTTTTGGAAAGGATAATTATATAAAATAAAACTAGCTAATTGCTTTTAAGTGTATTCTTTTATTGTTGATGTATTGGTATTCATATGAACACAGGCAAAACCAACAAAAATGTTTATACAAGCCGTCTCGTTCCCTCCTTACACAGATCCTATCAAAAAAATGTATACTATATTTATTATGAATGTATCACCTATACTTATATGTTTTGTCAAAACCAACAAAAATGTTTATACAAGCCGTCTCGTTCCCTCCTCACACAGACACTATCAAAAAAATGTACACTATATTTATTATGAATGTATCACCTATACTTAACTGTTTTGTGTATATATACTTTCTGATTTATTTGTATGCATCACTAATACTACGCCTTAATGTACTTTTTTATACCTTAAGTGTTTGTACTGTTTGGCTTGTATAAACATTTTTGTTGGTTTTGGTTTTGTGTATATATACTTTCTGATTTATTTATATGCATCACTAATACTACGCCTTAACGTACTTTTTTATATCTTAAGTGTTTGTACTGTTTGGCTTGTATAAACATTTTTGTTGGTTTTGATATAAGCCAAACAGTACAAACACTTAAGATATAAAAAAGTACGCTAAGGCGTAGTATTAGTGATGCGTATAAAATAAATCAGAAAGTATATATACACAAAACTAACACAAATGTCTATAATTCTACGAACAAATCTGTTCAAATACCGATATATAAATACCAATACACAAATAAATTTAGCGTACATTTTTTTGATAAGATCTGTGTAAGGAGCGAACGAGACGGCTTGTATAAACATTTTTGTTGGTTTTGACACAGGATGTAGTGGCATTGACACAGGTAAACTTGTCCCAAACTTATTTTGACATTTGTAGCCAATTTGGTTTGGATGCTTAGTTTATTGTTAGCTGTCGAATGTCTCCAAGCTAATACGTATTTCGGTGTGCTCGTTGAGTTTTTACTTGAGGACATGTTGAGGACTCATTACTGTTTTACTTGAGGCATAAAATTTTGCTTTAAGAATGGAATAAAGTTCCGCACCGTATTAAAAATGTTTTTGGTGGGTTTTCTATGAATAAAACAAGCATTTTCAAGCGGTACAACGATACAAAGAGTAGCTTCAGACGTTGAAGAAGAAGATCGCGTTGGCGATGCTCGAGCCTGTCAACAACCTTTTATTGCTGGTATTGTAGTCTATATTTCGCTCAGGGCAAGCAATTTTGGAAATGAATATTGACCAAAAACAATGCCGAATGAACATTGCTCAGGAGTGGCTGAATGAGTTCAACGACAATCCAGAACTACGCCAAAGGGTGATAACTTGTAGGGCCCAAACGAGGAGTACTATATCTGAAAGTTCTACGTCGTTTGCGTGAAGCAATCCAAAGAAAACGTCCCAACTTGTAGCGAAACAACCCATGGCAATTGCACCACGATTGCTCCCACTTTACCACTTGTTCGTGAATTTTTGGTCAAAAACAAAACCCTTATGGTGCCTCAATGATTTCTCGAAATGGAAAAAAAACCAAAGATGACTCGCGCTAAACGTTAAAAAAAATTGTTTTATCACTAATTAAAAGCCAGAGACCTAATATACTATAGTATTTTGGCTGCATGTAAACACAGAATAATTATTGGTAAAATAGTATTGTACCTAAGTTCATTACAATGCTCACAAAAACACAAGAAGAAGAAAAAACAACATACCGAGAGGTCGATAAATTCAGAGTTGCGTAAAATAAACAAAAACAGAAAAATAGATCATCGTGTTTTATTAAATTAAGGCAAAGCCATCCAAAAATAATACTAAAGTTCAGAAGTGGGATTATATCCAAATAAGAGATATCCGATAAGATTGCGGAAAAAAAAATAAATAAAACGCTTTCGAGACTATTAATAGACGACAATGGGGAGAAGTAAGGTTAACAAACAGAGTGAAGATGAGGAGGAATGTACGAAATCAGGGAAATCGTATCAAAATCTTATGCATCCGGAGAATATTAGAAGCCTTATACCAGTGTTCGACAATAAAGAGACAACGGTGGAAAGATGGGTGCAAAAAGTGGAAAAATATCGCAATTTATATAAGTGGTCAGAAGAAGCCACGTTGCTATACGCGATCACGAGGTTGGAGGGGGCACCTAAATTGTTTCACGAGGCAATAGATAAAGGCATCAATTCTTTTGAAAGCTTGAAAAGTGCATTGATCAAACAATACGGAAATATAGAAGATGAAGCGGACGTGTTTTTTAAATTAATTAAAAATATTTATGATAAGGAGCAAGCGTATGAAATGTACGTGATGAAAATGTTTGCAATAGGAGCATCAGGCGGTTTGAGTGAACCGGCTATAGTTAAGTATATCTTAAGAGGATTATCCAGAGATAGAATTTACAACTGGATCAACAAACCAATATGTAGTACAATTCAGGAGTTGACCGAAAGAATAAAGTGGGCTGAGTCAAATATGGAAATGATGCTGCCGAATATTAGTGTGAAAGAGCCAAATATGAATGGAAATAAAAAGAGAATAGATCTAAACAAAAATACCAACGAATTCAAAAGGGAGTTAAAGTGTTATAATTGTAAGGGCTATGGACACAAAGCTGAACATTGTTCTAGATCAATACAATGTTACAATTGCAAACAAATGGGACATCGCTCATTAGAATGCAAACAACCGATAACAGCAGAGAGATGTAATAGATGCAAAAAATTGGGTCACAATGAGACCAAATGTAAAGTCAATATGGAGGCGGAGAATAAACGTATATATACAGTGGACACATCACAAGGTGACAAGAAAGAAGAAGTGAAGATCAGCGAGGAAGGAATGCTGACGTCACGGGTAGTTATAGGTAATTACATTATTAAGGTAAATTTATTGTTAGATCTAGGAAGTAGTGTAAGCATATTAAAAGAAACCATTGTAAAAAATAAAATGGAATTAGTAAATAAGGATACCGTAGAGTCAATCAAAGTTAATGGAATAAATGATTCTGAGTTGATCATAAGGGGACAATTAAAAGCATTGGTAGAAGTTGAGAAAAAGTTGTATCCGGTGGATTTTTTAATCGTACCTGACGGTACAATGAAGGTAGATGCGATAATAGGTAGAGACTTTATAAATAATAATCATTTTGGGAGTGTTACGATAGTGAGAGAAAAGTTGAAGAAGACAGAGAATGGTGAGAGGAAAACGTCAGACAATAGAGTAGAGTTTGATGTAAATTTGATTCAGTCTGTAGTAAATGTAGAAGAGGAGTATTTTAATGAGAAGGAGATATTGCAATTAGATGTAGGAATAGCCCTGAAACTAAACAGTTAGAACAGAAAATACTAGGGATATATTTAGAACGTAAGGACACCAAAGAAGATTCAAACGGGGTAAAACAGGAGGTAGAGATAAAATTGAAAGAAGAGAAAAAATACAGTGTAAGTCCAAAACGATATATGTAGTCAATTTGAAAGGGGAGAATTGAACAAAGTAATAGAAGATTTATTAATGCAGGGTATTATAAGGGAAAGCGAATCATCATATTCAAGCAGGGGTTGTGCTGTTGAGGAAAAAAAATGGCACATATAGATTGTGCATAAATTATAGACCATTGAACAGATTAGTAGAGAGGGATCGGTTTCCGTTGCCAGTTATTGAGACGCAAATCGAAAAATTGCACGGGAAAAAATATTTTACTAGTTTAGATCTAAAAAACGGATTTTACCATATTGATCTGGAAGAAAGATCAAAAAAATATACAGCATTTGTGACTGAAGATGGTTTGTACGAATTTAACAAACTACCATTTGGGTTTGTTAATTCCCCAGCTGTATTCGTTAGATATATTAATAGAATTCTAAGCGATTTTATTAAGGAAAGATTAATAATTGTCTTTATCGACGATATACTAATAGCAACAGAGACTATTACAGAACATATAGAAATATTAAAGAGTTTGTTAGTTAGGTTATCGGAACACAAAATACAATTGCAGTTAGGAAAGTGTAAGTTTATCAAGACAAACATCGAATATTTAGGGTACGAGATAACTTATAATAAAATATCATTAACAAATAAACATGTGTGTACGATTAATGAGTATCCAGAACTATTAGACAAGAAGTCATTGCACAGGTTCAAAGGATTAGCGAGTTATTTTACAAAATTTATCAAAAACTTTAGCTATATCATAACGCCATTATTAGAAACATTGAAAAGTAATGACGATTATAAATTTGGTGATGAACAAGTAAATGCATTTCATATTTTGAAAGAGAAACTAATTTCCAAGCCGATTTTAAGAATTTACTCGCCTCACTTAGAGACAGAGTTGCATACAGATGCATCTGCAGGGGGATTTGGGGGTATTTTATTGCAAAGACAAAAAGACGACGGCAATTTTCACCCCATAATGTTTTACAGTAAAAAGACAACATCAAGTGAAGCTAAACTTCATAGTTTTGAACTCGAGACATTGGCAATCGTATATAGTTTGAAGAGATTCAGAACCTATTTATACGGAATGAGATTTACAATTGTGACGGACTGTAATGCGCTTAAATTAACAATTGAAAAGGTAGACATAAACCCAAAAATAGCTAGATGGTTCATGTATCTTGAGCAGTTCGATTACAGCATAGTGTATAGACGAGCAGAAAGCATGCGGCATGTAGATGGATTAAGTAGAGCCAATATATATATATATGATAGAACAGGAATCAACCTCAATATTTGAGGAAAGTTTAAGGATAGGACAATCATTAGATGAACATATCAAGAGGATAAAAGAAAACATATTAGAGCAAGGTGAGATTAAAGATTATGAAATTAGAAGCGGATTGATTTATAAAAAACTGACAGATAAGTCATTACTAGTTGTACCGCAAAATTTGGAGGAGTCGGTTATTTTTAGATATCACAATGAAATAGGTCATTTCGGTGTGGACAAGGTGTGCGAAATTATTAAACGGTTATTTTATTTTCCTAAGATGAGAGGTAAAGTGCTCGATCATATTAAAAATTGCATTGTATGTATTGCATATAATCCAAAAGTGAGAATTGATAGAACAAAATTACATAATATAGATAAAGGGAGTAGTCCATTTGAAATGATTCATTTAGATCATTTAGGGCCGCTAGAGAAAACAAAAGGGAAGAATAGTTTTGTGTTTGCGATAATAGACGGATTTACAAAATATATAAGGTTATATGCGACAAAAACCACAAATGTCAAGGAAGTATTAAAACATTTAAAGAGTTACATTCTTACGTATTCGACCCCAAGAACATTAGTATCGGATAGAGGTTCAGCGTTTACTTCCAATCAGTTCAAAGAGTTCATGAATAATCACGGTATAAAGCATGTATTAAATGCAACAGCATGCCCGCAGGCAAACGCACAGATAGAACGATATAATCGTACACTTGTACCATTATTGAACAAGTTAGTGGACGAGAGTGGAAAGGATTGGGACACATGTTTAGTAAACGCAGAGTTCATGTTAAATAATACACTAAATAGATCCGTGAATGATATACCAGCAAGATTATTATTTGGAGTGATTCAGAAAAGAAAGATAGAGGGAGGAGTAACAGAATTTTTAGAAGAATTAAGCGGAAAAGAGGAACGAAATTTAAATGAGTTAAGGCAAAAAGCTAGTCAGAATATCATAAAACTACAGGATTATAATAAGCGGAAACATGACGAGAAATGCGGTAGGGTACCAAACTACAAAGAGGGAGATCTGGTAGTTGTTAAAAATAGTACAGTTATAGGAGAAAGAAATAAATTAAAGAGAAAATTCAAAGGTCCTTATATAATCAAGAAAGTGCTTGAGAATGATAGATATATTATAGGAGAAATAGAAAATGAGGGGACGAAAGGCAGAGGTGTTAGAATTTTAGATCCTAGATATATCAAACGATGGAGAGGCCAGTTAACAGAATTAACGGACCGAGCAAAACAAGAGGAGTCAGTAGAAGGAAAATCAGAGGATGAGTATGAAGAGGTAGAATTCTTAGATATGGTAGAGAGTGATTTAGGTGAAGGGAGTGAAGAGGATGAAGATGCTTGAGAAAGTACTTGTGAGATGATTGAATCATTTACGCCAAAAGATTTGAAGAAATATTAAGAAAAATAAAATGAATTAAATTTAGTAATAAGAATAAACAATGTAAACATTAATTATTTTGTGCAGATACTATCGAGACGATAGATGTCAGGACGGCCGAACTATAGTATTTTGGCTGCATGTAAACACAGAATAATTATTGGTAAAATAGTATTATACCTAAGTTCATTACGATGCTCACAAAAACACAAGAAGAAGAAAAAACAACATACCGAGGGGTCGATAAATTCAGAGTTGCGTAAAATAAACAAAAACAGAAAAATAGATCATCGTGTTTTATTAAATTAAGGCAAAGCCATCCAAAAATAATACTAAAATACATACATTAAGCAATTTTAAAATTAGACATGATCACTTTTGGATTTGACTAGTAATAAGACAATTTTTTTAACGTTTGGTTTCTTTGCCCATATTATATTGTTGGTGACGCGTCAGTGAGGATGGCTAAAAAGCCGAACTAATTGACCAAATAATGTAATATAATTGAATATTTGTCTATAAAAAGCGAAATTAAGGCTTATTTGTAGTCTTACTTTGGAAATTTTACAACAACAATTCCGTGTATTTTTATTCCAGAATTAATAATTTCATTCCATTAAGAAGTAGGTATAGAAAAATTCTCTTCTTCACGTAGTTGTAATATTTACCACTAGAGTAAATATATTATAAGTTGGTATTAAATAACAATTCTCAAATTTTCGATAAATCAGAATTTTAAATTTTGGTAATTATCATTTGGAATTATTATACTTTATTCAATAATTTGTTATCATTATTTTATATTTGTTAAAATTCTAAATAATAATTAAATTTTTGGAGCGTGGTGCCAACTGTTGAAAGTAAAAAACAAAATTATTCTTGACTCTTACTTTGGGCAAAATTTCATTCCTATCCGAATTGGAATAACTTTATCCAAAGTAAGACGACAATTAATTAGGACAAATTAGGCTTTACTGAAGTCAGTGTAAATGACGTTAATCTAATTTCCAAATACTACCACATCTGAGTAAAATTTAGTGACAAAAAGCTCAAAAAAGTCACTCCTATACAAATTTTTGTAGAGATTCACATGATTTGCCAACTCTGTAAGCGTGCTGCAAAATATAGTTCTCAAATAAATCGAATATCCTTTCTGAAGTTTTAAGAATTGAGAAATGCATGTGAAAGCCGGCGTATGCCAAAAGACTTCAGGTTTTTCGATAAAAGATAAAATTTTTCCATCTCTCTTGTTTTATATGGTATGTATTCTAAAAAAGTTACCAAAAATAATACAACAACAAAAACATTTAGTAACTTTTGGAATATACTGTGAGCGTCAAAAAAATGTGTACACCATGCTTCACATTTGAATTTAAATTAAAACTTTTGTTAGAGTACAATGTTTAAAATTAGAATAAATATTAAATTGGCACTTCATTTCATATTGGGTGACAAATAAAACTCAGTCAAAAAGCAACAACAAAAATTGAATAAAAAACAACAAAAATTATTTCATTTTTGAAGCGTAAAAAAAAAGTGTACAGCATTGGAAACACACTGTAGATCAGAAAATTTACAGTGCGGTTTGCATTTGTTTTGCTTTGTTTATTTCGATCTTCAGGTTTTACTAGTATTTATTTTTATTTCTCGATAAAAACACGTACAAAATTTTTCTTCAAATGCGTAAACAAACATCTCTCGAAACGCGAAAGCTCGTGTTAAAATTCAGGCAAGAGGGAAAATCGTTGCGAGAAATTGCTGAAATAATTGAAAGGAGCCACAACACAATGAAAAAATTATTGATAAATACCAAAAGTTCAAGCAATTAGAAGATCGCCCTCGTACCGGTAGACCAAAGAGGCTTTCTTCTTCTGAAATAAGGTCAGTTGTGAGGAAAGTGAAGAAAAATCCGACAGCAAGTGCGGTGAAAATATCGGAAAATACTGAAAAAGCCTCTGCAGTCCCCGTAAGTGCAAGCACTATTCGCCGAGCGCTATGAGCTGTATGGTAGAGTACCGCGGAAATAACCACACATATCAGATAGGAATCGAAAGCGACGCCTTCTCTTTGCTAAAAATTATCGAAACAAGAATATTTCTTTCTGGAGAAATGTATTATTTACTGATGAAAGTAAATTTGAGGTTTTCGGATCGAAAAAATCACCAAAAATTTGGAGAAGCAAAAATCAACAATTTGCGGAAAAAAATATCATCACCACAGTGAAGCATGGTGGGGGCTCGCTAATGGTCTGGAGGTGTATGGCGGCAACAGGCGTGGGAAATCTGGTGTTTATTGAAAGCACCATGAATAAAACAGACTATTTAAATATTTTGAGGGAAAACTTGGCACCCAGCGTCGCTAAATTAAATTTAGATGAGTCATGAGTCTTCCAACACGACAACGACCCGAAGCATACTGCAAAAATTGTAAAAGAATGGTTACTCTATACGGACTCCTAAGCAGTCAGACCACCTGGCACAATCCCCAGATCTTAACCCGATACAACATTTGTGGGAGTACCTCGACAAACAAATTCGATAAAGGGTCATAAGCAGCAAGGATTCCTTAAAATCCATATTGTTGGAGGAATGGCAAAAAATTCCAACCGAAATAACCACAAAGTTGGTCGAGTCAATGCCGAGAAGGTAGAAGCAGTTCTCAAATCAAAAGGGAAACAGACGAAGTAATAATATGGTCTTTTTAATTTATTAATTAAATAATGTTGGAACTGTACACTTTTTTTTGACGCTTAAAAAATGAAATATTTTTTGTTATGCCTTTTATTGAATTTTTATTGTTGTTTTTTTATGAGTTTTGTTTGTTATTTAATAAGGTACGAAGTACCAGTTAAATGTATGCCCTAGTTTTAAACATTGAAGAATAATAGAAGAAATTATTTAATTTCAAATATATAACATTGAGGTGTACACTTTTTTTGACGCTCACAGTAACACAAGAGAGATGGAAAAATTGTATCTTTGTAGTGTAGACTGCGTGTCGAAAACGGAATAAATAATAGCTAGTCCTCAACTCAACTCAACGCTAAATTTATCTAAACTGAAACATAATAAAAAAATATCGTAAAATATCTTCATGTAATAAACATAAAATCGATCGGTTGAGAATCATAAACCTTCGCTTTATGATTTTAATTGATTGTTGATATATGTACTTCCAAACAATATTCAATTTGTTGCGAAATATGATACTTGTCCATTAAAGTGTTAACATAAAATGAACGAAATCGTTAAATTTCTGTTAAATCTGGCAATACAAAAACCTAAATATATACTTATCTCCCTCTTTCGTTCATCAAAAATTTCGTATACTTTCATTTTCGATCTACTGCGATGGTATTGGTAAAATTTTGACAGATAATTTTTTCGTTTCTTATATCATTCATATTTTCTAACCCTTCTCCAATCTCCATTAATAATAAAAGTATTAATAACAATAATAGTGAATAAATTATTAAAACTTAAAATTGTAAATGAAAAAGTCAACCCAAAATCATCACACAACGTTATATCTGTGTATTTACAAAATTTAAATGTCTTCTTTGAATCATTCACTGTAATATTGCATTCAGTTGTTGGTGACATTTCGTGCTTTAAAGTCGTGGAAATGTTAAGTGCAATAAAAAGTTTATTATTTAGTTTAAAAAATATATTTATTTTTTGATTTTAATAGAAAAATAAATAAAATATTTAATTTATATAAAAAATAAATTATTTATGTAATAAGTACTTACATAAATTATAATTATATGAAGTGAAAATTTTTTGGTTAATCTTCTCGTCGGTGAAGAACATTGTGAAAAATCATTAAAAAAAATATATAAAAAAGTTAAATTTGTATATTACAATACAATAGTGAAAATTAAAACAGTTTTTATTTAATTTATATAAGTACAGCTTTGTTAATTTTCTTTTTGTGGAATTGGTAGGTATCTTAAATATGTACATAAATACATTTGTTTTTGACTCGTCTTATTGTAAAAAAAAATAAAACTTTCTCCTCGATTGATTTGTATTCAAAATTCAAAAATAATATTACTAAATAGACCTATAACATTCGTGACTAAAGTTGAGAAAATCTCAACGTCAATAAATTAATATACATAGCTACATACTTACTTAGTGCAATTTATAGAAATGTTGCATATTTCATTCTCGTTTGACAGAAAATGTGAAAATCATGAGAAATGATGGTATCAAATTTTATTTTATTACATTTTTACATAATGAAGATAAGAAATAATCTTTGGACACACGAGTCATATGTATTCGTTTATGTTATATATAGTCAGTTGATTATTTCGGTAGGCCTTATTATTTTCCTGCATTCTTGCACTAAGCCAGGTAATTTTAACGTAGCCTTATTTAGGCGAGTAAAGAATGTTGCCTATTATGTCAATACCGATAAGGACGTATGCCATTTTGATCGCTGTTTACTATTTCATTAAATTTAAAAAAATTGTTAAGCTAAATAAAAAAAGTTAAGATGCATAGGTGAAACTACGTCAATATTTCGTGACACTATCATTAGGTTCTATAATATAATTAATTATTCAGCAAAGGAAAGCTAATGCAGCTGTTTGTTGTAGGTTGAACTAATTTTAACGTAAAATTAATATAAGGAATTGCTGGGCAAGGATAATTATTCCGAAAAAGGTCGTTTGAGGTTTCCGTCCGTTGTGTGAGGATGTAACGTCGTTATTTCTTTATAAAAATAATACTTCAATTGACTTACGTATCTTGTGCGGAAACAAGAATCGTAGCGATGAATCACTTGTTGTAGTTCTTAAACGTTCGAGAACGTCTAAAATTTCTGTACAGCTTTAGATAAACCTTCTGCCTGCGTCTACCACATCATTTGATCACATATGTTTGTAATTATGTGTCTCGTGCTATGCAGGTTTAGAATACGGCGGCGGTTTCAAAGTTTGAGATATAATTATATTCGTTGTACATTTTGTAGATTAGCGACCTAAATTGATACTTATTCTTTGCTCACTGTAGAAATTATAGATCAGGTTCATGCTCATTTGTCCTTGCTCAACTTGTACAGTTTAATCGGGAATTTGTGGCTCTAGGATTGAGTTTACGTGAAACTCATTTTGGCGCGCTAACTTTTGTTTCGTTTAAATTTTCATGTTTTTCGTTGTTCCACCGAAATTGTAATAGCAGTATGCATAAAATATTTTTTTCTTTAAGGCGGGTATTACATTATCACATTTATATAATTATATAAATATAATTATATTTTTTTACAAAGAAAATATTGTTATATTTAGCTTCAAGAAGCTAAATATAACAATAGTTTTTTTGTAAAAATATATAATTATATTTATATAATTATATAAACGTGATAATGTAATACCCGCCTAAATGAACTGCTATAAACTAATAATCGTAGACTAACAACATTAGATTTGTTTCATAGTCTACGGTTATTAGTTTCGCAGAGATAAACGTTCAAAAAATACCCGCTTCAAATTCTTGTTGAACTAAATCAGGTCAAATTAAGTCAATTATCGACTACGCCAAATTTTTATTCGGTGTTACATTTCAAAAGCAAAATTTTCTTCAAATTTGCAATATTTAGGCAACAAGCCGCCGAAACCTTTAAAAATCTTTATTGAAAATGTTACTTTAAAAAAAAAATGTTACTTAAAATGTTACTTTATTGTTACTTTAAATTTATTTTAATTAAGTATTATAAAATAGAAAAATATTTACATTTATTGATGTTACAATGAATTTATTAACACTTTGTAAACGAAAACCAATTAACTAATTCTAATAATTTTGATTTGAATTGATTATTTGATTATTGTAAATTTAAAGTGACGTTTGCAACATGGAATCCTGGGTATATGTTTGACATTTGAGTTTTTAAGCTCGACCTGTCCCACACCATCCTTCTAAAGGAGATTTTTCAATTAGTAAGAGAGTTCGCCAATAGATAGTATGTTTGGGATTTAATATTAAACAAATTTAATAAATGTTAATAGAATTAATTTCTAAAAACGCAGACACGCACGTCTCTTCACAAAAACCAATAAATTATCTTTGTAAAACAACAATAATCGTATCTGGACATGTTTTACTTAGAAATACAACTCTAAATTTATTTTAAATAAAATGGAAAAATATTTTCCAATTCAAGTTAAAATGTATTTATTAACACTTTATCAACGAAAACCTCTTACAAAATACAAATAAATCAAAAAATATGTATAAATCATAAATAACAATTTATTTACACTTGCATTACCAAACTTGTGTTTTATCCCAGGACAAAGAAGCACCATACAGTAGAGACTCGAAATAAAAACTCGCTCTATAGGAAGATTTTTCAATAAGTAAGAGAGTTCGCCAATAGATACTTAGTCTGTCTGAGGTTTAGTATTAAAAAAAAAATTAAATAAATATTAATGGAACTACAGGTAACCCTCATACAACGCGGACTTCTACAACGCGGACTTCTACAACGCGATTTTCCTACAACGCGGTACACAAAATGCAGGAATTTTCCGGTACTTCTACAATGCCATTTCGGTACAACGCAGTTAAGGAATTGTAGAAATTATACTACAATTCCATAACATTAAATTATTTGGTGTAATATTTATACAACCTTGATACCTCATAAGAAATATCATTCATAAATAACAATTTATTTGCACTTGTGTTACATAGAAATTCCTGTCGCAGAAATTAATCTCTTAAAAAAATGGAATTAAACTCGCAAAAATTTGTATGAAGTTTTGACCTTTAATCCCATTTTTTGAGTAATAAACTCGGAAACAAATACTTAACATTCTAACAGGAATTACGCCCGGAAGAAAAGACCATTTTATATTACTTTGTCTATTAAGACTGCACGCAGTGGCGTAACTAGGTACGCGCAGCTGAGCGAGAGCCCCGTGTTAATTGAGGGCTCACGGTAATTTACCTCTGTGTTCGAATATTAAATCAGTAGGTAGATGGTCGCTCAGCAGCATCATTTAGACGTGCCATTTCACGTCACAAAAATTGTCTCAGTCGGTATTAGGTACTTTCTTAGAAAGAAAGTTCCACCATTTATTTTCTCGTTTACTAAATATAAATATTCGTGTAATTATACGTATTCTGAAACGGAATAAAAATGTCTTAAGATTCTGTCAGAAATTTAGATTTAGATGAAAATTCGCTAAACTCGTTGTAAATCAAGCTTTCAACATCAAATGATAACGATTTTTGTGCCTGCCGAACAATTTCTGCTAAGTATCTCTCACTACTTATAAGTGAAATGCACTTGCTGTGTACAATTGGAATCAATGGAGAATTGAGCCAAAACATCATCCATAATGAATCCATCTTTATTTGTTTAAATTAGTGAACCCCTTCAAAATCCGCAACCGAAAAATTTCATAATAGGCCCCTTAGAAAATGGGGAAAAATAAAAATATTTTTGACTATTGAAAAGTACCAAAAAAATTGATAATAGCTCCTCTGAAATAACACAAATAATTTAATTTAAATGAAAAATGAAATTGATTGAAGTCAACTTTTGTGGCAAAGTCAAAATCAAAATCTTCTAAATTGTTAATGTTACTTAAAGCATTTTTATTAATATGTATTATACAGCGTCAACATTTAAGAATACACCTAAATCTGCTTTTACACGTTAGGTACATTCCGTATTATATCGTGATAAAAGGGTTGGGTTTTAAAAGATAAAGAGCATATTAAAGGATACGTTCCTTTAGCTTTAAAATCAGTAAAAATTCAAAAACTTACTAAAAGAAACAGAAATTTTGTTTAATTGTACTTAATAAACTGTAGATGTATATGTATATAATCAAAAAGTATTTCGTAAAAAAACACCAAACATTTTTTTTCGTGTACAAAAACCTTACATGGTCAAACCATAACAAAACAGGATTTTATTTTTGTTGGCTGTGCTATTTCAAACTCGTCTAATAAAACACCGTGTAAAAACAGGTTTGGGTGTAATTAAATTAAGTACTAGAAATAGCAACTGTTAAGAATAAACAATCACTAATTTTTGTTAAAAATTAATTTTAAGTTTTTAATTCAAAAATGACGTCAAGCAAATATTTATGTTAAATTAAAAAACTTTGCTAATTGAGTAGGTGTAAAATAGAAAGAAATGCGTATTTAAAAAAACATGTACACTTAAATTCGATTATTACCGTAGTGATTTTCCAGAATATTGGCCCGCAGCTTTAGTGAAGGAAACTTCTGTCAAAAAAGTACCGAGAATCGTTAGTTTAAAATGCCCGCGCGGAAGGGATTTAAACATTTTTTTTCCCTAGATTTGTAGGACTGTCTTTCATTATGATGCCAACTTTGAGCGCGATCTGTCGACCAGTTTATTTACAACAGTTCGTTAAATCAGTTGACCTCATTAGTGTACGCTGATTTTTACCATGAACGAAATCATTGAATAAATAGTTTGCCTTAAATTTTGTGTTGTAAACGCAATTTCTTGTCCTGACGCGTTGAATATATGATAGCGTCTGAAATAAAAATGAGCCGAAACCGAAAAAAACACATTTCTTTCATAGGAAACGTCGGTTTTTACGTCGGAATGGGGACGAGAATTGTCAAAATCAACTATTACGACAATTTTGTTCAACTGAGGTGCTATTCTTGAACCATTACGAAAATTTTCGTATTGTGAGTTAGTGTAAAAGAATTAAAAAAATCCTAGTTTTCGTAATAGTTTTTTTTACTAAGAATAGCACCCCAGATGCAGCTACTTTGATGAAAGTTGCGAATGTTGTCCTATTCAAAATTGTTTGTACAAGTTAAATTTTCAGTGCAACGTAACAATCCTCTTTAAAATGAAACTAATTTATTTTAAAAATGCTTATTCTGGGGAAAATGCAACTCAAGCATTATTCAAAATTGTTTGCGCAAATTTGGCCACTTATATTTTATTTGCCTATCGTTAGTTTTTTTTACGTCTATTTCGTCTCTTCACGAGTAGCCCATAAAATTGCTCCTTAGATATATTGAATTCTTACCCCAAACTGATTTCTTAGAACCACATTTTTGTGGTCAAATTTTTACATTCAGAAAAATATTATTTGTGCAATCACTGTTTGGTGTTCGCTCTTAGTGTAGTGTTAATATCTTCCCAATTATCAAAATAAATTAAAAATAAACTCATTTTTTCACAACAATGTTCTACTTAGTTCAATATGCTTATGACTATGATCACTTTATTTCCTCTTGGGAAATCATATTTTTTTTTTTTAATAATAATAATAATAATAATGCTTTATTCAATGTATAAACCGTGGCTTTTGTACATCACACATATTTACAACAGCAGAAAATAACTTAAAATTAACAATAAATATTTCAATATCAATATAACAATAATTAGCAAATATACAACAATGAACATACAGTGTGTTTCAAAAGTATATCTACCACAGTGTTTTTTTTCAATACAGAATAAGATATCAAACTTCTTGACAACTCACTGCATTTTTGTTGTTTTTTTCTAATAATTTATAGTTTTCTAATTTAAATAATCCTTAACATTTAACTA
The DNA here is from genome assembly GCA_958295665.1 of Tipula vernalis. Taxonomy (NCBI): domain Eukaryota; kingdom Metazoa; phylum Arthropoda; class Insecta; order Diptera; family Tipulidae; genus Tipula; species Tipula vernalis. The sequence continues at coordinate 330,804,712 of OY282558.1, forward strand.
AATTCAACACATTTCATTTTACAAAAATTATCAAACAGTGAACATTCTTCTGCTGGTGTGTTGCAAAAGTATATCTACTTTTTTAGAACACTTTTTGCGACAAAAAAAAAAATTCCATTGAAAACGCAATAGAGAATAAAAGTAAAACAGAGAGCTAAAAGAGAGTAAAAAAAAATATTTAAGATGTGTATGTGTGGTAGTTATATTGTGTTCTCACAGGAAGTAGATCACTGTTAAAAAGTAAGTTGTGGGTCAACTGGGTAATAATTGTGAAAATAATAAAAAAACTATAAAAAGAAGCGACCAATACTTATTATTATAATATCGATAATGCCAAAGGGAAAAGAACTTTCGTCGGAGGAAAAAAGACTTATAAAAGAGTTGAAGAATTACGGCGAATCGAACATTTTCATTGCTCAGGCTCTTGGAAGAACAAAGTCAGCAATTGGAAAGTTTTTAAAAAGAAGTGAAGAGCGAGGAAATAAGGTAAACGTACCAATTACCGTCAGTTTAAGAAACTAGTACACAGTTTAAGAAACTAGTACAAGAAACGTACCAATTACCGTCAGTTTAAGAAACTAGTACTAAACATTAATTTTAATGTTTTAATCATATTTTTATTGAAAATGAAAAGATTTTGTAACAATAAGTCTTCGCTCTTATTACCGGCATATTCGATTTATTTTTGTTCTAATTTTCGGCGACTGAGGTTCGTATTATTGGCATATTTAGATTCATGTATAAAATATTGAAAATAAAACAGCAAAATAATAGTTTTAGCAAACAAATTATTTATTTCGGTTCAATTTTCTAAATAATGAATAACTTACAAACAAGTACTTTTAATTCACAGCTACATAGTACATTATCACATTAAAATTTTTCAAATAATAACAAACAAATTAACAAAAACCCTTAATTCACATCTGTTATCAGGTAATCAAGTAAAATAATTAAAATTAATAAAAAACTACAAAATGTTCTTTCGGAAGGCTTCAATTTCAGGTACGGCATATATACCTCTTACATTTAAAAGTGATGGTGGACTTATAAAGCAAGAGATTTCTTCTTCTTTATACCAAATAACATCGTCTTTATTTGGCCATCTCCAGTTTTGGCCACTCATTTGCATGGTTTTTATAAATGCCTCTCCAGTTCTTATCTCCATTACAACTCCAGGAAAAAACTCTTCTTCGTATGCAACTATCACGAAATCACCAGGACACGATGTTTTCTTAATTTTTTTTAAAACTGAGTTTCCTGTTATGGAATCCTCATTGTTATTTTGATTTGATGGTCTTTTAATAACTGATTTCTGTCCTTTTTCTCTTCCTTTTTTAAGTTTTTTTCGCTCATCTCTCTTTACCGCTCTTTCCAATTTTTCAGCCAGTGCTCTTTCCTTTTCCATTTCCAAATTTTTGAGATATTCAAAATATTTATTTGATGTGATTGCGTCAGGTGTTATTTTCCTTCTTACATTTTTCTTCTTCTTTTCAGTAGGAGGATCCGGATAGTGAAAAGATTTCTTAAACGGTGTGGGGAAATCTTCTTTGAACGACAAATAAGAACAACCCGGCTGCGGAGTTGTACCGATAAGAAGTAGATCTTGTTCATCACTGTTTTTATCTGGCGTACTCATTACGAGTGCATTTGTTGCGTTCTGCGGTTCTTGTTGAGCATCAATACTCAAGTTTAAATCATCAAAAAATCGTACCGTTCCGTCATTATCAACGGTACAATTTAACACCTGATTCCCTACCCATATTTGGTCGTCTAACACAAGATCTAATGATTGATTTACTATCAATGATGGGTCACAATTTTCTTTGCTTGTCAAAATAACATCATCTTTCGAAAAGAAACAGATTTTCATCTTTTAACTCACCATTCCAGAATTCACCACTTTTCTGGAACATTAAAAGCTTTTCTAATGGGAGCCTTTTTTCCATAATTGCTAAAAAAGGCTGGTTGGTTTGATCCTTATTCTCATCATTCTGAGTGGGAATTTGAATGTTTTCAAAAGATGATGGTGCTCTTGCATTTTCCAAAAGCTTGGTGTAATCGATAGTTTCAGAACTAAAGGGGTATAACCCGGTCGTTCTGAATCCGTTTTTAATGGTTTCTTTTTTAAGTGCGCGGTCGAAGCAAGTTTTTAATAAAGGCGCAAAATCTTTCCTGTTTAATTTTAGACTTTTGCATTCAATTTTCCAGGACCGCAATAGATTCTTCCATTCAGTTTTAACTGGGTGAAAACATGCTACATCTAGCGGTTGCAGTAAATGTGTAGCGTTTGGGAGCAGTGCAATCAATATAATTCTGTGATCTCTACAGAATTCTGCTAACGGAAGTGACAGGTGAGAGCTGTGACCGTCCAGAAATAGGCAAACGGGAAATTTTTTCTCCAATTTGATCAGCCACGGATAAAAAACATTTGCCACATATTCAAAAAATGTTTGGCAAGTCATCCATCCGCTTTCCGACTTGCCAACTCCCCAATCCACTGGATTTTTTTTATTATATTGGCAGGTATTCTTTGGTACGTATAAACTACCATAGGTGGAGCTGATTCTCCATCAGCGCAAACAGTAACCAACACTGTTAGGCATTCCTTCTCGTCATTGGCAATCCTGTTGTATACCTGCTTTGAACCTTTACGTACTAAGACAGCTTTTTCATGCGGGGATAAGAAAAATGCGGTTTCATCTGCATTAAAAATCCGAGATGGATCGGTTAACACATCTTGGAAGTTTTCTTTCTCAATAAATGAAGTGATTTTGTTGAACCAATCCCGTATTTGTGGTTCGGTGATACTCGTGCGACTTGCCGTTAAATTTTGCGATACTCGCTCCGTGATGATTGGATGCCTTTTAAGGAACAATTCATACCAATGTCTACCAGGTATTCCATTTTTAAATGAATTAGGCCGTTTTAGTTCCCTTATTAAAAGCGCCACACTATCTATTAATTGCGCTTTCGTTTCAGGAAATCCCATCTTCCCCATACTAAGGACCCATTTAACTACGTATTCCTCTTCCTCTTGGCTTAAGATAGTTGGTGGCCCACTGTTTTTGTGAATGGCGTTTTTCCTGACACTTTATCTTGGATGGTGGATCTAGGAACACCAAATTTTTTACTGGCAGCATAGGCTGGCATTCCAAGTTTCACAGCTTCAGTTGCTTCTAGAAGCGACTGTCGGCTATAATTCTTCCGGCTGCTCTTCATATCTAAATGTAAACTACAACAAAAATCTCCAATTATCGGCATACTATACACTTATTATTGGCATATACTTATAATTTTAATTCATTTATATTAAAACTTGAATTTATTTATCTGATACAATTTTTAAATGAACTACACTTGTATTTAGTTGGAAAATTATCTTAATTTTTTAATTAACAGTAATTAAATTGCTAGTTTTAATATTTTAATGTTGGAATACATGTTTCGCAATATCGGCATATTTTGCACTAATTTTCGGCATACCGTTTTTTTTACTTAAACTGACATTACAAAAATTCATTTCGGTTTACTTTGATGAAAATTTAGTGTGCCGGAAATTAGTCAAAAGTTTAATTTGTATAAAAGTAATGAAATGATATTAATAAATTTTAAATACACTTAGTAGTATTTAACAAAAAAACGTATTATTAGTGCAATTGCTTGAACCTATTATCGGTTTTATGCCGAAAAAACAAACATGCCAAATTATTTCCTAACGTATTTTCGGCAGGTTAATTATATTGATTTTTATTTAAACTTACCGAAATTCACAAATATTTTTTTGATTTTAGGCACAACAATGAGTTGAACAATTCAACAAAACTACACACTAAATAAAAATGAGTAAAAAAACGGTTTAAATCACTTAAGAGGAATATTAAACCACTTGTACTAAATAGTCAACGATGCACGACCAATTCCACTATACTACTAAAATTATAGAACGCGTTGCGATGAAACAAAATAACGGTAAATTAACGATCCCGATCGAAATGTTCGTCTCTGTCTATTATCAAGGGAATATCGATTTTTCGAAATATAGTTATCTCAGATCGAGAGAAGTGAATATTTTCTTATTATTTCTCGTTTTTCGTAAAACTGCCGATAATTGGACTACTGACGGAAATTGGTACATTTACCTTAATGAAAATATTCATCGTGAAGGTCGACCAAAATGCACTAGTAGTCGCACGGACAAAAAAATTCAGATGCTAGTTGGACAAAACAATCGAATTTCATTGAGTGAAATAAAAAATCAGTTGAAAGAACCAGTATCGAAAGCGACTATTTGCCGTAGGATACACTCAGCTGGGCTAAAAGCATACTCTCCACGAAAAGTACCGTACGTTTCTAAAGTAAACAGTCAGAAGCGTTTACGATTTTATGAAAGACATGCTTTCGAATCTTTAAGTTATTGGCATAGAGTGTTATGTTCCGATGAAACTCAAATCACTATGCATTATTCACACGGAAAAATGCATGTTTGGCGAAAAAAAGGAGAAGCTTTAAGCTACAACTGCACAAATCCAGCGTTTAAAGGTCAAAAACGAGGTGTCATGATTTGGGGATGTATGTTCGCGGCTGGGGTTGGAAGTGTTTTCACCGTAGAAGGAACGATGAATTCTAAAATGTACCTGGAAATCCTAAAATCTTGTTTAAAAAATGATGGAAGGCGTCTAATTGGGCAAAATTTCATATTTCAACAAGACAACGCACCTATTCATACTGCTAGAATAATCAAAAAATATCTCAAAGAAACAAAAATACCAATTTTAGAATGGCCACCACAAAGTCCTGATCTGTCACCGATAGAAAATCTTTGGGATTACCTAAAAACTAAGATTGCTGAGGGGCGCCCCAATAATGTGCACCAATTACGTGATTTGATTGCAGAACAATGGATCGAAATTAGCGCAGACTATTGTAAGAAATTAGTTGACAGCGTACCTCATCGACTAAGTTTACTTAAAGCGGCAAATGGTGGTTACACTGGTCACTAACTCAATATGGCTCTGACAAAGTAGATTGGGTAGATATATATTTGCAACACAAGTAAATTGAAGTACATTATTTTTCTTTTTTTTTTCTTTGGTAATCTAAAATGCAAATTTTTATTTTATTGTTTGTTGTGGTAAATAAAAACTGTAAATAAAATAAAATGGGTTTATTCTTGACAATAGGCTAATGTGTGAAATTTTATTCCATGCTGATAAAAAAAACACGGGTAGATATACTTTTGCAACACACTGTATATACATAATTAATTACAATATGTACAAGAACTTTGATATTAAGTTACTAATTTAAACATAACCTTTTTAAATCCGTTAATGGAACTTATATTTTTTAATTCTGTAGGCAAACTGTTCCAAGTGATAATCGCATTTATTAATCCAGAGTTATTGTAAACATTAGTTCTAATAACTGGCAAATTAACGTTCCTAGTTCTCAATGAGCTAGAAAAATGTAATTTATCATGCAAGTACAATGGTACACCCGATTTAATTATTCGAAAAATAAAGGCAGCAGTTCTATAACAGTAAAACTCAAACAAGTCACATCCAAGGATTGAATCTTTAAATTCGGAAACATGATCAAACTTTCTAAGGTCATGAATATATCTCACACAATTATTAAACGTAACCTCAAGTAACCGCTTTGAGGAACTATCACAATTAGAAAATATCACATAACAATAGCTGAAAATAGGTATAATTAAACTTTTCACAAGATATATGCGTAAGTCAACTGGACAAAACTTTTTTATTAGTCTGAGTGAATATAAACCGTAATTAACACGCTGATGAATATTTCTTCTGTTCTGTAATGAATATTTCTTCTGTTCTGAGTCATACTGTCTTGAAATTTTATTTGTTTTTGGAATTTTTTGGTATTTCATTCACAAAATTGTCGGCAAAATGTTAAATTAATTAATTGGCGATGCAAGAAAACATTAAAATTTCTAACGTCAAGATGTGAGTAGGATGCAACATATAATTCTAGCAAGCGGGCAGCTAAAAATATCCAAATACTGGGTCTTACCGGCCCGAAATTTGCCTCGACATCTGTTTTGCCTACTAACTTATTTGGCTAGTTAGTTTAAATTTCGTAATTAAAAAAAATTGAGATTGCAGTTAAAATTGCAAAAATGACTAATATACCGTATACAATTTAGTTGAAGAATTTAGTTTGTACATACAAGATACGTCAGAAACGATTGAGCACGGAAAACACACCCAACCTCGATTATTCCTCGTGTTAATTAATTCCTTTTGATGCCTTCACGACCGCTTTGGTTAAGACCTGCACTCATAAATACGAATCTTTGTTGACAAAAATTGTTCTAAAGACGGCCAACATATTAATTTATTTCCGTAAGCCTAATCCTCTAAGTTGGATTATAATTTCACCATATTAAGACTATATGACGAGAGAGCCTAAAGTGGTGACCAGCGAAAAATTATAAACTTAAAAATTAATAATTAACAAAACTTAAAAATGCGATAGGTCGCATTTCTATATTCTCGCCCAATGAAAAATTAACGTCACTTAAGAAACTTAACGAAACTTCGTTAAATTAGATCTGTCACTTAAAATTAAGAATGCGCGAGTTTGCTTCAAATTTAAGAAATAAATATCAAATCGAAATAAATTGTTGATGCAGTTGTTGGTGCAGATAAAAAGTTGTTTTATTTCATGGCTCTTTATTTTTATTTATTCATTTTAATTTTATTTTTCTGGGGTTTCTGGGTGTTGATTTATTTGTTGATTAGGTAACATTTTTCTGTTGCATTTTTTTTTTCTAAAAGCTTAAAAATGTGAACATTTTGTGATTGCGAATTATGTAGCCTCATTTTATGTTGCACGAAACAATAACAATTTATAATTTAATACTTTTGTATTTTTTGTGCCACAATAAAATAGTTTAAAATATTCAAGTTTATTTCATTAGAAGTAAAGAAAGTTTGGTTGGAAATTAAATATCGAAAAATAATGGTTCCTCTAAAATTCTTATGTTTATAATTTTTCGCTAGTTGAAATGTCAAAAAAAAAATTAAGAAAAATTAATGTCAAAATTTGGTTCGTTCCTTCATCACGGAATTGTCCATTTGTTGGTTGTTATACCACTGTAACACCGTTTTACGCCAAGATCAAACACTGACAATCCGATCTTTTCGATGAAAATAATTTTCATATGTTTTTCTCAAGGAGAGACTTTCGCAGCCAGACGTTTCGTAAGCCATCTGGATTAATATGATAATGAAGCATATAATTTGGTTAGTATTTTAGTCGAAAAATCGACATAAGGCACACGCAGCTAGGGAACGTAAATTACTCGAATTTTGCAAAAGTTGAGTATCGAATGCAAAACCCGAGTAACTTGACGACTATTCGAGTAGCACAGAAAAATAAACGGTTTAATTATTTTGATTTTATTTCTGTGATATGCAAGTAAAGCCTCTATTTCATGTGAAATTACTGAAAAAATTATAAAAATTACAAATTTAAAATTGTTACTTTATTTTACACCGACTCGGAATCAAAATAAAATCAAAAATTCACCATGCTATAAAATTATCACGACCATAATATTATTTGAGTGTACGATAAAAGTTTCATGTCTTTTATACATTTTATATATGTGTAAGAGTTTTATTCCCATATAAAGTTCTCGAATTGATACTTTTTATCAAGTTTGACTCCGATGGTTCGATTGGATTGTTTTTTTTTACTGATGACGTACGAAATGTATTGAATGACCCGTTTAGTTCTTTTGTGTGGGCTAGCAAAAATTTTAAATGATTTCAAATGTTTTTCTAAATTATTAATTTTAAACCGCAAACGCTTTGCTGAGTTTGTTTACAATTCAATTACAATATTATGATTTTATCACATAAAGAATTCAAAGTTCAGAACTATTTTGGCACTATTTATTTAGATTAGTTGTTTAGGTTTTGTGTTTGGCTCTAAATCTTTCATATTTGTACGTCACATTTTGGTTTCATTAGGCTGAAATCATTCTTCATTTCTTAATACTCATGTTATAGCCTTTGTTTTTCTTAATTTGGTTTCAAGCGTGGACTTGTGGTGGGCTAGCTGTGTCAGCTGTTTAGCCAACTTCCATTATTCTTCTTAATGGTCCTCGCTTTTGCCTTATCCCACAGTTCCTATTCCCACAGTTAACTACGCAAATCATAAATACTTTGTTTGCAATTCTATTAAAATCTTTGTTTTAATAATAATATTTTATGAGTTTACGAGATGAAATATTCAAAGTTCAAATTTGTTTTGACAAACAAACATTACTCAATAGGTTTTTGTTAATTAATTAAATTTTAGTAAGCAGGTGCCAAATTGTGAAAATTTGGGTTGGACTGCACCTCTTTCATATTTTAAATTACATATTTTCAAATCTGGTTTCCGACTGAACCTTTTTGGTTACATCAGTCTGAAGAACGCTTCATAAATACAACACGTATATTAATTATTTTAAAATCATATGTTAAAATAAATAAAATAAATAAATAACATTCTGCATATCGTTGCGAGCCGAACAATATAACTATTAGTAATAAATTATTTTGAACTACTTTCCAAAAATTATAAATTTAATTTTGATTTTGGTTTTGTTTTAATTTGTTTTCTGCTTTAATCAATGTGATGTTCATTAGTTTGTGTATACTGTGCTGTGCAAAGACACTTTCCGGAACGAAACTTTCTTTTATGTGGATCAAAAAGCAAAAATACATTCATCAAAATTCATACATACACTCGCACTTATAGAAATAATTTATTAGCGAGGTTGTGTATACATTTACAAACGTATGTACGTACGTACACTCGTGTAAGATTAAGAAAAATCGGTAAAATATATTAAAGGTGTTTAAAATAGCAAATACATTTCTTGTTATTAAGTTATCGAAATTGCACGAAGGAATTTGTTTATATTTACTTTTGTAATTATTACAGTATTTAATATTCATGTACGAATTTATTTTACAGCCAAACTAGACGTCTATGTTTGCGTAGATTCGAGTAGTTTTAATTAAAATTCATAAGAGTATTATGGAACATTTATATGTAGTCATAAAATAACAGAATATGACATCCTTGGTCAATTGGTATTTCAATCTTGACCCTTTCTTAAAGTTTCAAAGCGAACATCTGCTCTGCATAGATCATAACATCATAACTTTTCCATTACGCATCTATAATCAGTTTATTAAATCAGCTTCGATTTTGGTTGCGGTTTGTTAAATCATTTTTCATCATCAGCCATGCGTACGATTTGTGATTCATCCGCCCATATCTGACTTAAATAATTTAATTTTAATTTATATATTGTATAAATCGAAAAAAAATCACTGATAATTTGTTATAAATCGCCACTTATAGCAATATAACAATATAAATCGAAAATAACTTCGTTATTTTGTGTTTTAGGAAAATGATTAAGCAGCAAAGTTGTTCTACGGGAAATTTCCTATTGACACAATTGTTTAATTAATTTTTTTATTTAATTAGGTTCTGTATTTTTATTAAAGAACTTAAAACTATGACAATTCCTATAGTTTCCATTTTCAAATTTCTAATTTTCAAAATAATTTTTAACTTTATGACAATGTAAAAGTCGGTCCATTTTGTCTCATTTTCTACCTTTTACCCGTATCGAGTACGACGTAGAGCAACTTTGCCGTTCCATATGTTTTCCTAAAGTGTAAAACAAGCGAGTTGTTTGCGAAAACGTACATGCGACACTCTAAAAGGCCAAACACCTTTTATAAGCCCGATTTATGTCTGATTCGGCTGGACTAAATTATTTGATGATTGATTCAAAAAATTACTGAGCGACAAATAACCATCTTTGAAACTCCTCCTGATTTTAAGGCTTTTTAAACGGAGTTAATAACCATTGGAAAGAGTGATCCGTGTAGAAAATGAAACCCTAAACCGCGTTAATTTTTGACAAAATTCACTATGTTTCTAAATCCCACTATCATGAGTAATTCCCGACCATACTGAACGCGTCGAGAATGGTAACAAACTAATAACGTAACTGTCACCAAAATATGTCGGCTTTAATATTTTCGTGTGCGTGTACAATCTAATATCTCGTTAGCCGTTGGAATTTTAAAACGTGTATCCCTTATTGCCGTAGCTTCGTCTAACTCTTCTTGTTTGAGATTTTTGGATAATTCTCTCGGTGACTTACGAAATTGTCTTACAAACGGAAGTTCTTACTCCTTAACAACAGCACTTTTCTTTGTACCCTTAGTAACATCACATTGATACTAACCAGGGTCACTTAAGTAGCTTTAAATAACTACCATTTTTTGATAGGAAGCGGAAGCGGTATAAGTAATTAAACAAAACCTCAAGCCTCCGAACGTTTAACGTTGTACCAACGGCATTAATTGTTTTTTGGGAGTTCACTTCGAATAATTGGTAAGTTGAAAAATAATTGTCAAAATATATCGTATACCATGTGTTTACTGGTGTCTGCCAGTTGCGGATTGAATTCTCGTCACCTCCATGTTATATTTTTTTGTCTGTAATTTTATAATTTGTCTGTTCAACAATCAATTCGACTTCATTAATAATAGCACTACGAGTAAACGCAGATGTCCCATATTCCTAAATATTATGTCCTTTACAATGCGGTACATCTTCAATGTCATCTTCGTCCACAATATTTTCATACAACTCTATTTCGAAGTCCTCTGCCATAATTAAATCTGCCGCTCCATCACATTGTAGTATTCAAATGGCTTTGACATTTTACCTGCAAATGAACAGAAACAAATATTTTATTAAATGCGGACATGACAACATTTGTGTCCATTATTCTTCAGTCCAATTGGCAACATTTGTTGTCACGACCAAACACAATTTTTTTAATATTTATACAGTGGCAATTAATAAAGTGGGAATTCTTATTTTTTCTAGTTTTTTTGTTTACTTTTATAGGCAAATAAAAAAGAACTACTTTATGCATTTTAATTTATATTTCACTAGAAAATTGTTGAATAATAAAATTAACCGTTATTTATTTAACTTAACTTTCCATAATTCAAATTATGCAACGTTGCACATTCTTCCCATTTTGCTCTTTTCAAAATTTTAAATTACCGTTTTTATTTTAAATGCAAATTTACAGTTATGTATTATTATTTTACTACATGGTATTTCTAGATACTATTTTTCATTCGTTATTCATTTGTTGAACAGAACTAGTCGATTTTTTATTAAGTGTTATTTATGAAAAAAATATCCATAGAATTTGAGAATTCTATCAAATCGTTTATAAAAAAGGGGCATTCTTGAAGAAAAATTGCTAGATTGTATAATGTTACAATACATATTCGTCTGTGCGATTAGTTGGTCAAAGATGTGATATTAGGCCTACGCAGAGCCAGAAAGGACGGTGTAAATTGTTGTCCAATGTAGACGCTCGTCTGATGGAACATCATTTAAATGAGAAAACCACCACGAGAAGAATTAAAACAGCGTTAGAGGCAGCCAAAACCATAAGCTAAACTGTAAGTTAACGGTCAGCTCGACTGGCACTTAAAAGAATTGGGCTTGTCAGCAGTGTCAAACAGAAAAAAAACAGCTTTATCTTTAAAGTTGGCAAAAGAGCATAAAACTTCGAGTGTGGAAGATTGGAAACGAATTATTTGGTCAGATGAAACCAAAATAAACCACTTCCAATCAGATGGAAAATAACACTATTGGCACAGATCTGGCAATAAATTGCAGAAACACCAAGTTAAAGAAACTGTAAAATATGGCATGATGGAGGAAGTTTGATGATTTCCGGCTCTTTTACCTGGTGTAACATGAGTCCTTTAGTAAAAACATCTTGAATAATGAATAAAAAAATGTCTTTAGCAATTTTAAAAGAAAATTTCCCTGATTTTATTGATGAATGGGCCTATCCCATCGATAAAATAGTTTTTCAACAAGATAGTGATCCCAAACACACCGCCAAAACCGTGCAAATATGGTTGAGTGAACAAAAATTTACAATGTTAAAATGGCAATTAGACATTGTTTCAAAAAATTTAAGAGGTTTTTATGCCTAATGGAAACAACTTCAATATTTTTTGGTTCCGATTACTTTGTTTCCATGTGTGCTTTTCCTTTTAGTGCTAAATAATTAGTAAAATACTATAATTAAATAAATAAACAAAAAAAAAAGACAGCCAACACAAAGCACGGATTTAGATCCGATAGGGGCATTTCTCAAAAGGAGGTTGCGAGTTTATCAAGAACCTTCACTGTAAGTTCAAATATGTTTAAATTTTATTGCATATGCAATACTAAACTAGTAACACTAAATAGTAAATACATAAAATATTTGTTTTAATAACTTACGACTTGTCTCAGAATTAATTTTTTTAAACTGTCTTACGTAAAAATCACGAATACCACTAATTTTATTTGATTTTGGCGCAAAAATATGACAGGTGTATATTAGACAATACATTGAAAAGAGACCACATGTTCAACTGTAGTAGATTTTAATAAAATCTACTACAGTTGAACATGTGGTCTCTTTTCAATGTATTGTCTAATCCCCAACACCGTGTTTAATGCTTTTACTCTCTGGTAACATTTGTTACCAGACGGTCCCAACGGGTTTTAAAATTTTCTTTTTGGAAGGCTTTTGTTTAAATTTAAAACGCTTATACCATAGTCTCTTGATGCAAAAAGGTAGAACTAAAGTTAAGTGATCGTTTTGAACAGGGAATTCAACGGTAACACTCGTGTTTGCGAATATTGGGATGGCAAGGTACTTTTTTGGCCAATTGTCCAATTATTGTTTTGTTCTTGTAAATAATACTTAAGTGTTTCCATTTCTTTTCTTGGATTTTTTCGAGGTTGTGTTACTTTACAGTAGTAAACGCTCAACAACACCTTATTGATTTACTCAAGGTAATTTTCACCAAACGACATGCAGGATTAAATTTAGTATAAAGATTACAATTTGTCTATTAGGCAGAACGAAGTGCGCTTTTGTATGGTGATACCTTTGAGTAGCTGCTTTAAGAAAAACACGACGCTTTATTGATAAAGGTACAATGCAAATACAAACTCAGACGTACTTATACACATACTAGGATTTTAATAAACTTAAGAAAGTGCATATACGTTTTTGTGATAAACTCTTAACTCTCTTTACTCTTTACTCTCTTTACTCTATTGTAATAAAAATTTTGGTCTTTTATCGACCCCTGCACCAGATAACGTCCTTAAAAAGCTATAAGGTCGATTAAAATAGGTATAGATAGCCTTGGAAGAAAGAAACAGCCCTGTTCCATAAACCCTTTATGGCTGCAATACAATGAATTTCACATAACAGCAACCGTCTAGGATTATCGAGGGAATATTAAAACTTGATTCTGGAAATTTCAATTCGTTTTGGTTAGAGTTTCACAATTAAAAAAGAACATAAACGGGTACTTAAAAGATGAAGTACTTTCAAACAGTTTGTTTGAAAAGTTTGTATCGAATTTCCGAAAAACGTTAATTAAAAGTACAAAGGAATCAAGCTTTAATTCAATCAAAGCATTTACTTTCAAGTTGCTCAATTTTCCAGAAATAATCAAAAGCAAATTAAATGTAAGATCGTCTTCTTAAAACAATAATACGCTCATGGTATTAAATTGTTTTTTAATTTGGCAACTCGGAACAGTGACGTGAAATTTATAATTAAACAAACACATAAGTGTTTCAATAAGCTAATTTAAGGATGGGACACACGAAGCGCGGTGCGCTTACTCAAATTTGAATAAATGCACGTATGTTCATAAGTACGTTAATTAGCATAAACGGAAAAAATTCGTAGATAAAAGCAAAAATATAAGTAATTTTTATAAAAACATGCAAATAATTTCATAATCTTAATACAAATATTTTCATTAAAAGGAAACGTGTCACAAGTGAATTGTGTGAAACATGGCATGCCACGCTTTTTGACATGCATAAAATAATATCGTTTTATTCCATAAAAAAAAATCGGTTATGTTCTACTTTCAGTGCTTGCAGAATTTTGCACATGTGCTTCCAGCTTAACATAACATATAGAATAGGATTCTGCATGCAGCGAAATACATATACTGCAAGTTATCTCCATTTCTAATTTTTCTGAGAATCGGTATACATAAAGGTAACCTGATCTAGTACAATGTTTAAAATAGTCAGCTACAAATAAGAAGCTTATAAGTTTTGGACACTACGGAGCTATTCATGCAGAAATTCTGCCCATCTCTTGCCACTTTCCACCATATCTCAAGTTTTGTTGCGCAGCGCATAGGTAGGCTACACTAACACTAGAACTACCAACCCGTCAAAATGACCGGTTATACATTTATTGAATTTAATTTTTTTAATTATTATGTTAATATTTTTTTGGAAGTTTATGATGAATTTTAACATAATTACTTTGTTGTCAAATTAAAAGTCATCACAGATTCCCACAAAAATATTAACATAATTAAAAAACTTGAATTCAATAAATGTATAACCGGTCATTTTGACCGGTCGGTAGTTCTAGTGCTAAATAAAAGAAAACAAATCGAAATGTGTACTACATTTTATATATCTTCAATGATTTTATTTTAGTTTGTAGAGAAAGTAAACATTTATTAACATTGCTAAAATTCTAATCGCATTTCTGCACTTTGTTTTCAGCATTAGTGCGAAAATCAAGTATGAAATTATTATTTTTTTGGTGCGAATCTATAATAAAATAGAAAAACTTAATTAATTTAATGCCAGTTTTATTTATTATTCACCTACTTATACCTATTGTTAAATTTACTTTCAGTTTTATTTTTATAAACCAACGTTGAGTTGTTTATTAGCGAATTCAGAAAAAAAAAATATTTAACTACTTAGGTTCAATTTTTAATTCATGTTTTTTCGTCAATAGAAAGCGTTTTTTCGTACAAACTCTATGAACATAGATTATTTTTATTTTTAGTCTTTGTAAGTGTCTTTTTTAAGTTCATTTTTACAAGCCGGCTCTATTTAC
Organism: Tipula vernalis; assembly: GCA_958295665.1. Classification (NCBI taxonomy): domain Eukaryota; kingdom Metazoa; phylum Arthropoda; class Insecta; order Diptera; family Tipulidae; genus Tipula; species Tipula vernalis. The sequence goes on from OY282558.1 coordinate 330,819,755, forward strand.
ATTAAGAAGGTTCTGGTATTATTTATTGTAAACGCATTTATCGTAACTTTGCGCAGTTAAGGTCCACCATTTTTAATATATTTTTTCACACCCGACTGTAAGACCAGCCCACTATATTCGCATGGAAAACAATAAAGAGCTTACTTCGGAAAAAAGGAATCCCTGCAAGACTCGTTAATAAGAAAACTAATAGGAACCTTTTCCGTGAACTGTTATAGCAAAATATAGATCTTCAAGTACGAATAAGAAACGCAATACACATCGAAGAGGAAACATAAAGGCTAGCAGAAAATATACTACATTCAGATATGTAAATAGCATCAGTAGTAAAAATTATCCAGTTGAAGTAAGATAGTTTATGGCAAGGAAACGAAAAGCACGAAAGTCTTGGCAAATAAATCGAAATACAGAACATAAAACCGTGCTAATAACCTATGTAAAAACTGAAATATCTCAAAAGAACAGTTAAGAATGAAATAATAAATACTTGTTTATCTTTACTCACTGTCCAAAAAGACTCCGAATACTCCTTGTGGAAAGCAACAAAAGTACTTAAAAGACCAACAATTTCGACGGCACCCATAAGAACAAACAACGCAAGCTTCTACAAATAATCAATGCTGTGTTTAGACTAAGACACGTTACAATGCAGTGGAAGGTGATAGAGGTAGTCATGATCTTAAAGCCAAACAAAAAATGTAATGATAAAAAGTGATTCAGACCCATATCCATACTCCCAACTATATCGAAGTTATTTGAAAAACTGCTCCTGAAGAGAATGAAGCCCATGCTGGTGGATAGAAATCTTATTCCTGCCCACCAGTTTGGTTTAAGAGAAAATCACTCGACTGTAGACCAAGTTGATAGAATTACAGATACTCTAAAATGGAAGCTGGAAACCAAAAAGATATGTTCAAGCGTTTTTCTGGTAGCACAAGTATTCGATCGAGTTTGGTATAAAGGTTTGGAGTACAAGCTAAAGCGGGACCTTCCCAAACAATATTATGAAACTCCGAAAATTGACAGGCACTTCCGTGTAAGATACGAAAAAGAATAAACTGTAAACATCGATTACAGTCTGTGCGTGTGAATTTTACTAATAAAACCAATTCTGCCAGAATTCCAATCATAATCAACACTAAACAAGTTGCTTATGCGAATATGGCGAATTATCTAGGTATGACGCTGGATGCCAACTTAAAACAGAAAGAATATGTCAAAAAGAAAAAGAACGAGCTGAATACGAACGTCAACGATAGCACTATAGCAAATATTTTTGTATACATATAAATAGTTTAATCTTTGAGACTAGCTCGACACTTATGAATTTAATTATGATAAAAAAGTTACTAGATGATTTATTTTAAGTCAGTGGAAATAAAGAATAAATAAAAAAAATCTGGCCCGAATATCGCACCCAAGCGGAGACATATTTTTATGGATACTTGGAGATCCTTTCTAACCAAAAAATAAGACAACTTGCAAAAACCTGGTTGATTAATGACTTAGGACAGGCATGTTCCGTTCCTACATGTCAATTTAAAATGAAATTTGATTTAACAAAATTTGTTAAAGATATTGCCAAGTGGCCACCTATTTTCTTATGTCGTTAGAAGAGTAAAAAAGAGTAATAGAGGATATGTTCCAAACAAAAAAATATAAAAACTTCCAAAATTATAGACGATAAGTGCCTTAGGACAATCATGTTCCGTCCCTATATGTCAGTTTAAACAATATTTGATTTAAAAACTTTACCAATCTGGCCCAAACATCATACCGAAGTGGCGACATATTTTTATGGATAGTAGGGGATCCTTTTTAAACAAGAAAATATGACGACTTGGAAAAATCGAGACAATAAGTGACTTAGGACCAGTATGCTCCATCCCTGTATGTCAAAGCTCGTACCTGAGTGACCACTTATTTTATGGATAGTAGATAATCCTTTCTAACCAATAAATAAGACAACTGTCTAAAATCTAGGACAGACGTTTTCCTTCTAAGAACACGCCTGTCCTATGTTACTTTCCGTCTAGATTTTAGGAAATTGTTATATTGTTTGGTTACAGAGAATCCTTGGCTACTCATAAAAATATGTGGCCACTTAGGTACGATAGCCAGATTGATACATTTTTTAGAAATAAATTGTGTGTCAAATAACATACAGGGAAAGAACGGTTACGGTTCTAAGTCACTTATCATCTATATTTCTGAAAGTTGTATCTATATTTCTGACAAGTTTTTTAAAACCTTTAAAAATTACATATAGGGGCGGAATACATCTGTTCTGAAAGGCTGAATTAGATTTGATTGCTTAAATATTTTTTGGGTTTATCCGAATTTATTATATTATTCTTACTACTACATCAATATTAATTTGAGATTAGGTCAAACTTTACTCGTTTGTGCCAAGTCCGACACGTCAAGTTTATTCTCAATTTTGTTTTTGAAATTTTAGGACAGTTTTAGGTCAAACTTGTCCTGTACTCTGTGTTTACTCCAAATTGATCGTAAAGGGGTTTCTTAAATTCAGTAATGAATTGTTTACATTTTCACATGATTTATATTAGCTTAATTAAATGAAATCAACCATGCTAAATTTTACACAAGAACTTTTGTGCACGTGGTTCACTATTCGATCATCATAAGTCAAAACTAGTTGAATGAATTAAATTACCACTGCCTTACATATAATCAAGGGAAAGCAGCATTTTTTAAAGTTTCCATAATGTTTTAGTCTTTTATTGTTGTGTATTCTCAATTTTTCATTGATCATTTTACCATTAGAGTAATTATTTTTTTATTATTTATAATTTAATTAATTATTTGCACGGTTTAAATAAAGGAATGTGGTTGTCATCACGAAATTGATGAGAAGAATTCATCAAAAACAAACATTTTTACGTTTAATTTTAAAACAACAAAAGAAAATGTTTTTCAACAATTAGATTTATGAAGTCGTGTATGTACACTGCGGTTCACTTCATTAGACACACTCCAATGCAATTTTTTTGATATTTTTCACAAAGAAAATATTCTCATTGAGAAGAAAGAGGAACTAGTGCTCAGTGTAACAACAATGAATAATTATTTTGAGAGAGGAAACTAACAGTAATTTTCGAGTTTTTTTTTTTTTTTTTTCGTGAGTAAGCTCATTTGATTAGATAATTAATATAAGAAAATAAACAAGTCACTTGATTTTTTATTTAAATTTTTTATTAATTACTTGTTTAATTCTTTCTTTGAAATTGATTTAAAAATTCTGCCTTTTAAAGAATCACTTAAAGATTTTAAGTAATCCAATTAAATATCTGCCCTGGTAGCTCGAATTCTTGAAAACTGCTCTTCAACGGTTTTGTACTGTTTCCTTGCTTCCTACATTTTGCGAGTGTTGCAGCTCCGAACATTTTCAGTCATACACAATTGAATAAATCCGGTGAGAACGGCGGCTTTTGTAACAAACCTATGTTTTCACGTGCAACCCAAGCTTTCACAGCACGGGCATTATGGGTGGGGAATTATTCCGTTCGAAAATCCAAGGTCAACAGCAATATCTTTTGTAAGAATTGCCACCAATTTTGATGGAAACAAAAGCTACTTTAAGAGCGCCTCAAAATGAAATTGCGCCACTTGCCATAAACCCCGTATTTTCTGGCATGAAGATCGGCCAAAAAATGCTTACAAATTCTAATTCCTTATCATATTACGTGCAATTTCATATTAGGGCGGTCTTAAATTTGTTTCTAGTGGCAGTTCTTATAAAGTCCTTGCTGCATTCAATTTTTTCTGAAATTATTTAACTATTTGCGTAAACCTTAGTGGTTTAGATTAAAGGCGAAAGCAAAGCAATTGGAATTAAAAAATTCAAATCTATAAATGAATTACATATGTACATTCTCAATTTATAAAATATAATTGAATTTTTTATAAATAAAAACTAATATCAATCACACTGGTGCGATATAAAAAATTATCTATAAATATTTCTAACTTGATACGATGTGTACGTATAATATGTGGTTTGCGGTATTCTGCTACATTATTATTTACACTCACCGATAATAGCCTACATACCTACGTGTCGTATATAGACTTTTGTTGGTGAGTGTATATAGACATCAAGTCTGCACCCGTATTTTAAATTTCTTGGAAATTATACAGCATTTATGAGATATTGAGCTTTGTTATTTAAATTATTTTATTCGTATGTTTAATAAAACATTCTCTAAATATGTGAGGGAATAGTTTTGACGTAATGCCACTATTATATGTGCGGTGCGGTGTATAAATATTCATTAATGAAATTATTAAAACTTAATTTCCTTCTTATTACTTAACACTGGTTTGCCGCGTACAAACTTAAATAGTGATATGTTGAACTTTGGTTAATTTTTTTGTGGTGATTATTGTGATTTTAATTAAAGATTAAATTTACAATAAAATTTTAACAAAAAATATGCTAATCGGTTTAGTTTGCTTTTTAAATTGATTACATGGTCGATAGATAGATTCGATTAGTATAATCTATACATTTTTATTAGACATGTTCAATATTTTTTTTTTTTAAATTTATTTATTAATTTTTTGTGATGAGACTGAAAAAATGAAAGTTATTATTTTATTCATAATACGAAAATCAAAATTATTTGCGATAGTTTTATCTAGGTTAGTGTGCTAATATGTGAATGAATGTTTTCACTTTTCATAAACTTGGGAGAGTTTTTAAATTTATTATTTTTAGAATATTTCATTTTTTAAAGTTTCGTATCGCGATTTTTGATCATTACAAGTCGCGTAAATTAACATAAATTAAATATGCAACCACTCAATATAAAACGATTCTACGTATTTAATTGAAATTCGCCCGGATTTTAATACTTGCTGAATCACGTTGAACATGAGGTACAACATTTTTGAAATACATTTAATTTTGATATATTTTGTTGTAATTGTATATTTCAAATAATTTGATTTATGAATGTTGTGCCAATATGTAGAATACTAAAAGATAAGCGTGGCAGTTGAGTCAATAATTACTTTATTTACTCGCCTGCAAACATAAACCCAAAATGCTTTTATTCTTTTCTTTGCCATGTGTGCAATTTTTTATTGGTTTTCTTATGGAAAGCGAAAGTGTTTCTACGTTATACGTACAAAATACTGGTGTGTAGGTTTAAGTGGTACCTGAATTTGTGTGATATAAATTAAAAATGATATTTGACACATAGTCACCCATAAAAGGTCAGCAAATTTTTCCTAATTGCAGATCTTAGTAAGGAAGTTATTTTTCTGGTTTTATTCTTCCAATATTTTTCAATTCATATTAAAGTGACGGCGAGTCAACTGAATTAAAATGTAATGTACAATATTCGGAAATATTGTCCAGGAGATTTTCATTCTGCCAGTTAAAAAAAAACTGCTTCAAATAAAACAATAAGATAAACTTTGGTCTTTCACTTTGGCTTTTGGAGCCGCAGGAAGCTGCAATATTTCACGACAAAATAGATTAGGCTTGAAATCACATGTGCACTTGTGTACGAGTTACTATAGAAATTGTGGGCAAATATCAAAGTCCAAATACATAATGCTTGTGAAATTTGTCCAAAAATGTTCCGAAAATAAGTTACCTAAAATGTAATGGTGCGACATTCGCAAGTTCTGGCAACAAGCTCATTCAATTGAGAAATTAATGATTTTTTGATCAGTGGAAAGGATATATTCAATAAAGTCTTTGTTGAATGTTAAGCACCAAAACCACGTTTGTGAGTTTATTCGATATAATTCCAAAATTATTGCTTTATTTTATCTAAAACCTTTTGGTTGTTGACCGGAAACAATACTATTTTCAAGTTAAAAAATTCAAAAAAGTGTTTAATTGGCTGAGAAAATTTTTCGGTCTACGCCAATTAAATATATTTTGGAATTTTTTAAATCGAAAATAGTAAAAATTTTAGACAAAATAAAGCAATATTTTTGGAATTATGTATATTGAAAAAACTAAGTGCGGGTGTTCTTTCCGTTTTTCAGTTTAGCGCTTAGGGTTTCAACGCTTTTCTAATCATTGTTAATTTTAACGATCGACCATCATATGAATTATTTTCTGTTTTTTTAAATGGGAAATAAATAAATTTTAATAATCGAGTAAATTTCAAAATACTAAATTTAAGAGATAGAGTATAAGGCCATATAATTTTTTGCTTAGAATTTCATCCTCATGATAGTTTGTCATGCAACACCATATACATCAAAAAGAAAAACAGTATACAATTTTAATTTAATGAGTCATTATTTAGCCCCACATCTAAAAGCAATAACAAAGGAAAAAATAACAAAACTCCGCTCAACAGCCAAACTTGAAAAATCAAAAGAGTCAAACGGAAAAAATTAAATCAATCCAATTGGCGAGAAAACCGAAAATCCACCTTAAAATGAACCAAGAAATACCTTATTTTCCAAGAATATTACCACTCTTTTCCATAATAGCCGCTGTTATTAAACCAATTTTAAAACAAGCTTAATTTAAGGGGATAGAGTTTCTCGTAAGAAGCCATGTAAATTTAAACATATTTGATTCAAGTTTTATTCACCTCCTGTCGGTGAACCGTTTCTTCTATCACTGTTGGTAAACAGGGTTCAGGCTGTAAAAAAAAAATGTATTAGTTTTTTTTTGGTATATTTCCCTTATGATGAATGTTACATAAAACATACAACAAAAAATCATTTTGGGGACTCTAATGTATAATTTATTAAATATAAAAATATATAAAAATTTATGGGGAAGCATCGTCTATTTGATGATCGTCTGTATCCGACGTAACATCCACATTTCTGGGTCAGAGATGACATCGATGTCTCGACTTGATGCATTGCTTTTTTCACACTTTTTCATTAGTTGGGATTTCGCCAACCGCTCCAAAATATACGCGTTTTCCAATTGAGGAGTTCGCGAGTTTTTGTAAATTGAATCGTCAATCATGTTAAAAAAGAAGACCAAGGCCACCAATTAGTTTTTCTTTTAAATATGTAAGTAAGTTTGAAGTAAAATAAAACGAAAATAAAACTGGTGGTATATTATGTGATGACACTTTGGATTTGACGTTTTAAATTATTTCATCTGACACTTGTGTGTAAGATGACCATGTGATTTAACGAAAAAAAATAATGTTTTAAAAAAAATTAATAAGAATTTGTGTTTCAGTATCGAGAATATGGAAGAGATTTTAAACGAAATTTATTTGTCAACAAAATATTTGACAACATGAGAGACAAACACATACATAAAAAGTGCATTTTAATTTTTTTATTCGATTGACGTAAAAATGAGAGTACTCCGTCAATGAGGGATAAATAATCAATCGAATTCGACACTAATTTATCCAGTTAATTGGTCGGCAGTAGCAGGGCTCTTCTTGCCTTTTTTTATGCGTGCTTTACAATCGAACTCTTTCGGAATATCGGGTTTATTGCGCCTAATAGTACCGATAATAGTAGTCTTCCCTTAAAGCAGTTATTCCGTTAATTTATTACTCGTAAAAAAAATTATCCATGGTTATGGTCTCGCCTATTTACCAATTGTTGGTAACGGATTTCAATTTTAATGTTTAAAAATAAAGAAAATGCTAACATATTTTTTTAAATTTATATTGACTTTTATAGATTTAATGATGTGAATATATATTCTAATTCATATTCATTTAGACCCCCTAAGTTCAAATATCGGTACGTGGTATACCTATTTCTTCGAAAACCCGTCAAATTGACGAGTTAACTAATTTCTTGGTAAATAGATATAAAATTGTATTCATAACATACAAATACTCTACCAATTAGCTTTGTGTATTTATCCAATTTGAAAATCTACCGTGACCTTGAGCTCATACATTTTCTGTTTTTTACTCATTCGAATACATGAAACGGGGCAAACTCCCTTCTGTTTTTGTATGTTGTATTTCGTGGGACTTCCCTTTTTACACAGAGCGCTTTATTTTTTATAATCAAATATTTGACAGTCGACTTACAGATCATTCACAATGAAATAACTTTTTACTTTTTACTTACCGGTTTGTATGAATCATTCATAATGAATACCCAACATAACGAAAACAATTTTTTTTCGTTATGTTAGAAATTCATACAAACCTGTAAGTCAAAAGACTTGAACAGTACATAGGAAAAGTTATTTTGTTATTTTGTTTCATTGTGAACATATAGGAATTTTCGAGGTAGTTAAAAATATATTCATAACATTTTTTTACTATTAGGAGTATTTATTTTTACTGAGATTGAACAGGGGTATTATTAAAAAAAGGTAGGACAGCTGAATTGCTGCAAAAAAACTCTTCTGACACTTATTCTGAGGTAAATGAGTTTGAACTAAGTGGTAGCGAGAGTGACGTTAAGTATCCAGATTCTGATCAAAGCATCGAAATTGATATTTCTAACAGTGAAAATGAAAATCTTTCTAATATATGTAACCACAATATGCCAGGACCAACTGCCTATGCCAAAATAAAAATTATGCTTGATTATGTAAATAGTGCATATATGTGCACTGAAATAGAGGCGGTTCGAATTTTGGAGAAAGAGTGGATAATAATAAATTCGTAGTTACATGCTTTTATATCTATTTTGTATGTACGAGGAGATCATGAAGCAAGATCTTTGAAGGTTTCATATTTATGGAGTAAGAAGTAAGGAGCCGATTTTTTGTCCAGAGTTAAATTTTTGGAAATCCTTCGATTCATTAGGTTTGATAAAAGATCTAAACGTTTAACAAATGATAAGTTTGCCTTAATTTCTCAAACATGGAAAAAATTTGTTTAAAATAGTCGGGCCTGTTATAAACCTAATGCAAACATTATCATTGATAAGCAGTTGTTTCCAACAAATGCGTGATGCCGTTTTACGCAATACTTCCAAAACAAACAGACAAATTTTGCATACAATTTTGGTTAGTTTAGAACGTAAAAGGCAATTACATCATAAATCGCTTCCCATACTAGCTAAAGATGGAACACGAGCTACTAAACCGTATTTAGGGCATGAAAGAAATATTATCGACTTTGATTTAAACTATACAGGTTAAGAAAAAGTAATTGCCAAAAACAGTAATAAATAAGAAGGATAAAATAAACCGAGTCTCCACATTGCTTTACAAATCTGGGCCTTGCGTTTTATCTCTATACAAATTCAAATCCCGTAAAAAGGTACTAATACTAGAGACCATTAAGTTTTATGACAAAACTAAACTTGGAGTTGATGTACCAAATGGCATGAAAATACAGCGTAAAAGGAGGGTCTGGTAGATGACCTCTGCAAGTCTTTTACAATATTTTAGATTTAGGGGCAATTAACGCGTGGGTGCTATATAAGGAAACCACAGAGTTAAATAAGTCCAGAAAATATTTATTTTCCAATTGGCTGAAGAGCTTGAGTTTGAATTAGTATCGTACCAGCCTATAGAGTTTGCTACGTGCCTACGGCCGTACTTATAAGCCTTTCGCTCATGGTTTGTCTCAACAACAATTACATTGATTAATAGTTCCGTAAATTGATTAATGGTTCCGTAACCATTGATTAATGGTTCATGGTGTTGAAGGTGTTTGCTAATATTTTGGAATCCTTGCGACATCAGAACTTGGCTTTTTATATATATATATATATATATATATATATATATATATATATATTTGGTAATTAGGTTCTTTCCTTACAACCGGAGGAGTTGTGCTCCATTCTCGATCGACATTTTTATTTTGCGAGCGATAACACGTTCCAGAGTCTTCTTCTCCTTGTTTCATGCAACTACACCATCCACACCTTCTTCATTGTCTTCTTCTGAATCAATTATATCTAATTAATCCACTTGTTCCTCGTCTTCGTCGTTGTCAGAGAAGTTGCTGTTAATGTTATCGTCGGCCACAACATTGTCAGAATAATCTGTTGAAACTTGTTCAATTAAATTACGTAGTTCTTGACTTGTTTGGAGTTTTCATGGCATAAAACAAATACAAATAGTATAAGTAAATTACGTAAATACGATAATTATGAAAATTTTAATTTTCTATTTACGCGAATACGAAAACTGTTTTTACATGGAAAAATACGAAAACGGTTAAATATTTTGTAAAAGTAAATCTTGTTTTATCGTACATATAGGCTGGGCAGTAACGAATTACATCAATTTGAATTACGTAATGGAAATACAAATTACAATTTGTAACTTGTATTTTAATTACTCGTTTTCCGAGTAACAGAGCCATCTGTATAAAACTTAATGTTAATGATCGTTGTTTTAAGGATTCGTTTTTCACTAAACGAATTTTGTCAATCAAATTTATCAATTTACAAATGCAAAGTAATTGTAATTTGTATTTTAATTACAAATTACAATTCAAAGTATTTTTAACTTGTATTTTAATTAACCTACTTGAAAGTAATTCGTAAAAGTATTTTAATTACTCAGAATGTAATTTGCCCAGCCTTGCCTAAGATTAGAAATTTCGTGACTCTTGTGATTGCAATCTATGATATAATTTCAGCATTAATGTCTAATTAGCCCCCTTTAATGGGTTTCACCAATATTTTTCACCTTCTTTGTTAAATCTACAGTGGATCAAAAATAAAGTCGGACACCTACCATTTAATTCTTTATCACAGAATAAATAGTAAAATAGAAGCTTTTTTATAAAACTCCAATACTTTGTTTAAAAGCTCTATTCATTACCTTACAAAAACACCAAAATAAAAAACAAAATTTTATTTCATTATAACAAAAAAAATTATTAATATAAAAAAAGTAAAAAAAAAAACTCAAAAAAGAACTCGGACAGTGTTATAATTTAATTCATTTAAGTTAAGACTATGTCTTGAAATGTTTTCATGTATGCCTAATTCAATATTTTGTGGGTAAGCCCTTGTTTTTGGTCACCGCCAGAAGCCTCCTAGGCATGGATTCTACTAAATTTGGACATACAGAAGGATCAATTTTGGCCCATTCCTTCTTGAGGATACGTTTCAGCTGTTCTTTATTCGAAATCACGTGCTTTTTTAATTTATTTTCTAAAACAGCCCATAAATGTTCAATCACATTAAGATCCGGTGATTGTGGAGGCGTGTCTATAACATGTGGGCAATTGTAAAGCAACCAAAGTCGAACATTTTGAGCTTTGTGCTTTGGGTCGTTATCCTGGTAGAAATAAAAGTTTTCTTTTATTCCCAATTGCTCAGCGCTCTGCACTAAATGTTGCTTCAAAATGTTCAAATATTTCGTTTGATCCATGATGCCATCAATAATGTATAATTTTCCTGGGCCAGCAGCTGACATACACCCCCACACCATCACCGAACCACCACCATGTTTAACAGTAGCTTGTAAGTTTTTTTTTCGTAGTTCTTCGTTTGGTTGTCTCCATATATAACATTGGCCATCTGATCGGAATAAATTAAATTTACTTTCGTCTGAATAAATTACTTTGTTCCATAATTCTAAATTGGCACTTTTATATGTTTTTGCAAATTGTAAACGTTTTTTGCGGTTTCGCTTACTAATGAAAGGTTTTTTACGAGGTACTCTTCCATGAAAGTTTTGCCTCCTCAGTACTAATCTTATCGTTTCTGGGTTTACACTTTTTCCCAGCTCCATGGAAACTTGTTTGGTAAGCTTCGGAGCACTAAGTTTCGGATCCTTTTTAATTTGGTGGACGATCCATCGCTCATCTGCTGACGAAAATATTTTGGGTCTACCATATTTTGGTTTATTTTCCAGAGATTTCGATAAATTAAATCGTCGAATTATGTCATGAACCGTTGAGTGTGTCCTATTTATTATTTTTGCTATTTCTCTGACAGATTTATGGTCGTTGTAGTATTTAATAACCAGTTCTCTAACTTCTACAGATGTTTGGCCACGTTGTCTTCCCATATTTATTTTACTAGTAAAAATGCAGCTGCTCGGCGTTGATATCACAATATGACTAAATATTTTCTTCGAATTGTAGATACATATTTTCATTGCATGTTGATTTTGGGGATTTCCCCTTTTTGTTTTATCAAAATTGCCATGAACATAGTAGGTATTGTCATCTGTCCGAGTTCTTTTTTGAGTTTTTTTTTTACTTTTTTTATATTATTGATTTTTTTTGTTATAATGAAATAAAATTTTGTTTTTTATTTTGGTGTTTTTGTAAGGTAATGAATAGAGCTTTTAAACAAAGTATTGGAGTTTTATAAAAAAGCTTCTATTTTACTATTTATTCTGTGATAAAGAATTAAATGGTAGGTGTCGGACTTTATTTTTGATCCACTGTACGTTATGAATAATAAAATTCAGTAATGTTGAGGCGTAATTATATTTTTTGTAGATTTGCATATAAGTTGTACATATTGAAACCTTTTTTATTTATTTACTTATTTAGAAAAATTATGTATTAGTATACTAATCCCACCAATACAAGCCACTTTGAGCTAATGCTCAAAGATGAGGTGAGGATTAATATAAAAATTAAATCTTTCTAGAAAAAAAAAAAAAATATAGAAAAAGGCATAAGAACAATATTCATTTCTTCTTAGTTTAACTAACACTTCTGAAAATCGATCTGTGCAGTTAAAACGATTTGACAAAACCAATTTGTTCAGTTGAACAGTGCAAACCGAATTATCTGCAGGAATTCTTCATCCAAATGTACAGGTTTAACTGCGTCCAGTTATGTAAGTTGTTAGATTTATCGTTACTTGTGTAGCACTCTTTACGATTTGCTCCAATCCGAATCGACTGAATTATTTCTTTGCTGTTATATTTTAACAAAATCTGATAACGCATTTTCTCTATACTCGAAAACAGCATAAATTTCTTCACGAAAAAATTGCTGCGTCTTTGTATTATTTGTTCAAGGTCGTTTAAGACAAATATAAATAAATATTTAAAAAACACAGTTTTTGTGAAGATAATAAAAAAGGTTTTAAAATATCAAATTGGTTATAATACGATCCGTGAGACAGACAGACAAACAACACTTTTTCTGGCTTAAAAAGCGCCAAAAAGTCATAATCTACCAAATTCTGGAATTTATTTCTTCGATTGAATTGATTGTGGAATATTTTACGCGATTTGAGCTTTTTATAAGCAACACCACTAAGTATACAGAACAAATTAATTATGCGGTAATTACCACGGTCAAAATATCAAATATTGATAAGATTTCATTCCACATCAATATTGTATATAGGCGACAAACTCGAATTCTTGCGTTGGGCACAACTGATATATAAAGATAAAAAAAAATGACATTTTGCAAATACGAATATTAATGACATAACATGATAATGTTATAAACATACGTGAAATATTAGATTGATGAGTATACAATATCGTCAGCTATGTCGATGCTATAGATGTGTTTTTGCAATTCACAAAAATTTAATATTTGAACTTGATTTAAATTTCGTGTGCGCGACACAGACACCATAAAACGAATAACAATTACCATTTACAAGCGAGCAATGACTTGAAATTGTTTAAAATCATTCTTATGGAACATAAGAAGATGAATATAGTTACCGGATTTGAAACGAAATTGAAAAAAACTTATAACTTTTATTTTTTATAAAATATTTATTGTTTAAGCTATTGTGTGAACACACGCACAACTTTCACTGGACTGATTTTTTCAACATCTATACTATATAAAAATCAAAATTAAAACAGTCATAGAAATCGCAATTTTTGAGAAGAGAGTAGTAAAATCTGTGTTTATTGATTAACTGTTTCGTGTAGCTTAACCAATTTACATCAATCAAATGTGCTACGAGAAAATTTTCAATAGACCATCATACAATCTTGTATAAATTAAGATGATAAGCTCATGATTTATTAATAATACACCAAATTAAGAACATATTATGTACAAATACAATGTTTATTTAATATTTCATACAATAGTATGCACAGATAACTTGATAATTGATATTGGTACAATAAAGTGTTAAAATAGGAATAATTACACCCAACTAAACGTTAAACTCAAAATAACACCATTTCAAATTCAGCTAAAATGTTAGTCACTGATCTTGTGTTACATACATGTGCTGTACACATTTCAACTTCGGTTTACATTTTTGGTTCTCTATATTTTTATTTACTCGAGCTCCAGTTTTACACTCAAAATTCAATTTAACATGTAAATCAACGTCCTAGATCTACCTTAGTGACCGCAATTAAAATTTCAATGAAGCTTAAAAAATAATAAAATTTCTATTCTAAACTACTAGTCGAGTTCCTATACTGTTTTACCTCAGACTCCTCAGCTTCTAAATGAATTTTGATGAAACGTTTTGTGATCGGTTTAAAACGCGATTTACAAAACTATATAGAAAAGTATTTTTGGGGCCGTCAAAGAATAAACTAGAACCTAATTTCGTAATACAATGTAATGTTAGAGATTTTCTGCAGTGAAATGTGAAACCATATTTCGCCGAACATAAATCATCAACATTTAGCTCAATAATGGTACTCAGTCTTGATTTGAAACTCACGACCTATGGTTGAAACAAAGATACTCGTATCATGCCTTTGAAGAAGTATTTAAAAGAAATCAAACTGAGCTAATTATCAACATGAATTGAAGATCAGCTAAATCGGATAGAAGTAAGTTAGGCATCGTTAAGAATGGTAAATAATTTAAAAAATGATTCAATCTAATGAATTAGTTAGGTTAAGATCTGCAATCCGCTTACGAATTAGCAGCGCTACAGCGAACATCAAATACTTTGCACAAGCGATTTACATATTTGCAAGTTTAGTTCTTTGGTAGTACACGAATTATTTATTCGCATCACATTTAGTTTGTGGAATGTGGTGTAATATGGAATGCGAATGAAAAGTTTTTATTTCTGATGGTGGATTCATGAGGTCGGATTTTTGCCTTAAGTTATTTTTTTCCGAGCTCTTAAATCAATCAAATCACATTTTTTTGTGTTATTTTAGTGATTGATCGTTTAAGGAGCAGCACGGAAATAAATACCTAACGTAAAAAACCGACCTCGTAAATCAATTTGACTGGTTAATGAGCTCGGACAAAAACACCGAAGTAAAAAACCGACCTTGTGAACCCACCATCATACAAACAAAAAGATGGAAATGTTTTACAAACGGTACAAACATTTCTTACTTCTAGATTTACCCTCTAATTGTTGCTATAATAACATCTGAATATACAAGGGCAATCTTAATTCTTTTTATTATTTGTGTAATGTTTCTTGGTAGTAATTGTTTGTTCACCAACGCTCAATGGCAGTTTGAAGAATGTTGAGTTTGTATTCAGGTTCAAACTTGGGGAAACCATTCTGTAGCTGCAGGCTGTTTATCGATTAAATCAATTATCGCGGTAAAATAAGAAGCGCCCAGTTAAATCAATGATCCACATTCTACATCTCCGACGAAATAATAACCTACATTTCTTAGAAACGACCTTTTTCTCCATATTTAATCAGCCATAAATATGGTCGGAAATGTAAAAATGCCGGACAGTCGTACCATTGGATTTGCTCTATTAGAATTTTGTCCAGGTTGCTAAATTTAACTAAATTCTGAAATCACGAGATGAAATTACTGACGACTTACTAATTGAGCAAACTGTGTTCAACCTCTGCAATTTTTTTGAAATTAACCAAACAATTTTAAATGTATATTTTCTATTCGAATTATATGAGAAAAAATATATCAAACTCACAACAAACCGTTAATCTAACTATCTAACAAAATTGTGTCAAACTACCATACAACGTCAACAAGATTATCTACCAGAAGCAGATACCTTTAAATTTCAAGTATTTCAATATAATTTATCGAAAGAAAGTGAAAATTATAATTTATTGCTTTTTTATTACTTTGCTACTATTAAAAAAAAAAAAAAAAAGTAAACTAGTATGTATTACAAAATTATATGACACTTTTTATTTTTATCAACGAACTATTTAGTACTATATACCTTGTTTGATGATATAACACGAGTATGTGCGGCGGAGTTTTTAATTGTTGCCAGCGGAAAGTATTGAAAAAATGTTGGTAGAAATTTTTTTTTATTAATACTACTTGAATACTAATTTTTTTTTAATGTTATGTAGTAACTCTTTAATTTGAACGAATTGTTTATTTTTATATAATGCGTTAAAGTAACAATGTCAATGCTGCACGAAATTCAATTCAGGCTATATGAAATACATTTTATTAAAATTTATACACTATAGAACTTAGAAAAACAACGATAATACTGTCCGACCACGTTCTATTTTTAGTTGGATGGGTTTTGAAAAAAACGACGATCGTTATCTCATACCTACTTTATTAATAACATAAAATACGTATTAATTGCAATTCAGATAATCTATATAGGTGACTTTTAATATGAACAGCAACCATTGACAATTTTAGCAACATCGTGCTACAAGTAATTCCAAGAAATATGTTAAGGTAATTCTAATTAACAACGACACGTTTTTGTTGATAAGAGTATTGTAAATAAATAGAAAAATTTCAATTATATAATGACTATATAATCACACTAGTAACATTTTTGTGATTCAATTAATATCATAATTAAGCCGGAGAAATTAGTGTTACTTTACGTTAAAGTATCTCTACGTCAATAAAGTCTTAGTATCATGTTCTGAATTTAACTCTATGTTAAGTAGTTAAGCCAATTACTAATCGTAGATTGCTGAAATATTTAAAATGATTTAATTAAGGAACTTTGTTAAGCTTAAATTACTCAGCTTGACCCGCTGCTCTTCTATGATAAAAATAAAACTACATATTAAAACCTATCACTTTTTATCTATCATTTAACAAAAGAAATGCAATTTGCAACTATAATTTTTGCTTTATTTTGAAAAATTTGATATGACAAATAAAAATGTTCAATAAAAGTAAATATTAACGTTTATTTACAATAGATGGCGTTACTTCAATCATTATTTAATTTTCTGTGTCCCTGATAAAATATTACAGACACATTTTACTGGGTTGCAGTTTTAATATTATATTATATTAAATAAGCGCTTAAACTTCCATATTTGAAAGAAACGCATCATTAAAACGTCATTTTTAACATTTTAACCCTATAGGTCTCGTTAAGCACATCCACTTCGCCCATATTTCCGCTAGGTGTTTATTGCCCAGGTGAATGTCATTAATGAATATATGTATTAAGAACTAATATTACGATCTATAGATTAAGTAAGCACCATATCTGTTTAACCGGCATATTTTTTAAATGCATATTCGTAAATTTTGTTGTTGGATTTTATAGGTCGCTATACGAGGCCAAAATAATGGCCCAACAAAGTTCAGGTTTGATGAAAACAAATTAAAAATATTAATAGTATTTACTTTCATTCGATTTCCAAACACAAAAGATCTTTTAGGTCGCAGTGTAAGGTGGCTTGAATGCCTACATGGCCTTGGATTTAGTAGTTAAGGCGGCTGCACGAGTCCGTCTCGTGCGCGTCGCATTTTGCGACGCTTTTTTTAAATCAATCAAAGCACCCTAATCTAAAAAAAATTTCCCCTCCTGAGTTGAAAAATGTTTATGATGTCGCAAAATGCGACGTGCACGAGACGGACTCGTGCAGCCTCCTTTAGAGTGGTTTAGGCTCACCCTATTTAGTTTTTTTCCAATGCTTTTTCAGTTAAAGTATCCACTTGCCAATCGCATTCTGCTATCATCTGGTGAGTTGATAAGAGCTCTCTAAGCCTAGATATCGAAAAACTACCTCTTAATAAACGAATCTACTATAGTGAAGAAGCCCAATTCTTCTGTTAGAATGGTGAATTTGGAAAGAAGGTTTCATTTATTTCTCGAAAAAAATATTGAAATAATGAGGTAATTTAAGCTGCTTTGAAAATTTGTGTTTATCTGATACTCATTTATCCGTTTGCCGGATAAAATTTATCAAACCCAAAATAGACCCGCTTATTCCGCCTGTAGGTTAGAACCCACTATTTAACCTGGGCTGACATTCTGTGAAAGTTTGTGATTATATATTAATGTCCGAAAATGGGACAGACGGCCCTGACAGATATTATAATCTACCTAATATAGAATTAATGGGACCCTGGATTACCAGCCGTTAAACAACTTTAAACACCGAAGAAATTTAATTAAAACCGGAAGATTTGGAACTTAGGCCACATATTTATCCATCGTCACATTGCTGTATATGGGTTTACTAAAATTGTGGGCAATAGTGAAAGCACCTTGGCAAAAAATTAAATGTCATTATTGAAATTTGTGTTTTGTTTCAGACCAAGTAGACACCAGACTTAAAGGAAAAAAAGGGTGTCCAACTATTCTTATCTGAAATTCTGAGCGAACTGAATGATAGTTTAAGTTAAAACTACCAAACGACTACTTAACATTTTACTGCTGGTTTGACTATTTTGGAAATCACATTGGAAATTTCCGATGCTTTTTAAAATTGTTACATTTCTACAAAAATTGACTGTTTTCTGCCTTGTATTGAGATATCTTAATAGGTTCGAATAATAGCCGCGTTTGCTAGATCTGTACAGATATTTTATTAAGATAAAAGCCAAAATTCGAGCTAACTAACGTTTTTAAAAGGCTGTAAAATAAATCCTGAAATCTTCTATCTGAAACAAAACAAATTTATTTATGGAAGTATAAGTCGATTCAAGTAAAAAATGTGACACATTGGAATACTAAAAAATGAAAATGAAAGGGTTTGTTTCTCAATGTAAAGAGAAAGGGTTGTTCCGCCAAAATAATGTCCACTTTTGTTTAATCGCCAACTAACTACTATAGTTTATCCATTTGTTTGCACAACCTTAAATTTGTCATTTGTGAAACCAATTTAAGTAATGATTTAACCTATTTCCATCAGACAAATTTACCTCGTGTCTTGTTCACAGTGATTTTGTAAAAATGAACCTACTGTGAGGGTTCACTTGACACCAAGCGTTTAATATCGGGTAAATTGCATAAGTTGGTGTAAGTGTACAACTCACTGATCTGACATTTATCATTTCGAATAGAGATTATAAAATTGTATTTTTATAAAAAAAAAAAAATTGGTTTATTTTGATTGTTATCATTATTAAAATCAACATTGGTTTAATTAAAAAAATGATGTTTGATTGTCAAAACCACTAAGCTACCAAATAACCAATCATCATGTTTCAGCTTAATGTGCCCATTTTTAAATTATTGAATTTTTTTTATACCGTGAATTTATTTATTTATTCACCAATAATCAAATTTAGTAATACATAATTACTAAATTTGGCAATTAAATTAATTAAGTTGCCAACTCTTAAGATAAAAATGAATTTCAAAAATAATTCTAAAGTTCAGTATGCTGCCCGAGCGAACTAAATTTTTAACTCGGCCTCCGCAACTCTCCATGAAATCACAGATATTTTTATATCATTACTATATTTTGAGACTTTTAATTTTTTCACATGGAGCTTTACACCGACCAGCGTAGTCGTAAGCGTGATTCAGAAGTTTTTATTTTTAGCTAGCTAAATGTTACGTCAAATTCATAAGGAAAATTAATTTTATCTCGAGCACCATACTAAGCTTTAGTCTGATTCAATGGGGGAAAAGGAAAACTTAAATAAAAACTAATAATTATTCAAATTTCTTCATTGAAATACGGTTTCAGTATTTATTAAAATCTAGGCTACGTTGCAGTATCACTAGCTCATTTTGCCTCGGCAAAGAAAGCGGCGGTGGCGCTAGTTTTTGAATCTAGCATAAATTTTAATAATTAGAAAATTGCTTCATTTTGTTTGAAGTGGATATTATTAAACTGCAAAGTAATGTAAGTGAAAATGCCACCTACAAGATAGTTTTTAAACAATAATATGCATATTTACATAATGGATTATTTTTGGTATGTACAAAAAATAAAATCAGTATGTAAAAAAAATCAAGAAAACAATATGTTCATTTTGTACAATACGTAAATGAAATTCAAATATTTTTGTAGAATTTTCCTCCTTTTTTTCCAGAATATGACCCGGCCCTTTTCCAGAATATATTACCAGAAAGAGCAATAAATTCCCTCCTTTCCAGGGGTCTCGGCTCTTTTCCAGAGTATATTACTAGAAATAGCAGTAATTTCCCCCTTTCGTTTCCAAAATATATTGCTAGAAAGAGCAGTAAATTTCCGACCTTTTCCAAAATATTTTTGAAGAAAAAGGGGACACTTTTCTCAGAATATAGCGCCTTTTTTCAGAATATTTTCCTTTTTTTCCATATTATGTAACTAGAAAAGAGCGCTCCTTTTCAGAAATTAACATTTTTTTGTTGTTTCATATGCAATGTACGTACATCCAGAATATGCCCCCCTTTTCCAAAATATTTCCCCATTGATTTGAATATTAAATTGTCGTGCTACTCCCTCGTCCGATGCATTTATGATAAACGCAAACATTTTGTGGCGGTCGTTCTAAATGAAGAAATCAATTCGTTGGGCTCATAAACATGCACTTTTATTATTTATAAATTATTTTATTAACAAGGTATATTTTATACACATACAAATTAAATAAGTAGGCATTTGGTTATAAATCAATATTTACACGCAAATGTCAAAAAATAGTTTATTTTTATAAAAATAGATGGTTCTTACCTTGCTAAGAAACAATATGCCTTCTAAGGTTTCAGATTTACATATTTTTGCAAAGGAACGAACCAAAACAATGTTGTATTAGCAGAGATTTAAACCAAAAATGCTGTTCCAATATTTTTGTCCAGTTTGCTAAATAGCGCCACCGTCGATTTTTTTAGCCAAAACAAAGTGAGTTGACAAAACTATTTCCATTCGGAAGTTGTTGAGTTTAATACAAGGGTTTTCATATCTCGTATTCGGAAGTTGTTGAGTTTAATACAAGGGTTTTCATATCTCGTTTTTTTATAGTTAGGTAGGTTGGTTTTGTGATTATTTTTTATTATTTTGAATTTTTTGACATATGTAATTAATTAAAAGAAATAAAATTTCCAAATGCTAGGCGTAAATAGATCGCATGGTCTTATTTTTTCACGAAACCAAAGTTGTATTTTACAATAATAATGAGGATTGGTCGGCTAGACGTCATATTTTATTTGCCAGAAAATTTGATTTGGGATTGGAATTCAATTTTATTCAAATAAAATAGCCAACCAATTCTTGTTTGGAATTTGATTGGTTCTCAAAGGCTGATAGCATTTTGAAATTTTGTATTGTGAAATACAACTTTTGTTTCGCGAATAAAATATTGGCTTGCGGATTTGTTTACGTCTAGCTTATGTAATAAATATTTTTGTTATTTATAAATGTAAAACAAAAAAATTGAGGTGTGGGCCAACACACGATGGTAAATCACTTTTATTATGCTTTGAGGCATTTTTTCTTGTACTTAACGAAAAACAGGCTAATTTTTAAAATGCAAGTTAAAAACTAGTTTAGATCAAAGTATGTAAGCATTGCATTGACATAACAATCGCAGTAAACAAATAAAAAAAAAGTAGTCAGAAACGCATAATGCTGAAAACAGATGTGCAGGATTCTGCATGCAGAAAACACTATAGTTTATATGGAATGAAATACATGTATTCTGCATGCCACGCAGAATTCTGCAAGTTGTATCTATTTCTAATTTAACTGCAAATCAGAAGGCTACATTACGTAAAAGAAAACAAATCTAGTATAATTTGTATACTTTTTATTTTTTTCAATAAATTTTTTTAATCTGTTAATGGGATGATTAAATTAATTAACTTGTAACAAAATAAGGCATCATTTGTATAAAAAAAATTGTACACAAAAATTAAATGCATCCAGCTCATGTGTTTTGAATGCAGATTGAGTGCATTAGTATATGCAGAAATTCTGCGCATCCGTTTCCAGCATAAAGTATTTCTGTTAGAAAACTCTTGCTATGACGAAAAGTATCGCCAAGAAGAAAATAGCCGTTTAAATAAAAAAAGATCTTTTTTCTACTGACGATGGGGAAAAATTTATGTTTCTAAAAAAATTTGATTGACCTCAACATTGACCTAAACATTCGTCTATAATAACAATTTTCCTTTAATTAGTTAATTATATGTGCAGTTTTTTCTTCGACTTTGTTTTTCTCTTAAAACTTATTTGACTTTACAATTTCTCATTTATATATATGGCCCATTTTTTGAGAATGTGATTTTTTCCACGGTCGTTTGACTTTTCTGAATCTGTGGAACGTAAAGCTAGAAATATGTATTTCAAAAACAATTGAGAAAAGTTGGTGGTTAGGAGTAGCTCAACGATGATTATTTGATTTTTCAGGCACTTGAACTACTTAAATCAATTCAGCTTTTAGTCCGAAAATTTTAAATTATTTTTTAATTATTATTTACTTAAAATATTTTAGATAATATTATTTTGAAATAATAATTGGTTTTCATACCACAATATCTTATAGAAATTGCCGTAAGCATGAATTGTACTTTTAAAAATTTCACTATAGTGTTTTAAGCTATTGATTATATAAATCCTTCTTTTATAAGGTTTATTAAATAATAATTCACTAAAACGTAGTTACAACACCGTATTAGACAACAGTAAATTAATAAAATATATATTAACACTAAACAAGTTGTGTTAACGATGGACATAAAAACTCCATCGCATATAGTTTTTGAAATAATACTCGTACGTCTTCGCACCCATAGAGTTTTGACAAAAAGTTATTTTAAAACAATAATTAATTTTTATTAAAAATAGATTTTTTTGTGATAGTTTGGACATAACTTGTAGTAAGTAGTTAAGTTATAGTCATTAATAACAAACAAGTGCTTTAAAATAGATAAACCATTAATAAAATTTGCATCTTTAAAGCTTGCTTCCTTAGCCCGAGCTACGCTATTAGATAAAATAATTTCAAATATATAGTGTCTGCAAGGAAAATGCAAGAGAATTTTTGCTAACATTTGTTCTATTAGAACACAAGCTCCCTTTATTTTTCCTATTTTACGTTAAAAAGGTATACATTTTATTTAATTTTCAATGGTGTACAAATACCTGTTTTTGAGGCTTTACATCAAAACATATGCCACTTACTTTATCATCCAACTGTCATTCTATAAGCAAAGTACAAATAGCGTTTGCCTGATTGTGACCAATTCCACTTGTAATAGAAGGAATTCCAAGCAGTCGGTTTTGCTCTCCGCCAATTGTGCCATGCCGTCTTAAATCCGGTAACATTTTTCGAACATTTTTTTAACTGTTAACGGGTACTTGGGATTAAATTTCGATTTGATTTTTTCAGCTAAATGTTTGCTGGACTGAATTCTGGCCCTTCTTAGGGTTGATCTGCTGATGGAAATTTTCTTTTAATTCGGATGCAAGTGTCTCCATTATCTAATGTATCTATTGTCAACGAAACCAGTTTTTTAGGCTCAGTTGTTTATTTTTTTTTATAATATTTGAAGGCTCTAAGGCCCTGAAATGACTAATTTTTGGTTTGTTGACGTACGAACCAAAGAAGAAGAACTATTAAACTTTTCCTGTAATTGTGCTAAAAATTTAATTTCTTTTTGTTTCTGAGCTTTTGATTTTCTTTTCTTCATTTTGTTGATAGCGTACCAACCATTAACCAATTTTAAAAAATTCTCTTTTAAATTTTTGGTTTCAGTGCAAATTTTATTTTACTTCTTCCACACTAGTTCACAATCTTCTTTATTAATTTCGTTATATATTCTTGAACATATTAATTTTTAATCTTCTATGTACATACATACCATACATAAAAATAGTAAGCGAAAACATCTATTTTAGTTGGCAATCCGTCGCTTTTAAATTTTGCTAGTTGTAAACCAAGCCACGGCTTCGCTAATCGATTTTAGGATATTTATAGCTGAAATTGTTTTCGAAAATTCGTAAAAAGCAAAGGTTCCGAAGGCCTTTAAACAATTTTTCAGTTTTCGAGTATAATTCAGTATCGAATCTACCTACATAAAGCTTACTTTTCTAATGAAAAAACAGATAAATTGGATTTTAAAATTCCAATATTCAAAAACTGAGTTTTAGCGAAAAACTCCATTAAATAAATAGTTTTCTGAAGAAAAATACAAAAATCGAAAATTTAACTCGTTAGAACAATTTTATTACAGCGTTAATTTTTGGAAAGTTCCTATATTTAAGACGCTTTCTAAGAGTAATGCTGTTTGGTTTTGTTTTAGACTAAGAGCTAAAAGATTTAAATAATTTAAGTTCTGGCAAAACACAACTTTAAGCTCGTGGAGCTACA
This sequence comes from Tipula vernalis, assembly GCA_958295665.1. Lineage (NCBI taxonomy): Eukaryota > Metazoa > Arthropoda > Insecta > Diptera > Tipulidae > Tipula > Tipula vernalis. Next base: position 330,844,047 of record OY282558.1, read on the forward strand.
CCTAACCACCAACTTTTTCATTTTTTTTTTAATATTCCTATTTTTATGTTCCCCATGTTCAGAAATTCCACACACCGACGAAAAAATCTTATTTTGCTATCAAAAATACAACACTCAAGATATATTTATTAATTATTATAATATATTTTGAAAAAAATGTAAATCAATTTATGCCAAATTAATAAGATTCAAGATGGCGATTGTGGGGGCAGCTCAACATAAAAAATTGCTTTAAAGTAAATCCTTTGTTTATTATTTTATTAATCAAAGTGGCGGTTAGTTAAATTGAAATGTTACTATGTTTGTTCAAAATATGCATATTTTGTCTCAATCTATTCGTATTAGTATTAACTAGTGAACTCATGTTTGCTGGGTATATTATTTGACCAAAATTGAATTCGAATTCCAAATCCAATTCCTTGTCAAATAAAATTCGACTTTTGTTGAAAATTATCAAATGAAATGCAGCTACAGTGGTATTTCAATGAAAAAATTGGAATAAGCTTATAGTTTTGGGTTGTTGGTTTTATCATTGAAACAGACTAAGAATTAATTTTTCTCTTAAAGTTGGTAGCGGAACTAATTGTGGAATTTGAAGTCAAAAATTTTTAGGAAGAATTTAGTAATTATGTACTACGAAATTTGTGATTTGTGGTGATTGTAAAAATGTAACTATAAAAACCCAACTAAATAATTTAAAACTGTAACTATTCCGCTAAAAACATGACGTTCGGTCATGGTTGCCTTGATTTAAATCAGTTTATTTAAAAAAATAATTTTATATTTTCGAAATGCAGTTCTGTGCTGGGATGTTCTAACATCACTATTTTCGATATTCGATACGCTTTATGTCTCTTTTTTCATGAACAAAGTTGCCCAATATTTTGCTTCCTCAATTACGCTCATCTATTGCGATCTCAGCCTATTAGAACAAATTTCTTTACTATCCTTTTTCAACATAATCGACAAAGTATCACAAAAAAATTTTGTAGTGATAAAGTGATGAAGAAATAGCAGGCTGAATCGAAAATACTTAGACAATAATAGGCATTATAAGTGAAAGATAATGCGATTTTGTTCTTGAAAAAAGAGGCAAAAGCGTATCGAATATCGAAAATAGTGATGTTAGAACATCCCAGCACTGGTAACAATAAATTGAGTCCTATAATTCAGATAAGTACATTATTGCTTTCTGTCATCAGTTACGCTTATTTTTCATAAATAGTTTTTTCCAAAACAACTATTTTTCTGCTTGTTTTAAATAGGAGAAATATACAGTAAGTCAAAGTCAAACTCTTACACTACAAAAAATTAGTACATTTTTAAACAATATCCGCCCTTCTCAGCCTTCTTTTTATGAAATATGTATACCATATATTTTGGAACGTACACTCTCTCTATATATTTTTAAGCTCAAAGACTGAGCCGTTAGAATTTAAATTTATCACCAATACTGCAAAATTTACAGAAAATTAAATACTGTTTTCATTTTATTTAACGGTATTTATTTGTTAATTTTGCATTGAATAGTCAAAGGCGTAGGCGATACAATTTCATAAATGAATTTGTAGAAATAGCCCGGGTAAATAGGAATTTCGTAAAAAGAAACTTACTTTTTAAGTGTATGAGTTTAACTTTGACTCACTGTAGCTATTGTTTCAAAATGTATTTTGTGCTTCAAACGATTGGAGTGTGGCACAATTTTGTTGGTTGTTTCGACCCACGATTTTATTTCTGATAGTTGCATTTTCTATGTAAATATTCCTTTTGAACAATTTACAAGTGAGAAACTTTATTTTGTTTCCGATAGGTATCGCATTCTCCACTTTTTCAATCAATTAGGAAAAGTGAAACAAAATTGAAACAGTTCTTTGATTTGCGGAAGGCTATAGGAGCGTTTGGAACTACTTTTGTAGCGAAAATAACGTTGATTTCCGATATAAAAAAGGTAAACTCGATCTCATATTGATTTAAAATTAAACCGTTTCTGTTAAAGCCTTGTGCTACAACGACGTACGTGATAAGTCTTGCAATTTTTAAGCTCAATCACACATGTCTTGCTCGTTTTACATTTTATAATCATTTTTTCTTTATATCTGCCTTTATAACAAAGTAGACGGTGATAATAATAGCCGCATTTCTTGACGTTTGATCTGATCCGAATCAGATCATGTTTCATGAAACGACAAGCAATAAAAATAACTGCTCGGAACAAAATTTTGATCCAAAAACAATTTTTTTAAATTTTTTGTTGTTGTTTTCAATGTAAATTATTGATTTGATCCGGATCACTATGCGTCAAAAAATGCGGCTAATATTTATTAATTTTTTTTTTCGTGAAAGTGTTCACTAAGACTGTGACCGAAACCTGTGATAAATATTTTTTAGTACAAATTTTTGACATTTATTTGAAAAATATTCTCCTACATTCACAAATTTTTATTACGCTGCCCAAATTGTGTAATAATTTTTTGAAGTATTCCCCTTCTGTCATATGTTGTTGTTCGATTTTAATGGCAAGCAATCCTTTTATACACTTCGAATTCGCTTTCGTTTTATATTATATACTGTAGGGTATGGCTGTATTTGTTAGAGCATAGAATAACAGGACAATGGTGCAATAATTCTCGCTAAAATTTTATTTCGATATAATTAGGCTTTTATACAGGAAGTGGGAATGTCATGGGTGGCCTCAAATCAAAATTGTAATGAAAACTAAAAGATATTGGAGTCAACCTAGTGCATAGAATTTAACATTTTAAATCAATCGATCAACTAATTCTATAATAGATTCAATAATCTGTCAGCCGATAGTGGTAGCTCTCACATTTATTCACTAGATCAATATGGCATATAAATAAGATTAACTTTTAGTTGTCATACACGGACAAATCATCTTACTAGAAGAAAATAATTGTCGGCAAGCTGCTGCAGTAGAAAATTATTATGTTGCTGCAAAGAATAGATTCTGTTATCGTATTGACTAGTTGACATTTTATTTTGATGATATAAAATGCTAAGGCGACCATGTTAAATGTCGATCGAACAATTATTCTGTTTGTGTCAAAAATTATCATAGCAAAATACCGTGATAATTTGGGTGTATGCGGTTGTTTCAAATAAATGTCAAAAATGTGTATACTAAAAAATATTTATCACAGGTTTCGGGCACAGTCTAAATTAAGAAAATAATTTAAAAAAAAAAAAAATAATTAAAGGGGTTAAACGAAATAGTGAAGCTATGACCACAAATCTAAAATTCATATTTTTCAGGAAAACGTTTTTGACATTAAGAATTACTCTTCGTATGATATTTAAGAATTTTTGTTTTTGTAAACGCTTATTACGGTGGTTTTTAGATGCCGAAATATTACAAGAAATTGATACAATACATGAAATCGAATACGGAGGTTTCGAATTTGAAATAATACGTAAAATTATGTCCTTTGCCCCGATTCCTTTTCCCGACCGAAATTATTATAAATATTTCGCCCAACAGCATTAGTTGCTTTCCAATAAACCAATCGGACCGAAATTATTATAAATATTTCGCCCAACAGCATTAGTTGCTTTCCAATAAACCAATCGCAAACACGCGCTAGCAAACCGCTAGTAGAAAGGTTTTTGTGTTCGCTCAGTGAACTACTCGTAACTGCTCTTGTTATTTTTCACGAGCAGTTAGAATGAGTTACGCATAATTTCGCCGCTAGACGGTTGAGTGTAGAACCGCTTAATAAACCGCTTTTTTAGGTCAAAAATAAAAAAATTTCTATCGCATTTGTCAATACATTGGTTAAGTTGTTAAAAAAAATTTATTCGAAAGTAAATATATAATATTACTGGATATTTGATAAATTAAACTCTTGTGTACGTTTCTATTGTACGTTCTACGTTAACTATTGATACAACTGATAAGATGTATATACTATATATATATATATATATATATATATATATATATATATATATATATGTATATCTTCGTTCCGGTTTCCATAAATATGAAATAAAGCCTTTAGTTTCGGCGAATGTACAATTTTTTTTAGTCTTCTCTGTCATTTTTTATTTATTTTATTTTATATATATTTTTATTTTTAATTGTTCGCCGCATCAAAGTTTTGACAGCAATTGCAAAACATAAGCGACACATCATCCATCTTAATCATTCCAATCGACCATAGCAAGGATAAAAACCTTTCTACTAGCGGTTTGCTAGCGGGTGCTTGCGGTTGGTCGATTGGAAAGCAATTAATATCATTATATACAGTATGAAGTTAAGTATAAATTGGTGCACAGTGTTTTAGCGTCAAAAAAATTTGAAATCGGATTGAAATAGTACAATGAAACTAATTTTTCAAAAGCGTTTTTGATATGGTAATAATTTCAGTTCATTTCGCTACACTTTTTTTAATGCCAGAAATGAACAGATTCGGCGAACCTTTTATGCCTAGTTTCATTAAATTTGTGGAAAGCGTGAAATTGTTTAGGGGGTAACTTTAATGAATATATCAATTGCACAAACACACATAACATTCGGTGCATAAAAAATTAAGAATTTACGAAATTAGTTGGGCCTGATGGAATTCACAAAAATATAATAAAATTACCATCAGTTGATGGTCGAAATGTCATTTTTATTGGTTAATATCGTTGGTGGTGGTGTCATTATTCCAGTATAACGACCTTGAATTTGATCAAGATCAAATTAATCTGATTTGTACCTATACTGTGACTCAATTTGTTGTTGTTTGTTTATTTGTTGTTGGAGTGTACTTGCCTTATAGAAGTATCGTTGATGTTTAGCAAAGATATATTGAGTGGCAATGATCAGGTTTTGTTTGTGGGTGTTTTAGTCTACCAAACATTTCTTGCTAAATTGACGACGATTTTATGGATTCTTCACAAGACAACCCATCTAACTATACATATTCTAGATACCTTCGCGAAATTTGGGATAGGTCTTCAACAATTATGTATTTTGGACCAAGTGTTTTCATCATTAAGGTTGATTCACTAGATTTGTCCATTGATCTCGTCAAGAAAATGACAACTTGAAGGAGTTAAAAACCGAGTTAAAAATATGTTATCTCTCTTTTGTGTCCAGCGAGATAAGATATTTTTCTTGACGAGCTCAGTGGACAGATCTGGTGAATCAACCTTTAGGGTCCATTGATATAGAATTTTGTCCGAATTTGGCAGGACATTCTATTACTTACCACATGCCACTTTTAATTAAATTTTATTTCGTAGATTATGATTATAATAATTCTGTGAGGTATTTAACTATCGCAAATTATGCAGAGAGTTAAATTCGTCAACGATTTTCTTTACAAAATGCGAAATTTCGTTAAATCCGAGACAATTTTTTTCGCTCCGATCAGTAGAGTTTACAATACCTGTGAACTTGGTGTTATTGTTTCGTGTAATCTAACTTTTACAAGTAATAGCAGGGAATTTTGTGATACATTCATTATAAAATCCCCGTACGTTACTTATGTTATCAGTTCTGGAACATGGCTGGATGATATGGGATCCAATTTATCAAACGCATTCTGAATATAGAACTTAAAGTATACAAAAGCAACCTTGATTTATGCATTGCCACGTTTACCTAATTTGAACCATGGTATTGTTAGCGAGTAGACGTAAAATAGACTTTGCCGTATTTCCTCGTGATATTTTGTTTGAAAATCGATTACGCCGATTTGCTTGAGAATTTTTAGATCACGTTCTGATTTTTTGCGTATTCCATTTTGTAATAACAACTTTAGTAATACGGAATCACTTTTAAATATTTTTAATGCATTGAAGCTGCATACATGCTATACATTTCTGGTGAAAAAATGTACACCACGAAGTTAGCTAGTTAGTTTTTAATACTACGTTAGTTAGTTTTTAATATTAAATGGATTAAACTGTAAAACAATGATTCGTCGACAATTTTAAGGCACAAAATGGTAAAAGGTTGACTGTTTGCCTTCTATTTTTTACATAGGTCCTATAGAAATAGTCATTAATTCACATTCATTGTCGTTTAAATAGATGTGGAAGCTACGAGTATTTTTTAATAAAATTAATTTTGTTCAATATTTCAGGTTTTTAAATTTAATTTTTAATACAAATTTTAATCATTTATTTAAAAGTTTGCTTGGAAGGATTTTTGTTAAAAACAAATAATGTTCAAATAAGTTCAATATACAAAACCCATTGAGTTTTATAGTACCACTCGATATCGTAGCTAAACCCAACATATATGTACATATTATACTCCACGTTAAGAAGCGGAAGTATTCAGTTAAGCTGGTTTACATTTTCAATTTTCGTATAATAATTTTAAATGCTAATTATTGTAAGTACCCTTAAGCTAACCTCTTAGTTTACCTCAACTTTTATTTTAATCTTACCGTCAAATAAGTTCAATTCCGCTAGTATAATTCAATGTTGCAACAAATAAATCCTTGATAATTTTTCGAGTATTACTAACATTGAACGATTTCTGGTACAGACTTGAGATAAAACGTTAACCTAGGTCATTACTGCGGTATAAACGTGTTTAAAAATCATTAGATTAATAATAATTATACTTTTTGAAATTGTTCAAAATCTCAACAAGGTTAACCAAAAATCGGTTTTGCCTATAAGGACAAACAATTTAGTGAATGAACTGAAACTCATTAATCGTACAAGGTCACGATATTTTATTTGATTTACATCTGATTGTTGTACACCATAATACCAAATATTAATATTTATTTCTTCTCTATTTTCAGATACACAGGCACAGTAATTGGATTTACACCTATAGAATTCACCAAAAAGGTTAGTAACAAGTACATAAATTACTTCCCATAGATTAATCGTAAGATTTACACAAATATTAACTAAAATATGTACACGTTTGATTTATTTACACTTTTAGTTTTTTTTTCTTTGTTTTGTTTACAATTGAGGAGAGAAAATTGAAAGATTAAATAAATATTTTGTTTTATTCGGTAATCTTTAAGTTTATTCTATTTGTTGTAATCTATAATAATATGATGATAATCCGGTTTGATCTTGAACATACACATTTTTTTTTATCGTGAATCAAACTGACTTGAAAGTGAAGCGCGATTTGTGTTGTGTTGATGAACCGTTTTAGTGAAAAATTTGATTGACTTATTTGCGATATATGTATGTATTTAACAAGATTGTTGTTTGATGGTATTAGAAATATGTTTTACGGTGGAAGAGGAGAATTCATTACAGGATATTTGCCAACTTTATTTTTTAAATATTTGTCTTGTAAGTGAATTGTTGGTTAATACAATACTATATATGCCAAATATATTATAGGTTGGGCTGGAAGTGTATGGATTTATTGGTATCAAGTTGATTTAAACCGTTTTGTTTGTTTTAGATAATACATACTTTAGTTTTTTCAGTGAAGAAAGAAATACTTTTGTTGTTGTGTCGTTGGTTGGGCAAATACAAATTTTAAATAGTGTGTCTAAAGATTTTATAGAATAAAAAATCGAATGAATGTGTTTTCATATTAAAAATTGTAAATGTTTAAAGTTTACCAAATTTCGTTTGGTCATTTTCAAAAATTCAGTCGCAATTTCTGCAGCAAAATAATCGCAATTTCACGTTTGAACTCAAAAATATTTGTAGATACTAGCTCATACACATATGTCCCTTCTTTCGAAAATATGAAGCCAATTGTTTTCTAATAATCCTTTTTGTCTTCAAATATTTCAATTTTCTTTAATTTTAAGGTCGCTTCTTTTTATCCGTTTTTTTTTGGTGAATCAAACTTTATGTTTGCGATCTGCATTAATTCGAAAAATCGATCTTTTTGAAAAAATTGCAACATTTCTTTAGGAAGCAGTATCATATTTTAAGCTATTACGTATTATCAAATTACTAAACTATATGTTGCTGTTTAAAGTTTATAAGATAAAATTTCATTGAGTTTCAAAATTCCATAAATAGATCTTTTAATAAAAGGCGATTTAGCTAATCTTTAAACAAACTAAAAAGTAACCTTTTTGAATCCAAATTCATAAAATCATCAACACTTAATTTATACATTCTTCCGATCTCAATGCAACAATAATTTACAATCTTATTTTAACTAAAAAGTCAATTAAAAGATCAAACGCAATGTGAAAATCAGTGTTAACTGAACTACAAACATCTGCACTTTCAAAATTTTAATTTCGATCAAGTTTAACAAATTTTAGCAATCGAATTTTATCAAAATTTGAGTCAGTCCAATACCGACCAAGTTTGGATATGTGTGCAAAAAAAAAATTTTGTTTAATGGTTATTTGCGTAGCAAGTATGGCAGTAAGTACTTGTTGTTTTCCAGGGTGGAAATTCAAGGTTCAAGGTGAAGGTGAAGTCGAAGGCTTTCATTTTCGATCATTTTTCAAGACAAATGACTTAAATAACGTAAATCCAAAAAAAAACCACGCTGGCCTACAAATGCTATTGATTTCTTCTTAATCATAGAGCATTAGTTCGAAACTGGATTAAATTGTCTTACATTTTTCAGAAAATATTAACATCAAATAAACTAAAAATAGTTTATTTCTTTGTATCAGGCCTAGCGCAGAAAGTGGCCTGCTTTGAAAATAATTTGTTTTCTACTTGTTATAGTTGCCATGAATGTATTTTATTTTAGTTTCCATTGCTGCTACTTTTTAGAAATGTAGTGTCGATCTATCTACTTTTTTGAAACCGAACTTTAAATGTCTAAATTTTAAGACCGGAATCGGCTTACCGTGCCGTTACTGAGAGGCTTTTCGAACCATACTTTTAATTTACTGGTGAACGTTGCAGGAGGTCAGCAGTTGACAAGAAATCGTTTTTACGCCTGCCGATGTCTGTTGAACTGTATACAATACATCGACGACATCCCTGTACATTCGACGAGTTTAAATATAATATTAACTTTAAAATAGAAATATTCTTAAGTTTTGTAGTTTCTTAAAAATTCGAAATCTCCCTTGTGAAGTCTAAGTTTTGTAAATTAGACATTTTCTTAGAAAGTGATGCAATGTGTCAAAATTATACAATAAAGTGTAGCTTTTCTCTAAACTGGACGAAGAAACTGGAAAAATAATGTATCAAAAACACAGACAATAAAATGGATTTATTCAAGGAAGCATTTTTCGCAATTAAATTCCTTAGTTTGAGCTTTTGTAATCTCAAATTATAGAACTTAGCGGCTTTTCCATGCAATACGAAGAACGTTCCTTTACGTAACAAATTAAAACAATATTTCAAATTTGCTATTGTTTTGTTTTTCTGATTTTAATATATAATTTAAAAGAAGAAGCTTTATTCCTTATAATAACACTGATTTTTAAAAATTCTTTAGAGACGATAGATTTTATCGGATAATAGTTGTTAAAAAAGAACCGACGAAACAGAAATCGGAAATCGATCTTCTAAACCAATACTGACTTACCAGAAAGAAAATGTTTTTTCACTTAATTTACATTACAAACTAACTAAATAAGTTGTTTTTATTATATAATTTTGAAGGGACCAAATAAATGTAAACAAAAAGGGGTTTGAATTATTTTTATTTATATTGAGCCAATTCTTAATATTTACACAAATTATTTTATTGGTATAGGGCTCTTTATTTTTACTTATTTAAGCTTGCACTTTCAATCCCAATTCGAGGTAGGGTTTTAGTAAACTAAAATGTGATTTTTTAACAATAACGTCTCAGCATAAACGATTTTTCGCAAAAATTACCTGGTTAAAGCGTTTCCATGTAGAAAGGTTGTAACGGGAGGTCCATCTAGCGTTTGCAATTTCAACTACCGGTTATTTCGAGTGTGGCAACATTTACGTCATTCGTGTTATTGACATTTATGAAATGAGTCGCTTTATGCTTGAACAAAATTTGGAAATATTAAAAACTTACTTTCAAAGTGGTGAGTCTTCTACCCAAACTGTAAGAAATTTACGTGGAAAATTCAGTAGGAAATGCATACAAGGGAATTTGTGGATCAATTTGTGAAGCGAGTTTTTTGTGGGGAGCCGTTAATGGTAAGTGTTACGCTAACCAATCCAGCGACTATCCAAGACTTGAAAGATCAAATCGAAGTTGCCATTGATGAAATAAGAGCCCATACAATCGAAAATGTTCTGAAAAATTGGGTTGACAGAATGGGGTTCTGTAAAGCCAGCCTTTGAAGTCATTTGAATAAAATTGTGTTCTATACTTAATAGCTATGTATATTCTTTCTAATAAAACAAAACGCTTTGAAAAATATTCATTCTTCTTTGAATTTAGAGTCAAATTAAATTGCAAACGTTATATGGACCACCCTTTACAATTGAATAAAAATAAAATGAGTATGAGATAAAACTTATATAAATAAATCATACATGTTGCCAATATAAGCATAATCTTCCACAATATTAATCGAATTTTTATTTGATTTAATATGTAACATTTCCAAAATCGATATTTTCCTCCCTCCTTGGTTTCTTTATCGAGAATTTTGACGTTATCTAAATAGATTAAATGATTTGAATTTTTCAGATGGCGTGTAAGTGCACTAATATTTGAATTTAGATCTTTGTTGGTGTCATATCTGTCTTGATAAATTTGTTTTTTTTCCCAAAAATTGTTTCGCCTGTCCAGTATTCGTAGCGTTATAACTACAATGGACTTGATAAACCACATTTGAGTGCTTTTTTAAGGGTACCTTTTCTTTAATTTTGGAAAAATTATTTCCATTTAGGCTTATGGCTTCACATCCCACAATTTTGAAATTATAATTCTGGAACAAACGTTTTATATATGGAATCGCCAAAAAGTTTGTGATTTCATTTTAATTTTAATTTAGAAGATAACGATCGTATTCATATTCGAAACAATTTTATAAATATTTTGACAAATTACAAAAACAGCACACACATTCAAAATTTGATACCAAAAGAAAGAAGAATTATAACATACAGTGCTGGCCACAAATTTATCACAAACCACAATAAAAACAGTTTCAGTTATAGTTTGTTTCAAACCGGACAATATTTTAGCAAATTTTCGGATTTCTGTGATCTTTGTGACATTTTTTAAATTTAAAGAAAAAATTCTAAAGTATTTATAAATTTCATATAGTAGTAATACATTTAATAACAAAAAGTGTAAATATGAGAATTGCGAAAGGTCAGTGGTGCTCAGAAACGAAAAGGCACGTTGTTATGCAAATGAAAGCACAAAGTCAGACTATTTCAGAAATTTCTCGAACATTAAAGTGTCCAAGAATCTTTCTATATAACACAATACCACGCATAGGAACTTCTGGAGTCACTAAAAATTTGAAACAAGCTTCTCGAGCGCTGAAAACTTCGTAAAGTGAAAACCAAATAATGCATCAAATATCAGCTAATTAAGAACTCGAGCGCGATACAAAAGAATTGGCATTATGTGTGTCTTCCAGAACGGTAAGGCACCGCTAAAAATTGCAAATAATTCAAGTGGGTGCATAGCCCAGTGTAAACTCCTCGTGTTAAAAAAAAAAATTGAAAGCCAGATTAGGCTTTGCGAAAGAGTACTTCAGAAAGCCACTTAACTTTTGGAAAAATGTACTCTGGAGTGCTGAATTAAAGTTTTGTAGATTCGGTTCTGATGGAAAAAATATGTATGGCGGCCCCAAAATATGCAGCATAATCCCAAATTTTCAAAACCGTTAGGCATGACAATAGAAACGTGTCTTTTCCTAGTATAGGGCTGGCCCAATAATAAAAATTGATAGCAAAATGAATCAAAATATTTATAAAAGTATTATGGAAATTTATAAAAGTATTTTTGCTGCAGAGATTACCAAAAATTCATAGGCCGAATGTACCATAGAGACTAATTATAATTTCGATAAATAGCCTGAAATAAGTTTATGAAAACATTCATTTATTTTAAATTCTGAAGGTTTCAAAAACAAAATTAATAACGTTAACATCCCAAATTCCATGTCCCTAAATTCAATGTTACCATCCCAAATTCTCCAGATGTTAAATCTTTGTTTAATGTTGATAGCCAAATTGTACGAAATAAAAATATAAAGAAAAATTCTAAATCTAAATTAACAAAAATTCAATTTTTTGCTGCTTTAGATATTGTTTTGAACAATTCAGAATTTTCTTTTGATAACAAAATTTATAAACAAACTTTTGGCTCCCTTATGGGTTCTTCCATAATTCCCATATTAGCAAATTAAGTAATGGAAAATTTAGAAATTTCAGTATTAAACTCTTTGGACTTTCAACCATTATTTTACTTTAGATATGTGGACGACATAATTACTGCGGTACCGATAAAAAAAATCGATTATTGTTTAGGAGCTTTAATTCAGCAACTAATAGAATAAAATTTACTTTAGATAAAGATGTAGATAACAAAATTGCTTTTTTGGACATTTTGTTAATTTACGAACCAAATGTCAAAAATTCTTGTAATTGGTACATACCTATGGTCAGCCATATGTGTAAATTTTCATTCTTGGCTTCCCACCTCTTATAAAATTAACACTATACAAATTTTAAATTGTCGGATGTGCAGGCACAAGCCTAAATGGAAATGTTTTTCCAAAATTAAAGTCCAGGTACCTTTAAAAAAATAATCAAATATGGTTTACCAAGTCCGTTGTAGTTGCACTGCACGTATATTGGACAGACAAAACAATTTTTGGAAAAAAGAAATTATCATCATAGAATACAAATATTAGTGCACTTACACGGCATCTGGAAAATTCAAGTCATTTAATCAATTTAGATAACGTCAAAATTCTCAATAAACAAACCAATTTTAGAAAAAGATCGATTTTGGAAATGTTATATTAAATCAATTAAAAATTCGATTAATATTGTGGAAGATTATGCTTATTTTGGCAACATGTATGATTTATTTATATAAGTTTTGTCCCGTACTCATTTTATTTTTATTCAATTGCACAATCATCCTTTCTACAGGAAGACGCTTTAGCCAGGAAATATTTTCGAAAAATTGCCTAGGCTGTGCGTTTAAATGAAAAGGTAAAGGTTTTTAGTAAAATAATGTTTGAATGTTTAATGTGAAATTTTTATATAAAAAGGAATTTTGGAAATAATTTTCTTTATGCTTGGGATTGATGGCGCAAGCCTAAATAAGTCGAATTTTATGAACTTTACTATGGGGGGCTTTACTATGCAGTTCGATGACTGTTTTAGGTATATTCATTTTTAAACAAATTATTTTATTGGTATTAGGGCTCTTTATTTTTACTTATTTAAGCTTGTCAATTGGCCTTTTAGAAGCAATTTTAGACGTTACAATGTAGTTTTTTTTTTGCAAAGTCACCGCATGATTCCTATTTAAATAACAAAGTGACCAGTTTCCAGTGTATTTAAACAATAGTGAGAATTAAATATAAATAAAATCGAAAAAATTAGAAATATAGCATTTCCACGAAATTGCCCAAAGCCCCATTATGTACTATAACCAAACGAGAAATGACTTTGTTTACTTTTCTATGTATCATTTTGATATATTTAATGATTGGTATATATTTCGGACAACATTATTTAAATAAATCTATAAAGTTAAATAATTCAACATAATAAATCCTAAATACTGATTGACGTACTCTTCGTGAAAAGCAATTATTACTTAAATGTTATTTTCATCTAAAAATCAATTTTTAATTTTATTGAAAGAAAGAAATAATTACTTTTTGCCGTAAAGTACCTCTACACCAAACATATTCTTCTTATCTCAAACTGTGCAATTTGTATTAATATGTAAACAAAACGTGCACGAATAGAATATTGTATATATAACAGACAGTATGGATTATGTTCGAATAATTTTCTTAGAAAACGATAATTTTTACACTTTGTATGCGTTGGTAAATTATTAAACGCGAATTTTCGTACAACCGATGTGTTCAATTATCGCACTAATATTCAAGAAAGTTCGATATTTTTTTCAAGCGCAGCCAAATATTGTCTGTATACAACCAGAGTAAACAACGCAGTTATTGATAACTACAACCATACGTTGATGTTGATTATTATTACTGTGCAATTATGGTAGTAAGAAAATAATTTATTAGATCATACACATCATAAAACTTATGTCAAGGTTATGCACCTAGTAATATACAATTTTTCGCAAAGTACATAGCAATACAATCACTCAACTAATAATTATACCACGTGCGCAGAAGAGAAGTAAAAGTTATGATTTTTTTATGCTCATGTGTGTTTGTTATACAATTAAATGCCGCGAGCGTTTAAAAACGTTAATGCATGTCTAATTGTAAAATGTAGATTGAACGATCAATTTTTAGGTTATTAAACTTATCATAAATACGAGCAAGTACATAAATAGTAAGTCTCACCCGGCCATTGAACTATATTTAAATCAGTGTGTAGCATTAATGCTTCTTGCAGTAGAGATATTCCTTCATAACCGGTTAATCCCTCTTAGATACTTCTGTTTACCGTTGAGGCAGTTACTTTATTAATTTTACTTAAGATTAATTTGAAATTTTCATTATTGTTAAGTGTTCAGTTGAACATTTTTGAAACAAATTGGAATGCAAAACGCCTGCTTTTTATAGAAAATTTTTAATTGGAAATTAAAATTAGCGTTTGGTATCTTGATGTTATCGCGATTATTTTGAAAGGTTTTATAGTGTAGATGTATAATTTTGTGAATTCAAATGGGTCATATGAACGTTTCAATACTGGATAACTGTAATTCTGAATTTATATCAAAAGAACTAAAACGAATGGATTACGAGTATGTTAAGACAAAATTAAATAATATCGATATACTCGTAGTACCGTTAGAGGCGATGGATCCATACACATTAAGTCACTTAATGATTATCTAAAAGCATTTTATTACGGTCAATTATTAAGACTCGTCTTAATTGACCACTTATAATCACAATTGAGACCAAAACATGACTTATGATTTTCTTAAAATCGCTGAACTTTCAATAATATACATATAGTATTACAGATCTTAATTTAGAACATATAATTTCCAAATCCGCTACTTTACTAGATATAAAAAAACTATTAATTATAATATTCAAGTATTCTACTGCACCAATAATACTTTTAAATTATTTTGAATAACATTGAAAAAAAAAATACTTAACCGGTTTTTTAAGTTGTTTTATTAGAGAAATGTAAAGAAATACAATTGCGTGATAAAAAAACTATAAATTTATGCGGTCAATTGCCTTTTTGAAAACATATGTTTATAAAATAAGAAATCGATGTGTATTATGTTTTATCTAGGTAGAGCGTACGGACCAATCGAAGATAGCAAATAAATAAACACATCCAATGTTACCACTTTTACTTGTTGATTCTTTCGTTTAAAGCACAAGCTTAAATTTCGCAACTTAACTAAAAAATTGTACATTTTATTTTCTAATCTCTTTTCAAATAGCGTAAGAATATATATACAATAAGAATAATATTCGGATCTTAATAAAGGTAATAAGAGAAAAGATGATTTGCAACAATCTCATATAAAGTAATTAATTTATTAAAGAAGTACTTCGTATAATGATACATTTGTATAAATATTTCCACTTTTACTTGAAAAGTGAAATTTGTTTTGTTGTATTCTGTTATAAATTTTTTTTGTCTTTCTGCGAATAACTTCATGGCGCGAAACGGAAATCTACAAGTAATTTTCGTTTTCTTTAATGATTTTTGTTTCTTTTTATGCTACTTGGGCTGTTTACAAGAAACAAATCTATACAATTCTAATGTTTATGTTACTGACCTAACAAATATGGAAACCATTTATTTCGATTCTTGCAAGAAGGCAGTTTATCCATTCGTGCAACATTTGTAGACATTTGAACTGTGATTTTTCTCGAAATTGGTCTAACTTACAAAAATGATGACATAACTGTTAAATAATTCTTTATATGTCGTACAATATGTTCGCTAAAGGCCAAAAATATTAAAAAAATTCAAATAACGTTTACAGTGTTCACCAAAATCTTCTAGTGTTTCCGATAACGCAAGTTACTTGAAATCGTTCACAAATTGTTTTTGCGATTTTCGTCAGTCAGGTTCTGGCGACTCTGGGCACCTTATCATAAACTTAATTTTCTTTGCCTTCTTTGCTTTGAATTAGCCGACTGTTTTATCCGATTTAGTTCAAAATTAAGAAGCTACCATTTTTTAAACATAAACTACATCTCTTAGGGATAACCTTAAAAGTTTGAAACCGGTATTGAAAATACTTTCACCACTTTGCAGATTTGGTAGATTTGTAAGAGGTGGTGATAGTTTATTTTCTACAATACTAAAGCAACTCCTTTTTTGTTTTTCATTTATTTTATTTTCGCCAAGCATAATGTTTACGTGTAACAATTTAAATTACCGTTGAATGAATTTACGAAGAAGATGAATTCAAAATGAGGTCGTTGCTGGTTGACAGAATACTAGTTGATGATGATTGAGCTCGTTTCATTGTTCAAATTAACATGAAGTTGCAGTTGTCGTTGACCAAAGCTTTGAGAAAAAAGATAGAGTTTTACTTGGTTGAATTAAGCGATCAATCTAAATAAGGGAACCTCATTTGTTTTAAAATTGGTTGCAGTATTCTTGGATATTTTGTTATGGTTTATTGGATTTCACAATAGATTCGATTATCGTAAAGGCCAACAATTCTTGCCAAGAGTCTGCTTGAGATTCTCGATATTATTTAAGTTTTAAGTGGCGTTGCGTTGCGTTGCGAGTAGTATTGTGATACTGAGAAGAAATCCTCAAACTTTAAGATTAATATATTTAATATTATTTTATTGCTCTTCTAAATTTGACCTTTTGAGTAGCTTTCAGCTTGCTTGATATTGAATTATTTGAGGTTACTGACATTATTCAAAATTTTCGAAATTATTAGAAATTTTCTGATTAATTCTTTGGAATTTATGTTTGGTTTACTTAGCAATATGCAGGCAAGATATTCAGGATTATTCAAGTCATACAATTTCGATATTTTTTTGAAAATTTGAGGTTATTAGGATTATCCAGATTCTTTCGATTTATCATTCTAGAATTATTATTCTAGGCATTGGGTTGTATGCTATTATTATTTGAGTTTGATTGATTTTTTTGAGTTTTTGAAAAATCGCTTCAGGATATCGACATTATTCAAGTTTGTCATCTAATTATTCGAGAATATTTGAAAATTATCATGATCCCTCGACATATTAATAATTTCAAACTTTTCAGATTAGTTTGGCATTTTTGAGTCTATATTTATAATTGCTCAGTGTTTACTTTAGTGTTGTCCATTAGTAAAACGAATTATTTAGATAACGGCCAATTTATAATAAATACTCCCTGGCTGGTGAACTGTGTTTTTAATCAATTGGTGATAAACCTTCAAAAGATGTAGCTAAATTCGAATTTATTCAGCTTAATTTTAAATAATGTAAGGCTGTATTTTTTTATTTGAATGAAAAAGCTTTGCAGATTAAATCCAGATTATTTGGTTAATACAAATGGCAGTTAGTTGGTTACCAATGTAAAATAGATTTAATGACGGAATCGTTTATGCTTATCATATGATTTAGAAACAGGAAAAACAACGGTAAAGCGTGTTGGAACCAGGTAAGTAGCCTAGCATCTTCAAACAAAATTTTCTAAATTCGTTTTAATCAATGGAAATCTCTTTGGGGGAATTGTTTATTCCGCGTAATTAATGAATTCATGCATTTGACAGGGTCAAACCAAAGAGCTGTAATATCAAGAGCAACGAAACTGAAGGAAATTTTTCATACAAAAAATGGGTAACGCAATAAGTTCTACAACCTTATAACTCTAGTTATGTTTATCCAATTCTAGAAGTAAAACAATAGACAAACGGGAAATTTAAGGCAGAAACGATTGATTAAAAAAACATTTTTGTTGTCACTCCTAGTACAAACCAAAAATGGTTATTCGTTGGTGCGATATTTGATTACATTTTTTATTCTGTTTCGGCACACTTGGATTCTATACTCTTTGGTCAAACTCTCTTTGCCTGCAATAAACTAATCGTTTTAAGTAGCAAGTAATCCTTCAACTTTTTATCGAATGAAACAACTCCTGGCTTTTGGTGGAGGTGTAAAATTAAAAACTTTCGTTAATTCAAAATTTTCAAAATTCCCAGTTTTTTTATATGAGCTAACATGTTTATGACTTTGAATGCCCTATAAAAGTTCTATAAGGAACTGCTTGGTTCAATTATATTTATTGATCGCGTAATCACAGTATCTAACCAAGCTGATTCTAATTATAAAGGCTTAATCGTCCCCACACTCCAAATGAATAAAGAACCACTTACAAGCATTTTGATAAAAAGTGGTATCTGCTCTCCCGTCCACTCGCCGCAACCTAATAACAAATTAGAATGAAATCTTGTTTGTTTATTTTGTGCATTCTGTTCTGGGACTTGTGCTAATTCCAACTCATTTGCTTATGTAGAGGTAGACTAATCTGCTTATACATTGCTCTTAGCCTTCCCATATAGCGCACTGGTACGAATGAAAACTCGGTTCATAAGAATTTTGTACACAAACATGGGGCCGGGGCCTAGGTGTGACGCCAACACTGAAGTTCGTAATCGGATTTTTTTTTAATAAATTTGACATTTTATTTCACATTGTTAAATTAAGCAAATTCCGAAATTTTATTTTGTAATCCGAAAATTTTATAATGTGTACTAAAGCTTAAAATAGCCCTGTTATTTATTTAAATTTCATATAATGGATCAAGAAAATGAAACATTCAGGATTTGAGATTAATTTGAAGTTGTCATGCAATTCTGAATAGTATAATTCATTTAAGGGGTTAGGTCACTCTAGCGGTGGAAAAAATAATCAAAATTCAGATAAAGGTTCTTTATTATAAAACTAATGGACTGTAAAAATTAATTTTTCCAAAGCGATACAAAATTAGATTAGGCTTTTCTTTGATGAAGCCTTTTTTTAGGGTGCACGACCATTGCAACTTTTAAGTTAGAATGAAAAACAATTTTGTTTGCGATTATACAATATATGAGAATAACTTCAAAAATATATAGTTTTGAACTTTCTTTAAAAACGCGCCATTTTTGCAAAAATCGATTTATCAAAAAAATATCACGTACTTCTGCAGTTATTCTCATATATAATCGGAAAAAATTTTGTTTTACATTCTAACTTAAAAACCTGATCCGGCCGCCTTTAAGAAAAGGCTTCATCGAAGGAAAGGTGTACAGCCCGCTCTAGCCTTGCGTTTGGATCTCGCCGCTGACCAAGAATTTAATTAATTAGTAACAACATGCTTTACCAGACAAAAAAACCATATATGATTTTAATATGTTCCGAAGATTGTAAGAGAATTCAATCCACTTCAATCTTCTCATCAGGCCGCGGCGACTGGACTGAATATACCACAATTTACATTCTATATATACAGAATGTGCTATGCTTTAAGCACTAGCGAATCATACTAATACAGATGAATTCTCTTACAATTTTTCTTCTTCACGATATTCACACAGCTCTATTTCTGTGTACGCTAATTTTACTTTATTAATTTTTGTTGAATGTTAATTAATTCATGTAATTTCTAATATGCTACCGGTGATTAGACCTTTCGTTGAATTACTGTTCGTTGAATTATTGTAAGAGAATTCATCTGTATCGCGCAGCGATTGCTGTAATGTAGCAATCACTTTTACATAGTAAAGAAATGTAAGACAGATTTTCCATAGTAACAAAAAAATAAAAAAACCATAGACCCATTTAAAATATTTAATTCAAGTATATTGGCTGCAATGTAAACCAAATCGTACAGCCGCGATTTTGCTTAAAGCGATGAAGAAAATTTGAATTGTTGCTAGGCATTGGCGGTGTCCATTGGCAAAAAGTGTGACAAAATTTGCAGTAAGCCGTTTAATTTTAGGAACTAAAACTACTTTTATATAAACTTTTATTTATGTATTTACATAAATAATAACTTGCCTTTCTGGACCAAGTTTAAACATTATCTCAAAGTATTTCTTTTTTACAATTTAAATTGAGAGTGTTGTGATAGTTTCAAATTCGGGTGGTTTGATATTTTGATTATACAACTCAAAACACGGGGTTTTTGCATTTTTTACTTGAATATGACTGTAATCCAAATGGTGCACAAGCTGCAAGACACAAACAAGAACAATAATCATAAATTATTAATCTTCCTTTATTATACCAAAATTAATACTTCCAAAATTAATTAAAATCATTATCGAAACACGATTAGCATAAGTACTTTCACCAATATTCTCATCATCTTCGTCATACTCGTGGTATCGGCATTGTGGTTATTTCGTAGTTGTTTCATTTACCTCCGTCATATTTTCGAAAATCGATGTGTTAAAGAAGTCGTCTTGGTCAACAAATGACACTTTTAATTTATTAGACTTCTATTTTGCACACTAAATTAAAACTTCTATCTTAGTGTTATCAGAGTTTTCAACAAATACTCACGATCCACCATCAGAGAAGTTTCATCAAAATTCGTATTCAAAATTGTGTTCAATTCCTCTTAGAGGTGGGTTGAGACGATGTATTTTCGAAAATATACCGAGAATGACGATCTAATTCTGCCTTTCTGCATTCTCTAGCACCTTCTGATATTTTTATGGTTAAGCGTTTATTACTTTATTCTTCATTCGGTGACGCTTGTCTTGTTGCGATTTCAGCCGGTTATTTTAAATATGAACTCGTCATCTCTCTTTTCTCCATTTTGTCAATGTACGAAAGGCGATGAGTCATACAGCACATAGACTGCTAGTTGAAATAGAACATCATTTGATTCTAGGCCTAGATCGCATTAAAATAATGATTAACTAAATAGGCTGAAAAATTTCCATTATTGACACATATCTAGGTGACACAGTAATGAGTTGTCATTTAGTTTGCATGATTGATGTATTCTGCATTTTGTGAAGAATGGATAAATTAATTTCAAATCCGTGGTGCAATTCATTTGCATCTTTATTTGAAAGGCATATCAACACAGATGACAACTTCAAAAATGATTGAAAAATTCTTGATATTGTATTGAGTGTGATCGTAAAGTGAAGTTGAATGAAATTATCGATATGGTAAAGATTTCAAAAGAAGGTGTAAAAATAGCTTCCTCTAACATTTGCATATGAAAAAACTTAAAGCAAGACGAGTATCGCGTTCGCTCTCTATCGATCACGAACTCAACGAGTGGCTTCACAGAAACGTCTGAGGATTTTTTTTTTTTTAAATCTTGAGTTAAACATTAAATAAATACGTTGCCAGAAATGTTGCGTTTTATTATCAACATTGGACATTTTTTAGCCCATATAGGGATCGGAATATGTGGTGTTCAAATTCTATCGTTTTCTGGGATGACATGTTGTTCGATATGAAGAAAAGGAAGAGTTTACATTATGAAAAAAGGAAATAGAATACAATTTTATTTTTGAATCAAGAGACATAAATTCTATCGGAAATGAATGGAAAGCGATGTTACAATATGTCATCCCTACTAGATAACTGCGCAAATATATTTATCATCAGTTGTTTAAATCCCAAATTAAGTCAAACTAAATATCTCGAAATTGTAAATGAAATAGATGTGAAAGGTATTTTAAATAAGGAGAAAGAGAATTAAAACAAATAATACAATTTTAAAGTGGATACATTATTTCTATTCTATTCCCTTTTCTAAATATTTACGTTAACAAATACTGCATCATTTTAATATAATACTCTCCGTTTATTAGAGAGTACTCTCTTTTCAATATAGAATACCTATAAATAATGAAAACAAAAACAAGAAAAATGTTTTATGCATTTAGTATAGGCTGTATTCTTTCACATGAAAGGCAATAATTTGCATATATCTAAATAATTTATTATATTTTGAAAAATGCAAGAAAACAACAGTAATCAGGATAGTGTTGGTCATGTCAGTAATGTGATGTAGAACTAGTGACAGGTATAACTGAGAAGATAAAAAATGGGATATACAGAATAACTAATAAGAGAGGACGACCACGTAGTAAAGTTTGGGAACTATTTGGCCAAATTGAAAGAGGTGAGGGAAACATTATAACAGATTATGTAGTTTGTCGAAAATGTATGAATGTTTATAAATACAATTCGAAAAGTACCTCAAATTTATTGAAGCATAGATGTTACTTAGTTAATAGCATGCGTACCGAAACTGAACCCACGTCGCCAGTTACAAAAAAAATGAAAAGTGAAACTATTTCGAAAGCGACGATGTGGTTAGTAGAAGATTGTCGACCGTTTCAGACCATTGATGGGAGTGGATTTAGAAAGTTTGCTAAGCATTTAATAGAAATAGGCAACAGACATGGAAATATCGATGCAAACGAATTATTACCACATTCAACTACAATTTCTTGCAATATATCTAAAATAAAATTTAAGTTGATGAGTAGCTTAACCCCAGATTTAGAATGTGTAAATAAACAAGGATTCGCCATTACAACAGATCTATGGACTGACAATTTTATTAGAAAAACTTATATATCAGTAACAAGTCATTTTGTAAAAAATGGGCAATTAATCGAAATTCTATTGGGAATGAAATCTATGAAAGATGAAAGAACTACGGCTGACAATGTCTTAAACAAAACAAAAGCTATTCTTGCAGAATATAAAATGAATTTATCCGAAAATGTAGCAGTGGTAACTGATAGAGGTAGTAACATGATAAAGGCGTTCGAAAATTATAATCACATTCGATGTTCAAATCATCTATTGCACAATGTATTAGAAAAATCCTTTAAAGATGTACCTGCCATATTAACAGTAACAGAAGAAAGCAAAATTTTGGTAAAATATTTTAAGAAAGCGAGCCTAAATCATCATTTAATAACAACTTTGAAAAGTTTCTGTGTAACCAGATGGAACACGGTATACTATATGTTAGAATCCATTTTAAACAATTTTAGTGAAATAAATAATATTTTACAACAACAAAATGAAATAAACAGAATCACATTTATTAATTCCAACTACAACGTGATAAAGGAATTAGTTCATTTTTTAAAACACTTCGAGAATATATCAAAAAAATTAGAAGGTTCATCATATCCAACTATACATTACATTATACCCAGTATTGAATTTTTAAAAAAGTGTTGTATTTGCAATGATCAAGATTCGGAAGTCCTACATGATTTAAAATTAAAGATAACCAACTATATAGAAGAGGTCTGGTTAAAAAATATCTCACATTTTCATGAAATAGCCACATTTTTATTTTCCCCCACAAATAAATTAAATTATTTCAACGCGATAAAAAGAATTGAAATCAAAGAAAAATGTAATCAGCTAATAAACCTTTCGTCAGATGAAAATCTAATTACCAATACCCCAACAGTTTCTACAGATTTATCTGAGCTTTTCGGAAATTTTGTGAATCAACCAGTAACAACAACGGCTGATCTGGTTGATAGCGAGATCATGGTTTATGAAAATTTAAATGTATTGCTATCTGATGAATTCGATGTTCTAAATTGGTGGGAAGCAAATAAGCAGCAATTTCCATTGTTATATAACCTCAGTAAAAGAATATTTGCAATACCGGCCAGCAGTGCGCCTTCGGAACGAGTTTTTTCCGGTGCAAGACATTTAATTACCGAGAAACGATCACATCTTAGTTCAACAAACGTAAATGATTTAATGGTGGTAAATCATAACTTGAATAATGTTGATGAAATTTATCGATTTGAAGAAATTGAAGAGTAACCGCAACCAACAAAATTCATTAAATTTCAAATTTCAAGTGATTTTTAATATGCATTATATTTATTTTCATTAAAATCGAAATTGGAAAATGAAATTTTTCTTTAAACTTTTTTTGGTTTTTATGTGATGTATGTAATGTATTGATTTTTAATGAATTATAAATTCAAACTGTGTTGTTTTATTCCATATGATAACATCACACTTTTTAGATATGCCAAACAAAAATAATTGATTTATATTTGTATAATGTACTTGTTTAGAATCTACGGCTCCCCAGCCTGACGCAAAATAGTCACAGCGGTTACAGCGGCGAAAAAATCCCATTCGTTACTGCTTGCTCCCCTATATCAATGCGCAATATTTGCAGTGATAACAGCGACAAAAATTATTGTGGTCAGTGACAATGAAATTTGCAAGTGTTCACACATCGAAGTCCACTATATTCGCAGCCTTAAAACCGTACACTTGCATTTCGCGATGGTCTGTGGGCTTCTGTATTCAGCAACAAGATTTTGCACTTCAAAATATATTATAAATAGAGCTTCATTCGAATAATTCAAGCCACACAAAAATATTTGTTCCTTTTGATTTTTTTTTTTTTTTTTTACCAAGTACATACATATGTATTCTATATTTCAGAGCGAATACTCTCTTAAAATGGGAAACTACATTATTAGGGGAATATATTATTCAATTCTATTTCATTTTATTCATCCAACGAATATCGGTAGTAGGAAAAATTCGGAACTCTCTTCTTTATCTCTTTACTCTTTAGGATATTTTAATAAACAATATCTATGGCAGTAAAGCAAAACGAATATTGATGCATTATATAGTGTATTCTAAAATACGAATATAGATAATTGTATTTTTGAGCTGGTTTTTAATCCCTACTATCGTTTTGTATTAGAAGATTCTGAAGCAAAGAAAAAAAACTGAAGTTTTCCTTTTTATTAAGTAGGGCATGGTACATGGTTAGGCCCCAGTGTTAGTAAAATAGGTATAAGCCTTGTGTTTGTTATTCTATTTTATACGAATCAGAGATAAAAAAGAAGGATTTATCTAAAAAAATTACTTAAACCGATCAAACGTTTCGTTCGCGTTCTCTCTAAAATGCTCAGATCTCGCAAAAATGTGTGTGAATGGTTGGAGTCCAGAGTCCCTAGCGTTTGTTATTGTTCACAATTTCATAATTCGAAGAGGTTGTTTTATTTCTCATTAAGTCTTTGAGTTAATTTCTTTAGGAACTCCTATATCTGCTTTTGTGGTAACACTCCTTCATGATGTTCGAGTGTTGAAGTATTAAATCTGGTCAAACACAACAGTTCCTTTCTTCTTCAGTTTTTTTTACCTGAAAGAACAACAGCCGACTAAGATAAGTTTGTTAAATATTGATAATAATCCTTGTATCTATACCGGTTAACTAAACTTTAGTAATTAACTGCTTTACCGGATATTTATGATAGCATTTATTTTAAGTAAATATAGCCCGGGGGCTATTTCTGAATACGATACGAATACGAAAGTATAAGATACTTATTTGAATTCAGAAATAGCCCCATGAACTTGAGTGTGATAAACTGTTAACTCAGTAATTTTTTATAATAAAATTACAAATTACGTTTAATACCATCTAAAGTTAAAACATGTTCGTTTGCCACCTTCGATAAAATCAGTCGGTTTTAATTTTTTAGTATTAAACTAAATTAGTAACTTAGTTTACTAATTTAGTTAGTATTAAACTAAATTATAAATTAAGACCCAAGTTTTCGTTCGTCTTTCCAGAAGTTTTCTTCTTCTATGGAGTAATAATCGACTTATTTTGTAGCACACTCATATGTTATTGCTTGCTTATTTTAGTTTTGTAATCCAACAACAAATTGAGAACAATTAAAATACAGAAAAAAACAATTTTGTTTGCAAACGTAGTTTTGAAAAAAAAAAAAAAATCAGAAGCTTTTGAGCAAATTTTTTTTACACAAGGTAGTTTGCGAATATGCTTGCAAATTTAAAATATTTCGAATTGTAATCCGGTGCATTAAGATAGCAAAAGTTTATCGACCTAAGAGTCGAAGATCAAACAACATATTATTATTTGTTTATTTATTTTTCAAACCCATTAGTGGCCAATCTTAACAATACATATTAAAATAATTTAGTCATCTTAGTATAAAATAAATATGTATAATAAATGTTTAAGAGCGTACAAACAAAAATTATTTAATTAAATTAAAATAATAAAATACTTATGGACCCCTTCATTTTCATTATTGGGAAACAAAGACCATTTTTAAGTTAATTCTTTTTAATTCAACCAACAATCGACTTTCTTATATAAAAGTTTTTTAGAACTGTTTTGTCTAAACTAAATCAATGGTCACGTATAAACATTTTCATTTGAACCTAATGACCCTTTTTATATTTTTATTTTAACACTTTTTTATTCGCGTCTCTACTGACACCTTTCGAACCGAACTTATAATGTGTGATTGTTGCAGGAGGTCAGCCCAACGAATACTTTTACTGACAAAATAAAATGATTTAACAAATTAAGAATACTTAAATCGCATTTCCCTTCACTTAAATGGTTCATTACAAGTCGCATCGTTTTGAACCTGGTATCGTTTTGTTCAAAGCGTAATTTTTAAATACGTCGTTTTGACCCAATATAAACTACAGTTAAAAGACGAATAGCTGATTTGGCTCAAAGTTAAAAAAATATTTTACGATAGATAAAATACAGGCATCGCAGGGCTGCTGTTTGTTTTATTAAATTTCGCTAGAATTTGATTTTATAAAAATTTTAATAATGATTTGAGTTACTTAATATTTACAACGATTTGACTTATTATATTTCATACGATATGTCACTATAATTTGAATCAATTTATTGAGTTTGGGGAATAAATAAATTAAATTTTCTTATGTATGTTGTTGCTTCATTTTAAAAATGCAATGTTGATTTCGGATTAAATCGAACTATTTTTTCTTAATCTTTACCGAAACTACAATTATTTTCTCAAATTAAATTCAGACGGATTTTACGGCTTATGGATTTTACAGTGACATTTTCATGACGTCATTTGTTTAAAGGTAAATCGCCGAGATTTCAAAAAGTGCCCTAAAACAAGAAAATTTTTCAAATTTAGATTGTTTTTCAATCGACTTCAAATTTAGTTTGAAGTAAATTGCGCCATTTTATAAATTTAACTATAGTATATTGTTTGTATAACAATATAACAAGTGGAGAAAACGAGTCGTTGCAATACGATAGTGAAAAAATACTTTTCTATGAACGTGTTCAAAGTCATGATTCAGACTAAGATTTTTTGTTTAAAATAATGAAGAAAAGGGTGCTTTGCATGAAATCGTTATGAAATAATATTGCAACACTATTCCTAAATTGCATTACAATTTAAAAATTGTGCCATGATATTTCATAATATTTCTTTCATTGCCATTGAAATAATTGTTTTTGATGTAAATTTTCGTTGAACTCGCTCGTTTTGACTACA